>OY728120.1:691553070-694053070 GCA_963277665.1 Viscum album | reverse complement strand
TCCCCTCTACCTATTTACATTTCTACCTATCACCTTTTATCACATTGTCACATGATAATGGTGGATCCCCATAGGGATATATTTGAGAATCATGGGGGGGAAAGAAGAAAAATAAAAGAAAATGAATAACTGAAAATGAATATAAAATAAATAGGGGCCCAACTTGGCCACGATTCCCAAATTGAGATTAGGTATTTACATGGAAACACTACCCATTACAGCCTCAAAATAAAGGATTGAATCACAATATGATGCTCCATTCAGATGATATGGGTAAACAACACTACCTGGATAAATTATGTTTAAAATAATTAAATAGTAAATATTAATTATTCTACTAAAATTCGAACGGTTCAGAATTTAAAAAAAACTCCCATCCTATGGTTATCAACCTATTCTGGGAATAAAATCATTCAAAATTTTATCTATTATCACATGTTAGATGGTAACTATCAATTTAACCCTTATATGCATCTAAATGATTTTTTTTAATTTCTCCTCAAAATTCCAATCCAGAAAAACATGTTTCCTTATAATATTCCCACCACAAACCTTCTTATCCTAGAGAATCCTTGGTTGAAATAGTAATACCCATGCTCTCATCCTAAGTGTCTACACAACTATTCTTTCTCGAATTTCCAAAAACTAGGCTCACAACATCAAAAAACTACCTCATACATGAGAGACCCTCAACTACAACTGATATAGTACTCCCCACCATATGAATATACTTATTCTCTTATCAAAATATTCCTTTAAGTTAAACGTTTAACAAAAACATTTAATATCAACTATAAATGAAAATAAAACCCTTATGTAGTCAATTGTGTACTTCCCACCATTTGGGTTTCTTTATACTACTCCTCGATTGTATCCTCAACGGGTTCCTTTATCAAACTAGGAACAACATTTGAAATAAAAGGAAAAGAATCTCAGTTTAGAGATGACACTCTCTCATCTTAATCAAAATGATTTCAAGATAGATAATTATCATATCTAACTAATATTACCTAATGATTCTATAAAAAGGTGTATATATATCCACTCTAAGCCATTATCACAACAAATCTTGATGCACTTTCCTAAAACCAACAATTGACACCACATATTGAGACAATGAGTATCCAGAACCTACCATGGTTAAGCTATAATATGGTAAATAATTCATTTATGATGTCTCCTATACTATTAATGGATTATAATAATTTAACAAAAACTCTAGACAAATTGTACCCATGTAATGTGTTTGAGACCGTCTGCCTTTTGGTCACACTTTTCCCACAACTCTTTCAAGTTAGAATGGTACAACATACAACAAGAATATATATTTATCACCAAACTAATAATATAATGAGTCATATTATTTTAAAATATTGCTAACCATGCTACACATAATGTCAGTCCAAAAAATATAGAATATCCCTTTGAAATCAACTTTAAAATTGAGCACCTCACCTTTGACATGATTTAATCCCTGACCACACATTACCCAACATCCATCCAATCATGATCATATACCTATATTCAGAAAAAGACATTAACAACAACATAAACACTTCTCAATATGGCTAGTAACATAAACAATATTTCATTTTATTGTTAATCTTGATAAAAAAATCACCCTAGGTTTATATAAAAAGATGAAGGAATCAATATATCAATCACAAAACACAATCACAGACTAATAGTTGATCACAAAATGGTAATATAAAAATGATCAAGTCCATGTAAGGAATTAATAACCTCAATCCAAACTCTCTCATGTTGGTTTCACTTGATGAAAATCAATCTTGTCATATAAGGGTTTTTGTTTTAACTGAGGGTATCTAGGTATCCCACCTAGCCTAATTGATCATGTCTCACAACTAGGAGAAAATGTCTAACCACCCATCCCAAATGATAAAACCTATTTATGGTACAGATCACTACAACCTAAAAGGGTAAAAAACAACGTCATTGGCCTATATGGGCCTGATTCATTCTATGAATTCTCATGAGGAAGTTCACCTGGAGATCATGATACAAATAATGATGAAATATTGAACTAAAACTCAGAGGGAATCCATATTTGGTAATACCCCCTAAATTTATAGTTCATGAGAAATTTCCTAGTACCTATTAGAATCTTACTCATTGATCTGACTAGTTAAACATGAGAAATAGATGGTTAGATAGAATTTAATTCCAATATATGCTGGAAAAATATGTATATGGTTTTACTGGAACATTAAATAATCAATCCTAAGAAAAAACTCTACAAAGTGACAAAACATTTTCACATTATTTCCCTATCATGCTAATAGGGTCACTGTACCTTCCCTATGTAAGTATGAAGTCATCAAACACACTACAAAACACCTAAAAATATATCCTTATTCCCTTCCTTTGCATTGAAGTATTCATAAAAGTTGTCCAAATTGAACATACTTCCACCAAAAACTTATACAGGAAAACAACATTTAGTTTTTTAATGACACATTAAAAAATTAGACTCTTCGTTATATAAAATCAAACACTAGCATGCATATAATAGTGAATCCCATGTGCCAAATATGATTCATAAGACACATTTTTTCTTTTGTTATCCAAGATTAAAAATCAATCCATGGCCTTTTTCCAGTGTAAAAATATTCATAAATCCATAATAAATCATAACATCCACCCAACATGTGTGTTTCTCAATTTGAAATTATTATTCACTAGTAAAATCACATATCATAATTACAATCCCCAAAAAATGACAACTAGTACTTCTTAATAGAATATGTGTTCTCATCACACCAACCAAATATCCATCATAGGTTATGACACATTCATTATAAACATGGTTTCCATATCTGAAATTGTAACATAATATGAAAATAAACAGCTCTGATACAACTTTATGATGTCATGAACCAGATGCCACAAATTTTATGCACTGATCTTGTTCCTCTTGAGGCCTCTATCACACCTCCCTATACTATATAGGTTTCCAAATAACATTGTGGCCCTAGGTTATGGTAGTGAGGATACAATTCCATCATATCATAGTACGGAGGAAACATAGAAGGCTAATTATCATACAGATCATGAAATCACCCAACGTCGAAGTTGTAATAAAATGAAATAGAAAATAGAGTAATAATAAACAAATTTATATAAAAAGACTCACCAATTGTATCATACAAAAAAAATTCTTCACCCAATGGGCCAACCAATACATATAGGTGTACATAAAAGAAATTTAAATAAAATTACATTTATCTACATCTAAAAATAAGCCTGACCACATACTCGGTCTCCATATGATGTCTGACTATATCAATGTAATAATACGAATCCACACGATTGGATCTACTCAATCCTGGAACACTATTCGTAAAAATTTTCTTCCATGAATCTATGATCAACCTAAAAGGCAAAAATAAGGTCTACATGCACACCCAAGTGCACATACTTGGGTGATAAATAATCTCAGTAGTATACCCCAATTCCAAACCGATAAATATGCTATAATAAGTGCATGATCATGAAATATGCCTAGTAAATATGAGACACGATTAAGAAGATAAATAAAATCAAATAACATGAAATCACACTAGATCCATTGTTATGTGATCTATATTGACTAGGAAATTTTAGAACAAGTGTATTAACATTCATAAACATATATATTTTTATTCCAATACGTATTCATATATAAATAAATATGAAAATACACGAGTATGGTGAAATAAATAATATAAAACAACAATGGTAAATCTAGGGGTTCGTAAACCTGATCCCTAGACATGACATGAAAAGACATTAAGCTAGATATCATACTACTAAATCCATGTATCATTAAGATGTTCTCTGTATCATTTATCCCAATCTACATATACCTCATCGGATAGTCCTTGAAATATTTCTGATCAAGATATACCAGCAAAGGGGGATATTCATTCTAACCTTGTATTCACTCGAACTCACCTCCAATCATTAAAATAATTATTTATAGAGAATTATAATTGGACATCCTATAAATGTACAAGATCTGGATTCCATGAAACTCAATCCATGTAAATCCAATCTAATTTCAGTGTCCTAGGTCTTAGAATGTAGGTTCACATAACATTCTAATTTGAATAATACCTAAGGGTATAACCCATAATAGTTCTACATGGTTAGATCACTAGTGATATATCATTGCCACCCCTCGAGGTCACCAAATAGGGGTATATGAATCATCCATATCATTCAGAAAAGTGTAATCATCCATGGGTATTCAATTATGTGAAACACCGGGTCTAATTCTATGATCTACTAGTAGATTTAGTAGAGAATAATCATTTATATCACTCGGGAGAGAATACACATCCAAGAGTATAGTAAGATCAATGAGTGTTTAATTACCCTCACCACATGCCAATCATAGAAGTTAATAATAATCCTCATCACCAGGGAGAGAATAATCATCATGATGTTTCATTACTAGGGATTCCAAGCCAGTATAACATAATCAAAGGCTCAAAGTTAGGTTCCCATGTAGAACCTCTGGAGATCCCAATAGTATAATAATCAAATATACATGCTCAATATCATGGAACAAATTAGTAACACTTGGTATACGAAAAATATAATAAATATCATGGATTATAAGTCAGATCCCACGAATGTAGAATTGGGCATCCTGATAGATAATGAAAGACGCTACATTCCATTCTTATCTACCAACAACTAGGATGTACCTATGTTAATAATAATTGAATCAGAATTAAATATGTGAATGTATAAATAATAATTTAGGGTGTCCTAATTCATAACCTACCACTACTGACTTACCTTCTCAAGATTAATATTTCATCATGGGTTCTGAGGGGACACCTGCTACCATAACATCCCAAACCCGATGTAGTAGCTCAGGGTTGGTCAATCATCAGGGCCCCCACTGGGTTACATAAGATAGAAAATTGGTGATATCCATCTTGGGATCCATGTTCATATATATAGGAAAAGGCATCTGACTTAGGATCCACCCTTTGTAGTTACATTGGTGAAGGATAAAATAAGTTAATTAATGTAAAATCTATGGGATGTGGTCAAAAAAACACAATATTAATTCATATAATATGATGTAATTTTAACCATTATCATCTTTTTATTTAAAATCAATTGTTTTGAAGAAAATATACTGTGAAAAATACTTTATATTATTTTAATGCATTGAATAGTTACAAGAGTTCCACATTGCTCACATATAAAAGGGATCCACCTATAATCATTTTTTCACACACATGAATCCATTTTCCTGAACCAGTACATAAATAAATTCCTTCACAAAATCCATACCTATGTCCAAGAGGTCCTAATGTAACCAAATTATCAATCCTAGATGGCCTAATGTGTCAGCCCTTTGAGATTTTACATAGAAGACGTACAACTCTTAATCAAGTGTTTTCATGTTTATTTATTCGTAGAAATTATTAAAATATTATTTATCCATTGCCAATATAACAAAAAATTATCATACATATAAATAAATCTTATTAGGTTTATTTAAAAACTCATTTTCATATCCATTACCATTCTTTTGGAAATGAAATCGTCGCTCATGCGTATGTGTGGACTACCACCTCTATGAAGCGATATGTTTTTTTTCACCACCATCTAATTGGGATTGTTAAAATGAAGGATAAAATTAACATATAAGATATTTAAGATATAATAATTATTTTATAATGGTAATATATTATATAACATCTTACCCTTAAATCTTTTGGAAAATGCCAATGTTTCTCACAAAGACATGTGGATTACAACCACCGCAAAGTGAGGTGACTCATTTTTCATTCCTTCCAAAAATGTATGGGAATAATGATATAAATAATTAATAAATATGATATTTATACCTTATTTATGATTATATAAAATTAAAATATTACAAATTTTATTTATTTTTAACCTAATAGAAAATTTAAAATGTCATTCATGCGTACATATGAACTAACATATCTATAAAATGATGTGATTAATTTTCACAAACACCTTACATATATGGAATTAATAGTATAATAATTTATAAAAAATATTATCATATAATATTTAACATTTAGGAGACTATGGAACAATATTACCTTTTAACATGATCAACAAAAAAATTTTATTTTGAGTTTATGAACCAAACAAAATAAAAAAAATTTCCCATAAAAATAAATTATTAGTAACTAAATAAAACATAGAAATAAATAAAGGAAAATAAATATTGATAATGAAATGAACATGAAATTGATACTTAAGAAAATAAATATCAATTTTTTATTATTATTTTGGAGTTAGAAAATGTATGATATTAGATGAGACCTAAGGCAAGCTATTTTTCTTATAAAAATTATTTTAAAGCATTATTTTATAATATTCCGGTTCCATATCCTTGTTCATAATTTTTTTAGAAGAATGATATAATTTATACATGAAAGAGTTTAAAAGATTAAATTCAAAATGTTTTTTACTTTATTTGAAAAGGATTAAAAAGGATTTTTTTTAATGAAATTTCCATACGGGTCTCTTTTGACTCTTTTTACCAAAGTATAAAAGGTTGTTTTTTTCATACATGAAATTCAAATATTTTCATACTTTGATTTTATTTCATTATCATGAAACTTCCTCTTCAATATTTTCGTTATGTAAATATTAAAATTAATTCCATTTATTTTGGTGATTTCTTTGAGGTATCAAAAGAAATGGTATTTATATATTTATTTTGTGAAAATAACAATTATTTTTCCACAAGCTCTCAAATGAGTTTTTGAATGGATTTATCATAAAAATGGAAATATTATAATTTTTTCTTAATGAAATGGTACATTTAAATTATATATTATTATTAAAAATCCTAATATATAACATGATTATGTGTGACCACGATTTATCTCCTGAATTAATTATTAATTATTTTTCATCAATGAAGAAAAATGAGAAAAGTAACATGGTAGGTTACTCCTACTAAATTGACTGGTGTTTAGTTATTCAAATTTGAGTTAATCTTATGTGAACATGGTTTGTGAATATGATGCTCAAAGATATAATTTTTATGATTAAAAAATATATTATGTATATAATGATTTCATTAGGTTAGAAAAGTTTATGATCTTTTAATGTTTAACAATTTGATTTTTCCATGAAATGTTTTCGAGAGTTATCATGTTTCTCATGATTCCTTCATGGTATTATTTTAATTGTTAATGTTTTCATATAATTTATTTATAAGATGTTTTATTTTATAATAATGATATTTTAATATATGTGATCATTGTTTTACAGTGAAAAAGGTAAAAAAAAGTATGGTATTTAATGTTTTCCAATGGACTAATGGGTTATTATTTCATCTATATCACATAATCAAATTTTTATTCACATAAAGTATTTTATAATTTATTTATAGGGACTAAGGATGATAGAGACCTATTATAATGTCAATCTCTTAATAAATGATATCTTCCATGATTGAAACAACTGAGTCATGAATGAAACAAGACTATCGAATTAATAATCCCATGTTTTGAGAAAATTTATATTGTGTGTTAGTGTTCCCTATATAATGTAATGATTTTTATAATTATCTTATAATATAATCTTAATATATAATGGGAATTTATGAAATAGAAACCATTTTTATGAATTATGTATTTATTGGTTGATTATGTAAAAGAACATTATAGTTTGTATCTAAGAAAACATTTAGACAACATTATTTGTTTAAATGTAATTTAATGATAAAAATTAATGGGATGATATGTGGGTTTGGGATCATATATTTTACATTTTTATAAAAAATATTTTAGTAGTTATAGATAATTATGGTTATATTTGACTGATTATAAATTGTTTAATTAATTATGATATAATTAAGGGTATCATACTGTTTAGACTCCTCATAATATGGTTTATTGTGATTTTATTTGATATCATAAAACTAACTATTTTTGGATTAATTAAATGGATAAACTAAACAAGAACCAAAAAATAATGTATGTGAAGGAAAATTTAGTTTATTATTGAATAGGAAATTGAACAGGATATGACCTAGAGTGAAAACTATTATGGATCTTCCAAATCATATTTCAGGATTTATTAATCAAAACCATTACCTATAAGAGTTTCTCAATGTACAAAGTAAGAAAAAATTTTAATTCATTGATTTTTATGTTGAAGAGATCATAAAGGTAAAAATAATAAAAATAAATTCCTTAAACAGATATAAAAATGTTTCATTTGTGGTATAAGTGGGAATAAGGTAATAAATAGTTTATTAAAAATGAATAGTTTAGTTAACATAATAGAGTGGAATAATGTTAATCATATGGTATTAGTTTAATTTTTTAAATTTGTGGATTTAAGGAATTATAAAATTAAATTAACTTTTTTTAATTCTCATTAAGTAGATCTATGGTATTGTATAAATAATAGTATACATAATCCATATAAATTTTATGTAATTGAAAATAATATATAAATGGTATGAATGGTTATTATTCTTAATTTAGTTATCATTAAATTATAAAACATTATTATTTTAATATTGATTAATCTTGTTACATGAATCATATATTTTACTTTAGAGAGGAAGTGTTAAGGAATTAAATTAATACTCTTGTTTAGCGATTTATGAAAGTAGTGGAATGATTATATTTTTTAAATATGGGGTTTGAAAAACTATTATGTAGTGGTATTTTTCTTTACAATTTGATGAATTTAAGGATGATAATATTTTAATGTAATTGATACCATTTTAAATTTTATATAATGGGAATACATTATGAATATTGTATTGAATTTTAATAAAATATTGAGGTATATATAACACTTAAGATAAACTATTGTGTTTATGAAAATATAGTTTGATGAATATTGATTTTCTATCATGTGGACATAAATTGAAAGATATTGGAAACATTTATGTTTAATATGATATCTGATGTTGATATAAATAAATTTAATTAAGATAAAATATTACTTATATTTTGGTAACATATGTTTTATCATAAAGAAAACAATGGATAAAAAAGTGATTTTCGGACTATGTGAATAGATTTATTTTAGAAGAATCTCAGAATATTGTAAAAATTATATGATTAAGGTAAATTTATATATTTATGGATAAGATGGTACTTTATTTCAGGAATTTTGTTGATTTTTTTAAGGTAAGTTATTTATGGAATGATTTATGTTGAATATTGTGGTGTTATTTTTTAAGGATTTGGAGAATTAATGCCCTATTTTATTATATTTTATATTATCTTACCTTGTACAAATAATATTTTTTTAATAATTATAGCAGGAATATAATTTTAAACTGTTATAGATCTAATAACCCATTAAAAGTATATTTTTACAATTTAGGTGTACAAATGATTCCTTTTATATATTCATCATTTGAAATATGGGTTAAAATAGAGTTTGAAAGTGATTGAAACATGCACCCAAAGGAAGAAATTTTGTTTATGTAATAAATAAATCATGTACATAAGTTTTATCTTGTTCTCCAACTTGATGGTATAATAATCATTCAACACTATGAAAAGGATATTGAAGGAATTGTTTTTATCCTTTTATAATCATTTATGATTAATTAATGTTCTTCTTTATTTTTAGGGAAAATTAATGTTTAATTTAAATTTTCTTCCATTTTGAATTTATTCTTCTTAAAAGTATAATGTTGTTCAGAATGAATTCCCATTCTCTAGTAATGATTACACTTCCATGTCTATATTTTCACTTCCATTCAATTTTATCATTATTTAGGAACCTGATTATGTGTCATTCTTTGTGACCCTTGCATTTCCCTATTACTATTTTCAAAAGGATGATTTATTATCCCTCTTTACTAGGTATTTTTAATAATGTTATTTTTAAATTTTAAAAATGATATTCCTTTCATGATCATATGTTTTATTTTCCACTCTTCGTAATTTATTCTAAAATTATTTTAATCTATTTTTGTTGGATATGAGATAAAATTATGAGGAAAATATTTATTTAAGGTGGTAGAATGTAACACATTTATATATTAGTTATATTATATTAAAGTAATAATATATTCAATTTCTTGTACCACATGCAAGAAATGCATAAATTCAATCTCGATATTCAACCATTTTTTTAAATATGATCATTATATCCTAGTTGTTGAGTTTGTGTGAATGGATAGGATTTAATATATTTAATATATATGTAGTAAATTTATCATTAGTTATATATTAATTATTAATTTGTAGTAAAAAATAATTCAATTTTTCATATAATCATAAAAGATTAAAGAGACATTTTTAAAAAAAATTATTTCTGAGCACAACATTTTTTTATGAAAATAAATTATGTTAATTATTTTATATTAAAAGTTTTTTACATATATAGTTAATATATTTAATAAAATAAATTAATATTAATATTATTTTTGTATTTATATAAATAATTAGTGTAAATTCATTTTATACATCAAAAATACATTTTTTCCTAAAATATGTTTTCATGAATGTTGTATGTGAATTTAATGATTAATTTCTAACACATTTATAAAATTTATTTTTTTATAATGGAAAATATTTTTGATATTATAATATCTTATTTTAATTAGGGTGAATTTATGAGTTTTTCCTAAAAAGATTGATTTTTCGATGAATAGTAAAAAATAATAATTTTTTAAAAAACTATCATTTCTTTTCAAGAATATAAAAAGTCCAATTATGTTTTTGAATTGTTTTAAAGTAAAAATTTCTTAATATTACAAAAAATAATCCATTTAATTCCATTTAAATAATCCTTATATAGAATATAGGTATAAATTCATTTTTAGGTATAAAATAAATTTCTATAAAAAGTATTTTTCATTGAATTTTCCATTTTATATAAAACATAATTTTACACAATTATGAAAATTGTATCATAAAAATGTATTTAATAGTATTAATATAGTGTTTCAAATTTATTATTGAAATTATTTACATTTTTTTAATAATTGATGGCCACCATGGAAAAAATTAATTACAAAAATAAAGCTTAAAGCGGATTAATTAAGTTAATGACCAAGTGATAAAGTCCCAAAAAAATTTCTTAATCCGTATTGAATGATGGTATTGAAACATTTATCACCTTATATTTGGATGTGGATATTTTTAGATCCATTTTCACTTGAATAATAAATTATATTATTTTAAAATATTGTGTAATTACAATATTGTCACTCTCCTCACAAATAAAAGTGGACCTCCACTCCTCCCCTGTTCACATATTTTGTTCCACTTATATAGAAACACAATAGAAAAATATCTTTATATTACACAATTTTATTAATATAAATATTATAACTCATAAATAATCTTATAATCCCAAGAATTAATGGTTTTGTGTTTTTTGAGGACTAGTAACTTAGGAAAATTATTCTAAAATAGTTGTGAAAATTACTCTATAATTTACCTACTAAAGAATCCATTATTCACTTAGCATAAGTTATAAACATATTTGTAACCTAGGTAATGAAATATAATAAATTGATTATCATAAATTCCTAGTAAGTGAAAACATGTAAACCTTTATTCAAGGGTTAGATTATAATCATAAGGTAAAAAATGAGTAGGGGTGATATATTATTAAACCGATCATAGAAGAATATGATCATACATTACTCATGATAGTAGAACATGAAATATAAAATGAGAAAACATAGATAATATAAAACGTGTGTGGAATCATGAGATAATAAACAAGATCTAGGGAGCATAATCATCATCATATGCCAGGGTAATGTAACATTCCATTCAGACATTTAATAAAAATTAACATTTTCATGTACATAAAAACATGGTATAATAATATTCTTAGAATATCTAAGAAGATCAACCCTTTTTAGTTAGAATATGAAATAAGGTTTAACCTTAAATTTTTTAGTATATACAAGATGGATCTCCCTTTAATTTTTTATCATGTTTAACAATTCCTACAATCTATTTTCATATAACATATAAAACATTAACTAATTCATTAGACGGAGATATAAGACCCCAGTAATCATCATCCATATATATGAGTGCCACCTGAGGTCAATCATTCATCTTATAACAAAAGAATTTGAAATAATATTAGTTTCATATATTTTTAAAATGGAATCAAATAAGAAATAATATTATAATTCCAAAAATGATCGTAACATTATATACCCATGGAAATTAAAAATGATTCCATAGATAATAAATAGAATTAATGTAAATACCCTTCAATAAATATAATAGATCATGTGTTATTTAGAAAATATAGATAAAGGCTATATTGATAAGTTAATAATTTCCCTAATCAATTGATCTATGAAATATAGTTGATGTACATTCAATAAAATGATGGTAGTAAATAGTGTTCATAGAAGATAGACCTTAGATGAAGAACTATAAACATTCAGTGACTATGAGAGAAAAAGTTAATAATTGATTTCCATGAGTTCAATCCCTAAAAATAATATAAGATTATTTTGAGTATAATAATGAATGTAAATTTTAATGGTAGTAAATATTATTGAGATAATTTGAAAATTGTATGTGAAATCATAAAATAGTTTACAAAAAATGATTTTATTACTTTCATAATATTTAATGCTACATGTGTCTTTCAAAATATATTTCATGAAACCTGATATAGAAAATTTTATTTTTTAAATGAATTTCCAATAATTGAGTCCTAAAGAAAAGTATTATGTTTATCCTAATAAAATTTGGAGTGGAAGATAAATAAAATGATCGTTGAAGTAAATTCCATTTTAATATTTTAATATAACCTTGTTGAAAGATGCATAATAAAAGGTATAATATATAATTTTATCAGAAAGACGAAAAGTTAAATGTGATTTTAAATGAGATTACACATAATTGAGCTTTCACATTTAAATGATAATATTGTTTTGAAAGAGAAATGTGGATAATATTAAGAAACCATAATTGAAGAGGATGGGAATTATTCTAAAAAATGATATAATTTGTGAGGAAAAATTATTTGGGAAAAATATATGTCTTCAAGGGTTATTTTTCACCATATATGAATATTAATTACCAGGAAGTAAAATATCATGGTGGAAGAATCCAATCGTGGAAGAATTATTTTCATGAAGAAATATTATAACTCTGTGAATGGTGTTCAGCTAATGAAAATCAAATCAACATTAGTATCTTTTGAATAAAAATAATTATGAGGAAATAAAATGACATGAATCTTAAAACCATAGGAATTACATGAATATTTGTAAAATAAATTCATTATGTAGTAATCACACAATTTTAATGGTATTAGGTTTCATAATTACGATTATGTCTTAAGAGATTAAATTCGAGACTAAGAACCACTTATGACATTGTAAATTTTTTAATCAAAACATAATGAAAGATATGATTTAAAAAAATAAAATTAAAAAATGAATAATATTTTTATCATTATAAATATTATTAATGAGGTAGTAGTGATTCCATTCCAAGTAAAACATTATTTAAAATGAGATATATACCTCCTAGTGTTAGAATTGTGATAAGAAACCTTACCGTAAATATGACTTAGTTTAATGTTTAGTAACATCATGTAAAATTTGAATAACTATATTAATAAATAATTTAATATTCTTATTAAAATATTTTACCTTTTAAAAAGAACATTTATATCTATCTATCATAAATATTTTTCCAAATTATTTTTTATTTTCGTCATCAAATGTTCACATATTTCTATCATTTGTTCCATATATGTTTCATGATGATGGGGCTAGTTCCCACATATTGGTTCAATGTAAAAAATTTATATGTTATAAAATATATAATAATTATTAATTTTCGTTGATTCCTTATACCACATTTAATTAGTTTAATGACAAGAATATGGTATATATAAAAGGAAATTTTGATGTACTCATTTCGGCAAGTTTAAAGACTAAAAGGTTGTTTATAAATAAATATATTAAATTTTAATAAAACCATTATAGAATAAGTGAAAAAATATAAAAAATTAATTAGTATATGTTGTTAACATTATATAACTTCCCGTAATCATTCAAGATCTAAATATTCTTACATTGTTATCTTAGTTGGGAAATCCAAACCAACAGAGATTGTATTATAATGATATTATGAGTAAGTAAATATTTATTATATTTTGATAAAATGAAGTTTATAGAATCGTAAAATTTTAATAAATACAAATTAATCTCCATAAATTCATTATTTAAACCAACAATATGGTTTGGTGATTACAAATGTAATTCATCATTCTTGGAGGAGGTAGTTTACATGTTTTCCCGCATAATATTTCTTTTTCTCAATGAATGGGGTATAATTAAAGTATATGATAAATTATAATTTAATATTTAAAATTGTCAAATATTTAACATATTAAATAAAAAAATCTATTATTATCACTATCCATGAGTGGATGTGATTAAAAATGAACCACATAGTTTTATGAAGGCTGTAATCTATACGTACAGATGGTCGATGTTGTTTTGATTTTCTTAGTGGATGGAAATTATTGAATAATAGTTTATAAATTAATATATTAACATTATATAATATTAATAATATTGGTCTCAATATATTAGGTTTTCTAAAATAATTTTTTAGGATAATAGTTAATAAGAAAAGACTAAGGAGTGGGAAATACTCACATTGAGAACATGCGATTTATCTTGGAAATATCCCTTGGAATGGAGGCCATAGGATAAAATATGATACCAATGGATTATGAGAATGAGATAGGATTATATAAGGATAAAAATGGAGCATTCTTATGAACAAATTTGATGGTATTGGTGATGAAATATGTTATGGAAGATATTCCATTTTATAGGTGAAGAGAAGGTTAATTTGGAAGTTCCAATTACATATCAATAATGGATTGTCACTATTACAGAATAAAATGATCCATAATTTTAAAATAATTGAATTTTGGATTTAATTTTCTCAATAATGACTCATATATAAATGTGTAAAAACTTTTTAATCCTATTTGTGTCATTTATACTTAGATTATTACAATTTACTATTTTCATTTTTACCTTGGTAAATAGTTTTTATGTAAGTAATTTAAGTATTACTTATAATATAATATGATCCCACATACCAAATTTTGTTGTTTTGAACCTAAATTTTATCCCCATAAAATACAAATTAAATTTATAAATAAAAATTTATTTACATTAAAATTAAGAAATTTAAAATATTGTGAATCTATATAGCATGAAAATGTAATTTTCCCCATTTAGTCTTCTTAATATTATATAATATTAATTACCAATTAAGTAAATGTTACTATACTTATATATAGGATTAAAAATTATATTGGATTCATTTTGTTATATAGTATTAATTTATTTGATTATATATAAATTTCACACTATTTATAAAACTATTCTATGAAATTAAAAGTTTTCACATAATCGAGATGATTAAATTTAATCATTGTAATCATAATTTTATTACTAATATTTAAATTGAACATTGATTATATATATTGCTTGAAATACTGTCAAATGTATTTCTTATATTTTATTAATCATTGAATGTATCATATGGATGACCAAGATCGTTTCCCTAGGTGCATGTGTTTTTCGAATTATCAGTATTCTAATCCCTTATAAATATTTATTTTTCTCTTATTAATTTATAAAATAGAATGTTATTAATGTTTATTTTAGATTTTGGATTTATGAATTGAATAAAAATTATAAATTTTTACCCCAAAAAGATAGTTTGAAATTCAGTAAGTCCTAGATTAAATTATATTGGGATGGATCATCAATTACATTTTTTTAAATCTTCTAACTCAATAAAAAAATGTTAATATCATTTTTACATGAACCCTACACTATTTTTTTATTAATTATGAAACAACAACTACTCTCAAGGGATAACCTAAATAAGACATAAATTCCATATTTTCCCCTCATTGAATGGGTAAAAATATTCCTAAAATGACTAAATGTATTCATTCACTATCCTAGTAGCGATTGCACACCATTTTCCAATTCTAATTACATGAATCCATTAGTGTGAATTGAGATTTGCATAGAGGGAGTCATTTTTGTGCATAATTTGGAAGAGTATGATTCTGTCAAAGAAACTAATAATGTAAATCAGCACCACCAGATTACACATCCACCGTCGCACTAGAATTAGAGAAGAGATAGATTGATAATTAAATTCATAAATTCAAGATCCTCATTATGATTCCACATGGTCCACCCAAATTTTTTTTGGTCCCTTATGATCACAGAGATCAATATCACTTGGACATCATAGAGGTGGGAATATATAATGAAAATTTAGAAGGAAATATGGAGAAAATTTAGACAAAAATAATGGCATAAACCAATGAACAGAAAGAGAATTAGATTTAAATTGAAATTAAAAAAAGAAAATATAAGTGGAAACCCTAGTTATTATTATTTTCAGATTATTATTTCAATAAAGTGGGGAAATTGATAGTATTGATTTTTATTAGGCTATACCTTCCCTTGAGTTCAGTTCAATGAGGTGTGTTATCCTTTTAAGTTGGGATTGCACGTGTTGCAGCTAATGGTCGAGATCAATCCTATTGAGAATAATACTTTTTAAAAAAATGATCAAGTGATATAATTATTCTTTAAAATTAGTAGTAGAAATGATACACTGCTTCACAGTGTACTGGAGATTGAACATTAATAAGTGATCTCACTTGAAGGAGTTCACATATTAGATATGGACTTTGAGTTCTGAAATGTGGTTGTTAGGCCTGATATATTGGGATTCCATATGTTGTGTCCTATTTAAATCTAAGGTTTGGTATATATACCTAGAATTTCATGGGTGTTTCCTTGATGGATGTAACCAACTTTATATTTGGTTTCACTACGCTCTATTTTCATTCCATTGTTCATCATAGTAGTTGTCTGCAACTAATGATCTTCTCTGCATCATCATTAGGTTATCATTTTTTTCATCCTTCGAGAGAGATTTAGAGTAAATTATTGTCACCAGATATTGGGTTCTTTTCGATTTTAGTTTCAATAATGGAGCACTATATTTTATTTATTTTGGATTTAATATTTTGGTGCAACTCATCATCAACAGGTGATTTATGAGGGAATTTTATTGGGAGACCTCATATAGTGATCAGATATCCTCCTCAAGTGTTATTTGGTACAATGACCCTTTTTTATTCTCCCATGGTAGTGTCTATTTTTCTCAGAAAACATGGTTTTAGTTCTTTATATGGAAAAAATTTGGTCATATTCACCATGTAAGTAGCTTGGGTGAATCAGTTTTATGATGGATGGCATCAACAGTCATAAGATTTCTTCTCAAACCATTGGATTAGTCTTAAGTAATAGAAATGTAGCACCTTTTATGTATCATTTTTTTGAAAAACACCAATAATGGGTCTGTATAGAGTTCAATGGGTGATGAGTATTTGTACAATATATTTTTTCTTCATGGTTTCTCAGGACACTTGTACAAGATATGTTAGATGAGATGCTATATAGTATATGGATTTCCAGAGGGAAATTATCTTTTTTAAGGGAATGATCAATTGGTTTTTTCTATGGTAGATCTACCACTTTTTTATTTTAGTTTGTTTGGATTGACCATAAGAGGTTTCTAATTATTTGTAATATATTTTCAATAATAAAATGATATGGATCAGACATAAGAAGAGTTTACATTGTCAATCGATTATTTTTCCTCTTTTTGAGTGACTAATGGAGAACACATTTTTTTTTCTTTGGGATGTGTTCTATGACTAAAAACTGATTGAAATATAGTACATTTAATGCATGGCATCTAAGTAAATTCAAAAAAGAATTTATTCCATTAATAATGAATCTTAAATCTAATTTGGAATAGTGTAAAAATACCAAAAAAAGTATCAAACATCAAGATCTTTTTCAGGATTTAATTAATCAATTAGTGTTTTTCAAAGAATAATCTTTTCTGAAATTTGGAACACACAACACTGTTATTAAATAATATGATCTTGTAGATATTAATGATGAAAGTTATTTTATAAAATTAAATTTCTAAAGGTAAAAAAAGTAAATTCATAAAATATTGCACATAAGAATAAAAACCATTTTTTGAAAAGTGTCTTTATAAAAATAAAATTTATGTATAGAATAAATTTTTCATTTTCATTGAATCTCACAGTATAAATTTGTTTATATAAATCAAATAAAAAAATTGGATTTTAATGATATAAAAAACAGAATACCACCATTAAAATTTATAATTAAAATTAATAACTAAAATAGAATTTGTTAAATTTGATGGAAATGTTACTATTTAAAAAATAATTTCTTAAAAGCCATAGTTTTGGTAAAAAGTTATTTTCACTTTTCACCTAAAAATATTAATTATGAAAAGTCCCAAAAAATACATTTGAATATAATTTAGGAATTTGGAATTAAAAAATGATTTTAATTTTATAAAATTAAAATTATTTAATCTTTATATCTATTTTTCATGATAAACTAAAAAAAATAAAAAACCATATTCTACTAAAAATTTAATTTTTTATCCTTTATGTGTTATTAATACAATTTTGTATGCATTTTAATTGAATGTGATCTTATTATCTATTATTGGTTTTATTATTGCTATAATAATTATATCGAACATGAATCAGATCATTTTAGTTTGGTGTTACATGTGAAATATTCTTTTAGAATAATATTTGTTTTAGTAAAATACATAGTGAAATTTTGGGTCCTTATATTATCCATCATAAATAAATTCCATCGTCACATATTTTTATTATTCATAACCAATGAAATATTTTAGAGTGTGCATAAGAAATAATTGACTATAAATTTAATTTCTAATGGGGTTTCATCCACACTATCCTTACTGTAACTTGTAAACATGTATTTTCCCTCATAATAGGATGAAAAAAAATTTGAATTATTATTTAACCATTTCTCATTAATACCACAACATAAAGGGGTTATTTTCCAACAAAGTATATTTTGTACTCTAATTTAATAGGTGGTCATGTGTTTTTTTATATATAATTTTATTATATTGAAAAATATTGATACCTCTATGTCTAGAGATACAATATATTCGTAATATCACATAAAATTTGCCTAAAGAAAGGATAACATAGATTTTTTAGGAAGTATTTTCCTATGAATAACTATTAGAGTGGAGTTATATACTTAGGATACATTAATCATACCCCTAGGATTTTTTATTAATAATTCAATATCTTGTCACTTAGGTTGGGGTGACTCTATGTTTTTAGTAAACATTATAGGTATAAAGGTGTCTATAAAACATGATATGAATATAATAATCATAGTTCTTTAGAGGGTGATTAGTGTTACTCATTTTATAAAATTTTCAAAACCCACATCATTAGTCGTGGTTGCATATTCATTCCCTCATTCCCATGGATTTGGAAGTCATTAATGCAAATCATCCTTGTTAGCCCATGGATTAGGGAATTTAATAGTATAATACCAATGTACCCCATATTTTTTTCATTATAATATTTGCGTTACCATTACGATATATATTTTTCCTTTCTAAATTTCCATTGATCTCTTCACGCTTCCTCAATAATTTTGTTTTTCCAAAGGTCATTTAGTTTCATTTTTTTCATATATGTCAATATGTATTTGATGGTAAAATTTACAGAAGATAAAGTTGGAATTATGGAGGAAAAATTCCATTTTGTACTTGATGAAGTTTAATTATCAGGATTAATTTAATAAACATTCCTTACTAAGTCAGCCGATGTTGTGCTTTTATCAATGTTCCAAACATAATAAAGTTTAACATGATCTTATCTTTTTTTGTACACCAATATAAATAGTGAAAAAAGTAATAAATGTTTGAATTAAAAAGTGATATAATTGAAATTTATAGAGGTAGAATAATGTTCATGGTGAAGGTTATTAGAAATATGGTTTTTAAAAAGTTTCATAATAAAGATCAAATTGACAAGACTCATGTTATCAAAAGGAATTCTGAGTTATAACGGTCGATGTTGCAGCTATATGGACATAGTTAGGAAAAGTTAATCCAATCCACACACTACCTATGTAATTGTATAAAAGTATAATCATATGAATGATAATAAGTAAAATATAAGAAATGGAGATAATCATAACCAGAGAACCAGATGGGGATCTAAATTTTGTTGTAATAATTTATATTCCATTAGATGGAAAATAAAAATATCAAACTGATGGAAAAATTTGTTTAATAGGATATGGTTTATAATAATTATATCCATCAAAAAATCATCCATTAATGGTTGAACATCAGAAAAAACATAATCAATTTAATTAAATAAATTATTATAATAAGTCTGTGTTCAGATGACTTTGTGTTAAGGTAGGATGATTTGACATGGGCTTACCGAGTCATTAGTCAAAGGTGTCATATGAAGAGAACCAATTGTTGTGAATATGAAAGGTATATTTGAAGGATATAAAATATTTCATAAGATAAAAATATATTAAACTAAACAAAAGGATGTCTTTCAAGAAAGGGAAATATAATGAAGGTCCATATAATGATTAAATCATATTAGATCCATCAGGTAGATAATAATGAAGGTCTACCATTAGATAGAGTAGTACTTATTAATGAAAAAAATGTCTATACAATAAAAATATATATTCAATATAGCTATACATAAAAAAATGTATATCCTTAATAATGTCTATTTTGAATCTTTTTGTTCAAATTTTTTCATCTAGCCAGGATTAAGTTTTTTACAGAAGTTCCATAAAATTTATTTTATAGATGTTAAAAGAATGGGAATTAATCAAAAAAACTAAAGAGTATTTGAGAATTTATAAAAATAGTTAATAATAATCCCTTGAAAATTTTTTATCCGAAGATTGAAGGGAAAATGATTCATTGAGTGGGAAAATACATTTGAGTTCCCACCCAAACTTGTAGAAGTAAACCGCTATAATGGGATACAGTAATTATTGAGGGAACTACACTATACATATGTGTGGGAGATGATGTTATAATGATATTTTGTAATGATTTTCTTAAAAAGGTTCCTACTATGTTAAATAATTTTTAAATAATACTATGTTTGATTGGATAGAGAAGAACTCACAATAGACCATTAATCACCAGATGAAGAGGAAGAAAAGGGAGAGTAGCCGAATAACTTCCTACTCTGTTGAAGAAGTTGTAAGTGCACTAAAACAAAATTTCTTTTCCGAATGAGGATGGATAAAATAGATTAATTAGATGATGATATTTAATATTTATCCCAAGACCAAAGCATAGTGTGATGAATTAAATAGAGCGAATATTGATAGGATCAATGTATAGATGAAATACTAGTTAGATCCAATCAGATAAAAATTTTGTATTGAATTTTTCTTGAAAATGTTTTTGGAAAAATTGTTAATGAGATTATTTAGATCATAAAAAGATCAATAGGAAGTATCATAACCTAAAAAATATTAATAGGGTTATTCAATATCTGGATGTTTGTACACAGACAAAGGTGATCCAACATTCCTAGGGGGAAGAAATGATCCTTCTTCAAGGGACCAGAAACGAATATGTAATGAGCTCATAGTTGGGGAAAATAATTAGATGTTTTAACGACTTATTAGATGTGGGTATTGAAAAACCTCATTATTTTGTGAAATATATAATTTTTAAATAAATTTATTCTTTTTGATATCTTTCATTACAAACAACATAGAGTTTATATTGTTCTACATGAATCAATGATTTTAAATAAAAAGTGACATTTTTTTAAAATATTATTATTTAATATGATAGTTATCACCTAACTCTAGGAATAAAGGGTATAAATAGGATTAAATAAATTATTAATTACATGGTATAAAAATGTGTACAAAATTTATTCATTAGTGACCAATTAATTATAAATTTAAATAAGAACTATTTTAAAAAAAGGAAATGTTATTCTTAAAATCTAATTTTATGTCAGAAACATGTTTTACCTAAAAAAATTACACAATATTTTTATTTGAATTATTTTAGTGATCTAAATATATTATATATATAATAAATTTCTTAAAATTAATCTCATTTTATTTCTATAAGATTGGTTAAAATGAATAGAATTTTATACATAAAAAATTATTTATCTAAAAGAGAGTTTTTCAACTTTTTCGATCTTGTTATAAAATAATATTATAACACTTTTAGAAAATTTATATGAAAAAGTTGTTTTCATTTTCTAAATCATTATTTTAAAATTATAATAGGATAAAATTTTTATAAATCTATGAGAAGATAATTTTTCTATTAATAGTGAAAAATACAAGTTTGTTTTATAAACGCTCTTATATTTCTAAATTTTTTTAAAAATATTTATTTTAATTAGGTTTTATTGTGAAAATAAGTTCAATTAGAAATGTATTAATTCATATTAGGTCAGTATGACCATTTTCATATTGAATTTGGATATAGAAACCTTTTTAACTTTTGAACATTTTCTATTTGAATACTTGATTTCTCACAACATATACAGGATTAATTACAAATTATTTTCATTCAGATTTTTAATGTTTATTTTAGAAAAATGGATTAAATATTTGGAATATTATTAATTTTTACTATCTAAAAAGTTGAACATAATTTTTTAAAATAATTAATATTAAAAACATTACAAAATATTTACATTGGTTAAATTAAAGATGGTTTTATAAGGAGTTAATGAAATGGTATAATTGTTAAAAATGATAGAAAACTATTACAAAAATCATTTTATGTATATATTTAGAACTTATCTATTATAATTTCAAGAGAATAACATTATGAATAGTTTTTTCAAGTGAAAAACATGGGTACACATTTTTCTTTTTTAAAATTAAATATGTTCACTCAACTCATTTATAGAAGGAAATCCTCATATCCTCTCTACATAAAACCTCAAAAAAGATTTGTTTTGGAGAATAACTAACAAAATTACTATATTAATTTCATACTCACATCATGGTGGCCTAATTGTTTTTATAAAGAGAACCTAATAATCCTTTTGGTGTAGACTAACTAAAGTAGTATCAAGAAGAAGTAACGCCAGTAACTGAGAATTTCATATTATTTCTTCCTACACCTCATTTAATTATTTTTAAAAAATGGTAATATAAATAAATAATGTTATAAAATATATAAAAACTTCATTATATTAATTTAATAACCTAAATCCTCTCCCTCATCCAACAAATATGTTATGAAATCATCATTCATGTGTACAGCTGACTAACTTCTCACGAATTGAAGTAGTTTGTTTTCCACCACCACCTTTCATGTATGGATATAATGATGGAGTTGATAAATATATTTTTTTAATAAAATTAATAAAATAATATTATTAATATATCAAAAATACCTTCTTAATTTCTATTCTGTCAAAGATGTGATAATGTCACATTTTTGTACAACAAACTACCACCATTCGAAGTGATGCGATTCATTTTCACATATACCTAAAAAGGATAGTATTAATGATAAATTTAAATAATATAATTGAAATATATGAAATAATAATTATTTTTTAATGTTAATATTTTATTTTAATTTTTTTTCTTTTAATCCATTGAGATAATGGAAATAATTTTCATGCCTACATACTACCTACCATCTCCATGAATAGTGTATTTCATTTTCTACCTCTAATATTTAATTATTAATCCAAATCAATATATAATGAATATATATGATATTTATATAATTTTTATCATTATTACAATTATGAAACCTAGATAAAATTTAGAGGATAAAAATTAAAAATTCAAAACATACACGAAAAAAAAGAACATTTTCCCTAAAACACAAATTTAATAAGAAATTATTAATAAAATAGAAATAAAAGTTCATAAGAAAATATTATATTTTACGGTATATATATGTATTGTTATTTGATTTATTTTTAATAAACATATAGTTATTATAATGATGATTTTATTATGTACAATATAATTCAAATCCTAAGGAAAGAGATTTCAGGTGTCTCTTTTATCTCTGGAAGTGATATGAAAATTCAGCACACATTTATTTAGTGTTGTGTGTATACTTCCACTTTTAAATAATATATAAAAAATATTTTTTATTTTCCAGATATTTAATGTTTCATTTTATTTCATTATTTAATGAGGCTTAATATTCAAAAGATTACTAAATTGGACGACTGATCTCTGTTTTTCAAAATATTACAGTACATGGAAAAAAGGAGGAATTAAGCACATAACCCATACATCAAATTCATTGGTAGAAGTTATGGATGAGGAATATGGGACTAAATTTGATGAATTTTTGCTGTCATTCTTCTGAAGTTCCCAGGTCAGTGTGAATCACTGAGAGGGGGAGGGGGTGAATCAGTGATCCCTTAAAACTTTTTACTAATTGATTACTTATCAATTAAACCTCTATGGCTGGTTAAAGCCTCGATCCACTCTTCTTGTATCTCTCACCTTTCCACGAATGATGCAGTAAATGTAAAGGCACTGGACACAAGGATTTACAAGGTTCGGCACCAAAGGCCTACATCCTTGCCATGCTCTCCCAGCATGGATTCTCCCATTATAATCGGTTAGTATTACAATGGTCGATACAGAGTCCCACTGTATCTCTCCTGAGTCCCACAGGAGGGTCTTTATACTGCTTCACACAGTGTTACCAGAGTCCCACTGGCCTGCTCCAGAATCCCACTGAAGACTTCTTCTCCCTGAGTCCCACATGGTCTTCTCTTGGCTCCTCGAGTCACACGAGTAGCTCTTCTTCTTGTTCAGCTCTTCAAGTATCCTCAGCAGCCTGGGATAAAGGCTGCTGGCCTTCCTCTTCTTCTGATCACTTGTGGTTGATCAGGGCTTCTCGTCCAGCTCAGGTTTTATCTCCTTCTTCAGGATGACCTGGCTTCTCTCTTCAACTACTGAATGCTCAGACAACTGATATCTTTATCTTCAGTCTGGTCCAGTCTCACATCAAAACACCTTCATGCACTGAATGCATGGAAACTCTTCAAATCTCTTCAAGATCTTCAAGTCTTGGACTCCTCAGTTGAACACCACTGATTTAGCACTGTTCACGTGTGCACGTGCATGCATGCATGCATGCACTCCTTCTTTCTTCTTCTTGGTGCAGTAAACCCTCAAAGGGTATAATTCTTTTAAGCACACACCTTCACTGGACTTCACACACTTTATCCAAATTGTTCACACACTTAGAAGTGTGTTATACTTTAGTGTGGAACTTCTTCTTCTTCTTCTAATGTGTATACACTTTTTAGTGCACACACCTAGGTTCGGCCTTCACTTGTTTAGCACACACAATTTTGTTCTTCATTTTGCACTCACTTAAGCTTGGCCTCTTTCCTCTTCTTGTTTTGCACTCACACAAAATATGTTCTTTTATTTGTTCTTCAAAGTGTGCACCCACAAGGCTACGGCCTTCTTCATATACTTAGGCACACACACACAACTTAGGTGTGGTCTTCTTGTTTTGCACATACACTACCCGTAGGTGTGTCTTTGGCCTTCACTCCACTCCTTGCACACACATGGCCATGTGTGCTCTTCCTCTTCACTTAGCACACACAAATCCCCAAGGCCTTTTCCTCCTTTTGGTACACACACACAAAGTGAAAGGTATGGCCTTCTTTGCTCTTGTTTAGCACTCACAAGCCGTAGGGCCTTCTTGCCTTGGCACATAAACCACCCGAATCCTTACTGCCTTCAAAGGAGGCGTGCAAGGTGCGGCCAACTCCTCTGTCTTCACTGTCGCGCCGGTGCACAAGGCACAAGCGGCCGCGCAAACACCTCCTGCCACGCAAGTCCGCGGGCAGAGAGGGATGCAACCTCGGGCGCGCAAGGATGCTGCGGCCCTGGGTACTTCCTTTCGCGCAAAGATTAGCGCGCAGGGGACCTTCGAAGCCTCTGGTGGCTCCGGAACATTCAGCCGCGCAAGTTCTTTGCGCGGGGCTTCAAACCTTCGCGAGGCAGAGAGATGCGCACACGGGACTTCAAAAATTCAGCGCATCAGCAAGCACTCCAAGGCCTCGGGATCTCCTTTTATAGGCAGAGGAATGCCTCGGTTCATCCGCGTGGGATAAATCTTGAACCACCGATATTTTCGGTTCTTGAAAATCTTTAAACTCGATCCGAAAATCACGTTTCTCTCTCTCTGTTCACGCGGGTTCTTTTCCTTCATTTTTCCTCACGTGCATGCATTCTTTTGAACGCATGCAAGCCTTCTGTTTAGGCCCATCCATGCAAAACACAGACCCTCAAGGCCTCGGCACTTCGTTTGCCTTCGGCCTCACTCGAATTCTCCCTCGATGCATGCATGCAACATTTTAATGCATGCATGAGTTCGTTATGGCCAGACGAGCATGAGGGTGTCTTCGGCTTCGAGAGAGATGGCCGGAATCTCAAAAACCATGCTCGGGATGCCTCTGGTTCGAAGGAGGCTGCGGGTGGCTTCGGGATGTCCTCGGCTCGAGCTCGAGGAAGGAGACGAGCTCTCGGCCGTCGGATCAGGCGTTTGAGATACATCGGGCGGCCTGGATTTGAACCGGAGAGGCGCGATTAGATGTGCGGCTCGGATCTGGCGCGCGATTGGATGAGCGGCCAGGATCTCATCCGCAGGAAAAATCCGCGTCCCACATCGAAACGACGCCCAGTTTTATCGCGGCTTATCAACTAAGCGCTGCCCCAGCCGGCTCAGTTGAATCCTCTCCCTCCACGGTGCCGCCCCGCACCGTGTTCTCCCTACGGGCGCGCTCTGTGACCACTCTTACTCCTGCGGGCGCGCTCCTAGCGCCCACTATGCACACACGGGTGCGCGGGCTTCACCACCGCGTGCCCTCGGGGCTTATACACGACCCCTCTGCGCTCCTCCGTGCGTGCCCCAGGCACCCATGCGGTTGTCCTTGGTTGCGTGCCCTGCCGCCCTGGCTCGCCCCACGGGTTCCCCCGGGCGTGGTGCCCTAGTGCCCATGCCTTGGGGTTGAACCCCCAAGGTGACTTGGCTGGCCAATTTTTTGGAAAAGGCATGAATGAATCCTTTGTATAAAAACAAAGTATTCCATATAAAAATTGCCAAACCAAGTGCCATTCAAGCCATCTTCTTCCCATCTCTATTCTTCTTCTTCTTAAGAATTCCTTCATTCCTCTTCAACATTTATTCATCACTTTGTAATGGAATTCACGAAGGGTCTTCATCTTCAACTGAGCTCCTTAATCACATAATTTCTTCAATGTTCTTTATTGATCTAATCAGAGATCAATTGGATCATCTTCATGTTCACATGCACTAAGAGTTAGTACATGGACTTCTTTAATGCACATCATCCACTTAGTAGTTGTGGATGGAACTCCTTTCAACTCCTCATGCATTGTGAAGGCAATGCATGATCTTCAATCAATGTTGTTACTTTGTATCATCAGGATACAAGTTCTATGAACTTAAAGAGCGGCTCAGCAATCGTCAGATTTCCATGGAGAATGTTTCAACCATATTCTCCTATGTCACTTAGTGAATCTCCTAAGTGACATGCATCTTAGTACCATGGCCATACTCCTTTACCACCAACACCATCACAACCTTTGTCATTCACATCTTGACTTTCCTTGACTTCCATTCATTCCATGACAACTTCATGCCTCATTGACAACAAATGCAACACAGTGCACTTCAATCTCCCCCTTTGTATTTGTTGTCAATACACTCCTTCAGCACATATGAATGGGTCAATATGTGTGCCAATATTTTCTCCCCCTTATTGGCAATCAAATGCAAAGGTGTGGTGTGGTTCACTTTAAAAAAAATATCTTCCTTCCTTTGAATAGCATCTTCTTTGAAAATCACTAAGAGAGGGATGATGTCACATGTTCTTTTTAGCAAAGAACCTTTAGTAAATCATCTCTAAGTCTACTTGGGCTAACCCGGTATAGAAAACAAGAGTGATATAACCAAGGAACTAAATGTTATCCATCATTCACTGTACATGTGAGATCATGCTTAGGGGTTTGAAATTTTTCAGATATATCAATGAATTGCTAAATCCTGCACATACTTCACAAAACACATTAGAATGTTCAGGTGCAAAGATAAAGCTCCCCCATTCAACCATTTGTATTCAATCAATACTCCCCCTTAATTGTCATGATGAATACAATTAAGAAAAAAGGGATGAAAGTATGATTGGAATACCTTCACTTTTCTTCAAGATGGTATTAATCTAAGAATCCCATCTTCTTCAGATTGGCTCCCCCTCAAGGGGTGCACTCCATTCTGTCCAAACCACTCTCCAGATGAGAATGATCATCATCTTCAATTCCCTGCAATGTTAGCACATGTATATACCAAGAGTATAAGGGAATAAGATGGAACCTCCTTGGTTCATCAATGTGAACAACAAGGTTGAGAAGATTCTCTCAACCGAGATGTCCCATTTTCACCATTCTTCACACTTGCACATTTGATCTTCAATGATGTTGGTGCTGGTGTGGATCTCAATACATCTTCATGTGAAATATTCTTCTTCCCTTTTGCCTTAGCAATTGCCAGAACTTCATCTTCATCTCTTTGTAGATCTTTGGCAAGTTGCAACTGATTTGGCCATATGACTAGTAAGTCACTTGGAAGTGTGGCCTCAGTTCTGGATATTCCACATGGTTCTTTTGATGCTGTCATGCTACCTTTCTTAGGCAACTTGTTTTCAATCAATCCCTTCTTCTTCTTCTGGATTGATTGTCTGTTTGAGTCCAGTCTGCCTCTATTGAATTTCATGGCTTCTTTACAAAGATCCATGATATGTCCTTTATTTCCACAGTAGAAGCATTTCTTCTTAGTGGTCCTTCTGGATGCATCACCCTTCTTGGATTTAGACTCCAAGGTCTTCTCTTCCTTTTTCAACATCTTCTTGGGAGCTTTTTCGGCATTCTTCTTCTTGCTTCCCAAGGATTCCATTTTAGCCAGGTTCAGTGATCTTCTCTTCTCTTTAGCTCTGGATACAGTTGGAGATTAACATGTATCTCTTTGACCACTTTTGCAATCATCCCAGATGTTGTCAAGTAATCCAAATCTGTTAGCAGTAAACAGATGTCTCTGGACCTGTGGATGTTGCTTCTTTCCTTCTGGCTTGCTCCCCCTTGGCATGGGCTTCCTCTGTGCTTTGGCATTCAGTGGATTGTACCAAC
This sequence comes from Viscum album, assembly GCA_963277665.1. Taxonomy (NCBI): domain Eukaryota; kingdom Viridiplantae; phylum Streptophyta; class Magnoliopsida; order Santalales; family Viscaceae; genus Viscum; species Viscum album. The sequence goes on along the minus strand of OY728120.1, from coordinate 694,023,897 downwards.
AATCCTTTGCACAATGCCCATACTTGTTACAACACCAGCATTGTCCCACGAATCTTGACCTCTTCAGTCCTTCTGATTGTAGGGTATTTTTCTTGACCTGTTGTGCTGTTTTAGGAGAGCTCTCTTTCTTCATTGTCTTCATCCATACTTGTTTGGAATTATTCTTCCATCCTGCACTTTTTGTGGAAACACAATTAGAAGCATTAGTACAAGATGGTATGGATGGTACCTTCTTTCTAGAAGATGTTGCACTTTTATTAGAGGATGTCTTTCTCTTAGAATCATCCTGCTCAACGCTCACTTGAGTGGCAACATTTCTTCTTCCAGCTGTCTGGGAGGCTTTGGCTTTGGGTGATTGCTGATTTTTCAATATCACCTCTAATTCTAAACACTTCATGTTAAGGGATTTATTCTCATCCTCAACAGCTCTTAGCTTACCTTCCCAATCTTCTTTCAGCTGCTTCATCTGGTCTTCATGCACCTTCTTAATTTCTTGCAATGAATTGTCATGCTCCTTCACCAATTTGACTTTGTCTTTGAGTTGAGCATCTCTGACATTCATTGACACTTTGTGCCTCTTTTCCAGTGCATGGAAAACATCTTTGATCATTATCATAAAGATTTCTTTCTCAGAAAGGCTTCTTTGCAATTCTTCAGCAGTGTCTTCATATCTTTCATTGCAAAGAGAAACTGTTTCATCTTTAGCTTTCACCAGCTTTCTGAGAGTGTTGGTTATGCCAACCCTTTTTGCCAATTGGACTTCCAGAGAATTGGCTTCATCTTCTAGCTGTTATTTTTCTTCTTGAAGATCAAGGAGGCCTGTAGCTATACACATTGCCACTTCCTTGGGGACTGTCTTCTGAAGATATTTGATTGCATTTAGAAGATCATTGTTTCTTCCATCTTCATCACAGCTAGAGCAGGCTTCATCAGAAGAATGATAAAAGGAATTGTCATCTGATGTGACTTTCACATTTCTTTTCATAGAAGTAGTTTCTCTGATTGCAGCAACCTTCTTCCTCATCTTCTTTGCCTGTTTCTTCATTCTGTTTTTCAGAGTCTTGGCAGATATCTCCATTTGAGGCTGTTCTTTCATTTCCTCAAATCTTCACTCCATATAGACTCTCTTGGATCTTTTAGAGGTAACCTCCCTCTGATACCAATTGAAGTGCCCAGTTCAGTGTGAATCACTGAGAGGGGGAGGGGGTGAATCAGTGATCCCTTAAAACTTTTTACTAATTGATTACTTATCAATTAAACCTCTATGGCTGGTTAATGCCTCGATCCACTCTTATTGTATCTCTCACCTTTCCACGAATGATGCAGTAAATGTAAAGGCACTGGACACAAGGATTTACAAGGTTCGGCACCAAAGGCCTACATCCTTGCCATGCTCTCCCAGCATGGATTCTCCCATTATAATCGGTTAGTATTACAATGGTCGATACAGAGTCCCACTGTATCTCTCCTGAGTCCCACAGGAGGGTCTTTATACTGCTTCACACAGTGTTACCAGAGTCCCACTGGCCTGCTCCAGAATCCCACTGAAGACTTCTTCTCCCTGAGTCCCACAGGGTCTTCTCTTGGCTCCTCGATTCACACGAGTAGCTCTTCTTCTTGTTCAGCTCTTCAAGTATACTCAGCAGCCTGTGATAAAGGCTGCTGGCCTTGCTCTTCTTCTGATCACTTGTGGTTGATCAGGGCTTCTCGTCCAGCTCAGGTTTTATCTCCTTCTCCAGGATGACCTGGCTTCTCTCTTCAACTACTGAATGCTCAGACAACTGATATCTTTATCTTCAGTCTGGTCCAGTCTCACATCAAAACACCTTCATGCACTGAATGCATGGAAACTCTTCAAATCTCTTCAAGATCTTCAAGTCTTGGACTCCTCAGTTGAACACCACTGATTTAGCACTGTTCACGTGTGCACGTGCATGCATGCATGCATGCACTCCTTCTTTCTTCTTCTTGGTGCAGTAAACCCTCAAAGGGTATAATTCTTTTAAGCACACACCTTCACTGGACTTCACACACTTTATCCAAATTGTTCACACACTTAGAAGTGTGTTTTACTTTAGTGTGGAACTTCTTCTTCTTCTTCTAATGTGTATACACTTTTTAGTGCACACACCTAGGTTCGGCCTTCACTTGTTTAGCACACACAATTTTGTTCTTCATTTTGCACTCACTTAAGCTTGGCCTCTTTCCTCTTCTTGTTTTGAACACACACAAAATATGTTCTTTTATTTGTTCTTCAAAGTGTGCACCCACAAGGCTACGGCCATCTTCATATACTTAGGCACACACACACAACTTAGGTGTGGTCTTCTTGTTTTTCACATACACTACCCGTAGGTGTGTCTTTGGCCTTCACTCCACTCCTTGCACACACACGGCCAAGTGTGCTCTTCCTCTTCACTTAGCACACACAAATCCCCACGGCCTTTTCCTCCTTTTGGTACACACACACGAATCCTTACTGCCTTCAAAGGAGGCGCGCAAGGTGCGACCAACTCCTCTGTATTCACTGTCACGCAGGAGCACAAGGCACAAGCGGCCGCGCAAACACCTCCTGCCACGCAAGTCCGCGGGCAGAGAGGGATGCAACCTCGGGAGCGCAAGGATGCTGCGGCCCTGGGTACTTCCTGCCGCGCAAAGATTAGCGCGCAGGGGACCTTCGAAGCCTCAGGTGGCTCCGGAACATTCAGCCGCGCAAGTTCTTTGCGCGGGGCTTCAAACCTTCGCTAGGCAGAGAGATGCGCTCACGGGACTTCAAAAATTCAGCGCATCAGCAAGCACTCCAAGGCCTCGGGATCTCCTTTTATAGGCAGAGGAATGCCTCGGTTCATCCGCGTGGGATAAATCTTTAACCACCGATATTTTCGGTTCTTGAAAATCTTTAAACTCGATCCGAAAATCACGTTTCTCTCTCTCTGTTCACGCGGGTTCTTTTCCTTCATTTTACCTCACGTGCATGCATTCTTTTGAACGCATGCAAGCCTTCTGTTTAGGCCCATCCATGCAAAACACAGACCCTCAAGGCCTCGGCACTTCGTTTGCCTTCGGCCTCACTCGAATTCTCCCTCGATGCATGCATGCAACATTTTAATGCATGCATGAGTTCGTTATGGCCAGAAGAGCATGAGGGTGTCTTCGGCTTCGAGAGAGATGGCCGGAATCTCAAAAACCATGCTCGGGATGCCTCTGGTTCGAAGGAGGCTGCGGGTGGCTTCGGGATGTCCTCGGCTCGAGCTCGAGGAAGGAGACGAGCTCTCGGCCGTCGGATCAGGCGTTTGAGATACATCGGGCGGCCTGGATTTGAACCGGAGCGGCGCGATTAGATGTGCGGCTCGGATCTGGCGCGCGATTGGATGAGCGGCCAGGATCTCTTCCGCGGGAAAAATCCGCGTCCCACATCGAAACGGCGCCCAGTTTTCTCGCGGCTTATCAACTAAGCGCTGCCCCAGCCGGCTCAGTTGAATCCTCTCCCTCCACGGTGCCGCCCCGCACCATGTTCTCCCTGCGGGCGCGCTCTGCGCCCACTCTTGCTCCTGCGGGCGCGCTCCTAGCGCCCCCTATGCACACAGGGTGCGCGGGCTTCACCACCGCGTGCCCTCGGGGGCTTATACACGACCCCTTTGCGCTCCTCCGGGCGTGCCCCAGGCGCCCATGCGGTTGTCCTTGGGTGCGTGCCCTGCCGCCCTGGCTCGCCCCACGGGTTCCCCCGGGCATGGTGCCCTAGTGCCCATGCCTTGGGGTTGAACCCCCAAGGTGCCTTGGCTGGCCAATTTTTTGGAAAAGGCATGAATGAATCCTTTGTATAAAAACAAAGTATTCCATATAAAAATTGCCAAACCAAGTGCCATTCAAGCCATCTTCTTCCCATCTCTATTCTTCTTCTTCTTAAGAATTCCTTCATTCCTCTTCAACATTTATTCATCACTTTGTAATGGAATTCACGAAGGGTCCTCATCTTCAACTGAGCTCCTTAATCACATAATTTCTTCAATGTTCTTTAATGATCTAATCAGAGATCAATTGGATCATCTTCATGTTCACATGCACTAAGAGTTAGTACATGGACTTCTTTAATGAACATCATCCACTTAGTAGTTGTGGATGGAACTCCTTTCAACTCCTCATGCATTGTGAAGACAATGCATGATCTTCAATCAATGTTGTGACTTTGTATCATCAGGATACAAGTTCTATGAACATAAAGAGCGGCTCAGCAATCGTCAGATTTCCATTGAGAATGTTTCAACCATATTCTCCTATGTCACTTAGTGAATCTCTTAAGTGACATGCATCTTAGTACCATGGCCATACTCCTTTACCACCAACACCATCACAACCTTTGTCATTCACATCTTGACATTCCTTGACTTCCATTCATTCCATGACAACTTCATGCCTCATTGACAACAAATGCAACAGAGTGCACTTCATCTTCGATGTCCAGTTCAAATCCTCTAAGGCATCGAAGCTTCAATCTACGTTGGAGGATTTCATTGGATGCACTTCATCAGAGGTTCCTCTTGTGGGTACACAAAAACTATGCACAATATTTGATTAAATAGATGTGATGAACCAAAAACATTTGATTACATTAATGTGGTTCATTAATTAACAATATTTAATGTTATATTAATACATCCAATGTCATTGTTATGCCACCCATGGGTTTATTCATTGAATGACCTATTAACACTATGGTCTGCCACGTCACTCAAAGGTTAAAAAAATATTAAATAAATCGTGGAGTTATTTTATTATTTTTTGTAAAGTCTAAAAAATAACTTTTTAATTTTACCCCTGCCAATCAAAGTTATGCTTCGCCTATGAAAATCCTGACACTACAAATTCAATGGTTCCCTCAGATTTTTAATATGAGCATAGGTTCAAAAGATAGAAATCACTACCCACATGTTTACTAAAGGTACCATAAAAAATGTTAATAAATTATTAACAGTCACCCTCAAACCCTAAAGATTGAGGTTAGGCTCTTTCTAATGGAAACCCGCCCTTACATGCTTAACAGTACTCTCAGGTTTATAGTTTGAGTTACTATTTAAGAGTTAAATATTTAATGAAAAAAATAATTACTACATAATTATTTTATTTATGGCCAAAAACTAACTTCCATGGTTGACCCACACTGACCAAGGTAAGGATCTACCTAATGAAACAATACCCCCACTATCACAATGGTGGGCTCATATTTTCAATCTCAGTAACTATTCATGAGTTATAAGTATTTGAAAAATAATATAATTTTAATTAATTATTTTATATACGTTTATGAAAATTTTATATTTTCTCACTCGAGGAATGCACCGATTAAAAATAAGCTTTGATTAGGGTAAACCATCCATTCTAAATGCTATAGTACCCTCTGATTTCTTACTAGGGCACCAGTTATAAGAGTTATTCTTCTTTTTTAGTAAACTGCTCACACACAGTATTTAAAGCTAATCATTTTTTCCAATGAATCATTCTAGGAACTATGGGCCTCAGAATTACGTGCTGTCAATTATCGCAGTATCATAATAATCCTATATAATTAAAAAAACAGTTATAATGAAATTTTGGGATATTAAATTCTACCCACCCAAGGGATTCACTTCCCTAGAAGCCAAAAAAGGACAAAAAAAAGACAAATCAAACAAATGAGGGTACTGAGCATGAATCTGAGCCTCCCTTTCTCTTGTTCTCCCTTAGTGGTTCCCATGCTACCACTGAATTCGCACCATAGGAATCAACCATCCACAATGTAATTACTAATGTTGATCATCTATCTCCACTAGATACTCCGTAAAAGTCACCCCGTTGTCAAAGTCCAACTCACCCATGTTGATAACATTTGATGGATCATTCACACATCTACTCATCTATAACACATAGAAGACATTATGCATCAGATTCATCTATGGGGCAAGAGAATGGTTTTACTCCACCTCGCTAACTCAACTAAGAATCTAGAAAGCTCTGATGAATCTTAGAGATAGCTTTCCACCCAGACCAAATATATGCAATCCTAATTAGTGCGAGACTCGTAGGAATACACGGTCTCCCTCCAAGAACTATAAGGGTATTTGACTCTTATCAGAATAAGTATTCTTCCTGCTCTGTGTAGTCTTCATCCTCTCCTTGATGATCTGCACCTTCTTAGTGGTATCCCATACCAACTCTAGACCCATATGTTTTGACTCCCCAGGGTCTTTCCAGTATATAGGTTATCTACACAATCTCCCATACAAGGCCTCAAAAAGTACCATGATGATGGTTGAGTGATAACTATTTTTGTATGAGAACTCCCCAATGGTTGGTGATCCTCCCAACTGTGACCAAAATCTTGGACACAAGCACAGAGCAGGCTCTCCATAGTATTTATGGTCTGCTCCATTTGGCCATCATTCTGGGGCTTAAAAGTTCTTCCAAATCATGATGGAACCTGAGGCATAGATTTCACTTGCTAACAAGTGAGGCATCGCGATACAAACTCTATGACCACTTTCTTCATCCCTGTCCACTAGTAATGACATAGGAGATCCAAGTACAACTTTTTCACATCCTCAGGTACCACCAAAGGGGATGATTGGAACTCCCTTAATCACCTCCTATCGTAGTGTAATTGGTACCATGGGGAATCCTATAAAAAGGATGACATTCTCCCCAACATCATAAAATCCTTATTGAGATTATTCTAATGATATATGAGCATGTCAGGTCTCGTAGTCCGTGTAAAAAAGTTGTCCATCTCTAAATACCTGATGTAGTGGGGGAGTGATAGTTGTAGACTGGCTATAAGCTTCTCCATCACTCCACATGATATAAAAGTGCAATAAGACTATCTATATTGTATCCTTACTCAGCTACTATAGACCAGACCTCTTGATAAGTGAAGCTGCCACCATATCCCCCTTCTCAAGAGTATATACCATCTTGAAGTCATAGTCCTGGTGGAACTCCAACCATCACTGTTGTCTCAACTTCTGAAAATCCTAAGGTTTTTTTTACATCCTATAGAAATGATATCCCTTTAAACGGATTGGTGTGCTATTGAACCTCTGGTAGTGGGTATTCATTCTCCATAACCAATTTTATACAGTTTTCGTAATACACACAAAACCACAAACACTGGGTCTCACTAATTCCTCCTCTTAAAGTCTGTGAACTATACTCTTAGCTCCTAAAGCTCTATGGGAGCCATCCGATATGAAGATGTAGATGTCATTGTCCTTCCTGGGTATAAGAAAATGAAGTAGTCCCTCTCCATATAGTGATGTAATATAGGAAATGTATTTAGAAAGGATATTATAGCTCTATTCCACTGCTGTTCTGATTGAAAGCTAAAAGCAACTGCTACCACGAGGTTAAGGCTGGAGGAATCAACAGTGATCGGCTACACTCTTATACATGAGTTTATCCCATGCTTCCTGGGTTTCCATTTTCTCCGACCAAGGAAATCCTCATTCTAATGGTGTAGATATACAACATACTTTCTTCCTGAAATAGTCAATCTGGGAATTAATTATGGATGACCAGTCATACCCAAAATGAAAACATATGCCCTTGAAACTACCACCAAGAGGTTCCAACTAAAACTCATGCCTCAAGGGTCAGATCAAACCATCGACATAAGTGTGATTATCGAGTCTCCTCTCATAGCTATCATTATTAGTATGGGTCAACTCAACAGTTTAACTAGAAACCCTTGGTGTTCAATAAAATTCATGATAACAAGGAATGATTTGTACCTAAGTTTATTATTTATAGAAACTAATAGTAGACCCAGACCGTACCTTGAATCATTCATGGGGGCCATGGGTCACACTCCTTCCCCGCATGATGCTACACCCTTATCGTTTCATTCAGCTCCATAAGCCAGATGTGGACCACATTGGGGTGGTGGTTATAACATGTTGAAATGTACACCAACTTCTGCTTCTCTCATAGATTCCCTTCCATGTCTGCTAGCTTACAGATTCATCCCTCCCTATCACTTCCTCTTCCTGAAACATTTAAAACATCTATGTTTTTTAGACTGACGTCAGATTCTTACTTCACCACTACTAACATTCAATAGATGCATAAACTTAGCCAATTAATTTTCAACCATGAAAGTTATATCTAGAACCCTAACATAATTTGGAATACATAGAGGAATACTGTTATCTCGGATGTCCCTAAACACATCATTCTCAGAGGTATGATCCATGAATCACAAGTCATATAATATTCATCGAGAACCTGGAATGGTCAGTACACATTGATGAATACTCATTTAACAACATGTCATCCTCCCAAAATTGTAGATGCTCTTGGCAACACAAACACCCATAGATTTTGTTGCAAAGAGAACCCCTTCTATGAGGAAGGTTCTCAAGATCTATCCATAGAAAAAGAAACCTAATAGTAAGATAGGGGTAATATAAACACTTCCATAACCGTTCTAAGACACAATGAATGATCCTTTAAAGGACCACCATCTGATCTAATGGTGCCCTGGCAAGATGGAAACTCTGTCACAACCTCAAGCTAGTCGTTAGCGGCATGTGAGTTGGGCTCGACTAGGAACCTGAGGGGTATCTATCACTGAATATTATTAAATTAATTGAGACAATATATTTCCTCTACCAGTAGCGCTGGTATTAACTACTGAACAACGACCAGTGGTATCACTAGGACACCGCCCAAAGGAACCATCTCTGGTAACAGTCCATGTACAAAATGCCTCATCACACTGTGGAGCATCCTCGTTGTCATGCATTGGAATCCTGGATGCATGTCTGTGTGGGGGGGATATTGAAAGAGAATAATGATGAACCACAATCAATAAGTTATACCTAGTGAGATAACTCAAAATAGATCCGAAGAATAGAATTTCGAAGGCACACTTAATTAGTGTTTTCATGTACTGTGTTAGAAGACTGAATTCAGGGTCCTCGTATATGGAAACATCAGTGGCCACAACAACACTGGAACCCTAGAATGATTTTCAAACTCAAGAAACATGACACTATAAATTCATTTAAAACATAGACTCTTAGTTGTTCTATTAGAACTGACCCCCTCTGATACCACTTTGGCATGACCGGTCCCCCATGGCATGTGTCGTGACTACCCCAAGCCCTTCTTCCATAAGCCAGGGGTTAGCGACTAGCATTGGAAGGTCATATCCCTAAAATGCGAAGATATAGCATCAAAACGTGTACACACACACATAGAGAACACTGTGCACAAGAAAAACAATAGGGGAGAAGAATGGACAAGCCATAACTAAAGACCACCACTGAGTGAATAATTAAGAACTAAAAGTAAAGGGGTATGAATACCATCCCGAGTGAAGTGGAAGTACAATAAGAAAAAAAATCTATTGAGGTCATACTCTAAGGATCCTACATGAAGGGTCGGTATAGCCTGTCACTACGGCTCTCCACTTTAATTGTTCACCTCAGTACACTGTCTGTCAATCAACTTCGCGCACTGTCTAGCCCTGACACCATAAGACTCAGTCATGCAATCCATCCTCTGCCCAAGCCACAAAAAGGTGAAGGATAAGGCCATGTAGGGGTGGGTATAAAAATATTCTGTATGGACCCCGAGACCCCCAAAGGTCACTCAGAAATCTACAATGGAAAATCCAAAAATCATGTTCTCAATCACAAAGCACATTGAATAATATAGCTCACCCCAGGTATACTGTAACTAAATAAGTACATAGTATTATTTGTAAATCTAGATCTTTTTTTCTCACAAGGGTATCTGATGCTGACCCACATAGGATCACATGGTGCTGACCCACATAAGATAGCTATTTTCTGACCCACACAGGATTGCTTGGTGCTGACCCATGTAGGATCTCTAAGTGCTTACACTCATAGGATCACTTGGTGATGAACCACACATGATCTCTCAGTGCTGAACCACACAGGATCACTCAGTTCGGACCCACATAGGAATACTTGGTGCTGACCCACAAATGATCTCTTGATGATGACCCACATAGGATAATAATTCATTCTTCATGTCACAGCTTTCCACTGCATTCCCGAAAAAAGCACGCTTGATTCTTGGAGGATCCAATCTTCAAGAAATTAGTTATATTTCAACTGTCACAACGTCCCATGAAAATTTAACCAAATGAACCACCATGTCATTAGGGTTTCAACACAATAGATGACACGTCAACTGGACACCCAGTCTGTATGTTATAGGAATTTTATTATCAAGGTCCCGATTTGAATCAGATTCGATCCAACCCAGCCATACTCCAACAATCTACAAAACTCTAATGGAGTATCTAAAAAAGAACGCCTCTTCCAATGGGTACCAGTTCCACATATGTTTCATCAAATGAATTTCTAGTCTAGGAGATATTCCCATTGAAGTTTAACTAGACCAATAAGGGTCCCGACTAGGTGCAGCACACTTGGCCCGCTGGGCGGGCGCAGAGGTCTGCTCCTCCCCTAAATAGACATAAGTCTTTTCAGTTATAAAGAAATGGTGCATGTTGGCACCACAACACCTGGTCAGTCCAACTAGACCAGTCACCTAAGGATCCAGTCGAAAACTGGTCTTCCCTCCACCATAGCTTGATGTCATGGCCTTCCTCCATAGTGTGATGTTGTAGTCCACTTCCCTGCTCTAACATGGCCAGAAAAGGTCGGCCACCCCATCTTCTATCGTGATTCCTTCAATCACCACCACCTTTCCCGCGGCGGGCGGCAGCCAGCAGCCGCCTCCTCCATTAGCCAGCACCGACGCACTAGAGATGCTTATGTGGGCCACTGATGAAACCCTAGTGGTCTGATTCCTTTCCCTGTTTGTGCCTAGGGACCTCTTGGTAGGACACCTACACTGTGCGTCCCAATGCTTCACCTTATCGCCATCTTTCTTAGTCTGGCATGAAGAACGCCACCCACTCAAGATCAGTATCAGGCCCAGGACTTCTTCGGACCAACCCACACCCTTCGTGTTAGCGTTTTAACCTAGATTGGATTATTTACTAATAAACAATCTCATAAAGAAACCCTGCATTAACCTCTCACATTAAATAACGAAACAAGGATCAACCAATTAGAGGATTGATTCGTGTTTTTCAAAATATTAAAGAACATGGGAAAAAGGAGTAATTATGAACATAACCCCTACCATGAATTCGTTAGTAGACGGTGTGGATGAGGAAGATGAAACCACATTCGAAACATGATCATTGGCATTCGTCGCTATCTGGATCAAATACACTAATGTGTTGAAGCTCCATTCTATGATGGATGAAGTCATTGCCGACATTTAGTCAGAGTTTCCTCTCATGAGTTCACTAGAAAAATTCCCAAGAATTGTTTAAATAGATTTGAGTAACAAACCTTGTTTCATAAAATTAATGTGGTTCATTAATGAACCATATTTAGTGTTACATTAAAATGGCCAATATCAAGGTTATGAATCCCAAGATTGAAGTCATTGTTTGACTTATTAACATAGTTGTTCCATCACATCACTCAACAGCTACAAGAAGAGATAAAACCACTCATTGAGTTTTTTTGGTAATGTCCAAAATTTAACTTTCTCATCCGACCCTTCCCAGATGAAATTATGCTACAACTAAGTGAATATCGGTACTATGAATTCAACGTTGCCCTCAAAATTTTAATCTGAGCACCAATTCAAAAGATTGAAATTGGCGCCCGCTCGTTTAATAAACATACATTAAAATTGTCAAAAAAAAATTATTAACAGTCACTCTCAACCCACACCTATTGAGGTAACATTAATCTATACCTCTGAGGTAACTATAATCGATTGGCTACTAGCCTAACCCTCTCCAGAATCTCAAATGGCCTGATGAATCTTAGTGAATGCTTACACTGTATCCTAATCATGTTGTCTCCCAACCTCAATGAATTGCAATGGAATACATGATCCCTAACCTCAAAAATGAGATGTAATCTACTATGATCGATGTATGATTTCAATCGAGACATCACAATATCCATCTACTTCAAAATCAATTGCACCTACTAAGTTGTCTCTCAGACATGACAACATCTAGTCATTGCTGCCCCTCCTATGTCTAGAGAACCCTGGGGTAATCAGCATGGAATAACATATAAAGCCTCATAAAAGACCATATGAATAGTATTATGGAAATAATTATTATAGGACAACTCATACCGTGGTATATGACTCTATTTATAGTACCCAAATTCCAGGATGAATGCCAATAACCTATCCTCAAGAACCTAAATTATAAACTCTGACAGACCACATATCTGTGGGATATATTCCTTGTTCAGAAGAATCAGGGTACCAAAATCACTCTTTATCCCTTTATATAATTGAGAAGAAAATTAGGTGTCCCTATAAAAAATGATAGAATGTGGGACCCCATGTAGTCATACAATATCACAGATGTAAAACCTAAAAATATTCTCCACACCAATGGTTTCCTTGATCTGTAGGAAATGAGAGACCTTTGTGAGCCTGTAAAAAAACCATACAACAAAATTACCTCAAGGAGACCTCAATAAACCTGTAATTAAATCAATAAAGATGTCATTCCAGTACAATTAGGGAATGGGTAGATGTTGTAAATGTATGGATGGTTCCTAGTTTTCTGTATTAACCTGCTGATAGGTTGAATGCCTCATTGAAAAACCAGCTACATCTATTTTTATTCGTGGACCGCAATACTGATGTTTTAAGTCTTCATACACCTTGGTGGAATTAGGATTCACTTCCCATGTGATCATGAAAATCCTACAATAGTTATTTTCACATGTATGATGTGACCCATATATGATCATGTACTCACAAGATCACATCCTCGCCAATATTCCTACCATGTGGAGGGTCCTCACCATACACACCCTCCCATAGAACTAGGCCTTTGTAATTTGATATCTTCATCTTCATCACTCTATTATGTAGTTTATAGGTAACAAGTAAGGATAATAGAAACATCTTACTCTATGGGATTTCCACCTACAAGTGAATCTCAGAGAATAAAACCTTATGTTTCCACTTGATACTAGCCTACTACACTACCTATATCTACATCATCTTGAATTTTTCATCATCCAATGCATTTAATTTTCCAGAAATGTATGTAATATTGGAGCCAATAGACTCGGGTTACTCAACCCACCTTCAATACCTTAAGATCATAAAACATTGTTTAAATACATACTTGTGTTTTTTGTGGTCCGTGTATACCAAAAAAATATCTCCCTAAAATTAATGTCTTCAATAACTCAATGCATCTACAACTGCTACTAAATCGAGATTGTGAGTGTGTTTATTCCACTCATGTGGCCTCAACTACTGAGACTCGTACACAATGAATTTTTCCCATTACATAAGAACACATTACATCTCAATCCTTAACGAATTTTATTGCATAGTGTGAGTCCTACTCCACTCTAGAAAAATCAATATAAGTACTGAAGTCAATACCCCTTTCGACTCTTTAAAGGCCTCCTCATAGGAATATGACCATTCATTTTTTTCAGTCGTCATAGTCATGTCCTTCAAAGATGATGTTATGTTTGAGAAGTCCTATATGAAAAAAAATATAATAACCATTCAACCATAAGTATCTCCACACCTCAGATATGCTATTGGGGTTCCTCCAAGTAGCTACTACTCTCACCTTCTCTAGGTCCACTAATACTCCAATATTTGAGATGACATGACCCATGAAGTGAATATGATCCATCAAAAAGTTGAACTTTGTGATATTATTATATAAATTATGCTCTATAGGTTCATTAAAAATGATCTCAAGCAGTTTGGCATGATCCTATTGACTGTGAAAATACACAAAGATATCATCCATGAATACCAAAATAAATAAATCAATGTAAGGATGTAAATATAGGTTCCTCAGTTACATGATGACCTATGGAACATTTATGAGACCAAAATAAATAACGAAATAAATATATTAATAGTACCAAATTCAGAAGGATGTGAAATGTATGTTTGATGGTCTAACATGCACCTAATTATAACCAGATCTCAAATAAATCACTGGGAAGACCTGATCTCCTCATAGATTGGAAAAATATCCTCAATATATGATTGAATATAATGATTCATAACCATCAACCATTTCAAATTCATATAATAATCAAATATCCTAAGGGTTCCATCTATATTTTCATCAAAAGAACAGATGAATCCCATAGAGATGTACTAGTTTGGATGAACCCTTTTGCATCTAAATCCTCTAACATTGTCTGGTGATGTAACAACTCCATCGTTTCCATCCTTTATGGAGGAATGGATTATAATGTAGATCTTGAAACATGATCAATAAGGAAATATAACTCTCTCACCAGAGGTAATCCTACGAAATCATCCATGAATACATCCTTGAAAGAATATACCACAAGCTAGAAATAATCTTGACATGTCCCTTAATTATCTAGATATAAACATGCAATCTAGGTTGTCATACCACCCCTACCACGATGGTGAGGTCCATCTTACCATGGCTGGAAAACACATTCACCCATTTTAATGAACTATATGTTATCTGGATGTGTCAATCTCATCATGTGGTGCAGAAAATTAACTAAATATTGAAAATATATGAGCCCTTCAATCCCATGTCTGATGTCAAACCCAGTCATATCAAGGACATAAAGTCTCCATAGGATGTGATACCCACTAATCTCAAATGGGAACTATCTAGACTATCATACACCATCTGTTCTTATTCACAATTGAGTTTCTAGTGTCAGAACACCCCCATTAAATTCAACACTAAGCTTGAGGATCTCTACAATAGGAACATATATAAAACTATGTGATCCCCTATATAAATAACTGAAGAAGCTAAGGTAGTGGACATAATAATAATACCTTAGATATTATATGGCAAGAGAACCTTCTCCTGGTGGTCCTGTTGCACTACATATTATTAGCCTACACCATGGCCCCAACACACAGCCTGGCTACCTTGAACTAATCCATGTTGTTGTCATTGCTCAACAGGTGCCTGATATCCACAAACACGACCATCACCTCTACCTGATCGGTAAACTAAATATCCAATCCCTTCCTGGTGAGAAGCTGCTGAATTTTCTTCTAAATGTGGAGTTGGGGTAGACCCTCTCTCACTGTATACTAGTGTAAATGTGATGAAGAAGTGTTTTATATGTCACATATTTCCATAGGAATGACACTCGACTGTGTCCTAAGAATATTGCGGCCTTTCATGTCCCAACCTATCGTGTAGGTAGCACATCACCTAGCTACCTGACAAGATGATAAAATTGATCATATCACCACATGTAAACTCTAAATAAAACTTACTAATACCATTTGATGCAGTGCCAGATCATGGTTCCAAGTTTCTCGGGACCATAACATTACATCCCCTCAAATTATTCTATATAATGAGCCCTTGATTCACTATTTTAGATATAAATTTCAGCTGAAGGAATTTAACCTGCTATTAGATGCCAAATATAATTACATCCTTGAATCATATATAATTTTATAATTCAACACCCTATGAATAGGTGAATATCACTTGAGACATATAAAACATTCTGATTAGTCCTTGACTAATAGTGCACCCTCATATAGATGTAATAACTAATGGTTTCTATCAATCCTCATCTTCTCTGGATGGAAATAGTAGAATAAAGATCTATGAATCACCCTCATGGCCATCTCATGAAAATGATTTGTCTGTGTGATAACATCCTACCAAATCTTGGCAAAATCAAGAAACATATACGTATAAAGCATTACCATCCTCTTACGATGTACCTCCAAATGATCAGAAAATTAGCATGACCTCAATCCATGAATCCAAACCTTGTGTTCAACCGTCCCTAAAAAACATGGTAATATACTACATCTAAAACTCACATGTGAACTTTGTAATAGTCTAGGTAGGTCACACTTTTTACTGAATGGTCATCATGAAAAACATAAATCATTAACAGAACTATACCTCAACACCTATGTACGGTATAATAGTTGGTTCCTCATATGGAACAAATTGAGGGTTCACTAGCATGTAATGGCCTACCACCTCTGAGGTGTGATTATCACCACCATTCGGGTGTACAACTGGAGGTCTTCATGGTGGAATGTATCTTCAATTACAAACACATTCCTCAATTTATTATCATTAATGAGATCACAAGTCAAAAGCATAGAAACATAGATAGGACAGGTACATTCCATGCAGTGTAGGAGCACACCCTGTTTCTTACTCCATGGGTCTTTTCTAGGTTTCAAACATGTGTGAGAAAGAAAAAACATTCCACTACTAAGGCCAAATCTAGTATATTTTTCTATCACAATCCATTTTACATTCATTTGACTTCATATTCATTTATTATCAAACTGAATTCAACTTTAACATTCACATAATTTATTATCATTTAAGGTTTATCGCAATATTTTTATAAATGGAATTACTTGGCCTGCCGAATTATGATATGTGGGGGCCCATAATCTATAAGAATAAATTTGTGGCATCCACCTATGAAACATCACAGTACAATTCACTTTAAGGCTAAAGAATATTTTTCCAAATGAGGATCCAAGAGGGCCCATACTCCCCAGGGACCAGAAATTGGTGTCTATATGTTTCACACCATAATATATCCCAATATTCCAAACATGGTAGTTGAAATATTTACCACAACACCTTTCACAATAGCATGAAATCAGTAATGTATATTTAATGGAAAGGCATAATGAATGGAATTTAAAATATAGCAGGTGACTATATGGTGAATGAGATAGAATACCCTTATCTCATCATGTTGAAAAAAATATAACCCAAAATCATCTGATCAATAATTGGATAAATAAAGTGTATCACCCAACGGTGGAATCAATTCAACTGTAAAATTAAAAATCCTGAAAATAGAAATTCAATTCAAGTAAATTTGGCATTTTACTATACATTGATTTGCTACTCCCGAACACAACTTGTTAACAAATTATGATCCCTTCATATCTATTTATATTGTCATGAAATAATAATTTAAACTAGGAAATAAATTCTTCTGGTACCACCATGTATGGTCCCGGACCCAAATTCCTCTCAGTAGTGCTTCGAGCTTAATTATCAACATAACTATACCACATATCGCTAAATTCTAATGTCTACTAACTAGTAGAAAGGTCCTAGGTGAGTCAATGGGGATACTATTCCTTCATTATTAGACTATGACACACCAAAAATATCATACAAGTACTGGATGTTTTAAATCATATGAAAAAATTAAAACCCTGGAAGACTGATAGGAATAATAAAGTCATAAGTCATAACTTATAATAGATGAAAATAAATTTCACATGTTTCAAATAATTATACAAAAACAGGTAAAAATATACATAATCAATACATGTCCTAAATGTAAAAAAATACTAAATGAATTCCAAAAGCATCACAACCATTGAGCATGGTCCCATGATCCCCTACTCTGAAGTAGCATTTAAATTAACTATATGAGGAATATTTCCCTTATCAATACATGAAATAATATAATCTATTTGGGTCTGAAAACATTACCTAAATATAGTGTGATATAAAATCCTCTTAGGAAACAAGCCAAGTTCTAAACCAATCAGTCAGTGAATATGTATGACAGGAAAAATGAAAAATGAAATGTAGTAAGCATGGAAGTACACAAATGTAAACATCCTAGATGCATTGGTTTCCATTTTCATTCAATTTAAAACCATCTAGAAATTAAATTAAATTATATTTATTTGTCCTTATATGAAAATGAAGTCCAAAATCACACATTTAACAGGAATCACAACAGATGCCTTAGAAGGCCATCTGAATTATACAAGTAAACACCAAAACAAGCATGTTCATTATAATGGAGGTGCATCATATAATCCATTTAATTGATTTAATTCTCATAAAACCTAATACTATCCTAAATATTCCTAATTTTAAATTCATGTATCAATCTAGGTTTTGGTTACCAACACCCCATGATCCCATCCATGGAAAATTTCACATGAAACCATTTTTCACTCTACATGTGGTATATAGTTCATGTCAAATGAGTCTGCCCTTGGCGGTGTTCTACGGATGCCCCAAATATCACAAATGACATATAATCAATGCCCCTTTGAGTTTTTATTTAGTAATATCTTTAGATTCCATGTATCACTCATCATAATAAACAATTATGAATGATCCAGTCCATGGAATATCACATTTGGATCCCCGTATCTATAATGACACTATCAAATTATATATTAATTTCCTTCATGTAATTCTATGGTGAATCCATGTATCACCCAAGGTATAAATGTATATAGTCACATTAGTCCATCCAAAGAATTCTAATTTGAATCAATGTATCAGAAATGATATTTATCATTTATCCTAATCAATAGAATTTACGTAATTCCTTAAACATCCCAATGTCAAAACCAAAGGCATTCAAATATAACTCACCTTAATATGGGTGACACAAACAAATACTAACATCAAAGTCTTGGAAATTCTTTTACTCATTTGGGTGTAACTAATATTACAAGAATCACATCCATAAAAAAATAAAAATGGATTTGACAACATTTAACTCATTTAAGAATAACATGATAATCATATTCCCATTCATAATCAATTAATTACATAGAAAGGCATCAATATAAATCACATGAGAAAGCAATTCAGTGGGTATTCAAATACTCACATGGCCATTTATAATATAAAAATACTATCATGACTATCAAGGTATCACATGGATTCATTATAATATGACACATATGGGAAAATTAAAATTTATAGAAATTCAATCTGTTGACATCAATTCAACTCATGGCCCATAGTTACCCACATTGGAAATGAAAGACAAGGCATGAATGATTATAAATGCAATGAAATACCATGGTCAAAGGTCATGTAAACAATCCCAAACCCTTTACCCAATTAACTCAGAATCTAACTACATTGTAATTCCTTCTATAAAGATCCATTTTATGAAACCCATGAATGTGATGAAACAGAACCTCAAGGGTGTCTAAGGAATAATTCCAAAAGGGTCATTAAAGAAAACTCACCCTTAGGGTGGTCCATATTCAAGGTATACTACCTATAACATGGAAGATTATTCATTTTAAACTAAATAGGAAATCCCGACCAATTTTGCGATTTAAATTCAATTTAGGCGATGCAAAAAAATTGGTTGTGCAACATGCCAACTAATTTAAACAATCTAACTTTAAATAAAAAGCACATTACCACCTTCCTTAGACTCGTTCTTGATTTCTCATCTAGTATGAATCTATAATTCATCCATAATTGGATGAAATATGAAGAACATATGAAGAATGAGAAATAATGGCATCTGAGCATATATCCACATTTCATAGCTGAATCCATGAATAAAGACAAAAGATCCAAAAGGATTTAAGGGCTTACCATTATAAATCCAAGGAGGTGAACCAAACTCGAATCAGATTCCATATGGAGAAGGAAAATTTATTACAAGAATAGTCTATGTTTAGATCTTTTACAAGGGGTGTGAGGCTGATGTGCATTGGGTGAGGCTTCATTTCAGATATAAATGAATTTTTAATTTAATAAGGAATTATAAAATTTCATACACATGATATCTCACGCGGTTTATCCGCACGATTTGAATAACCACATGGGATACATGCATGGTTTCATATATCATTGAGATACAGGTTATGGTTTCTCTACATGGTTTATATACTATGCCAAACCATGATAGAGCCCTTTGTAAAAAAATTTAAAAAACAGAACTTCCACAAGGTAGTGTGATGACTCTTTCATATTTTACCAAAACTATGTGGCCTCTAAGCCCCTAGTATCCATCCTTTCATGGTTTAGTGAATCCATGTGACATGACCTACACAGTTCAAACTAACCATGTCTTAGGCTAAAACAACCAAACATTGGTTCCAGGATTTGGACTAGCCCTAGACACCCCGCAGACCTTCGTGACCCCAAAAGGCATCAACTATATTCCATAGTTCATCATTTAAATGAGAATTTATGCAACAATAAATTTACATACCTCAAAGATGAATCGTGTCCCTACACATGGTAGAAATATATTAATAATAATATAGAAAAATAATTTTTATTAATAATCATTGTTAAATAACATGAAATCCAAATTTATCAAAAATATTTTAATTATGAAGTGTACACAATCATGAGATAATAATTATGATCCATGGAGTATAATCATTGGAATATAGAGTGAAAATGTATCATTACATTGATACATATAAATTTTTTGAAATTTTCCTAAAAGTATACATAATGTATCATTATATTACAATCATATCTATGATGTCACACCGTTTAGTTTATTAGAATATCTCTGAAGTGTCACCCTTTAGTTTCTAATCACATCATATCAGGTTCAACAATTAATATGAGAGCTCATCCTAGAAGTCCTGCACTATATTATCTAAAATTATATAGTACAATTTCTCATTTATTAAAAGATGATATATGACCCCAACCATAATTATTCATATATATGAGTTCCACTTGAAGTCAATAAATTTTCATTTTACTATGAAACTGAGGAATGAAAATGTGGTCTATATACTTTTAAAATGGAATCAGTTAAGGAAAAAATTATAATTCAATCAATGAATGTAACATAATATACCTAAATTAAATAAATGGGTATCCAACTATATTTAGTAAAGGTCAATGTTGAATCCATTCAGTAAGGATAATACAAAATATATTATTTACACTATATAAAAATGTGTATACAAATTAGTCAATAGTTTTTTCAATCAGCTGATTTATGGTATTCAGCTAAAGATGCTTTAATCAATGTAATAAAATATAGAGAGTGTAGAAAGGAAATAAATTGAAAGGAAATTCATAAAAATTTATTTATTTGGAAATAAATAGTTCTTAAAATATTTCCACAAATTCAATCCCATAAAATTGTATAATATAATTTATATTGTAATTCATGAAATTAAATTTCCCAGAAAATAAATATTATTTACATCAATAAGAAAATGATAAAGAACCTATAAATGATTTTTTTTGAAAATATTTTTATGTCTTTCATAAAATGATATGGTTTGAGTCACATTAATAATAATATTTTTTAAATGTAATTTAAATTTTTTTGAAAACATTTAATTTTTAAAATAATAATAAATAATAGAGATCTGAAAAAATTGAATTTATTATCGAAAAATGTAGACTGGAATAAAAATAAAATTTTCCTAGAAGTGAAAACATTTTAATATTTTAAAATTAAATCATTGAAAAAAGCATATAAAATGGATAACAATTCCCTTTTAAAAATAGGAAATGGGAAATATGTAGGTAACAATAGATACCATATAATTGGTTGTCAATATATAATCTATAGAAATTTTAGGAAGGAAAATATGGATAAGGAAGGGGAAATTTGTTTAAATTATATGAGATTTATTCTAAACAACGATATACATTTAGATAATTTTATTACTAATATAAAATATTTGAACTAAAATATATTTTTCTACTTGATATAAATCCATTGTACCATGAAATAAAATCATTGGGTGGAAGAAACCAATAATGGAAGAAGTAATTTCAATAATAACCTTTTATAATTCAGTGACGGATGTGGATTTTAAAAAATCATTTCAACTTTGATATCATTTGAATCGATATCTATTTGAATAAAGATAGTGGCCTATCCATTTTAACCCCATTAATAAATTGAATTTGGTAAAATAATTTAATTAGGTTGTAATTAAATGAAATAAAAGATATTATGTAGTATAATAAGAATTATGTCTCGCAAAATAATGTTTAAGAAAAAGAACACCTTATGAAATTAGAATATTTAAAATAAAACCCCTATAATCATAAGATTTGAATAAAATTATTAAATACCAAAAAAAATGTTAGGATCAAGATATAAAATATTACAGGGGAAAAAATACACCATTATAAAGAAAAAATGGTTTATAATAATAAATATGACTCAAGGGGAATACATTGATACAAGAAACCCTAAAACACATTCAAATATATCACGTTTTAAAAAAATATTTTATAACCATCTATCAAAATTATATTACCTGTTATAGTATATTTCATCATCAACTGTTAGGATTTTTTAGTTGTTTGTTTCATACATGTTTCACAATGAAGGGGGTATATTATCACATATAGGTTAATATTACATCATTAATAGATTATTTATGATATAATAATAGATTTAATCAATAGTTAATTATGTAACATTTCATGCGGTGAAATATGTGGATATCATTTGGGAAAACTGAATTTTCAATAAAACTATTTTAGCATATTTAATGATAGATATGTGGTAAAATAATTAATATATTAAATATTAAAAACTACATTCACAAATAATTTAATAAATAAAAAATATATTATTATTTTGATATTAACAATATATAAAATTTTATAATCATTCATGATATAAAAATTATAACATCATTCACATAGGTGCTGAAGCTGACATAAATGAGTGTGTGGTGATGAAAACAGATATTAATCATTTGTGGAGGCGTTAATTTGCACAAAAAAATAAGAATGCTTTACATTCCTCAATGAATGATGTGTAATATAATTATTAGAAAAATTAACATTTCAGGGTCATAATTTTTATACAGGAAATATATTAATTTATCAAATATATCCTTTCCACCATATATGAGAGGTAGTGATGAAAGGAAAAAAATAATTATAGGGAGGTGGGAGGAACACATAAAAATGATTGATGTTGTTTTGTTTTTATGAGTGGATAGAAAATATTCCATAATGGAGAATACATTAATATAATAATACAATATAATATTACTAGTACTTTTTTAATTATATAATGGTTTATAAAAGATGTTTGGAATAGAATTATTTATAATAATATTCTTGGTAATAATAAATACTTACTCTGACAACTAGAGATTTATCTTGAAAATACCCTTGTAAATAGTGGTGTTAAAAAATATAATTTAGAACAGTGTCTTATGAAAATGTTATATTATTATATTATATGAATATTTGAATATTTGGGGGATTAAATTTAATGTTATAGGATTATTATGAATTGGTGGAAATAATCCCCTTTTTAAGTGAAGAGAA
This sequence comes from Viscum album, assembly GCA_963277665.1. Lineage (NCBI taxonomy): Eukaryota > Viridiplantae > Streptophyta > Magnoliopsida > Santalales > Viscaceae > Viscum > Viscum album. The sequence goes on along the minus strand of OY728120.1, from coordinate 694,000,778 downwards.
TGAATATTTTGGAAGTTCCCGTTACATTTCAATAATTACATATCACTATAAAATGGTAAAATGATCCAAAACTAATCAATAATGGAGTTTAGGGTGATATTGAGACAATAAATCCTCAACCATTATTTTGAAGATATGTTTAAACATGTTTTGTGTTATTTACCATTAGACTTTTATAATTTTCCATTATTGTTTTTTTACTTTTTTAACAATTCTTTAACTAAATAATTTATATTTTAAAAAACATATAAGATAATCCCTCATAAAAATGGGGTCTATGAACCTAAATTTATCCCTATATATTGTAATAAAATTTCTAAATAATATAAAATTAACATTTAAATTAAAATCATTAATATATTTATAAAATATTTTTAGAAAAAATATTGCCTTCACCATAAAGTATTTTAAATGATATATGACAATTTTTTACAATTAAATTGGTGTCAATATATATATATATAGTTTTAAGAACTATACATGATATAGTTTTTGAAGTTATTAATTTGTTATGTTATAACAAAATAAAAAATGGATAATAAAACAATTGTTTGAATATAATTGCATTATATTTATCACAATTATAAAATTTAATAACAATGATTAATATTTAATACATAGAAATGAAATTTAAATAATTAAATAATATTAAAAAATTTAGTTTTTAATATTAAAATCATTATATAAAATAAAATTTATAATGATTTGAAAATTTAAATTTAATAATAGCATGCAAAATGCATAAAAATAGTTTTCTTTAAAAAATCTGTTTTATGCTTAAAATTTAAGTGTAGTGTACATTTATCGATTTCATTGTATTAAATTACATTATTTATTTTATTAATAAAAATTATATGTCATGCAATGTAAATCAAAATCAAATATCACAATTATGGTTTTTAATTAAAAGATAATACTAAAAACTATTTTTAAATTAGATTAAAATGTTACTTATGTTCAAAAAAATTTATCATTTTTTCTGTAGGATTAAAAAATTTGTTAAAAATATATAATTTTAATCAATAAATTAAAATTTTATCAATTAATATTATTTATAAACTTCTTATATCAAAATTACATAATAATAAAGTCATAAAATCTATAGTTTCGGTTAAAAATATACTTTTCACTATTCAACAAAAAATTGACTATTTTTGAAAAGTACAATACATTCACCATAATATAATTTTGGAATTATTAACTAAAAAATTAATTTATTTTAAAATATAAAAAAATATTTAATTAATAAATTTATTTTTTGAGTAAAAATAAAATATAATATGAAAAACTCATTTTATTAAAATAAGACATGTTTATGATTTATGTGATATTATTTCTATTTTCCATGTATTTATCATTAATTAAAATATTTATATCTAAATTTTTTTTATTACTATAATTTTCTTATATAATATGTCAGAGATCATTTTTTGGTCGGAGTTCAATGTGAATCAAGTCATTAACATAATATTTTTTTAGGGAGAATAGTACGGTACTTTCTTGGTCATTATAGTTTATCTCAACTAATATATACAACAATAATTTCTTAATATATCTCACCAAGTTCAATAGGTCTTGTTATAACTAAAAGAAATTTCTGATGAGGAACAATTTGTAAGCCAAATGAGGTTTCCCGAAGAAGTGGTAATTTATTAACCGTGTGTATTCAAATTTATTTCTTCTTCAACATACTCAAAAATATTATTCAACCACATTGATATAATAAAGAAGTTATCTTACAAATAATTATATTATATTATATTAATGGAACAAACATTTATCATAATCTAGTATATCCTATAGAAATGAATACTTTATCAAGTGTATGTGCGGACTACCATCTCTATGAGTTGATGTGTTCCATTTTTCATCACGTGATCACATGGATGCTTAAAATAAGAATTAAAATAATATATAATATTACTAATACTTATTTAATCATATTATGTTTTATGAAAGATGTTTGGAATTGAATTATTTATAAGAATATGCTAGGGAATAATGAATACTCACGCTAACAACTAGAGATTTATCTTGAAAATCTCCTTGTAAATAGTGGTGTTAAAAAATATAATTTAGAATAGTGTCTTATGAAAATGTTATAGGATTATATTATAAGAATATTTGATGATTTGGGTGATGAAATTCAATTTTATAGAATTAGTATGAATTAGTGGAAATAATCCCCTTTTTCTATGTGAAGAGGAGTGTTATTTTGGATGATCCCATTAAATTTCAATGATGAAATGTATGTATTCAAGGTAAAATGATCCAAAACTAACCAATAATGGAGTTTAGGGTGATATCGAGCCAATAAATCCGCAACAACTAATTTTATGATACGATTAAACAAGTTTTGTTTTTTTTTACCATTAGACTTTTACAATTTTCCATTATTGATTTTTAACTTTGGTAAAAAAGAATTTTGAATAATTACTTTAGATTTTAAAAAACATATAAGATAATCCCTCATAAAAACACAGTACTTACGCTGACAATTAGAGATTATTCTTGAAAATCATCTTCTAAATAGTGGTTTTAAAAAATATAATTTAGAACAGTGTCTTATAAAACTAATATTGGATTATATTATAAGAATATTTGATGATTTGGGTGATGAAATCTAATATTATAGGATTAGTATGAGTTGGTTGAAGTAATCCCCTTTCCTAAGTGAAGTAATGGGTTATTTTTGATGTTCCCATTACCTTTCAACATTGAGATGTCACTCTTCAAGGGTAAAATGATCGAAAACTAATCAATAATGGATTTTAGGGTGATATCGAGCCAATAAATCATCAACCAATAATTTTAAGATATATATTAACATGTTTTGTTTTTTTACCATTTGACTTTTACAATTATCCATTATTTTTTTTACTTTGGTAACAATTTTTTAACTAAATAATTAATATTTAAAAAAACATATAAAATAATAAATCATGAAAAAATTAGGTTTTATGAACCTAAATTTATCCCCATATAAGATAATAAAATTTATTAATAATATAAAATTAAATTTTAAATTATAATCTTTAATATATTTAAAAAACGTTTTTACAAAAAAAAAATCAATCACTGTGAAGTATTCTAAATCATATATAACATTTTTTTAACAATTATATGAGTGTTGTTATATTTATATATAGTTTTAAGAACTATTCTTGATTCATTTTTTTGAAGTTATTAATTTGTTATGTTATAACAAAATTTCACATGGATAATAAAACAATTGTTTGAATATAATTGCGCCATATTCATCACCATTATTAAATTTAATAATAATGATAAATGTTTAACACATAAAAATGTAATTTTAATTATTAAATAATATTAAAAATTTTATTTTTAATATTAAAATCATTATATAAAATAAAATTTATAATGGTTTGAAAATTTAAATTAAATAATAGAATGCATAATGCATAAAAATACTTTTCTTTAAAAAATATGTTTTATGATTAAAATTTATGTGTAGTGTACAATTATCGATTTCATTGAAGTGAATTAAATTATTTATTTTATAAAAAAAATTGTGTTTGTTACAATGTAATCCAAAATCAAATATCACTATTATAGTTTTTAATTAGAAGTGAATTCTAAAAACTCTTTTTAAATTAGATTAAAATGTTACATATGTTCAAAAAAATTATCATTTGTTCTATTGGATTAAAATATTGGTTTAAAATATATAATATAACTCAATAAATTCAAATTTTATCAATTAAAATTATTTATAAAATTCTATATCTAAATTATATAATAATAATGTCATAAAATGTATAGTTTTGGTTAAAAATATATTTTTCACTATTCAACTAAAAATTTTCTATTTTTGAAAAGTACAATACATTCAATAGAATATAATTTTGAATTTATTAACAATTAAATTAATTTATTTTAAAAAAATAAAAAATATTTAATTAATAAATTTATTTTTTGAGTAAAAATATTATATACTATGAAAAACTCATTTTATGGAAATAAGATATGTTTATGATTTAAGTGATCTTAATCCTATTTTCTATGCATTTATCATTTATTAACATATTTATTTCTAAATTTTTTTTACATTACTATAATTTTCTTATATAATATGTCACAGATCATTTTTAGTTTGGTGTTTAATGTGAATCAATTCATTAATGAAATATTTTTTTTATCAAAAATAGTAGAGTACATTCTTGGTCATTACAGTTTTTCTCATCGAATATCTACCCAAATAATTTCTTAATATATCTCACCATGTTCCGTAGGTCTTGCTATAACTAAAGGTCCAATCTGATGAGGCACAATTTGTTAGCCAGATGAGATTTCCCAAAGAAGTGCTAAATTATTAACCGAGTGTATTCATGATTATTTCTTCTTCTACATCCTCAAAAATATTATTCAAACATAGTGATATAATAAAGTAGTTATCTCAAAAATACTTAAATTATATTATATTAAGGGAACAACCATTTATCATCATTTAGTATATCCTATTAGAAATGAATACTTTCTCATGTGTGTGTGCAGACTACCATCTCTATGAATTGATGTGTTCCATTTTTCATCACTAGATCGCATGGATGGTTAAAATATGAATTAAAAAAATATATCATATATTTTTGACATAATTATGATAATTTGATGATTTTATAGTATATACCTAATTATGCATCCATCATTGGGAAAATAATTACATCGCTAATTCATATGTGAGGACTACCACCTCCAAGAAGACATGTGATTTGTTTTTTATTACTACCTCACAAAGAGGGTCATAAGGATGAAAATAATGAACAAAAATGAATTTTAATATGTATTTATTATAATAGATATATAAAATATAATCTAATTTTCATAACTTCAACATAGGAGAAAGTTGAAATAATAGTTCATGAATATGTAGAAATGACCTTTTTATAAGAAAAATGTGATTAATTTTCCAAGACTACCTTACATGGATGGGTATAATTTTATATTTAATGTATAGATATTATTATTATAATATTATTGAAATTATATAAATAATTTAATAATGAAACCACTGATAGTGGTAAATGAATTCCATTAATTTTTATTTCATGAACCAAATGTCATAAATACATCTAATGTAAATTTAACTAATTTAGTAGCTAAAAAACACATGGAAATAATTTATATAAAAAGAATAAATATATAGGAAAAAAATTAATAATGTAATTAAATAATATAATTTTATTATTTAGGTGTTATAGAACATATGAAGTTAAAAAAGACATAAAGTAATGGCTTTTTATTTAAAACCATATATTAATGTATTCCATTGAAATATATCTACTCTATATCAATATTATTAAAAATGATAAATGAATGTTGTTAGTTATATATTGAAGGATGTTAAAGGAAAAATTAAAACTGTTTGGACATTATTTTCTAAATATTGAAAAAAAATTAATATTTTCTGTACGGGCCCCTTTTTACTATTTTCATAAAAGTATAAATGAAATTTTTTAACATATATTGTATGAAATAATATTCACACCATCATGTACATTATTCATTATGATACATAATCTTAAAATTATGATGATTTTAAAGGGTAAATTATATTTAATTTATTTATTTTATATTTTCATGTTCTCAAAAGAAAGGGATATGTCTCCATATTTTTTATCTGAAAATGGTTACTTTTTTCTTAATGTTTCAAAATATTTTTTGTTTGGATTTATGAAAAAAATGTCATAATTTGAATTTTTATACATGATATGATACTTGGTAATTATATATTATTAATTGTCAACCTAAAATAGCTAATGATAGTGAGTGAGCCTAACATAGCTCTCTAATGCATTGGATAATGATTTTTTACTGAAGGAAAAAATAGATTGATGAACTATTAGGTTACTCATATGGAATTAGCTTGGATTTATTTATTCTAAAATGGGTTAACCATGATTGAAAATGAAATATAAATTTGATTCTCTCAGGTACCTATTTTATGCGTTCAAATAGATTTATATAATTTTTTTGAAATCACGAGGCAAGGAAAGTTCATAAACAATTAACAGTAGTTTTTTTAAATACATGTTTTCATGAGGTATAATTTTTCTTATGATGAATTCATGGTTTTATTATACATTCTATAAGGTTCCAATGGTTTTCATTTTTAAAATGTTTATTTTTTTAAATTGTAATTTTTTTAAATTAGGTGCTTAATGTTTTATTGTGAAATAACTATACATTTTCATTGGATTTCATATTTCTCACAAGTGTAATAGTTTATATTTATTTTTATATACCATAATGATTATTTTATTCTCATATTAAATTTTAAAATATTTTTCATCGGGAAATTTCAGTATTTCAAACACTAAATTAATGTTTTTTTCTTTGAATTATGAAATTGTGTCGATAATGGAACATCAATGTTGAATTAAGAATAATGTTCTATGAAAAAAAGAGAATGTGGGTCATTGTTCACTAGAAAATTTAACAGATTTCCAAAATCATTAAAAATATAAACCATTAGAACATTGGAATTTTAAAAAGTGAAAACGTTATCATAAATAATTTAATTATGGGTTGATTATGTTATTGGGTGTTACATGGGGACAAAAGTATGGTCGTTGGAATTTGATCATTACCTAGTTGTAAAATGATCACTATTTGATCATTAGAAATAGTAATCATGCAACCATTAAAAACAAATAATGGAAAATAGTGATATATTATTCATTAGAATGGTTAATATATTAATTATAAGTAAATAATAAAATTAATTATTGAAAAATAAATATTTATTTCCACAAAAAAGGGAAGTTTTTTTTAACATAGAGTGGTTTCATAAAAATTAAATATAAAATAACTTGTGGTTTATTTTATAAAAATGGAATTTAAAAATGGAATTATCATTAAAAAAATAATCAATATTATTTTAGTTAATTTTTGTACACTAGGAATTTTTTTATGAAAAAGAAAAAAATAGTTTTTCTCAAACAATGTGTTTTATGATCTCATTTTGATGTAATAATAAAAAAAATTACATTTTAATTTTTTTATGAACCATGATTCATTTAAAGGGAAAAATAATTTTTTAAAATAATAAATTTAAATTTTAAATCTATAATGAAATGTTTTAATTTATTAATATATTTTAATCTTTTAAAAACTCTTTTTTTATTTATTATGATATTTTTGATGGTCATTATATATCAAAATAATTTATTTTAACCATTCATTTTTGAAAATCCATAAACTTTTACATTAATATCATATAATAGGGGGAAAAGCATGTATAAACTTTATAAATTAATTTTTCTCCTATTTATTTTCCATGTCTTATATTTGAAAAATATTAAACAATTCCATGGACATATAAATAAAAACCTATTCCAACCCCAAATCCCAAAACACTTTTATAAACTATTCCATATCCTAATAATTTCCCATATTATCTATTTCATTCCTTCTTGCTACATGAAATTAAATTTTTATTCTAAGGAAAAGGGAAAAATAACTCATACATCACTAGTTTCTAAATTTGTGAATCCCTTACAAATCCTTTCTAACAATATGTTTATAATCAGGTAGAAGTGATACAATGGAATAAATAACTAGATCATGATCGCCTTATCTTCCATTTGATGTCCAAATGTCTATGGCTTTGTTCCCCTCAAAATATGTAAAAAATTTATCTGTTTGGATATTTATAAGAAGTCCAAAGGCCCTCACATGATATGAAATAGACCATGGTTATGTACTACATCCCAAGAGTGGCTTAGAGAGAATTATTGAATTTGTTTCCACTCCATTAGTCAAATGTTTTGTTCGTTACAGAAATCCAAGAAATTAAAAATGTTGCAAGACCTAGATATAAAATTATCACCCTTTCCTTAGTAGGTGAAAAGCATGATATCCCGCAATACATTCTCATCAAAAATAATTATCACTACTCTCGTGATTATTTGATCACATTAACCAAGTGTGTTATGATTGAATCATATAGAAGATGGATTTCAGGAAACCATCTTCTATTGGGGATAATAATTGGTGAATTTAGAGGTGAATAATCTATGGTTCATGACCATACGCATCAATGGAGTCCTTCCTTAATACGTCAATAGTGTCCTAATCCCTATAATGAGATATTTATCATTAAAATTCAAGTAAACAGTAGAGTATGTAAATCCATTGCATCGTCTTTTATTTCTTTCCATCAATATAACCTGGTATCCCTCTATTGTGAAAATGATGTGTGATTTTAATTCTTTATATTATTGTTCCACTCCATATATCAATGAATAAATGATGTTTCGAGTATAGTCTTCCCCCAAAACAATCTTGATATAACTATATAAATATTTTTTTATTCTCCCAGAACACATCCTTCACCTGGTTGGTTTTACCACTCATAAAGATGATGTAATTTATTTTCCTATCACAACCTTCATGTCTATTTAGTATAAAGGATATAATATATAAATATGAAATTTTATTTATGTTTAACATTTTATAGACAATTGATTTCATTATTAAAGAACAATTATCAAAACTGTAATATCGAAACAACCATGGAAGGTTTTGGATCAATATGTTCAAATGAATATAGGATAATGGTAATGGAAATTAATAATAAAATACAAGTTAAATGAAAGATAATAAATTTTTAGTGTAATAGTATAATAAATATAAGTTGGTTATAAAAGGGTTTTATGTTTATTGAAGTAAATTGAGACATAAAGATGTGATATATATTTTCATCCATGTTTCTAGAAAATGTAATCCCTATAAATCATGTTTATATTTATTTTCAATTAAATTATTCAATTTAATTTCTTTAAATTATATGAAATTTTATAACCTTTTTAAATTAGTTATTTTATTATTCTTACATTATTTATTTCTAAGCTAGTAAAGGGTTATCACTTTATCTTCCAATTATATGAGATTATCTAACATTGTATAGTCGCCTTTCATCATCATAAAATACATTTTATACACAAATTACCATTTTCAATTTTTATCAAAAACTTCTTCGGATTTACATTCCGATTTGAAAATAAAAAATTTTGGATTAATTAATATATTAGAACATTTATAGAGGCTTTCCCTATCATCTATCTCTCCCATGGATAAAAATTCATTCTTTTTACCCACTTATTTTTTATCATATGTTATGCCCTAGGTTTATCAATTAATGTATTTCTTCACTCCTTTTAGTGTTCTATATATTTTATATATCATTATTATGTTGACTATGACATTATATAGAATTTTGTTTGTATTTCTATTTGAAACTGTTTCACATTCCCTATTTTATATTTAATGATTCATATATACTATCTTTGGAAATTCTTGTATGTGTTGTATTTTTTATTTATAGGTATTTATTGTCCATTTGACTATTTTAGCTTTGAATTTAACCATATACAACATGTGATTCAATCCATGAGAGGGAAAATTCTTAATCCACATCTTGATTTATTCCCATAGATACTTCTGGGTTTATTTATCATGTTGGTGGTCACTTTCCCCTATATATATCTAATTGAATATTTATCAACCATCAAATTATATTATGGACTATCTATCATCCTCTTGTATATTTATATCAAAATCATATCATTATTTCAGGATTAATTATATGTTATGAAGTAAGATATTATTTTACTACATCTTTCTATTTCCTCATCAGTTACTCATGTTTCACATGATGATTTATATATGATAATTTAATCATTTTTTTAACAATATATAAATAAATTAGAAAATAAATTTATTTTTTATATAATAATATAATGATACAACCCTATATTTTAGATAGTAAATATTTTTTCTCATGGGATACTATGTGTGGGTCATGAGTAGTGAGCCTAGCCGAACTGTGTTATGTTGTCTTTGATGTGTGCCTTTGAATATACTTGTGCTGTTTTATTTATATGATTTTTGAATATTTATATCATTTTAACATTTATATTTTCTATTCATATTTTATATATTATCTTACTCTTATGTCATTATCCAATGATTCACTTTAATATTTCATCATAACCATCATACATTTGGTCTGTATATTACTTTATATTGTTTTATGATCTGCATCATGTTCCTCATTTTTTTTTAATTATGTAAATAATCATATTAATTATTCTCATATGAAATGATATTCTGTCTAACATGTTGATATAATATTATCTAACATATATCATTACATTAATGTTTTGATTTTATTCCCTTACTCAGTTATTTGTCTCACCCTTTCTTTGATGTGTAGTCTTACATGAATCAATATATATAGAATGGTTCAGTTAAAAAATAATAGATTTATGATAAATGATATAAATACATTATTACTTCTTATAGAGCATAATGGTTTAATATGTACCTTGTTTCCAAATATAACAAACTTATGATTCTAGAAATGGTTGAGGGACATAGATGATCATGTTGTGTAATATAATTATGTATTTTTAGCACCAGATTTGTAAGTATCAGTCTGTGGGGATCTCAATTTGTATCAAACTAGTGTTCAGTTATTTTTTGCGATTATAATAGTAAGTTTAAAACCATAAATTATAGAGAATTAGTATAATCATATATGGTTTAAATTTCATCTAAATTTATATTGAATAACATTATGAAAATATATTTTTCGTATTTATTGATTTTCTAAATTAAAATTGGTGTTACAAATATTCTTGGATGAATTATTATATGAAATGATAATAAATTTGGAATTTAATAAACATTGATTGTTATTTTATTCAATAATTATTATTTTGTTCATCAATTCAGAACACTGTCCAAAAAAAGTAATGAACAGTAAATTAAATAGATGGGTGAAAATTAAATAATTCCTTGCATCTCTTCAAATAAAATATATTATAATTATTATCCTAAAATCAAATAAATATGATCATGATAACTGTCTCCAATGTTCTATTCAATTTAAAATAGTCTTAAAATATATCCAACTCATTATCAACACATAGATATTACTATGGTTCATGTAAAAATTTCAATCTTATTTTTAACGAACAAAAGTCCCTAATTACTCAAGATGTGAAGTACTATAAGGGACTTTATAAAATTTTATATATGTGACATATAAAAAGTTTCCTTGAAACATTAATTCTATCTACAACATATGGATATATTACAGTATCCTATATCTATTTTATATTGGAAAATAGTAAAAATTAATTTATATTCATTGAGATATGAAATGTTTAAAACCCCACAATTCTGATTATATTATATGGATTAATATATTGATAATTTCATATAGATTTTTAAAAGAATTATGTTAAAAATTTAAATAATCATGAAATGTTAATTTTTACCAATTTAAATTTAAATAAAGTTATATTTATGTGATATAATCAAAATATGTTTTAGAATTTGAAATGGATATGAATCATTATGTGTCTTCATAGACTAGATTGGATACACCATGGGGTGAAAAAATATCAAGGATGGAATAAGATGACCCTTTGATCTTTATTTTCAATACATGTATAAAACTATATCAAATTATTTATCACTAAGTAAAAATTGAGAGGATGTAATTTATTTAAGGGGGAATTTTGAAACAACCTAGACTTTAATTTTATACATTTCGATTTAATTTTTCTCTTATCATATAGGTTTTTACTGATTAAGTTTTATTTAATTTTTTAATCAATATAATTATAAATGAATTACAGAGATAAATAAATTAATGTGATATTTTAAAAAAGAATCATTAATTTTCTAAAGGAATGCATTAATAAAATATATTAAATAATCATATCCAATTTCAAATAAAAACATTTAAATAATAAAATTTAATATTTGAATAAGAAGTGGAAGCAAGATGAATCCCTACACATTGAATGAGTCCATCCAAAGGCAGCAGTAGCCTCCACATTCTCTAGACTAGATGTAATGAATCGATCGAAATATAGGGATTATTAAATATCATAATCCATTATATCTTACTAATAGTTCTATAATATTAATAACTATAATATCCCATTGTAGTGAAAACACCATTCATATTTAGGGTCCAAACAAGAGAATCACAATTAATGTACTCTTATCTACTAAATTCTATATTAAGATGGGGGGTAGCATCTCATGAATACTAGTATTATTAAAATATCTGCAATGGTGACATTTTTAATAGAGTGAGGAATATAAATCTCATAATTTATTACCCATGAATTCCATAGAGTGTCCCAAAATTTGAACAAGGACTTCATATAGACCATCCACATTGATCATAACATTATATAATGATGAGAATTATTAATTTATGGGAGAACTGAAGAAGGAACATACATAGAATATCTATTTTTCAATATGAAAAAAAATATTGGTAGAAAGAAACTATATATAAGGGTCGTTAGAAGAAAAGAGGCACCAAGTGAATGATTTGATTTAGGTCTCATTAAAAAGCCTGAGATATTTGATTCCCATACATCACATATCAACAGGTCTTACACAACTATTCCTAGAAACTATTATCAAAATCATTTCATGAATTCACCCAATCCAAGTGATGTTACACATAAAGATATTTAACTTTTTCAATAGAATCATATGGAATCATTAAATAGAAAATAAAAAGACAAACATTTATGTTATCACCTAAGTGACCCAAAAATTATACCTTCTTCTGAAAAGGTATTTTCTTTCCATGTGTCCATTTTATTGAATTTTTTTAGTAAATACCCTCCAAATGGAATATTCTCAAAATATCACAGAAAAGTGAAACCACATGATATGTAAATTGGAGGGACCCTCCGCTAACACAAAGATCCTTCACCACATTGTTTCTGGTAAATACTGTCTCCCCATCCCCAAAAATAGTAGTGGAATTATTCCAACTGAAAACCTGACCATAAACATCCTTATAATTTTCGATGATGACATTGGTATAAGATATACTTGATTTATCACATTTCTTAAAAGTGATGAATATCATCAGCATATAAAATATTTGATGGTGGAAAGAATACTCTTACAACAAACATCAACTTAAAAATTTCATCCACAAAAAAATCATTAAGGGAAAAAACTATATAGTCATCTTCATTAGAAATGAGAAGCCAAGATTATTGATCTCTTTCCCTTACCCCTATAGTTTGTTCGAAGAATCATCTTGGGGACCCATTCATAACAATTGAGAGCTTAAAACTCATAATGATGCAACTGAGAATGTTAAAACATTTGGAAGGAAACTCACAAATTCTCATAATCTCAAAGATAAATTTCAACTTTATTATGTCAAACTCCATAGAGTTGTCAATATTGATTTCCATATTACCATACATCACCATTTCCTTCCTGATATTGTCAAATAATTATATTGTATGAAGAAAATTTTAAAGAATCATACCAAGGAAAAATCCAAACAAATTTGATGTAATAAATATCATGGAAAAATCACTCATTCAATAAGTCATGATTTCACTAATTACTTTTGGAAATGAATTCCCAATAGAACCAGATATAAAGTATTTAATTCCTAGAGCATTCTATTTTTTTAGATAAATGTATTAAAATTATATTTTACACCATAAATTATAGATTCATGTTTAATAACTTCTCTCACAATATTTATTACCTCAAATAACACAATGTCCTAGCTGAACATAAATAATTTATTAGTAATACCATCAGTTCCATCGACACTACAACTGTTGAGAGAGAAAAGTGATTACATTATTTCATTTTCATTAGTGGGATCTTCTAGACTCTTATTCTATTGGTCATTAATGGAAGGAATAATATCATTTATCATATTTTGAGTGGTTTCATCTCATTCTTCCGCAAAAAAGACCTTAAAATATTTGTATGCATTAGTGGAAATTTCATTTTCAGAACTATATAATGTATCATTAATATTGAGGGTATTTAGGCATCTTTTGTCCTTCTTCTCTCTACGAATGCATTGAAATAGACTTGTGTTACTATCCCCTTACTTATGAAACATAGAAATAAATTTATTTCAAGAAATATTGTCCTTTAGAAAAATAATATCAATATGTATGGATAATTCAGGCATCTGCACCCAAGTGTTCACAACCTGTATCTGAGTAAATTGTTTATAATGAGCTATGTTATATTCAGCCTCTTTGATATCGAACTCAACCTTATAAAAAAACTATTGATCTATTATTTGAGACCATATTTAACAAATTCTAGTTTAGTATCTATATTTTTTAAATGAATTCCTTAAAAATTGAGTATCCAAGCATCCATAATAATTTTCCTACATCCATGAACAACAGGATAAGCATTGTTAAACATAAAATGTATACGGTAGGAACTTACATTAATGAGAAAAATATCAACAATCAAAGGCTTTGTGATCATAATGTAGTTTGGACATTGTGAGACCATAAATATCAATAACATCAATACATGCACCCACTTATATAAAAAAATATCCAATTTGACGTGATTCATCCCATTTAGGGATAATTTTAGCCATATGAAATCTGCTCCATCAATAAGAACCTCAGATAAACTGCATTTATAAATACAGGAAGATAACTCAGAGGAAGATGATCTATAAAAATTAACTCTGTTTTTTTCTTCAGATATTAACATTGTATTGAATTCCACCACTAAGATATAACTTTGACATATATTCTTAGAGGTTTATTCCGTACTTTTCCAAAGATATCTTATTATTGTACACAAATTAAAAGCATATACAATGTCCAAAGAATATTTAGGACCATTCAGTCCAATAGAAATTGAAATAGACTACTCATCAATACTGTATGATTTATGAATAATTATATCGTGCTTCAGAATCCAATTACACTCAATATCATAATCATTCTAATTATGAGAAACAAAGGAATAACGTATGGAATTCCATTTAAAAACCATTAAACTAACAAGTAGCATTTTTTGATAAGGACGAGTAATATGAATGGGGGTTTTTTCAAAATAAAATGTCTAAGGGCTATGACCATTATATAGTTCCCAGTCCCTTGTAAATTCCAAAAACTGCCCCGTTATTGATTAAGGGATCCAAACATTGTTTTAGGCCCCCCATTATTCTTATTCCTAATTTGATAAGTTATTAGTATATCATTTTTTCTTTGTTCCCTTATCTATTGTACATTCAATATTACACCCACCCTCAATAGATGTCTCAACATTCTGATCTTGGTTAGAAGAGGATGATTCCTCAGCACCTTTTTCCAAGAATAACCACATAAATGGGCTTAATTATTAAATTAATAGACAATTCAATTATTTAAGATATTGGGTATATTTCTTCTTGTATTTTTAGAAGATAGAACCTATATGAAATGACATTCTGTCTGATTAGATTGAGAATATGCATCGAAACTCTAACTCAATATTACTCCCTTTTCAATATCAGATTCCATTATAATTATAGTTCTATCAGAGGGGTTCTCATAATACTACATAGATGAGGGAAATGACATCCCCATGACCATCGTAAGAATAAATAAAATTAGAATCCTTAATAGCATCTTACTTAAATAAGAGGAAACTACCTTAATGGATGGCACCAAAAGATTCTAAGATGGAACATTCAATATACTTATCATAGGAATCAACATTTTTTAACCTGATGAAGAATAAATTACTAGATTATTTAAATAATAACGTGGTGTGATGATACTATTGGAATCTTAATTATTTCATCCCTCAACCAGAGGATCTGATGCATTATTGATAAGGAAAATTATTGAAAAATATTTAATATCATGTTTGATTACAACAACATCATCATTAACACCATAATTCAACTCCTTGACCAATGGGGGAGAAGGATTCAATATAGTTTGTTTAGTGAAATCATTCAATGTGATATAATCTATTGGACCAGTAAGCCCCTCACTAGATAGCCCATGAAATTAATAAGGGGGTTTAGAAAATGTGTGCATATCTTTCTCTTGGTTTCCTCTATATTTAATATCATCATAAACCATGATTTTTTTTATATGTCACTTTATCTGTATTAAAATCTTAGATAGTATACCAAATAAATTGGAGTTCTAGAAGAACATCAGTTTCCACTCATATTTGACAACTAGATTGTCTTTATAATCCCCAGTAGTCAAAAGAACCTACTCAACTATGTTAAAAGACATATCAACATAATCATGTATTGTATAATAATGGGAAAATCATAGGTTTCCTGTCTTCCTATCCATCCTTATGGGATTTACACCATTGGATGCAATATCAAAGAGCATTATTGGATGCTAGTATAACCATCTTAGTTTAAAAATTAGAATTCAAACCATTATATGAGGGTTTTCTAGAATTTCTAGGGTAAAAATTTTGATCGTATTTCAAAATCCATAGAAACGAAGGCATCACATAGATTTAACAAAGTCTCTAATCCCTCTATTTTCAATCATTATACGTGAATACTACCTGGTAGTAACTACATCACATATTAATCACCATATATTCTCAAATTATTCTGATATCTAAAATCCTATGGGTGTGATCATTAACTTTTCATAACATCATCATAATTGCAATCAATACATGCATGATTATGGGATACCTATAAAAGATTAAACAGTATTCCACTACACCTTGATTGGACAAAGTGTGCACAATTTGACCCTTTTTATCAACCCACCTATTTGGAGTAGAATAAAAATAAGATGAAAACAGACTGGATACTACATTGATCACATTTGTAGAAATATTCATAGATCCACATGCTTCATGAAATTTAGTCTCCACCACAGGTGGGTTGGTTACCACATAGAAGCTAGAAAGTTTATTATGAACAACATGATCAAGGTTCTCAACAACTATCCCTATATCGTCCTTCTTCACAAAAGAATAATGAATTCCATTACTCGAGTTCTAATATCCCAACCCTTCATGATCCACCATCTATAAATTTAAATAATTTCTTGATAAAATATGATATATTATTATAAGTAATATAATTATGTGAATTTATAAGAAGATAAAAAGGAAAGTACATTCCTTAGAATCTAACCACTGGAATCAGATAATCACTTGACTATTATTTTTTTTATCAATAATAAAATCGATTTAAACATTAATAATACATATTTAAAATTTATAAAAATATATTAATTATAATTCTTAAACTATTAATATAAACTCAATTATATTTTTATATATGAGTTAAAATATCTATTTTTGTCCAAACATTAGATTTTAAGTAGCTTAAATTGTAACGCCCCAACCCCAGCTACCCAAAGTCAGTGCATTACTTCATAACATTGGCTTGATCACAAAAGATCAAGTCTTGAAAGACTGATTAGTTTAGTCGCCTAAGAAACACTAGATACATTCATAAATGTTACATTATATCATAAAGTGAAAAACTACAATAACAAAGTCTCCATATTCCACACTCATATCCTCTTCTAACTATCCCTCCAGGTCATTTATAAAATACTTCTTCACATCCTGGAAAATATTAAAACATTGAAAGGTGTGAGCTCAGATACTCATTAAGGATAACAATATTACGGAAGCTTTCATAAATAAGCATTAACATTTAAGCCAATGTATAACTAAAACAAAATACTTTTAAACATGAACTTCAACATAATATGGCAAAAGTAAAATGAGATAATTCCATTTACTTATTCACGTGGATATTCTACTAGTCAAATAATCACATGAAATATCAATAACCACTTTCATAATGATGGAATGCATAATTCAAGACTATCATAACCACGTAGCCATGTCCATGTGCCAAGACCACAAATAAGATTTTTTCAAGGCCTCGTGCCAAGACACTAGTTTGTCTAATGAGACTGACTGATTCATCGAGGAGCTATAGTGGGCTCCACCAGTCACTTATTAAGTCCAATGCTTTCCTCATATGAACAGGTTTAAACATATCATAAACAAAAACATGATTGCATCACATAAAACATGCACAATTGAAACATAAGATTTCCACACATCAATCACAAGATATCAATACAACACATTGATATAATAAAAACTTTATCAAAACTATTTTCAATACCAAAATAAAAGATAAGTAAAACATGGTATTTATTTTTCATTAAAAATGTTATGGCTTGTAGAGGAAGGTGAAACTCAAATAATGGTCATGGCGGTGGAGAAGTCGTTGTCGCAGCATACGTACGACAATAAAACATTCCATTTTGCCGTTTAGTTAAATGCATCATATAAAAAAGATTCATTTTGAATTAAATTAAAAGTCAAAGGGGTTTATACACTGTATAAAATAAATTTGTGTATAAAACAAAATATGCCTCAATGAATGGAGATTGATACAATGTACCTTACAAAGATCATTTTTTAAATAAAATAGATATATTATGTGTATTCACTATATGTAAACATAATGAAATTACAAATACAAGATAGGATATAATAATATCATGACATAATTTGAAAGTGGGAGATTAACCCAAAGAATAGAAATTGGGTTAAGAAGTTCCCTTACCTTGCGTCCTGTCTTGACTAGACCATTCTTTAACCTCCTTAATAATAAACTAGAGTTAATCTCTACCTTCTTAAGAACCTTTTTCAAGTTTATTATTCCTTTTATATCACTTATTACCATGTCATGAACATTATGTAATTATTTAAGTTTATAACGGTCGTTTTGTTGATCTTAGGTACTTGAGTCAAAAATAAACTTCTTATAATTAAAAGTTGGTCATGTGGTGAAATATCCATTATATCCAGAATTATATTCATGATTTAGATATCATATTCTCATATATATCCAGTATATACATGCATTTATAATATTCCATAACATTTTGAGGTAAGAAATGAAATTCACCATTCATAGAGATGGTAAGCCGTACGTACGAACGAATGCTAGATATCATATATCTCATATATATCCAGTATATACATGCATTTATAATATTACCTAATGTTTAGTGGTAAGAAATGAAATGCACCGTTCATGGAGACGGTAAGCCGTACGTACGCATGAACGCTACTTTCATTTCTATTTCATATTTAATGGAATGAAGTTATAATTATATAATGTTATTATATAATTACAGTATAATATAATGCATAATACCATTTATTCCATCCTTTATACATCGCACATATGGCATTTACGATTCAAATCACTTTGAGGGGGCGGTAGTTCGCACTTCCTAAAATGAAATTATCGCGTTTACCCATAATGGAAATCATAAAGTATGCCATAAATGAGAAATAAAGAAGAATAAGGAAAACAAAAAAATAATATATATATCATATATGAAAATAGTGTCTTCAAAATGGCCACCATTAGAGGTGTTAAAATAATATTGAACAATCATCGTTTAATGAGGCACTATTTCGCCACCCACAGAAATAGTATGTTCTTTAACCATTAGACGATGGTGTGTGTAAGTGTAAACCAAATCCTTATCATAACAACATCGTAGTTTATTTTATATACTGGTGTTGTTACAAAATAAAGGATTAAAAAGAGTTTAAGGGGTTGGAGAAGCAAAATAAAACAAAACCACATTAGAGAAGACATTACCTTAAAATCTGGTAACTCTTTTTTGATTTGAGCCAAAGGCTTCCATGGGAAGAATTATTCCCAAATGGAGGCTTCTAGGAGTAAGAGAGGGAAGTTGGGAGAGTATTTGGTCAGAGGTTGGCCGAGCCAAATGGCATGAAGGTGTGAATATGGTGGTAGTGGTGGGGGCCGTTTATAAGAGCAGGGGAGGGGCACTCTTGGAAAGATTGAAATGTTACTTTATTATACAATGATTCTCGGATTATAAAGGTCCCACACTTATATAATACGAGGATAAGGTGATAAGGGTTCCAAATATTATCATCCAATAGTCTTTGGATAATTGTAATGTTTAGATTTTACATTATCCTTCCATTTTATTATTATCGTTAATTAATGAGGTAATCACTGCATCATCACAGTGTCATAAATAATTAAATATATTTAATGTCTAAAAATTATAAAAAAATATCATGATGTTGGAAATCTTTTTATCTTTCTAATTTATATTTATAGTCAAAACTATGACATGTATACCCCCATTTAAAAATTGTCTTAGTAAAATAACTCTTGTTTGTGACATTTTTATTTTCACATTAAATAAAAAGTTATTTATGTCATTTTCCTACCAAAGTGGCTCCATGGGGTCCCCAATTTGACCCATGGATTTTCATGGTCGTACATGACACATCCAATAGTGGTAGGATAAGTGTAAAGGTCATTCCATATTTTATAATACTATTTTTACCTTAAATTTCACTAATTAACTTTAATCGCGATTAATTAAACCTAAAAGTTACTATTCACCAAAAATTATTTTAATCCCATTGAACCACATTTTACTTCTTAATGAAAACCATGTATGTAGGATTTTTGAAAATCAAATCACAGAAGTGTTAATGTTTCATTTAAACGAAAAATCAGTTTTTTAACTACCACTTAGTGGTTTCACTATTCATCAAAAATTGATGTTTTTCAGAAAAATGTCATAATTTCACCCTAAGTTATAATTGATATTCCGAATTCAAAAATAATGGCTATTTTAAAAAATTACAAACATATATGTTTCATTAAATAATTTTATAATTAATTCCCACTGTCACAACAAATAGCGTGTTTTTAATAAATAATATATATCAATAGATTGACAATTGTTTATGTCTAATTTCAATGTGAAATTAATTATAATGAACACCATTGGATAAAATGGTCAAAATATATTCTAATTATACTTTAAAACCACTCAATAGTATAATTTATCACTATAAATTATTTTGATTAAAAAAGTTATTTTTAATTAATTTTCACTATTCATAAAAAATTGGAAGTTCTCAGAAAATTACAAAAATTTCATCATAGGATTACTCTGATATTATGAGTACAAAAACAAAGTCCATTTGGAGAGATAAAATGTATAAAATTTAAAAAGTAGGAATTACTATTCATAACGGCTACTTTGATTGGTTGTGGTGTGTGTTAGAACGCGAACTTTCGTACAATGAAAGCTATTGCACTATTGAAAGAGAAGCGTGTTGTAGTAGCTCGGGGTGTTATAATCTACCCTCCAATAAATTGCGTCCTTGCAATTTGAAATTTTTCATTAAAAATAAAAGGTCAAAAATAGAAAATATCTTTGTGAAAAACCCACATCGGAAATAAGGTTAATCAAAATATAACTTTTAAAGAAAGAAGGATATATACAAAGGTCACCAGAGATAGCCCATACTAAGATTCTATGAAAATATTGTTATGGAAGAAAAACAAACCATCAAGGTCTGATGGAGAGTGGTAGAAAACTAGATTAGGAGAAAGTTAACCATAAGAACACCACAAACTTGTGATTTTTTAAACGGTCATTGAATCCCCAGTTGGAAAAGTTAACCAGCAATGTTTTTGTTTTAAGTTACCTTTCATAAAATTGAGGAATTTATTTAAGAGATTTACTATGAATATAAGGAAATATACTTACTTGTCGAGTAGGCTTTGATTCATTAATAATTTTTTACCACAAACCCATCTTTCACACCAAATGGTAACATAACTCAAAAATATTTTATTTATCCTAATTGTATAAGGTTCTAAATATTACCACATACCATTAAATTAGGAAAACTATGTTTTAATAACCAGGGACATCCTGTAGGCTAGTGGTAGGTAATAAAGTCCAGTCGCACTATGCTTGTGGGTTCGATTCCTACAGCTTTGTCCGACACGACGGGTTATGCCCCACCCTACAGGTTGTCCTTTTCCTAAAACTATAGTATTATAATATTCCAAAAATAATCTTCAGAAATTTTTTAACCTTAAACAATACTATCCAAGGTTCAACTTAATCCCTTCCAAACTTTATAGTTATCCAAAATACCTTTGTATAGACTTTCTCTAAACGGTCTCTAAATTCAAAAATCAATTGTATCATCAGATTCCTCACACAAGGTAATGTTTCTCTTATTGACACATACAAAAATATGATGAACTTCATCACATTAAAACCTTAATTAAATTAACATGTACTGCAGTACAATCCTTATATATATATATATATCACATTATTCTAATAACCAGAATATAATACATGAGTCCAAAAGCTCCAATACATTAATTATTCCGCTTCTACTGTAGTCACAGCATAATATTGGCCTTCATCCCTTGGCCATTTCTGAGGTATGTTTCCCTAACGCTTAGGACATTCATTTGCATAATTTCCCATTTCTCTACAATTGTAGCATTCAACATTGATAGCCTATTTCTTTCCCTTGCAATCACGTGCCTGGTGACTTTTTTCTCCACATTTATAACAAACTCACATTCCTTTTAGGCAAGTACCAGGGTGATTCTTCCCACAATTATCATATAATGGAAAATCCTTATTTCCCTTTTTCCCTTTATCCGTCTCTTGTTCCACCGTTCTATTCTTCGCTTGCTTTACTTTGTTGTCATAAGACTTAGAGAATTCTTTTTCTTTCTTGATAGCACATGAGAAGGATTGTGATACTAATGCTCAACAGAGAAATGGTTTTAACCCATCAAAGAAATGATCAATCTTTCTTCTTGGGTTACGTATATAATCTGCAGCATGCCTCACTAACCTTGTAAAGTTAGCCAAATACTTTGCGACATTCTCATCCTCCTTCTGCCTCAGTCTCAGAAATTGCCTTTCGGTATCAGCTCGATGGTCATGCGAAAAGTATTTTTCTAAGAAAATTTCCTTAAACTCCCTCCATTCCATACTTGATACTTCTTCATCTTCCTTTGTGTTTTGAATCAGTAACCACCATTGATCGACATCTCCAGTGAGGTGGTAAACTGCCATGATAACCTTTTCCCTTTCACTCTTCCCCAAGGCGTGGAATATTTTCTCTAAGGAGTTTATCCATTGCTTAGCTACTAATGGATTTGTACCCCCATTAAATGTTTGTGGTTGTTTCCTCATGAAGCGTTCTAACATTGATCCTCCACGTTGCGGATCAGGGTGATCCGTATGAGTAAGGTTATTATTCATAACCTGAGTGAGTTGTCCCAGTATGGTAATAAGTCGATCAACACCAGTTGTATCTCCAACTCTACAATAATTATCTTGAGCAGGAGGGAAATCCCTACACGGAGTGCATGAATTGATACGGTTTCCATTCCTTCCACTAGGCGCCATTTCTAAACAATGGCATAAACTATATTAGTTTATGAATCAAAATACATAATTATATACTTGTAAAATACTTAACAGAAATTGAACTATTTATGGATATAATCCATAAAAATGTTTTCTTTGAGAAAGTTTATACTCATAACCCTTCATAGTGGATTGTATTGAGAATGAGAATTATCTTAAGCATATCCCCCGGGAGTGTCGTAATCAAGAGTGCAGCAAGGCCTTTTGTCGTGCACCAGTTCCCATTCGAGTCTAGCTCAAAGCGGTGTTTTCGGGTTTTACCCCTAGGTACATTTGTGCCAGAGCCACCTCTATCTGCTCGTATCCAGCCAGGGATGTATTTCTCGGAAAACTCCCAAAATCTCTACAACAACAAAATTCTAGGATGTTCTTCTATACTAATCCTCAAATTCTATCTTTGGTCTATATGCTCAAATCATAGTTTATATAAATCTAACTTCAAATGTTAGTACTAAACTGCCTTTGATACCAACTGTAATGCCCCGACCCCAGCTACCCAGAGTCGGTGCATTACTTTGTAACACTGGAATGATCACAAAACATCAAGTCTCGAATGACTGATTAGTTTAGTAGCCTTGGAAACACTAGATACATTCATAAATGTTACATTACATCATAATGTGAAAAACTACAATAACAAAGTCTCCATAGTCCACACTCATGTCCTCTTCTGACTATCCCTATTGGTCATTTATAAAATACTTCTTCACATCCTAGAAAATATTAAAACATTGAAAGGGGTGACCTCAGATGCTCAGTAAGGATAACAATATTGCGGAAGCTTTCATAAATAAACATTAACATTTAAGGCAATGTATAACTAAAACAAAAGCCTTTTAATCATGAACTTCAACATAATATAGAAAAAGTAAAATGAAATAATTCCATTTAATTATTCACATGGATATTATACTGCTCGAATAATCACATGAAATATCAATAACCACTTTCATAATGATGGAATGCATAATGCCAGACTATCATAACCACGTAACCAAGGCTTCGTGCCAAGACCAAAAATAATATTTTGTCGAGGCCTCGTGCCAAGACACTAGTTTGTCTCATGAGACCTACCGATGCATCGAGGAGCTATAGCGGGCTCCACCCATCACTTATTAAGTCCAATGCATTCCTCATATGAACAGGTTTAAAAATATCATAAACCAAAACATAATTGTATCACATAAAACATGCACAAAGTAAGCATAAGATTTCCACACTTCAATCACAAGATATCAATACAACACATTTATATAATGAAAAATTTATCAAAACTATTTTCAATACCAAAATAAAAGATAAGTAAAACATGGTATTTATTATTCTTTAAAAAAGTTATGGCTTGTAGAGGAAGCTGAAACTCAAATAATGGTCATGGCGGAGGAGAAGTCATTGTCGCCACATGCGTACGACAAGAAAACATTCCATTTTGTCGTTTAGTAAAATGCTTTGTATAAAAAAGATTCCTTTTGAATAAACATAAAATTCAAAGGGGGTTATACACCGTATAAATGAAATTTGTGTATAAAACAGAATATGCCTCAATGAATGGAGATTGAGACAAAGTACCTTACAAAGATCATTTTTAAATAAAATAGATATATTATGTGTATTCACTACAAGTAAACATAAATAAATTACATATTCAAGATAGGATATAATAATATCATGACATAATTTGAATGTAGGAGATTAACCCAATGAATAAAAATTGGGTTAAGAAGTTCCCTTACCTTGTGCCCTGTCTTGACTCGACCATTCTTTAACCTCCTGAATAATAAACTAGAGTTAATCTCTACCTTCTTAAGAAACTTTTTCAAGTTCATTTTTCCTTTTATATAACTTATTACCATGCCATGAACATTATGTAATTATTTAAGTTTATAACGGTCATTTTGTCGATCTTAGGTACTTGAGTCAAAAATAAACTTCTTATAATTAAAAGAAGGTCATGTGGTGAAATATCCATTATATCCAAAATTATATTCATGATTTATATATCATATATCTCATATATATCTAGCATATACATGCATTTATAATATTCCGTAACGTTTAGAGGTAAGAAATGAAATGCACCATTCATGGAGATGGTAATCCGTACGTACGCATGAACGCTAGATATCATATATCTCATATATATCCAGTATGTACATGCATTTATAATAATCCATAATGTTTAGAGGTAAGAAATGAAATGCACCGTTCATGGAGACGGTAAGCCGTGCGTACGCATGAACGCTACTTTCATTTCTATTTAATATTTAATGGAATGATGTTATAATTATATAAAGGTATAATATAATTCTAGTATAATATAATGTATAATACCATTTACTCTATCCTTTATACATCCCACATATGGCATTTACGATTCCAATCACTTTGAGGGGGCGGTAGTCTGCACTTCCTAAAATGAAATTATCGTGTTTACCCATAATGGAAATCATAAAGTATGCCATAAAGGAGAAATACAGAAGCATAAGGAAAACATAAACATAATATATATATCCTATATGAAAATACTGTCATCAAAATGGCCACCATTAGAGGTGTTAAATGAATATTGAACAATCATCGTTTCGTGAGGCAGTATTTCGCCACCCACAGAAATAGTATGTTCTTTAACCATTAGACAAAGGTGTGTGTAAGTGTAAACCAAATCCTTATCATAAAAACCTCCTAGTATATTGTAGATACTGGTGTTGTTACAAATGAAATGAATAAAAAGAGTTTAAGGGGTTGGAGAAGAAAAAAAATACAAAACAACATTAGAGAAGACATTACCTTAAAATCGGGTAACTCTTTTTTGATTTGAGCCAAAGGCTTCCTTGGGAAGAATTCTGCCCAATGGAAGGCTTCTAGGAGTAATATAGGGAAGTTGGGAGAGTATTTGTGTTGAGTTTGGCCGAGCCAAATGGCATGAAGGTGTGAATAAGGTGCTGGTGGTGTTGTCTTTTTATAAGAGGAGAGGAGGGACACTCTTAGAAAGATTGAAATGTTACTTTATTATACAATTGTTTTCAGAATCTAAAAGTCCCAAACTTATATAATTCGAGGCTAAGGTGATAAGGGTTCTAAATATTCTCATCCAATAGCCTTTGGACAATAATAATGCTTATATTTTACATTATCCTTCCATTTTATTAAAATCGTGAATTAATGAGGTAATCGCTGCATCATCATGGAGTCATAAATAATTAAACTTATTTAGTGTCTAAAATTTTCAAAACAAATATCATGATGTAGGAAATATTGTAATATTTATAATGAATATTTATAGTAAAAAATATGACTTGTATAACCCAATTTAAAAAATTTTCTAGTAAAATAACTCTTGTTTGTGACATTTTTATTTTAACATTAAATAAAAAGTTATTTATGTCATTTTCCTCCCAAAGTGGCTCCATGGGGTCCCCAAGTTGACCCATGGATTGTATTGGTCTGCCATGACACATCCAATAGTGTGAGGACAAGTGTAAAGGTCATTCCATTTTTTATAATACTATTTTTACCTTAAATTTCACTAATTACCTTTAATCACGATTAATTATACTTAAAAGTTACTATTCACGAAAAATTATTTTAATCCCATTGAACCACATTTTAATTATTAATGACAACCATGTATGTCAGATTTTTGAAAATCAAATCACATAAGTGGTAATGTTTCATTTAAATGAAAAAACAATTTTTTAACTACCACTTAGTGGTTTCACTATTCATCAAAAATTGATGTCTTTCAGAACAATGCCAAAAATTCACCCTAGGCTATAATTGATATTCTGAATTCAAAAATGATGTCTATTTTACAAAATTCCAATCATATAATTTGAATTAATTAATTTTATAATTAATTCCCACTGTCACAACAAATAGCGTGTTTTTAAGAAACAATATATATCAAAAGATTGATAAATGTTTATGTCTAATTTCAAAGTGAAATTAATTATAATGAACAACATTGGATAAAATGGTAAAAATATATTCAAATTATACTTTAAAAAAACTAAATAGTATAATTTATCACTATAAATTATTTTGATTAAAAAATTTGTTTTTATGTATTTTTCAATATTCATAAAAAATTTGAAGTTCTCATAAAATTACAAAAATTTCAACTTAGGATAACTCTGATATTCTGAATACAAAAATGATTTCCATTTCGAGAGATAAAATTTATAAAATTTCAAAAAGTAGGTATTACTATTCATAACGGCTACTTTGATTGGTTGTGGTGTGTGTTTGAACTTGAACTTTCGTACAATGCAAGCTATTGCATTATTGAAAGAGAAGCGTATCATGGAAGCTTGGGGTGTTACATAAATGTATTCATTAATAAATAAATTTCATATAAAAATCAGTTTATATTAACAAATTTGAATTTATATTTAAAATTACTGTGATGAAATTATACAAGAGTGATTCTATGATTTTATCTGTAAACATGAATTTTGGGGTGAACAATAAATTGTAGCTTTCATTAAATAGTATGTTTTATGTAAAACTTTTTATGTAATAATGACATAATGACTTATAGATCAGTATTCATGGAAAATAATTCAGTTAATTATTTAAATATTTTATTAAACAATATATAAAATTTCTAATCGAATAATGTAATTTTAAAAATCTAGAACCTATCTTACTGTTTTAAAAACTAAATATTTGTCCTAATGAAATTTTTGTTCGTTAATATGATATAAATTTATTGCTTTTTCAATTAAAATTTGAAAACTCACAGAACATGATTTTAATAAAAAATAATATTTTTGATAAAAAAAATTATTTAACACCCTAATATACATGTTGACAAGAAATTCAATGATGTTGGGATGCAAAGAGATTAGTTAAAGTAACCATAAATTTACAAATGAAAAAACCCCACATATTTCCATGAATATAGAAAATAATTTTTTTATTATTTTTCATGAGGAAACATCTATATCATTTTATTTTTTATCTATGTGGAAAAAATTCTATGAGTGTCACATGAGTCATCAATTTTTTTGTGACACGACCCATGTTACAGGACCATCACCTAAATGATAGGTTTTTTGTGGATAGAAATTGTTCTTATAATTGGTTTAATTGACTCAAATTTTTTTGGAGACATATATATATAATTGAAGTAATTATTCTATGAAGTAGAAATGATTTTTAATTATATGTTCATTAATAATAAAAAGATTCATAAAAATAAAACTATGGAAGGTGGATTGTATAATAAAAACAAGAAACATTTATTCTCATGGTGTACCTCATTAAAGTATCGTACATGGTAATTATTCTTAAGCTATCGTCTCCTAACCAATATTCACATTATTATATTAAGTAAATGTAAAATGATTACAGATCAGGAGAGTTACAAGATATATATTCTATTATGGTTCCCTCTAATATTATGTGCTCAATCATGGTTTATTTACATGTATGGAACTTTAATTTTTCAGAAAAACATTATATTTCTCATAAAATTTATATTAATTCAATAATCCTTTATTGATTAATATTTTTAAAACCCATGTATGTATTGAAAATCTGCAGCAACGTGGGTATAATCCCAAATTTCTTCACACATTCATGAGCCCTATGATAGAGGTATGAATCATAAGGTTTGGGTATACTTCTTTAGGTTCCCACTTCCACTCTTATCTATATTTAAAAGACTAAGGTGTATTTTATTTCATTATTATTAATGGTCACTTACCCTTACCTAGTCGATCTATAGGATTTGAAACCAAAGGTGGACTATGAGTAAGCCTCAATAATATTATATTAAATTTTCATATTCCATTACCAAATTATATTTAATGTATCCCAATACACTTATGTCTTCTTATCCATAAGTCCCCATAATTTTGAACATTCTTTATGCATTTCCATATTATGAAAAAACATATCTCTCATAATGTTTATTTCATAAATATTTCATAAATATACACTTAATAGAACCCTTTTAAATAATGAGGCCGATTATATTATGGGTAATTATGTTCATAGAAAAATCTATAAATATATATACAATAACATAATATAGAACTCCATAATGCACCCTTAAATTTCCATGACCATCCAAAACAAAGTGAGATAACATGGGGATTTACATAAAAGATGGGTTATCTATAATTACTAGTAAGGGAATAATAAAATCATAACACTATAAAAGTAATACAAGAAAGTAAATAGAAATATAAAGGTAACATAAGAGGGGTGATAATCATAAAAATTATCATTGAATCATGATATAATTTGATAACATTAAGAAAACATGGTAATGCTTAAAAAACATAAAACAAGACATCATAAGCATAAGTCAAGGATAACCATGAAGACATCATAAAATAGTGTACTAAGGATAACCTAATATGAACAATTAATGGAATATAATGAGATGCAATGATTATCCAATATATATTAGGTCTATATAAATCCTATCCCACTATTTAGATTCATTTCAAGTCCATGAATGAATGTAAAATAAATATCATACAACAACTGAAGGAATTTTATAACTTTTAATACCATGATTAAGTAGTTTATGTTACATATATGGAATTCCTCAATGAATTACAGATAGGGACACATAGTTGAATACCATGGAATGTAAATGGGGATGTGTATTCACTTCACAGATGGATTGTATTGAAAAATCACTGGATAAAATCTACATCATAATCGTGGTTTATAAATAATTCTAAAAATTTTTAATGAGAGTGATGGTGGTCTCTAATCACATGAAAATCATATTTAAATAAATAGTTATGTGAAAAAATATATCACATCCAGAAAAATTGGTAATGAAAAAGTCCTATTGTAAATAAGGTGGATGAATAAAGAATAGAAAGAGATAATCACTTACCATGAGAGGGATCTTCTAAAAGATTGGGAAAATCATTTCCAGAGACTAGTTATACCTTCATATGGATAAATATATGATAGGTATGAGTAAATTTGTTGTTTAATGGGTTTTTATTGAGGACCAATGGGTGGTTTGGTCGGATTTTATAGCAAAATACAGGACAATTAATTTCTAATTTGTAAACATTAGTTTTGGAATCTATATGATAAATTAATCAAAATGACAAGACAAACCATGGTTTTTCTCCATGGTTTATAGAAATGAGCATTTTATATTATTAATTTATATGTATGAGAACCTAAATCCTTAAAATAATACCCTTGGTGATGTGGAAGTGAATCATGTTTCCTAAAAAAGAATTTTGGAACATTATAATATAACATTTGTTTTGTGAAATTAATTAATCACATATAAAATTTAAAAAATAAATTCCAAAAAACACAATTTTAATGTGTAACCAAATGTTTTGTCATTGATTCTATTTATAGTATATATCACACCAATTGTTTTTTAATTTTATGATGTCAAAATACATACCATATAATTATAGTGTATTTAATTTTTACTCAACAATTATTCTATCTTAGAAAATTATGAAAATTTATAATTGGATGACTTCAACATGCCAATTTTAAAAAAAATATTTATTTTACCAAAATAATTTATTAAATATGATAATTTTCACTTTCAAATAAATAATTCACATTTATTGAAAACCACAACTATTTTGACAATAATTGTTTTTAACGTTATTAAAAACTACCAGTGACTTCATAAAATTATTTCATCATTTATATTTAATAAATATTATTTAATTTTAAATTTTATATAAATATAATCTATTTTATGAAATTCAGGAATTTATCAAAATGATTATCTTGATTGAAATTATATATTTCTAACAATACAATTTGTATATCATTATATTAAAATATTATTTTTACCAAAATATTTTTTTAATAATTATAAATTAAAAATTACAAATTAATATAATCATTAATTTATAATGAATAAAAAAAATTAAAACTATTATGGTCTAGATATATTGCCCATTATTACACTAGTTAATTCCCTAACGGTAATGTGTGAAATGGTGATATTTTCTAATGGTGGTTTGGAATTTTGGATTGGATCGTGATATATATGAGCTTGAAATTCACCCATAAATGGTTTTTATAATACTTTACATATCGAATCTCATCTTGGTAATGGTCAAGGGAAATCCATAATGATGTTATCTCCCTCAGAAACTATGATAAATGGGCTTCATATCGTACAATCCTATTGAGTACAACATATCATTTTTCTATTTCAATTGGATTTTTCATAACCATTTATATATTCTAATAATATATTCACTATATAATAGATATATTATTATGGTTTATGATGATTAAAAGTATTTTTTTATGACATGATTTAATTTAAAACATTCAAAAATAACTAATTTAGCGTATTGGTGGTCTATAATTTCATTTCCATATAAGGAAAATACTGATTGAAAATGGTATTTCATTAATAAATTTTTAGGTTATTACATTATTCCCACATTCAGAAATTTATCCCTCGCAATTTTATTCGTACACAAAAATAGATGATAGTACTTTTATTTCAACATATCTTCTTGTTCTAATGTTTCCTCCTGAAACATGTTGTTATGACGCAACAATTTGGACATGTGAGGTGTCTTGTTTCATATATTTATGTATCTATGATATAAGATATTCTCTGGCTTCTCCTTGTATGTAGGATCATTCTCTAATTCTACCACCTTTGGATTAATTACAATTGATGGGTCATGTATTTACTTATTCATGTGGGATTTATGTAACACATAATGTAATTGAGATAGGTTAAGTGGGGGTAAAAACCAATCAGCCACTTCTCTAATGTGATCAATGAAATTGAAGGGGCTGGTGTATCTTTGACTTCTTTTTCCCTTTTCCCCAAACGTCTTGATGGTATTCCAAATTCATATATAAAGGAATAATTTATATCTAATGTCAAAATCCATGTTTTTTATGGTTGGTAGAATATATTTTATATCAAAATTTTGTGGATTTCGTGTGATATTAAATGGTTTGAACCTTCTCCATAATCAATTGGGTAAGATCAGGTACCATCATCATTTTCACAACATCATCCCTGCATGTTGGAGTCTGAAACCTCCCCCCTTATAGAGACTCATAAGGATCCATTTTAAAGATATAATGGAAAATATTGTTATATTATAACTTCATTAGTGGGTTTTATTTATCCCAACATCATATGAAATCTATTGATGATGATCTCATCATATCCTCTAGAGTTTTAATGATTCTACTAGAATAACCATCAATATCATGATTATATATAGTACTAAAACATAGATCTATATCCAACAGTTGCTGAAGGATTCTCTATAACCTCAAGGTAAACCATAGACCATGATAATACATAATAGAGAGTGTAACACCATGTATTCTTACCACTTCCATTATGTATATCATGGTGAGTTGTCCAAGGGAGAAATCATCCTTCATAAAAAAGGAATACATTTACATGCTAATTATATTGAATAAACCCCAAATTTAGTTATATTCTTTAGGGTTTTTAGGAATTCCTATGATGAAATAAATGGTTATTTTTTCCCATTTTCATAATTTTGTGATAAAATTTTGGGTCTATGCCTTGTAATTATTTTAATAAACCAGAAATTGTTAGCATACCATGAAGTGTGACATAAATTATAAAATATCCATCTTCTTGTTATCCCATCAATAACATTTCCCCAAATGTATATATATATTAGTTATTCCTTGATTAACAGAGACGAATTATTCATTTGAAGAATCTGTAAGATCCTTCTTCAATAATGTTTTTTATGGGACATGTGTATAGGTCCAATATTTGTAAATCCATATTTAGCAGTGTTAATCTCTATAAAATTTTCTACCCCTCTCTATATCACCTCATTATCCTTTTGAGTTTTATTTATTGTATCAGTAATATATATTTTATAATTAATTTGTGAAATGTAGGATGTAGATCCTTTTAATAGTACCATTCCCATCCTTTGTATGTCTAACAAAAATTCATCCCTTGTAATTTGTTTCATGGATAGAGTTTCATGATCCTTTATACTTAGAGAATCATCCTCTTTTTCACATTCCCAATATTATAATAGAATAAAAATCTTAATCCAAGATTAGATCAAACCACCTGCATTGCTTCATATGCATATCCTTTTCATTAATATATATTTGATGATTTTATGATCTGTATATATATCTCACTTCTACCCACATAGATAATGACTCCAAATCATCACTGTGAAGATCACTGCATCCATTTTTTTATTTTTTCAGTATTTATTATCATGGGGGGATGTTTAGGCATGAAATGTTTCATAATTTATGAGTAAATAACCCTTTTTTTTGATTCTTTACTACATATTATAAATAATTCCCTATCGATGGGTACTGTGAGATAATGTGTAGTGATTATCTTATTATTTATATCTATAAATATTTATTTTCATTCATCATTCCATAAAAACATCACCCTATTATCATTTACTTCAGTTTTTGGGCTTGAAAATCATGAGAAGTTTCTTATAAATCAATGGTAGTACATAGATAATAAAAATAAAATATTGATTCTGATTATAGAGGTTTTTCATGGACATCCATAAAATGAATCTATATTGGAAGGATCCACACATATTCAGTTTTTATTGATAAAATTCTCTATGAATGCCACATTCTATATCAAAAAACCACTATTACTATACATTACATACATATTTTATTTAAGAAAGATCTTCAGTAGAACAACAAAATGATCCTCATTCTCTTTATTTTTTATGGAGTATATAAGAATATCATCTATAAATACTACCAGAAACTTTTTGAATAACCCCTTAAATAATGTAGTATTTAATTCTACATATATACCTATAGAATATTTTAGTCCTAATAAAATCCCCTTCAAACTCATAGTGCCCATTCCATTTATAATTTTTTTTGAGGATATCCTAATTCACCATTAATTGATAATATACTTACCAATTAACCAAATTTGATAAGTAATGGTATCCAAATAGCTGATCAAACATATCATCAATCAATGGAACGTGATACTTATTATTTACTATGATATTTTTGAGTTTTTTATAATCAATTTAGAGGCACATTGATTCATCTTTCTTCATGGTGAATAGAACTGATGTACCCATGATGAATCACTTGGGCTTATAAATCTTTGTCTATATTGTTGTACCTCTCGTACCCCTCGTGGTTTGATTTTCATGATCACAATCACCCTCTTATGTTTCTAATCTTGTCTTAAGTGTTTGTGTTGATAGGAAAAAGGTTGCCAAGGAATTAGGCCAAGAAGAAGCCAAAGTGGACAGAGTTTCAGTCCACCGGCCAACCGATGGAAGAGCACCGGCCAGCGGACGGAGACCTGGACAGAAGGAATCCCTCTGTCCAGACCACCGCCCAACCGGTGTCACACCAGCGGCCAGCCGGTGGCACCCTCTCCAAACAGTGGAAGCTACTTCCTAAGCATCGGCCAACCGGTGGCCTCAGCACCGGTCAGCCGGTGGCACCTGCATAGAATGGCAAGCTACTGTCTTGCCACCGGCCAACCGGTGGCCTCAGCACTGGCCAGCCGGTGGCACCCAGCCAGCACAGGCAGAGCTACTGCCTCATCACCGGCCAGCCGGTGGCCTCCTCACCGGCCAGCCGGTGGAGCCTGAGCCCGAAGGCCTCTCCTTTTTGCACACACCGGCCAACCGGTGGCTCTGCACCGGTCAGCCGGTGGAGCCAGTCAAACTAGCCGTTGGGCCTTTGACCAGCCTGTCCACTTGGCCTTCCAACGGCTCCGAAGCCTTTTCCAACGGCTCCGAAGACCTCTAACAGCCATATGAGGGTTCCCCCTCTATAAATAAAGGACCATGAAGCCCCGGAACATTACCGGAACTATACGGAAGCCCACGGACACCTTGTTGATCATTTGGCGTACCTCCGGCGCATTCCTCCAAGGGAACTCCAATAGCTCCTACTCAATTCCACATCCAAGGAGCTCCACCAAAGAAGCTTGGGAGCGCCCTCCATCAACTCCAATCAATCCTCCGGCGCCCAAGGCTTCTCCAAATACGGTTTTTATTGTTTATTCATTTTGAGCTTAAATTTGGGTTTGTGCCTACAAACCCCAACTCTTTCTCTCATCCTTTCTTTGGGTTTTCACATCACCTCTAAGGTGTGAAGAAGATGGCAAGCCTTTCCTTTAAAAGGCTTGAGACATAGGTGAGCTAGCCTTCACCTGTAAGAAGGCTAGTGGGTTCTTGCATAACCATATAAAAGCAAGTTGTAATAGGTTCTAGACTACCTGTAAAGTCTAGTGGGTTTCTTGCTAAAACCATTGAAAAGCAAGCGGTAGAATCTCTCAACGGTTGAGTTGGGAGCGGAGACATAGGCCGGGTTTTTGGCCGAACTCCGTTATCAATTTTGTGTCTTGCCTCTATTATTTCCGCTGCATTTTCACTTTGATTTTAATTTGTTAATTAATTTTTAAAAGGCAATTCACCCCCCCTCTTGCCATCATCCCTTTCTTTCTCCGCCCATCAATTGGTATCAGAGGGAAAATTTGTGTAATACCCTAACCAGTTACAAATTCAAAGATCCATTGTGATGGCTTCAACCTCTTTCGCCCCCGAAGGCTATTCTTTGGGTCGTGCTCCATTTTTTGATGGAACCGACTATACTTATTTGAAAACCCGCATGACCGCTTTTCTTAGAAGCATTGGCTATCCCATTTATAAAATTGTCATGCAAGGTTACACTCTTTCCTCTCCCGATGAATCCAAATGGACCCAAGCCGATATTAGAAATTTCGAGCTTGATGGCAAAGCCATGAACGCTCTACATTGCGGCCTTGACCGAAATGAGTTCAATCGAGTTTCCACATGCACCTCCTCACACGAAATCTGGAAACTTTTGGAGGTTACCCATGAGGGGACCAACAAAGTCAAGGATACTCGATTGGACATGTACCGTCAAGATTTTGAATCTTTTTCCATGCATCCATCTGAATCTATTTCTGAAATGTTTACTCGTTTTACTGATGTTTGATATGTTAGAAAATCTCTTGGAGATAATATTTCTGCAGAAACGATGGTCAAGAAGATCCTTTGGATCCTACCAAGCTCATGGGCTCCAAAAGTCACGGCAATCCAAGAAGCGAAGGACATCAAGAATATGCCAGTCGAAGAGCTCATCGGATCTCTCATGACTTATGAGATCACCATGAGGAGGCAAGCTGAAAAGGAAGGCAAACCGATCAAAACACCAAAGAACATCGCCTTCAAAGTTCAAGAAGAAGAAAGCTCATCCTCCTCCTCATCATCTTCCTCATCAAGAGGCGATTCGGAAATGGAGAACCTTGCCCGCAAGATGCACAAGTTCATGAAGAACCACAAGAAGAAGAAATCCCGCAAGGCCCGCAAGGCTCAATCCAATGAAAAATCCGAGCCCAAGGTAACATGTTATGGGTGTGGCGAGAAGGGCCATTACAAGCCCGATTGCCCACTCAATAAGAAAAAGGCCAAGCAAAAGGAGAAGAAGAAGGCTTTCAAAGCCACATGGAGTGATAGCTCCACATCCGACTCCTCCTCCTCCTCAAGCGACAACGGTAACAAATGCCTAATGGAATTTCATGAGGTAACCTCTTCCGTCTCCTCATCCTCCTGTTCTTCAAATTCAAATTCTTTAAATCATTTATCCTACGAGGATCTCCAATTCGCTAGAGATCAATTAGAGGAAGGTTTTCACGAACTTTCTTCCAAATTTGTTTCTTTAAAAAAGAATTTCAAAAAACTCTCTTCTGAAAAAGAAAAACATCTTAAAGAGAAGGAAGAGTTGACCCTCAAAATCCAAAATCTTCCCGATATTGATTCCATGGAATCAACTATCAAAGATCTAAGGGAATCACTAGCCAAGTTCACCCAAGGTGAACAAAATCTTAACCAACTCCTTAGTTCTCAACGCGTATCTAGAACCACCGAAGGGCTTGGCTATTCCAAGCAAGCTTCCTCTTCCCATGCACCTACTATTTTTGTAAGGGGGAGCTCTCCATTTAAATTTTGTAATTATTGCAAAAAACTCGGGCACTTAATTTATGAGTGCAATTGTAAAAATGCCCGATATGGCCGCCCCAAAAGTATTTTCTTTAGCGATGAATTTTATAGGAGAAGACCCGCCACTAGACAAGTATGGATTGAAAAATCCCTTTTAGCGAGTCTCACCAGACCAAAATTTGTTTCGGTCTCAAAAACCACTCCCCGGTGATTTGTTGTTTTTATTTAGGGGGAGTTAGGTTTTTTTAAGTCTTTTTGCTTTATTTTCAACACTTGGTATCAAATTTTTTAATTCAAAATTTTCTATTAAATTTTCATTTCAAAATTTTCAACTCTTGGTATCGAATTCTTCATTTCAAACTTTCAATTCAAACTGTTATTCATTTTTTTTAATTCAAAACTTTCATTTCAAATTTTTGATTCAAAACTTCTAATTCAAATTTCAAAAATTTCAATTGATTTAAAAACTCTATCTTGTTTTTCAAATCATTTCCCTCAATAAAGTTTTATGCCCCGTGCTATTTTGATAATCACAAAGGGGGAGAAATTCTTGGTTGATTGGGGGAAAAATCTTTTAAAGCATGCTCTTTCAATTTCATTTTTACATTGTTTGTTTTGGTGATTGTGATCATCAAAATAGGGGGAGATTGTTGTACCTCTCGTACCCCTCGTGGTTTGATTTTCATGATCACAATCACCCTCTTATGTTTCTAATCTTGTCTTAAGTGTTTGTGTTGATAGGTAAAAGGTTGCCAAGGAATTAGGCCAAGAAGAAGCCAAAGTGGACTGAGTTTCAGTCCACCGGCCAACCGATGGAAGAGCACCGGCCAGCCGATGGAGACCTGGACAGAAGGAATCCCTCTGTCCAGACCACCGGCCAACCGGTGTCACACTAGCGGCCAGCCGGTGGCACCCTCTCCAAACAGTGGAAGATACTGCCTAAGCACCAGCCAACCGGTGGCCTCAGCACCGGTCAGCCGGTGGCACCTGCACAGAATGGCAAGCTACTGTCTTGCCACCGGCCAACCGGTGGCCTCAGCACCGGCCAGCCGGTGGCACCCAGCCAGCACAGGCAGAGCTACTGCCTCAGCACCGGCCAGCCGGTGGCCTCCTCACCGGCCAGCCGGTGGAGCCTGAGCCCGAAGGCCTCTCCTTTTTGCACACACCGGCCAACCGGTGGCTCTGCACCGGTCAGCCGGTGGAGCCAGTCAAACTAGCCGTTGGGCCTTTGACCAGCCTGTCCACTTGGCCTTTCAACGGCTCCGAAGCCTTTTTCAACGGCTCAGAAGACCTCCAGCAGCCATATGAGGGTTCCCCTTCTATAAATAAAGGACCATGAAGCCCCGGAACATTACCAGAACTATACGGAAGCCCACGGACACCTTGTTGATCATTTGGCGTACCTCCGACGCATTCCTCCAAAGGAACTCCAATAGATCCAACTCAATTCCACATCCAAGGAGCTCCACCAAAGAAGCATGGGAGCGCCCTCCATCAACTCCAATCAATCCTCCGGCGCCCAAGGCTTCTCCAAATACGGTTTTTATTGTTTACTCATTTTGAGCTTAAATTTGGGTTTGTGCCTACAAACCCCAACTCTTTCTCTCATCCTTTCTTTGGGTTTTCACATCACCTCTAAGGTGTGAAGAGGTTGGAAAGCCTCTCCTTTAAAAGGCTTGAGACATAGGTGAGCTAGCCTTCAACTGTAAGAAGGCTAGTGGGTTCTTGCATAACCATATAAAAGCAAGCTGTAATAGGTTCTAGACTACATGTAAAGTCTAGTGGGTTTCTTGCTAAAACCATTGAAAAGCAAGCGGTAGAATCTCTCAACGGTTGAGTTGGGAGCGGAGACGTAGGCCGGGTTTTTGGCCGAACTCCGTTATCAATTTTGTGTCTTTCCTCTATTATTTCCGCTGCATTTTCACTTTGATTTTAATTTATTAATTAATTTTTAAAAGGCAATTCACCCCCCCTCTTGCCATCATCCCTTTCTTTCTCCGCCCGACATATATTCTATTGTATTTGATTCTTCAATGCCTCAAGTATATTAATGGAAACTATATATATACTCTTGGATATTATAAAAGATATAGTTATATGTTAAATAATGAACTCAACCACCCAATAGGGAAGAAGACCATGTAATTATTAGAGAAAGATATCTTTGAATTATTATACAATGGTCATTCTATAAGGGAAGATATTTTCCTTAGTATCAACATTTTGTGCTATATATTCAATCTCATATAGAATCAATATAAATTCATTAGATGATCATAATAAATTATATTTTTCCCCCACCTTTTACTTCTATAGAATCAGAGGGTGATTTAGATCTTTTAGAAATTTAAGTTAGTTCTACTAAATGGAATCATATCGAATCATAGAATAGCATTAAATAATGCTAAAGGTTTTATCAAATGGTTTTCTAGGAAATCCATCCCACAAATTTTGATAGGGGATTAATTATACAATGGGATTTAATAGTTTCTCCATTTTCAATTTTTATCGATCATCTACTTCAATTTTTTTGTGGTATTTAAATAAATATACACAACATGTGTGATATGAAGAAATGTATAGAATAGAAATACAATAGTAAATTCAATTTAATTTAATGAATAAAAATCATATATTCCACAATATCTTCATCATCATCCACCTTAGCAGTTTTGACGGTATAATCTTAGCATTTCTCTCTAGGCCTTTGTGGTGGTTTTCAATGGTTCTAGACAAAAACCCTTGTTTTAGTCTATTGATGCACATAGTGTCCTTGTTCTTTGAAGTTGAAACATTGAACAATATGTTGAAGACTGACTAGAGAAATCATTTATTCCATCAAATTGGTGGGATTCACCTATAAAATATTGCAAGCTATGTTACCTTTTACATTTACATAAAGTATTTTTTTTATCCTTTTTAGGTAATTATTAAGAGGATTCATCCTACACTTATTATAAGTGGGATATAGAAATTTACTCCCCCATGAGTCTTTTCCATCACACCTCTAGAATTAAAATCCATTCCCACTTCATATCTCCTGACCCTTGAGACCATTTAGATTCACCATCCTATATTTTTACTTCGAGGGAACATTGTAAATCATTCTTGAAGCTATCAAAGTCTTAAATCATTAATGTGTTTCGTTGACTCGATATTTTCCCACCAAACATGCAATAAACAATACATTCAAGATAAATGAAAAATTTTGAGTTGTATAATGCATTTATGGTGATGTTTTCCTCATATGAACTAATGAAGGTGTAACCATTTTTCTTTATGGAAAGTTAGCACCTCTCTTTTTTATGTTAGGGAGTGTAATGATAATATTTATCAAAAAGATACAGAAATTTCTCCACTTCACCACTTAAATATCATCCTCAGGCATGGTATTTGTTTATCAGTGTCTATTATTGATGAAATTCTCCTTCCATAATAAAATAATCAGGAATTCCTATATAATTCTCAGTGTATTTAAGGAAAGAGATGTTCATTTCAATATTTTTTTCCATTGTTCTATGATTAAGGGATAAAAATAACCACTGAAATAGAGTTTAATTTAGCAGATAATGTTCTCAATTTCTCCATGATTAATCTTACGGGGATGTGGAGTTACTCCATAATTCCAATTTCTATTCAAACTTTTAGTTATTTTAGAAATAATTTCCATATTGTTCGAAAATCATACTCCCAGTAGGTTGGGAATCTTTTTTTGGAAGTCCAAAATTTTTTTAAGACATTTATTATTCATTACATTCCCCCTATTTCTTTCAATTGAATAAAATAAAATAATAAATAGTTCTAAAATTTATAAACTATGAAATAAATAAATAGGAATTCACATAAATTGAGGTGATAACTCAAAAATGACATATATTCAATAAATAAATTCTTTCTAGGTTTCATTCTATGATATCCATGATTTATTTCCAATCAAAAGGTCATATGGAAATTTTAACCCCTTAATAATGGTTCGTAATGAGATTATGAATTTACCAAAGCATATCCCCAATAATTATAAATATATGTGTGAATCAGGTACTCTTTGTCATATACAAGGTGATTATTAAGCCTAGATCAATTTTCCCATTTTTTGGTTATTACCCTTAGATTGAAGTGTGCCATAACCATATTTACATATAATATAAAGACAAGAATTATTTTCAAGGAAACCATTTATATTATAATTTAACAATGTTAATGGATTATTTCCTATGTTTATATTTATCCCCAGGAATTTCAATATAGTTTTATAATTTTTATCCCTAAAAATAGTTAGACATTACACTGTTTCAAACTATAGTAACCCTTATCTTCCATAATTATTATTTCATGATTTATTATAAAAATATACACTTAATAAAATCCTATAATATCATTATTCCTATTAAAATTGGGATATTATTTATATATAACAAAAAAATGGAATAAAAATAAAAATACCTAAAATAAAAATCCATATGATTCCCTTAAATTTTCTTGATCTTCCAAAACCACATGGGATTTCCTAGGAGAATATAAAAGAAATTTTTTTGATATAAATACAAATAAGGGAATAATAAAAGAATAACATGATGGAAGTAAAACATTTGATTTAATAGATATATCAATGTAAACTAAGATTAGTGATAATCAAAGTCTAGAACATCATAGAATGAAATTACGTGATGACACCAAGGCCAAATGGGATTCTAGAAACAACATAAACATTAAATAATTCTCATATGTCATGGAAAAACACACTTAAATCCTATAATTGAGAGCATATGATAACATAACATTTTCAAAACATTGAATATCATGAGATAAAATCATTACACAATGCATTATAAGGATATATAATTCTAGGCACAATTGTTGTATTCATATCATATAGAAACATATGTGTAACACATAGATCCTAATACTTTATAATTAATTAAGTCACATTTAATCCCATTATAATGGAGTATTTTTTATATACATGGAAGGTACACATAAATTAATTATAGGTACAATTAGGTGAAACTCCTTGACTGAAAATGGGGTTGGGTATTCACATCAAAAAAATTGGAATGGAAAAAAGAGAGAATAATTTAGAAAGCCTAATGTTTGTAAATAAAGATTCATAGAAGTGTTTTAAGAGAGTTAAATAGATCTATAATCACATTAAAATAATATTTATAGAATGAGGGATATGTAAAAACTTACCCTAATATTAAAATTTGGGGAAAAAATGAAAAATATAAACCAGGTGCTTGAATAAAGAGGAGAAGTTGTGGATATATTACCATGAGATGCTGGTACTATTATATTGGGAGCAACCATTTAAGAGATTGGTAACACCATGTAAGGGATATATTGATGGAATAAAAGAGTAAATTTGTACTCCATGGGATTTCCCTAAATATGGATGGTAGGCTGGGTGGATTTTTATTGCAAAAGAGAGGTTTTATTAATTTCTCTAGATAGGTTTTTGACTCAAAAAATAAATATTCCATACCAAAAACCATACCATTGAATTTTTTCATGGATTCTAAAAACTAGGTGTTTATTGTATTATTTTTTGATGATATTAACCCACATCCTTAAAATAATAACCTCAATTATGTTGAATAAAGTCATGTTTATTGTGAATTGAATTTAAAAATTTAAAAATATAATATATGTTTTGGAGGATTCATTATTGTTTTATAAAATTAATTAAATAACTTCATAAACACAATATTATAAATAGGAAAACAAATTTTGGTAGTTTATATTCTTTATATTGTTTTATTACATTAATTTTGGGATTATTGGATGTCATAATAAACGCGTATAACTATACAATGCTTATATTTTACAGAAGCATTTGACAGTCCAAGAAAATTATGAATAATTCACCATTGGATAATTTCCATGAATTTATTTCAAAAATAATATTTATTTTATCTAAAATAATTTTAAAATTTTATTTATTTATTATATTTAAATTAAAATGAATATTTTTTAAAAAATACATATTTTTTGACAATTGGATTTTTATGACACTTATAAATAATTACATTTGGCTTCATAAAATTATATCTAAATTTTTTTATTAATAATTTCTTATAATAATATTTTATTAAAATAATATTTCTTTCAAAAAAAATATAGAAATCATTAAAAATAGTGTCCTGATTGAAACTATATATTTTCCAAAATATTATTTGTGGTTCATCATAAGAAAATCAATTATTTATGAATTATATTGTTTAATAATGATAAATTATTAATAAAAGATAAATATTGTAGAGAACCAAAGCTTGACATACATGGACATTACAATACTTTTGTGGAATACTTAATACATGAAATAATCCAACAATCAAGGACTGTAATTGTTTAGTGTCTTTGAAAACTCGGAACATAATCATCTAAACATGGTGAAAGATCTTCAAAATCTCCCATAAAGATATTCCCCTATAGTATTCTTACCTAAAACATTTATTTATATTCTAGGGAAAAGAAAACATATAAAGGGTGAGCTCAAATGCTCAGCAAGGGTATGCATGGTGAAAATAAAACACACCATATACATTTGATCTTAAAAACATGAACATAATTTTTAAACATCAAAACCTTTAGTAATGACATAAAACAAGGAAGTACGTAAGGCATAGATCATAATGGGACATCAATCATGATAAAATTGCATGCGAATAAAACATGTAATTGTGAAACCCTTCAGCACATGTTATGATTTCCATAGTAGCCAAGGCATTGCTGCCAAGACCATCT
The DNA here is from genome assembly GCA_963277665.1 of Viscum album. Classification (NCBI taxonomy): domain Eukaryota; kingdom Viridiplantae; phylum Streptophyta; class Magnoliopsida; order Santalales; family Viscaceae; genus Viscum; species Viscum album. The sequence goes on along the minus strand of OY728120.1, from coordinate 693,956,920 downwards.
TAGTGGATAAAGTTCCATTCTGAATCGAGTTCACTCCTCATTTCAGTCATGTAACACTAAACCGGATTAAATTACCATTTCAACCATGTCTATCTCTTGAGATATAAATCTTTACCCAATGCATTGTAGGGAGATATAGGTCCCACCTATCTCATAATGAAATCATTCTTACTTGTGCCACAAAATAATCATAAGTCATCCATAATAACCCAATGAATAAAATGGGATTCAAGAACATCATCCCATCATAACAAAATCCATATAAAACAAATGGTAATCATTCATCATAAGAAGAATCAAACCATTTAAATAATGGAGACATTATACTTGAAACAATAAACTACCAAATAATGTCATCTTAGAAGGAAAATAGTTTTGATAAAACACTTGAAACATATAAATAATGGAGACATTATACTTGAAACATTAACATACTAAATAATGTCATCTTATATGGAAAATATTTTTGATAAAACACTTGAAATGAATTTTTGAGGAAAATATACTTTCTTTTCAAAAATTATTATTTTTACACAAAATGCGATGAAATTTTAAAATAAACGGAGTTTTTGAAAATAATCATGAAATATTTTAGATTAAACATCTTGAAAAAAAGGTGTTATGAAACCGTAAGAATCCGTTCTTGCCGTATAAGTTAAAAAATCTTGCTTCTCGTACTTTTAACGAAAAAGAAAAAAAGTTCCTCGTATGGTCAACAAAAAAAATACTTACATACCATGTATTAAAAGTTAAAAAATGGGTAAAAAGGACTTTTAACATACATGAAAACATTTTTATAAAACATGGACATGGATGATAAATATAACCCCTATAAATACTTACATATAAGCAATCTCAGATAGAAAACAATGGAGATTGCAACATTATCACTTACCTTAGGTACAATATTCTTCGTACGTTTCCGAACCTCATGTGTAATGATTTAAAAAATGTCATTGACTTATTTAATAATCATATTCATTGTTATTATATCATATATGGTTCACTTATGACTCTATATTAACCATTCTATTATAAATTCCATGTTAAAGAGTGTTTTGGAAAAAATATTTTCTTTTGTCATTGGTTTTATGACTTTTAATTATTCATGTGATTATATAGATCATGATTACTTAATTACATAATATAAAACCTGATATATATATATATAATAGATATTCATAATATACATTTGTATAATAGATCAATAAATGTTAAGAAATACACCATTCATGGAGATTATAGGCCGTACGTACGCATGAACGTTGTTTTAGTTTCCTTATTGAATTGAATGGAATTAAGTATATGAAATAAATATATTAATACATAAATAAAGTATCACAATTATGTCATATATTTCATGATTAATTATTATATATACTTTATAATCATTCATGAATGGTTAACAAGGAGAATTAATCTCATCGCATCGTGGAGACGGTAGTCCGTACGTACGCATGAGCGATGATATAGTTCCCATGATAGTGGAATTGTATTGAAGTTTATGTATAATATTTCAGATTAAATATCACTTTACAATAATCACATATAGTTATTCTTTACACCATTATACACATCCATGTAAGGTGGCGGTGGAAAACTGATTACACCACGACGTGGAGACGGTATTCCGTATGCACGCACGCACAATGATTTCATTTTCCATTGGATGGATTGAAGGTGGAATAGGGGTGGTTCATATTTATAATAACATATACGTATATGAGTGAGACTGATATTATTAATTAATAAATAAACAACTAAATATGAGGAGGTAGAAAAAGAAATAAATTTGAATGAATTAGTAGCAGATATTACCTCTTCTTTGACACGCCTCTTTGAAATCTCCTCGTAGGGCACTGAAATTGGTATTTGAAGAAGACAAAGACCTCTAGAATATTTCTAGAGAAGTTGATAAGGTAACTGGTCAGGTTTTGACTGAGATTGAAGGAATAATGTTTTGTAAAGATGATAGAGAGGAGGTTCCCTTTTATAAGGAAGGAGAGGGGCACCTTTGGAATCCTGAAAAATATTAGTTTAATATAAATTACAACCTCACATAAAAACCTCAAAAAATTACTCAATTATAATATGAGATTAGATAGTGTTTTAATTTCATAAACCAATAAAATTTATACATGTTTTTATTTTTTTTAAACCTTATCATTTTGATTTATCCTTATTTAATCTATTTAATTTTATTTGTGGTAATAAAAATATAAATATTATGTGGTTATAAATAATAAGTTATGTGCTTCTAATTTTCCATAATTGGTTACATTATGACATTTTAGACTATATAAATTTCAATTTATAATTTTTAAATATTTTTGTTATTTTTAATTAATTTTAAAATATGTTACTGTTTTAAAATAACAATAGTGTCAATTTTGACACTATTCACTTATTTTCATTTAAATAACATCCACACAGAGGATATATTCGAACTAAAATATTTAATAGGTTCATAACATGACCTATGCATCTAGAAAATTAGGGGATAAAATTAAATAGTTCATATAATATTTATTTTAATATTTTTAAAACCATTTATGTGATATTTCTCTTAATAAAATAATTACAACAACATATTTGTATAAATATTTAATACACTTATTTGTTGCATAAAAATAAAAATTAAACAAATATGATGAATATAAATATTACAGATTATATAAGAATAATTTTGGTCGGATTTATATTCTAGAACACCCAACATTTAAAATGATGTTTTTATTAAATTATGAAGGTGACAACTTTGACATCATTTAATATAATATAATATAAGTGTCATAATAAATTTTATAAGACTCCAAACGGTCATATATTCGGTCATTGGATGATTATGGTGTACATATATATTACCAATACGTTTTGGTCATGTTTTTGGGCCATTTAATAGGTACTATTATTTCAATAAAAACTATATTAATGATTTTTTCACTAAATAAATAATTTATGCATCATTAATGTATAAGATATTAAGGTAATTAAATATTTCTTAAAAATTACAAATAAATTACCGTAACAAAGAAAAAAAAATAAGAATTAAAATGAGTAATTATAAGTGAATTTATATTTTGTATAACCTTATATTAAAAATACTTTAATTATTAATGTTTGAGTGAAACATATTTCACTTTCCATTAAATAAAATAAACTAAAGGTTTTAATCACATCCAATTCGGTTTTAATGGATTCCATTTATACACAGATATTCCTTATGACCAAATATAATCATCTAATTAAATTAAGAAAAGTGTTAGGGTAATTTTATAATATTATATTAACCATTAATTACCCGATTTACCTTTAACTATTGTAAATAAAATTTACCGTAGTTACTATTCATAATGACCAAAAATAAAATGTAGCCTATTAAAATAATTTTAATCCACTGATTTGAAATATGGAATCCATTTTTCCAAATTCAATACACATAAGTAGCAGAAATTAAATTAAAATTAATCACATTGTTGAAAGAAAATGGGTTTTTGTTTAAAACATTGCAAAAGATTGAATTGATTTAACCATCGAATTCAATGTAAAATCAATGATAATGACATAAATTATATTAAATGGTAAAAATATATTATATTTATACTTTAAAACCTTTGAATATTATAATCTAAAAATATAAATTATTACGATGAAAAATGTGTTTTTTTAATTAAAGTATAGCGTGTTTTTACTATTCATTAAAATATGAAAGTTATCATAAAAATATAAAAAATGTATCCAAAGTAAATATTTATTTCCTGATTCCAAAGAATAATATTATTTTGTAAAATTGAACTTATAAACATTTCAAAAAGTATATTTAATGTGGGTGCGCCATCAAAAGGGGGCAAAACTGCTTTTTTTGAAAAATACATATTTTAAATGAAAAATTTATTTTGTTCTCATACCATGTTCTAGAAAATGTGTAAGATGAATATTAATGATATAAAATTAAAAATTTAATTAATAATATTCATAAAGGCTAGTTCATAAAAAAATTATAACCATATATCATTTGTTTAGTGAAACCCGGTATTACATACAACACATGCTATTGAAGAAGGTCGTGATTGCATATAATGCAAGCCAAGTCAGGGTTGCGTGTAGTGCATGAATTATTTTTTGTTTTATATAACAGAATCCAACCATATTTCATATATACATTGAATATATATATAAAAACAAACACATATATATTCACTCAATTTTGAAAACTTTAAATTTTGTCTAACATGATCAAATAATAGTGTTTCATATACTGAAAACTAATACGGTGTTGTGTATAGTAAAAGCTAATATTAGTGTAGTGTACAACAGAAGATATGAAAGAAATTAAAAATAATATATCTTATAAAATCCTGGGGTGTTACATTATACCCACCTTAAATTGAATTTCGCCCTAAAAATCATCGGGGTTAAAAATGGATTATTACATGACAGTTTATTTCATAGAAACCCACATCGTAAGGGAGAATACCAAAAAATATCTTTAACAAATAATTTAGGAAACGTTACAGTTACCCAAATTAACTAATCCCTGGGTTTCCACATAAGATAACATAGGTGAAAATATGGATATGGATGAAAAATGCAACCATCATATTTTGATGAAGAGTGGTAGAGGGCGTGGCTATGAAAAAGACAACAATCACAATGACATAAATTTGTGAAGATCTAAGGTACCATATGATTCATAAGGTATGAAGGCACGTGGACGACATTTTTGGTTTTCAAGATCATTTCTCTAAAGTTGATGAATTAAAAGAAATACATACATGATTTTTGGTACAATCCCACTATTGTTCGTGCCTTGAACAATTTCCACTTAATCTCTTAATGAAATGAAGTTTAATTTGTAATTCATGAAGTGTGAGAAGATCATGCGATATAATGATAGGTCATTCCATATGTCTCAAACAAAAGGTTATAAAATGTTATCAAATATACATATATCCATATATGGGGAGGTTTATCATTTATGATTCCAAAATGGAACTTATACATCATCTATCATGACGCATAATAAAATAAAACTAGTTTTCACTAACCATAGACTTCTTGTAGGCCAGTGGTAGGCGATAATGGCATGTCGCATTCGGTTGTGGGTTCGATCCCCCCAACCTTGTCCGACGCGATGGGTTGTCGCCCATCCTGTAGGTTGTCCTTTTTCTAATACTACATCATTATAACATTCCATCAAAAATATTGAAAAAATTTCTATCATTGAACAATATTGTCTCACGTCCAACATAAACCATTCCAATATTTAGGCTTATCCAAAATACTTCGGTCCAAGCTCATAGTACAAAGAAAAAAATTACTAGAAAGGTTATCTACCATGAATGTGAATACAAGCATTTATCCCACATATATCATAAGATATATCTTCTTGGTTACATTCGAAACACATTAATACCTTAGTCATGTATTCTCTTGAAAAATAAATTACCATAGAACCTTAGTGTAAACATGAATGTTGTCAAAAGGTCAGTCTTTCTACATACCAAAATCCCAAATATTCTATATACTCAAACCATGATATCAATTTGTCCTTATATCAGTCATGAGCAAATGAATACTATAAAAAATATTCTTTTCTCTATATCCATTCATCATGTGCATATCTTCTTCTTTCAAAAAACATTTGAATAACCTTTCATGGTTACCAGTACTATTCAACATATAATTTCAAATACTTTAAGAAAAACAATAGTGTAACAATCCTTAGATGTTTCATTATTCCATTGTACCATTAAATTACCTATACAACCAAACACTTGATAAACATACAATCATTCCACAACCTTCATAAAACATTGACCGAGCTTCATCATTTTATTCCTCTACACTTCTTTCATCTCACATATCATTTGTAGTCTATTCATCATCATCAATGTAACAGCCCAAGATTTTATGAAAAATATTCTTTTTAATTTTATTAATTTCTTGTGTTGTATGCTACACCAAAAAGAGCTAGCACTACATGCATCCCTGACTTGGCTTGCATTATGCACAATCGCAGCCTTCCAAGTTAGCGTGTGTTGTACGCAATAATGAGTTACACTAAACAACGATATATTATATATACAAGCCATTATGAATAGTATTAATTCTTATCTTTTGAAATGGACTTCATTTTTGGATTTGGAATATCGAAATTAGCCTAGGGTGAATTTTTGGTATTTTTCTGAAAACATTCAATTTTTAATGAATAGTGAAAACACTGGGTTTCTATTTAAAAACCGACATTTTATTTAAATAATTATTTATTTAAATTTATTTTTGGTCAAAATTGATACATAATACCTATATAAGTCCAATGTAATCCATTGGAGTCATTTTATAATAATTTTCGATATATAAAAATTTTTATTGAACTTTTCACCGTCTTTTACCCACCTCCTAGGAGAATTTGGAAATTCACATAAAACATAATTTTACCACTTCAGTGAGTGGAATTTCTAAAATCCAAGAGAGAAGGTTAACATCAATGACTAAAATGTTGTTCAATGATAATAAAATAATTTTTGGTGAATAGTAACTTTTTACTTTTATTTACCACGGTTAAAAGTAAATAGGGTAAATGAGGGTAAAAATGATATTATTATTACCCTAAAACATGTCCTAATTCTATTGGATAAGTTTCTTTCAACCAAAAACGACCTTAGGAATAACCTATTACCATTTAAGTCCACTAGGATTAGATTTGGATGTTTGATATTATTTTATTTAAAGAATAGTTAAAATAGTTAAAATCAATGTTTAATAAATAAAAGATAAGTAATATAGGGTTATACATAAGGTAAATTCGACTATAAATATTCATTAGAAAGATAATTATATTTCTTAATTAATGATAATTTATTTATAATTTTATACATTATATAATTTAATTTAATTATGACATAATGATGATTGAGTAATTACCTTATTAAGGAAATATTAACATAATTGATATTATAAATACCCAAATAATTGTACTTTTGATACTTTTTATGAATTAAACTAATTATATAGGTCAATATGTCATGTTATTATTGATTTAATTAACTTTTTTCGAACTAAGAATTCTGTTATGGGTTTCACAAAAATCAATTACCAAATTGTGTCAAAATTGACATAAAATAGTTTTTTAAAAAAATATTATATTATTAATTTTTATTTTATTCATAAAAATCTAAGGTTCTGCCTAATGACTTAGATAAAGTTATATATATTAATAGTAAACATGTTGGTGTACTTTTGGTTTTTTATAGTAATTTTATTATCCTTATAGTGTAAGAATACAAGAAGTCATGGTAAAAGTATAATTATTTAACTTAAAGTTAAATCTAAATGAAAATGTTAAAATAGAAACCTAGACTTGTCAAAATTATATTGGATGAGAGGATTAATACCCATACCCACCATAGATTTGAAATAAATAAATTTGAAGATATTAAAACTGAATATGAATTTATAATAAAATAATATTTTTAGATTTTCCAAAGGTGCCCCTCTCCTCCCTTATAAAAGGGCACCTCCTCCCTCTCTTCCTCACACCACTTTGAGCCTTCATGCTTGGAAAAACCATGCCAATTTCTCTTCTACACTTACCTAGAAACATCTTAGAGGTCCTGGTATCATTGAAAGACAATCATTATTTCCCTAATAGGAGGTTAAGAAGAGGCGCTTCAAAGAAGAGGTTATATCTGTTACAGATTCTTTCAAATTTATTTCTTCTAAACTACTTCTTCATTAGTTTTTTCAATATGAAGTAATAACATCAGTATCACTCATATACTGATATGTTATTATAAGGATGAAACAACCCTATTTCAACATCTATCTATCCTATATAAAATGAAATCACCGCACGTGCATACATACGGAATACCGTCTCCACGCCGTGGTGTAATCTATTTTCAACTACCACCTTACATGGATGGGAATAATGGTGTAAATAAATAACAATTATGATTACTGTAAAGAGATATGGATTCTTAAATATTATACATACACTTCAATACAATTCCACGATCATCGGAATGATATCATCGCTCGTGCATACGTACGGACTACCGTCTCCACGACGTGATGAGATTCATTCTCCATGTTAACCAATCATGAATGATTATAAAGTATATATATAATGAATAATAATGAGATATATGACATAATAATGATACTATATTTATATATATATATATATATTTCATCTACTTAATTCCATTCAACTCAATAAGGAAACAAAAACAGCGTTCATGCGTACGTACGACCTATCATCTCTATGAACGGTGTATTTCATCGCATTTAACGATCTATCATATATATATATTTATCTGATGAATATATATGATATATAAATAATTTTTTACATTCTGGAATTAAGTAAATCAGGATATAAGTAATAATATCATGAACAACATGTCGATATTCGTACAATAAATGAAATGATTTTCCCCAAAACGGTGCTTTAACATGGAATTTACAAAAGAACGGGTAATATAAAGTCATAAGTGAACCATATATGATATCAAAACAATGAATATGATTCTTTAATTAGTCAATGAAATTATTTAATTCATTATACAGGAGGTTCAGAGACATACGAAGCATATCAGACATAAGGTAAGGGATAACTTTTCCAATCTTGTTTTTATCTGAGATTGTTCATTCATATGTATTTACTGGGGTTATATTTATGATCTATATCCCTATTTTCTAAAAATGGTTTCATGTATGTTTGAAGTCCTTTTTACCCATTTTTGACTTTTACTACATGGTATTACAGGAATATTTTTTTTACCATAAGGGGTACTTTTTGACTTTTCCAGCAAAAGTACGAGGAGAATGTTTTTTTAACTTATAAGGCAAGAACGGATTTTTATGGTTTCATAACGCATTATTTTCAAGAAGATTACCCTACAATATTTCATGATTATTTTCAAAAAATTATTTTCCATTTAAAATTGAATGGAATTTTGTGAAAATAAAAATGGTTTTGAAGAAGAAAGGATATCTTCCTCAAGAATTCAGTTCATGTGTTTTGTCAATACTATTTCCCTTCTATTATTACATTATTTCATATGTGTATGTTTCAAGTATAATGTATCTATGATTTACATGTTTTCAACTTTCTTATTATGTAGTGATATCCATTTCTTTTATATGAATAATGTGATTATGGGAGGATGTTTATGAAAACCATTTTATTCATTGGGTTTTTATGAATGATGTATGTTTATTTTGTGGCAGAATAATATTGATTTCATTATGAGATGGGTGGGACCTATATCTCCCACCAATGCAATAGGTAACGATTTATATCTCATGAAATAGACGTGGCTGGAATGGTAATTTAATCTTGTTCAGTGATACCAGAATGGAATGAGGAATGAACTCGATTCAGAAAGGGACTTTGTCCACTAAGATTGTCTTGGCAGCAATTCCATGGCTACTATGGAAATCATATCATGTGCTTAATGTTTTTCCACAATTAAAAGTATTATTTCCAAGCTATTTTATCATGATTTATGTTCCATTATGATCAATTCCTTACGTAATTCCATGAATTATGTCATTGATCACTATATTGATGTTTAAACATTATGTTCTTGTTTTTATGTTCCAATGTATATGGTTTGTTTTATTTTTTATAGGATTACCCTTAATGAGAATTTGAGCTCACCCTTTATATGTTTTAATTTCCCCAGGATATAAATAAATGTTTAAGGTATGAAAACAAATGGGTAAGATATTTATGGGAGATGTTGAAGATCATTCACTACGATTAGAAGATTATGTTCCGAGTTTCCAAAGACACTAAACTATTACGGTCCTTATGTGTTTGTTTATGTTATCTATTAAATATTCCTCAAAAGTAATTTAATGTCTTTGTACATCAAGTATTGGGTCTCTATAGTTGGTATTAGAGGAATGTTTTAGTTAACCATTGGAATCTAGGATGTGAAAACTTTAGTGAGATCCCTAGAGATATTTCTGAGGTTTGTCTAGGGATGTCCCTAAGGTTAAGTATACGTATAGGTTATTGTGCAAGAATTATGGAAATGGTATTAGAATTAAACCTAAGATGTTAGATATCGAAAGTAATCCCCCTTTATTATTTTGTTTTCCCTAGCATGATTTTTGCCTCTCACACTATTCTTTTTGGGTTTTTGATGATGGCTGGAACCCGAAGGAACCGTGTTGATCAATGTAATGGAAAATGAAATTATTGTCCTCCTGAACAAACCAATGTGTTGGGAGATGGAGTGAAAAATCTTGTTGCTATACATTCACAAGCTATTAAACATTTTAGACATCCAAATGAGCAGAGTAGGGAACAATATTCTATTGAGTCCTTTATGAGGAAACGCTCACCTTCTTTCTGTGGGTCTTATGATCCACTTGTTTCTGGAAAATGGATTAGTACGATTGAAAAGATATTTTTAATACTTCGCTGTTCAGAACATGAAAAGTCATTCTGGCTATTTACTATTTAGAAGGTGAAGCAGATCAATGGTGGACTCTAATTAAGAATAAGATGCCCCGAGATGAAATTGAATCCATGGAATTGGTTGAGTTCAAGAACAAGTTTATATGTAAGTACATACCTCGTATTCTTCAAACAAATATGGAAAATGAGTTTCTTGAGATTACGAAGAAGGATGATGGATCTTTTGGTATATATGATGTGAATTTTACAAGACTTGCAAGGTATGTATCTTTCTTTATCATCCAACCTGAATGTAATGTTGATCGATTTTTCAGTGGCTTAAAACCAAGTCTTCGAAGATAATTAGCTATAAGAGACATCAGTAGCTATGAAGAAATTTTGCGTTTTGCTTTGAAGGTAGAACTGGAAGTTGGTGAAACATATCCATATCATGGTTTTGACAGATAACGAAAGATGGAGTTCATGGAGAAATCTCAGAATAATGGTGAAAAGAAGATGAATGTGTCTTTATGCTCACAGTGTGGAAAGATTCATGGTGGAGATTGTCTTAAAGGGACTTGAAAATGTTTTAAGTGTGGAAAATAAGGTCATTGAGAAGCTGCGAGTCTAAATAATGGAAAAAGGGTTGCTAATGATGTGAATAAAGAAAAGACTGCAGAGAACGCACCACCAACACTTCAATGCTTCAAGTGCAAGGAAATGGGGAATTATGCTAATCAATTCCCTAATCCAAGGGTTAATGATGATCAACGTGAACAACCTCTTAAGGAAAATGATAAAGGGTAGTCACATGCGACCACTATTTGTGACATTGAGTATGACAATGATGTTGTGTATTGATTAAGTGATTATGTAATTGGATTCCAAAATAGTATCATGGAATATCATTTATAGTATCATGGAATTTTGAAATATATGTGTATTGGTCCATTGTGGTATTCTATAAGAAAACGGTACCAGTAACCATGAAAAGTGATTCAAATATTTTGGAAAGAAGATGATATGTGCATAATGAAGGGATAAGGAGAAAATAAAATATTCATGAGATAATGATTGATATAAAGACTAAGTGATATCAAGGTTTGTGTATATAGAATTTTTGGGATTTTGGTTTGTGGAAAGAGTTAACTTTTAATAGAATTCATGTTTTCACTAAGGTTCAATCAGTATTCATTTTCCAAGAGAATGCATGATTAAGGTATTCACATGTTTGGAATGTGACCAAAAAGATATATCTTATGATATATGGGTGATAAACGATGGTATTCATGTGCTTGTTATGTGACCTCTTAAGTAATAATTTTAATTATACTATGAGATTGGACAATATATTTTTGATAAGCTTAAATTTTGGAAAGAATTATGTTAGACATCAGATTGAATTGTTTATGACTAGAATTTATTTTCGATATTATTTATGGAATGTTATAATAATGTAGTTTTAGAAAAAGGAAAACCTATAGGGTGGGTGACAACCCATCGTGTCAGACATGGCTATGAGTAACGAACCCACATCTGAAGTGCGACATGCCTTTATTAGCTACCACTGGCCAACTAGAAGTCCATGTTTTGTAGAAACCAATTTTATTATATTAAGCAGTATGATATATGAAGTATATGTCCATTTTAGGAACCATATATGATTAATCTCACTATTGATGGACTTATGTATTTTTGATAATTTTTTCTATCCTTTTTTTTTGAGACGGATGGAAAGACCCATAATTATATCAGATTATCTACTAACACTTCAAGAATGAAAAATTAAACTTCATTTATTTAAGAGATGAAGTGGAAATTGTCCATGGAACAACCAACGGTGAGACTGTACCAAAATCAAGAATGTATTTCTTATAATTCCAATTTCTTCAACATTAGGGAAATGATCTTGGAAAACAAAAATGTTGTCCTAGTTCCCTTTATATCCGATGAACCTGATGGTACCTTAGATCATCAAAAATCTATGGCTTTGTGATTATTGGATTTTTTATATCCATGTTCTCTACCACTCTCCATCAGAACACGATGGTCAGATTTCTCTTCCATATCGATATTTTCACCTATGTTCACATATGTGGAAACCCAGTGATTAGTTAATTTGGGTAACTGTTACGTTTCATAATTTAGTTTTTAAGGATTGGTTTTTGTATTCCATTTTATGATGTGGGTTTCTATTAAAGAAACTTTCGAGTAGTAAAACATTTGTAACCCCGACGAATTTCGAGGGTGAAATTCATTTTAAGGGGGGTAGAATGTAACACCCTGTGATTTTATGAAAAATAATCTTTTTAATTTTATTGATGTTTTGTGTTGTATGGTACACCAAAAAAAGCTAGAACAACATGCATCCCTGGCATGGCTTGCATTACACGCAATCGCGACCTTCCATGATAGCCTATGTTGTACGCAATACCGAGTTTCACTAAACAACGATATGATATATAAACTAGCTTTTATGAATAGTAATAAATTTTATCTTTCAAAATGGACTTCATTTTTGGATTCCGAGTATTGAAGTTATCCTATGGTGAATTTTTGGCATTTTTCTGAAAACATTCAATTTTTTATGAATTGTGAAAACTCTGGGTTACTATTTAAAAACTGACTTTTTATTTAAATAATTATTCATTTAAATTTATTTTAGGTCAAAATTGATATATAATACCTACATAAGTTCAATTTAATTCTTTGGAGTCATTTTATAATAATTTTAGCTATATAAAATGTTTAATTGAACATTTCCCGGTCTTTTACACACCTCCTAGGAGAATTTGGAAATTGACATAAACCATAATTTTACCACTTCTGTGAGTGGAATTTCAAAAATCCATGACATATGGATAATATCAAGGACTAAAATGTGATTCAATGAGATGAAAATAATTTTTGGTGAATAGTAACTTTTTACATTAATTTACCACGGTTAAAAGTAAATAGGGTAATTAAGGGTAAAAATGATATTATTATTACAGTAAAACATGTCCTAATTCTATTGGATAAGTTTAATTTGAGAAAAATGACATTAGGAATAAAATATGACCACTTATGTCCACTTGGATTAGATTAGGACATTTAATATTATTTTATTTAAAGAATAGTTAAAATAGTTAAAATCAATGATTAATAACTACAGAATTTTTAATATAGGGTTATACATAAGATAAATTTGACTATAAATATTTATTAGAAAGCTGAAAATATTTCCTACATTATTTTATTTTATTTATAATTTTTAAACTTTATAAAATTTAATTTATTTATGACACTATGATGATACAATAATTACCATATTAAGAAAATATTAACATAAATGATATTATAAATACCCAAATAAATGTAATTTGAGACATTTAATGAAGTAAACTAATTGTATAGGTTAAAATGACATTTTATTATTGATTTAATTAACTTATTTAGAACTAATAACGATTTTATGATTTTCACAAAAATCAATTACCATATAGTGTCAAAATTTACATAAAATAGTTTTTAAAACAAATATTATATTATTAATTGTTATTCTATTCCTAAAATATAAGGGTTTGAAAAATGAATTATATAAGGTTATTTATATTAATAATAAACAACTTGGGGTTCGTTTAGCTTTTTATAGTATGTTTATTAAACTTATAGTGTAAAAAAACAAGAAGACATGGTAAAAGTAAAATTATTTATCTTCAAGTTAAATCTAAATGATAAGGTAAAATAGAAACCTAAACTTCTCTACATTCTATTGGATGAGATTATTTATATTGATACACACCTTAGATTGAAAATAAATCAATTTGGAGCTATTAAAACCGAATATGACTTTATAATAAAATAATATTATTAGTTTTTCCAAAGGTGCCCCGCTCCTCCCTTATAAAAGGGCACCTCCTCCCTCTCTTCCGCACACCACATTGAGCCTTCATGCTCGGCCAAACCCTGCCAATTTCTCTTCTTCACTTCCCTAGAAACATCCTAGAGGTCCTGGTCTTCTTCCAAGACCATCTTTAGTGCCCTAAGAGGAGGTTAAGAAGAGGCGCTTCAACGAAGAGGTAATATATGTTACTAATTCATTCAAATTTATTTCTTCTTATACTTTTTTATTTAGTTATTTCATTATGACGTAATAACATCAGTATAAATCATATACTAATATGTTAATATAAGTATGAAAAAACCCTATTTCACCATCATTCAATCCTATGGAAATCGAAATCCCCACGTGTGCGTACGTACGAAATACCGTCTCCACGCCATGGTGTAATCTGTTTTCGACTACCACCCTAAATGGATGGGTATAAATGTGTAAATAAATAACTATATATGATTATTGTAAAGTGATATTGATTCTGAAATATTATACATACAGTTCAATACAATTCCACGATCATTGGAATGATATCATCACTCATGCGTACGTACGGACTACCGTCTCCACAACGCGATGAGATTCATTCTCCATGTTAACCATTCAGAATGATTATAAATTATATATAATGAATAATAATGAGATATATGAAATAATAAATATATTTTATTTATGTATATATATATGTGTGTGTCATATAGTTAATTCTATTCAATTAAGTAATGAAACAAAAACAATGTTCATGCGTATGTACGGCCTACCGTCTCCATGAGCAGTGTATTTTATTCCATTTATCGATCTATCATTTATATATGTATATATATATGTATAAGATTAATATATAATACATATAAATAATGTTTTACATTCTGGAATTAAGTAAATCAGTATATAGGTAATAATATCAAGAACAACAAATCGAAACTCGTATGATAAATGAAACGATTTTACCCAAAACGATGCTTTAACATGGAATTTATAAATGAATGGGTAATATAAAGTCATAAGTGAACCATATATGATATCATAACAATTAATATGATTCTATAATAAGTCAATGAAATTATTTAAATCATTATACAGGAGGTTCGGAATCATCTGATGCATATCGGACATAAGGTAAGAGATAACTTTTACAATCTCGTTTTTATCCAAGATAGTTCATTTTAAGTATTTACTAGGGTTATATTTATCATCCATATCCCTATTTTCTAAAAATTCTTTCATGTATGTTTAAAGTCCCATTTAACCATTTTTTACTTTTACTACATGGTATGTAAGGAATATCATTTTTTTACTATACTCTGTACTTTTTTTCTTTTCCGGCAAAAGTACGAGGAGAATGTTTTGTTAACTTATAAGGCATGAACTGATTATTAAGGTTTAATAACACCTTATTTTCAAGAAGCTTACCATACAAGATTTCATTATTATTCTCAAAAAAATACTTTTCTTTTAAAATTTAATGGAATTTTATAAAATGGAAAAAGATTTTGAAGAAGAAAGGATATTTTCCTCAAGAATTCATTTCAAGTGTTTTGTCAAAACAATTTTCCATCTATGATGACATTATTTCATATGTGTATGTTTCAAGTATAATGTCTCTATGATTTACATGGTTTCACTTTTCTTATTATGAAATGATATCTGTTTATTTTATTTGGATTATGGGATGATGGGATGATGTTTATGAAACCAATTTTATTTGTTGGGTTATTATGAATGATGTATGTTTATTTTGTGGCACAAGTAAGAATGACTTCATTATGATAATGGTGGGACCTATATCTCCCTCCAATGCATTGGGTATAGATTTATATCTCATGATATAGACAAGGAAGAATGGTATGTTAATCTGGTTCAGTGATACAGGATTGGAACAAGGAGTGAACTCGATTCAGAAAGGGACTTTGTCCACTAAGATGGTCTTGGAAGCAATGCCTTGCCTTCTATAGAAATCATATCATGTGATTAATGTTTTTCCACAATTACAAGTTTTATTTACACACTATTTTATCATGATTGATGTTCCATTATGATCTATGCCTTACATAATTCTATGTTTTATGTCATTCCTTAAGATTTATATGTTTAAAGATTATGTTCATGTTTTTATGTTCAAATATATATTTGGTTTGTTTTATTTTCTCCATGCTTACCATTACTGATAATTTGAGCTCACCCTTTTTATGCTTTCATTTCCCTAGGATATAACGAATGGTTTTAGGTATGAAAAAAAGAGGAAGATCTTTCTAGGAGATGATTAAGATCTTTCACCACGATTAGAAGACTATGTTCCATGTTTCCAATGACACTAAACTATTACGGTCCTTCTGTGTCTGTTTTTGTTATGTATTAATTATTCCACAAATGTAAAGTAATGTCTATGTACGTCAAGCTTTGGGTCTCTACAATCAACATAAATACTACCCATACAACCATGTTGATTCTCTTCATGGTATTTTCCCTTAGGGAATCGATTTGCATAATTCCCATACATTCCACATTTAAAGCATTTAACCATTGTTGATGTATTAGAAATACCATTATCCTTGTCCATTGTGTTAACTGATCCTTTTCCTTTTCAATTTCAGGATTTGTGTCCTTCTTTTCCACACCCAATGCATCTTTCAGTTCCTATGAAACATTCCCCTTGATGCCTCTTCCCAGATGACTTACTTGAGGGAAATTGCACTTTAATTCCTCTATGATCATCATGAAACTCCACCTTTCTCTTATAAGATGAGTCAGGAATCTTACCAAAGTTGAGATTATTGATCATATTATGAGATTTCTGATTAGGAATAATAAAGATGTTTCACCTTCCAAATTCCATTTCATTTGATATCTCATGAAGAATATCATTCCATTGTCCATCATATCCTCCATTATCGTGAAACTTCCTATTTCCAGCCATTTTCTAAAACCCAAAAATAATAGTGTGAGTGGAAAAATCATGCTAGGAAAAAATCAAAATAATGTGGGAGTACCTTCAATATCTAATATCATAGGATTAATTCTAATATCATACCGTAATTCTAGGACTATAACCTATACTAATACTTTACCTTAGCGACATCCCTAGACATACCTTTAGAAATATCTCTAGGGATTTCACTAAATTTTTGCATCGTAGTTTCCAAAGGTTGACTAAACCTTTCCTCTGACACCAACTGTAGAAACCCAAAACTTGACGTACATGGAAATTACAATATTTTGCGGAATACTTAATACATTTCAAAAACCAACACTCATGGACCGTAATAGTTTAGTGACTTTGGAATCTCGGAACATAATTTTCTAATCATGGTGAAAGATCTTCAAAATCTCCCATAAATATCTTCCCCTTTTAGTTTCCTACCTAAAACCTTTCTTTATATCCTAGGGAAAACAAAACATATAAAGGGTGAGCTCAAATGCTCAGTAAGGGTAGGAATAGAGAAAATAAAACAAACCCTATACATTTGAACTTAAAAACATGAACTTAATGATTAAATATCAAAACCATGGGCAATGACATAAAACATAGAAGTACGTAAGGAATAGATCATAATGGATCATCAACCATGATAAAATAGAATTGGAATAAAACATGTAATTATGGAAACCATTCATCACATGTTATGATTTCTATAGTAGCCATTGAATTGCTGCCAAGACCATCTTAGTGGACAAAGTCCCTTTCTGAATCGAGTTCACTCCTTGTTTCTATCCTGTAACACTAAACCGAATTAACTTACCTTTCCAGCCATGTCTATCTAATGAGATATAAATCATTACCCAATACATTGGAGGGTGATATAGGTCCCACCCATCTCATAATGAAATCATTCTTACTTGTGCCACAAAATAAGCATAAGTCATCCATCATAACCCAAATAATAAAATGGGATTAATAAAAATCATCCCATCATAACATAATCCATACAAAAAAATGGTTATCATTCATCATAAGAATAATAAAACCATTTTGATAATGGAGACATTATAATTGAAACATTAACATACTGAATAATGTCATTATAGATGGAAAATAGTTTTGATAAAACACTTGAAACATTTAAATAATGGAGAAAATATACTTGAAACATTAACATACTATATAGTGTCATCATATATGAATAAGAGTTTTGATAAAACACATGAAATGAATTATTGAGGAAAATATGTTTTCTTTTTCAAAATCATTTTCTTTACACAAAATGCGATGTAATTTTTAATATAAAATGATTTTGTTGAAAATATTCATGAAATATTGTAGAGTAAATTTCTTGCAAATAAGGCATTATGAAACCATAAGAATCCATTCATGCCGTATAAGTTAAAAAACATTCTTCTCGTACTTTTGCCGGAAAAGTCAAAAATTGCCTTGTATGGTAAACAAAAAAAATATTTCTTACATACCATGTAGTAAAAGTAAAAAATGGGTAAAAAGGACTTTAAACATACATGTAAACATTTTATAAAACTTGGACATGTATGATAAATATAACCCTACTTAGTACTTACGTATAAGAAATCTTGGATAGAAAACAATTGAGATTGCAACATTAACCCTTACCTTAGGTCCAATATGCTTCGTACGTATCCGAACATGCTGTATAATGATTTAAATAATGTCAATGACTTATTAATTAATCATATTAATTGTTATTATATCTAATATGGTTCACTTACGACTTTATATTACCCGTTCTTTTGTAAATTCCATGTTAAAGAGCGTTTTGGGTAAAATCGTTTCATTTGTCGTCCTTATTTTGACTTATAATTTTTCATATGATTACGTAGATCATGATTACATAATTACAGAATATAATACATTATTTATATATAATATATATTCATAATATACATATATATAATTGATCAATAAATTGAAAGAAATACACCGTTCAGGGAGATGATAGGCCGTACGTACGCTTGAATGCTGTTTTTGTTTCCTTATTGAATTGAATAGAATTAAGTAGATGACATACATATATATATAAATAAATATATTATCATTATTATTTAATATATTTAATTATTACTTTTTAAATATACTTTATAAACATTAATGAATGGTTAACATGGAGAATGAATCTCATCGCGTCTTGGAGACGGTAGTCCGTACGTACGCACGAGCGATAATATCATTTCAATGACAGTGGAATTGTATTGAAGTGTTTGTATAACATTTCAGATTCAATATCACATTAAAATAATCACATATAGTTATTATTTACACCATTATACCCATCCATGTAAGGTGGCGGTGGAAAACTGTTTACACCACAGCATGGAGACGGTATTCCGTACGTACGCACGCGGGGTAATTTCGTTTTCCATTGGATGGATAGAAGGTGGAATAGGTTTTCTTCATATTTATAAAAATATATCAGTATATGAGTTATACTGATGTTAATACATCATAATGAAACAACTAAATAAGAGTAATTAGAAGAAGAAATAAATTTGAAAGAATCAGTAACAGATATTACCCCTTCTTCGACATGCCTCTTTGAAACCTCCTCTTAGGGCACAAATATTTTTCTTTGAAGAAGACCAGGACCTCTAGAATTTTTCTAGGGAAGTCGATAAGGGAAATGGGTAGGGTTTGGCCGAGCATGAAGCTCAAATTTTTGTAAATATGAGAGGGTGGAAGTGGCCTTTTATAAGGAAGGGGAGGGGCACCTTTGGAATCCTCAAAAATATTAGTTTAATATAAATTTAAACCCCACATAAAAACCAAAAAAATTGACTCAATTAGAATATTATATTATATAGGTTTGTAATATAATCTACCAATAAAATTTATACATGTTGGGATTTTATTTTAAACCTTATCATTTTTATTTATCTTTATTTAATCTATTTAATTTTATTTGTTGTAATAAAATTATAAATTTTAAATAGTTTTAAATAATCACTTATGTGTTGTTAATTTTCCATAGTTGGAGTCTTTATGACATTGTCGACTATTTAAATTTAAATTTATAATTTTTAAATATTTTTGAGATTTTTAATCAATTTAATAATATGTTATTTTTATAGAATAACAATATTGTCAATTTTGACACTATTCATTTATTTGAATTTTAATAAAATCCAAATAGAGGATATTTCGAACTAAAATATTTAATAGGTTTCTAACATGTCATTTCCATCTATAAAATTAGTGTAGAAAATTAAATTGTTCATATAATATTTATTTTAATATTTTTAGAACCATTTAAGTGATATTTATCTTAATTAAATAATTACTACAACATTTTTGTATAAATATTTAATAAACATATTTGCTGCATAAAAATTAAAAATAAAATATTATGATGAATATAGATATTACATATTTCCTTATAATACTTTTAGTTGGATTTATCTTCTTAAACACCCACCTTTTAAAATGTTATATTTATTAAATTATGAAGGTGACAACTTTGAGATCATTTAAAATAAAATACTATAAGTGTCATAATCACTTTTATAAGATTCCAAACGATCATATATTTGGTCATTGGATGATTATTGCGTATATATACACTACATATAAGTTTTTTTCAGGTTTCTAGTCCTTTTAATGGGTATTATTATTTCAATAAAAACTATATTGTTGATTTTTCACTAAATAAATAATTTCAACATCATTAATGTATAAACAATTATGGTAACTAAATATTTCTGAAAAATTACAAATAAATTACCATAACAAAAAAAACATTTAGCATTAAAATGAGAAATTATAACCAAAATTATATTCTTTATAACATTATATTAAAATACTTTAATTATTAAAGTTTGAGTGAGACATATTTCACTTTCATTTAAATGCACTAAACTAAAGGTTTTAATCACATCCAAGTGGGTTATAATGGATACCATTTCGACCCAAATATTCATTAGGACGAAATATAATCATCTAATTATATTAAGACAAGTGTTAGACTAATTTTATAATATTATATTTACCATTATTTACTTGATTTACCTTTAACTACATTAAATAAAATTTACCGTATTTACTATTCATAATGGCCAAAAATAAAAATTAGCCTATTAACCTAATTTGTACCCACTTATTTCAAATATGGAATCCTTTTTTTCTAATTCAATACCCAGAAGTTTCAGAAATAAAATTAAAATTAATCTCGTTGTCGAAAGGAAACAAGTTTTTGTTTAAAATATTGCCAAAGATTGAATTGATTTAATCTTCAATATTCAATTTAAAATCAATGTTAATGAAATAAATTATATTAAATGGTAAAAATATATTATATCTACAATTTAAAACCATTAAATATTATAAATTAACCATATAAATTATTATTATGAAATTTGTTTTTAATTAAAATATGTCGTGTCTTTACTATTCATTAAAATATGAAAGTTATCAAAAAAATATCAAATATTTATCCAAAGTAAATTATTATATCCTGATTCAAAAGAAAAATTTTATTTTTTCAAATTGAAATTATAAACATTTCAAAAACTATATTTAATGTGGGTGCACCATCAAATGGTGGCAAAACTACAATTTTTTAAAAATATATATTTTACATGAAAAAATTATTTCGTTATAATAACATGTTCTTGAAAATGTGTAAGATGAATAATAATGTTATAAAATTCAAAATATATTTAATACTATTCATAACAGCTAGTTCATAATAATGTTATAACCATATATCATTGTTATGTGAAACCTGGTATTGCGTACAACACATGCTATCGAAGAAGGTCGTGATTGCGTGTAATGCAAGCCAAGTCAGGGTTGCGTGTAGTGAAAGAATTAATTGTTGTTTTGTATAACAAAATCCAACCATATTTCATTTATATATTGAATATATATATATATATATATACATATATATATTCACTCAATGTTGCGAACTTGAAATTGTGTGTTATGCGATCCAAGAGTAGTGTTGCATATACTGAAAACTAATAAGGTGTTGCGTATAGTACAAGCTAATATTGGTGTAGTGTACAACATAAGATATGAAAAAAATTAAAAAGAATATATATTATAAAATATCGGGGTGTAACAAATATGATCTTTAATTTATTAAAAAGAATACACAAATTCATACTTTTTGGGTGAATATACACAACCCTTTAATACAGTGGTGAATTCTCTAATGGTAATGTGTATGACGGTGAATTCATTGGGGGTTGTTGGCGAACATGATTTGGTTCGTGATCTCAATGATCTGGAACTTCTCTCTCAAATGGTTTCACCCATTCATTAGTAGTTGAATCCCATGGGAAATGATTAGTGATTCAATCTCTATTGGAAGCTATGATAAATGAGATTCAAAGAGTACAATTCTACAAGTTGAGGAAATCACTTCTATTTTCAACATCAATTGGGTTTATCGTAAACCTGTATATATAATAAGGGTATTATCATTATACAATTACTATACTATCAAACATTTTAATGAATAATGGTATTTTAAATCCGATATTACATAATGTATAATGGTCCAAAATTACAAAATTAGTGCATGCATTTATATAATTTCATTTTATAATAAATAATTTACACATTCAAAAAGTGAATTACATTTATTAATGTTTTCTTCATCACACATATCATTATTTTGTGTATAATGGTTCATTCTAGGGTTCTTATTCATCAGTACCAGTCATTTCCCTTAGAATTTTTCTTTCTACATGTAGTATATCAATATAGGTTATACAATCCCATTCTAATAAAGCCATACATATGACCCATGACCAATCATAGTAATATGACTCTTATGTAGTATAATTAAGGTCGCAGTCATATAGACATAAACTACATGAAATTTTTTCTTTATCACATGGTCGTAATCTTCTTGAAATATAATAAACCCCACAAAAAATTGTAATATATAGAGTATTCCTTATTATATGATGTAATAATATATAATTTTAATCCTTACCACAAAACCATAAACACTATAGTATATCATACGTCCCATATCAATGTAAACTATATGTAATTACCTATTATATACTTTAAAACTGCTAGGTTATTTTATCAAGAATGAGTCTCAAGTCCTCCATTCATGGATTTAATCTCAAAATTATTCCATCCTAGTAAGATTATAATTACATGCCTCATTTATCAAGGAATATTTTCCTGACCTTTTATAATGGATATAATCTATGTATTTTAAATATATGGATTTTCAGTCCCTTAATCTATATAAATAAAAATCCTTCTAGAGGGTCAATATTAAAGTTCCCATTAAATAATATACTCACATAACAGAGGGTGTGGGAGGGGTGAATTAGTGATAAAATATTTTACAAAAAAATATTTTTTATTTGTACCCATTAGATATTCAATATTATCTTCTATTCATAGGTATTGATATATTTATTCTCCCATAACACTAACAACCACATGAAATTTAAAAAATAAATAGGAGAAACTAACATGTAATGTATTTGACAAGGTTCAACCCCAATGTGTGAATATACTCTTTGTTGTGTTCTTGTTCACTCTGAGATATAAATATTTCCATTGTTTGTAAAATTTATCTCAAATGAGTGAGAATTTATATTCCCACACTCAAAATTTACAATGTTTATTGGAGGTAACCAATATTTTACTAAATATTATATTAGGATAGTGGCTATCACTCGATAACCATTTAGTCTCCCAACTGGTATATATATAATAATACTAGATCACTATACTCTCAAATTGTCATGAAAGATACTTTGCTGAAAAATATACTAAATATTCTTTATATTTCACTACATAAACGATATGAGATATTATTCTCAATAAAAATTCTTTATCTAATAATAAATAAAGATATAAAATTTCTTACGCACTAGTCATTGTTTTCTCAACCCAATCACCAAATGATCAAAACAAAATAGATAGTATTACACTACCTTATTTGTTTTTCCTCAATCTACTTATTCTCCGTGATATGTTAGACATCAAATTTGTTTTTGAACTTTTTAAACACTTTTCTTCTCTCTTATGAATCATCTTATTTGATATAGAGATATCACGAAGATTCTTATTATTCATTTATGTTTTTATTCCATGACACAAATGATATAATATTCATATTAAAATTAGATAATAATTCTTTGATATATAGATTTATATCAAGGAATAATGTATTAGGTTTTCAAATAATCTCTCACTTATATACTAATCGATCAAAATCATAGAATATAGTGTTGTCACTCTCTTAAAAAACATATCTATACTCTTATACCTTTTACTATCAAACCACATAACTATAATTTCCATATTATAAAATAGAAAACTCCAAAAATCTCAAAAATATAACCTTATCATTTATTATGGTCAATAATATTATGGAGATATCATCTACCTCTTTGATCACATTTTTTCTCAGTAAAATATACCTTCATTTAATCTTCATAAATACTCAATATTATCATATTTAAAATCAGCCACAAAAATCTCAAGAATTAAATACATGATGGAATAAAACTTTTAATGCAAAAATCATGACAATGAATTATATCCATCATATCATTAGTGAACTAACACCATTCACATGAAAAAATAATTACAACATTTAATATCATATCATGGAGTGAAAAAATCTATGACCCAATCAATAACTTATACTGGTGTGTCTTTATCTTCCTGACATGAGCTCAACACTATTATTCATTAGGTCATTTTTTGTTTTGGTATGAACATATTATTTATGGTGTTTATATAATCCTTTAAAAACTCAAAACTATTCCCAATATTCCTTTTAATCATTGGTATTTTTGATTCATTAGGGATTAACTCCATCATCATATGACATAACATTCAAATATATCATTCATAACACCATCAAATTCTTAATCGTTTTTAATATTGTACAACATACATAAGAAATTTAATTTCTTATATATCATAATGAAGCTACCAATTTTTTTCAAATTCTTATTTGAAAATCCATACGTAAGGTCATTTTAATATTTTGTATAACATAATGTTTTCTACTCTACACATTTTCTCCATCTGAAGAATCTTTCATAACATCTATTAATTATTGTGTATTACAAAAAAATCCATTTTACAAAATGATTATGTATAAAAAAATATATTAAATCTTCTCAAAATCCATTATATATCACAATGGAATCATTGGGAGTCTGTGGAAAGAGGTTAGATATTATCCTCGGACTCCCAAATATGAGAAAGTCTATTAAATATTCTCATCATACATTCTGATGACTTTCAATTTTGGATGAATATTGGAAAACAATGCATTATTTTTTAAAACCAAATATTTATTTAAATAATTATTCTTAAAATTAAATTGATTTAAATGTTAAAATAGATTCATAATACCTATGATAATCCTATGTAATTTAATAGTGTCGTTTTATAAAAAGATTGGATATATAATTTTTTTTGAATTTTTTAATGTCTTTTACGCACCTTCTAGGCACATTTACAAATCTACATAAAATGTAATTTTACTACTTATGTGAATTGAATTTAAAAAATCTAAGAGACACGGAGGGCATCAGTATGTAAAATGTGGTTCAATATGATGAAAATAATATTTTTATGAATAGTAACTTTTGAAATTTATTTACCACGGTTAATAGTAAATTGGGAAATTAACAAAACATTTAATTTTATAATTACCCCAACAAGTGTCCTAATTCTATTGGATATGTTTTTTTCAACCAAGATAATCCTTATGTAAAAATATGATTCTTTTTTATCCACAAGTATTAGATTAGGAAATTTATTATATTTTATTTAAAAAATAGTTAAAAGTGTTAAATGCAATGTTTAATTACTAAAATATTTTTAATAGAGGGTTAAACATATGATAAATTAGACTATAAATATTAATTAAAAGATAATAAGATTTCATAAATCAGGGTATTTTTTTATAATTTTAAAACATCAAATAATTATATTTACTTATGCCACAATGATGATGTAGTAATTACCTTATTAATGAATGATTAAAATAATTGTTCTTATAAATATTAAAATAAATATAAATTGAAACTTTTGATTCCATCCACGATTTATATTGTTTAATATGACATGTTAAGGATTATTAAATGTATTTTTTTGAAGTAATAATGTTGTTATGACATTCACAAAATCAAATACTAAGTAATGTCAAAATTGACATAAATGAAAATTTAAAACAAATATAATTTTATTAATTTATATAATACCCTAATAATCTAAGATTTTAAAAAAAATTATAATTTTATATATTTCTTTAATGAAACACATGAGGATAGCTTGGAATTCTATATTCAATTTATTAAACATGTAATATAAATATACAAGGAGACATGGGAAATGTTAAACTATTTATCCTAGAGATAAATAAACAATATATGGTTAATATACTGACCAAAACATGTCTAAAACCTGTTGGTTGATATTATCACGTCCCAAAACAACCTTATCAATGAAATAAATTCATTTTTAGCTATTAAAAATCGAAAATGACTTTATAATAAGTTAATATTTCAAGCTCTTTATAAAGTGCCTCTCACATCACTTATAAAAGGGTACACCCCTTCTCATTAATTCACATCAGTAAAGCCATTTGGATCAGCCAAACCCTACTCAAAATATCCTCCCAATATCCCTCAATTATATATAGTGGAATTATATTGACCATAAATCCATCCTATGGAGCCCTTTTGTTTAAATCCAGAAGAAGCACCTGAAGAAGAGGTAATTATTTCATAATCTCTTTCAATTTCCTATTCATCTTCCACATCCACTTTCATTGTTGTTTCTATAAAAAAATAACTTTTGTAAATTCTATATTTTTTGATTTAATTATTGATATTATACCACCATAATCATTATTCTATCCATCCTATGAATGGAAAAGTCACCATACATGTGTACGTACGACTTATTGTCTCCACGTCGCGGTGTAGTTTTTTGTTCAGCACTTTATTATTTATATGGTTATAATAATGATGTATAATTGATGTAAATAATAAATATAACATGTTAATGATCATATATATATAATATACTATCCAATCACATACAATTTCACCATTAATAGAATGATATTGTTTCCCGTGCATACGAATAACTTACTGTCTCCATGACAGGATATTATTTTATTCCCCATAAAAACCATTCAAGAATAATTTTCATTTGATGATTAAAAAAATAATATTTTAGAAATAAATATCATTCTAGATATTATTCAAATATATCATATCCATAAAAAATAGCACTTATGAAACAAAACATATAAAGAAAAAACAAATTAGTTTATGACTGAAATATTTATACTACTGAAATATTATTAACAAAGCAATTTTAATGGATCATATATTATGTAATATTTATTTATTCAGTTCATTTATAATTTAATAAAAATTATTTAACTATTAAATAGGTGGTTATCGTACCCTTGACTAAAGAAAAGTACTAGTAAGTGGTTAAATTTACAATCTCTTCATTATCTGAGGTTGTTTATACAAAAGTATCTACTAGGACTTCTTTATCATCTTCATATTTGTTTCCAAAAAATGTATTTTAAAACATTTTTAGTATTTCCCTATATTATGGGTTAATTCCATTTATACCATTGTACGTCTTTTTATCAAATTTATTTGATGGCTTTATTCTATCATTTTCCAAATAAGGTAATTTATGAGATTTTCTACAAATTAAAGAAAAAAATGTTTTTAACTTGTATGGAAAGTTAGGATATATTATACAATTAAGAACCCATCAAATCATCACTTAAAATATTATATGAATATTTTCAATATAAATTATTTCTTTTATAATTATGTGACATTTAAATGATTTCAATGTTGAAAGAGATATTACTATCATATAATATTTGTATTAATTTCATCAATGTAAACATATATTGTTGGATTTTATTTTTAATTGATGTTGATTTATGATGATACAATATTCCTTATTTTATTGATAGTTTTATGATATGTTTGATTGTAGATATTCTATTTTTATGTCATTAAGAGTTTATGATTAAAGTATTAAGTTTATGTTTGTTAGTTTAATATGAATGTTTATATTATATTTCACCCTTTTCATATGAGGAATGCATTGGTCATAGTAAGTGATGGGAGAGGCCAGCTATAGCCCCACTATGCATCAATATGTCTCATGACACAAACTAGTGTCTTGTTATAAGGCAATGTAAAAATTTATATTTAGGGTCCTGTCCCGAGGCCTTGACATTGTGGTTAAGATGTCATACATTATGAATTTCATCATTTTGAGATTAGCTATTGTTATTACATGTCATTATTAGACTATAATAATATCCATTTGTATAAGTAAATTTAATTATATGATTTTTTCTTTTCTATATTATGTTGATGTTTATGTTTAAAAGGATTTTGTTTGAGTCTTTTGCATTGGATTAAACGTTTATGCATATTTTTGATAATTTTCTCTATATTGTTATCTTTACTATGCATCAGATCTCACCCCTTTCATATGTTTTATTTTTTCCAGGATGTGAAGATGAATATTATGTTTTACCAACAGGGTTAGGCTAAGGGATATGGGTGTGTTCATAGGAGAGACAATTTTTTCTTTTCATATCATTGTGTAATGTAAAACTTGTGTATATATCTAGTACTTAAAATGCTACTAAACTGATCAGTATTTTATACATGGAATCCTGTGATCATGCTAATGTTATGTCATAATTCACCTACTCTAGGTAACAAGGGTCGGGGAGTTATAGTAGGTATCCGAGGATGTTTAGTACAATCCTTGGAAACTAGATTTAGATAAACAATGATTCGAGAATATTTCCCTAAGATAAACATTGCTAGTTTGTATAGAAGAACATCCCAAAATTTTTGTAATTTAGATATTTTGTGGGTTTTACATGAAACACAGACCGGATAGGATACTATAATTGGATGTGGTTCTATTATAGATATACATTGGACTGAAAACTTTGACAAGGAGTTTCTGGCTTGACCTAGGGTGTCCCGGTACACAACAATGGGCTTTACTATGCACCTGGTTTAAAACTCCAAGGGATATGCTTAGGATAATTAACATTTTCATTATAGACCATTATAATGGATTTATGAGTAAATACATCCCCAAAAAAACATTATTATGAATATGGATTATACACATAAACTATTCAATTTATGTCATGTATTTTACTTGTTTGGAATTATGCATTTTGATTTATAAACTAACATTGTTTATTCCATTTTTTATAAATTGATCCTAGATTATGGAATAGAAACTAAATCAATACATTTAATCCTTGTAAGAATTTCCCACTTAATAAAGATAATTATATGGGATCTGGTGACACAATTGCAGCTAAAAAAATAACCATATTACAACAACTCACTCTGGTTAGGAATAATAACCTTACCCGTATGGTGTAACCTGATCCACAGTGTAGGGGATCAATGTTAGGTCACCTCAAGAGGCAGAAAACACAATCATTCAATGGGACTACAAATCCATTTGTAGATGATCAACGTAAAATTTCCCAAGAAAAAATATTTAAAGCCTTGAGAAGCAAAAGGGAAAAAGTTTTCATGCTAATTTATCACCCGAGAGGAGATCTAGATCAATACAGGTCATTATTTCAAAACACAATGGAGGATGAAGAAGTGTCAAATATGGAATGGAGGTAGTTGAAAGATATTTTCTCAAAAAAATTGTTTCCTCATGAACATCAAGCGTATTTGGAAAGGAAATTTGTAAGTCTAAGAAGAAAAGTCTTTGAGAATGTCTCAAAGAATGAATATATAATTACATTGTTAGAAAGGAATGCAACATATGATATATATAACCCAATAAGTAAGATTGATCTATTCCATGATGGGTTCAAACCATTTCTCCTTCTAACATTTGTCTCAAAATCTTTCTCATTGTATTATGACATAGTCTCATGTGAAATATATATAGAAAAGGAATTATCTATGTCTTATGACTTCAAAGTAATGCAAGATAAGAAGAGATATGATGAACACTCTATAAAAGTAAATAAGGATAATAATGGAAAATTTGAATTTATATCCTATATTAATTGTGGGAAGAAACACCATGGTGCATGCCAAAAGGGGATGAGAGTTGGTTACTAGTGTGGAGAAAAATTACCCTAAACACATGATTGTATGGGGATGAATGAGTATGTTTATGTTATATGGTATAATTGTAATGAAATGGGGAAATATGAAATTTAATGTCTTAAGAATTAATGAAACATACATCAGAAAAGGCAAATGGAGCCTGACCATGCTTATGTGATCACAACTGCTGAAGTTGAAGATCTGAATGACGTTGTGGCAAGTACATTAATCATTTCCTCAAAATTACCCAATGCTTCATTTGATTCTGGATCATCACATTTGTTCATATCTTCACACTATTCCCAGAAAATTAGATATTTCCATTTTGACATATTAAGGGATTTTTCAATCAAATCACTTAATGGAGGTACCAATGCAACAATGTTTTGTCACTCAGTAACCATTATGGTATATAAATATACTTTATTTGATAATGTTTTTGTCATAAACATGATTTAATTTGATATATTCCTTGGTATGGACTGGATTTTGGACCATGTTGAAAATATTTATTGTAAGAAGGGAGAGGTTATACTTTTTTATGATGATATAGAATGCCTTATATTTAGAGCAGAAATGTCACCATTTTATTCTCATCTAGATAGACCCCCATCATCTCTTCTAAGATAAAAAATAAGGGAGGAATGGTGTGAAATAACTGTGGGAGGGGAAATGAATGTTGAAATAGGGGACGTATCTACAATGAAATAATATGTTGATGTGTTTCTAGAGTATTTACCTTATCATCCTCGAGAATAGGATTTTTATTTTTTATTTACTTAATTCATTGTTCAAGGACCATAATGAATTCCCCTTATAGAATGGCCATGGTGGAATTAGTGGAACTAAATAAACAACTAGATTAATTGTGTAATAAATGATTTAGTCACCATAATGTTTCTATATGGGGAGACCCTTTTATTTTTTTTAAGTTGATAAATGGATCTATGAGACTGTGCATTGACTACAGAAAGATCTATGCTATATAAATAAAGAACCAGTATCCCCTAATTCGCATTGATGATTTATTTGGTCAACTTCCTAGAACTCAATATTTTCTCAAGATTGACCATAAATCTGGATGTCATCTGTTGTTTGGGAAGAAGGAAGTCATTCCAAAGACAAAATATTGAACTAGTTATGGGAATTATGAGTTTACATTAATGAATTTTGGTCTAACTAATGCACACTCTATTTTCATGGATCTAATGAATAGTGTTTTCAAGGATTGTGATGATGGGTTTTTAGTGGTTTTTATTGATGATGTCTTGGTATAATTCAAAAGTTAATAATATCAGGAAAATAATTTTCACACTATTCTATAAACTCTTAGGAAAAATGAATTATATTGGATATTTAGCAAGTGTGAATTCTAGCTTCAGGAAATTTCTTTTATTGGACATCATATCTCTAAGGATGGAATCAATTTTTATCCTTCAAATACCACAGCAGTCTACTAATATCCCGGACTAATGAGTATAACTGAGGTATGTAATTTTATTGGTTTGGGAGGTTATTATAGGCATTTTGTCCAGAATTTTACTCGATTGGCTAACCCAATAACTAGGTTCACACATAAAGGGGTTAAATTTGTTTTGAAAAAAGAGTGTGAAGACTGATTTGAAGAATTTAAGAGAATATTATTCAATGCTCCAATCATGAATCTACCATCGGGGAATGATGGGTTTGTTATTTATAGTGATTCTTCAATAAAAGGAATTTGTTGATTCCTTATACAGAATGACAAAGTTATTTCCTATGAATCACAAAAACTAAAAATTCATCTACAAACTACCCTTATAAGGATCTTGAGTTAGCAACTATAATCGTTTCTGTAGAGATATGGATAGACTATATATATGGTGAAAAAATTTGAGATATATACTCATCATAAGAGTATGAAGTATATTTTCACACAGAAAGAACTCCAGATGAGGTAAAGGTGGTGGCTTCAACTACTCAAGTGTTATGATTTCAAAATACAATACAACCTGGGGAATGAAAATAATTTGCCATATGCTTTGATCAGAACGGATCATGGAGTTATGAAAAATATTAGAGTTGAAAGGGATCTAATGTTCATGGATCTAGTAATGATTGATATTATAATAATAATGGAAGGTGAAACATAAATACATTTTCATATATTTTCCTAACCATCATTACTTGAAAAGATAAAATGTTCTTAGACTGATGATGAAGAGTTTCAATAGAAAATTAATTCTCTGAATGATGGGAGATAGATCAACATCATATATGAAGATGGAATATTGAAATTTGGGAAGAGGCTTTGTGTTCTCAATAAACCTGATCTAAGAAGGGATTTGTTGGATGATGCTCATAACTCCAGTTTCTCTACAGACCCTAGTTGCAATAAAATGTATAGTGATTTGAAGAAACATTTTTGGTGGGACAACATGAAGAGGGAGTTTGTTGGTTATGTATAAAGATGTATGGTTTTTCACCATATGAAGGTTGTAAGTCAACATCCTGCTGGAGTCATCTAACCTATTCCCATTACATAGGTGAAATGGGATGATATTATGATAGGCAATGTCATGGGGAAACAAAATACCCATAGAAAGAATGATGCAATATGAGTCATTTTTTATCATTTTACCAAGTCATCATATTTACTTGCTATAAGTGAAGATTTACCACATCAATCGTTAATAAGACTATATATTAATCAATTCATAAGACTTAATGGCGTACCACTATAAATTTTATCTATTCGTGATCACCATTTTACATCATGATTATGAAAAAGTCTTTTCAATTCCCTGGATAATTAAATTTGTTTGAGAACTTTTTACCACCATAAAACTGATAGAAAATTAAAATAGACATTTAAAACCTTAGAATAAATTTTGATATCTTTATCAGTTGAAATTAAACGTATTTGGAATCAGTATTTAACACTGATAGAATTTTAAACTAATAATTTCTTTTATTAAAGTATTCAGTTTTCCCAATATGAAGCATTATTTGGAAAAAGATGTCACAAAACAACATTTAGGGATGATGTTAGTGAAATAAAATGTGCAGTCCTAGAATTTTCTAATGAAATAATGGAATGGGTGATGATTATCTAAACCCACATCAAATCATCTCATAGTAGGAAGAAGATCTATGCTGATAACTGAAGGAAGGATTTGTAATTTCAAGTAAGATATCATGTTTTCTTCATGGTATCTCTATGGAAAGATACTATAAAATTCTCTAAGAATGGTATATCAAGTCCCGGGTACATCAGACCCTTCAAAATTCCTGAATGAATTGGAGTTATAGCTTACAGTTTAACAATTCCGCCAAGTATTTCCAATGTTCATGATGTGTTCCACATATCACAATTACGAAAATATATCCCTAACCCAATGAATGTACTCACCTATGAAAAAATAGATTTAGAATCCAACCCATATTATTGTGAATATCATGTCATAATTAATGATACGAAAGAAAAAGTGTTGAGAAATCGGTTGACTCATCTAGCAAAAGCTCATTGGAGAAACCATAAAATAAATGAGGCAATGTGGGAACCTTATGAACATATGATAAATAAACGCTATAATGTTTTAATGTAGTGGTATTCTATAAATTTTGAGGATTAAATTATTTGAAGGAGGGTATAATGTAACACCCCATGCTTCCACGTAACGTTTCTCTTTGAATAAATACTGAAAACAAAACGTTATTGTTTAAAAATGTCATTTTATTTAAATAGTTAATTTTCAATTTTGGTTTATTTTTATGAAAATATTGTTACATGATACATATATTGATCCAATTTAATTCATTGGCTTCATTTTATAATAAGATTGGATATATAAAATTTTATTTAACTTTTAAACGTCTTGTACCCACCTTCTAGGCATATTTTCAAATCTACATAAATTGTAACTTTACTGCTTCGGTGAATTAAATTTCCAAAATCCGAGAGACACGGTTTGAAATAAGTAGGTAAATTTTGGTTTAACATGACGAAAATAATTTTTTCTGAATAGTATGTTTTGAATTTTATTTACCACGATTAAAATTAAATAAGGTAATTAACGGTTAAACTAATTTTATAAATAACCCAACACATGAGATAATTAAATTGGATAAGTTTTTTTGACAAAAATAAACCTTAAGAATAAAATGTGATCCTTTTTATCCACTTGTATTTGATTAGAACAATTATTATATTTTATTTAAGGAAGAGTTATAAATTTTAAATTCAATGTTTAATGTATAAAAAAATTTTAATATATGGTTACACAGAAGATAAATTCGACTATAAGTATTCACTAGAAATATAAAAATATTCACTACATCATGCATTTTTTTTATTTTAAGTTACTAAATATTTAAATTTATTTATGACACAATTTTGATTCAGTAATTACCTTATTAATTAAAGATTAAAATAATTTATTTTTTAGATATTAAAATAAATATAAATTGAACCTTTTGATTCCATCCACGAATTATCTAGTAGAATATTATATGTTAGGGTATATTCGATGTATTTTTTTCGAAGTGTTCATGATTTTATGACTTTTAGAAAAACCTAATACTAAATAATGTCAAAATTTACATTAATAAGATTTTAAAACAATTTTTATTTAATTAATTGATAAAAAATCAAAAAATATAATATTCCTCCAAAGGAATTAGATAAGGGTTGATATATCTTTAATGAACCACATGTGGTTCTATTGTAATTTATAGTATGTTTATTAGCAATGTAATAAAAAAATACAATGAGACATGGTAAATGTTAACGTATTTAACAAAAAGTTAAATCTAAAATAAAATGTCAATATTATGACCTATAATTATCTAAAACCACTTGTTTGAGATTATTTTGAATCATACAAACGTCATCTTAGAAATAAATAAATTTGGATTTTTTAAAAACCAAATAAAATTAGAATAAATTAATATTTCAATCTCTTCTTAATGTTCCCTACATATCTCTTATAAAAAGGTACTTCACCTTATCTTAAATTCACACCACCAAAGACATTTGGATCGACCAAACCCTACTCATATATTATACAACCAACCATCAAATCAACATAGATGCTTTAATTTGATCATCAATCCAACTTAAGGAGACCTTTATCTCTAATAAAAATGAAGCACCCAAAGAAGAGGTAATTATTTAATCACCTCTTTCAATGTTCTTTTATTCTTCCACTTACACAGTCTTTATTGATTCTATACCAGAATAGCTACTATTGTACCCTATATTACTTTCATTTTATTATAAATATGGTACAACCATATTCATTATTCTATCCATCCTAGGAATGACAAAGTCACCATATGTTCTTACATAAGGCTTACCATCTCCATGTCGTGGCGTAGTTTGTCATTCAACACTTCATTATTTAGATGGTTATAATAATGATGTATAATTAATTTAAATAATAAATATAACATGTTAATGATTCTATATATATAATATACCATCCAATCACATACGATTTCACCATCAATAATGTGGTATTGTAGTTTGGGAGTACGTACGACTTACCATCTCCAAGACGCAATAATATTTCATTCTCTATCGTAACTGTTCAAGAAAAATTATCATTTTATGAATAAAAAATAAATTTTAAGAACATAATATAATTATATAAATGAATCAAATACATCCTATCCGTAAAAAATATGACATATATGTCAAAAAAAAGTAAATGAATCAGTTAACACCCGAAAAATTGATATGACAGAAATATTATTAACAAATAAATATTAAAGGATCATATATTATATCATATTTATGTATGTGGTTCTTTTATAATTTAATAACAATGATATAACTATTATATAGGAAGTTAACATACCCTCGACTAATGAAAATTACATAGTAAGGGTAAATTTTACAATCTCTTCATTATCTGATGTTTTTTATACATAAGTATCTACTAAGAATTATTTGTCATCCACATCCGTGATTAATAAACATTTATTTCAAAACATTTTTACTATTTCCCTAAACTATGGGTTAAAGTCATCTATACCCTTGTTTTAATTTTTATAAAAAAATTTAAAGGAATCTTTCCATCATTTTCCAAATAAGGTACGTTATGATCTTTTCGACATTATGAAATGAATTTTTTTTATCTTTTACAGTGGGTGAGGTTATTTTCAACTGTTATAAATCCTTTAAAGCATCCCTTCAATTATTATTTTAATATTTTCAAAATAAATAGTTTCTTTTATAATTAGTTGACTTTTAATTCATTTCAATGTAGAAAGAGATATTTTTCCCAAATCGTTTTTTTATTAATTTCGTATATGTCAACATAAATTGTTAAATTTTATGTTTAATTGAAGTTGAATTATTATGATACAATATTCCATATTTTATTGATTTTTTTATGATTTTTTTGACTATTGATGTGCTCTTTTTATGTAATTCACTGTTTATGATTTAAGTATTAACATTTCATATGTTAGTTTATTACAACTGTTTTTGTTTTGTGTCACCATTTTTATATAAGAAATGTATTGGATGTAGTAAGTGATAGGTGGGTCTAGCTAATAGCCCTCGATGTATCAATAAGTCTCATGAGACATACTAGTGTCGGTGCATAAATCCTTGAAAAAAAAATATTTAGGTTCATGGAATTAAGCCTTGAATTTGTGGTTAAGATGTCTGGAATTATGCATTCCATCATTATGAGATTAGCTATTGATATTACAAGTTATTATTCGACTAGTATAACATCCGTGTGCATAAATAAATGACATTATTTTATTTATCTTTTCTATATTATGCTGAATTTTTTGTTTATATGGATTATGTTTTTTTATTATTAATTGGGTTAAATTTTTATGCTTATTTATTATAATGTAACTTATATTGTTATCCTTACTGAGCATCTAAGGACAGCCCTTACTTATGTTTTATTTTTACCAGGATGTGAAGAATTATATTATGATTGACATGCATGGATAGGATAAGGGAAATGATTTTGTTCAAAGGAGACACAATGTTTATTTTTCATTTCATAATGTAATGTAAAACTTATGTAGGTATCTAGTACTTATATGGATACTAAACTGATCAGTTTTTCAGAAATGATCTGTTATGATCATGCCAATGTTATGTAATAATGCACGAACTCTAGGTAACTAGGGTCAGGGTAATAAAATAAAGTTGTCACGACCCGCCCTCGGGGCCCGTGTCGTGACTACCCCAAA
Organism: Viscum album; assembly: GCA_963277665.1. Taxonomy (NCBI): domain Eukaryota; kingdom Viridiplantae; phylum Streptophyta; class Magnoliopsida; order Santalales; family Viscaceae; genus Viscum; species Viscum album. The sequence continues at coordinate 693,919,361 of OY728120.1, read as the reverse complement.
CCCGCCTTCCATAGGCCAGGAGCTCGCGACTAGCACCAAGGCATAAATCCCGATAACTGGGAAGGCATTGCCTTTATAAAAGTAAACAAAAAGAACCACAGAGCACAAGCGAAAGTAAAACACTAAGTACAAAAGAAAGTGCTGAAAAGTAAATGGGCCAGAATACAAACCCAAAAGAAAGTACAACTACAACTGTAAAGTACAACTCAAAAGGGAAAACAGAAACTGAAAAGTAAAGCTGTTACACTGAGCTGTCCACTGGAAATCCCACCTGAAGGGTGGGTACAGATAGCTCCTCCGCTCCTCATGTCCCACCGTCCGCTCCGAGTATGTCTCGCCCAGTGGTCCACCTCCGGGTACCGCCTCGTCATCACGTCCACCTCTGGGTACCGCCTCGTCGTGAGGTCCTCCTCTGGGTTCCATATCTTCATATAGTCCACCTACAGGTACTGTCCAGACCTCGAACACTCGGCTTCTGTCAGCACTGCCCGTCGTCTGCAACCAACACAACGCGGTGCGGGCATAGCCCGTGCAGGGGTGAGTATAAAGATACTCAGTAGGGACCCCGAGACCCTCAAGGTCTCACTAAACCAACAAGGATAACCACAAAGAAGATCTCAACAGATAACCTCTACTTAGATATATGCCCATACATATACCTAATTTATCAAGTAACCCATCTCAATCATGAGGAAACACAAGGATTGTGAAATCAACGGATAACCACTACCCGGGTATATGCCCATACATATACCTAAGTTTGCAAGTGACCCATCTCAATCATGAGGTAAACACAAGGTCAAAAGTCTCAGCTCAAACCAGGATTTTCATTATCGAAATCGTAACTGCTGAAGAGCTCCGTCTCTGGAGTGTACAGTGGTCCAGTCACGACTCCGAGGTACTGCTCCCTAACCCAAGACTGCTGAGGTACTCCTCCTGTCGAGTACTGCGGGTTTGCGGCCAACTACCGGGTGCTCCGTCCGCTAAGGGTCTGTCGCCAAATACCGGGCGCTTCCACTAATAGCCTACAGAGGTACTCCTCCTGTCGAGTACCGCGGGTTTGCAGCCAAATACCGGGCGCTCCGTTCGCCGTGGGTTTGTCGCCAAATACCGGGCGCTCCGTCCACTGGGGTAGTCGACTCACTCCAAGTCAAGTCGGTCTAGCAGTCGTCAGGTCTCAGCCGGCTACACGGTCTCCGTACTCAGCACACTCGTCTCCGGGAGGGTCCGCTCCACGAGCTACTGGTCGATACTCCAAGTATCACAAAGTCCCGCAAAGAAGTATCTCAAAGGACTGCCTCGTCATAGGGGTCTCAATGCAACAGACGGCGCGTCAATCAGACGCCCGGTCTGTGAGTTATTAGCCTTTTCGTCCCAGGGGCCCGGTTGGTTTCGTGGGCGAACCAAACCCGGCCGTATCTCAACTATACCCTGAACTCTCATAGGGTAAACTCATAGGGACCGTTTCTCAACGCGATCACCAACGCCGCTGACGGTTCGTCAAACGGACGTTCTGTCAGAAAGATATCAGCTTTTCCGTTCCAGGGGCCCGGTTGGATTTCAGTGCGATCCAACCTGGCCACTATCTATCTGCATCCAAAACTCGGGCGGAGGATGCCAAAAGTTCCGTATCGTCAACAGGAACTCAACGCAAAAGACGGCGCGTCAATCGGATGCCCGGTCTGAGAGTTATTGGCTTTTTCGTTCCAGGGGCCCGGTTGGATTTCGGTGCGATCCAACCCGACCGCACTCCGTCGGCATCCAAACCTCGAGCGGAGTAAGCCGAAAGATCCATCTCACTTAGAGGAATTCAACGAAATAGACGGTGTGTCAATCGGACGCCTGGTCTGTTATTTATTGGCCTTTCCGTCTCACACCCACCCTGGGAAACTTCCCAGGAGGTCACCCATCCTGATCACTACTCTAGGCTAAGCACGATTAACTACGGAGTTTTAACCACGTAGGCTCCCGAAAAGGAAGGTGCACCTTGAGTATAGTATACCGAAACGACCGTCTCGATCCAAGGATCGCGTTGCCGCTGACGACGAGTCATTTGGAGGCCCGTAGCCCAAGATACGGGCATTTGACCAAACCGCTCGGTAACGGGGGTTTCGGGCCCGGGCCGTCCCGGCCCGAGACCCCCCGGATGGCCCGAACCGGGTCGACCCGCCCCGGACGGGGTCGACCCGGCCCGGCGCGGCCCGGCCCGGTGCGCCAGTTCGGCGAAAGGCAGCGCGCGGGGCGCGCTGCCAGTGTGGCCGAAGGCCGAGCTTGCTGGAAACGGGGGGGCCGCCTGCCCCCCCTTTGTGAAACCGGCCCCCCTCATAATGGGGGGCCAAATAACTGCCCGGGGGAATTAAATTCCCCCGGTTTCCACCAACCCGGCCGGCCCGACCTGGCCGGCCGGCTTCTTGTCAACAGGACAGGCAAGGGCCGGTCCTCTTCCGTCTTCCGGCACCGGCGACCCGGCTGGCCGCCGGTCATCACGATCTGCCGCGACCCGGAACCGGTTGCGGCCTTCGTCATCCGGCGCGGTGCGACGGCACCGCGCCCCTCCGCCGCGGCCCCGCTCCAGCCGTGGCGTCTTCGGTTTCCTTCGACGTGGCGCGACGGCGTCGTGTTCATGATAATTCTTTCCACGGCGCGGCACGACGGCGCCCCGCAATAATTTCCGTGTGATTCCCGCGTGGTACGACGGCACCACGCTATCTCGTTTCATCCGCAAGAAACATTTAAGAACAAAGGAGGGGGGTTCGGCCGTGTTTGTGCGGTCCGATCCCCCTCTCGTTAGACGATAACACTTAAACGTTCATCCTCAAGTTTGTCATGCTAGAACCAAGAACAGAAAATAATTAAATAAGGCAACAACAAACCCCTACCTCGCTTTTCGTTATGTGTTGACGAAGTCGTGGAAAGGCGGCGGCGATTCGTCGACATCGGAAAAGAGAAGCCGTTGACGACGTTAGCGTTCTTCGTGAAAGGCGCTCCCTTCTTTATTCCGGAAGGAGTGGGAAGGAGGCATCCAAGAAGGGATCGACGTTGGAAACTTCACGTTCTTCTTTGGAAAAGGCATTCTTCGTCGAGAAGACGTTGTTCCATGTTTGGAGATGTCCTTCGTGTTCTTCGTCGGGGGTGGAATTCTCTTCAATCCTTCCATGACTCTATCACAAAGATTTAGCCAACCCCAAACAATAAAACAACACACCTTATTATAGTGTTAGCTTAATGAATTCAAAATAATTCAAATTCATTAAGTTACATCCTTCATTAATGGGTGGAGAGACTCCAAAATTAATGAAGGTGGAAGTGAAGAGTCACATTTAATTGGGGGGCGGGGGGGTTCAAGGGAGTTATGGAGTTTAAGGAGTTAGGAAATTGAGGGGTTTTGGCACATTAAGTGCAAGGGAGTTTAAGGGGGGTAGAAGAGAGTTAAGGGGAAGGTGAAGGGTTGGGGCTCGTGTGGGCCCCACCTCACCTTAATCCTCACTTGGTTAGTTAGGAACTTGTGATTCCACCCCAACTTCCACACTTAGGATATAACCACTTAAGAAGATAAATAAAATCTGTAACACAAATTTTATTTTTCTTTACACTTAAACCACAACCTTATTAAAAAACTGCTCCCAAGCAAACACAACTCCAGGAAAGGCATTCCTAAGAAAAAACCGGCGCTATGGTTCCATCGGTGCCCTCGGAATTTGATTCCGGGCACCGGTTCAAAAGTTAGAAATTCCCGCTCGTTCGTTCACTGAACTTACCCGAGCCAATCTTCGGAAATTGATTTTGGGCACACCGGGCCTCGGAATCAGACGCCGTCAGAAACTACGTTCTAGTAAAATTCCAAATAAAATTAAGAAAATAATTTCCTTGAAATTTCCGGGTCTTTACATTACTCCCACCTCAGGGCTTTACATCCCCGTAAAGCTTCATCACAAACTAGGGTCACAAAAGCGGTACAGAGCACACATCTGAGCCTTCCGCTCCCATGTGCTCACCTGGAGGTTCCCATACTGTCAAAGGAAGTGCACCCAAGGAATCGATCATCCTCGTAGGATCTGCTCCTGTCTATCCTTGATCCCCACTAGAACCTTCGTGCATGTCGCTCTATCATCGACGTCCAACTCCCTGAGGTCGATGATGTGTGAAGGATCAAGCATGTATCTCCTCAATTGAGTTACGTGAATGTCATCATGCACCTGGTGCAACTGAGGTGGATGAGTCAAGCAATAAACCACCTCGCCTACCCTGCTGGGGACCTAGAAAGGTCTATTGAACCTCAGAGATCTCTTGCCGCCTTGGCTACATCTCCGTAAACCTCGTCGAGGTGAGACCTGTATAAGAATGTGGTCGCCATCCTCGAACTCTAAAGGTCTCCCTTTTTAAGTTAGAACTGAAACTCAAAACTCATGCTGCCACGAGGGTAAGGTTGGCCGACCCAAGAATGATCGGCTACACCCTCCCATGCATGAGTTTATCTTGTTCTGCCCAGGTATTCCTTTTCGCCGACCAAGGAAAACCCATCCCAATGTTTGCCTAATACCGTCAATTTGAGTATGAACAGTGATTGCCAAATACAAACTCAAACTAACGTCGTAAGGCCTCGACGCTGCCACCAAGAGGTCCTAACCGAGACTCTCGCCTCAAGGGTCAGATCACACCGTCGGCGTAAGTGTGACTATCGAGTCTCCTCCCAAAGGTATCTCTAGACGTGAGGGTCAAGTCAACAGCTTAACCGGAATCTCTAGGTCTGGGACTAGATTAATGGAAGGAAGGGATGATTCGTTTCGATGCCTGTGACTACGGCAGCTACTAGAAGATAAATTCCGCACTTTGAATCATCCTTAGAGCCCCTTTTTGGTCGCACTCCATGACCGCAAGTAGCTACCCTCTTCTTGAAACATTTTACATGCCCAAGTCTCCGAGACTGGTGTCAGTTTCCTACTTTCCAATCTTCTAACATTCTCTGGCAGTATTCGATCAGCAAAGAATTCTCAACCACAAAGGTTCCTTCTAGCACTCTAGCCTAAGTAGAAATTCATAGATGAAAGGTGCTGGCTCGGAAGCCCTTAAACATACCATGCTCAGAGGTCAGACCTCTATTGCACTGATCGAAACGCTTCCATCGAGTACCCGATATGTTCGGTACGCCTCGATGAATTCTCAGCTATCAACACGTCGTCCCGCCGAAACTGTAAAAGTTCTAGAAAATTCTCGGCCACCTCCTCAAGCCAGTCCTCAGCCGCCTATGAGTCAGGTTCACCTCGGAAAATGAGGGTATCTGAAGTTAGAACACATGTAAGGCAGTAAAATTACATGTGTCACCTACCGGTACCGCCGGTTGTAACTGCTGACCAACAGGTAGTGATGTATAGCTGACACACTACCCAAAGGCACTATCTCAGGCATCGGTTCACGTACCGAAGCCTCATCACTATGCAGACCATCCCCATGGTCATTCACTGGAAAACACTAGTGTCCATGTCCACCATCCACTCTACTGATGTCTCAGCTAGGCGGAAAACTCTAGCAATCGCCTCCAGCCACTGCTCTGCTGTCTGGAAATCTGCCTCGCCTTGTAACTTCTGAGGCCTCTACTACTGGAACTCGTGCAACGCGCTCTGCCAGCGTGCACAGTTTTATAGTATAGCCGTTGGCATCTGCTGCCCAATAGGTGGTGATGTACCGGTACACCACCCGAGGGTGCCAACATAGTAAAAAGGGCCATGCACCAGAGCCTCGTCGCTCTGTGAGCCGTCATCGAGTACTCTCTCGGAACTCCAACTGACTGTCTGCGTGGAGACATCCTGAACAGATGCGACACGGTCAACGTCTTATACCTGGTAAGCTAACCTGGTTTGAGCTGACTTTAAAACTTTGGAAACACACACGCAATCAGTGTTTTTGTGTACAAAGTCGGAAATCAGTAGTCAGGGTCTTGGTGTACGGATATTCCGGCCGCCGCACCAACACTGGACTCCCTGAACTGAAGACCACACTCGGTACCCTTAACACTATTGCTTCACATAGAAAAAGATCAGAGTCCTGAGTTCTGTGGTAGAACTGAACTCCTCGGATACCAATTTGTCACGACCCGCCCTCGGGGCCCGTGCCGTGACTACCCCAAGCCCGCCTTCCATAGGCCAGGGGCTGGCGACTATCACCAAGGAGTAAATCCCGATAACTTGGAAGGCATTGCCTTTATAAAAGTAAACAAAAAGAACCACAGGGCACAAGCGAAATTAAAACACTAAGTACAAAAGAAAGTGCTGAAAAGTAAATGGGTCAGAATACAAACCCAAAAGAAAGTACAACTACAACTGTAAAGTACAACTCGAAAGGGAAAACATCAACTGAAATGTAAAGCTGCTACGCCGAGTTGTCCACTAGAAATCCCACCTGAAGGGTGGGTACAGATAGCTCCTCTGCTCCTCAGGTCCCACCGTCCGCTCCGAGTATGTCTCGCCCAGTGGTCCACCTCCGGGTACCGCCTCGTCGTCACATCCACCTCTGGGTACCGCCTCGTCGTGAGGTCCTCCTCTGGGTACCATCTCTTCGTATAGTCCACCTCCAGGTACTGTCCGGTCCTCGAACACTCAGCTTTTGTCAGCACTGCCCGTCGTCTGCAACCAACACAACGAGGTGCGGGCATAGCCCGTGCAGGGGTGAGTATAATGATACTCAGTAGGGACCCCGAGACCCTCAAGGTCTCACTAAACCAACAAGGATAACCACAAAGAAGATCTCAACAGATAACCTCTACTTAGATATATGCCCATACATATACCTAAGTTATCAAGTAACCCATCTCAATAATGAGGAAACACAAGGATTGTTAAATCAACGGATAACCACTACCCGGGTATATTCCCATACATATACCTAAGTTAGCAAGTGACCCATCTCAATCATGAGGTAAACACAAGGTCAGAAGTCTCAGCTCAAACCAGGATTTTCATTATCAAAACCATAACTGCTGAAGAGCTCTGTCTTTGGAGTGTACAATGGTCCTATCACGACTCTGAGGTACTGCTCAATAACCTAAGACTGCTGAGGCACTCCTCCTGTCGAGTACTGCGGGTTTGCAGCCAACTACCGGGCGCTCCGTCCACTGAGGGTCTGTTGCCAAATACCGGGCGCTCCCACTAATAGCCTACAGAGGTACTCCTCCTGTCGAGTACCGCGGGTTTGCAGCCAACTACCGGGCGCTCCGTCCGCCGTGGGTCTGTCGCCAAATACCGGGCGCTCCTTCCACTGGGCTAGTCAACTCACTCCATGTCGAGTCGGTCAAGCATTCGTCAGGTCTCAGCCGGCTACACGGTCTCCGTACTCCGCACGCTCGTCTCCCGGAGGGTCCGCTCCACAAGCTACTGGTCGATAATCCAAGTATCACAATGTCCCGCAAATAAGTATCTCAAAGGACCGCCTCGTCATAGGGGTCTCAACACAACAGACAGCGCGTCAATCAGACGCCCGGTCTGTGGGTTATTAGCCTTTTCATCCCAGGGGCTCGGTTGGTTTCGTGAGCGAACCAAACCCGGCCGTATCTCAACTATACCCCGAACTCTCATAGGGTAAACTCATAGGGACCGTTTCTCAACGCGATCACCAACACCGCTGACGGTTCGTCAAACGGACGTTCTGTCAGAAAGATATCAGTTTTTCCGTTCCAGGGGCCCGGTTGGATTTCGGTGCGATCCAACCCAGCCACTATCCATCTGCATCCAAAACTCGGGCGGAGGATGCCAAAAGTTCCATATCATCAACAGGAACTCAACGCAACAGATGGCGCGTCAATCAGACGCCCGGTCTGAGAGTTATTGGCTTTTTCGTTCCAGGGGCCCGGTTGGATTTCAGTGCGCTCCAACCCGACCGCACTCTGTTGGCATCCAATCCTCGAGCGGAGTAAGCCGAAAGATCCATCTCACTTAGAGGAATTCAACGAAACATACGGTGCGTCAATCGGACGCCTGGTCTGTTATTTATTGGCATTTCCGTCTCACACCCACCCTGGGAAACTTCCCAGGAGGTCACCCATCCTGATCACTACTCTAGGCCAAGCACGCTTAACTACGGAGTTTTAACCACGTAGGATCCCGAAAAGGAAGGCGCACCTTGAGTATAGTATACCGAAACGACCGTCTCGATCCAAGGATCGCGTTGCGGCTGACGACGAGTCGTTTGGAGGCCCGTAGCCCAAGATACGGGCATTTGACCAAACCGCTCGGTAACGGGGGTTTCGGGCCCGACCCGGCACGGCCCAGCCCGGCGCGGCCCGGCCCGGCGTGGCCCGGCGCGGCGAACCGGCCAGGCGCGCCGGTTCGGCGCAAGGCAGGGCGCTGGGCGCGCTGCCAGCTTGGCCGAAGGCCGAGCTTGCTGGAAACGGGGGGGCCGCCTGCCCCCCCTTTGTGAAACCGGCCCCCCTCATAATGGGGGGCCAAATAAGTGCCCAGGGGAATTAAATTCCCCCGGTTTCCACCAACCCGGCCGGCCCGACCTGGCCGGCCGGCTTCTTGTCAACAGGACCGGCAAGGGCCGGTCCTCTTCCGTCTTCCGGCACCGGCGGTCCGGCTGGCCGCCGGTCATCACGATCCACCGCGGCCCAGAACCGGCTGCGGCCTTCATCATCCGGCACGGTGCGACAGTACCGCACCCCTCCGCCGCTGCCCCGCTCCAGCCGCGGCGTCTTCAGTTTCCTTCGACGCGGCGCGACGGCGTCGTGTTCATGATAATTCTTTCCACGGCGCGGCGCGACGGCGCCACACAATAATTTCCGTGTGATTCCCGCGTGGTGCAACGGCACCACGCTATCTCGTTTCATCAGCAAGAAACATTTAAGAACAAAGGAGGGGGGTTCGGCCGTGTTTGTGCGGTCTGGTCCCCCTCTCGTTAGACGATAACACTTAAACGTTCATCCTCAATTTTGTCATGCTAGAACCAAGAACGGAAAATAAATAAATAAGGCAACAACAAACCCCTACCTCGCTTTTCGTTATGTGTTGACCAAGTCGCGGAAAGGCGGCGATGATTCGTCGACATCGGAAAAGAGAATCTGTTGACGACGTCGGCGTTCTTCGTGAAAGGCGCTCCCTTCTTTATTCCGGAAGGAGTGGGAAGGAGGCATCCAAGAAGGGATCGACGTTGGAAACTTCACATTCTTCTTTGGAAAAGGCATTCTTCGTCGAGAAGACGTTGTTCCATGTTTGGAGATGTCCTTCGTGTTCTTCGTCGAGGGTGGAATTCTCTTCAATCCTTCCATGACTCTATCACAAAGATTTAGCCAACCCCAAACAATAAAACAACACACCTTATTATAGTGTTTGCTTAATGAATTCAAAATAATTCAAATTCATTAAGTTACATCCTTCATTAATGGGTGGAGAGACTCCAAAATTAATGAAGGTGGAAGTGAAGAGTCACATTTAATTGGGGGGGGGGGGTTCAAGGGAGTTAAGGAGTTTAAGGAGTTAGGAAATTGAGGGGTTTTGGCACATTAAGTGCAAGGGAGTTTAAGGGGGGTAGAAGAGAGTTAAGGGGAAGGTGAAGGGTTGGGGATCGTGTGGGCCCCACCTCACCTTAATCCTCACTTGGTTAGTTAGGAACTTGTGATTCCACCCCAACTTCCACACTTAGGATATAACCACTTAAGAAGATAAATAAAATTTGTAACACAAATTTTATTTTTCTTTACACTTAAACCACAACCTTATTAAACAACTTCTCCCAAGAAAACACAACTCCAGGAAAGGCATTCCTAAGCAAAAACCGACGCTACGTTTCCATCGGTGCCCTCGAAATTTGATTCCGGGAACCGGTTCAAAAGTTAGAAATTCACGCTCGTTCGTTCACTGAACGTACCCAAGCCAAACTTCGGAAATTGATTCTGGGCACACCGGGCCTCGAATCAGGCGCCGTCAAAAACTGCGTTCTTGTAAAATTCCAAAGAAAATTGAGAAAACAATTTCCTTGAAATTTCTGTGTCTTTATAAAATTATTTCTAAATTAAATTCCACAATATCCAGATTGAAATGGAATGTTTTCATATTCTAAGAATATATGAAATCCCAATGAGGGTTTTTGAAATGGTATTAATAATGTGAATATGATTTTGATTCTTTTTTTTGGTTTTCAATTCTTGAAATATATGTTTTATTTTAAAAATTGAATTATTTGGTGGATTTCACATAAAATTGATTTATAATGGGGTAATTGGTGAATTTCAAATATTCATTTGAAATTTATGTGTGTTTAACCACTTTTGAGAAATTTCGTAATGGTTATTTAACAATGTTTTTTGAAGGATATGGGTTTACATTGGATTTATTTTTTATTTCAATTTTCAATAACCATGTGTAAAAGTGTACCTTGGGAATGTTATAAATGGTTGTGATATTTCAATTGATTTAAAAAGAATGTTAGATGTTTATTTTTCTTAAATGTGAAAAATGGATTGGTATTTAGAAACTTGTAATTTGATAAATCAATGGTTGGCGGTGTATTTAAAATGAATTTTAATAGAAGACAACTCTTGATTTTCCCTTAAGTTGTTTACCCACTGTGTGGTTTGTTTATCACTAATTGATTCTTGATTCACCCCTTGTGTGGGAATGTGATTTTTTATACCATGTATGCATGAGATATATATGGAAATTTATTTTGATGGTGTTATGGGTGAGTGAGAAATATTTTTTATTCCATTATAATATTGGTTTGCATGTTTTTTATTGTCACATAATTTTTGGTCATGGTAACCCAGCTACTAAGTGGTTGGACTAAAAAAAATTTATGCTAGTTTTTTCACAGACATCTATGGGACCTCTAGTCATATTGGTCACTAGGGTTAGTTGGGGTGTTCCATCCTAATGTTAATTATATGAGCGAGTTGGAAGATTAGTTGTTTAAAACTAGTATATTCTTAATGCTGGTCTATGAGAGAAAATTTATAAATATTGTCACATATCATAGTAGTGATTATAAGATAGTTCCCAATAAAAATTCATTTCTTTATTCAATGTTTCTACCATGGGATTTGATGTGGTGATTGGTTGTATCATTCCCCATTCATAACATATTGTGGTTTTCATATCTTATTTACATTTACTATATTCCATCTAAAATTGTGGTTAATTCTTTGTTATGCTTGACCCATGTGTTTTTCAGTTGTATCCTTACAAATTATTTTCATAGTTTTTTTGAAGTACTCATTTTGAAAATAAAGACTACTATGTGGTTTTTTGAAGTGGATCTCTAAATTGATGTTTCAATATAAATATAAATTTCATAGATTAAATATTTATGAAGTGATTGTTTTTATTTTAATAAATCAAATGGACAATTTTTTGATAAATGTTCATTGGGGGGTGGATTCTAAATATATAAGGCCAATGGAAATTTTTTCAATGAGTGTGTATTCAGTTTACAAAAACTAGGTGAACATTTTCATTTGTTAGTTTGAAGTTGTTAGTTCTTTTCAAATTATTATATTTGGGTTCTTGTAATCTTGTTATATTTTCAAACAAGAATTTTTTAATTATCTTATGAAATGAATTGTGTAGGCTTAGTGGCTGGAAACCTATTGGGATGTTTAGCACATAGCTATATATTTTAGGTTCTAAGGTTTTATTTAGACTCAGATTATATTCCTTGAGGTCAATGTGGGATGAGTTGGGTTGTGTTCAACAATATAATTTTTCATGGAGATAGACTCGATATTGGATTCAGTTTTTTTCTTACTATTATATCAACTAAGAAAATATTCCTTGTGGATAATTTCAATCATTTATTTTTTTATTGGATTATTCCATTACATATTATTCTTCTTATGGATGATATTTTATCTATAAGAAAATTTGATGTACCAGTGCTATTTATTCAGGAAGTTTTTTGATGTTATTTTTTTTATTCTTATTTCATCGCTATCCTGATAGAAAATTCATGGACAGTATATAACAGATGCTCATTAGTTGTTATCCTATCTTTTTCCTTATTTGTTAAGAGAAATAATTCCCAAAGTGATTCCTATTATGCCTAGGAAGTAGTTTCTAACACATAGGGATCAGTAATGTTATTTGGGTCCTATAGAAAGTTGTGTTGGGTGCTATGATCCTAGAAATATAGTTTTGTTCACTAATAAATAACATCAAATATTGTTGTTCTTTGGTAAGAGAATATGATTCATGAGTGTACCATTATTTCTTTTGGTATGTTCCAGTATAAATAATATTAATTTTTTTGGGTATTGAGAGATAAGAGAAAAGAGAGTATATCTAAATCTTTATTATACTAAACATCAGGTTTTTAGGGGAACATAAGGTTCTAATTGATGGGTTTTCTTTTGTTTTAAGTTGTTTCTAGTGGATTTTATTGTTAATTGTTATTGTTTTGATATATTTTAATAATATAATTGATTTCAAGGGCATTTATTTGGTTTCAAGGTAAAAAATAGAGGACATCATGAGCTTCACAATTAGATGGATTGACATGGAAAGTAGTGTGGTGCATGTATAGTTTGGGTATATCGCCTTTATAGATCAGGTTGCATGGTTGACCCATGGTGTCCACCAATTTTCTTCCTAATTGTTTGTAATAATTTTTCATCCCTAGTTTAATTATTTTCAGTCCTATAAGACTTATATTTACCTTTAATATATTATCACTTCACGGTGGTAGATTGAGTAGTTTATTTGTTATTTTGGGTTTTTGTGGAAACCACATGTGAATGTTTTTGTGGTTCATGGATTCTGCGGGATTTTAAAGCCCTATTTTGGATAAGTGATGTAAGTTTAAAAAAAAATCTAAACAATGTTGTATTAACCATTGGGAATAAAATATTTCCTTACTTTTCATTGAATGTTTTATAAAATGGGTATTTCTATTGTTATATTTTTAAAATGTTTTCAAAATAGGGAAAACATTTTATATCAAATTCGATTCATTGGATATTCCTGAATGTATGTTTTCCCAAAATAGAGTATGAATACGTTTTTATTTTATATATGGGATTTTGTTATTATTTTATTTTTTATGGTTTTTTGATTGGAATATTATTTTTTATGAGCTTTTATCGGATGATTTGTTTTTCAAAATAGAATAGAATTTTCAAAAGAATTTTAGTAGTATCCAATTTCTGGATGTGTTCCACTAAGGATAAATTATTCACAATGAGAGGGTATGGATTAGTTTTAAATAATATTTATTGGGGGAGAGTGATTAAAAATATTATTGGTTGAATATTGGTGATTCAAAAATATTAATTTCTTTTCATGATATGTTCATTACATTTCAATCCTCATTGATTTTTGTTCATAGATTTTATTCCCAAATTTTTATAGGATCATTTTTTTATGGATGAGGTAAAATTCAATGATTATTGATGGATCATGATGTTTAGTTTTTATATCCTATAATGGTATGAAAAACTATTTAGTTTCATAATCTACCTAGTATCCAAGTGGAGTAGTGGATGTAGAATTTTCTTTTCTCTATGAACCTATTTTGAATTTAATGAATCATTGTAAGACTTATTTATTTGCTGATAAAGGATTTATTAAAGATTTGGGGTGGTTGGAAATGATTTATCTGATCTTAAATAAATTTTTAATACTATAATATTCAATGGTAAGAGTATTTGGAAGCTAGCACTTTGGTTTTAGTTTAATTTGGTGGGAGTCTGTGGTACCCCCTAAAAAACATGAATATATTTATAGGGGGTTATTTTATGATTGTGTTCATAAATTTGTTCTTTCCTGATGATATGAGATTGGAAAGAATAAAAAATCATATTATCCTACATCAAGGTATGCAATTGGTAAGTTAGAACACCACTCACTACATGGAATTGATCTTGAAATCGTCCAATATGATCATTATATATTATGGAATGATAATTTCCTTGGAAGTGGTATTGGACCAAATATTAATAAATCTACACTAATTTATATAAAAAATTAATGTAGGTTATCAATGAGTATATTTAGGTGTATTTGATGAGCCCAAAAATCTTGTGGTGGGTTATTCCATGGTTTTATCTAATAGGGATGAGGGTAATTCCGTGAGTGAGAAGAACAAGTAAGATGATATAGATCTAGATGGAAATGGTCCTCCTTATGGGAATAAAATATATCTCATGTTATTCTAGTGTGGGGATCCATGGAATTATAATCACTAATATATTAATCCTTCCTTGTTTTTTCCTCTGTTGTGTCCATTTAGGCCATCTTTTGATGTTTTGTAAGATATGGTTTCATTGAGGATACTATTGTTTGGTGCCTTTTATTTTATGGTTTTAATATAGGATAAACATTTAGAATATTTTGGATTCCTAATTTTTGATATGTTTCTTATTGATGGCATTGACTATCAATTTATTGAATGCCTTATTCCATGTGGATGGTCTTGAGCACTGTTTTTTTTTTCCTTGTCATTTTGGGTTAACCTATACTAACGATGGTGGTTTACACCTATTCTTGTATTGATATTTTGATGTGATAATTTTCAAGGAATGAAAATGGATTTTGGTGAATGATTAGATAATTTGGGTGGGTGATTTTATAATAGTTTTTTCATACTATTTAGTGTTTTATATGGTTTTTGTGATCCACCATGTGAGGGTGATCCAATTTATGGCCATGTATTATTCCTATATGTTATGACATAAAGTGAGATCTTGTGTCATTATTTTGAAGATTTTTCCCTTAATTATTTTTTTTGTATGTACCATTGGATTCAGAGACATTTTCTCTAATGGTTACCAGATTGTTTTCATGGTTTCATCTCTTGGAAGATTTATTGTGTGCCACCACGTTAGGGGTCCCTTGTTTCTTTTGACATGATATTTTTAATCCCTTAGTTATTATTTTCATATAGAAATTTAGAAACCCAATTGTTGAATAGTTTGATCACAGAAAATGTTTTCTGTTTTTTCATTGAAGATAGATCGTGTTGAGTGGTACTTTTTGGTCTTTTCCAATATTGAATTTTTTTCCCACCTACTATTTACTACCGAAATCATTATGGGGGAATATAGAGTCATAGAGTGGAGAAATATGACACCCACATATCACTATATATAATAATTGCATTTATTTTATATTATTCTTGTTCAAAATGAGTCTTTTAGTTTTTGGACCCTTATTATGGAATTTTAGAGGTTTTATATGTGTTTACTAATTTACCCACATACTTTGTAATAACCTTGTAATTCCCATGTGGAGAGGACTTTCATGGATACATATTCATTTTTCTAAGCCCTTACATGGTATTTCATACTATATAGAGAACCCCAGAAACCATGTCATTGGTTTTGATCTTGGTCAAGGAATTTGCATGGTTGACGCAGGATTTGGTAAACCGTTTGTATTTCCATGAACCACATAATGTTTGATTTAAACTTTTTTCATCATGGAAAATTATGTGTATTCAACCCTCTCTTCGCCAATATGCATCATTCATCCCTTGGGGGACCATGGAGGATCTCCAACTTTCTTTCCCTTCAATTCATGGCCCTTATTTAGTGATTTCCCTGATGTTTAAATGTGAATATGCCTCTCTTTCTCCATATATCCCTTCCTTCCCTACATCTTATTTGTATATGATTCCCCCACAAAATAAAAAAATATCATTGATCATTTCAGGGATTCAAGTATATATAATTTTGATATTTGTTGTTTTATGATTTATAGACACAATATCCATCCTTGGTTGCGTAGTCGCTATTAAAGGAAACATGTTTTGGCATGGTTCTACTTCTTCCATGTTAGTGTTTCTATACATTTTTTTTGAATACAATTTATATTTCGGCATTAAATATTAATTTTTAATGAATGTATAGATATATATTATGTATATGTGATGCGTTTAAGATGTATCAAAGTGTTTTAAACTTGTTATAAATTTTTTCTCATTTAAATTCAATGTTGTAATTGTTGTTATGGAATGTTTTCATGTGCTAAGAATATGTGAAAATCTTTTGAGTCTTCTTTAAAATAATAATGATGGTTTTAATTATATTTTTTTCTATTTTTTCAATTAGTAAGAAATATGTTTTTAAATGAAAAATTCTTTAATGTGATATTTTGACCTAAAATATATATTTAAAATATAGTTATTTAAAAAATTTAAAAATTTTATTTCGTTTGAGTGTGGGGTTTATGCATTTTGAGAGACACCTTAATATGTATTTAGAAAAATTTATTGAAATGGGTGGCCATTGGACTTTAATTATTTTTAAATTTATAGGTACCATGAAAAAAAGTGTAGTATGAAACATTTTAAATAATGTGTTATATTTCCATTTATTTTCAATGAATGTTTGGTGTACTGTTTTATAAAAAGAAAAAAATGGACTGGTATTATGTGATAGGATTTATGTTAAATTCCATGATAGAACCATTTTTTAAATTCAACGTTTTTAGAATAACCCTAATGATTTCCCCTTGAGTTATTTACCCTTTTGGTGGTTTTTTGTCACTATAGGGCTCATTCCTCTCCCATTTTATGAAAATGTAATTCTATATCACATGGATTCCAGAGATATATGAGGCTATTAATTGAGAGGGGTTTGGGGGTGAGGGAGTGTAATTTCTTATACCTTATATGTTAATATTGGATTTAATATTCACATGAATCACTTCATTATTTTTTCATGGGAACCCAATAATTATGTCGAAAATCGAAACATATATTCCACTAGTTTGTTCACACACACCCATTGGCCCTCCAATCATGTTAGACATTTGAAAGTGAGGGGTGTTCGCTCACAATGAGGTTTGTGTGATCTAGTTTGATGGTTTTTGTTTTTGATACAACATATGTATGTATTTGGTCCATGATAGAAAATTTATAATGTCATAAACCTCTCACGTTGGAGATTATTGGGTAAATTCACTTAAAAATTTGATTACTTGATTTACAGTAGTCTTTAGGGGTTTTGATCCAATTCTCAATTGTGTCATTCTCATTTCATGACCTATTATAGAAGACATATAACGCTTATATATATTGGATTATTTGTGACATGGTGGTTCCTTATTTTTTACACATTAACCATATTTTTTTGAGTCATTTCCTTTTGTGAATTAAATTTAATGATGTTTTGAGAAACCATTTATTAAAATAATTAACCTTATGTGGGATTTTAAATAGGATTTCCAAATGGGTGTTTTGATTTAAAATCTGCTTCATTCAATCAAATTTATATGAAGTCATTTTTTTTAAATTCAAAAATTATTGTCTCTATGACATGTTAATGGGTGTGTGGTTTTGAAATGCATTTTTTGGAGTAAATGATTTCAAATCCGGTTTTTTAGCTTAAGAAAACCAAGTGAACATTTTGAACGGATAATTTAATATTAATATCTATTTTCATATTAACATATTTGAAACCTAATTTCTTATTATATTTTAAATATTAAATTTATGAATCTCTATATGAAATGAATTTCATAGTCCCAGTGGGTGAATACCTACTAGGATACTTTTATAATGCCTATAAATTTCATGTTGCAGAATTTTATTTGGATACATGTTCTGTTTCATGAGGATTATGTGGGGTGAGGGGGGTGGTGTTGAGCAAAAAATTGTTTCATGTAAATTTATTCACTCTTAGATATAGTTCGTTTAATTTTTTGTTTGTTTTGAATCAACAATGATGGCATTCATTTTGGTTTATTTTAGTTTTTTATTTATTATATGATTATTAAGGCTTGTATATTTTGGTTTATATATAATTTTTTTATTTATATATGAATGGGTTGCATTTTTGTTGATTGTGGAAAATTTTAATGTATTTCATTTTTGGTTTCTCATGGGATTATCTCATCAACATCCAATGTAAGTATGGTCTATATTGGAATCCCTGTAGAAGTTATAATATATTTTATAACCGATTATTGATAAAATCATTCCTAAAGGTATTTCTATGATTCCCTAACAATAGTTTCTATCTCGAGTGGATTTGAAACACCCATCAGGCCCTATAGTGGGTCAGGTCAATTTCTAATATTATAGATTGCTAAGTTGGTTAACTACAAAAACTTACATAAACCTGTTGAACATAATGATTTTCATATTTATGAAAATTTTCATTAATACTCGTTATGAAAATCTCTATAATAATTATTTGTGTAAGATTCTTTCACAACACTTGGAAATATCTATTATAATATACTTTTTCAAAATAGGACATGATCTCTATCGAAATGTATGGTGAAAATATTTAATACATACGATCCCTAGAAAATCCAATTTTTATCCAACTAATTTATCTTCTTCATTCATATTGGGATATTTATCATCCCCACAACATATATTTAGAATTATATATCATCACTAATAATAAATACCATCTTCACAAGCAATTAGAATCTTCAGTATCCGTGATTTTAAATGGTTTAGATCCCTACAAGTTCCTCACATTAATGAAAATCAATATTTACTCTTCAATTTTCCTTTTTCTCTCACTATTTTAATAGTAAATACTAATAGTCAATAATAAGGTAAAGTGATACCTATCTCACACATTATTGAATTTTTCATCTTCTCTACCATTTGATACTAAATATTAATTTATTTATGATAAGGGATGCATCACATTTCACTATGAAATTAGGTATAAATTAAACAAAATTATGTCTACATGAGATACATAATTATAAAAAATAATATTGATTATCCTTGACATAAAATATATCTATTTAATTATCTCGTGAGTGATAAATTATAAAATATCTCTTACTATGGGTTGTGTCTAAATATTTTAGATGAATTTATACCACAAAATGAACTAATTAAAAACATAAAATTCATTCTAGGTAAGGTTATATTTCCCCATTTATAATATATTTCAACTTGATATACACCCCCAGAATAATCATATTTTATAAAATCAAAAAATGTTTGGGAAATTTAGGTTTCATATATCTATATCATATTTTCCAAGATATGTCTATATTTCTAAATTTATATAAAATAATTCATTTTTGAACATTTTTAACCTTATCTCACCCAAGGAATATACCTTAATAATCATCACTGTGGATGATATTCCTCAAAAAGAAATCCAATAATAATCTTATTATAGAACATAAATTATTTCATAGAAGAAATATGATACAAATTAATGCATTCCACGATGTATAGCTCTTTATGATTCATAGTTATCAAAATATTCATCATGTTATCCCTATTCATACATAATCTAAAATTTCCCACACATAAAATAAATTTTTATTGAGGGAATTAAGTCTTGGAAACCATTATTAACCCCAAACACCTTTTAATTATTTTTTATGTGATAACTATTCATGCTCACCCCCCTTTGATTCATCAATCATGTGATGTTAAGAGAAGTTTTTCCTTCTTATTGTTTTAAGAATTCTTCTTACAAGGAACATGTTATTTTTAAATCATCTAGAAAATCACTTTCAATATATTATATTAGTCTTATGATAATGAATCCCTTAGAAACAAGATTATATTTCTCATTGTGGGGAATAACCTTTTTTAATAAATTATTTTGTCCATGAAATGATGTCAGGATTATTTTATAAAGTGTTCCATCATTTTTAATCCTCCAATATATTTCCACAAGAACTACTAGGGAATACTTTTTAAATAACCCCTAATGAAAAAAGTTTTCCATATCATGTGAACATAGTTATTTCAATTTATGACTTTATATCTCTTGTAATTGATCCTAGTTCTTCCGTTTTTGACATGTGATCTCATTAATCTATATGATACCAACTTTTGGGAAAATTCCACAGGTTATAAAACCATCTTCTAGTTTTTCTCCACCAACTGTCTTCTTTTATTTATTTCTTGTATTGATTATATCTATTGTTCTTCCTTTCTCCCTCCAACTAGGATATTCAAGGAAATTTTACGAAGGTCCTTGTTATATTTTTTTAAAAAAAATAGAAAATTTTCTTCCTTGATGAAGAATTCAACTTAAAATTATTTTGTTTATGATTTGTTCAAATCACGTTTTTTATTTACACCCCAAGGTTGACTGATTAACATTTTTATTAATCATATTTGGTGGTATTCTCTTTTAATTGGTGTGTGAGTTTTTCTTTGTTGGTATGAACAAACAATCATTATCTTTATGACCAATTCTATTTCAGTTTTCGTATAATATCCCATGACTATAAAATCTACAAATGATATATAGATATCACATTTCTATGTTTTTTATTTTGAACAACATGTTTTATTTTAATCTCATATCTCATCTTCCTAATCTATGAATTCTATAATATCTATTAATTAATAGTTTATTCCAATATTCAATGGACCTATTAACAAACCTAAAAAAATAAAACTAACCAATAAATCATTTTCTCTAATATTTGATTATACGCAAGCCATTTTGACATGATTATCTTTTTTTGGAAAAATATACATTTTATTGAGAATATTTTGATTAATCCACGTATCTATCTAACTCAAATAAAGATTTAAGGTAGTTTTTTATTTATCTGTATATTTTGTTATCATATTTTACTATATTTTAATTTATCACGTGTTCTTGAAGATGATTCAAAATTAGTATATAAAATACTTTCTTATACATGGGTTACCTTTTTCTCTATTCTTTAAATATATAGATCCATTGATGATTATGAGCCCTTATTACCACAAATGCGAGTTTTTCTAGAGACAATATTTTTATCAAAATTATTCATATAATATGTTTTTGTTTTATAAAAAACATGGGATGTCTCATAATTTCTAACCTCTGTGTTTCATAACTTATATTCGAGTTTATGACGATTTAAATTGAGAGTATTTTTCTTTTCCCAAAATTATTGTAATATATATTCATGCCTATTTATTCATCTATTCAATCTAATGCCTATAATTTTTCTAATTTCAAAATTTAATTTTTCATCTCCTTTTTTTTCATTGAATTCTTATTGATTACAGTTTACATGAATAATAGATTTGTGAATTTTTTGGATGTATAGATCTTATACTCATAGATTTTAAAAACATTAATTACCTATTTCATTTATAATTATAATTTCCCCTAAGACTTGAGAATTTATCTCTACTTATAATTAAATATTTCCCTATAGATTCCACTACATTTATGTGAGAGTTGAACTTTTTAAATTTTACTACTAATTCTTCTTGCATATATTCTCCATATACTACCATATGTGATTTTTTATCATGAATTTCTTTGATAAACACAAATTTGTTTGTAATAAACTCTATAGGAACTTTTTTTAATAATATATAACTTAAATTTATTGTTATTTTAAAAATCTAAATAAATCAATTATTATCACATTATTCACAACTTGGACTTGATGATTCTAGAGGATCATAATTTACATATATAATAATTCAATTTACACTTTTATTAACTTTAAATAGGGGTTCACACACTTTATACTTGAAAATAATCCTTAAAATATTTTCATATTTCTTATTTATTTTTTTATGGTTTAATATGAAACCTCTATATTATTACAGACACAGTTGGGAACTGTATTTTCCACATAAGGAAACACTAAACCTTTTTCAAATACACCATTTATATATGTGTTTGTTTTTGTGTGTGTGTGTGATAAAAATAAATATGAAATAAAATATATTAAATCATAGGGAATATGTTTTATATCTGATACCACTTTTTGTGTTTAATTTGATGCTTTAAGTGATACATATAGGTTAAATCTTTGATGGATATATTTTTAATCCAGAAGAAAACACAGGGATGTTATCACCACATCCCTAAGGGAACTATCGAAAAGTATGATCATGATCCTAAGGAATCTAAACATGAATACCTTGGGTGGAGAGTCATTATTCTCCTCACATTCACATGTGATAATTCCCAAGTATAATACATATATTATTTTCCTTTTATAGAATTTAGATTTCCCAGTTGATCATAACTAATCAATTAGAAGGTGTCAATTAGTGTTAATCTATTTTACTCAATTTCATTTTCCCTTTTTATTATCCACTATTGATATTCAATATATTATATCAATTTAGATTTATGGATATTTTAATACACCATAAACATTAATTAACAAAAGAAATTTATAGAAAAAAATGATACAATAATAAATATGGGTTTTCCAGAGTCAACACAAATATTGTAATTTATTCCTTGTGATTTGGTATCTTCTTATACTCAATACATACCATATTTGTGCGAATTTATCATCATTTTCAAAAATAAAATTTTATTATTGTAGTTGTATGCTGATATCTCTTCATTCCCCTGACTAAAATAAATATAATTAAACTATATGAATCTATTATCGCATTATCTACTAACAAACATTATTAAACAAGAATTTCAATATTATTTGGATGAAGCTACATTAAAAATAAATAATCTTTTACCTTGGCAGCAGGTCTTTAGCTACAAATACATAGGTAAGTACAACATCATGAAAATATTACATGATCTTCATGTCTCTATCTTGAAATTATCAATCCATTTATATATAATTATACTCCATGATGACTTCATACAAAATTTTCTTTTTCATCAATAAAATTGACAAAACTATTTTAATTTATAACTTTTTGAACAATTTTCCACTCTCTTACAAATCATATACTTGATTATAAATATTTCATAAAGATTATTCTTCATCCTTGTTGAACAAGATATACTTTTTATTTTACCATTGTCTCTTCTATCTTCAATACAGATGTTACACTCATGGAATACAATATCAAATTTTCAAAAACATCTCTATCTTTGATACTTATGATATATGTAAATCCAAATCAATTTTTGAAACATTATCCTTTTATTCACTGTATTAAATATTATTCTTAATAAAAATTATAAATCATTATTATTATTTAATACCATTCAAATTTACATTATGATTTTGATAAAGCCTATCAGATTGAGGTGGATTATTTTAAATTAGTCTATAATAAATTTCAAAATCTAATAATTGAATTAGATTGTTATATAATACTGAATCCTAGGATGACTCACAAATTTAGATAATATTCTAGTATAGAAAAAATCAGTAGGTATTTCTATTTGAGAAAGGCCCAAAACATAGTTCTTCCAAACAACTTATTTATGTCTAACCTTCATTCAATCCATTAAGGATTTTTGTTTGAATGATTTCATATTTGATGAATATTTTGATCCCACATTAAATATTTTAGATAGGATTTTAGAGGATATGGGAAAGGAAATGTTTTCTAGGTTCGATGAATTGTATAAAGCTATTGTTAAAAAATAAAAATAGGGGGAAATAATTGTGAATGCATATCCTCAAATCAGAAAATGCATGATTTCTAAAATGGAGTATGAATTTAAATGAAATAATTACATTTAATACAAGGAAATTCTATAGAAATGAATATTTTGTCATTTCATATTTTATTTTCTTAATGTGGAGGATATTTATATCATTTTTTATGGTTGGTTTATCTGGTAATTTACAATTTGTTCAGCACTGGGATTTTGGATTCACTTTATATTGTAATATATGGAGGCTCCTAGCCTTTTTTAGGTTAGTTTTCAGTTATCCCTTAATTCAGTCATTTTGGACATTTTTATTGGTTTTCAAGTAGTTATAGATCAGTGATAAGGGTGTCATAGGTTTTAGGTTATAGTGCTTTCATGTTACTAATTTTGTGTTTTTTATTTTTATCTATGAATCTCTAGTTGTTTGCGTCCATCATTATATAATTCTTAGTGAAGTATGTTAATAATTGAATTGTTATATTTCATATATCCCATACTTTAAAATTTTATATAATAAATTTTCAATCACTAGAGATCAGTGTATGTTGATTTTGAATAAGATATCCTTGATATTATTATTTACAGTTTCTTTTTTGGGTCTAATGATCTATACATGATGTTTTTACATGATGTTATATTTCTTTTCATCTATTTTGATCCTCTCTATGTAACATAACGAATCTCCACCATAAAACCTTATTTAGATGGAAAAATCAAATCAATATTTTTAATATTCATGATGAAATATAATTTTTTTTTCATATAAATTTCATACTTTTCTAATGATTAAACATCTCACTATTGCTAATGTATCTCCTGGAGGATGCAGTTTCTTTACATTGGAGTTTTTATGTTCTCAAGGTGTGTCTCGACCTTTTTTGGAAGAGGTTATTTATTGGTTAATGGAAGGATGTTTTTGGATAGTTTTTTCTTCTTAATTTTTAATACCATTATATTGATGTGGGTTTTTATCATGGTTTCTTGAGTTTCATAATAGGAAATACACTTAAGGAAGGAAGATAGAAATAACAATTTATCATTTTTATGATGAATGTAAGCTTGTATATTTAGGAATATGTAGAATTATGTGTCTACATATAGTGGATTTATTTATTATAGAAGAGGCTTTTTAGAGTTCCTATATGAAATAATAACTGTCTATTGCAGAATACTTGGAAAATGTTTTATTATAATTATGCCTGCTATAATTTTATTCCATATTGGCATAAGCATGTTCCACTTAATACATTCATCTTAAAAATTTATTTTTAATAATTTTTTGGAGGGAAGTGGTTGTTTTTCCAACACATATCCCATTATATTGATTAAAAAAATAGGTAACAATGAGATAAGAGATATTATCAATGGTTATTTATGGAGTTTTCTTCTGAAGGAAGGATATGAATTATTTGATGTAAAAAAGTATATGAATTTCCAAAAGAGAAAAATGGAGAAAAAATTAAATGTACAAGTGTTGTACTTTCCTTATAGATTAATTGGATTTATTTATTTAAATTAAAAAAACAATACATTTCTTAAATTTCAAAGGAAATAATTTTTATTAATGTTAAAAAATATAGATGAAACTATGAAAATAATTCAATTCTTTCCAATATAATAAATAATATATTGTTAACAGATAAATTTAAATTGAACAGAAAAAATGTGAAATTTGTTTTTTTTGAATCAAACAATAATTTTTCAATTAGATTAACTTTTCTTTACTAGAAAATATTTTGTGAATTAGATAAACATTCATCCACTAAATGAAATTTTTTAAATCCGAAAAACTTTTGTAAATCAGAAAAAATATTGTTAAATAGAAAATATTTTGTGAACAATATATAATTTTATCAAAAGTCTGATATTTGTTTAATTTGGAAATATTTTTTTAATCAGATGAAATTTTTAAAATCAGAAAATCATCCGTGTATCAAATAATCATTTATAAAGAAGATGAACATGTTCTATCTAGAAAATTTTCATTGAATTAGTTAATAATTTTTAGAGATTATTTTTTCTAAAGAATAATAACTTGTGTGAATCATATAACCCATTATATAAGTGGGATTATTATTTTGAAGCATAATAAAATATTGGAATTATACAATATTTTGTGAAGAATATGAACTTTTTTCCTTTAGATGATATTTTTTTGAGGTATTAAAATAGGAAAACTATTTTCAATCTGATGAGATTTTTTCTATCATATTAATAATGAAAATTAAAAGATTTCAAACAATTTTTGATGATTCTTAAAATTTTAAGATAATATATATTTAATCCAATAATGTAAAAGTTGAGGGATATATAAATTGGATGTAAAAATGATGAACATATAAGTTAAACAATATTTATGTTAAAAGATATAGAGAGTTCAATAAAAATATGTATGTATCCTATTATATAATGTTGATGAATAGTTTCAATTGACCTAATGAGTGATAATGAAAGGATAAATAAAAATAGTTGTATAATGTGAAAAAATGGACAGAATGAATTGTATGTTAGAAATTATTTTTTTTTCTAGAAAGATTTCTTATAATGTATAAAGAAGTTTATTAAAACCTTGTTAAAGAATGTTTGAATAAGTTCCACAAAAAACTAATTTAATAATGGTTGAATAGGTTATTTAAAAATATTTTTAATTTTTTTAAAATAATGTTTAGTGATTCTATGTTTAGAAGAATTTTTAAGAAATATTCTACAAGCCTTGAGATGCATCCAGTGAAATTGAGTTTAATGGAAGTGTTGAAATTTTAATTTTAGTGACTAGGAAAAAAATAGGTTTTCCACCTTCACCATATTGGGAGAACTTATATAAAGGGGTTATAATTAAAATATTACATACAAAGATTCACATACAAGAATCTGAATCATTAAATAATTTTAGTTAGAAGTGAGTTTCGAACTAATGTTTAAATTATTGTGAAATATGTGTTTTAGAAAGAGGTTTTATTCTTGATAATACAATAGAGTTTATATTAAATGTTCTCATATAGAGAGGAAGTGATGACATTTACTTATAGAGTTTTTCACGTAATGTGGTTTTGTAATTGAATAGAATTTAAGATATATATTTCATGTTCATGATTTATTGATATAAAATAGACATGCATTCGCCAGATGTAGAAAGGGGAGATGTAGATGAAGTATTTGGATGAACAAATCATCTAGAAATTCCATAAAAACATTATGGGGAACTATTTTTACATTGTTTCAAAATAGTATTTTTTGGTTCATGTTTTTTAAAAAAAACATACAATCAGATGGGAGTCATTATAATCAAACCTATCAAGTGATTGAAAGAATATAATGCTAGTTGGTTCAAATTTTTATTCACATTATTATAGTATTTATTTTCAATAGTATTAAAGGATGGACCAGGGAATGGATTTCGATTCTCAAACTGATGTTGAACCTTGTAAATAATTCATTCCTTGATTACTTTTTCATGTTTTAATTCTTGTGACATTGTTATAAAATTTGATAAGGAATGTAAACCTAACGAGTTACTGTGGTTAAATTTCATAATGGTTGAAATTTTTAAAAGGGAACCCACTTATTCAACCACCATTGAGGTTGTTAAACAATACATCTAAACATCAATTAGTATCAGAGCCAATGTTAAATAATGAATCTTTATCATGAAATATATTTATACATTCAACCTCATATATATTCCTACATTCAGTGAAAAAAATATCATTTATTGAAATATAGAATGACAGCCTATATTCAATCACTTTTCCTTAAGTTTAATGATACAATATATATTGGGTTTCCATCTATTGAGAAAATTATATCATGATCTTCACTAATAGGTGAAACATTGTTGTTTAAGGGAAAGATATAAATGATATTATTTTTTATTTATAATAATATGTCTTTATGAAGGCGATGGGTCACCAAAAATATAATTAATCTTTGGGTAAACATGAAATTATATTCAAGGTAAACACGATTTTAAAGAGGCCGAGTTGCAAATTTGGAAAAAAAAGTTTCAAGATATCAGTATCAGAGATGATGACATTGCGTAGGAGTACTTTACAAGAGATAATGATTTTTTTTCAATATTAGTGTATTTAGAGATATCTTGGTGGATTCTACCATGGTAAAGAAACTCATGATAATCTTAACTAATAGGATTTCCACTAATGATTTTTCCTTAGAATATAAGGTTGATTTATATCACGATGAATTAAATAATATTTACATTTTTTATGATATGAGGAAATATGTATCATTCAGATAAAAAATAAAGGATGAAATTTCTTTTAAATATATGGGAAATATTAAAATTCAAGATAATGACAATTCTAACATTATTAATTCATAATACAATAAATTTTATGAAGATAATCAAAACATTATTTCTGTTTTCTCAAAAAAATCAATTGGAGAAGTAGAGGAATGTATGGAGGTATAAATCCACTAAAATGTTTACTATTTGGATTAATTTTTTATTTTGCTATTAATTTCACCAATAATGAATATGGAGAATATAAAGAGTGTTCTAAAGAAAAAACAGAGTGGAATAAGTTTAAAAATATTTTATTGAAGGGAAAAGGTACAGTGGTGGTAAGAAAATATCGATTAAAATATAATATTTATGTAGATTAAAATTTTAAATATTTATCAAATGATAATGATAATATATAAATAGATCATTCAGAAAAAATGGAAACCATCTTGCAATATTTAGGGAAAAAATAAGATTTCTCCAAAATTGTTGAGGAAGTATGAGGTGATGAAAATTAAAAGGAATACCAACTAAGATCAGAACATTTGGAATGTATTGAGATTTGTTTTTTGAAATATATCATAATACATAAAAACATTATTGGAAATAATAATGAATTATGGAAATATGTAATTAAATAATAATATAATAATATTCAATTAAATATAGTCCTCAAGATGAGAGTTTTTGAATATGGAAACATGTCGGATGATATTGCTAACAACATTTATTCCATGAAAAGTGAGAATTATTAAAATAAGATAATACTCATAACATTTTAAGGGTCTATAAGAAATATGAATAAAAATTCAATAAGTCTTCAAAGAAAAAATTATGATCGACTCAAAATGTTATAAATTCTCTTTCAAAAATCAGGCGAATTCTTGACACAATAAATTTAAAAGTTGATCTGATTCTACTAACCAAGAATTTATTAATAAAAATTACATGAAATCCTGTTATGAAAATTTAAGTGACAAATTTATCATTATAATTAAATGTCAAAAAACCTCTCATTTGGAGGTTACCCCATTATAGGGGTAAAAAAAGAAAATGTTATGAACCATGACTACTGTTCTACGGGGAAGGATTATACATTTGGTAAAAATAGAGATTCAACGGTTTTTGATGGTGTTATGTATTTTTTTGGGAACAATGATTAAAATTTTTATAATGATATATATCTTCCATGAAATAGAAAAAATCTAATTTTGAGAAATAGTAGACGAAATGTGAGTGACATTTCTAATCCATATAATGTTGGAAAAAAATATCAAGATATTAGTCAGTTTACTATGAAAAAATAATTTCATTTCTGATATAGAGTTTCTAAATGATATTACTGATATATTATATTTTAAATAGAATGTATTACTACACTTCTAGTGGAATGATATTATGTTAAAGATGAAAAATAATTTGTATATAAGAAAGGTGATGAAAGTGGAATTGTTTTGATATAACATCAAATGAAAGAATGAATAAACCAGGGGATATTGATAGTGTTTTTTATTATCATATAATTATATATTTAAAAGAGATTAATGATTTATAAGATTATGATTAAGGATAATTTTGTATTGAAAAATATAGTTCCTTAAATTTAAGAAGAATGAGAACAACTAAGAAAGAAGCTGGGAAACATAAATCAATGTATGTTTTATATTCATATCATATAGAAAACATAATTATATTGAACAAATTATTGATGATGTCATGTAATAAAAATTAAGGAAATATTTAGTTATCATCAAATGTTTGGAAGATGGTATATTTTTTACAAGGCGATAAAGAAGTGGAAAAATTATCATTCCAGTTTGAGAATGTTGTACCGTATATTATTTTTGTATTAATAATGAAAAGAGGTTGTAAAATCGTGTCTTGGGAATAATAAATAATAATTTATGATAATAATTACAATTTATATATAATAAGAAACATAAATTTTTTTTAAAGGAAATATGATGCTATTTTTACAACTTTTGAGGAAGGGAAAATTCATATTGAATTTCATAAGAAAGATAAAATTTAGTCTACCAGACCTGAGGATTTGTTTTTCAATAATACTTTTTGGCGTTTTTGAGACAAAAATCAACAATAGTTTATTTTTTTCATTATCACTTTTATTGATTATTTCTAATAGACTAGTGAAATTACATTTATGAAGCAAAAATCAATGGTAGTTGGAATGTTAATATTTTTTGAATGAGAAGTTCAATGAGAGTTGGGGGTTTCCATACAGAAAATAAGCACTGAATATGGAATGAAGTACACATAAAATTTTATAGAGTCATACCTGATAAAAAATGGGACTAATCATCAATACATTGATTTATACAACTCCCCATGAAAATGGAGTGGAAGACAAAAAATAGATGTTTGATGGTAATGAGAAGTATTGTGGCTAAGTAATAGCTTTCTATGATTTAAAAGAGAGACGATTTGATTACTAACATACATGTACAGAAAATATGTTTATCAAGGCCACAACCTAACAATACTTCCTTCAAAATGTAGCATAAAAATCCACTTGTGAAATATTTCATGTTTTTTGGATGTCTCAGTTTAATAATAATCATAAAAGTGGATCTTGGAAAATCTGATGAAAAATTGGAGTAATGAATTTTCATGGGATACTCACCCAATAGAAGAAGATGAAAATATTGGATAAAAACTTTAAAAAAATTAGTATATTCATAATTTTTAGAAGTTTTTTAAAATATAAATTCCTTAAAAAGCTTATTGAAATTTATTTGGATGATAAATTCATGTATTCCAAGGAAAATAATGAAATTGAGGAAGAATATGAGACAAAACTAGTGACTAAATATTTTAATGAATCATATGATGAGTAAAGTGAAACAGGAATAGGATCTCTAAAATCTCACACCTTATAGAAACATGTTGATATGATTATATTATAGGAAATCAGACTATTTCGGTTTAGACAAAAATAATGTTGAGATTACAAATCAAACATAACTTTTCTAAAAGGTTGAATGGGAATCTATTTTTGAATAAGCTAAACATTAATTATGAGTACATTCATTAAATGAAAATTTGGATAAGATAGGGAAAATAGATCCCTAGGACTTTGTTTTAAATTCAATATAAAATAATATTATTATAATAAAATGGATGTATAGGTAAATTATAAATTTACAAGGGGTACAATCAAGAAATAATGAACCACTTGTATGCAAAGGAAGTTTATATGTGGAAGGTGTGTATTTTGAAAAACAATATTTCTTTCAAACTGATATTGAAAACAATCAAAATTATCATAGAAGTGCATAGAGATTGTTATTATAATGATTATCATATTAATATTATGTCATCTTTATTAATTGGAGTGATCCTAGAAAATGTTTATTTTAGATAACCTTGTTGTTTAACATTTTATAAAGATGAAATGATTCTGTTTTGGTTGAGGAATTATTTTTATGATATGAAATATGATCCATGATCCTAGTACTCTAATCATGATAATTGTCAAGAAATGGCGAATTTTTTAGAAGGGAATGTAAAAAAACTTATATGCAAAGGAATTTAATTAAGGTAAACTAATTGTTATTTTTTATATTGATGACATTAATTTTTCATTGGGTATAAAATATTATTGTAAAGGAATTATGGAAAAAACGAATGAAAATTTTGTAATGTCAATTCTAGATGAATTAACTACCTTTATGGGACTAAATTTGAAACAGTGATAAAGAAATATTTTCATTTCATATGAAAATTATAACAGGTTGTTGTGACAAATGTTTTTGTAGAGCATTTTAAAAAGGATTCAACTCGTATTTTAGTGGGAATAAACATTAGTATAAATGATGCTGGGAAATGTTTTATTCAGAATGATTTTTGAATATTTAATTTTTTATATCTTACATAATAAATGTCTGATAACGTTTATGATGTCAATTTATGTGAAAGATATCAGAGTTACCAAAAAGAGTCACAGTTTCTAGTATAAATAATAATTATTAGATATATCAAAGGAATATCTTCTTATAGGATTTTTTATAGAAGAATTAGTTATGAAATCATTAATGGGAATATTTATTTCAATTGGGCTAGAGATTACAATGACTTATAATCAAAATTAGCTTAAAATTTTTCCTCAGATAACAGTGTGTGATATAGAATCGTAGCAAATAGAATTTAGTGACCATAGGAACAACAGAAGAATAGTATTTTTCTACCACTAATTCTTGTTGTCAAATGATATGGATGAATGTTCATTTGGATGATTTTAGATAAAATGTTTAAAAACAATTTAAGATGCTTTGTTATAATCAGAGTGTCATTAATCTTTCAAAAAATCATGACCAAAATTTTATATAAAATCAAATTGATATTATGCATTACTTTATCAGGGGGAAAGATTCTATTTGTTGTGTTCTTCTAGATTATATTTCTATAAAATATCAAATTGATGATATTTTTAAAAAATCTATTTGAAAATGGGCATTTGTGGAATTGAGGTTGTAACATAATGTTCAAACTCAACTAAATACTTCCTAAAAATATATGTGATTTCAAACCACTATGTTTTGTATTTTTTTTTATAAAAGTAGAGAGAGACTAATTAATATTTAAGATGTTTTACCATTCATTATATATTGACTCTTAAGATATGGTTATCATAAAATGTGGGAGAGAACAATAAAAAACATGGAGAGTGTAAAATTGATGGTCAGAATTTTATATAAAATGTGAAGAAGATATAAATAAAGGGGATTTTTTACTTATAAGTCCAAAAAAAATATATTCAGTAAGGTATGGAGTTGAATCCTAAAAATTAAGTTATCCTATAGTAAGGTGTTAGGAACTAGTATTTGAGAAAGGCTATTATTTGATAATTGTTTAAAACATGAGAGAGATATTTTTTTCTAAAAACATGTTGAGTCAGGAAAATCTTTTAATGAATGTTTCCAAAAATACCAATGGTGGTGATTAGTGATAATTTTTTATGGTTCATAATAATGTTTTATATTTTTTTATAAATTTTTTTTATTATGAATGTTTTTATTATTTGGTTAGAAATAGGTTTTTGTATTTTTTTGATGTTTAGTATCGATGTATTCTGGTGAATAAAGAATATACATTCTTTAAAGTGTAAAAGGATAGAAATATCTTAAATTGAAAAAGGATAGAATATCCTTAATGTTAATAGGTATAGAATTTTTCTTAAAATCAAATGGATATAATTTTACTAATGAAAAAAGAATGAATTTTGATAAAAGTGGAAAAGATAGATGATGTTAGGTTTTTCATTCAATGTTTCCAACATCATGAAGAAACTCTTGATACAAGTTAAGGTTCATTGAATAGAAAAAAAGTCAAATTGATATTTTTTGAATTAGAAAAATATTCATTCGGATGAACTTTCGTAAACTAGATGAATTTTTTGAACCAGAAAATCATTCACCAACAAGAATATTGTTTTATTGGGACAAAATTTTATCAATATATCAAAAATTATTCAATTGGATGAATTTTATTAACCAGATGAATTTTTTTGAATTTGATAATAAATCCTCAACCAAATGAATTTTTTTAGTAAATCATAACTTTTTTAACCATAAAAATATTTATGGACCATACAAAGTTTTGTTAAGCAAATTTTTTTTCTCAATTATAGAATCATTCTTTAAATAGAAACTATATTAAAAATAAAATGATCATTTATGAAGTGGGTGAAATTTTTTTAGTATATAATCATTTATAAATTATATGATATTTTCTAAAGATGATGAACATCTATGAATTGAATGGAAATTTTTCAATCTGATGAACTTTTTTATTGAAGATGAACTTCTATGAAGGTGATGAATTTTCATTAACTAGGTTAACATTATTGAAGATGATAAACTTTTGTCCGCTGGAATAAATATTCTCAATAAATTAAATTAGAATATTTTTAGTCATCAGAATAAATTTAATCCATGGGATGAATAGTGAAAATTAATGACTGTTATACACATTTATTATATATTAAAAATTCTGATGACATTATAATTATGATGTTAAAAATTTGATGTTTTAAGTTTAAAAAGGGGATGTCATAGTGTTAAACATACCTATTGTACGAATTCCATGTAGGAAGATATAGAAAGTTCAATAAACAAATAAGAACTTTCAGTTGTAAAAATTTAATCAACAATACAATAAATATGGAATGTTTAAACGGATGCATTGAAAAGTAAATCAAACAAGTCTTTTATGGAATACTTTTAAAAAATATTTAAGATGTTTCTTCATTTCAAATATAATAAAATTCGATGAATTTCATCAATATCCAATGTATGAATGAATGAATATGTTCATAATGTAATTTTTATGGAAATTAAATGAAATATTAGTGATTCTATGTTGAAAATAATATTAATGAATATTATAGAATACTTGAGAAATGTAACTCCCTGACCCCAGCTACCCAGAGTCAGTGCATTACTTCGTAACATTGGCATGATCACAAATGATCATGTCTCGAAAGACCGATTAGTTTAGTAGCCTTGGAAACACTAGATACATTAATAAATGTTAAATTACATCATAAAGTGAAAATCTGCAATAACAAAGTCTCCATAGTCCACACTCATATCCTCTTCTGACTATCCCTGCAGGTCATTCATAAAATACTTCTTCACATCCTAGAAAATATTAAAACATTGAAAGGGGTGAGCTCAGATGCTCAGTAAGGATAACAATATAGCGGAAGCTTTCATCAAAAAACATAAACATTTAAGGCAATGTATAACTAAAACAAAAGCCTTTTAAACTTGAAATTCAACATAATATGGCAAAAGTAAAATGAAATAATGACATTTACTTCTTCACATGGATATTCTACTGGTCGAATAATCACATCCAATATCAATCACCACTTTCATAATGATGGAATGCATAATGCCAGACTATCATAACCATGTAGCCAAGGCCTCGTGCCAAGACCACAAATAAGATTTTGTCAAGGCTTCATACCAAGACACTAGTTTGACTCATGAGACATACCGATGCATCGAGGAGCTATAGAGGGCTCCACCCATCACTTATTATGTCCAATGCATTCCTCATATGAATAGGTTTAAACATATCATAAACCATAACAAAATCATATCACATAAAATATGCATAAAAGAAACTTAACATTTTCAAATTTCAATAACAAGATATAAATACAACACATTGATATAATAAAAATACTTTCAAAACCATTTTCAATACCAAAAATACAATAAAATTAAAACTCGATATTTATTTTTCATTTAAAAAAAGATATGGCTTGTAGAGGAAGCCGAAACCCGAATAATGGCCATGGCGGTGGAAAATTCGTTGTCGCCGCATACGTACGACAAGAAAAAACATTCCTTTTTGTCGTTTAGTAAAAGAATTCGTATAAAAAGATTCCTTTTGAATAAACTTAAATGTCAAAGGGGTTTATACACCGTATAAAGGAAAGTTGTGTATAAAACCAAATATGCCTCAATGAAAGGAGATTGATACGAAGTCCATCACAAAGATCATTTTTTAAATAAAATAGATCTATTATGTGTATTCACTATAAGTACAAATAATGAAAGTACAAATACAAGATAGGACATAATAATATCATGACATAATTTGAAAGTAGGATATTAACCGAAAGAATGGAAATTGGGTTAAGAAGTTCCCTTACCTTGCGTCCTGTCTTGACTCGAACGTTCTTTAACCACCTGAATAATAAACTAGAGTTAATTTATAATTTCATAAGAACCTTTTTCAAGTTTTTTATTCCTTTTATATAACTAATTTCCATGGTATGAACATTATGTATTTATTTATGTTAATGACGGTCATTTTGTAGATCTTTGGTACTTGAGTCAAAAATAAACTTCTTATAATTACAAGTTGTTCATGTGGTTAAATATCCATTATATCCAAAATTATATTCATGATGTAGATATCAAATATATCATATATATCCAATATATACATTCATTTATAATATTATATAACATTTAAAGGTAAGAAATGAAATGCACCGTTCATGGAGACGGTAAGCCGTACGTACGCATGAACGCTACTTTCATTTCTATTTCGTATTAAATGGAATGAAATCATAATAGTATAAAAGGGTATTATTATTCCAGTATAATATCATATACAATATCATTTACTCCATCCTTTATACATCCCACATATGGCATTAACGATTCAAATCACTTTGAGGGGGCGGTAGTCTGCATTTCCTATAATGAAATTATCGCGTTTACACATAATGGAAATCATAAAGTATGACATTAATGAGAAATACAGAAGAATAAGGAAAACATAAACATAATATATATATCATATATGAAAATAGTGTCATCAAAATGTCCACCATTATAGGTGTTAAAAGAATTTGAACAATCATCGTTTCGTGAGGCAGTATTTCACCACCCACAGAAACAGTATGTTCTTTAACCATTAGACGATGGTGTGTGTAAGTGTAAACCAAATACTTATCATAACAACATCCTAGTATATTTTAGATACTTTTTTTTGTTACAAAATAAAGTAATAAAAAGAGTTTAAGGGGTTTGATACGCAAAATAATACAAAAGAACACAAGAGAAAACACTACCTTTAAAACGGGTAAGTCTTTTTGATTTGAGAGAAAGGCTTCCTTGGGAAGAATTATGCCCTAAGTGAGGCTTCTAGGAGCAAGGGAGGGAAGTTGGGAGAGTATTTGGGCAGAGGTTGGCTGAGCCAAAAGGCTTTGAAAGTGTGAGTAATGTGGTAGTGGTGGGGGCCTTTTATAAGTGGAGAGGAGGGGAACTTTTGGAAAGTAATAAAATGTTACTTTATTATACAAATCTTTTCGGATTATAAAGGTCCCACACTTATATAATTCGAGGCTAAGGTGATAAGGGTTCTAAATATACTCATCCAATCGGTTTTTGATAAGTGTAGGCTTTGGATTTTACACTATCTTTTCATTTTATTTAAATCGTTAATTAATGAGGTAATCGCTGCATCATCATGGTGTCATAAATAATTTAATTTATTTAATGTCTAAAAATTATAAAAAAAATATCATTATATAGGAAATATTTTTATCTTTCTAATAAATATATATAGTCAAAAATATTACTTGTATTAACCCATTTAAAAATTGTTTTAGTAAAACAACTCTTGTTTGTGGCATTTTTTATTTTAATATTAAATAAAAAGTTATTTATGTCATTTTCCTACCAAAGTAGCCCCATGGGGTCCCCAAGTTGACCCATGAATTTTCTTGTTCGGCCATGACTCATAATATAGGGGTAGGACAAGTGTCAAGGTCATTTCCTATTATTATAACATTATATTTACCTTAAATTTCACTAATTACCTTTAATCCCGATAAATTAAACTTAAAAGTTACTATTCACCAAAAAATTATTTTAATCCCATTGATCCAAATTTTACTTCCTAATGACAACCATGTATGTCGGATTTTTGAAAATCAAATCACAGAAGTGGTAATGTTTCATTTAAACGAAAAAATCAGTTTTTTAACTACCACTTTGTGGTTTCACTATTAATCTAAAATTGAAGTTTTTCAGAACAATACCAGAATTTCACCCGAAGCTATAATTGATATTCCAAATTAAAAAATGATGCCTATTTTATGAAATTATAAACATATATGTTGCATTAATAAATTTCATAATTAATTCCCACTGTCACAACAAATAGCGTGTTTTTAAGAAATAATATATATTAAATGATTGACAATTGTTTATGTCTAATTTCAATGTGAAATTAATTCTAATGACCACCACTGTATAAAATGGTAAAAATATATTCTAATTACACTTTAAAATCAATAAATATTATAATTTATCACTATAAATTATTTTGATTAAAAAAGTTGTATTTAAGTATTTTTCACTATTCATAAAAAATTGATGTTCTCAGAAAATTATAAAAAATTCCACTTAGGATAATTTTGATATTATGAATACAAAAATGAAGTCCATTTTGAAATATAAAATTTCTATAATTTTAAAAAGTGGGTATTACTATTCATAACGACTACTTTTGATTAGTCTCGGTGTGTTAGAACTCGAACTTGCGTACAATGCAAGCTATTGCATTATTGAAAGAGAGGCGTATCGTGAAAGCTTGGGGTGTTACATTCTCACCTCCTTCAATAAATTGCATCCTCGCAATTTGAAATTTTTCATTGAAAAGAAAAGGTTGAAAATAGAAAATACCTTTGTGGAAAACCCACATCGGAAATAGGGTTAATAAGAATATAACATTAAAAGAAAGAAAGAGAAGTACAAAGGTCACCCAAGATAGGCCATACTAGGATTATATCAAAATATGGATATGGAAGAAAAACAAACCATCAAGGTCTGATGGAGAGTTGTAGAAAACTGGATTAGGAGAAAGTTAACCATAAGAAAATCAAAAACTTTTGATTGGTTAAACGGTCATTGAATCCCCAGTTAGAAAAGTTAACTGGCAACCTTTTTGTTTTAAGTTACCTTTTATAATGTTGAGGAATTTATTTAGGAGATTTACTAAGAACCTAAGGAAATATACATACTTGTCATGTGGACTTTCATTCTTTAATAAATTTTTACCACAACCCATCTTTCACTCTAAAATGTAATAGAACTCAAAAATATTCTATTTATCCTAATTGTATAAGGTTCCAAATATTAACACATACCATTTAGATTAGTAAAACTATTTCTTAATAACTAGGGACTTCCTATAGGCTAGTGGTAGGTAACAAAGGCCTATCGCACTATGGTTGTGGATTTGATTCCTGCAGCTTTTTCCGACGCGACGGGTTATGCCCCACCCTGCAGGTTGTCCTTTTCCTAAAAATATAGAATTATAATATTCCAAAAATAATCTTCCTAAATGTTTTAACCTTAAACAATACTATCCAAAGTTATCCAAAATACCTCTGTCCATACTTTTTCTAAAAGGTCTTTAAATTCCAAAATCAATTATAAAATCAGATTCCCCAAACAAAGTAATGTTTATCTTATTGTCACATACTAAAAATATTATTACCTTCATCATATTAAATCCTTAATGAAAACAACAAGTACTGCAGTACAATCACATTATCCTTATAACCAGAATATAATCCTTGAGTCCAAAAGCACCAATACATTAATTATTCTACTTCAACTGTAGTAACAGCGTAAGATTGTCCTTGATCCCTTGGCCTTTTCTGAGTTAATTTCCCTGATGATTAGGACATTCATTTGCATAATGCACCATTTCCCTACAATTGTAGCATTCAAAATTGATAGACTCTTTCTTTCCCTTGCAATCACTCACCTGGTGACCTTTTTCCCCACATTTATAACAAACTCTCATTCCATTTTAGCAAGTACCAGGGTGATTCTTCACACAATTATCACATAATGGAAAATCCTTCTTTCCCTTTTTCCCTTTATCTGTCTTTTATTCCACCGTTCTCTTTTTCTCTTGCTTTACTTTGTTGTCATAAGACTTAGATAATTCCTTTTCTGTATTGATAGAAAATGAGACAATATCTTCGTATGACGAGAAGGTTTGTGAGACTAATACTCGATGGAGAAATGGTTTTATCCCATAAAAGAAACGATCAATCTTACTTATTGGGTTACGTATATAATCTGCTGCATGCCTTGATAACCTTGTAAAGGTAGCCTCATACATTGCAACATTCTCATCCTCCTTTTGTCTCAGAAATTGTCTTTCCATATCTGCTCGATGGTCACGTGGAAAGTATTTTTCTAGGAAAGATCTTTGAACTCTCTCCATTCCATAATTGATACTTCTTCATCTTGCTTTGTATTTTGAATCAATGACCACCATTGATTGGAATCTCCAGTGAGGCAGTGAACTGCCATGTTAACCTTCTCCCTTTCGCTACACCCCAAGGCGTGGAATATTATCTCTAAGGAGTTTATCCATTGCTCAGATACTAATGGATTTGTACCCCCATTAAATTTTGGTGGTTGTTGCCTCATGAGGCGGCCTAACATTGATCCTCCACGTTGGGGATCAGGGTGCTCCGTATGAGTACGGTTATTATTCATAACCTGAGTGAGTTTTCCTAGTATGGTAATAAGTTGATCATATCCAGTTGTATCTCCATATCCATAATAATTATCTTGAGTAGGAGGGAAAATCCTACACGGAGTGCATGCATTAATACGGATTCCATTCCTTCCACTATGCGCCATTTCTAAACAATGGCATAAACTAGATTTGTTTATGAATCAAAATACATAATTCCATACTTGTAAAATACTTAACATAAATTGAACTATTTATGGATATAATCCATAATCATAAAAATGTTTTCTTTGATGAAGTATATACTCATAACCCTTCATAGTGGTTTGTAATGAAAACGAGAATTATCCTAAGCATATCCCCCGGGAGTGTCGTAACCAAGAGTGCAGCGAGGCCCGTTGTCGTGCACCAGTTCCCGTTCGAGTCTAGATCAAACCGGTGTTTTCGGGTTTTACCCCTAGGTACATCTGTGCCAGAGCCACCTCTACCTGCTCGTATCCAGACAGGGATGTATTGCTCCGAAAACTCACAAAATCTCTATAACACCAAAATTATAGGATGTTCTTCTATACTAATCCTCAAATTCTATCCTTGGGCTATGTTCTCTAATAAGAGTTTATCTAAATCTAGATTCCATGGTTAGTACTAAGCTTCCTCTGATACCAACTGTAACGCCCTGACCCCAGCTACCCAGAGTCAGTGCATTACTTCGTAACATTGCCATGATCACAAAAGATCAAGTCTCGAAAGACCGATTAGTTTAGTAGCCTTGGAAACACTACATACATTCATAAATGTTACATTACATCATAAAGTGAAAATATACAATAACAAAGTCTCCATAGTCCACACACATATCCTCTTCTGACTATCCCTGCAGGTCATTCATAAAAAACTTCTTCACATCCTAGAAAATATTAAAACATTGTAAGGGGTGAGCTCAGATGATCAGAAAGGAAAAAAATATAGCGGAAGCTTTCATAAATAAACATAAACATTTAAGGAAATGTATAACTAAAACAAAAGACTTTTAAACTTGAACTTAAACATAATATGGCAAATGTAAAATGAGATAATGCCATTTACTTCTTCACATGGATATTCTACTGGTCGAATAATCACATGCAATATCAATAACCACTTTCATAATGATGGAATGCATAATGCCATACTATTATAACCACGTAGCCAAGTCCTCGTGCCAAGACCACAAAAAAGGTTTTGTCAAGGCCTCATGCCAAGACACTAGTTTGTCTCATGAGACCTACCGATGCATCGAGGAGCTATAGCGAGCTACGCCCATCACATATTAAGTTTAATGCATTCCTCATATGAATAGGTTTAAACATATCATAAACCATAACGTAATCATATCACATAAAATATGCATAAAAGAAACTTTATATTTCCACATTTAAATCACAAGATATAAATACAACACATTTATATAATAAAAATAATTTCAAAACCATTTTCAATACCAAAAATAAATGAAAATTAAAACTTGATATTTATTTTTAATTTAAAAAAATGTTATGGCTTGTAGAGGAAGCCGAAACCCAAATAATGGCCATGGCGGTGGAGAAGTCGTTGTCACCGCATACGTACGACAAGAAAAAAATTACTTTTTGTCGTCTAGTAAAACACTTCGTATAAAAATATTCCTTTTGAATAAACGTAAATGTCGAAGAGGTTTATACACCGTATAAAGGAAAGTTGTGTATAAAACCAAATATGCCTCAATGAAAGGAGATTGAGACGAAGTCCCTCAAAAAGATCTTTTTTAAATAAAATAGATTTATTATGTGTATTCACTATAAGTACACATAAAGAATGTAATAATACAAGATAGGACATAATAATATCATGACATAATTTGAAAGTAGGATATTATCCCAAACAATGGAAATTGGGTTAAGAAGTTCCCTAAACTTGCGTCTTGTCTTGAATCGACCATTCTTTAACCTCCTGAATAATAAACTAGAGTTAATTTATATTTTCATAAGAAACTTTTTTAAGTTTTTTATTCCTTTTATATCACTTATTACCATGTTATGAACATTATGTATTTATTTAAGTTAATAACGGTCGTTTTGTAGATCATTGGTACTTGAGTCAAAAATAAACTTCTTTAAATTACAAGTTGTTCATGTGGTGAAATATCGATTATATCCAGAATTATATTCATGGTGTAGATATCATATATATCATATATATCCATTATATACATTCATTTATAATATTACATAACATTTAGAGGTAAGAAATGAAATAAGCCGTTCATGGAGACGGTAAGCCATACGTACGCATGAATGTTACTTTCATTTCTATTTCATATTTAATCGAATGAAATCATAATAGTATAAAGGTGTATTATAATTCCAGTATAATATCATATACAATATTATTTACTCCATCCATTATACATCCCACATATGGCATTAAAGATTCAA
Source organism: Viscum album (assembly GCA_963277665.1). Taxonomy (NCBI): domain Eukaryota; kingdom Viridiplantae; phylum Streptophyta; class Magnoliopsida; order Santalales; family Viscaceae; genus Viscum; species Viscum album. Next base: position 693,877,378 of record OY728120.1, on the reverse strand, counting down.
ATCACTTAGAGGGGGCGGTAGTCCGCACTTCCTAAAATGAAATTATCGCGTTTACCCATAATGGAAATCATAAAGTATACCATAAATGAGAAATAAATAAGCATAAGGAAAACATAAACATAATATATATATCATATATGAAAATAGTGTCATCAAAATGGCCACCATTATAGGTGTTAAAAGAATTTGAACAATCATCGTTTCGTGAGGCAGTATTTCGCCACCCACATGAACAGTATGTTATTTAACCATTAGACAAAGGTGTGTGTATGTGTAAACCAAATCCTTATCATAACAAAATACTAGAATATTATAGATCATGGTTTTGTTAAAAAATAAAGTAATAAAAAGAGTTTAAGGGGTTGGAGAAGCAAAATATAACAAAAGAACACAAGAGAAAACACTACCTTTAAAACGGGTAACTCTTTTTGATTTGAGCCAAAGGCTTCCTTGGGAAGAATTCTTCCCAAAGTGAGGATTCTAGGAGTAAGGGAGGGAAGTTGGGATAGTATTGGGCAGAGGTGGGCCGAGCCAAAAGTATTTTAAAGTGTCAGTAAGGTGGTAGTGGTGGGGGCCTTTTATAAGTGGAGAGGCGGGGCACTTTTGGAAAGTAATAAAATTTTACTTTATTATACAATGCTTTTCGGATTCTAAAGGTCCAAAACTTATATAATTCGAGTCCAAGGTGATAAGGGTTCGAAATATACTCATAAAATAGGTTTTGTACAAGTTTAAGCCTTGGATTCTACATTATCTTTTCATTTAATTTAAATCGTTAGTTAATGAGGTAATCGCTGCATCATCATAGTGTCATAAATAATTTAATTTATTTAATGTATGAAAATTATAAAAAAAACATCATGATGTATGAAATAATTTTATCTTTCTAATGAATATATATAGTCAAAATTTTTACTTGTATAAACCCATTTAAAAATTGATTTAGTAAAACAACACTTGTTTGTGACATTTTTATTTTAATATTAAATATAAAGTTATTTATGTCATTTTCCTACCAAAGTGGATCCATGGGGTCCCCAAGTTGACCAATGTATTTTCCCGGTCGGCCATGACTCATCCAATAGGGTTTGGACAAGTGTCAAGGTCATTTCCTATTATTATAACATTATATTTACCTTAAATTTCACTAATTACCTTTAATCGCGATTAATTAAACTTAAATGTTAATATTCACCAAAAAATTATTTTAATCCCATTGAACCACATTTTACATCCTAATGACAACCTTGTATGTTTTATTTTTTAAAATCAAATCACAGAAGTGGTAATGCTTCATTTAAACGAAAAAATCAGTTTTTTAACTACCACTTAGTGGTTTCACTATTCATCAAAAATTGAAGTTTTTCAGAACAATGCCAAAATTTCACCCTAAGCTATAATTGATATTCCAAATTCAAAAATGATGTCTATTTTATGAAATTCCAAACATATATGTTAAATTAGTTAATTTCATAATTAATTCCCGCTGTCACAACAAATAGCGTGTTTTTAAGAAATAATATATATCAAAAGATTGACAATTGTTTATGTCCAATTTCAATGTGAAATTAATTCTAATGACCACCATTGGATAAAATGGTAAATATATATTCAAATTACACTTTAAAATCAATCAATATTATAATTTATCACTATAAATTATTTTGATTAAAAAATATTTTTTATGTATTTTTCACTATTCATAAAAAATGGAAGTTCTCAGAAAATTAAAAAAAATTAAACATAGGATAATTTTGATAATAAGAATAAAAAAATGAAGTCCATTTTGAAATATAAAATTTCAATAATTTAAAAAGTGGGTATTACTATTCATAACGGCTACTTTTGATTAGTCGCGGTGTGTTAGAACTCGAACTTGCGTACAATACAAGCTATTGCATTATTGAAAGAGAGACGTATTGTGAAAGCTTGGGGTGTTACAAGAAACATCCATTTAAATTTAGTTTAGTGGGAGTGTATAAATTTGAATTTCATTGAGTAGGAATGTTAATTTAGTTTCCCAACAATAATGTCTTTGGAGATCTTATATTACGGGACGAGAAGTTTGATAATACTTAATATTTTCACAAAAAAAAGATAAATAATTGAATGATTCATTTCAAAAGTGATATTACATCTGAATACCTGTTATATATTGAATATTATTTTTCAAAAAAGTTGTCATATAGAGAATCATATAGATTTTTAGTTTAATTTTTTAATATAGAAAAATGGATGGAGTATCCATTTAGATTTTTTTATGTACAACTGTTTGGTAATCAGTTTTATTTTTGGTCATATATTAATAACAAGTTTTTTTGAGATGACACATATGAACATTCACTAGTTGTAGAAAATGGTGGAATGGCCAGAAATTTCAGATGGAATAATCTGATAGAATTTTTGAATGCACAATTTCGGGAGATATTTTTACAATGTTTCATTTCTTTTTACTATGGCACATTTTTCGAAAGGAAAACATTGTAAAGTAATGAGGGTTAGTGTAATCATACCTATTAGGATATATAATGAGTCTAACCAAAGATTGATCAAATTTGTATTCACTAATTTAATATATTGGATATTCATGGTCCCAAGAGAGCGACCATGGAAAGGATGTAAGTTCTCAAACTAAGGATGGACCTTTTAAATTTTATTTGTCTCTTTTAATTTCTCATATTTTCATGGATATGTTATTTTTATAAAATTTATGTGTAAAATGATTCTAAAATGTACTAGGGGATAAAATTTCATAATGACTGAATTTTATAAAAAGACAACCCCTGATTCACCCACCCATCCTAGAGGTTTTATGATCCTTATGAACCTGAAATTTAATTATTGAAATTTTTAATCCATTAAATAAAAACGTATATATCCACTAACATAACTATTGCATATCATTCTATAATATATTCATCTTCCCAAATTGTTACCAGGAGATAATCCTATACATAAAAATATACCTTATGAAACATCACCATGATGCTCAAAACAATTTCTCAATTTATTTTTGGGAAACAATTACATAAGTATTTTTACACTAAAATGTTATGTAAGGTATTTTTAAATACATATAATATTTAAATGATAAATTTTAGAAAAATTTTTTTATCTGTTAAATTTCATTTAACGTTTTTTCCTTTTTATCCTTTGGAATCTGAGGCTCAAAAAATATATTACTATTTATCAAAATGTATTATGTTACGTAAATATCTCATACCTTTGCCACATTTATATAGAATATATATTCTTAATGAAAAATAACTTATATACTAACATATGATTCTTTTATTTTCCACATTATATTAATCACTCTATAATGTAATCTATATATGCATCAATTATCATTAACATCAATGTATGATAATTAATTTTCCTAATTCTAGTATACATTCCACCTAATTTATTATATATTTCTCAATTATAAATTGTATTAATGTAAGATATTTTAATTTTCCAATGTCAGTATAGTATAACACAAAGTGTTTCTTGTGTATCATCCAATGTAAATATTACACATCATAGTGCAATTTATCAATTTTTCTATTACATGGTTTTTAGGGAAAAATAAATTATATATGAAATTAAACATCTTGAAATATATGAAAGACAAATTCCATCATTTTAGGTATTCTATAATCATTCCAAAACATATCAACCAGATTTAATTGTGTTTTGAAATATTAAAAAGGGTTAAAAATTTATTTAACATTATTTCAAATTCCTTTCAGAATATGGGTACTCAAACTCATGAAATTTAGTTGGAAATTATTAAATCAATCATTTACATATGTAATCATAAAATTTTCTATTAATCATCTAAGTGACGTTAAATATTTTATTTAAAATCAAATATTAATTATATACACAATGTTTTTTCTAAATAATATATCCATCCTTTTTGTTCCCTTAATCAGAACACCGTAATCTTTTAAAGAGAGAGATTCTCAAAATCCATAAATTTATTGAAGATAGTGTTTTCTCCATCCACCAAAATATCTTTTATACTCATTATGATAATCTCTATAATCATCATAAGAGTAGTATTATTTAAATTAACCAATAAAAATTTATTGTAAATCCTATTTACAGGATAGTAATGGAACTCCATCATCTTGTGAAGTGGTAGAAAACACTAATACATATGAACTATAAGAACTCCATGTAGTTTCTCACTACCTCAACTTCTTCATTAAAGTTGGTATCATCATCATCACCGAAAACATAAAAAAGTATCTTTTTAAATTGTAATCAAATAAAATCATTACAATACATTGGACTCTACAAATACCAACATTATTACATATTCTTATTATTTTTGTTCACTTTACTATTCATTGAAAATTAGGAACTATAGCATAACTCTTCAATCTCCCGGGAAGATGATAAACATTATCATAACACATTTTACATAATAAATAATGATAATCTCTATAATATCTTTTTTATATTTATATTTATTTATAAAATCATGTGTAAAACATTTATATTCATATATGATGATATAATGTAATGTTACTCATTCATATATAAGATAATGATAAACTCAAGAATGACTCTACTATCCATATACATTATGAGAAGATTCATCATAACCATTTCACATTTTTAGATAGACCAAAAATATAATGTAACATTTCATTTTTTTGGGAAAATGATAAATTTTACTGTAACATTCGTACCTTACATTCTAGTTTTAAACTATAGGGTTATATTCATTCTCTACCGTCATAATTTAAACTGAATTATATACATTTTTCTATTCCATGATAGGGCCAAATTCCAATGTTATTTTCTATATATATTTAAACTATATAATAAACTATCTATTAATATAAAATGAGCTGGATATGACTGTTTCTCTAATTATGAGATAATTTAATCCCCCCATGTACAAGCATTAGCTATCGTAGATATTCACATGCTATTGAAACAAGTGGTACAATTAAATGGTATCAATAAATAGGGTACGTGGATAGATTTAATGTTTATATATTATGTCAACAAGAGTGTCATAGTAAAGATAATAATAATTTCATATCATTAATAGAAACATAAACACATAACACCTTCTGTGTCAAAGAAATTAGATAAAAATAGACACATTTAAAATTACAGTTGGCAGTGTGTTGTCATAAGTTATTAAGATTTATTTTTAAACTTATAAGAAAGAAATGAGGGTTTTTATATATTTTTTCTTTTATTATAATTTTTATTAAATTTTAAGTGTGTGGGTATTCATTGACAGGTTCATGAAAGTGGGTTTGGAGGTATCAATGGAATCTTGGGCTTGTGTGGTTCAATTAGTAATATTTATATTTTATAGAAGAATCCTAATGGGTAGCTGGTGTAATCCAACTTGGTACCCTAGGGGAGAATAGTAATATTTCTTGAAGTTTATATAATTATACTAGTAACCCAGGAGGATCAATGGTGTTATTGATAAATGTAGAAGACACCACTCAATACCATGTTAGAAGTATAATGAGTACCTAGTTAAAAATCTATAAGGATGAAGAAGTTCTTAAGATAAATACCAAGCAGTCAACCTCCAAATATTGGGTTCCCAGTATCACAGTAAATTTGTTTTAATAATTTTAATAAAAATATTTTCATATAAAAACATAAAATCACCCCTCCCCCCATTTATCATGACGAAGATTCATAAAAGCATAGACTGACTTTATTATCCCCTTTATTTTTCCACCTCTAACTTCCCTATATCATTTCTATAAGATAATATATTTTTATAAAAGTCTCAAAAATTGATTTCAATTTCTCACCGACATAAATATATATCCCATCATCAATGATTGATCTCAAATACTTAATATTTGGGTTTTTTTCTATTTTATTGTTTTATGTGATTGAGGATGATTAAACATGCGATTATGGGCGGTTTTATTTGTAATAATAATAATTATGTAGTCCCTTTAATTTTTACTTTTTATTAGTATCTTCATAAATGGTTTGATGGTGAATATAGGTATGTTGGTGTGTGTGGAACCTAATTGAGCTAAAAGAGATTATGGTGTATGTGTGTAATTGAATATAAATTTTTAGAACCATGAAAGACATAACAGACATATTTTGTGATATTTTATGGTTTTATATAATTTATTCAAATGTCTGAATGTTTAATTTAATAAAATATTTATCCCAAGAAGCGTGTTACCCATTTAGTCGAGACTTTTAAATGCATGTGTGGTTTTGTTAAGTCACATTCAATATTCCATTGAGAGTTATGAATCATTATTAGTTAATGGGTTTTTCAAGGGTTTTGATATTTAGATAAATTGAGTATATTGGTCTGAAAATTGTATTACATATATTATATTTTATAGTGAGAGGTGTTTCATAGATTTTTTCTTCATTTAGTGAGGTAATTTGAGGGTTTTGTATGTGGTTGGTTGTTCGAAATGTGATTTAACATTATTATATGGATAAGTAAATGGTATGGTTGATATATAAATAATTTATCACCATTATTAAAGTCTTATGTAAATAAATGGTTTCTGTTTACCAATTTAATGGGTTTCCTTTTTGCTTGTGGGAAATCCAAATTCGAGATTTGGTGATCCCTTCATTCTTATATATTAACTAGTAATTATTTCAATAATAAAATGAATTTGATATATACATAAATCAAAAATAGTTTTTAGTTTAATTTTCTATAAATACTTTTTTCTTTTTAAATTACACTTTGTGATTTTTGTTCTATGTTAATTATGAAGTTCATTATCATTGTTATCATCTTTATTCTTTAGTAATGCTCTTAATTGAGTAAAGTATGTTGTTTATTGTTGATTTTCATGTATATATATGGTGTTATTTATTTTTCATAACCTATCTATTAATTTAAAATTGGTATGAGTTAAAATGTTTATTTTATTAAGTGTCTATTCATGTTCAACGGGTGATTGATAATTGTTGTTACCACAATGTCCTAAAAATTCTAAGAAAGGAATGAGTTTGGGTGTTAATATTTTTAAAAAAACAAATGATTCTTTTTTTCATGTTGTAAAGAATGTTTTTAAACATTAAAATTCATAAACACACCCCATGTATGATAATTAAATACATAGACATGATGATTTTCCTTAGTTCACATAAAATGGATAATCCAAGGATTATACATTGAAAATGCATTGATACACCATAGGGATCACTGTACATTATATGTGATTAAATGGTTTGTGTAAGGATAAATACCAAACCATGATCATATACATTTTTATATAAATCCATTTACTACTTGAAAGGTGTGAATTAACTAATAGATAATCCACATATCACTCATAATTAATATCAAAAAAATATTCAGACACCGATCAGTGAAGTAACTTCTCCATTAAGATTTAGCCTTCATCAAGAGATCTGAATAATTAATTAATTCATTTATCAATGATAACTTCTCTTATATAATTCGTAATGTGAAATTATGATATCTCTCCTTATATCATTTCTTCTTACATGTATCTATTATTCCTCTAATAACATTTTTGAAATTAATATTTCTAAAATTTTATCCAACAGATTCCTAATTTCACCCAATTGTTAGCCTTCAAACCCATCCCCAAAAGCCAAATTAAAAATCAAAAATCAATTTCAATATCAATTATTTAAAATATTTAAATTTTAAAATTATATATAATCCACCATAATCAACTGTAAAGTCTTATATAACGATGCAATGATGTCCTATTGTTAGATACTCTAATAATCCTATAATGATTTGAATATTGAACTTTAAAAATCATTAGATTGATATCTCTATATAAGTCCAGCTAAATTCATTACAATTTATTTTCCATATATTCATAAAAAAGTATTTAGGTAATGATTTGACCTTTAAGATTTTACATCTAATGTTGTAATACTTGAAAAGCTCACAACACTTCACCGCATAATGCACACATATTACAGTGTAATCTCTCTATAAGAAAACACCAATTCGATGACACCATCTTATTATAATGTAATGTTCTTCATGTTGGATGCAATAGTAAATAATTTCAAAATTTTAATCTTATATAGTTTAGTATATGATGCAATGATATCACATTATATTATAATATTAAATTCATCATTTCACAAAATTCACTAAAAATATTATTACAATGTTGCCAATATGTTTGAATTATGGTGTTTTCTATATAAAATATCATATAAAAATACATAAAACATCACAAAATTATATTAGTATTCATCAAAGATATAATGCGTCTAAAAAACATATTTATAATAAGAACAATAAATTTTATTTGTTCTCTACTAAAGTAAAAAATTCTATATCCTTGATTCAAACATTACGTAACAGAATTAAATTGTTTCTATCATTCTACATCATTGAGTATGTTGGGAATAAATGTTTCAATTAAATAACCAAAATATTTTAAAAAATATAGAATCACAATATAATAAATCAAAAATCACACAAAATTAGTGAGAACAATGATCGGTGTTGAAAACCAAAAAAATAGAGTTAATTATATTACTTATTGAATACCTCAATGCTATAGGTTTAATAAAACACCAAAAAATAATTTTTTCGTCACTAAAAACAAACTGTTCAATTAAACTTTTTTACTACTCCCCATGGATTATATATCCCCATATCTATTACAATTAATACTCCCCAAAAATCGTAAATTTCACCCCCTTTATATAGGAATTTAACATTAATTATACTGGTTGATTAATCAATAGATTTACTTTTTTTACATGATTTCACAGACCCCCCATATATTAATATTATAACAAAAGGTAAACACTATTAAATCATTGAATATCCAAGTAAAACAATAAAATCATATGGTAGAGAGAATTTTCCAAAACATTCTCATGTAGGGGGGTCTAGTTAAACATCATGATTTAACCGATACATCCCCAACACCATTATGGACAATAGAATTTATTTAAATTTTTTTTTGATTATTGATTCCATCAAATGATATTCACCATAAAAATTTATTATTCAACATAATCTATGATAAAATATTTCTTTATATAAATATTAATTATTCAATACTATTCAAATGAGGTCTTTATCAACTCAATAGTAATTTTTTTAATATTAGATCACCATAGGTACATGGACCTATTCACAAATATCATCTAGTTGTTGGTTCTGAAAAAATGAATTATTAAATTCCATAATTTCTAAAATATATTATAATTCATTTTCACCAGATATATACCGTCTTACATCATTATATTCTACCCAATTCATATATTTTAAACTGATCATGACCCATTACTCAGATATTGTTTATCCAAAATATCTCAACCAAAATTTGTATAAAAATATTTCAATAAATATTTATTTTCCCTAGATCAAATTACAAAAAAATACTGAAGGGTACCTTGAAAACACAACATGATTATTTAAAATCTATTGGATATTTCAAACTCAACCACTAAATATGTATCATAAAATATGCTTTTACATATAGATACCAATTACAAAAATCATTCAATTGTTATATGGTATAAATTTTTATCCCCTTCCATTAGATCCTCACTTTCCCCAAGTTTAGTTCAAACCATAATTGGAGTTTAAATCAGCCAGTAATTGTACATGTCAACCTTCTTTAGTATATGAGTTTCATTTTTTTGGGAAATATGATATTATTTCTTCTTATTATTTTAATTCAAATTAATAGAGAATTTAATTTCACCAATAATGGAAATATCATACTCTGATAACATTAAGATAGTAAATTATTCCTCATATTATAGATTACATCCTCTCAATATGAAATCAAAAACCTAAAATGGTACTATAAACTACTCTTCTATATATTATTTCACATTAAAATTTTGATCAACATAAAGTATCATGAATCCTAGATTCCTTAATATAATTGTTCAATCGATCAAACCAAACCGGTGGTTCTTATTTCAATAAAATTTGAAAATGTTTTCAAATTGACACATTATTTATTTGATATATCTAATTTAAAATCCCTTTGGTTGTTGAATATTTTTCTCTCCATAAGGACATTATTAATTAATTCCATCACCACATTCATTTTATAGACTTTAAAAGAACATCAAGTCATTATCTCTAAGGTAAATTCAATAGACACCTGTCAGAATACCAGTGCAAACACTTATTATATATTAATTCATTAAATCTAATCATATCTATTACATATAAAACATAGTTTATGAGGATAAAATTCACATGATAATCATATTTTAATTTAACTTCCTCTTTATTCTGATAAAATTCTGATCATTCATCCCCTTCCAATGCTCCAATGATTAATTTCAATATATTAGTTGTAACTATTTATTTGCGGTTATAAACCATGATTTTAAGTTCACCACGTTTTCAAATGATCCATTCTCAACATGAGATAATATAGTAGTGGTATATATAATAATCATCATCTTATATGGTATTGGAGAAAATTTATCTTCTATAGTGTTTGACCCATTAATTTTATCTCATCACATTCTTAATTTTCAGGATAGTTAAGTCCATTTCTCATTAAACTCATAATTATATTAAATCATAGAATCATAATTATTAATAGAGGGTTAAGGTCCTTCAAAATTTGTAGGAACTTCATCTGATTTCCAAAAACATATATATAAATATAAATTTATTTATTTTTTCGAAGATTTTATCATCAAACTACATGATATAATTTTTTTACAATATATTATAGAACATATTTTTAAAGCACTTTTAGTCTTCAATATTAGTATAATATCATTATAATATAGTTTCAGAAGTTTCATAAATTAATTTCTTTATTACCTTAAATTTTTATGAATATATCTTTTAATTATAATGATCATAAAATTTTATAACATCTTCTTTATTCCATGGAACGTATAAGATAGTGTTTTCTTTTAATCTGTGCATAAAAATCCTAATATCAGTTTTACACTGTCAATTAATTGATTCCATCCATTAATGATTTGAAACAAAACTTTTAGAAAATAATTTTTGATTAATTTTATTCACCATTAGAAAATGAATTTGAATAATTCGATGTCATTATAGAGGACTCACCAAAAAAATCCACATGTTTAACACTATTTCACTAAATATTTTTCCACTTTAGTAGATGTTTACTCTTGGACATTACCCAATCAAAGGATTTTGATGAACCTTTCATTTTTAGTTCCAAATCACTTTAAATAATTTTTATCTAAATCTATCACCTATATTTTTGGTCTGTGTGAGTATAATGATACTCGTCATTCAATAGTCAATAATTAATAATATAAAATACCTTCCATCCCATCTTTCATGATTTATCATTAGTACAAACATCTCAATATATAACATGTGAAGAAAATTTTAATCCGCATATTCTGTTACTTATATATATTTCTTATTAGCTTCTCAATCATAAATAATTCACATGTATTTTTCTATGATGCTTTAAATTTGGTATTCCAATCGCTGCCCTTATCCTAGAAATATTTTCAATTATTTGTTTTATATATGACTAGGTATTTAATGCTACAAAATATTCTCCCCCCTTGTCATTTGAAGAATATTCTTCACCTTATTTTACAATTGATATATATTTGTAGTTTTCTTAATCATTTTATCAATTAATTTTAATCCTTTTCATTGATTCGGTATGCCTTTTGGTGAAATTAATTTTTTAGACTTATGTCATATAATTTACTTATATTTAATATATTTGATTCAATGTCAATAAACATTAAGTAATTTGATAATATTTAATTCTTATCTAGAAAGCCTCAACATTCCAAATCCTTTATTTTTAAATGTTCTGTTGTTACAAAATAAATTTATACTATTGAAATGGACATTCATATTCTTGATAAAACAATTGTTTTTAATCTTTTAGTATGAGTACAAACTATAAAGGATTCAATTTATACAATGATATTTCACTTTTTGTTTAATTTCAGACAAGATATACTTATATTTATTATTCTTCTATTTACATGACACTCCAAATTGTGTTGAGGAATCTACATGCATCACCACATTCATTTTAGTACCAAAATATTAGTGTTTTTTCCTCTTCCCATGTTGAAAATTTGTTTCCCAATAAAATCATGTTCATCATTATTCTTTCTATTCGTATTACTCATTAATATAATTTTTTACACTCTTTTACATATAATCAATAGTTTTATAATAAATGATAAAGAAATAAAAAAATACTTTTATAATGATTTCCTTCATTTCAGTGAATTATATGTTATTTATATCCTTTATATCATTTTGGGTGCTTCTAATTTTTGGTATTTTCAAACTCTACACAATATGTCATTGTGAAAATTAAGTATCCACAAAATCGACACATCCTTATCAGATGGGTTTCTCACCATTATTCCACACATCATCAACATTAAAATAAATATATGGGTTTTTATAAAATCTCAATGGTTATAAGTTATTTATAACATTTTTTTGACATTAAACTTACCCTTAAATTTAATAAATTTGGATGATTTATATTTAAAACCAATTATGAACATCCCATATTGATGACCCTTTTATCATTCAAAACATTATCATCAACAATTTTTCCCCTTTCATCACTTTGTTTTACGTATTCATCCAATAACATTATAAAATACAAATTCTTTTTGAAACCACATATATTTATTTCGACATAAACATTATTAACCAAGGAATTACCATCTTCCATAGGTTATTCGGTATTCATTGATTACACCTTGATACCAGAATTATGATAAAAATTTACCTTAGTATTCTATTCAAATTTAAGTATACAATAAATATTTCTTATAAATGTTTTTATGAAATCGATTGGTTATACACTACCTTATATAAATTATTGATTTCATCAATGGGTTTGTAAAAATAATCTGAATAAACCATCAATAGTCCGCCAATATTCCAATTTTTATTTCTTTTAATTTTTCCCTCCAAAAGATAACTGTCATGTTCAATCGTGTGATAAACGATGAATTTTGTATAATTATGTTCCTAAGATTAAAATTGTTTTTTCTCAGTCATTTCCTAAATAATATCCCTTAAATTAGATTTAAACATTGTATCACCTTCTTCAATACAAATATCACTATCCTTATATTCATTAAAAACATAACACATCCTTTAAAATGACTTTGTAAATGTATTTCTAGGTATGAATTTTCCTTTATTGGGAACCAAAAATATGGTTTTTATGAGTAATAATCCATATAATCACTATTAAAATCAATAAAAAACCCTAAATCTATATACCAAACCATTCCAAAAATTTACATGTTAGGAAATATTGTCTCTAAACCTTCATTCCCCTCATTTGAATTTGAATTTTATAGGTGAAGGAAATTCATTACTTATGTCTTACTTTATGCCAATGCATTAATTGTGGTGTAGTTTCTCAATGGGTATGAATGATATCTGATTAAAATATTTTCTCAACAATCTTTTTTCATTAACAATCTTTTCAATTGCAACTAAAATTCAATGTATGTTATTGAGTGAAAACATTATGCGATTTCATTTTTCACGAATTTACAGATTTGGATTGAAAAATAGTTGTAACAATATCATGATTTTATTCATCATATACCCATATTTTATTTGATATCCATGTTTATAAATATATCTAATAAATTCTATTACTTAGTTGAATATTTCCACCACTTTCTTATTTGGATATATCATCAAATCATTTAACTTTTCCAGTAACACATTCATATATTCCTCGTTCACTTTACTATTCATTCAATATTAGGTTGATTTCTATCTTATTCAGTAAAATATATCATTTTGTGATTAATCACATTAACATAATAGATAGATGTGGAGAACAAATTGATTCCACGAGATCATATAATTTATTTAAAAAATCATTCTTAAGGTTTAATAATTATATCAATAAAATAAATTTTTAATTATTTAGAATCATCTATTAATCTATATATTCATTTCTAAAATTAATTAATAATAACCTACTAGCTCTACTAAAACTTATATCGACCACATATAACCAAACACACTAATATCGAATGAATTTGTAGAAAAAATCTCTATAAAACATTAAACAAATCATATTATCTCATTATCAAGAATATCTAAAAATTATAAAAACCGACAACACATCTAATGTATGAAAATAAAATTCATAAACAAAATAATTTTATTCATTTCACTAAAAAATTCCTCATCCAAGGAGATTTTTATAATCCCATATTTTTTTTATGTTTAGTTTTGTTATCAATTATTGTCATTGTCTATGAATCTATATTAGATGATGTTGATATGAGAATAAGAGGAATTTCATAGAAAATCTATAGACATCCCATAAATATTGAGGATAAGAAGGATTGAGTTCCTTAGAGAAGGTACTATCATAGCTCATATATAAAAGTATATAGGTTTTATCCACCATTGTGTATATAGAAAATAAATGAAATGAGGTTTATATAATTAGTCACATGGAAATTAATCGAGAAATTTATTATAATTTTTTTATAGTTCTCAATTATATTGATGAGATGATGGTTTGAGTTCCCCCGAAAAGATACTATCATTTCTCATATGTCAGGGTATATAGGTTTCCTCCGTCACTATTCATGAGATAAATAAATTAAATGAGGAAGATAAAATTATTCACATTGTAAATATTGAAGAGGATTCTTGGAGATCATATTCAAAATCTATAATATAAGAGTTTATAAATTATAAATTATTCCTCTCTTAGATATTTTTAGAGATCATTCCATTTATATTGATATATTTAGTGTTTGAGTTATTAATATGTTTTAAATTGTATGAAGACTCTATAGTAGATAGTGATAATTTTAGGATACTGATGATTGTGACATTATGATCATAATTGGTTCGAAAATATTATTTTTGCGGTATGAATGGTTCCATGGTGTATTCATAGTGATAAATAATGTTTCCTTGTGAATAATCTATTTGATTATTTTTTGGAAATCCATCAATGTTTTCAAAGAGTAAGGATCTAGTGGTAAAAACTATCTTGAAATTGGATGATGTTTAATGATTTCTTTTTCATATTGTTTGAGGTAGTTGAATAATAGTGAAATATTTTTAAAAATATTTTTATTTTATATTATTATTTGGAATTTTCGTATGTTTATTGAATTTAAATTGATGGGATTCCGTTGTAAGTTAATGATTTCTAGAAATGAGGATTGTATAGATTCAAAAATTGAAAATTCACAATGATTACTCTATGTACAGTGAAAATATATCAGTTTCAATAGAAATAATATTTTTTAAGGTGAAATATTATGTGATTCCATGGAAATAAAAGGATAAACTCATTATATGAAGTTAAATATGAGTAGAATATTGACAATGGAAGAGTTATAACCTAATAAATTTAAGGTGAATGTTGAGAAACATAATGATTATATTGGACATTGTAATGAGACTTATAAAGGAAAATAAATTTATTTCTAGAATACCATAATGTGAATTCTAGAGTAACTTAAGGTTCCCCACACCTTATAAAGAAGGTTCCTCAAGGAATTGAGGATCGTTGGATCGACACTAAATGGAAAATAAGGTGAAAATAACCCTAAAATATGTGAGTACTATCTGAAATTGATAATGATTAGAACAATAATGAGAAATTTAATTTGAAATCCGATGACTTCAGGAATTCTTTAAAACTTTTAATTTATAAATTTTCATTAATGAAGATAAATATTGAATTTAGAGTGAGCGTTTTTATACATTATCAAAATATGTAATGTGTAAATGTATATTGAAATTAAATTATAATAATATATTAGGATTCTCTCTAGAGGTTTATCATTTAATTCCATGAGAAGGAACATTGAGTCATGAAATAGTATGATTCCATCCATGCATGGTTCAATAAAGTTAAAATTAATTTAAATCAATATATTTTTTGGATAAATTAAATGGATGAAAAAGTAAAATGATAATTTATGAATATTGCAATGAAGGCCTATCTTGAGTTTCATAGGTACTTAAATGAGATATTTGGATCTGTATTATGATATGTTTTTTGAAAGATATATACTTCTAAAAATTATATAATATTTCCATATTTAAATATGGAATTATTGTCACAATATGATTAATTTACAAATATTGAGATATAGATAAAAACATCACCCAACTATTAGAATGATTAATCTATTTGATAAGAGATAGATTCAATATTTATTATATAGAAGAATTATATTTATCAAAGAATAGTAGAGATCTGATGCTTCTATCATTTAATCATTATTTTGATTTAAAAAAAGTGATGTTTCAATATTGTTATAAGAGTTCATCTCTATGAATTTATGAATAAGAATAAGAAGAATAAATGAGGTATAATCCTTGATGGTTCTTCAAATCATTTAGGCTAAAGAAGATTTCTGGGACCCATCCTATAAATTCTATTTAGTATGGTCTGAATAAGTTTATGGAATCCATAAAATTTTCATTAACTAATAGAGAGACCATAATATTGATGTGATCAAGGAATCCATTATGATTTCAATATAATGGGGAGGAATATTAAAAAATTATTTTCTATTAGGGATATAATATTATTTCACTAATCTACTTGTACCAAATATATATTTGATAATAACAAAATAACTGTGTTTGGTTGGAATAAAAATCACCATTCATTGGGGATATAGACATCCATGTGGGAGGTAATCCTTTTTAAAAATTATTGGTGTCCTTTATATAATTAATTTTTTTACATGTATTCCACAAAAATAAGAATATTTATTGATAGAGATCCATTAATTAAATAAGACTAGATGTGAATAAGGGACACCATTTTAGTTTTTAATAATCCATCATACACTTATTCACAAACATTAAATATTTCTCAATTCTCATATAGATCGAATAAATCTGTATCAAAGTGCCAGTCCACACCTCTGATTGAATTATCATTAATCTATGTTCTGAATTTCTTCCCTTAAACGATTAATTAAACTTTCCAAGTAACTATGAAGTGAAAACCTAAAGAATAAGTACAAAAAAAATAATTATATTTCTACCATGAATCCGATGAATTAAAAAAATAAAGATATGATAATATTTAGGTATGTATCCCTCATATCCATAGAATAAGAGAATTTTTTTCCCCATGATATATTCATAATGAAGAAAAATAATTTGTGGTCAGAAATTTAATAGTAACATCAACATCCAAGGAAATAGAAAATCATTCTACCTCATATGTCATATATAATTATTACGATGAAAATGGTGAAATATATATTTCTAAATAATATTTTCCTACAAATGACCCAAGAACATGTGGAATAATCAGAATTCTGATTACTCACAAGATAAATCAATATCTGATTTAAAATATTTCCTTAATAATATTATAGAGTCCTTTCTATTTATTTATATGTTAAAATTTAACTTATAAAGGTCACCTATCTGGAAGATGAGACTATGAAAATGAAAATATCACTAGAACACAAGATCATGATGTTTTTATATCTCACCAAAGTATACAATTCTCTAAGGGAAAAATTTATAGAGTATAACAAAAAATGATCCAATATTGGGAAGTACATGATTTATGTTATCCTCATGTTTTCCAGAGACATAGAAAAAATAAATAAAAGTTTCATGCAGTGGAAGAAAATAATAATTTCTATATTGATATCAAAATGATCCATATGAATTCAAATCAGTGAATATCAAAGATCTTGAAAATAAGATATAGGAAAATAATAATTTTTTCTGGATTGAAATGAGAAGATAAGTAATGAATGTAATGAAAAAAATATAATCATTGGATCAATAATAGAATATTATTTATATAAATTCCCTTGAATTTGAGATCAAACTTGTAAATCTAAAAGTGACATGATCAAGGAGGTGAGATGATGATGAATATAATTATAAGGATTAATATTATATTAAAATAAAACCATGTGGTGGAAATATTGTATTGAAATCCTCAAATGACAAATATTTAGCAACCTCAAAATAGAATGTATTATCCATGCTATAAAAAATTATGTATGTGTTAATTCTAATTTTTTGAATGTGGTAGGTGAAAAACCAAATTGTTTATAATGATAGATTAAATAAAATTCCAACAAACCCACCAATAGAATTTTTTTGTATGGAAGAAATAATAAAAGAATATATTCCCCAAGCTAATCCTAAAAGATGGTTGAAATATTATAAAAATATCAAATAATAAATTATTCCAATATTACTATCCAATAGAAGAGAGTGTGGTATGTTGGCTACTACTGGTTCCCTGGGAGATTTTTCAATCATGGAAGCTAATTATTATAAAATAAATTCATCCACTACTGGTCAATAAAATCCTACATAATGTGGGTTAAAATCAAGGTTTTGAAAAGTCTCATAAAGGAAGATTGAATATATTATTTTCTCAATCTGATTTAGAATGTTGAAGAATTTCTATGTAAAATAAATTATAGAGGACAAATTAGTGGATCATGCATATCAAAATTAACTAATACATTCACAACAACTACAGATAATAAAAACAAAAAAAGGATGAATGAAATAAATACCTCTTTTTCAAAAAATAAAGAGAAAATTATTAACAAAAATATTCCCAAGAATTTAATTACGAAAAAATGAGTCATCCTTGGTGTATAAATATAATTTTAAATATTCTCAATGAATACTCTATAAATTTATGAGGAATGATACAAACAATGATGAATATGATTCTATTATGATATAATGGGACATTTAAGGTATTTTTCTAAATATCAAATGGTCATTTTTATTGATGTAAGTAAGATAGAGCATAAATGAATATGAATCCAACCGAAAAAGAATATGGTTGATTTAATGAAGAACATTAATAAGAATACATATTTAAGAACAAATAATTGTGAGCACATTGATAAATAATGTAAAAACATTTAGCTGGAGTATTTATTTACTGAAATAATAATGGAAGTATCCCAAGAATGTACTAGTGAAAAGATAATGAAGTTATTATACATTAATAAGTTGAATTTCATGAGTGGATTTAAAAATATGATAACTTATGACCTCTTAAGGTTCATTGTAGATAGTGAGCGATGACAAAAGAAATTTCCCTGAAATTTTTAACTCTAATACTTGCTCATAATGTGAAACTGATGATGATTCAACAAGAACCCGAAAAGGAATTTTCCTTAATGGATAATTCCATGAATAATTTTCTATTAATTTAAATTGTTTAATAAATTCATTAATCCATACTACCAAATAATAAAGTAAATTCATGAAATTCAATATTAATATATCACCTATATATATTATAGAAAGGAAAATAATATCCTAGTTGATATGTAATTCTCAACCCTTGATCTCTCATTAATGTGAAATAAAATCCACCCTATTCCCTTATATTTTATGTTATATTTATATACATCCTTTAAAATGAACTAAAGGCAATTCATTTTATTATATGGATAACTAATGAAAATAATATGACATCAAATATTAGATAAAAAACTCGAAAATATATCTTTTTAGAAGATTTATCAACTATTATAGAAAATTATATTAATTTTAAAAGATCATAATTGATGATGATGTGAAAGCTGTGAAGAATAGAAAATAGATAGGATATTATAGTAATAATATAGTCTCAACTATAGGTTTTATAATTCTTTTTTATTAATATTTCAATATTTATGAAGTGAGAATTGAGTGTCTCTTTAATGGGTCTACAAATAGAGAGTATTAAAAAGCTTCCATAATTAAAATTTACTAGAATATGGAATTTCTACATATTTATCAATATTAGGCATTAATAGATATGTCATAAAAATCTCTCATCCTAGTTTATGATAAAAATAAGAAACTAAGGTAAAGGGATGAATTAAAATTATTTAAGAGCAAGTTGTTGAAGAATTTTTAGACAAGACATAGAACATGTTTTTAATGATTAAAATATTCTAGTAATGTTTGTATAATTTTATCTCTATGGTGAGATAGATGCAAGGGTTCTACCTGGAGTAATTTTTTTAAAATTCATTTAGGAAGTATAAGTATAAAATTTATACCATTCATATAAATTTTTATCATCTTTGGAATATATTAAAAGACCCAATAAAATGTAACAAATGGTTTTCATATTAGTTGGTATCAAAATTATATTTAATAATGGAATATTTAATTGTATAAATTTTACCCTATTATTTTAAACAATGAGTTTCAATAACATTATCTTTTACTGGAATAATAGATGGAACATTAATTTTGGAGTGAATTAATACTATCATATTTAAAGTACATTGCATTTATTTTCCATAATGGGGAGATATGGATATTAAAGAGGAAAATGAGAAAGTGGGAGAGTAGAAAAAATATTAGATGAAATAACATATTTATATGCATTTACTAACATTGGTATTAACATCAAATAAAAGGGGGAGATTGCAGAGGACATTTTTAATATTTATTATCAATTATTTTTAAGGACCATGAATCTATCATGGATGATATAAATGTTTAAAGAATAGTAATTTCCTCTATGTTTGTTACAGAGCACGAACATATAGATAATAAAAAATTTGAATTCCCATGGAAATCTACATTCATTTCATATAAGGGAGATTTAATATTTTCCAGATACTATTGTTTATGTATAATAGAAATTAATTGAATAAGTTTTCACTATACACAAAGAAATATAACTGACGAACAAAATATATTTTTATTGCATTATAGAATCATGTTTATGAGAATAATTTATGTCCTCTCAAGAAAAGCTATTTCTAGGGAACATATGTTTGAGTACATAAGTATTTAACAGCACTATCTATGTGGAAATGAAATGAAATTATTATGTTTCAAATATCCAAGTAATAAATAATGAGAACGATTCTTGTATTTCAAATTCATAATCTAATAGAGTGGAATTAATAAGGAGAAAATGATTAATATATATGATATTTTAAAGGACTAATCATTTTCATGGAAATGTTTTTTGGTTTTAATCTCTACAATATTTTATATTACATAAATAACATCGAGTAGGTAATTATTGATTGAGGATTCTGATTATTGGGAATTTGTAAGATAAATGGGTTAATATATATTTGATTACTAAAGGATGAATGGTTTCAAGGAGTATTAACTCTATTGAATAATTTAATGCTATGCAAAAGTTATAAGAAAATCTATTTATTTCTATCATTGTGTACACAAAGAAAGATAATATATGATGAATGTTTTCTTACCATTCGATGATATTTAAATTAGTTTTTGATGTTGATTGAGGTATTGACATATTATTGAAACATTATAAATAATATTTATATGGTGTATTATTATTTTTATTTTATCTCAAATTGACTGGATTATATTTTATGCTCTTTGAAGTAAATTTTTTTTGGAAATATATAATTTGAATATTAAAAAATAGATGACC
Organism: Viscum album; assembly: GCA_963277665.1. Taxonomy (NCBI): domain Eukaryota; kingdom Viridiplantae; phylum Streptophyta; class Magnoliopsida; order Santalales; family Viscaceae; genus Viscum; species Viscum album. Next base: position 693,856,007 of record OY728120.1, on the reverse strand, counting down.
TGAAGAATACTCAACTACAATTTTACCTATGATAAAGTCCCTAGATACATTATGTTTATATGATAAACATTGTGTGATTCTTGAGAAATATTAGGTGAAACACACCTTAGAAATTAAAATCTAAGAAGAATGTTGACAAAGGATGTGTCACCACAATTTATACTTATGTTGAATTTTGAGATGTTTTAGGTTTATATAAATCTTCATATTATTACTTATAAATTAATGTAATGTGTGTTTTTGATGAATATATGTTTATGTATGGAGGAATTTCCGGTGGACCAAAAATAATAATGAATATTCTTCTAAGATTTTGGAAAAGGAATATTTCTAACATAAGGAATGTAAGGTGAACCTCAACCTATTAATAGGAGTGTTATTTATAAAATTAATAATGTTGTAGAAAAAATTAAGAAACTATAGGGTTAATCAAATGACTCTGATATCTTGTTATGTGAATTCAGTAATTATAATTCCCATGATGTTGAATACTCTGGAAGGTATAGGGTGTTTAGGAAACAATATTAGTTGAGGAAATCAGAATAATATATATTGAAATAATCATTACATATAATATTTTTATTCCTTAGAGAATTTGTGTTCATTATGGCATGATAAGTAAAATCATGTATCAATATTACATGATTACATGTACACATGGTTGAATTAAATTAAAAATAAATAATGGATTCAAATTTTAAAGAAAATTACATTGAAGAAAAATATACTATGATAATTAAGGAAAATTTATTGAAATGTTTATCCATAGTCTCCTAGAGTTCTAAGTGAGATATTTTATTAATTAAAGAAATGAGAATTATTAAAGAGATATGCTCCCTCAAATCATGGAATACTTATATAATCAATTATGGAAACATTATTTCTGAACGTGTAATATAAAAATATGGATAATAAGAAAATAAATATCGTTTAATAGTAATATAAAAAAAATAAAACCTTTTACCAGTAGAGAGAAAAAGTACTTCCCACTCTAGATAATTCTATGGATCAAAGAAAAAGAGAGATATGATACTGCTTTTATTTTATCATTCTATTAAGATACAAAAAGTGAGGTACTAATGATATTGGAAATGTTCATCACTAGAAATTCAAGAAGAAAAAGATGAATAATAAGAATAATAAAGGTATTAACCTTATTGTTTTTTCATTCCATTTAGGCTGAGGAAGTTGTGAGAGAACTGATTTATGATATTCTATGTTGCAGGGCCTATATAATTTTGAAGAATCCCTCAATATTTATTCAATTAAGTGACAAACCAAAAAAAATCATAAAAGATACTCTTTTGATTGTTGTGGGATATGGAATATTATCAAATAGATGTTTTCTATGAGGGACATGATCATATACTATAAATCTACATTGAGGTGTTAGAAGAAAAAAATTGTAAATAAAGAACTTCTAATTAGTTGTTTCATTTTAATTGGATAGTCATATGAATTTGGGGCCAAGAACACATGATTTATTATGTCTACTTGAAAATTAAATAAAAACTATATGTGATTGGGATAATAACAGTTGTGCAACATGGATATTTTCATTCACATCAGTTTTAAACCTCACTAACAAACCTTGGTATCCTTTATTGACTTAACATCCATCAATCTGTATATGTAAGAAAATTTCTGTTAAATATTAAATTATAGATATCCATTCAAAAAATATGTGAATTTTTTGGAGAATGGATTAGGTTTTAAATTTTAGTAATTCAAACAACACAAATTCAATCCCCCTTATTATTAGGAATGTACCATATAGATAGTAACCACATGAACCCTTAATATTTTGATGTTCTATAAAAACCAATTCAAATATGGTATAAATAAATAGTTGATTTTTTGGTCAATCATAATATATATCAAAAAAATATACTAGTTTCAATTAGTGAGGGTGTATCTCTATCATGATCCATACTTTATGATAAAATTTTAACCATCAATGATATTCTACTAATGTGATAACTCATCATGCCGAATTCTGAATATGTAATCAATCACTATCTATATATCCTCTCACTTTTAATATCTCTATTATTCTTCTTAAAACATATTCAAATTAATTATACATGAAATTTACCATATATAAATTTAGATGTCACTTATTATTTTCTTTAAAAAATATCCACAGAAGTCAAATAAAACAGCCAAAAATCAATTCCAACATATCCAAAATTTTAATATATTCAAATTTAAAAATTAATATTTAATCCACTGTATTATGGTGTAACAGCCTTAATTACAATGTATCTTTATTACATTACTATATCCTTTGAAAATCATATCCTGATATGAATTTAAACTCTATAAAATCACTTGGTGGATATATTTAGATAAATCCATCCAAATTTAATCTTCTATAATATAATTCATTGTGGTAAAATAACTATATATTCATTAAATTGTATATTTTTTGGAAAGAAAAATTTATGAAAAATTTCTATATCTAAAATAACTTTTTTCTTCAGTAAACCCCATGACACAATTCATATTTATTTCAATGAAATTTATACCTAAAAAACTACAATCCAATTACGTTATCTTATTATAAAGTAATGCTATTCTTATAAATTCTAGTCATGAAAAATTATCATATTTTAATCTAAAAAACAAACAATAAAACATTATGATTTACAATATAAACTTTATAGTAAATACTTCATTTAATAAAGTCCCCCATAAAATATTTTGGCATGACCAATATGGATGCATCATGAGTTTTATTTTTTCCATAATTATTATCTGAAACACCTCAATGCTCCACCACACATCTATAATTCTTTACTATTTTCATAATATGTCTAAAACCAACTTCTTAGAATAAAAATTAAATTCCATTCAGTTCTATATGAAAATTATGATTTACATCCAAAAGGCCCAGGGTTGAATCTTGGTAGGGATGAATTTCTAGGAACTGTAGCAGGGGCACTATAGAAGGACTGCACCGGCAGCAGAACTATAGATGTTGTGACACATTTGTGGTGACAGTACTATAGCAGCACAATTACTTTTTCATTACCATTCACTAGAGGGCCCTTTGGGCCAAAGATGGGCTTTCATTCCCTGGGCCTTTAAGATATGTAATGGATCTGCCTCTACCCAGTCAAATGAGGTATTCTTTTTTGCTTTAATAATAAAATGTGTCTTTGGACCCAACTACAAAAAAATAACTGTTAATATCGGCCTATGTTGTTATTCCAATTGTGTTTTATTATTTTTCTATTCATCTGTTATTTTATATTTATTACAAGGTGAAGAATTTTTTTTCATTGATTATAATGGGATGATTTGTGTACACTAGTTACAGATTAATGGGAAAAGCACAAAAGTTCTCTAACACATGTTTTTATATACAGCGGTGCCATGTACTTGATATGAATATATGGGTGTCCCTTAGACACCCAATTAATGATTAATATTTCCCAACATATGTCTATCATAGATCATGATTCACTAAATGAGTTCTTTGTTATTTAATGGTGATCTAATTCCCTTATAAATGGGTGCCTTTAATCAACAATTATATTTTTAGCTTCCTAGCAATAATGATTCCATGAATTGATAAAGAATGTATTATTAGTTCTCATGTATACCATGAAGTGGGTATAGTGGGTTTCTGGAATCTTTGGTAGGAACATATAAATTTACAAAAAAGATTTTTTTTTTATTTTTTCTAAGTAGTAGCACATACCATTACTATAGTTATTCCCTATATGTCAGACCATTTTTTATTTCTTCTACATATCATATGTTATCATACATTCACTGATTCATTAATTGTATTTCATTTGAGGAAATCTTAGAGGTGGCCTACTGGGATATGTAATCACACCATAAATTTTAACAACATTGTATATATAGGTTGTTAATTTTATATGTAGTTTTGGTTATGAATTATAATATAAGTATATGTGTTGGATTTTCTAGATGAATGTAAGGAAATTGTAATGAGGTGATGTTATAGTAATAGTGGTAGTGCATATTTTTTGATTTCATATTTTATTTATGTTTTTAGTGATCTATGAATTTAGGAAATTATATTTTCAATTTTTAATTATCTCATATTCTGAGTCTATTACATTGTTGAATAGTGGTTTAACTATTTCTTGGAAATAATTTGATCGTAAATCCATGTTTTAGTATAATTATTCTTTCAATATTATGATATTTTTTTAATTTATCAGTTTTAGTATGATATGATACAAAGGTTATAACCTACCCACAAATTATCATTAGTCAATTTTGATGAGTCAGTTACCTCTATTATATGACGAGACATACTAAAAGTATCTGGTGACTCATCAGAGTCCATACATAAGGTTTTCTGCTTGGGGATGTCAGATGACCTCCCATAAAATATTTTTTGTCAACATAAAAATAAATAAATTTTCGCCACAAAAAATAATTAATTAGTGGTGGTGTATTGAATTATTGTAAATCCGTGTTAATTATAGGGAGAAATTGTCCAACCTTAAAAGTGATTGATAAATCAGAATATTTTATTATAATATTACAAAGATGTATTTTTTCCATTTAATTATATTCAATTCATTAATATTTCTAATTGTAAATGAAATTCAATGAACCCAAATGGAATGGGATATGTTTATGGTAACTGGTACTTCTATGACTGAGAAGCTGGATGTAAAATTATTGTGCGTATATGTTTATTCCATTTTTATTCCTACCATAGATCTAGGTATCCAATACCCATGTTCCCTAACAACACATATTTTTCACTACGAATTAATAAATTATATATGATAGTATAATCAGGGTGATATTAACATGATTAATAACATAACATAACCTTGGAGAGATGAATCCAGTGAAAGTCATCACCTAGTTTGAGGTCCAATAGTGGCTGGTGGCTCCCAATAAATATAATTTTTTTATTATATTTAACAATTGGATATCCATTACACTATAACCATCTAACAAGATTCACTTAATAGTGTACCATCTTTCTATGGTCACCACCACTAACATTCTACCTCAGCTACATTAAATTTTTTTAGGAGGATACTACGCCATCATTATTAGTATAGGATCTATGAAATAGAACTCAATAGGGTTAATCCATACACACCTCCCATGGGAATGATAATTAACACATATCAATTTAGTACCCTAATGATTATCACTACTTTATAAGCATGACTAAGTTATAATTTAGGGTCATATTAGAGTAGAGGGACCAAAAATCATAGGGGGTGAGATTTAGTGACCTTAATTGAATAATATCACCTCTTAATGGAAACATTTTTCCATATAGAAATACTTTTAAATTATTCATAAAACAATCAGAAAGTTATTCTAAATCTAAAATAAGACAGTAGCCTTAAAGGTCGTTCCCATTATATCACCTGCACCGACCACATAAGTCCACACTATAAAAAAAATAACCACCATGAATATGATATTCAAAATGGATTCATCAATTATAATTATGTTACTACCCATAAATAAATTCTCCCCCATAATGTCCATACCCATGGATTCATGGTCAACAATATCCATAAAGGTCTTTCATTTGAAGACTCTAGTATGCACAATGCAAGTCCTCCCCATGATGAAGAAAAAAACAAACATGGATACATACCTAGGAATAATTGAAAAATCTACCATAAAGGTTCCCCCATTGTAGTGAATTCTCAACTATAACAAAAAATTTTCCTTATAATAGCTCAATTAATTTCCATGGAGGCACACATAATGAATTTATTAAATAACATAGAAATCTTCTAAATTCAAATGTAACAGTATATCATAAGTTCCTCCCCACTAGAATATATATAAAACCCACCATATGTATCCTCCTAATGATGATAAAAATAAACCCCAACTATGTATAGTCACATTAAATTATGGTTCAACCTATAAAATTCCCAAAAGTAAATTTACCATTTTACCCTAACATAATAATTAGACGGGGGTTAGGAGGACCACTATAATTTCTTGTATTTCTTTTTTATTTTGCGAATATCCACCAGATTATGGGGTTGATCATACTAGAAGAGTGTATGTATATAATTTATTGTCCCCTTAATATATATATATTTGTATATTAATTCGAAAAATATTTTATCTATCACATAATACTCCTCAAGGCCTAATTATCTAGATTTTAGTCCATAGTTTTTGAGTATCCATTTCCCAAAAAATGGACCATAATAGTTCCTCATGGTGAACCATGCATCTCCCTATGTACTGGGATTGAATGAAATATTAAATTTTTCAAATACTACCCCTATAAAAAGAAGGAACTAAACTAAAATATATTCACACAAAACCCTATAAATAAAGATATTGATAATTAATCTCTACCATTAGATAAACCAAGATAGAAATCATTACCAGTCCATCTAATGGATTATTTATGCTTGAGTAATGTTAAAAAAGATATTGGTGTCTTGATAAATATTTAAAAAGTATCTAAAAATGGCCCAAGAGTTTATAATAGAATGGTGATTCATTTATTGAGAATTTTATTGAAAATGGTAATTTGTAGGATGATATAGTATGTGAAAAAATACAAGTTATAAAATGTAATCTTTCCGCCCACTAGTATATTATTCTTATGTTCAATGAAGAAATAATAAATGTAATGAATATTTCATAACTTGTTGAAAATTTTAAACAACATTATTTAATAAAACATTAAATATGATGGGGATTATAATTCCCCAACCTTGGAAACATAGAGATGGTGCATTACTTATTAAATTGGCATGATTATAAGGAACCAAATCCGGAAGGGCCAATCAGTTTAACAGTTTTGGAAGTAGAGAATACATACATGATACACATAATACATTGGTAAATTAAAAATAACAACATGATAAATATTAAAATGAAATAAAAATAATCTTTGAAACTCATTTAAAGTATTCTTCTTCATCAACTGGGGAAACAAAACATAATAAGGGTGTGCTCAAATGATCATTTAGTGCATATAATGTGGAAGATCTAATGAATCCATGAGAATTATAATTTTAGATTTTTAAATAACTGTAAACACGTTACATTAAAATAAATAAATAAGTAAGAATCAATATAGAAATGTAAGAAACTAAAACGCATTCAACTTAATCAACGAACTCAGAATTTAATGAAGACATAGACATATCAATGAAAAAATATCATGGATAAAAATGACAATAGGCATAAATTAAATTCTTCTAATATTGGACTTTATGTATATTTCACATGAACTACAATACCATCATGATATATTCTTAAGAAAATTTAAAATATTTGGATTTTTTCAACTGATTCATATCATGATACTATCGATACATCATGTTTCTATTTAGTACTCGCCCCCAACTATGTATGCCCGTCCAATGCATTATTCATATATCAAATAATATATTTGACTAATAATAAATGAGCCTAATCATAATATATCCTTATTGAATAAAGTAAAAATATTTATTTATAAATACCCAGTGGAGGATAAATAAATAAATTTGTTTTCTTTGCTGAATAAAAATATCATTGTAATATCATTTAAACCATTATTGAGAAAAATAATCATTAAACAATCCAATTTATACCATACCATGTTGAAACATTTTAATCATAATACCCAAGAAAGAGAAACATAAAATGAATCTTTTAATATCGTAAGAATAAGAATATTCACGATATAACATTTCAAAGGGCAGTATTTACCCCATTTAAAAGTTAATTGGTGCATAACAACAAATAAGTCTTAGTGAAATGTAAATTGGGACTAAATCCTTTACTATAAGTTTTGTTTTGGGTGATCATAGATTGACCGCTTATATAGTGGTCTAAAACATGTCACTAACGTATAATATATCCATAATTATATTTATTATATCATTTATTATCTTTTTATAATTTTTATTACCCATTTGATAATAATATATCATTATTTCCACTCTTCAGGGTGTTAATTTTCTTTTTTTGTCGAGTATGATTTGACATATTATTTGGTGTTGTTATTAGATAGATCAGGATTTAATCATCTCAACAATTTAAAACATCATTTAATTATAATTCATATCATTTTTATAAATAACCAATAAAAATTTGAGATAAGAAATGGAATGTATCATTCATAGAGATGGTGGGTCATACGTATGCATGAATCCAACTTTCATTTCATTGTCATATTAAAAGAGTGATAAATAAATGATACATAAGTTTATTATAACTATATAATAATATTAATTCTATATATTTGACATTGTTTTATTAAAAAATCAATAATATTTTCCATTTATATTGTGAATGAATAACATCACTTTGAGGAGGTAGTAGTCCACACTTCCACAAATGATGTAATCGTATTTACCAAAAACAAAAAGTATAATGGTATGATTTGTAAAATTATTACTAAAGGAAAAATACATAAAATTATAATATATATCATATACATATAGAGTGATGATAATAATGTGCACCATGAGAGATTGTAAAGGAAAAATGAACATCATTGCTTCATGAGATGGATGATTACCATGATCAAGAATGGTAAGTTCATTACACATTATATGGAGGTGTGTTCAAGTGAATTTTGAATCTATAACAAAAGAACAAACAAATATATTGATTATAAAACTATTTTTTTTATAATCATGGAATAATAATAATTGAATGGGTGGAAAAATAAATAAAACTAATGTGCTTAAAGAAGGCCATTGCCTCTTATTTGGGTATCTTAATTATTTTTTTAACAAAAGGATTCTGTAAATGGATTTATGAAAAAAGGGAGGATTCTATGAGGAGGGTAGGGATTTTTATGAGCTATTTTTTCATATATTTTTCAATCTAATGTGTCTTGAGAGGTATGAGTAAGTGGGAGGCTTGAGTCCCTTTTTATAGTGGGGGAGGATTGACACTATTGTAAATTTTGGAAAAGGGAATTCCACCCATGTGTATCCCATAGATTGTGGCACCAATTACAAAAAAAAATTATCCACGTTAGTAAATGGTTGATATTTTTTCATATTAAGTCTTCTTTATAGGTTTCTTGGTCATATGGGCCCTTATGGTAATGTTTTAGTCTTTTGTTGAGCCTAATTTCACATAACTCTTTGCAAATAATTTTAATTACAGTCACTGATTTTTTTCGTCATACACAATGTTGAGCTTATTAGAAGTTAAAAATTATTTTCATTCAAAATATAGAATGAATTTTTTCAAATTCCAATAACATAAGTGATAGAAATTAATTTAAATTTAGTCTCATAGATAGGACGATGATGCATATTTTTAATGTAAAAATGCACAAAATATTTCTAACTTTATATATACAATTTCATTGTGAAATTGGTTCCTATTACAAAAATTTGATAAATAGATAAAAAATTAATCTAATTATGCATTATAGCTATTTAAAAGTATAATTTAACCTTATAAATAATTTAGATGAAAACCTACATTTGAATTAAAATTACTTATTTTTCAATATCTAGTAAAAAATGAAACATCATAGAAAAACACAAAAATTAATCCCGAACCTAATTTATGTTCTTATATTTTAAAATTGAATTTTATTTTTTACATATAAAATCTATAAAAGTGAGAAAATTTTGTTTTATTATTTGTTCTTCATTAAATTTTGGTGAAACTATCATTCTATTTTTTTTTATAAAATTGGGTATGTTTTTTTCTTATACCTATCAAATATATTTTATTAATATAATTTTTTTTGAATAAATATATAATATAGAAATCTATTCAATGTTATAAAAAAATTTAATTAATTTATATTTCTAAAATAAATCAACTTTTTTAGCATAAAAAAAATAATTTTTTCATTATATTCAATTCAGTTTGAAATTTACATTTAAATAATTTGTAACTAGTATATTAATATTATATTTTTCTATACCATATATTTTCAAATTATTGTTTACCATCTTAATAACTTAATTTAATCTCAAGATTATGTCTTATTATATTGAATAATAATATTTTTATTATATATTATTGTTTAGAATAACTCTATCATGCGTGTAATGAATGATATCAAACAATTTTGTTGTTTCATGTAAGGAAAGATAACATAGTGATAGTGTGGCTTGAATGTTATATCATTTATTTAGTTAATTTAAAATAGAAAATATATTATAAATTATCGTGATACAGTGTTTCCTTATTCACTAGTTGTTGTGTGTCATACATGCTATTGAGTATAGTGCTATTAATTGAGGATTTCAAGGTGTTACATTATCCCCATGCGAATTACATTACATCTTATCAATTTAAACATGATCACAATAATTAATGGGTTTGATATTTTAAAACACTGTTATTCAAAATCTAATATTGTATATAGGTTCAACAACATGTATTATTAATAAGAGTGAAAGGAAAGTATAATGGTCATGTAACTAGGTTCCCTAGTATGATGACATGTGTGGGAAATGCAAACATGGATACGAATGAAAAAATATAACAATATTGTTCTTATATAAATTGATAGTCAAAATGTTTAGCTGAATGTTGATGGCCAAAAAGCCTTAAACCCCTATTATGAAATGGCCATTGATATCATCAAAAGTGATGAAAATAAGACAACATTTTCGCTTCATGAATATTTCAACTATAGTTGTGGAATTATTTCACTCTATAATAATTTCAAAAAATATACATTTATATTTTAAAAACATAATATTATCCTTTGGTTGAACCTTGAACTATTTTGACATCATTTTTAATCAGAGGGCTAATCATATGTTGGGGGAAAATATTAACCTCAAAACCTCATCTAAATATCTACATAAACCATTCCATATATGGGTAAATTTTCTAAAAAATTACAATCCATAATATTAGAAGGAAGGATACCAAATTTCTAAAATGTTCTTCTCAAGCAACATGAAGTTGACTTTAATCATCACTTGTGAATACATTTATCATATATTCTCTTCAATATGGTAATATTATTTTTTGACCCGAAAAGGTTATATAAAAGATAACAGATTAATGGGTTAGTTTTACTGGGTTATTTCAATTGTTTTCCAATGAAAAAATTATTTTTTTGTCCAGATGGTGAATTTGGACCATTGGTTCGATTACATGTGTTAATTGTGGTGAATTCAATGGTGTCAATATGATGGGAACTCGAACTCACCTCACCATTTTAGGGGGAACTACTGCCAATTTTGGGGATCTCTTACAGGTTTAATCATGCTTTATATATTCATGAATTCTTTGACCATTACCTTGAATGTGTCCATGGTATATCCACAAAACAACATTTAATCATGATTACACACAAGATTGGAATCATCTAGATGTATATGATGTTCTCTATCAATTTTTGGATATGTATTTATTCAATGTTATCTATTAGTTTTATCCTTCTATGGATAATTTATGGATGATTTTTCGGTTCTCTAAGACCATGATAGTATTAATCCAAATGGGATGGATCTCTACTATTTATCCTAATCTAGGTTGGAAGAGAGCTATTTTAAGGCTAATGTCAAACACATAAGATAGGCTTCCTACGTATCCTAATGAGAGTAATTAGAATCCACATAGTTTATTGTCTCTTTACTAGACATGTCTACTTTTAATGTCATGTGACAAGGAATGAACTGTGGAGTTTAATGTCATGCAGAAAGGACACGTAATCAAATGTTGTCCTAGTCAATGGTGATGTGAGATGTATATTGAAGTGGGTCTAGGTACCTAGAATACATATGATCACTTGGGTGGATGTGACCCTACTATGAGTGTTTCCCGAAATATGTTATGGTGATTTTGATGTCAGATTTGGAATATAGGGAGGCCTCATACGTATCCCAATTAGTTGGGAATCAAATCCCACGTATTTTGGTTTGATCTGGGACATACACTCTAGAGGAGGCCCATTTTTTGGGTTGATAAAGGGGATTACATCTATGGAGAAGGCCCAATAATTGGGTTGATATTGGGTCTTATATATATGGAGAAGCCCAGTACATTGGGTTGATATTGGTGACTACATAGGTGGATAAGGCTTGTGATTTGGGTTGGTATTAGGGCTTATGTATATTAGGAAGGCCCGTGATTTGGGTTGATATTAGGGATTACTTATGTAGATAATTCCCATGATTTGGGTTGATATTGTTGATTACATATATGGATAAGGCACGTCCTTTTGGGTGATAATGGGTCATATATCTATGGACAAGGAACATGCTTTGGGTTGATATATTGGCTTACCTATATGGAGAAGGCTCGTGATTTGGATCAATATTGGGGCTTATATTTATGGATAAGGTCGGTTATATGGGATGATATTGGGAATTACATTTGTGGATAAGGCCCATGATTATGGTTGATATAGGGGATTACATCTATAGAGAAGGACAATGATTTGGGAAGATATAGTGACTTACATCAATGGAGAAGGCCCATCTGGGTTGATATTGGGGAATACATATATTGAGAAGTCCCATTTTGATTGAAATTGTGGATTACATTTGTAGATAAGGCACATTATTTAGGACAACATAGATTTCATGGTCTCCCCAAACTATAAGCTCAAATGAGTAATTCTCAGTGTGAGAGATAAGAGAATTTAATGGATCATAATATTGCATGTACCACATCATCTGTTGATAGATGGTACTAGGGACCAAGGGAAGAGAGAAAGGTCATTTGTTGTGAATTTATCCTCTTCTTTTCATTTCCTAGATAGTAATATTTGGTGACCTATCCCAATATGTCTCAGGAAAATGCAGACCCGAGCATGGGTGAAACATCAAATAAGAAAAATCTAGGGGACTACCTCAATGGGATTTCTCTATTTAATGTCAAATGTTTTATAATATATTTAAAATTCAGATAGCTTGGATAATGCAATCACATTTTAATGTTGTTTTGTAGGGTCAAATATCATACAATTTAACAACATGTGGTCAAGAAGAGTCCCGTCATGATTAAATTCATGTGGATGGTACAAGATCTATATAGTTTAATGTTGTTTTGAATGGAATATAACTCCTAGTATAAGGTCTTTGATTTTGGACTACATGATGAAAAAACCATGATTGACTAGAGGTTAATTGAGATAGAACATTATGACATTCCTAGATCATGATATGGGAGGAAAATGTAAACCATGATTCTAGGGACATTCATATTAGGAGAAACGATACAGGGCATGGAATCCATTGAGGAGTATGGAGGTAGTAATAGAGTACCCTGAGGAAGAGTTTGCCTATGTAGTATAGGTAATTTATGTGAGAAACAAATGTAGATCCACTGGAAAAAAATATTCATGGTCTAGTAAATGTGTTCTGATGGCATTGACCATCCATTTCTGATTAATGGGAAGTTTTATAATGTACTAAAATCATCAGGGACATAGAGTTTTTTGGATGGATAATGATGTATACAAACTTATATGAATAATTTAGACCTTGATTTTCTTCACAGTCCTAGTTAAACATGGAATAGGATGTAGGTGATTGGGTTTTGGAGTTTCATGAGGAGTAGGTCGACTCATGACATTGAATGTATAAATGTTATGGTGGTGTAAGGGTGTAACATAAAATGTCATCACCCCATCTTGAAATATTGTGGTGTGAGTATTCAGTTTTAAGGGGATTCGTTGATGGTGGTGAAGGGATCAGCCCATAGTGTCAGTACCGTAGACATACACTAATCCTGAGTGGGGGTGAAGGGTTATAGACGCCATAGTATGGACCAGTGGGTGCATGTAATTTTCCAAATATGGGTGCTCATGTAGGATAAGGCCATATATTATATACCTTGAAGGGTGCCCACAAAGGATCATCCATGAAGGGTTGTCCACAAAGGAGCTGGCTGTGAAGGTTCACCTAAAAAATAAATCTCTCGGAGGATTTTTGGCAAAAGTCCCTCTGTGATGCATTCCCAGCAATGGGATGTCCATGAAGGAGTATCTAAAAGGTGTAGTCTACATAGAGGGTCTTCTTAGAAGAAATATTATTCCTTCCACAGTTTAATATATAAATTCCCCAAATCCATTAACAACATTTCTCCCCATATTATCTTATATATAAGGGCTTCCACAAGAAGTTCATGCGACAGAGTCTGTGAAGTTCTTTGGGTGCATGAGATATTTCTCCAACACCCTCTACATTATTCTCAGTGCTTAATCCTTCTATCTGTATATTTTTACCCATCCTTTTTTGATCTTCTTCAGGGTTTATTTATAGAGGAGTGGAGTGGGCCAAGTGACTTCTTTTTCAGAATCCCAATGAATTTATCAACAAGGGCTTTTTATTGTAGGTGCTATTAATTCTACCTTATCCTACAAACTAAGTAGTTCGTGGGGGATAATAATTTTCATGGATAGAGATACCACCTCCTTCTCAGAAATGACGTCATATTCATTTGAGGGTGTTGGATAACCATCTTCATCCAGTGAAGTATTTAGTATATGGGTACTTTACAAAGAGTCAGTTCATCACATGGTGTGGTCGTATGTAAAGAGACTTTATTCCTCACAGTCACAACCCTTTATATTTTTTATTCAATCTTCTTATGAATTTTATTTATATCCTTCATCAAATTTGATTGAATTTTATTCATCTTGAATGTATAATTTTCATGACCCAACAAACATGAATTACTATAAAACCTTATTGAATACATTAATTCTTCATTATTACATGAGGGACATGTCAGTGGATATATTTATTATATTTGAAAGTGTTTTTAACCAAATCATTGACATAATAAGACACATTGGTAAAAATAATTCAATCAATTCCATGTAATTAAACACTTATCAAAATCAATAATTTTTTTATTCAAACAAAATTGTATCAGAATTTGGAACAGATTATGGATAATATTTCCCAGAACAATGTATTTTCCAAAAACTTTAATTCATACTGAATCAATTTTATTATTACCATTCGATATATGATCTCAAATACAGAATTAAAAGGTACTACAATAACATCCTTATCTATTTCACAATTCCTAATTATTGAATAAAAATACATAGACACATGGATTATTCCACTTCATTCTTATGATAGTAACAAGGCTACCTCATCCTATTAATTAATAAAACGTTCCATTAACATTTCACCCATAGTTGCATTATCATTTACAATATAACCATTACTCATACAACCTTTCTAATTCTCTCCGTGAGATTTCCACTTGGGAATTTTATTTTCATAATGAAAATTTATTCCACACACAAATCATTTAATAATAAATAACATCATAGGGTAGAAAAAATTCATATCCATTTCATTAACTAAACACAAAATCTTTTATTTGTAGTGTCTTTCTTTGTATCCTTATCTTATATAGTAAAAAAAATAATCTTTTTCCCCTAAGATGTTCACTTTGGACATTCTTTATACATTATTAACCTAGAAGAAACTAAGTCTTCATTCCTCCATAGTCTCCATTACCAGAACTCTTAGAGAACTACGATAGTTTTTTTCAAGTAGAGTTCAAGTGTTCTTTAAGAAACACATTATTAGCCATTTTCATTAAAAAATTATGAATCATAATAACAACATTATTTACCACAGTGATAATTCCATTTAACTATTCATCGAAATATATTTATTTACAATAAATATAAACCAAGTTCTTTCTAGTTCTCACAAATTACTAAAATGAGAATGCATAGTGTGATTAACACTTATCAAAATACAAAACCACGTAATCCTAAAAAAATTTACATATTTGATGGCTAAAACAAGGATTGTAATTCATTAATCTACAACAGAAAAGATTTATCCAAGGTTATTCATATTCATGTTCTACATTAATACCTCATAAAGGTTCATAAAGAGAAATTCAGATTATCCTAATAATATATTTCAAGAATGTCAAACTAGATTTGTAGCAAGTCATTTTGTTATGTTTGAGGTTACTCTGAATCTGCCCAAACACTGATTGTTAAAGTTATTACTCCAATGTATATATGATCCAGAACCACATCCACTTCTATTATCTAGACAAATAAGTATTTCTTGGAATAACCAAATAATATCTGCATTACAAAAATTCATGGGTGTGCATCTATAATTATCCTCAAAGTGTATCTTTGGGTTCATTCCTTTATTCTATGTTATTTATATCTAGTTTCCAAGGTTTATATTAATCTACCAATTATACCAACTTTTACTCCATAACCCCAGAATCCCAGATATGGTGAATTAATTTTTTACATTTGCGTGATTACAAGGAATCAAATCCCAATGTTCATATTATCTTATTAGTCTTGAAAACCAAAAAAAAATAATATCCTTCAAACTTCTTCATCGTATTCCTATTCAAAATATAGAGAAATAAAACTCAATTACAGTGATCTCAAATTCTCACTAAAGGTACGTAATGTGGAATCACTAATGAATCCATAATAATAATAATTTAGTCATGGTAAATAAATGATACTTGATTCAATTAATATAACTAGATAAGGAAAAATTGATAGGGGAAAGCATGAAATTTAAACACATCAAATATAATCAATGAACTAAGAATGAATATCAATATACATATGTCAATGAAAAATATCATAGAAAAAAAATAACAGAAATGAATTAAATGTTTCTTATATTGGCATTCATGTTTTAATAACATGAACCACTATATCATCAAGATATATTCATAGGACAGTTTAAACTATTCTTATTTTCCCGACTTATTAATTTCACATGATTACTGATGCATTGATAGGGTGTCTATAACTGGGCCACACCCATGCTTTCCTGTTCAAAGCATTCCTCATATATTGAATAATATATTTAGTTAATAAAAATTATTCATAATCCTTAGATATCTATATTGAATAAAGGATACATATATATGAATAATTCCCCAGTGTAGGATAATTATTAACATGGGTTGTTGATGTAGACGAATGGAAATATCATCTAAATATCATTAAAAATATTATTGAAGAAAATAATCATTAAACATTCCAATGTGTCTCATACCAATTTGAATCACAATTCCCAGGAAATAATAACATAAAATTAAACTTATAATATATAGATAATAAGTATATTCATGATATATCATTTAAAATGTTTTTATATACACCATATAAAAGTGAATTTGTTCATAACGACAAATATGTCCCAATGGAATGTAATCTAAGGTGAAATCTCTTACCTGGAGTTTAAATTTGGGTGATCATACTTTAAAGTCATGTATAGTGCATTAAAACTTGTTATTTACTTATAGAATAAGAAAATGTTATTTATTATATCATTTATGATCCTCTTATAATATTTTATAACCCACTTGATAATAATCTTGCATTTTTTCAATATTTCAGGTGTAAATTCCCCAATTTGTCGATTATGTTTTGAATTTTTTTTGTTATTATTATTACATAGGTCATGATTTCATAAGATAAAGAATAAAAACCATGAAGTATCTATAATATATATTATTTATTTATAATAATCCTTAATATTTGGAGATAAAAATTAAAATTCATCATTCATGGGTATTATAGGATGTACGTACACATTAACACTAATTTAATTTCATTATTTTATTTAAATAGTGATAATTAAATGATACAAATGTGTATTATAAAACATGTAAAATATTAATTCGCTATATGTCACATATGTTTATCAAAATAATATTTAATTTTTTATGTATTCGGTGAACAAATCACATCACTATGAGGAAGCAGTATTCCACTCTTCCATAGACGATGTTATCGTATTTATAAAAAATGGAAAGTATAAAGGTTTGTATTATAAAATAATTTCAAAAAAATGAAATGTTTACAACAATATATGTTATATATAAATATATTTTTGTTTCTAATTTCCATCGCATGTTATGGTAAATGGAAAATGAACAACTTCGCTTCGTGAGACATGAGTTCATTGTACACAAGGATGATAAGTTCATTACCCATTAGATAGAAGTGTGTATCAGTGAAGTATGGACCCTTAACATAAACAAATCCTAGAATATTGAGGATATTGGTATTTTTTATAATGAAGGAATAATTATAATAGATAGAGTGGAAAAATAAATAATACTAAATAGGTTAAGGAAGGATGTTCCCACTTATTTGGTTAACTTCTTTTGGTGTGCACTAATGGGAATCCTTTTATTTATTTATAAAAAAGGTAAGATAATAGGATTAGTGGAGTAATGGTGAGGATCTATTTGGGTATATATTTTTTAAGAAAATGTGGTTTGATGGGGTGGGGATGTGGGAGGCTTGAGTTCCATTTTATAGTGGATGAACCGTGGAACTCTTGTAAACTTTGGAAAAGGGAATTCCACCAAAAATTTTACCATTTTAGGTGGATCCCATAATGGGTGAACTCAAATAATAGGGTTTATAGGGTCTAAATATTTATTTATATTTTGATTGGGTTATGTTTATTGGTCATTTCGGACCATTGTTTTAAGGTTTAGTCCTTTGTAAAGATTAATTTCACCTTAATCATTGTAATTAATTTAAATTACATTCATTGATATTTCTTGTCAAAAAGTAACCAGAACATATTTAAAATTATAAATTATTATTATTCCAAATATAGAATTGATTTTTCCAAATTTAAATCATATAATTATCTGAAGATAATTTAAATTTAATCACATGAATAGGTAGACAATGTGGGGTTTTAAAGTTAAATTGTTCAAAATATTACTATGTTTTTATAAAAAATAGCAAATTTATTTTTTTACAATGAACTAAATAAGATTAATTGATAACAAATTAATCTATTTAAAATTAAAATTTATTTAATTATATAACTTATCCTTATTTATAATTTTTTTGAAAAATAATCATTGAATTAAATAATCATTATCTTTCACTAATCATTAAAAATATATACTTTATCGAAAAATACCAAAATTTTACAAAAACCGAATTATTATGTTTATATTTAAAAAAAATTTTATTTACAAATAAAATCTATAAAATTTCGAGATATTGGATTTTAAATGGTTACCCCATTAAAATTTAGTAAAAATAACAATATAAAAATATTGTATTTTATTCATAAAATTCTATATGTTTTTATACTATGCCTATAAAATATATTCGATGAAAATAAAAAATATTTTTTAAATATATAATATAATTATTTCATCAATACAAATCACCAATTTCAGATAATTTAATCTATTAGGATAAAATATCTTTGTGAGCATAATAATAAAAATAATTTTATTTATATTCAATTGGTTTTCATATTTTTTTTAATTAATTTGTATAAAATGTATTTAATTAGTATATGTGTAAACCATATATTTTAAAAAATTTGTAAAAAAACAGTAACTAATAATAATTAAATAACCAGGAATTATATAACTATATTAAATAATAATATTTGAATAATATATTTTGTTTGGTAGAACATGGAATATTTGTGTAATGCAGCTATCGAACATGGTCATTCTTGCCTGTTAGGAAGATAACATAGTGATAGATTTCATTTAAAGATATATAATAGATTTAATTTTTTTAAAATTTTAAATATATTATAAAGTATCAGGATATTACATTCCATTAGGCACTGGGTGTTTCATGTCACCCACTCTATTAAATACAATTCCCTTACATTATAATTTCAGGATTCTGCACGAATGTTACGCCCATAAATACACATGTTGCACAATGATGGATGGTTTGACTCACTACCTACCATTTTTCAATAAACCCATACTCCATTAAACAAATTGAGAACATCTAATAAATTTTCAAGGATACCCATAGGGAGATCCAAAAAATCATCAAGAATTATCCCATAGTTTGCATATAAATTCTTATGGGAGGAATGTTTTATTTAATTATGATCCAAGATTAATATTAATGGGACTTTTAGAGATTGGGCATGGGTCCCACCTTTTAATAGTCACCCAAAGTGGTATACAATGTCATCAATATTTCAGGAACATAAAATCTAAATTATCCCAACACAAATAAGTTTTCATAGGGGGACCACCCTATCATTTATGAATAAAATCTTGTTCTATAAAAATCATATCAATTTGTAATTATAACAAAAAATCTATGTGTCTTAAATAATTTTCTATCAACGATAACCTCTATGATATTTTTCTTTTCAATTTTATAAGAAAAACTACTTACACCTTAATATATAAAAGATACACCACAATAAGAACTCACCCGAATTCAAGACCATTAAGTGAAAATAATTATAATTTGATCAACATAAGTAATGAACTAGAATTTAGAGTTATGGATATTTTATCCCAAAAAATATACTATAATAATTACTAGATATTATTAATACCCATTCACTATCATGAATCCTTTAACAAAATCCACCTTCATAATGTTTGGGACTCCTTGTATTTAATATGGATGTTGATTCATCCACATATTATATGTTCGGTGGATGTTCAAAGTCATTATACTACCACTAATATCTATGAGTAACTTCTCATATAACCTTATAAATATCATTAGAACATCCATGTAAAATTTTATAACTGCTTAAAAGTGATAATTCCCTCATTAAATAGACTATGAGAACTAAAAATGACGATTTTTTAACAGTTTATTCACATCCAATTATCACTAATATTTTACCAATACAAATGATGAGTTGGTTATAACTCACTGTGTATTAGTGAAAACCATAGGATTTATCCAGTTATATTTCTAGAAATAAGAAACCAATAACTTTCCAAATAAGGATTAGCTTAATTGGAAAACCCTCTACTATTTGAGAATCATGAATAGGGGTGCACTCTTGGCATCACTAACTAGCCCAAGCCCTTATAATCCATAATGATGTGTAATTTATTATCACTCAATATACCATTGTCATGGGAATTGGAATCAAACCATATTAAACCCATTATTAGTTTCATATTTCTATTTCCATGGCCCCCCATGGGTACATTTTTTTGATGTCCCAATAAATTCAAATTATTCAATATTACAACATTGAGTTCCTTGAAGTAAATCTACTAAGTGATGATGTTATTAAGGATAATTCCCCAAATACACTTTCTGAAACCCCTAAATAAGTATAATTTTCTCAACCAATTTTCCTTGTTGGTGCTAGATAACATCAACTAATTTGGATAACATATTCTACAATGGATCACCAGATGATTCCTCTCAATAACCAATATCAATTATATGTTTAAGTGATATTTTAATGTTTAAATTATAAATATTTTAATTGATCAAATGTAAAAATATTTATCACTTTGACAAGATAATTTAATCCTTCAAAGATAGTTATACACTAGTAAAATCCATAACAAAAAAAATAACAAAAAATATTGGACTTGATACCCCAATTAAAAAAATTTGGTAGAATTTGTTTCTCACCCTTTAAGGGAACATGTGATCAAAAGTAGTAACTCACCCACATTTATTACTACTATGGCCTTTTTTAGGAGCCACTAAATAATATGTGGCATCTAAGGACACATGATTCATTAAATACTCAAATAAAATTACATATATCTAGATTAATAACTTTTTCTTGTTCTATTTCCTACTAGGAGAATTTCTACCAAATTTTTATCCCTATGATCATCTCAACCTAGATAAATATGATTATTGACCTCTATAACTTCAATTAGTGAGATAATGTATGAGTGGATGAATTCCTTGATTGATTTGATGGGTTGATTTATCCTCTAAAATTATAACACGTCTATGAGAATATATAGGAAATCTATATGGTGTAAATAAAATATGCGTTAACCACCTAGATAACCCACAAGTGTACATTGGTGTATTTATGTTGATAAAATAAATGGAA
Source organism: Viscum album (assembly GCA_963277665.1). Taxonomy (NCBI): domain Eukaryota; kingdom Viridiplantae; phylum Streptophyta; class Magnoliopsida; order Santalales; family Viscaceae; genus Viscum; species Viscum album. The sequence goes on along the minus strand of OY728120.1, from coordinate 693,834,264 downwards.
AAATCATTATTAGAATCGATAAATAAAACATGATAAAATATATACAAATTTATCACTATAATGTAGAGGCCTGGAATGGTATAATTAGTATATATAAATCTTAAACCAATGTTGGTGTCATTCCCATTCCTCAAATTTGACATGTTTTTGGAGGCACTACTTCCTAAATCTCATCTGATCTAATATATACACCCAAATCCATTAATTCCTAATCCTAATAAGCAATAATGGTGGCTTAATTTTTTGAATAGTGAAATTAATAAAATTTCAATATAAAAAATCATATTTGGAATGACATTTATATCCCATAAAATAATATAATAATATTGATGGATATTATAATGCGTGAGGATGTTGGATTACGTGAAAATGCCAAAAATTTCTCCCACCCCTTAATTAAGGGAAAAATAATAATGTAATTATATTTTATTAAAGGATTTACTCAAGATAATTGAAGACAAACTTGGAGTGGATCTCTGAAATTAAATGAATGGGGTTACAATTTAATAATCCACCCTCACATAAGAATAAATGAAATGGAAATAAGTTTCAAAAAATAAGGAAAAATTATTAATGACTAGATCAACCAAAGTACATCATTTATACACAAGTGATTTTTAGGTTGTATTTTAATCAACTATACATAATTACAATTACCATATAATATCATGTAATGGAACTCATTACTTCATTTCATTTTATGAGACAATTCCATTCGTTCCCATGATGAAAATATTAGGAATTGTAACCCCTGAGGATACGAAACATATTATAGACTCTTATTGAATTCACAAATCCCACATTAAGAGTTCAATCATTTTCCCACCAAATAGAACCCTCCTATGACGTCGAACTATATCTTATCTTTATCAATGTTATTTAAAAAATATTCTAATGTGATATGAGGGAGGAGTTTTATTTTTATGTACAAGTCAAAAATTATCATGGAACTATTTAATGCAAAGGAATAACTACTAGCATCTAATCCAAGGAACAATGAGAAATATATGAATAAAAATTAAACCTAAAAATAAAAAGACACCTCACTCAATAAACTGATAGATAGTGAATGTTTGACCCAATATCCTTAAATATTAATGTTATTCTAATATGATGGGTGGATAAACTAAATGAAGAATAGTTAAAAGGTAAATGTTTTCATTTACTAAGTCCAAATGACCCTATTCCTAAAATAGTATGTGAAAAATCCTAACAAAACTCAAGGGAATCATCTTATTGGTCACCTCATCCCACTATGCCTCAAACCAAAAGGTATATATTATAAGTAGAGACACAAACCACTTACCAAAAAACCATTTTTTGAAACAAAACTCCACTTTTATTGAATGGAACATGATATTGGATTCTATTCGCCTATCTAAATAACTCAATGAATCATTCTTCGAAGACCTATTAAATCATCAACATTTTAAGGACCCAACCCCAGTGGACTGGAGTTGGTGCCTTATTTGATTACATTTGCATAAATACAAGTAATACAAATCCCGAAGGACCAAGTAGTTTAGTATTTTTGGAAAAAATATAAATATATAAGTTAATCATAACATAAGGAAAGGAAAAACAACACTAATTTTTTCTACTAGAGTCACCACATCTCCTATATTTTTCATGCAAGTCATTCATAAAATACCTCTTCATCTCCAGAGAAAATGAAACATAAGGAAGTGGTGAGCTCAAATGATCAGTAAGAGTAAGCAATATAGTGGAAGATATTTTAATCATTAGACATGGTGAATAATTGAAAACAGATGCCTTTAATAATAAATATGAACACATTATGACAAGAAAATTAACTATATAAATAATGCCATAATAAAACATAACCATGGGTATTCTACTAGTCGAATAACCACATGAAATTTCAATTACAAGCTTCATAATGTAGGAAGTGAATATTCTAGAAATTCAGAATCATTGTTTCATGGCCTCGGCAAGACATTTAGTGATTAAGGCCTCGCCCAAAATCAATTTCACATTGGTAAAGGCCTCGGCCAATTCCACGTCTATTTGTCTCATGAGACCTACCGATGAATCAACGGGCTATAGATGGCCCCAACCATCACATTATATGTTCATTTAATTCCTAATATGATCGGGGATAAACATAAATAATAAATACATTCATCTTGAAACTACCATATGAAATGTAACAATCTTTCCCCAATCATCAAACATAAAACACTGTCCCTTCGGAATAATATGGTGAATGGTTTTAGGATAGATCATCCAAAATACAGTTAGTCATAACCATTAATTTAAATATTTTAGATGTCTTCATAAATTTCTAATCCTATTAATACCATGGAATCAACAAAGGTGTTGAATTAGATGAAAAACACTCATATAAAATCATTGAGAAATTTTTGAGATAAATACACCTTTATTTCAAAAAAAGAGTTATTTGGGAAAATTAGTTGTATAAAACAAGAATTGAGGTAAGATATTATATTCATAATAAATGAGTGATTTTATAAAGATAATTATTTCCAGAAACAGATCATAGATTTCCCTTGAAAATTGGAAAGTATTTGGGAAATTCCCATGGATCAATCTTGTATTTTGGAAACAACTTTGAACGTTCCTTTAAAATTTTGTAAATATCCATAAAATAAGGAAGGGTTCTAGTTTTTACACATATATATGATACTCCCACAGAATATATGATGAGTACATAACAATAAATTATAATTTCATTGAGGTAATTAGACAATGAATGTATCCCGAATGAAAATGGATGTTTGGGTGGAAAATCCCTTACCTTAACTCCAAATGTATTCTGCTCTTGTACGTAAGTTCCTGGATTATGAAATTCTAATTTTTAATAACATATTTCAGAACCTTGTTGAAACGTATTTAGTTTTCTATAATTCTGGTTCTTTCATTTATTCCCTTATTGATACTTTATTGTATTGAATTTCGTAATTCTGGAGTGTTCGTTTCCTTTATTTTCATATTCGGTTCACTTGCATTTAAGTAGTTAAGTGGAATGGATGTAAATCTCCAGAATTGAAATTAAATATTATTTATTAACATCCAGAATTGTCAATTTCCATTTCTATCATTTTTTTACATCGAATTATGATGAATCATTAGATGACCACCTCTTCGATTATTCGGCGGTATTTGGAATATTTTGAACTAGTTTGTGATATAACATAATTATAAGTACATATTCTGGTTCATGAATATTAATTAGGTTATAAAATATATATTATAGTCTGGTTCATCCATGAATATGGTTGCATGACCAGTAATGAAGAAGAAATCGAAGAATGAAACTTCGTCATCCAAGAAGGTTATCGATCGGAACCTCTTGGATGACGATTTCATTTATAAAATGAATGGGAGGGAGTAAGAATATATATGATTGTTCATCCATTAACAAGATATAAATCCAGTATATAGATTTTATTAGAGTAATATTGATCATTTGGATAGAGGAGGTGAAGAGATGATAACAAAGGTTGATAAATTGAAATAAAAACAAATGAGAAGGAAGGGTGCTTTGCCTCTTGAAACAACCTCCTTGAGAAACTATTTAAGGGAAGTGGATTTGGTATTTTGGAAATACTAAGAGATTACTGGTCATGGGGAGTTACTAGGGAAGGAGAATTTGTCATATCATTGAGGAGCATCAAGGCTTAGAGGTGTGAAGTGAAGAGGTAGTGGTGGGGGTTTTTATATTGGAGGAGAGGAGTAATTTTTGAATATTTAATTCATTATTTTTTTATTTCCCTCAGAAAACAAATTGAATTGTTTCATGTGACCACTAATAGTAATAATGACTTGTGATTTAGAACCATGTGGGATTACATCATCCTTACATCACTTATGATGCAGTAAATCAAGTATTTATCCTTTATTGTATTTTATCATTTTTTACTATTCATAAAAAATTCATGAAATTCAGAAATATCCCAAAAATTCACCCCTACCATTTTTCAATGTGTATAATTCAAAAGAAAAGCCCAATTTTGAAAAATAATTTTCTAAATATTATTAATTTATATTTTCAATAAAAGAATACTTAATTCAAAAATTAACAGTTCTAATTCTACAACTACTTCATTATCCCAATGAAAAAATAACCAAGATGTTATTATCTACTAGCCTTATGAAAATAAAATAATAATAAAAATTACTATTTTTTAGGGACATATTACTATTCATATTACTATTCATAAGGGTATGTTAATATTCACTAACAATCAAGTTTGTTCTATCAGACTCCAAATGTCATACTGAACACAACTCTAGACGACCATTTTTCAAAATTCAAAACATTGAAGAGGAAAAGATATGTTTAATGGTTAGATTATAAAATTTCATTCTATTTTTATTTTCAAAACCTTTTTGTGTTACATTCTCCCCTCCTTATAAAAATTCCATCCTCAAAATTCACAGAATATTACCTAAAAAGATTCGTGTACGACTTTAACATAAGCTCCTCAGGATCCTATGTAGTTTCCTCTATCATATGGTTCCTCCATAGAACCTTCACCAGACATGTCATCTGATTTCTCAATACTTTTTCTCTAGTATCAAGAATCATAATAGGCTCATCAGAGTAAGAAAGATCGGGCTCATGTTCCCCTTCCTCAAAAGTGAGTACTTGTGCTGGTTCTAGGATGTACTTTCTTAACATTGACACATTGAACACATTGTGAACCTTGGGGAGACTTGGCAGCATTGCCATACGGTAAGCTACAGCTCGGATTCGGTCCAGAATTTTAAATGGTCTGATGTACGCGGGACTTAACTTTCCCTTCTTACTGAATCGTATAATACCCTTCAATGGAGATACCTTTATGAAAAAGTAATCACCTTCTTGAAACTCCAAATCCTTCCTTCAGTTTTCTGCAAAGCTCCATTGCCTACTTTGAGCTATTTTGATACGGTTCTGGATAATCTTCACCTTTTCCGTTGTTTCTTAAAAATGTTCTTGCCCCATGAGCATTCTTTCACCAACATCATCCCAGCAAGTTGGTGTACGACATCGCCTCCCATATAATGCTTCATAGGGTGCCATCTGTATAATTGAATGGAAGCCATTGTTGTAGGAAAATTCAACGAGAGGTAAATAATTATCCCACATGCCTTGAAAATCATGTTAACAAGACATAAACATGTCTTACAATGTTTGAATAGACCGTTATGATTGTCCATCAGATTTTGGGTGGTAGGCAGTGCTCAAACGAAGATCAGTATCTAGGGCCTTCTTAATACTTTTCCAGAATATTGATGTAATGTGTGGATCATGATCAGAAACAATCAATAGTGGTACTGCATGAAGTCTCACAACATCATTAATATATAGTCTTGCTAGACGTTCAAGTGGTAGATCTTCTCTTATAGCAAGAAAATGTGCTGACTTTGTAAGACGATCAACAATGACCCATATTGAATTGTTCCTTCTAAGAGTTTTCGGTATTCCCATGAAAAATTCCATCGTTATATTATCCCATTTCCACTCACGTATGGGAATAAGTTGAAATACTCTTCCAGGTTGTTGCCTTCCAGATTTCACTTTTGGACAAACCATACATCCTGACACAAAATCAGAAATCTACATCTTCATGTTGTCCCACCCAAAATGTTCCTTCAAATCTCTATACATCATAGTACTACCATGGTGTATAGAGAAATTGGATCTATGATAATCATCCAACAATTCCCATTTTAGATCAGGTATATTGGGAACACAAATTCTCTTCCAAAATTTCAAAATTCCATCTTCATATAAGAAGTCACTCAATCTCCCATCATTCCCAGCTTTAATCTTCTTTTGAAACTCCTCATCATCAGCCTGAGAACTTTTTAACCTTTCTAGAAAATATGGTTTGTCAACCATTTGAAAAATAATTGATGATTCACCATATATGGTTATTCCCATATCCATCTTTACCAGATCCATGAAAATAGGATCCCATTCTACACTCATCTTGTTCACAACTCAATGATCATTTCTGGTCAACACATCTTCCACCTTATTTTTCCCCCATGTAATAGTTTATCATGCAATCTTAATCCGTGAAGAGTTCAAGACATATCCTTTGAATCATGTTCAGTTCTTTCTATGGTAAAATATACTCCAATCACTTGTGATCAGTATAAATCTATCAATTTTCACCATGGAGATAATGTCTATATATCTTCAAAGAAAAGATTACAGTTTCTAACTCAAGATCATTTCTAAGATATTTTTTCCCAAGAAATTTTATCTGTCGTGATGAAAATGCAATAACCCTATCATTTTCCATAGGGAAACAACCAATTTCTTTCTTTGAAGCATCACTATAAATAATAAACCCATCATTCCCCGACGGTAGAGTTAATATAGGATCATTGAAAAATCTTATCTTTAGTTCTTTGAAACATTCTTCACAATATTTAGTCCAAACCAATTTAACCCCTTTACATGTGAGCTTTGTTAGCGTGTTATCCATTCAGGAAAAATTCGGTATGAAATGTCGATAATAAGCTGCTAAGATAATAAAATTGCATACCTCAGTTATGTTTTTTTATCATGGGCCAATCTTGGATTGCCTTTGTCTTTATAGGATCAACTAGGATTCCATCCTTAGGGAAAATATGGCTAAAAAATAAATCTCCTGAACCTAGAATTCAGACTTTCTAAACATCACATATAATTCATGCCTTCTAATGGTATTCAGGATAATGCGCTAGTGATTTTCATGATCGTCACATCTTTTGGAGTATACAAAGATATAATCAATAAATACAACTAAAAATCATAGATATATTGCACGAAAACATTTTTCATTAGATCCATGATGAAAAAGGATGCATTAGTCAATCCAAAAGTCATCAATGTAAATAGGTAATACCCGTACGTGGTTCAAAATGCTTTTTTTGGAAGGTCTTCCTTCCTCACACACATATGATGATATCCAGATCGAAGGGAAATCTTTGAAAATTATTGATCTCCATGAAGTTGGTCAAATAAATCATCAATGTGAGGTAGGGGATACTTAATCATTATTGTAATAGCATTGATTTCCCTGTAATCATTGCAAAGCCTCATGGATCCATCTTTCTTCATAACAAAGAGGACAGGGGATCCCCATGGAGAAACACTAGGTCAAATAAATCATTTTTCACTCAAATCCTCAGTTGTTTGTTTATCTCCACTAATTCCATAGTGACCATTCTATAAGGGGTCTTCGATATGGAACATGAACCAGAAATTAAATAAATGTAAAACTCAATTTCTCGTTCTGGAGGATGTCCAGGTAAATCTTCTGGAAAAACAACATCATATTCTCTCACAATAGGTAAATCCTCTATTTGAAAACTATTTTCCGCACCCACAGTTATTTAATTCTATTCATCCCATATAATTGAATTTAGTTGAGATATTGGGGATGGATCTAGATAAGAATCAGGTGGTGATGATTCTTCTCTAATGATAAGCTGTTCTTAATCATCGTCATTAAAAATCATATCCTCATACTTCTTACAATAAATTTTTGCATCATGGTCTGAAAGCCAATCCATACCGAGGATTATATAAAATTCAATCATGGTATTGATGATGAGATCAGCAGATAAAGAGCATTTGTATTCCCTAATGGAAACTCATTCATAGATATTTGTAACAATGCTACTTCCCTTAATAGTGGTTACTAACAACTCCCTTGTTAAATCAAATTAAAAATATCTAATTTTATTAGAAAACTGGTATGATATGAAACAATGTGATGATCTAGAATCAAATTAAGCATTGGATAAACATGAGGAAACAATTAAAGTACCTACCACCACGGCATTAGAAACTTCAACCTCTGCATTTGTGATTGCATAGGCTTGTCCCTTATCACATTCCATTTTGTATTGAATATTTCCTTGAATTTTTCGACAATCATTAATATAGTGTCGCATCTCTGAACAACTATAGCATTGAATATCACTGGCTTCCTTCTTCCCTTTACTATCACCAGCAAGATGGCCTTTCTGGCCACTTTTCTAGTATACTCCTTTTCTTTTAAAGCATTCACTAGAGTGTTTCCATCCACAATTATCACATGGTAAAAATTCTACTCTTCCCTTCTTACCTGTTTCCTTATTTCCTTTCCTAGGGTTTTCAGCAGCCCTCTTCTTTTCTTTCATCCCCTTTTTGTAATAAGAGTTAGAGAATTATTTTTCTATCTTGATAGCACACGAAATTATATCCTCATATGATGAAAAGCATTGGGAGACCAGTGCATTCCAGAGGAATGGATTTAGGCCATCAAAGAATCAATCAATTTTACTCATTGGATTTTGTATGTAGTCTACAACATTTCATGCTAATCTTGTGATGTTAGCTTCATATCATGAAACATTCTCATCTTCCTTATTCCTCATATTCAATAATTTCTCTCCACATCTTCTCACTGCTCACGAGGGAAATATTTTTCTATGATGATATCCTTAAAATCCCTCCATTCCATCTCTTCTATCTATTCCTCCTCCTTTGTGATTTGGATTAGTGATCACCACTGATCCATATCTTCTGATAGATGATATACTTTCATGACTACTTTCTCTCTATCATTATATCCCAAAGCAAGAAAAATCTTCTCAAGGTAACATGTCCTCTTCCTTGCTACAAACGGGTTTGTAGTCCCGTTGAATGATGGTGGTTGTTATTGCATTAAGTGATCTACCAAGAATCCTCCACGTGGTGGATCCGAATGCTCCATATGAGTAAGGTTATTATTAAAAACATGAGTAAGTTATCCCAGTATAGTTATGAGTTTCTCAGCACCAGTCACAACACTACAGCCAACATTATTATCTTTCATCAAAGAAAAATCCCTATAGGGGACACGTGTATTAATGTGATTTCCATTCCGTCCACTATGCGCCATATCTAGATAATAGCATAAACTAGATTAGGTTATGAATCATAATGTATAATGTTAAATAAAAAAATACTCAGAAAAAATGATATCCTACCTATGGCTAATACCATATTCACAGAAACGATTTCTTTGAGAAATATTTTACATTTCAATCCTTTATAATGGATTGAAAAGAAAATTTGAATTATCTTAATCATATCCCATGGGAGTGTCGTAACCAAAGAGTGTAGTAATTCCCATTGTCGTGCACCAGTTCCCATTCGAGTCTAGCTCAATGTGGTGTTTTTGGGTTTTATCCCTAGATACATATGTTTCAAAGCCACCTTTACCTGTTCTTATCCAGACAGGGATGTATTGAATGAACGATCCACATAATCTATTCCATACCAAAATACAAAGGTTTTATCCCTAGGGAGAAAATGAATGTCATATTCTCAAAATGGATTGGAATCCACCATAAATAATCCTTAAAATAATGTTGATAATATTTTCTTGATCCCTATCCATGGAATTGATATATAAAAATTACATGGGGAATTATCATTTCCTTTTAGATAAGGGGAAAGAAACTAAAAAAGTGTTTTCCTATGATTCATAAGAAAATGGGTTTTTACAAAAATCTCTATCCAAGGAAGAAAAAAGGGTTACCCAATATGGAATACGTGTTTCCATCCCAGTTTTTGAAATATATATCTTAATATGTGTTTATCCAATACTCATTTTACACAACCAAATATTTTTTATGAAACATTGGAGAGGATGGGGCCTCTACAACCATAAATATTGTTCCATTTAATCCTGAAGTAATTTTTCCATTCATAGAGACCATACCATATATTTAATTTTTGAAAACACTATACATCCATTCTGGGATAAATTGGATGATAAATTATTCACGCCTATTTTCCCTAATAAAGGGGAAAATCGTAATTATCTACCCAATATTCAATAATGAGTTTCAAAAACCTTTCACAAGATAGAATTACAAAATACAAAAACTTACGATGACCCATAACCTATGTAATTAAATACAAATATGACTTAATATGTACTAGAGTAGTATGTCATGATCCTCATGAAACACCCATATTTCTCTATGTGTAATTATAGAAAAACTCTAGAAATTTTCCCATAGTTGTCATTCTCCGCCCATCTAAACAGAGAACCATTATAGTTACAAACTAATAATAAGAATCATGCATCCATCCAAACGTAAAATACAAGATTCCAAAGTGGAAGGACTACTAAAATTATATTTAAGATCCATATTAAAAAAATTGGTTACCAAAAATTTTCCTATTAAAATGTTGAATAATAATATCATATTCTATATTGAAATTTGATAACTCGATAATAATTATCCAAAGGGTTATTTTTTATCCCATTCATAGGCCTATTGATCAATAGAATAGACAAATTTCAATCCCTCGCCTTCATTGACATGCATTTTGGATAAAATCAAATATGAAAATCTAGAAAAGATAAGATATAAACCACCAATAGAGCCCCCTAATGAGTATACTTCTACTGAGTTATTCCATTATGTTGGAAAATAAAAAAAAAAGTCCATTTACCAATGTGTGGTGCACCACATATCCTTGAGCCTCCTGGAAGGAAACACATATATATATATATATTGTCATTCAAACCTTGAAATTTCTTGATCACCTAGTTATCTCGTGGTTATATTATTATTGTTGAATCGACAAAATGTAAAGATATTCTCACTGTACTATGCATTCAATGTCAAATGTTGTAAATTATTTGGCTTTGTGGTCCACTATAGATATAACAATTGTAACAATTAAAATACTAATGAAATCCTATAGTTTCCTACAATATTTAATGTATTATCTTGGTTTTAGAATCATTATGTATGTTTCTTATTTCATGCTATACAAAAAATTTCCTATAGATAGGCTAGTTGAAAAAGAAGTTGAATGGGTAGTTTAAAGACTGTCTAATATATATTCTCTCATGAATATAAAGATTTAAAAATTTTAATAGACATATATTGAATACCACCCTAATAAAAATAAAATAATTATCAGTTATGTAATTGACCAAATCAAAAAAAAAACCTCATTGTGATGGTATAGATCACATAAGTCCTATACATGGGACATGTTCTTGTGGCCACCTCACATAAGTAAAATTTTCATAATTATCCAAAGGATATATAAAATGATCAATTTATTATGTTAATTATTAGACACATATTCACATATTATTCCTTCTAATATGACTATCCAAATCAGGTTTTATATGAATGTACATTACATTCATGCATGAAAAACCATTAACTTTCTCACAAAGTTCCCTTGAATCAACAATCCATCATTGATTATGATGATTAACACTCACATAAGTAATTGAAATAAATATTTTCCTACTCATATGTCCTATATTCCTAACAATTTTTTAATTTCATTTATACAATAATGCTTCACCCTACAAGGGGTCTCCTTTATAAAGTTCCTCTATCTACCCTTATGAAAATATAATGGATTAAGGTGTATTATATTTTTTCTTCATGATGGTAATCTTCCATTACCAAGAACATTACTACCCCCAAAAAACCCTTTTTTCTTATGTGTAAACTTTACTCATATTATGAGCATTCCACATCAGACCAGTACCTAAACACAACATGAGACTTGGATTCCAATGCACTATGGTGTACTTCTGTATAGGTTCCTATAAAATTATAAGTTCCAATAATCTTCTTAATCATATATATCCTTTATGGTAATATGTGGGGGAGATATTCCTTAAATACATTAGGTATGAGCCACCTTTATCCATATCATAAGAGATGATATATGCATTTCATATGAAATGTTATAAAATAAAATTCAACTAACTAATCCATAAAATAATGTATGATATAGTGACTACCATAATGGTGTTATTATAATTTTATAACATGGTTGAATCCTATGATTAAGTAGAAACAATACATTAACTTGTCAATTTTTAATTCTATTTTACTCGAAAATATTAATGTTCATTTCTCTGTTTAATGTGCATTTGGGAACATTGTATTCATATGATCAATTCATAATGTGATCAGGCCATTTACTCATCTGTTGTAATGTTGTAGTAATTTTATGGGATCAAGGAGATTCCTTGAGGGATTATATAAAGGAGGAAAATATAATAATATTTTGTGAGTTTCATGCTATGTACATGGAAGAATCTCCATCTCCCTCGATGCTCTTTCATTCTTCATCATCCTCTTCCCACAAAGATACAATCATACAATTAGTGAAGGAGTGTCTAGATTGGACATAGAGTTATTTGGTGAAACCGTTGGATACACCCAAAGAGGTTGAATGTGATTAGGATTCATATTTTTGTTCATTATCTATCAAATGGGATGAAGAAAAATGATGCAACTCATCGCTGAATGGTATAAACCAACATTTATTATTTACAGTTTTTTTAGGTATCCCGCATGGTGATCTTGAGTTGTGTGTTTGTTATTCATTTCTACAAAGAAAATGTAAGTGTTAAACTATTTAAAGTCATCCATTAGTGGTATGTAAGGTTTATCTTATATTTTTAGTCCCAAAATAGTTTTTAAAATGTAAATTATATAATATCATATTGATATCATAATGATTATCATTAACAAAAATTGATTATTTATTCAATAGTTTTGGGATCATGTTATACGATATGGGATATCATAATAAATAAAATATTTTGGATCTTTTTTTGCAATGTATCTTTGAATAACATATAGAAAATTTGTTTTTATGATATCATTGAAGAATGGACAAAAATTAGAGTATTTTATCATCAAATCAATATGGTACATGTCATAGAGTATGAATTCCATGACGGATTAAATATTACATAGAATGTGGTTAAACCTATTTGAGACCTTTCATAATCCATGACGTAAAAATGTATAAGATTTGATGGATTAATCCAACATAGTTCCTATCATAGGGAGAAATATAAAGTCATTGTTTGATGTTAATAATACAGAGGGGATTTCCCTTTGATTCAATGTCACAAAACTCATATTTTAATGCTATATAGGCATGTTCCTTAGGAGTTATTATTGTAAAGGTTAACAAAACAAGGGGATAATAATACATTTCAGACTATCCTAAATTTAAACTCTTTGACCCCTGGTTTTATTAATATGGAGACCATATAATTTGTTATTTTAATCCTATATAGACAACTGCATGAAAGGGATAATATCTCATGATATATGGATTATGGTTGTACTTATATAATATTTATTTTACTATCAGGTTATCTCTTATTAAATTATGTTATCCTAATTTTTTTTCACATATCATTGTTTTTTATTTGGAAATATATGTAATATCTATCTTAATAAATGATATATGAAACCTACTCCACCTTGGAAATGTTGTATATCACACATAAGGATATATGGATATCAGTAAAAATGATTTGTAAGGGAAAATTATTTTTTAAAATATTTTAATTATGAATTTAATTAGATAGTTTTTTATGTTTTATCAAAGTAACAAGAGACACCCTAGGGGGTGAATCAGCCTGAGAGCATATTTTAACATATCTCCTTATATTAATCCATTCATCCTAATATCTCATTTCAATATTATAAGGAATAATAATTCATCATTACTCTAATTTTTTAAATCTCTATAAACAAATATAAAACATATATATAGAAATATAAAATGAAATCTATATAGATATTTTACTTGGTTCACCCACACTAAGCCACATACAAGGACAATACACACTATAATGAGTTGGTTTATCAAAAATCAACTATAAATCACTAATTATTGGGATAGAATATATTGGTATGGTTACTCCTCACCAAGGATCACATCAAGAATAGTTTTTGGGTGATACCACTTCTCACTAAGTCTTATTGCCTGTATAAATAATGGTACGGTCACTCGTCATTAATGGTCACACATTTTTCTCCTCCATAAAATGATTTGGTTAAGGTATTAAATTATATACATATAGGTATATTATTTGAATAATTAAATAAACATAAATCTATGTTTTGTTCATGGAATCTGAATCCAAAATTTCAGATATTGATTCTATAGTGAATACCATGTGAAACATTCAATTTAAATTCAAAATAAAAAAAATCCTTATAAGAAGTGTTATGTCATTGATCTTCAATCTAACTGTTCTCAACAGCAATGTTGCAAAATTATTTTTTTAATCGTAAATATTATTATTTATAATATTTAATTATTTGAATAAAAAACATAAAAATCCCATATATGATCTTCAATAATGATCTCAGTATATTCTATTTTAAAAACAACATCAATATAGATAATCCAGATTTGCAATAGTGCTCACGTGGGTGATTTTAATAATCCTATATAAGAGAAAACAATTCCTCTTTTTTTATAAATTCTTAAAAACATCAATGTATTATATTATTTTTTCTTAAAATATATAATAGAGTCAAATAATTCCAAAAATAATTTGAATTTTAAATTAGGAGTCCAAATATTAATTAACTTCTAACATCCTCTACTTATATCCATCCTTTGAATATTCTTAAAATAGTTCAGAACCATTGAATTAAGATTGGAAATTATTAGTTTCAAAAATATCAACCATTTCTCTATGTGACCACCATATCATTACATAATCATGATTTATACATAAGCTAGAAGTCACTATGTAACCAGATTCATTCAGACATGACATGTCATTTTGTCGTATTACTTCTTAATAATGCCTGGTATATAAAAGTTTTGACCTGATACATTATGGTGTGTAATATTTTTAAACCAGTAGGATTATTTATGATTCAACATGCTTGGCCCGATAGTATTTTCATGGTACATTTTCACTAAACATAGCCTATTACTAGTGTAGTGTGGCATTCCTTCCATGATGAAAGCATCGTGGTTCTAGAACCATTGAAATATACCCAATAACCCTTTGTGCAATGATATTGATTTTTCAGAATGGATATCTATAAAACAAAAAATCAATAAATTTCCAATATCTCTTTATGATGAATCATATTTTTTCTTAAAATGAACCATAAAGCACAAAATTATTAAAAAAGGAACCTTAATATCATAAGAGAAAAACCTTACGAAAAACATATTTCTTGTGTAACCTCTAAACTCATGGAAGGAATTCCGCTCATGAAGTTATAATTTATTCTTTTAAAATCATCCAAATAAAGTAATGCCTAGGTCCACAAAGATAATTTTCCAGTTTTTATTACGTCTGTACAATTATATATCACTCTTAATATATCTCCAAGTAATTAATTATAAGATTAAACTCCATTCAAATTCATAATATACATGGATAATGATATTAAATCCTTCATTCTCTAGTGATTGGATAAAAAATCATCATACCCATTGTTGTAGTAACAAACTCAATTTCTGTAGTACAAAGGCAAGTACATAATGTATAGAGATACCAACACATTCATATATGGAGATATGAAAGTGTCCCTTTATAACTCTCAAAAATATCATCCATGTATATCATATAATTCCAGTTACATAAACCATTCCCATATCCCCATCACGATGATCTAAATCTTTACTGATACTCCACAACACAACCTCCTCTAGGTTATTGTCAGAAAATCCAATATACTGATACTTTGTTTTAATGATATCATCCTTTTTTTAAAATACTACCCATACCATAAATTCTTATTATATTAAATTTTTGTGC
The DNA here is from genome assembly GCA_963277665.1 of Viscum album. NCBI lineage: Eukaryota > Viridiplantae > Streptophyta > Magnoliopsida > Santalales > Viscaceae > Viscum > Viscum album. The sequence continues at coordinate 693,818,680 of OY728120.1, read as the reverse complement.
ATTCATCTCACTCACCATTTTTTAATAAAATTAAAAGGGTATTCTCATCTATATTTATCATTTCATATAAACCCTATATCTCCTAACAATATAGGATTTCATTCATGTATTCTCATCTTATTTTAACATAACTCATGAGGGTCATTTCATAGCACTACTTTCCCTTTCTATCATAATCCACGATCCTCTAAATAAATTTGTTGGATTTCATTTTATCACCCTTTTGGAATGATAATTGGTGTATCAAAACCTTCAAAAATTACCCCTTTAAAAAATACTTATTTCTATATATACTGAAGATAATACATCTTATCATACCACTTTTGGGATATGATGTTATTTCAACCAATATTAATTTAAAAATTAGATTAAATAAAGCAAAACACTACTCCGAAAATTCCACTACTTACCATATCATTTGGAAATGATGCATAAGAAACCCCAATAAGCCTATTGAGTTTGATCTCTTTGTAGAAAATAATATTCTTTATAAATTTCATCAATTTCATCCTTATATCTCACTGTTTACTATCAAACCTTTATAGCTTCATAAATTTAATTTTGTTGAAGGAATATTTCCCATGATCTCAACATCATTCAATAAATAATTATTAGAATATATGTAGATAATAATACTTTTTGAGACATATCACATCTGAGTAAATTAATAACACATGTAAATTTAAAACCAGGGATACCATTTGATATATGTGATCTTTCTTTCTTCACAGGACATATACATTATCAAATAATCCTTACAAATGGAAGTAACCTAACGACTTCTTATTCATAATAATTTTTTTTCTATAAATCAATTTAGTACCATAAAATAAACTAATATGATACCCCATTGTTAGTTTATAACTAGATTGAACATGTGTTCTTTTATGAATAAAGATTCATCTTCAATTGATTTTTTGTCATCATTTTATTGAACATGAACAACTTCTTTTAGCCAATTTCACTTAAAATAAACCATCATATCACCTATAATTCATCATTACTACATGTAAGGATATATTAATAATTGATTTTCAAAAAAATTAGTAAAAAAATGATTTAACATTGGTTCAAATCACGACTATAGTGATTCTAGGTGTTTTTGTGAAACTTCTACATGTTGAGTTATCAGGAAACATCATAGGAAGCTTTTTAAAAAGAATCAAAGAACAATTTAGTCATGGTTTAAACCACGTCTAAACACTTAACCTGATTTTTTAATTTAAAAAAAATATTTACTATTTATTTATTATGATATATAAAAAGTATGTTTATAAATGTTTTGGCTAGGATTTCAACCTATAACCCTTTGGTTATTATGCAATGATTTTTCTACTCCACTATGGTCAATAACTGGGGAATAAAAAAAGATTGGTATTCTTATATATCTCTATAGATAAAAATATAAAAATACATAAGCATACATTTATTCATTTATTTTATATTATTTATTATTATTAATTAATATATTATATTTATCACAAAATATATATATATATATATATATTATTATTATTATGATTATTTATTATGTGTACATATATATAATATATAATATATATATAATTAATAACAATTAAATAAATATTAAATTAACAATAAAAAAATAATAAGTAATGAACAAATAAATAATTAATTATTTAATAAATATTAATTAATAAATTAATAAATTTATAATTTAATAAATTTATAATAAATAAAAATTGATAAATTATGAATATATAATAAATAAATAATAATATAATAATAAATTAGTAAATAATAAACAAAAAAATAAAAAAATTGATAAATAACAAAATATGAACAAAATAATTAATATAAATAAAAAATAATTATTTGATAATAAAAAAACTAAATAATAATTCATAACAAAAAATTAAAAAATAAATAAATAATAACCAAAAATGATATATATTATAAATTAATAATAATTAAATAATTTACAAATACATAAAAAATAAAAAATGAAAAATAACTATAAATAATAAATAATAAATAAATACTAGATACACAATCAACTAATAAATAATACATAATACATATATAACAAACAATTAAATAATAAGTATATAATAAATTGATAAATAAAAAATAATTAACTAAAAATAAAATATATTAAACCATTAATAAATAATAAATAATAACCAAATAAAAAAAATTATCAGATATAATATATATAATATAATGATATATTGGAAGACAAATATTGGAAAATACAAATGCGAGCATTATTTATTCATTATTTAGAAATATATACATAGATAAAAAATATATTTTCATATCAATTTATTTATATACTCATATAATTTTTTTAATATTTTGAAATACAAATAAATATCTTATATATATATTAATTTATATAAATGAATATAAATAAAAAAATAGGGAGATATATATATCAATATAATGTATATAAATATATTTAAATGTATATAAATATACATTAATAGATATAAATATCTATTAATTTATATATATATATAACATTAAATTTACATAAATATGTATAAAGAAACACATTTATAAAATGAAATATAATTATATATATATATACACATATAAATATCAATATATATACCCTCAAATTATATATAAATATACAAAAAAACACAAAAATTCAAAAATATATATAAACGTCTATATAAATATATAATTACATCTAATTATAAATAAAAATAAAAATATATAAAAAAAATTAAAATAAATATTCTTAAATAAATATAAACGTATGCACAATGATATATATATATATATATTAAATCTCCAAAATGGGAACGATTAATATAATTGTGATATTTTCATATAGATTAGAATATAAAATCCTAGAATAAAATCATAGACCACCCAAATATCATAAGAAGACCATCTTAAATGAGGATGAAATTCAATAAAATGTTCACTCAATTAGGGAATCATAGCTAAATACTCTGTTTTGGAGGCATTCAAGGAATTTTTTTAATACAAAAAGACAATGAATAGGCTCCCCTAAATCTGATCGACATAAGGATTATTAATGGCTTTGATTTTATTCTTAGACACCCGGATCAATAGTTTTGATTCCTTGAAGATAAAGTTTGATATTTGACATCTCGAAGTAGAGTAATAATTTTTTTCTATTATATGGTACCAAATGTCTATCTAATTTCATTGTATTCATTCTTTTATGCTTATATTTGACATGTCATAGTGTATAAATGGACACCGAGATAAAAAGATATTATCATTTGATATTGAATACATAATTTTCATATTCCCTTATATCATTAGGTTCATGAGGATGTATTATCCATGATTTTTATGTATATATATATATGTATATGTGTGGGCATTTTTTTTCTGGGTGTTTATATATAAATATATACATACATTGATAAAGATTATTTTACTATTAATAATTAAAAATTTATTTATTTTTCAAATTTAAACTAATGAACAATTATTAAAAATAATAATTTATAATAATAATTAATAATAAATTTAAATAATAAATAATAATTTATTTTATATAATAAATAACAAATATTAGTATTAAATAATAGTTAATAAATAAAAAATGATTATAAAAAATAAATTATTTTTTTAAAAGGTAAATAAAAATTAAAAACTATATATTAATAATCATTTATTATTAAATATAATGGTAGTTTTTTTAAAAACCATATATAATTAGTGGTGGTTGTCTAAAACCATCATTATACTTAAATTAATATTTCTAAAAAATAAAATTCCGAATTTAAGGGTGGTTTTCAATAAACCGCATCAAAATGTCAACACTTTTCAATAATCCAATTCTTGGAAATCACAAATTAGGAATTTTGTGGTGGTTTTCAAAACAATCCATAAATGAATATTGTTTTAATGTGAAATGTGAAAACTTCATAGTACATGTTGACCATGTCTTCCATTAACACAAAATATAAATCTTCATCACTACTTGAATCTCTTTATTTAATAATGTTCTTATTTTAATTTCTAAATCCTCTACATATATAAATCTTTAGTTGTTTTATAACTACTGAGTCATCTTATATAAAAAAATTTCTTAATTTTTCCTTCATCAATTATCTCTTATAAATTCACACATAGTAGATGTTATTCTTCCATTAATGCACATACAGTGCATAGTACCCATAGACAACGTCTCATCAGAATATTAAAACAATAAAAAAATAGACACCTCTAGGTTTGGGTAATCTCTAAAATCCTCAAGTAGAGAAATGTGGTTTACCATCACATGGAAACAAATTAATACTAGTCTTCTTCCAATCCTTTTCTTTGAATAAAAACAATTTTACAAACTACTCTATAAATTATGGGATCAAAATATTTATTCTTACACCACTTGGTATTCTTCTACTTAATGATAATCATCCTACTAGTTTATGTATGCTAACCCAATTCATTTTTTATACATTCTTTCCCAAGATTCTTTTTCTATGCAAGGGATACTCCACAAATTTTATTCTCTTACATTGTAGTGATACCAACGGAACCAATGAAACTAGATTCATAATTATATTCAATGATTTCAATTACATCTATTTCTTATTAGATTAAACTTGTTGATCTTTACATTAAACATTCATTCTCATTATGTTTGATTAGAAATAACAGGTATATCATAGAACAAGATGGGTTTTTAACATTATTGTTTTTATTTATAAGTGTAGTCTAATCATTCTTCTTTATACTCTATCGTGTTTAATGTTTATCCACAACGGTTGATATAAAAGAAGAACTATTGTTTCATGATCCACTCTGAACTGCCTTACCTCATTATATTCACCCACAAACATTAATATATTCTCTAAATAAACATATTTTCATTTTGTGATGAAATTTTTTCTAATAGATATTGGATCAATTTAATTCTTCATCATTCTTTATCTTCTGCACATATTACAATATTTTATAATATGTCCATTATGACAATTTTAAAAAAAACTTCAATTTTTATGATCACTTCTTATCCTTCTCATCCATGGATTATATTGTAAAAATTCCATTTTAAATCTAGTCACCGAGTGTACTTTCAATCAACAATAAAAAATATTCCTAGAAAAGATTAATATTTACCACTTTATTTAGGAAAAACCACTCATCATTATTTTTATCTATTTTACAAACCACCAAAACCATAAATAGAAGGATAAAAAGATGACGTAAATAAAAAATACCTTCTTTATTATAGCATAGAAGGATTTGAAATTATGTTCCATTCAAAATCTATAATCATTCAAATGTAATATTTTTAAAATTAACCTTATTACCCAAAATCCCATAATAAAATCTTATTTGGTTATACAATACTCTTTGGATCACCATTTTTGACTCAGTAAATATATTTATTTATTTCCTTGATTCGCCTTTTTGAACCCCTCTTATCTCATTTTTTTTAACTCACTACAGGATTCATAATTTCATTAGAAGATGATTCAGAATATCCTTATCTATAATAGTTGATAATTAGGCTTCAATAAAATCCTCTTCCCTTCATGATTAATGGGAAAATAGTCAATTAGTTTACTTATATATTACCACCAAACTATTAAAATTTTAAAATATAACTTTTTCTTGAAAATACTCAAGTTACACTAATCTATTTCACCCATCAAGGATTTATTTTGTATCATTAAAGACCTACATTCATATCTTCAATTCCCAAAGTCGGATTGGTCACATGGAATCATTAACGTCTCCTCAAATACTAGAGGTTTCTGACTTGTAGAGAGGGCCTAGGTGGATCCATAGGTATATTATTCCATATTATCATAATGTATTGTTGAGTAATATCAATAATAGATAAGTAATGGAAGTAATAAATCATACATAAAATAGATAACCAATACAAATAGATAAAAAAATTAAATAATCTCATATAAAATGATGACGATACATGTCATATATCCATAGAAAACATAAAAAATATGTATACATGGTAATCATACAATATGTTGAAAAATGTATCAAAAGACCGAACTTTTCCACATGAATTATGAGTCATAGATTGGTACCATACTCCCAAACTCCCATGTAATCAATAACATGTAGTAGATAGATTTCTCTTATCCACGCTTATAATCATATAGTCTGTTTGGTTACAAATGACTGACCAAATAGGGCGTGATACATAAATCCAATAGTAAAACACCTAAGGTCTATGCCCTCTAGTCAGTGAATATATGTAACAATAATGTAAAAATAGAATACAACATGTAAGGTAATAACTCAAAAATGAAATATCCAGCATGTCTATATTTTCATTTTATTAATAATTCACTTAATAAATTCCATTTAAAAAATAATTCTTTGATTTAATAATCAGTCATGTGTCAATTATAAGTATGCTCAATAGACTATCCATTATCATTTAAAAATTTTGTCTCAAGACCTTGCATGTAGCCCGGTGTCCCCCATGATATCATGATCAATGATTTTAAAATATTACATTCATAATGTTAAATACATATACTGAATACAATATATTTCTTTATCTTCAATGACATATCATATAACCAATTTCAGTAATTATTTCATTTCATAACCTGAGACCATCCTTGGAATTCCATAGTTAGAATCCATGTCTCACTACAGGTGTAATATAAACCAATATCCTACAATCTCATCCGTGGAAATCCTTAAGAACCCAATTATCTTTCTAGGTGTGGTGTTGCATCTCTTCCATTTGAGTCCATCAATTGTTGTACACTAAGGGAGCCTATGTATCACTCATGTTTTAATGATCAAATTCCATTTGAGTCCATCCATGGAATTCTCATCTGAATCCATGTATCATACAACATATAATAGTCATGCCTTAGATTTTGTAATTGGATGTCCACTAGGGGGTCCATTTATCACCTACACATGATAATGGTTGAAGACAACTGAGTAAATGCATGGAATTCTCATATAAATCCATGTGTCTCCCAAGGTATATAAGAAATTAAATATCAATATCAAAATAATTTAATCATATTCATTTAAATATGTCAAGGTTTGCACCAAGGAAATCTAAATATAATCTCACCTAGAAATGTGACTCATGTATTGGACAAGCATAGAAGGCTTGGGATTAATTTAACACACATAGGAAAATCATTAACTCAATCATCTCAAGATTAAAAAACCTTTTACATGGAATGGCCTAGGGATAAGGAATCCATTAGCAATTTTATTAATCCATTCCAATTATAATTAAAAATTCCTATTCAAATTCATCTTCCAATTAAATTTACCTATTGAAGTTTACGTTAATAATACTTAGAAAAGGGGTATAGGGAAGACACTAAGGCATCCATCTCAAAACCAATCATATAGACCATTTAATAAAACAACCCACCAAAAGTGGTCGATCTGTTTTTCACGTATTCAACCAATAACAATTCATCAAAAACCTCTTTAAATGCTTATGTCATGATAAAAAATTCAATTTAAGGATTGAAACTCATTTATAAAGGGATACAATAAGAGAATTTTGCACATGGCATAATGATATATTTACAACCACTCGAATTTAAAAGAAAGACCTGAGACAAACTATCGTAGGTCTACAGTTGATAGATAATCCCATATCAACACCCAATTCAGCTCAAATCATAAAAAAAGTTGAATAATGGTCGGACAACCTTTTGATATGGAATATTATATTATATATAAATAGCACATCAGTATCTATAATAATGAAGAACAACTCAAAAAGAATTGAGAACTCACATATAAAAATCCAATGAAATGAGCGGCCCTTGAATTGGAGATCATATGGAAAGGCAGGATCATATCATGGAATAAACACCAAAAATATATCCATTGGTGGATGTTGTGTATTTAGGGGTTGTGTGAGGTAGGGTTTATACATACAGAATTTTATGGGAAAATGTCCATTTTACATAATATATCCGGGTCACATTGTTTAGAATCATTTTTACATGTATGAATTGGGCACCTTTATGGTTTACTATTAATGATTAACAAAGAGTGGGGAAACCGTTAAAATACCACTATCAATATTGACAATCAGGTAGTACTGTCATGTAGCCCAAATCACACAATTTTCAGAAACCATGAAGCATTGCATTTCTCCATAATAATTGGGTTTTGAGCTCTAGTCTAGCCACAGAATCCCCTATTAGCTTAATGAAGTCAAAGGAAATTCATATAAGTCCACATTTAAAAATTTATATAGATAAATTATGAAAAATAAATTTTTAGTACCTCAATAAAGAATAGGGTTCTAACAAACAACCCCCTACAATGAATTTTTCCAAGAATTTCCTTACCAAGGGTGGTGAAGAACGATGTGAGAGAATTTACAGTGAATAAGATCATACATATACCTCCTAGTCTGAAGAATCATCTTAAACTCGAATTTGATTCCCTATAAACATGAATAGTGGAATGGATTGGCCTCAGAGAACCTTCAAGAAACGATCTAGAAAATGAATAGGACGCTCTTTGAAGGACACATTTACCTAATGCTCAACCTTATGAGGATGAACGAAATGAGTCATGTCTAAATAATAAAACTATTGGTGAGATATATGGAATATTTCATGCATAACTTGGTGCCTCTAAGGTAAATGAAACTGATATGATACCTGACTGAGTCTCTCAAGAATCTCAAATGATTCGACATTATATTTTAAAACCTTACCTTGTCTCCCGATTCTCTTATTCCATAACCTCGGTGAAACTTATAAGAAAACCCAATCCCCAAGCATGAACTCTAATGGTCATCTTTACTGATCGATGTATGATTTCTAATGAGACTGTATAATAGTAATCTATTTTTGGATCAACTGAAACGTCTCTATGGTCTCCTCAACAAGATGATTTCTAATCATAGCTACTTTTCTTTCCTCTATGTAATATATGGGTGATCGGTATGACCAACTATAAAAATCCTCATAAGGTTCCATATTTATAGTATCATAAAAGAATATTTTTGTGTTAATTCAACTATGGGTATATGACTCTCCCTAGTTCCCCAGAGATATTGGATTCCTGCTCACAACATGCCCTCAAGCACCTGAATCATGAACTCTGACTATCCATCTATCTGGGAGTAGTATGTAGTGATTAGAATCACCTATGTTACCAACACCCTCTGTATCCCTTTCCAAAATAGTGAATTAAACTACGAGTCTCTATCTGAAATTATAGAGCATAGGATCCCATTATGTCATAATATCGCATTTGTGTACAACCTCTCAAACTCATCAATACAGAAGGTTTCCTTGATTAGAAGAAAATGTAAAACCAATGCGAGCCTCTGACTAAAACCAATAAAACATAATTTCCAAAAGGTGGCCTTGGTAAAATTGTCATAAAATCAATAGTGAGGCCAACCCACTTCCTCTCATGGATGGGTAACTGTTGTAATATTTTGGTTGGTCACTGGTATTCGCATTCACCTGTTGATACGTGTAACACCTCAGGACAAACCCAAATATATATTATTTTATTCCTGGTCACTAGTATTGAAAAAGAAAATCAAGATACATATTAGTGATGTCTTTATGAAATTACTATTCTGAATCATAAAGGTCTCACATCATCTCCTTATGAATTTATTCTAAAAATCATACATGTACATGTACATAGAGAACTTCATCATCACCAATGGTCTATCTAGGAGGAGTTTCCTCACCTTCCACACACTCCCATAGTACTTGGCTCTCATAATTTAATAGTTTCCCCATCCTCAATATATCCATTTGGGTAGAGGTAATGGATAAGGATGATAGAAATGTCTTCCCATGAGGGTTTTGAACCTCCCAATTAATCTTAGAGAAAATTCATGAGCTTCAACTCACTATTGGACTATTGAACATCCTATAATTGAGTCACTAAAATCAGTGCATCAGCTACAATATTATCTTTAATAACAATATTGGAAAGCTCTACCTCAAAAGACTTTAGGTATTCCACCCACCTCTACTATATCATATTAAGATTATAGGATGTATGTATATTATTATGTCTTTTGTATGCTGGGTACACACCAAATGCTCTCCCAGTAAGTAATGTCAACAATAGGTCAATGCATGGATAGCTACAACAAACTTGAGATCAGGTGTTGGGTAAATCCTCTCATGTAGCCTCAAAATCTGAGACTTTTACACCAAGGTTCTTTGAAATTGCATAAGAAATAATCCTAGAAATATATAGGATGCATCATAGTACTTATTTTAACTCATGAACAACTCTGAAAAAATCATTATCATCATTGTATTTAGTCTCCCATCATACTCCTAAAAGGATATCTCATGGGATTCTGGAACTAAAAACATTACACATTTTGTAGTCAATCCAATAAGTGGTGTTGAAAATAATTAGAATTATTATATGATGAAACTATAGTAATCATCACTCCCTATGAACCTATGCACCTCATAGCATTTCTTAGGTAGATCCCAGGAAACTATAGATCTCACCTTTTTGTGTCAACTGAAACTCTTTTCACTGAGATAATGTGACCCATGAAGTGAATTTCATACATCCATTAGTGGATCATTGTGATCACATCATATAATTGATTCTCTATTAGTGTATTCAATTAAATTTAATGATTTTTGGCATGGTTGTGTTGATTTTGAGAATACACCAAGACATAATCCATGAAAACCACCATATGATAATCTAGATAAGGATGGAACACTCAAGTAATCAGTTTCATGAAGACTACTATCATGGTCATGAGACAGATTGACAAAAGAAAAAACCCCTAGAGACCATACAAGCTATGAAAGGATATTAGAGGAATATCTGATGGTCTAAGACACACCTAATGATAACTATATCTCGAATTAATCTGTGAGAAAACATATCATCCTCAGTGCTGGTTAAAGAGATCAACTATCCATGGTATATGATACCAATTCATAACCTTCAAATGGTTAAATTTTCAATAATCCACATATATAATGAGGGTATCGGCCACCCTTTTTGAAAAAAGGACTTGTGAACCCCATAGAGAAGTACTCGACTGAGTAAATCCCATTGTATCTAAATCCCATTACATCCTCATGAGCTCTTACATCTTAGTAGTAGCCATCCTATATGGTGGAATTGATACCCATGCATATCTAGTTAATATCTTGATGATAATTCTACCATTCTCGCTAAAGTTAATCTTAAGAATTTATCTAAAAATGTCCATAAAATGATCAAACAGTGGAGGTTGGTTTTCATAATAAGTTCCATGATCATACAAATAAAGGCTCATAATCTAATATATCTTCTCACCCATCCCATGATTCTCAGGTCTAGCTCGACATGTATTGACATCCGTTAACCCTTTTGAATGAACTCTTCACTATCTCAAGATGTTAATGCCACCCTAAGATGATAGAAATCAACAATTTCATAAATGGGAACCAAAATTTCTATCCCAATAATGACAAAAGAACATGTCATATTAGGGAAAAATAGGTCAAACTTGAAGTTAGTCCTTGCAATCACAAGGGGAAGCTCCCTACACTATCATTCGTCATTATTTCTAATTTTGAATGGAGTTTCAAGAATTATTAAGCTTTTTAGATGTCAAATAAAGGATATCAAGGCTCTTAAAAACAAGCACAAATATAAATTTATCAGAGTCCCATTTACCATAAAGTATAGAAGATAATGTATAGGCTACTAGAATAAAACCTCTGATAATATAGTGTCTAGGATCCTACTATTCAAGGGATGATTGTACTATATATTTCTTTCCTAAACCATAACCTTGTGATACTTAATGGCTCCCCTGAACATATCCACATTATTTATAATATAAAACAACAGTGTAACAACCATGACCATAATCAGCACCTCAGCCTGATCAGACACATGTACTCTAGCTCCTTGCACAATGATAAGCTACTAACCCCTCTTTTAAATGTGATGTCAGTGTATACCCTCTCTTACTATCTACTGGTGGAAATGTTCCATAGAAGCGCTAAAGATGGCCCATCATTCTGCATGATTGACACTCGACTAGGCCCCCTGTATAGTATGGACTCATATGTCATATCCTAACATATTAGTATCACCTCACCTAACTACCATTTTATGTTGTCTCAGAACTAATATCATTGCGTGGAAGCTTCAGAAGTTCCTTCATACTACTAGTCGATGAAGTACCATATCGAGATGTGGAACTTCCTTGGCATGAACATCCATCCTCTCTTAGGCTATGTTCTACGATAATAATGTAATTCACTAACTACTACAAAATCGGTCTATATCCAGGGTTTTAAAACGTGACTATAAGACCAAAAATCATGGCTCTAGGTTATAGCCACAGTTCTCCCAACTGTAGCTTGTATTGGCCTAGATATAGGGTAATACCTATAGCCACAGTTCCCAACCGTGGCTATATCCTTATATCCATGGTTTGAACCATGGTTATAGCCCTATAGCCAAGGTTCCAACCGTGGAAACAACCCTAAATCCATGGTTCTCAACCCATGTAATTTTCTAAAATCACTCATCACATATATCTAGGGTTGATACCATGGATATAGACATATAAAAATGGATAGGAACTGTGGGTATAGACCAATAGAGACGATTTAAAACTGTGGCTATAGGCTTATACATTTCAAAAAAACCATCACCGTTCAGTCGGTGTTGGCCCCTTGCATCATCTCCAACACCCCCTGTAAATCCCCCCACTCTCCACCTTACACCCCGACTGTACCTTAAATATCCACATGCACCCCTCCCCCTAAAACCCCCCTTCCCAACCTTGAATGACCCCACTCACACCATGGACAGAACCCCCCCCCCCCCTCATGGATTCCCCCCAGGAAAACCCCACCCAGACTGCCCCCCCCCCCCACCTAGGCACCCCTTGAACCACCCCTACTAGACACCCCTTGACAGACCCCCCCCCCCCTCCTGGACTCCCCCTCCCTCTTGGATAGACCCCCCCTGCAAACCCCGACCTGGACAGCCCCCCCCCCCCTCTTGGACACCCTCCCTCCCTCTTGGAACCCACCTGGACAACCCCATAGATGAAAAAACCCATGGAAAGACCCCCCCCCCCCTTCCTAGAAACCCACCTAAACAGACCCCCCCCCCATGAAAACCCCACCCGGACAGCAGCCCCCCAGCTGGACAACACTTTCACCACCCCTACTGGACCCCCCTCCTAGACACCCCCTCCTGGAAACCCCCCTAGACAACCCCACCCGGACAACATCCCCCCTCCCCCCGATAGCATCCTCCCCTCCACCCCATAGAAAGACCCCCCCAACCCCACACATCCCTTGCACACCTTCCCCCCTACAGCAACCCCTTGGATAGATTCCCCCACTAGTGGACCCCCCAGGATAATAGCTACCCCCTATAGGACATCTTGGACAAGGTCGCCCTACTGGACCCCCTGGACAGCAGTTCCCCCTTTCTGGACCCCCTATATAGAACCCCCCCCCCCACTACTAGACCCCCCATGACAATAGCCCCCCTGTTGAGGCCCCCTGGACAACACCCCCTACTGGACCCCCCTTGCACCACCCCTGCTAGACACCCCCCTTGCACCCATGCTGGACCGCCACCCACCCACACCCCCTAGACAGTAGCCATCACCCCCCCCCCCCCCACCCCAAACATCCCTTTCACACACACCCTTGAACCCCCAGCACACCCATTGTCCCCCCCTTCTGGACCCCCTAGTCAACAACCCCCCCTACTGGACCCCCTGGACAGCAGCCCGAGCTCCCCGCCCCTACTGGACCCCCTGGATAGCCCTCCCCGCCCCTACTGGACCCCCTGGATAGCCCTCCCCCCCTGTTGGACCCCCTGAATAGTATCCCCCCTACTGGACACCCATGGACATCATCCCCCTGGTGGCCCCTCCTTGACAGAATACTCAATGATGGACAACCCACTACTTGACATCCCCACCTACAAATCCCTTTCACATATACTAAGGGATCCATAGTAAAGCAGATTGACCAAGTAGGTGAGCTTCAGGCTTTTCCATTATATGTAACTACCAAATCATAACATGTATAGGATGCTTTACCGAGTGTTGAGTTATTTATTTCCCGAGTGCCTTCCAATTTTGAATCCATAGTATTTTTATAATATTTCAGAGAAAGAATTCTTTTAGATTTCATTGTAATTTTGAGTTATCCAGAACATCCTATTGTTACATATACATTATGTGCTCCACCTCCCTCGAAATTAGTTGATTCTGATTCGATTTAGTCTATAGTCAATTTGTATTTCTGTGTTTTTATAGGTGATGCTCATTCATCTCATCAGGATTAATTGAGGTAGATTCTGTAGAATTGGTTTTCAAGGAATAGGTTGACCAGTTAAAAGTGATGGCAACTCTACTAAAGATATTCATGGAGGATAAGTTTTCATTAGTAGTGTGGAGAGATGAGGAAATGTTATTATAGAATATTTCAATCCTATAAAGCCTTTCCTGTTTTATCCAATACTCTAGTGGATTCCAGTAGGAAGTAAAAAGTTAAACAGTAAAGTGGACTCCATGGTTTTCACTGCTACAGTGGTCCCAATTGTGGGCCACAAGCATTCGGCCCAACCATATCAGAAAACAATAATCCAACAATCTCCCGTGTTACATCCCATGATGAGAAAGAGGTTAAGAGTGCCATTTTTTCACTAAATTTTGATAGTTTGGTTGGTCATTATGGGTTCACAAATTAAACATTGTGTTCTACTAGGACATAGTTCATGATGAGCTCCTTAACTCTATGAGGGATTTCTATAACCATGCCTCAATTCCCTATAGAATCAACTCCAATTTTATTTCCCTAATCCCAAAGAAGTAATATTTTATGGATGTAGAAGATTTCAGACCTATTTCTATTGGGAATACCTTTCCAAAAATCAATAGAAAAATTATATCTATGAGGTTAGGTCCCATTTCTTATGGGTTTATCTCTTCAAATTAGCCCCCCTGACATCCCTTGGACACCCCATAGATGCCACCCAAGACACCCCAGCTGCACCCTGCCTCCTGCCCTACAACCCCCCCACTCCCCACTTCCCTACAGACCCCCCCCCCAGTACCCCCACCCCCCGGACAACCCTTGGACACCACACCCGCACCTTGCCCTGCAGTCCCCCACGAACAGACCTTAGAAACCCCCATGGATATCCCCTTGTAGAAACCCCACCAGCAACCCTCCCCCCTTCCCTGTAGACCCACCTACCCGGAAACCCCCCGGACAGACCTTGGACACCCCATCTAGACCGCCCCTCCTAGAAAATTCTATCGCCATCAGTAACGTCACTTCATTATGATGGAATGATAAAAGAACAATGTCTTGAAATCATTCCAAGAATAGTCTTTTTCTAGAATAGTATTAATAATAGACTTCCACCACTTATAAATAGGACCCTCTAGTAGGATGGTTACAAAAATAACCTTAATAGACTAATAAATCTAAATATGGAAAAAATATACTCAACCTTCAATACCCAAACCATTTCATCCTAAGAATCATGTTACCCAGGAATTATTGTGGGGCTACCATCTTGATTCTGGGGATACTAGGTGTTTCTTCAAGATTGATTTATTCAAGTCATTTCATTCAGTAAGGTGGAACTTCTTAGGGGATGCTTTGGATCTGCATGGCCTTTCGGCTATGTTCTCATCATGGATAAAATATGCGACTTTACTCCAATGTTCTGTATGACCATTAATGGCAGTTTAGATGGATATTTTTTGGTGAAAATTGGGCTCATGAAATGGGATCTAGTTTCACCTTTCCTTTTTGTGATTTGCATGGAGTTTTTCTCGCACATCCTAGAATGTTGGATGTTGGGGGATGCTATGTTGGCGGGTGTGGGAGGGAAAGAAGGTGGCAGGGGGATGGCAGGGGGCTGGTTCTGGCTGGAATACGAGGTAGGGGCTGTTTTGGGCTGGATTGTAGGTGGCAGGGGGCTATTGGGCCTGTGGTAGGGGCTGGTGTGGGCTAGGATGTAAGAGATTGGGGGCTAGTGAGGGTTGTAAATAGTGGTTGGGGTTTTTTTGCTGCTGGAAGAGGGAAGGCATGAGTGTTTTGTAGGAGGATTGGGGCAGGGGTGGTGGAATTTCTTGCGGCTAGTGCTGGCTGGATTGCAGGTGGCTTGGTGCCGGTTGCAGGTGCTAGAGGGTTGGTGCAGGCTGATTCAAAGGTGGCAGGGGGACTGTAGCGGGCTGGATTGCTGGTGGTAGAGGCTAAAATGAAGGTGTAAGGGGGATGATGTGGGATGGATGTGGATGGAGCCAAGGCCAAATCACATAATTATCGTGGCGTGACCGCGACGCGACCGCGGCATGATCACGGCGTGAATGCGGTAGGACCGCAGCGTGTTGGCCTAGTCCAAAGTCATCTACAGGGCATTATCTTCCATCCATGAACAAAGGGAACAGGAGGAGGCGGTGCAACATTATGTCCATCACCCCACCGATAGATATTTTGATTGGTCAGTCTCAACATTGATCACAAGACTTGTAGAATACTATCACTGTGAACCTTAATGGGGTTTTGTCCTAGAGTAGGGTCAAATCACATCATTACCATGGCGTGACCGCGGTGTGACCGCGGCGTGTTGGCCCTTTCTAGTGAAATCCACGGGGAAAAATCTTCCAGCAAAGAGAAAATGGAGTGGGAGGAGGCGTGGAAACATTCCAGACGTCGCCCCACCAGATGAAATTGTGATTAGTCAGTCTCAACATTGATCACAATACTCATAGATTAATATCACTGCCAATTATCGAAGGGTGTCATCCTAGAGCAGGGAAAAATCTTGGCGAGACCACGGCGTGACCATAGTGTGATCGTGGCATGACCGCGGCGTGACTGCACCGTGTTGGTCTCGTACAACGACATCTATAGGGCACCACCTTCCGACCAAGAGTGAATGGAGTGGGAGGAGGTGGGGAAAAATTCAATTCGTCGCCCCGCCGGATGAAATTGTGATTAATCAGTCTCAAAATTGATCGCAAGAGTCGTGGAATACTATCACTGCGAACCACCGTGGGGTGTCATCCTAGAGTAGGGCCAAATCATGGAATTATCACGGTGTTATTGCGGCTTGACCACAGCGTGACCACGGCGTGATCGCGGCGTGTTGGCCTAGTCCAGCGACATCCGATGGGAAGCCTCTTCTAGCCAAGAGCAAAGGGAGCAGGAGGACGCGGGGCAAAATTCTGACAGTTGCCCCGACGACAGATGATAGAACATGTCAACTATTTAATATGCTATAACTAGGGATCTCTAGAAAATGTTGTAGCAAGCAGCACAATGATGAAACATCTAATGGGAAACAAAACGACATAAAAGAATCCTACACCCCACACAAACTATTTACAAATTCATTCACTTTTCCTAAACATGTAAATTTTATATATAATATTCAAAGAATGAAAAAAAGGTTTCATGGTAAAGGAATATGCCTACATAGGAAATTTGATTTGAGATAAATGTGTATGAAAATCCAATTTATATTATTCAAGGAAAACAAAAACTAACAAGACAAGAAAAACACAAAAAAGAGGCATATTAAAGACTCAATCCAAATCTAATCACGACACAAATACCTATCACTACTCTTTTTTTAGAAGACAACGCAACTCAACTGGAAGGGTTTTTTTATAAAATCATCTAATTAATTTATCAAACAATTCATTTAATTATATTTAACATTTATTCTAAAACCCATTCAACACAAATCTAATGAAATAATTTATGCAACTAGATCAGCATAACTATCACTACGACTTTTCACAAATAGCGCACCTCCATTAGAGGGGTCTTATTATAAAAATAGGACATTATTTATCAAATGGAACAATTATATTAAACACTTTTTCAAGATATGAAATTCAATATAATTATGCAGAATTAAGAAAGACGCTAAATAGAATTTAAATAATTCTTGAATTGAAGAGGCTAGAAGAGGGATCCAACCTCAAGGTGGAACCAATCTTCCCACATCAATTCTTATAGCTTTCTAACTAAAAGTTATGGCCCCCATTGGGTATATGCACCTTCACACACATGCAAGAACACCTAACCCCAAAGCACACACCTGTATTACCTTGAGCATGTGCAATGGGATCCTTGCACATATGCTTATATGCATAAACCAGTATCCACTCACTTGTGTATGAATTTATATATATATACATGGGCACACATAGCCCTATACGTGCATAATCACTACCATGGTTGACTATACACGTAACGGGGGAACCCACATACATAAAATTTCTTACCTATGCACACGCAAGTGAGTCGTCCTTAACTTGGCTACTTGAAACCAACGAGATGGGATCAACACACTACACAAAGGATATTAGGAACATTAAAACACATAAAAGATGCCAAATAACCAGTGAGAAACCAACCAACGGCATTAAAGCCTCACCTTGATTGGGAGAACAAAATCCACCCAAACTAAAATGAAATGATCCAATGCCGTACTAAATACATAATATAGAGTAAAAAACTCTGAAATCCCCAAATACATGTGGTGCGAGACATGTAGTAACCATATAATCTTACCTCAGATCTAAGTCGGTGGACTGAATCAATCTGAAACCATTTTCGCCCCTTCACAGAATATAATTACTCTTTTTCCACAGAAAGAAGTAAAAGACCTATGTGGACAATGCGATAAAGAAAAGAAAAGAAAAACTAAACTAAAACATACTTGTCACCTGTTACTATACATGTCACCACCCAACATATAAGAAAAACAATGCCCCATGGGTCCTATCATGTTCCTGCATGAAAGGGGTAAATAGATCCTTGTTTCAAAATGATACTATCAAATAGTACATTCATATTAATTAACAATTATTCTTCATGTTAATTACATATAATTAGTTTGGCTTGATTTTCAACATAATTTGGTTTTGTTCGATACATGTTTTTATCCCACACGATAATAAAAGTATAATAGAGGACACAATTTCTAATAAAATAGAATATATCATTACAAAAAAAGGATCCACACCTATGAAGAAGGTTCAAAATGATAAGAAAGAATGTTTTATCATATAGTCGGAAGAGTTATAAATTGATAAACCATAAAAAACGAAAAACATTGAGAGTTATCTAATTGCTCAAGTGAATATGCAATTTTCAAACAATAATAAACATGTGAAAGAAGATAAAACCATGTTTCCTTAACATAAATGTTTAGAATGTTAGAAATAAGAAATCACAAATAAAATCATACAAATTTGAGCAACAAAGAATAGTGCACCAGTGTTGAGAAAAATCCTAATAACATAGAAGTTGATAAAACCACCTTATTAGCATACTTTTTGATATAAAACAACACCGTAATAGAAATTTCACAAAACACTGACATCACTTATATAATTTTTTTTGAATGAAAATAATTTTGAAAAAAGATTCATTCATATAATGTTGTTATTCCATTCAAAAATCAACATGGAAGAGAATACAGAAATACATTCCTGTTAATCACGTCTCTTAAAAAGTCCCCACATGCCCCCCTGCCCCACCCCCCTTTCACCCCCTGCCCCTTCCCCCCTCTCCCCTGACAATTTTCCCTCCCCCACTTCCCTCCTTGCATCCCCTGCCCCACCCCCTTGCATCCCCTACCCTGCAGACCACCACCCTCCCATTCCCCTATAGACCACCCCTACCCTCTGCCCTACAGACCTCCCCAACCCCCTTCATCCCCCTCCACCCACCCCCTCCCCCTACACTGCAGACCTCCACAATGCCCCCTAACCCCTCCACCGACCCACATCCCCCTCCCCCTACCCTGCAGACCTCTCCCCTGCCCCCTGCCCTACAGAACTTCCCCCTTCCCATGCCCACTCCACCCACCCATATCCCCCCTTCCCCTCTTCCCTGCCACTACCCTCTGCCCCCCTCCAAATACCCCTTACCCTATAGCCCTCCCCTCCCCCCTTCCCCCCTCCCCCTCCCCCTTCTCCCCCCCTGCACCCTGCCCACACACTGTATGTTTTCATCTAAATGAAACTTATTCTAGGAAACCCTCCATAATAGTGTATACATTGTGGGGAGAATCCATCTTTTATAATATCCAATCCAGTGGGTGCTTTGTTGAATCATGTGTTGATAGAAGTTCTTGGAATCAATTCTTCCATTTGGAGCAGGTTCCCAAATGAGCATGTCTTCCTCCATTAGAAATTAATAAATTGAGATAATATCTGTAATATCATTTGGGAGAGTTTCCATGTTTTCCATTTGATCCATGATAGTGATTCAATGTTCAAAGGATTGGATAGTTGAGCTAATCTACTCATCCAATGGGGTTACCAACCAGTTTTCATTCTAGAATTTGAGAGGTGATTTCTTGTTGACCAGCTAGCACAAATACCCCATAATCTTTACGGAGATTTCTCTCAATCCAGGAAATATTGAATATTTGACGTACTTCGAGTTCCCTGTGATCATTTTATCAAGAAACCATGTTCTGAGAAACTGTAGTGTCTCAGCCTATTGGCAGATAACAATTGAGAAATTAGTCCTGGTGATTTCCTTCTGAATTCATGCAAGGAGAATTCAAGAGGATTTATTTTTTATCCAATAGACTGAATATCCTTTTTATCTAGTCCTTCAATATAATCATCATCATTTTTAGTATCATGATTAAAC
Source organism: Viscum album (assembly GCA_963277665.1). Taxonomy (NCBI): domain Eukaryota; kingdom Viridiplantae; phylum Streptophyta; class Magnoliopsida; order Santalales; family Viscaceae; genus Viscum; species Viscum album. Next base: position 693,798,065 of record OY728120.1, on the reverse strand, counting down.
TAAGAGGGTAAATATTAGAGTTGTATGTACCCAATTTTTCCTGGATAATCATTGAGCACTCTGACAGAGAAGACCACGGGTTATTGAACATACATTTTTCTCCAAATGATGATCTCTTTTTGACATTCATGATGTGATTGATTCCATAGTCTTCTGGAAAAATTTAGTTGCATTCTGACTTTTCTAATGCTTCTTGTGAGCCAGAGCTGACTCTTCTAGTATGAGATCTCTGATAGGTGTAATACATGATATATTATCCATCATCTTCTTAGGTAGATCACAAATATCCATCCCAGTTTCAGTGGTCTTCTTTTATTCTGTTGCATTCAAAACTATGGACATTCCACTGGATATAGAATCATTTAAATCCCTTGAAATATGCTCCTTCATGAAGTCCTTATCATAGATGTCTAGGGAAATGGAAAGGATGTCTGAAGTCAGCTACTTGCGACCTTTAAAACCATCATAATGTGTTTCTATTGTATCTGTAACCCTTTCAGTCATCGTGTTTCCATTAGGCACCATATTTGTTTTCCCCTACCCAATTACATCATTTCCAGCATAACCATCTTGTATGCACTCATCCTCCTCAACCATTGCGTCCCATGATGAGCTAGCCCCATTAGTCTTTTCCCATCGCAATCCATTATTTTCTTAATTTTCAGTCTTGAGTTTCCTATTGACAGAATAACCATTTTTCCCTCTTGAAACTTCTCTCCAAGCCTTGTTCATGTTGGAAGGTTTGACCATCTTCTGCAAAAATCGACTCTACTGCAGAATATGTACTATAATTTTACAGTTATTACAGAATCGAGGAAGATTCGAAAATTCAAATCTTACCTCCATGTGGTTGTAATTTGCAACCATGGAAATTCGTTTTGGTGGAGGCACTTCCATATTTATCACCTTTAGAAACCTTTCATACAAGCAGAGTTCACCATTTATCATTTTCTGATCAATCATCATCGTCATGGAGTTATCATGCATGGGTTTTTCTAGTGGATTTAAGGAAACACTTAATGTGTTTTAGTTTACCATGGATGTCCATTTACTTCGTGGAGAAGAAATTCAGATTCTTCAAATATGTTTTGGGACATGATCAAGAAGATACCCTATCCCTAATATTATTCATACTATCTCAAGATAACCATTATAGAAATATTAATAAGAACATCCATGAAGGATATGTAGCTTCATTTCGGTTCCGAAATCTTGAACAAGGAAAATCTCAACTGATATTTGTGAATGATATAGTAATTTTTGTTAGTTGAAGTAAACTCTTAATTCATTCAATAAACAAGGTCTATAAATAAATTCATGGGATATATTCATATTCATCCTTGATAATGCTAATGGTTATTAGAAAATCATTTTCTAAAACAATAAAGCAATTATGGAAACATGTTTTCAAATCAATCAGAAAATTATTGAATTCATATTAAAGGATTAGGTAGAGGGAACCTAGCTCGACCTCAAGATACATTTGCTTTTGACAACAACAACTCAAATATGATTTTCTTCTGCTTTTAGGAATATGAAACTTCACATATATATATAAGGACATCTATCCCCTATGTACATATTTTCATGGCCAAATATGAAGAAGGGAATCCTTATATGTATGCTTATACTTGCATATACCCCTTTACACATACACTTGTATGCATTTTTCATATCAATATATATTCACATGTAGCCCCAATATATATATTCATACATCCATGAGTGAATATATATAAAGGGGGAACATATAAATTTATATGTCACCCTATGTATACACATGTATGTCTTCATCAATGGAGACTCGAATCCACCTCATCAAAATTCAAAATGCTCTTCAAAAATATAAGGAACCCAAAAATCAAAAAATCCCTAATTAAAATTGGCTCAAAGAATAAAAACGGAATAAACATTACACAAACCTGATGTTGAACTCACTATCTTCGATGGTGGTGGACAGAACCGGCCTCACCATTAGAATCCACCTATAAAAAAATAGTTCTAAAAGAAATGAGATATAACGACTTCTTATATACATGTGATTGGTGTTTCATCTATACCTGATAAATGATACATGAATCCATAATCACAATGAAAAAATAATATTCTACCGATAAAATAATAATTAAAAGGATGATCAAAGTGCAGCATGAAAAAGAAGGATACAAAGCCCCTCCTAGACACCCCTCCCTAGGCGAAGCCCCTCCCTCTCCCCCCTCTTGGAAACATTGTTCTTGCAATAAATCCTGGGCTTAAAAATATTCCAGCATAATCAATAATATTTAAAAAGATGAATATACAGTAATGGTATCATTTAAAATGTTGATCTTGTAATGTTAGACAATCAGAAGTCGAAATTCCCCTTTTGAAGCCCATAATGAAAACCATAGACCACAGGCTACACAACACCCATTTTTATCTCACTATTTCTGATATGTAAATATTGAATGCAAAATGAATGAACTACCAAAATGAAAGAATGAATGAGTTGGTTTTCCAACTCATACCCCAGAAAAAAATTGAAGGGTCATGATATAGTGTAAACATGAGGTACAATGAGCATGAACCATCAAGTAATTGGAAGAGGATACAAACATGACTTATAATAAAACATCATATAGTGGGGAAAAGTATTGACCGTATGATCCAGAAAGCACATGAAAAATCCATAAAGAAAATCATCTTGCAACATAAACTTTTCCCACACATTACTAATTATAACTGCTTCACATCATCGACAAAAATTCTTCATATTCCTCTGGGACCAACCTGACAATCAAGTAAATAAGCACGGTCCAGCCCTCTGTCCCATTTAATTAAATGCAGATTCAACTGACTATGATTATATGAAATAGATATTTAAATCATTATATATATAAGCATTAACAGATAGTCTTCAATAAGAATTTCATTAAACAAAATCATGATTTCAAAAGGTTGATCAATGTGATTCACGAAAAAAGCCATTGATTTCTAAGTCAATAGATAGATCTGATTAAGACCTCAAAACATGATTGCCACTAATTTTCAACTCCAATCTAGAAATGTAATACAATTTAAAATTAAAAATACTACATTTTATGGTGAATATAGATAGAGAACCACAAGTTTACAGAATTATATAATCATTCATTTTCCTCACACCTACACTAACATAACACCCCCCCTCCTAGACACCCCTCCCTCTGTAAACCACTCCCCCACCCCCTCCTGAGAAAATTTCTCCTACAACAAATCATGAGAATGAAAGTCTTTTGGACATACAATAAGAATTTAAAAGATGAATATATAGTAGTGATATCAATTAAAAAGATGAACTTGTACAGGAAAACAATTAGATGTCGTAATTCCCCTTTTGAAGCCAACAATTAAAACCATTGACCACATGCTGCACAACACAAATTTTCTGATCACTATTTTTTATAGGTAAATCTTCAATGCAAAACGAATGAACAAAAATAGTGAATAAATGAATGAGTTTGTTTTCCAACTCATACGCTGGGAAAAATTGAATGTTCATGATACTGTGAAAACATGAGGTGCAATGAGCATGTACCATCAGGTAATTGAAAGATGATACAAACATGAATCATAATAAAACTTTATATAATGAGGAAAAGGACTCACTATTTGATCCAGAATGCACAAAAAACTCTATACATAAAATCATGTTTCAGCATCAACTTTTTCCGCTATTCCATAATTAGAAGTGTTTCACTTCATCAACACAAAGTCAACATATTCCTCTCCAACCAACCAAACAATCAAGTCAATATGCAATGTCAAGCCCTCTGTCAAAGTTAATCAAATGTAGATTCAACTGAGCATGATTATATGAAATAGAAATTTAAATAAATATACAGATAGGCATTAACATATAGTCTTCAATAAGAATGTCTTTAAACAAAATCATTGTTCTAAAAGGATGATAAAAGTGCAGCATGAAAAACACCAGTGATTTGTAATTCAATAGATAGATCTAATTAATACCTCAAAACATGATTTCCACTAATTTGAAACTAAAATATATAAATGTAACACAATAGAAAATTTAACATACAATATTTTGTGGTGAATAAATATAGGGAAACATATGTGAACGAAAGGATATAATCATTCATTATCCTCTCACCTACACTAATATAACACCCCCCTCCTAGACACCCCTCCCACTGCAAATCCCCTCCCCTCCCCCTCATGGAAAATTTTTCTTGAAATAAATCATGTGCTTGAAAATCTTCCATCTTATACAATAATAATTAAAAAGATGAATATATAGTAATGATATCAATTAAAATGTTAAACATGTACTGGAAGACAATCAGATGTCGAAATTCCCATTTTTTAGCAGTAATGAAAACCATAGACCACAGGCTACACAACTACCATTTTTAGCTCACTATTTCGGATAGGTAAATATTCAATGCAAAAAGAATGAACTACAATGGTGAAAAAATGAATGAGTTGGTTTTTCAAATCATACCCCTAGAAATATTTGAAGGTTCAAGATACAGTGAAAACATGAGGTGTAATGAGCATGCACCATCAAGTAATTTTAAGAGGATATAGACATGAATTATAAAAAAACATCATATAATAAGGAAAAGGACTCACTATTTGAGCCAAAAAGTGTAGCAATACACCATACCGAAAATCATGTTAAAAATCCAGTTTTCCCTCTCATCCATAATTAGAAGTGTTTCACTTCATCAACAATAACTCTCCTTATTCCTCTCAGACCAGCCTGAAAATCAAGTAAATAATCCATATCCAGCAATATGTCCAAGCTAATCAAATGTCGATTCAACTGAACATGATTATATGAGATAGAAGTTTAAATCATTCTAATGATAGGTGTTAACAGATAGTCTTCAATAGAAATTTCCTTAAACAAAATAATGATTCCAAAGGATGATCAAAGTGCATCATGAAAAACACGAGTGATTTCTAATTCAATATGTAGACCTTATTAAGACATCAAAACATGATTTCCAGTAATTTGTAACTCCATTCTGGATATTTATACAATAGAAAATTAAAAATACAACATTTTATGGTGAAAAGAGATCTGGAACAATAAGTGAACAGAAGGATATAGTGATTCATTCTCCTCAAACCTACACTAATATAACACCCCCCTCCTAGACACCCCTCCCTCTGTAAAGAACCACCCCCTCCCCCCTCCATGAAACATTGTTCATGAAATAAATCATGAGCTTGAAAATCTTCCAAAAAATAAAATATGAATAAAAAAGATGAATATATTGTAATGATATCAATTAAAAAGATGAACTTGTATAGGCAGACAATCCGAAGCCAAAATTCCCCTTTTGAAGATTGTAATAAAAACCGTATACCACTGGCTACACAACACCAATTTTCAGCTCACTATTTCTGATAGGTAAATATTCAATGGAAAATGAATGAACTACAATAGTGACAAAATGAATGCGTTTTTTTTTCAACTCAAACCCCTAGAAAAAATTAAAGGTTCAAGATACAGTGAAAATATGCGGTGTAATGATCATGCACCATCAAGTAATTAAAAAAGGATACAAACCTGACTTATAATAAAACTCCACATAATGTGTAAAAGGAATCAATATATGATTCAGAATGTGCAGAAAAACTCCTTACAGAAAATCATGTTGCAACATCCACTTTTTTTGCTCTTCCATAATTAGTAGTGTTTCACTTCATCAAACAAAATTCTTCATATTCCTCTCCAAAAAAACTAAAAATCCAAAAAATAAGCACTCTCCAGAACTCTATCCAAGGTAATCAAATTCAGATTCAACTGAGCTTGATTATATGAAATTTAAATTTAAATCATTCTACATATATGTTTTAACATATAGTCTTCAACAATAATTTCCCTAAAAAAATGAATGATTCCAAAAGGATGATCAAATTGTAGCATGCAAAACACCATTGATTTCTAATTCAACAGATAGAACTGATTAAGAACAAAAAAAAATGATTCCCACTAATTTCAACTCCAATCTAGAATTGTAATACAATAGAAAATAAAAAATTCTACATTTTATGGTGAAAAGATATAGGTAACCAAAATTTCATGGAAGGATATAATCATTCATTCTCCTAACACCTACACTAATATAACAATATTAATTTTAAAATAATTAAATAATGAAGGAGTTGAACCACAAGTGGATGGATGTAAGAAAATAAAAGTAAAAATGATGAATATAAGGAAGGGTTGCCATATATAATTCTATCATTAATTATATAATAATCTCTTATAAAATAAATTCACCACCGTAAATAATACACTTGAATGACCCAGGATCTCAATCCATTCACTATCTCTTTAGTTTGTTATGTTAGGTATTGAAAAAAAGGATTTTTGTTACACTAGTTTCACCTACCCATGGTAATTGAAAATGCTTCCTCACTCCTTTATCACCCCTCACTCCCTAGCATCATATTAGAAATGAATGAAAATTTTTATGGTATTATGTGTAACTCAAATTAATAGATAAAGCCATTATAATATTTAATGGTGCATGGATAATAATCTACCACTCATATGGAAACAATCTGATTTCATAAAAATAACACTAGAGATATGAAAATACAAATTCATTTAAATCCAAGGATATTAATGGGGGAATGTCTTCTCAACCAAACCATAGTCGTATAAATACCATCACTATATAAAACAATTAACTAATAACAACAATTATGATATATTATAATTTTTTTGAGATCCATCAATTTATATGTGGGAATGAGTTTTTTATCTAATAGCCAAATGAAGGCCATCTTCCACCTATTATTTTAGTATTGATAAGAATGATCAATCACATTATTCATTGGATGGGTTACGTGTGTCTATCATTGAGGGTGACTATGTCCTTATCTAAACTATTGAATCTCATATATTTTCTTGACACTTTCTCATAAATAATACAATAATATTTAGGAAAATCTATCCAAGTTGTCAAATTTATCACTTTTGAATATAGAAAATCACTTTTCTACATATTTTAACACCTATCAACAATTTCCTCATGTTCCTCTTGTTGAATTTCATCATTCCTTGACCAATTCACTCATTAAACAGCACCGATTTTTCAGTTTCTAATGTTTGTTATTCAGTTTTTTCCTATGATTATGAGGACTTTGATGGTTTAGGAATCAATTGTTTAGGATTTAAAATAGTTTTCCCACTATTTGGAATAGTCACAACTGTGAGTTATTCATGGGAGGTTTGTGTGTAAGATAATTCGTCAAAGATTTTGAGGTTGGGTAAAACTGAGTGGGAATGGGTTCCACAACCATTTTAGTGTTTTATATATCTAATCTCAATGATGAAAATTGATAATTCATTTTCAATATTTTTATAAAAAATTATTCTAATAATTTATATAGAAATGATTATATTTTATGTTGATATGGATATGAATGAAATTGGTCATGGGTTGGAAAATTTTCCAGATGGTTAGGATTTAGACCATGTAGTTGATTGAGTAATTTATTATCCAACCAATTGAATTTAGTATCTTTATTTTACATGTGAGGAAAATTGTTTTATTCATAATTCTATTGAGAATTATGATCATTCGCCTCCATTAATGGTATCCCAAGAAGAACTTCTGTGATTGATGTAATAGTTGAGAAATTATCGGTCACTCAAGAAGAACCATTTATTGGAAAATATTGCACCTTGGGATTCTAAAGTGGTGAATACTGAGGGTTTCACCACTGAAAATATTTTTTGGTAATGTGGAAGATCCCCTGAAATATGATTGATAACATGAATCTCATATGGTATGTCTTTACTGGATAGATTTTATGCAGAAAAGTTCCCCTCCCTCCATGTATGAATGATATTTGTGCCTTGACCGATGGGGGACCTACACATCCTAATATTATGGACTGAATATCAAGGAGTGAATCCATCATTTTTTAGGAATATTAAATGAATCATGGAGTTCTTCTCAACCATACAAATATTGATTTAATCTATCATCTAAAATTAAAGGCCACTAAGTAAATATCTTTTCTCCACCAGGATAGAATTACCTAAACTAGAAAATGAACTATATTCGGTAATGATAGATCCCATAGAATCATGCACAATCCCTCCTTATAACTCCCTAATTTGAGGACCCATTCACATTATTTTTTAGTCCAAGATTGGGGGGTTTCCACTAGATCCACCACCATAGAGGAGCTCTATCTTATGTAATCACATCCATAGGGAGGATCCCCTTACTAGTATCCAATCTTTATTCAATTAGAATAAGGGAAAATAGTTTGTCAATGAGAGAGTGCATCTGAACTTGAATGAATATTGGGAGATATTATTTCCTTCAGGACCCTTGTTCCTTGTCTCCTAAATCACCCAAAACACCCCTAAAAAATATTACATTAATATTTATGATATATATATGTTTCTCAACACCTTGAAATAATGTAGACAAAAATTCAGAGGTGTATTTCCCTTAAAATTGAAATCCCATAAGTTTCCCAACAAGGGCCCATGCAAAGCAGACCCATTCTACAGAAAAAATTAATTTCTAGACAAACTCAGATTTTAGCCTCTCCCAACACATATATAGTGAGGGTGTATAAATTACATTTCTATGGATATAAATTTTAGTTGGTATGACCTTTTGAGGATCCTCTAGAAATGTATGTTCAACTTAACTGGGATTTATTTAGACAATAATTTACTCAACCACTCATCATGCCCCTGGTTTGATATTAATAACATGTGATACTCCAAAGAATTAAATTATCCGCAGGTAAACATTTATAATGTTCCCATATACGGTTTATCGAGCATATAAATCCTATCATAAAAAAATCTTATGATCCTCATCAAGGGATACAGATATAAACCCAGGGTTTATTCTCACGTTCCTTAAGTAAATGTGAAGGACTGGGAATCTAGGGATGAAGTGAAAATGAATAATCAATTTTTATTTCTAGTAATTGATGTCACCACACCCACCAAAAAACACACAAAGTGTGGGATCCCCTCTACATTTTTCGAATAACAATAATGGGAATTGATTGTAGGATGTCGATTTCAATTTTTGGATATTTCAGATTTTAATCCCGATGGTAAAACATACCTAGATACTTTCATAAGTGTTGGATCAAACATAGATAGGGTAAAAATGATATCAAAACTAGATAAATGATACTCATTCATGGATCCATCACATATAGGATGAGGATCCCAGGAGGTGGGGTGGCCGTGTCAAAGGAGGAGAATCCCATGAGGTGGGGTGGCCACATCAGAACCATGCAGGAGCCATGTATGAACTATGTCGGAGCCACATCAGATCCGTGATGGAGCAACATCAGAGAAGGAGGGTTGTGGCGAGGTTGGGTGGCCGCATCCGAGACATTGGTAGAGGGAGAGAATCGTGGGGGGCAGATGAGTTGGCCATGTCCGAAATGTGTCGGAGCAGCATCAAAATCGTGTCAAAGCCGCACCAGAGAAGGAGGGTCACGTGGAGGTGGGGTGTCCGCGTCGAAGAAGTTGGGAGAGGAATAGTGCCATGGGAGGGAGGAGGTTCGTGTGGACAGTGAGGATAAGAATCTCATGAGGGATGGGGGAAAATGGATCGCGTGGGGGGATAGTACGATGGACACCAAAACAGACGTGGGTATAAGTGATCTATAGCAACCATTTTTATTGTATGTGGCTATAGATCTGTGGATATAGATCCAAGTTCTAGTAGTGACTATTCCATATATTATAGTTATCCCAAATACATTCACATATGAGGAACTATCATATTTGAGACCATACTCAATTCACATGGATTTAAAAACATAATAAACCATCAAAAATTGGTTCAAAATTGTAGAGCTCAGTAAAATAGAATGAGTAATCAATAACTAATAATGATATTTAATCCAGGTGGAAGAACTATCAGGAAATATTGGATCCCAATGTTGTGGGATATAATTAGTTATATATGTCTATATTAATATACCTACAATCCATCTATATATGTTGATATTTCTTAGTAATGACATCCCACCATCTCTTGAATGAAACACACAACATATACATTATGGGTGTTACCCTCCTCCTAGAAGCTATCAATAGATTCTCGAAGATAGATAACATGTCCTCTAGCCATGAAGCAGTAGTCGGTCATCCACTATCCTAAAAAAATGTGGGTGGATGCTACTTTTGGAACACATGTTTCAACTCTTACACAGCCGGGGAATGTAACAGAACTCCCTAATTGGTCTATAAGAATCACAAAAACCCGTCATGGAATTATTCCTCAAAACTAGTGTTTGGTACAACTATTGGTGCCACAGCTTGGACAACTATAGGATATAATAATTTCACATGCCCACTACCTCTAATGTATGGTTGTATCCATCCTCCTGATGTATTATAGGATTTATGTATGGTTTAATTCCACTAAAATTCCAAACACATGCCAAAAAAATATCCACATCAAAACTCATAGATCAAAAGAATAGGACGGGTCAAACCCCTCCTTAGAAAAAGTCATGCCACATAGCCATCTCCTAAATCCTAGTATGTAAAACGGAATTGGAGATAAATACACTATGGGAACTACCTCTTTTACACTCAAAATATGGATCTAGTCCATGTCTCTATTTTTAATATCAATTCCCCATTTCAATTTAATTTTATATTTATTTTCATTACATCACATTTTATTTTATAGGTTAAACTGAATGGTTCTCCAAATTCTAATCCATGAGGGCCCATACTCCTCAAGAACTAATGTATGGATTCCAAATAATTCATACCATAACACAATAAATATTACCTATCAAAAGCATCTTGGGTTACTGTCATGAAACCTATCACAACTACATGAAAAGGGTAATTCATCCAAAATGTAATGTCATAATGCGTGACATGTCATTTCTATCAAGTTATTATATGACACATGAGAAGGAATACCTTCATCTTATTAGGTTTCAAAAAAATAAAACCAATAATCATATTAATTATAACAGCATAAACAACGTGCATCACCCATCTATGGAATCCAATCAATTATAGAAGTCATAATATTGAAAAAATTAATTCCATTAAAGGAAACATTATTTTTTCCTATATGTGGGTTAGCTACTCCAAGACACACATCATTACCAAACTCCAGTTACATTCTATCCCTCTCTATTATAACAAAATTTTAGAGAAATATAGAAAATAAATCATCGGATGACACTTTTTAATGTCTAGGACATAGATGCCACTCAACGGTACCCCATGATCAGTTGCACACATGGTCTCAAATGCATATCCCCAAAATCTAGAGGTTGTCGACAATTAGCGAGGCCCCAGGTGTATATGTGGAGAGACTATTCCCTCTAACAGAGTGTGACATGGTGACACATAAATAATAGTTTTGAATTGAAACTTTTATGTCATAAATACAATACATGACAATTAAAAAAGGAGAGAAAAATTAAAATAAGCTCATATTAAATGATAATGAAAAATATCATAGGTGAATAAAAAAACCATAACATGTATAAAAGGCAGGTGAAAAACACATGGAACAAATGTAAAAATGTCCCAAAAGTATATTGATTGCATCACAGGAATTAGATCAGTCCCATGCTCCCTTTTTCTAGAGTAATTAAGACCCTATAGTATGGAACTGGATCTTATCCATACCTATAATCACATAGTCTATTTGGGTACCCCAAGCGGGACCAAGTAGGGCATGAGTCATAATCCTAATAGGAAGCTTCCAATGGTCGATTCCATCCAGTCAGGGAATATAAATAACAAAATAGTGTAGAAATAATATAAATAGTTTAGGAAGTACTCAGAATTAATCATTTTATAAGTTTATGTTCACATTTTCTAACCAATTGGATTAATTAATTATATTTATGAATGATATATCTAATTAAACAGTCTTTCCTGTGTAAATTATATGCATGCTCAATAAACCATTCATCTATTTTAAACATTATGTCTCAAGACCCAATGCATAGCCCAATGTCCCTCGTGATAACATAAATAAGGATTCCTAAACTGACTATCCATATTTTGAAGTACAACTACTGAATCCATGCAAGTACTTTTTCTTGACAAACAGATATATAAACCATTTACTCAACAATTCAATAGATAACTTGATCACATCCTTGTAAATACTTAGCTAGAATCCAGGTATAACTCTAATTATAATATAAAGCAATAACCTAAAATTGTATCCCTGGAGATCCTATAGAACCCAGGTATATCTTTAGGTGTAATGTAACATCTCTACAGTTTGAATCCATCCTCGGTGGTCCATTAATGGAAACCAAGTATCACCCATGGAATAAAGATCAAATTACCTTTGGTTCTATCCATGACATTATCGTATGAATTCCCTTATCACTCAATATATAATAGTCAATCCTCAAAGTTTATCTTAGAAATTCCTCTTGGGATTCCGTGTATCACATATCCTTATGCGAGGTTCAGTCCCATTATATATGTCCCTGGAATATGAATCTGGATCCACGTGCCACCCAAGGAATAAAATCAATTCAATGTCAATACCACGGTAATTTAATCATAATAATTTAAACATGTTGAGGTCCCCACAAAGTACAACTCAGTACAATGTCACCTAGAATGGTTAATCAAGTGTAGGTTAATCATAGAAGTCCTGTATTTAATTTAACTCATGAGGGTAAATCATTAACTCAAGCATCTCAAGCTTAAATAAACTTTTTCGTTTTAAGGCCAAGGGGAAATGAATATATTTTGAATTTTGTTAATCTATTACATTTAAAATTCACATTTAATATTTAAATTAAACATATAATATAATTAACCAATTCAAATTATTGTAAATAACACAAGATAAGGGTTAAAGGGAATAACCTAAGGCATTCAACTCATAATCCATCAAATGGATCATTTAATTAAACAACATGCCCTAAGGTGTGGTTTCATTTTCAAGGAATTAAATCTATAACCATTCAATGATGAACTTTTTAAAGGCATATTTAATGATAAAAATTTCAATTCCTGGATAAAAAAAAATTAAAAGGGATATTCTTAATTAATTAGGCTTGAGGAAAAACAAAATACATGTAACCACTTCAAATTAAATGAAAGACATGATACCACCTACCATAGTTTCTTAGTGAATATCTCATCGAATATCATCTCCTGATTTATCTCAGAATAGAATAAAATCGAAGAATATATGAATAAAATATTAATATGGAATATTAACATGAACATAAATAGAATAAAAAATACTCAAAAAAATGAATAGTTTCTAAAATTGAATTTAGAACTCAACGATTCAGATACAACGGGATGTGCGACAATTAAATTGGAGATTAGACAGATATCCTTGATTAAATACTAGAATAGACACAAAAAATATCTCCAAAGGGGGTTGTTGTGCACTGAGATTAAGGGATCGTTTCAATTTAGTATTAAATAATTTAATAGAGAAAATGATAAATTTAACGAAAAATCATGCTCCCAGGATTTAGGAACATGGTTTAAAAAATAGTGTTCTAATCTAGCATGGATAGCTTTAGGGAATGAGAACCCACATGATTTACCCACATGGTTTAACTAACGACTCATATGTAATTCATATTAGGAAATATTAAAACAAATAATGAAATAATTGATAGAAAATAAAGGATTCTTACCATAAATAAGAATCAGGTTCATATATATCTTTTTCTTTAGAATTCATTTTGAGTAGCTTCAGTTGTTCTTCATTCCCTTTTTGTAATTATTTTAATGAAAATCCTTGTTCTATAATTATTCTTCCATTTAAATATAATTGAGTATTATTTAATATGATTCATGATTTCAATGACACTTTAACTACTAAAAATGATTATTCATGAATCATGAGCATGCATTTTTCACTAAGGCCATTATTTTCAGCAATTGACTGTTGAAGTATATATATTAATAGAACTCATATTTTAAGACCATCCATATAAATATTTGATATATAATAATCAAATTGTTTCAATAGTTTCTCCATAGATTCAATATTATTTTGGATCTCTTCCTCACTTCCCTTAGTGAAATCCTTGGATTTCTCTTATTTATCAGTCATCTCATCATAGTTATGTGACTCGTCTCGATTACTAAACACCCCAATGATTTAAATTAAAATAATTTATAACATAATGGATCCATATATGTACTCATATTGAATAAAGAAATATTTTCCTCATGATATATAACTCTCTATTTTTTTCTTCATTATAAAAACTCAATTTTTCAGTTATCTTAGCATATTTTTGGACCTTTTTATTTAAATAAATATTTTATTTTGATTATTATTGAGTTAAAACATTACATTCAAAAAATATTCTAGTATTTTTATTTCAACCTCAAATTACTCAACATACTCATAAGACAATTTTAATAGTACTCTAATCATTCAATTATTTTTTATTGGAATATATATATCTTTAGGGAACATGAGCCTCAGACCAGTTGGTGAGGCATCCTTATGTGCATCCACAAGGCCAATGATCAAAACTCGGTAGAGGCATATTTCTAGGGTTATAGTAGTAGGTACTATAGAAGGCACTGTAGTAGTACTGTACATTTTGTGGGTACTGTAGCAGACTGTACATTGTGCAGGAACTGTAGCAGGAAATGTAGCAATTATTGAAGCAGGTACTATTTGGTACTATAGTAGATGGAACTATTCACCTTGGGTCACCGGTTTGGGCTTAGTATCCATAAGGCATTCCGGACACCTGGGCCTTTGGGTCTGTAGGGATTTCGGGCCACCTATAAGGCCCTCCTGCCAACTCAAGGCCTTTAGGCCACTGTAGTTTCCCAGACACACTACATAAAAGGAGATGCCCCAGAAGGGGATTTGGAGAAGGTGCACATACCAGAGCATAGCCAAATGCATTTGTTATAATGATAGGGTATTTCCATGCCATCAGGACGAGACTATCCTTGCATAGAAATCCTATCCAGACGGCCATGCAAAAAAGAAGAGATATTATCATGACGCAGATGCTGGGGAGAGGCAGTTCCTTGTAGATAGTTTAGTTGAATTCCCAAAGACCGTTGGGTCATGTAATCACTTAAGCCTACAGGCCTTCTAATCTCATAGCCTAGGGGACTTGTAAGAGTTATCCCTCATCCCTTGAATGGGGGGATATCAAAAATCAAAAAAATTAAGGCCATCATGCCATTTGAGCTGCCATATATATCATCAACAAAACATATATTCTCTAATTATCATATTGAAATTTTAAAATGGATTAGATAAAAAATATATTTTAAGGAAATATCTCAAATATAACCTATTATACTTAATATAATATGTTGTAAACCAAGTCCCCCTATGGGCGAATCATGGTGTTAGTAGATTTAAATTTTACTCCTTATACTTATTCCTTTTTCTTTGTATTTATTCCCCATTTCAGAAGGACCATTAAATCAAATATTACATTATCTTAAGAATCAATCCAAATAAATAAATTTCATATATTCAAAAATGTAAAAGACATTGTAGAGGGATATTTTACTTGGTTGACAAACACATGGCTATAATAAGAAGAATTATCATACCATTGTGATTTTGTAAAAAAAAAATCCACTATAATTTATTGTTCATGTGGATAAAATATTTAGGTATGTTCACTCATCCTTATGGATCACTGGATATAAAACTTTTCAGTAATACCATTTCACACCTAATCTTAAAACATAAATAAATATAGGTATGGTCACTCCTCACCAATGGTCACTACATTTAATCCTTCACATAATTATTTGGTTTTGGTTTTTTTTGCATATAGTCTTTTTTGGTATCTTCATAGTTTAAATACATTAATTTCACTCCATGAAAAAAACATGAATCCTGCATAATAATTTCTAGATGTTGATTATGGAGTGAATACTAAGTGCATCATCAAATAAAAATTCATTATATAAATTATTCCTTGAAAAAATAGTTCTCTCTTAAATCCTTAATCGGTCATTATACAATTAAAACATTCATGATATAATAGTTCCATCAAGGTAATTAATATACAATCTATTATTAAATTATATACATAATAAACATAGAAATTCACGATCTAATTTTCAAAAAATATCCTCATTATAATCTATTTCAATAACACCTTTAAAATCACTTATTAAAATATAAAATAACTCATATTGTACTGATTCATATTTACATCTAATGAAAAAAAATTCATATTTTTATATATTCTTTTCTCACATTATGACTGCAATTTTTTCCTAAATATGCATAGGATATTATATTAATCCATTGAATAAATTTAATTTCAAAATTAAAATTATATTCTAAACTGAATATAAATTTCATGTACATTATATACATCCTTGTATTTTTCCCAAATATATATATACTTCAAAATTAAAATAGTTTGTGATTATTCACCCAAATATCTCTCAAAACCCCATGTAACTTTCACATCCCTATTTCTATTTAAATTCTATAGAAATAAAAATTCATGATGTGACCTAATGCTTCATGGCGTGTAATGAAAAATTCTCTTGTGAATTATTTTAATACCCATATTGTATACATCGAAACCTATTTTTTTATGTCATGCACTCTATTTTGAGAAATAGGACACTTCAAGTAGTAACTTTCGTGTCCCTATTGGATTTTCCTAGTATTTTATCATTGTGCATGTCCTTCAACAAATGTGACATAACATTCCTTCTAATGTTATTGAATCATTATTCTGTATCCATTTAAATCTACTTGATTATCCGTCATGGTGTAATATTGATTTAATAGAATGTCATTTCACAATAAATAAAATCTTAAGTTATTCAAAAAATAAATCAAAAAATAATATATTGTGTAGAAGAATGGATCAGGAAACACCAAATTATAATAAAGGAACCATATGAATGTGGGTGCACAACCCTCCAAAAACATCTTTAAAATGTGACCTATAAACTCATTGTATGAATAAAATATGAAATGTCCCAAATGATTCTTAAAAAACTCTTCCTCGTGGAATTTCACATTGAGTCACAAAGTGTTATATTAATTTCCTACTATTTCCAAAATATTCTCCATCCGTATTGATTCAACACAAATTATTTTATAGTTAGATATTAATTTTTTAAAGGACGGAATATACTTGAATATGAATACTGGAAATCACCATTATCTAGAGACTAGATTCAAAATATTCTGATAAATCATTGTAGTATAAAACCCATTTTCTAGAATAATAATAAAAATTGATTGATATATAGAGATATCAAGGTGACTCAATATATGTCTACCAAAGATCTTCTTTATGCATCCATAAATACCAATTCCATATAACCTTCACATATCACCATCATCATGACATTAATATTTATCCACTATCATGAAAAAACCACATGGTTGTAGTAATAATACAAAATGGATCTTCTCACCCCCCAATAATGATGTGGTTTGATTTGTCTCATTACCTCATGATTTTTATTCTTCTAGGACTCGGTACCCATGTTTGAAAAAAAAAATCATGATAGTGTAGAGTTCCCTTATTATTCATATTATACAATGAATTTACCCATTTCACCATTTAGGACTCAAGGTTCTATCATCATGGAGTAATCTCACTGGTCACATAATAAAAGAAAAAATCTAGATAGTATGGTGGTTAGTCCAATGTGACAAACTATGGAGAGCACTAGACTCATCTGTCCAATATCCCCTCCCCCTCATCATTAATACACTATTTAAATGCTACCCTTGATCATTGATATAGTTTACTAGGATCATACCATCCCTCTAATCATTAAATTTTCCACTTTAGCACATTTCAACCCAATTATGTTTCCCCGAGGGCTCACATACCACCGTTGAAAATGACCTCATGATGGGAAAGATTTTACTTATGATTTATAATCCACACATGAAATGCTCTCCCTCACTAGGTGGGTCCCTTGGTGTGATAATCGTTATATAAATTCAATATTCACTCTACAATGCTCGAAATCCGGGGTGTTAGGTGGTAAGTACCAGTTCACGAACCTCAAAAACTTGTAGCCACATGTATTCAACATTTTTAATTTATAAAATTTTATATTAAGAATAATTATTAATTTATAACGATATTTTTAAATTAAATAACTATAACATGATTATAATTATCAAATTAAAAATTTACGAAACTATTATCAAATTAATATCCCATTATATTAATAGTGAATACAAAAATATAAATTTAGAAATATTATTCATGACATGTCATATAGATATAATTAGTTTATATAGAAATTAATTGTATAATTTATATTTTAAAAAAATTATATAATAATTTTTACATATAAATTTTATTATATTTAGATTAATAAATTTCAAATAAATAAATTTCAAATTATTAAAATTAAATTTATTATTTGAGATGTTATTTTAAAAATAAAAAAAAATAGTTTTGATAGTTAATATGGTCAAGCATTAAATAATATTATTATGTTTTAATAAAATAATTAAATTTTTATTAGATTATTAATTTGGAATATAATATTCTTATATTTTAAATAATATCATATGTCTAAAGTGAATTCCATATAGTAAACAACGTTCAAGTGTTCAAAGTTCAAAAAAACATAGATTTTTTATATAAGTAATGATTATTCAAAATTAATAGACAAATTTTAAAATTTTTATAATTATGTTTTAATTTTTGTATGGTTAATAATCCTTTTATATCATGTTAAAATATTTGAATTATTAATTTACTTTTAAATTCATTCCTTGATTTATTCATAAGTATAATTTTTATATTATGATCATTAGATTAAAGGTCATTAAATTTATTCTATATATTGTTATACATGCATCTATGGAGTTATGTACATCGTATGAAAATATATTTATTTTTCTTTTAAAATAATTATGACCTATCCAATAATTGTTTAAAGAGATAAAAATTCGTATTTTTTATGATATTTATTTGGAGGAAGGAATATGATTTCAAAAAAAATTAATAGAATCATTTACATGTAAGGGGAATCTACAAGATAATGTTGTGAGATTAACTTCCAATTAAAATACTAAAAGTTTTATTGTTTTCAAATATTCACTTTTTTAGCCCTTGTTCATCCAACCAGGTTGGTCATGCCAATGTTAGGTAACCCTGAATAATCTATTTAAGGAAATTAAGTAATGAGTGGACAAAATCGTATTAGGGGCTCATTCTTGTTGTTTTAATTAGGTTACCCATAATAGAGAGACCTTAATAGGAATAGGTTACTATAAGAATAGATTCATGATTATTCAAATAATGTATTGGGTAATGTTTTTGCCACTAAACTATCCAATAGTCAAATATGATAGGATTGGGGTAATTACCTACCTACAAAAGATATGTGATGGTGGAATTTCCAAGGAGACCTAAATATTATAGAAATATGGATCTTATCCCACTAACAGATATGATGAATTTAAATGTGTCTTCATTTTAGTGGGATTATAATTAATAAAATTTCATAATAAATTTATAGAGTAAAAGATACCCATCTGATAAAAAAATTATTCTAAATAAATGAAATCTTCATTTCCAAATTTTCTATGTCATCATTATTTTATAGGGTAATCAATATGTCAAAAACTCCCTATAAATAATAACTGAAGATATTTTCATAAGTTTTAAATTATTTGTGTTGGAACAATGTCCTTAAGATAATGAAATTACTATTGTTTTTCAACATTATGAATCCAAATTCTAATGTGAAGCATATATGGATTCCATTAATGTTTCAAATGACTTATATTAAATATATCCACAGAAACTGTGTTCTATACATATGTATTCAATATTATTGGGAATTCTAATAACCAATAGATATTAAAGAATTTTTTAAAGTCTTTTTCTTTCTAGGAAAACCAAATTTTTTTCCTCAATGAAATTTTTCGATCATTTTGAATGAAAATAATGTAAATTTTAGAATACTGTATCAAATTATTGAAGATAAATTAACTAGGGATTGTGATGCCTAGTTTTTGGAGATGTATTAAAAACACAATTTGATAAATGTTAAACCTATAAGAAAATAATTATTTATAAATTCTAACAATTCTTATTACTATAGATATCTTTTTTCATTGAAAGAGGGAGTTTTCAATATGGACGTGAAATATTTCTATATTATTGAATTTTCCATGATACCTTAATGGGATTTTAAAATAACATGAAATTTATTTGTTAGGTATTAGTGTTAAAGAAATTAATTCTTAATTTTTGAAGGGTATGTGTGTTCCCTAGAAATTGAAACCTTCAATATTTTGTGTGATATATAAATATTTTACTATGTTATGTGATATTTGTGATATTAAACAAAAAATTTGAATTATATATTGAGATCAAGAGTATTGGGGTTCATTCCATCCCTTAAGGGGGTTATTTCCCAATCATGGACTCTCTTATATATTTTTTACATATTTGTGAATTCCTTCCTAGTGATGATATCAGTTACCTTAGATGTGATAGTGGGAAATCATTTTCATGAATAAATGTAAAAATATTTGTGTATCATAAGATCTAAATATTTTCCCTAGTGACTTATTATACAATTGTTCAAATCCACATGGATAGGCACTCTAGAATTTATGAAAATATAGAGAGGAGTTTGGTGTTGTGGAGTTGGGATTGGCCCCATAACAGGGCTTCTTATAGATCAATATGAATGTAATTAGAACATATTTTTTTTGGTTTTATTTAATTTCCAACATTATAACCTTTAGGTTATTGTTTTAAAGAACATTTTAGGGTCTTTTATGTTTGTGGAACTTTGAAAATTAGTTTTCTTTTATAGGCACGTGACTTTGACTAATGATTAATTTTGTGTCCCTGAAACTGAGACCAATGATATTCCATTTAACATAATGAAAAAAGGTCCATGTTTTACTTTAGAATATTTTTATATGAATAAGATATATTTCAAGTATTTTTAACCACATATAGAAAATACTATTAATTTAAAGGGACTCTACAATGGTCTTTGTGGAACATAAACATGAGCGGCCCATTCTGGTTTACATAGGATGATGAATGAGGTGAGAGATGGTTTCGGGTTTTAAAAATGTTTCTGTCCAATGACCATTGGGATAGATAATATTTTATTGGTACTCTAAAATAGAGTTTTGAAATTATGAATGCAATAAGTAATTAGAAGTATCTATATGATTCTATTGGTTGGGGAAAACTCATTTGTCATCTTCAAAGGAGTACATGATCATTAGGGAGAATTATAGAATGCATATCCTAGTCACGTGACTTAGGAGACTATGGAGGAGGTCATGGTGCATGGGACTAAATAAAAGTTTTTTCTAATAAAGAGATAATAGGATAGGTAATATGGGAAATTATTTTATCCCAATTAATGGAAATAATAAAATTGGATTCCCTTGATGGATTTATGATTAAAATGTATTATGAAAGAGGAAAATGGTTCATTAGTAAAGTAATTGGTAAAATATAATCATAATATGGGTTGATAGGTAGAATGGTCACCTAGTATAGTGGCCTAGATGAATGAAACAATGCATGGGGTGGACTAGGGTGATTTGGGTGAATGAATCTCTTATAGGGCTTTGTAGTCCATATTTGGTGCATTGTGTCCTAGAAAGGAACTACTAGGTAGCTTGGATTTATGTCACCCAATTTGGTATCATTATAGTTTCTTTCAAAAATGGTTCCCCAATAGGCTTCTATAGTGATGGAAAGGGCTCATTGTTCCCTAGTAAGTAACTCAGAAGTGGGAGCCCTTATCCTTATTCCATAAGGGATGTTATCATTAATGGTGTTTTAGTTCGAATACCTTTAGATGATATAATTAAACTAAGATAACATTATCTTATTTTTGTTTTGGTTTAGGGATTCACATGATGGATATGTGGGAGGTATGTACCTGCATAGAAGTAGGTCATGGTGTCTCAATCTATATTTATGTATATGGCTCATCAATATATTTCTATTTTCCTCCCAACTGGGATGAATTATTTATTTTTATAGGAATAAGGATTTTAGTTCATATATCCAATGGGATAACCACATTGTATTCCAAAATAAGGTGATCAAATAATATGATTATACTTTGATGTTGGAATTCCATGTTTGGATGCACCTCAAATTAGGAGATATGGGAACTGTAGTTCATATGTGAATCGTGTTGTGTAAGAAACTTGGGAATGGGGGTAAAATCTAATAATTTGTTGTGTAATGAGACATTGATGCTAGAGTATAATCATATACATAGATATTTAAAGAGACTGTGTAACAAGAGGCTAAGCATTGAAGGGGTCACGTTATGATACCTAGGCATGGGAGGAAAATAATTCAAGGTGTTGTGTAAGGAGACCCATGCATGAGATGTCAAATAAATAGGGGAAAATGTAAGATGTCCAAGGTGGGTGTAGGATAAGAACATAATCACCTCATGTAAAGAGACACAGGTGTGGGTGTCTAAGAATGAGAAACAATATGCATTAACAGACGATATCACGTGATTCTAGCTAAGAAATTAATCTTATTTAAGGTGGATTTTGAATGGGAGCCTCGTTCTATAAGGAAAATGATTGCACACACAACTTATCCACTAATAACCACCATAATCCATCTAATTCTTCTAAAAAAAGAAAAGAAATATTAAAGAAGATCTACCTTATTAGAATCAAGTATAATCAGAATGAGGATAATCAAATTCTATAGAAAAACAACCTTAACCCAAAAGCTTCCTTTATGTGTATCAAGTATTCTGGTTTGAGGTATGAGGCATACATGTAAAAATGTCAAGGGTGTGAGATAAAGTTATATCACTTCATAAAAGATTAAATTATATTTATGTGGTGTAA
Organism: Viscum album; assembly: GCA_963277665.1. Classification (NCBI taxonomy): domain Eukaryota; kingdom Viridiplantae; phylum Streptophyta; class Magnoliopsida; order Santalales; family Viscaceae; genus Viscum; species Viscum album. The sequence continues at coordinate 693,775,227 of OY728120.1, read as the reverse complement.
GAGACACCATGTTTGACTGATAGAGAGGAAAATTAAGTAATTCATATTTGATATTAGATTAGTAAAACAAAAGTAATACTGAAAAAATCCTAATTATTGATTAAATATTTCAAGAGTTGAGAAGAAGATGTTTCCACCATAGTGGAGAGATTATTCCCTAACAAGGAAGGTGAAGTTATATTATGGATGAAATTCAACAAAACATTTCTCTATCTAGGTGATCGATTTATCACATAAGAGGGGGGATGGAGGTAATTCTATAACACACTATCAATTATAACACATCAATGTTTTATAATGTTAGTGACCATGATTTGTGGATTCTACACACCTTATATTTTTTTGAATGGAAATACAAATTCAAATTTTTTTTGAGATTACTAGGTTTTAGTGACACGATAATAGTTAAATCTTGTTAAATTTTAAAATAACAAACTGTAATATCAAAATAATTTAATACATCTAGAAACTGTAAGGAAATATATCTGGGGAAAACAATGTTTTCCAAATACACGAGTCAATGATGTAATTCCATAATCAATCCACATTATTCAAGGCATGTTCCATAAAATAAGTGTAACATCCAAGGTAAATAAAGAATATGACATTTTACGATTTACTAATATTTCGGAATTAAATATTAATTTTACTTTGTAGGGGTTTCTATGTTCAATAGCGTACCCAATAAGCAATAAATGAGTTTCTTAGAAATCATACGTTGCACACTAATAATATAATAATATTGTTTTAAATGGAAGTTATCACCTAGCTGTTGTAATGGAAGGAATGAATATAAATTACTAAAATATGATTATACATTTTGATAAATGTTTTTACATTTATCCAATAAATGTTAGAGGCTGAAAATGCGAATACATCCAATTTTCAGCATAAATATTCAAATATTCTTTTAAAGGAGGATTAACCACTTTTTGATGGAGAACCCTTTTTAAATCATATTTTCTTTCAATTTTAATTTTTATACAAAATGAAATCCTTATTTTTAATCCAGACTTCAAAATTTTACTTTTGTAAATTTTTTGTATTTTTTCGATAAAGTTCATTTGTTAATGAATAGTGAATAATGTTGTATTTTAGTTCAAAACCGCATTTTATTCTAATTTATTTATAACGATAGATTATCTTTCTAATTGGTTATAAAGTATAATTAAAATATATTTTTACCATTTAATCTAATTAAGGTCCTTGTAATTAATTTCACTTTGAAATTGGACATAAACTAGTGTCAATCATTAGATATATATTGTTTCTTTAAAACACGATATTTGTTTTGACAGTGAGAATTAATTATAAACATAATTAATGAAACTTCAATGTTTTTTATTTGGTAAAATGGACATAATTTTTTAATTTGTAATATAAAATACATCTTTGGGTGAATTTTAGGTATTTTCTAAAAACATCAAATTTTTATGAATAGTGAATCCACTAAGTAATAGTTAAAAACTGAATTTTTTGTTTAAATGAAATTTTACCACTTCTGTGAATTAAATTTCAACAATTACACATACATGGTTTTCATTAGTAAGTAAAATGTGGTTCAATGGGATAAAAATAATTTGCGGTGAATAGTAAATTTTGAGTTTTATTAACCATGATTAAAGGTAATTAGGATAATTTAAGGTAAAATCAATATTATAAGAATATAAAAATACATTTACACATGTCCTGACCTTATTGGATGAGTCATGGCCGACCATGAAAATACAATGGTCAAATTGGGGTCCCCATGGAGCCACATGCGTATGATAATGACATTAATAACTTTTTATTTAAAGTAATAATAAAAATGTAACAAAAATGTATTGTTTTATTAAAATACTTTTTACAATGGGTTATATAAATTATTATTTTAACTATAAAAATTAAATATATATATAAAAATATTTCCAACATCATGGTAATTTTTTTATAATTTTTAGACATCAAATAAATAAAATTATTTATGACACAATGATGATGCAGTGTTTACATCATTATTGAATAATTTAAATAAATAAGAATATAATGTTTAAAACAATATACAACACATTTATAATTCTTATTGGATGATTTTATTTCAAACATGGGACACCTTATCATTGACTTTAATGGTTTTTGGACCATTAGAAACTGAAAAAAATTGTATAATAAAATAATATTTTCAATCGTTCCAAAAGAGCCCCTCCTCTACCTTATTAAAAGTCCCCACTTCATACTCATTTAACACACATATCAAGACAATTTCTTCATTCAACCTCTAATTAAATGACCTCCCAATATCCCTATCTTAATTATAGAATCCTTAACTTAGGCTGAAATCACTTCAAGAAACCCTTTTGGTTCAAACCAAGGGGAGTTACCCAATTTAATGGTAATGTCTTCTCTTATGTTATTTTGATTTATTTTGCTTCTCCAACCCCCTAAAATCTTTATATTACATTATATTGTAACAAAAATAGCATCTTAAATATACTCGGATATTTTTATGAGAATTATTTGAGCTGAACAGACACACACCTGTATATAATGGGTGAAGACCATAATGTTTTTGTAGACAGCGAACTACTGCCTCACGTAACAATGATTGTTCAATTGTCTCCTACCGCCTCTCAAGGTGGCCATTAATAAGTCACTGTATTTATATATATGATATATATTATGTTTATTTTTTTCTTATTATTCTGTATTTTTCATTTTTTCATACCTTTATGGTCTCCATAATAGGTAAACGTGATAATTTCATTTTTGGAAGTCCAGACTACCACCCCCTCAATGTTATAAGACTCGTTCCTGTCATACATGGAACATATAAAATATAAAATATATGAACTTATGTAAAATATATGAAATAAATATTATACTGAAATTATAATAAACTTATCAATCAATATGTTTTCATTTCATTAAAATATGAAATAGAAATTAAAGTAGCGTTCATGCATACGTACGGCTTACTGTCTCCATGAATAGTGCATTTCATTTTTATCTCCAAATTTTATGTAATATTATAAATACATAAATATACATGATATATATGATATATATGACATATAAATGATGAATATAATTATGGAGATAATGGAATCTTGTCAACATAGACAATTTATAATTATAACAAGTTCAATTTTGAATCATGTTCCGTACATCGACCAAACTTCCACTATGAACTCAATCATTTAAAAAATTGTTATAGAAAGGTAATAAGTGAAATAAAAGGAATAATAAAATTGAAAAATATTATTATTCATGTTTAAATTAATTTATGTTTATCATTCAGGAAGAACAAGGAACATACGAGCGAGTCAAGTCGGACACGTGGTAAGATATTTCTTATCTCACTTTTAATTCCGTGAGATTTCCATTTGTTGCCACTTATTTATTTCATGTGGTGTATTGTACACATCCATTTGATATATATTATCATTATTATATTTATATTAATGGTATTATGTGATTAATTTGGTTTTTATTATCCCTTTCCCATAGGAATCGATTTATTACAACGAGGTAAGGGGTTTTATCTCACTTTTTAGTCCCATGAGATTCCTGCTATATTTGTAACTATCTACATTGAGTGTTGTATGTACTGACAATTATTTTACACATTTTGTAATATAAATTCTTTTATGGGTATTTTCATCAAAATTTCATGGTCCTTCATTCATGGGGTGTATGTTTCGTAAGTTACCAAATCGGTAAGGGAACCTTTCACCCGCTTCTTTTTAAATGACTTATTTTCATAATGTCTTTTAGTTTACATCTTATTATGTTGGGATATGTTCCTCTATATCATTATTGCTGTAAATTTTATGTCCAAGTTATGAGATACCATTTTTTCTGTCATCAACACATTTTTTTAATTTTAATGTGACACTATTAGGCTATCAAATTTTTGTAAGGAAACTACTTAACCCAATTTCAATTATTTGGTTTAAACCTCCACTTCTTGATTATGTCAAGCAATGAATATCTGTGAATGAACTATGATTGTTTTACAATTAATACAAACTTATATTGGGTTAATTTATATTTGTCACACTTGATTATGCCATTGATCTATCCTTAATATAAGGATACTGTCTTTGTAAGTGACTTCATTGCAATCTCCTTTCATTGAGGCACATTTTGTTTTACTACAATAATTCTTTTTATATTTTATAAACACCTTTGACTTTTCACTTCATTTAAAGGGAATATTTTTCTGTGAAGCGTTTTACAAAACGAAAAAAAGGAATGTTTCTTTTAATGTACGCCTTGAGAAGGACCTTTCCACCGCCGCATGTATTATTTGATCTCTGGAATCCAGAAAAAGCCATAATGTTTATAAAAGAAAATAAATACCATATACTATTTTATGTATTTTGGTATTGAAAATGCTGATGGTTTTGATAATGGACTTGTTATTTCAATATATTTATGTGATATATTGTGATTGAAATGTGGAAATGTTTTCTTTTCTTTTTTTATGTATTATGATTTTATAATGGTAAATCGATATTTGACTGGTGGTTACATGTTAAACCAAATTAAGGGTGGTGTCGTGAATACCCAGATGAGTGGTTACATTATAACATCCAATTCATTGGGTATGGAAGTCGGCCTTATGGCTATTCTATTTAGTAACATGTGTGGAAGTCAACTGTATGGGTATTCCATTTATGTATGTTTATTTCCAAAGTTACCTTTATATGTTATGGGTTCTTTATATGGGTTTTATGGTGATTTGTTAGTTACAAAATAGTATGCAATGACCTTTTATTCAGTGATGAGTATTTACTATTTCATAAAGGTGAAACGTATTAATTATGATTATGTATTCATGGATTACTTGTTGTTTTGAAAAACTAACAGTTTCGTTCTTTGTGTATCCCTTACTGAGATTTTTATGCTCATCCCAAGTTTTTGATATGATTTCCACCAGAATTAAAGATGAATAGGGTCAATTATGGGATCATGTAAAGACATGTTATCTAAAACATGGAACTATACATGTTTATTTTTAAGAGTTTTAATTTTATGAAAAAATGGAAACTGGGTAGAAGTGTCTACTTTGTATTCTTTTGAGATGTAATAGTTATGTTATAATACACTAAAACTCTAAACATGAAAAGATACTCAATGTAAATTATCCATTTAATTCATTATTATGAAATTTTTTACGGTCGAGTCCTTATAGTTGTTATCAATGGTCGTTTTATATAAATTTAGAGGTTTGGGTATTCTTTAAGCATAACCGACACTACCATAATGGTTAAGATTTCAGAAAGAGTCATAGTTTTTTTTAGAAAAATTGAATGATTTTAAGATGAAATTAATAATTATATCTTAGTATTATATTATAATTTTACTGATATACTCACACTGTCATTTTTTGTTTTAGTAAATGGATAGATCTAGCAGGAACCAAAGTAATAGCCGATGTGAAGAAAATTGTGATGGTTTTTTGAATGAGTAACTGAATCATATGGTAGTCTCAATGAGAACACTTGTGCTTATTCTCAACCAACTATCTAGATTTGTTATTGACCACCTTAACCTTAGTGATTTTTATAAAGCATCATATTTCTGAGAGAAAAATCCCAACAGATGTTCTGTTAATAATCATAATGGTATGTGTGTTCAAGAACCTATGTGTCAAATATGTGGAAATAAACACCTAGGAAAATATTTAAATGGGACAGATATATGAAATATTTGTGGAAATGAAAGTCATAAATCAATAACCTTCCATGGGAAAAGGAAGCATCCAGTTGAATCTAGGAAAGGGAAAGAAGTTTTTAAGGGGGGTCAAATGAATGTTTTAAATGTGGTGTGCAAGGTCATTATGCAAACTCATGTCCTACAAAGTTGTTTCAGAAATGGGATCACCATGATCATACAAATATCTATTTACCAATACCTATTGAAATTCTGATTGAGGATGAAGAAACTGACAATGAACAATGAAAGGTATGGATTATTTATTAACTTAGGTTGTCCTATTATTGAAATATTAGGATATGATACATGATTTGTTTTGTAGGAATGATGTATTTCAGAATAATTTTGAAGGTAATGATTAGTGGATCATTAATAATGTTGAATGATTAAGAAGTAAACATATAATGGATTTATGATTTATGGTAGATTTTGGGATGGTGAAATGCTTAAATGTATTAAGGATATTTTGATGATGGGATTACATTAGAACACTTTTTATAATATGTGTAACCCTCAAGTTTCATATATGAAAATTTTATTCAAGGAATAATTACAATTTCATTTATGGATATAGTTATTAAGAACCATTTGGGTTTATATGATCCATGAATTGGAGGAAATTACAATTAATACCTTTTGGGATGAAAAATTAATGTTATTAAATAACCTTCATGGTAAAAATTTGTTATAATTATTTTTTTAAGAATATATCTCTTTTTGGGAATGTTATTAAATTATATAGTTTTTGAAAATGGACAACACACAAACTGTGTGACAACCTGTCACAATGGACGAAGCTGCATGAATCAATCCCACAACAAAAGTGTGACTGGTATTTATCGCCTACCACTGGACTACGTGAAGCCCCTAGTTATTTTGACTAATTCTTTTTTAGTTAGATGATTGTATGAATCAGGAATAATGTTATTTTGGGTTACCTATGAAAATGATTAACCTATATATGAGGATATGTTATTAGGTTAATTACTTTTAAGTATGAGAATTTTAGAGTAGCCAATGTTATTTTGGGATAAATGTTAAGATGTATAATGGGAGACTATGTGATAAAATTACTCTATCTTTTCATATTCAATCATACTTTGAATTACATTGAAGAATTTTATGGATAGCTATTTATTGAATGGTCATTACTGAACATTGGGGTTTGTTGGACAAATTTTTGGAGATTAAGAGTAGATTTTCTTTTTGTAAAGGATTTTTCTTTTTGGGGATTATCTGATCCTGTACTAACCATTTTGGTTTTGGTTAAGGTCTAAAGACATGGGAAATATATAGTTCATATTTTTTGGATTATGTGATTATCTAGATGTTGATTATAGTTCTTTTAATGTGAACAAGTCATACTAAATACTTATTGTTTGGAGAAAATATGATTTTGTGATAGAAATATAGTAAAAGATTATAGTCTACATGAAATGTAAGTATGTTTCCTTATGTTTTAGTTAATCCAATAAATAAATTACTCAATTAAATGTAACTTAAAATAACAATGTCTTCTGTTAACTTTTCTTACTTGGGAATCAAATACCGTTAAACTTTTTACAATTTTGTGGATTTCAGATTATTTACATTCCCCTAATCATGTCTACTGTCACTATCCATCAGAACATGACACTTATTTTCTCCTCCATATCCATGTTTTCATTGAATCTTAGTATGGGTTATCTCAGGTGACCATTGTACTTATCTATCTTTTAATGTGATAGTTTTATTGACACCTTTTCCAATGTGGTGATTTCAATGAAGTTTCCGAGAACAATTTTAAAATTGCGAGGACACAATTCCCAAAATTGGGGAAGGATATAATATCCCAGGTAAATAAAGAAAATGGAATTTTCTTATTTATTAATATTTGTGAATTAAATATTAATTTTACTGTAAAGGGGTTGCTATGTTCAATAGCGTACCTGATACGCAACAAATGAGTTTCTTTGAAATCATAGGTTTCACAATAATAATATAATAATATTATTTTAAATGGTATTTAACACCTATCCATTGTAATGGTAGGAATGAATAAAACTATAAAAAATATTATTATACATGCTTCTTAAATGTTTTTATATTTATCCAAAAAATGTTAAAGGCATAAAATGCGAATAAATACAATTTTATGCATAAATATTCTAATATTCTTTAAAAGGTCGATTAACTGCCTTTTAATGGAGAACACTTTTTAAATTTACTTTTTTCAATTTTATATTTTATACGAAATAAAATCTTTTTCTATAATAAAGACATCAAAATTTAATTTGGGCAAATTTAGGGTATTTTTCTCATAATGTTCATTAAAAATCAATAGTGAAAAATGTTGTATTTTATTTCAAAACCACATTTTAATATAATTTATTTATATGATAATATTAAATATTTAATTGGGATTAATTTGTAATTAAAATATATTTTTACCAATTAATCCAATGGTAGTCATTGTAATTAATTTTAGTTTTAAATTGGACTTAAACAAGTGTCAATATTTTGATAGATATTGTTTCTTAAAAACATGCAATTTGTATTGACAGTGGGAATTAATTATAAAAATAATTAATGAAACATAAATGTTTTAAATTTGGTAAAATAGAAGAAAAATTTGAATTTGGAATGCCAAATATAGCTTAGGGGGAATTTTGGGAATTTTTTTGAAAAACAACAATTATTGATGAATAGTGAACCCACTAAGTAGTAGTTAAAAACAGATTTTTTCATTTAAATAAAATTTTACCACATATGTGAATTCAATTTCAAAAATTCTACATACATTATTGTAATTATTAAGTAAAATGGGGTTCAATGGGATGAAAATATTTTTTAGTGAATAGTAAATTATCAGTTTTATTAACCGTGATTAATGGTAATTAGTGTAATTTAAGGTAAAACAATATTATGAAAATATAAAAATACCATGAACCATTTTCTAACCTTATTGGAACAGTAATTTCCTACCAAGACCATCCATGGGTCAATTTGGGGGCCCTGTGGTGGTACTTGGGTATTATAATGACATTAATAACATTTTATTTAAAGAAAAAATAAAAATGTCACAAACATGTATTTTTTTACCAAAACACTTTTTACAAGGGGTAATATAAATTATCAGTTTAACTATAAATATTAAATTGAAATATAAAACTATTTCCTACATCGTGGTAATTTTTTTATAATTTTTAGACATCAAATAAATAAAATTAATTATGACACATTGTTGATGCAGTGTTTAAGTAATTATTGAATAATTTAAATAAATAAGAAGATAAAGTTTAAAACAATATCGAAAACTTGTAAAATACTTATTGAATGATTTTTTTCTAAAATGTGCCACCTTATCTTATACTATAATGATTTGTTGGCCATTAGAAACAAAAATGAATTATATGCTAAAATAATATTTTCAAGCTTACCAAAAGGACCCCTCCTCACCCATATAAAAAGACCCCACATCCTACCAATTTCACACACGTATCTTGCCCTTTAGCTGTTCCATCCTCTACTAAAATAAGCTCCCAATATCCCTATCGTTATCATAAAATCCTTACCTTATGAGTAAATCACTTTAAGTAACCCTTTTGGTTCAAACCAAGGGGAGTTACCCGATTTAAAGGTAATGTCTTCTCTTATGTTCTTTTATTTTATTTTGCTTCTCCAACCCCCTAAACACTTTTTAATCATTTCTTTTGTAACAACACCAGTATATTCAATATACAAGGATGTTGTTATGGGATTTATTCGAGCTACACTTTCACACACCTCCATCTAATGGGTTATGAACATAATGTTTTTTGGACGGCGAACTACTGCCACACGTAACGATTTTTGTTCAATTATCTCCTACCGCTTCTCACAGTGGCCATTATGATGTAATTGTATTTATATATGATATATATTATGATTATTTTTTTCTTATGATTCTGTATTTTTCCTTTATTTCATACCTTTATGGTTTCCATAATAGGTAAACTCGAAAATTTCATTTTAGGAAGTGCGGACTATCGCCCCCTAAAAGTGATATGACTCGTTCATTCCATACGTGGAATGTATAAGGGATAAAATTTATGAACTTATGTAACATATATTAAATAAATATTATAATGAAATTATTATATTCCTATGAATCACTTAGTTTTAATTTCATTAAAATATGAAATAGAAATGAAAGTAGAGTTCATGAGTACGTACGGCTTACCCTCTCCATGAACGGTGCATTTCATATCTTATGTCAAAATGTTATGTACTATTATAAATACATATATATACTGGATATATATGATATATATGACATATAAATGATTAATATCATTCTGACGATAATGTACTCTTGACCACATGGAGAATTTATAATTATAACAAGTTCATTTTTGACCGAAGTTCTAAACATCGACAAAATGACCATTATGAACTCAAATAAATAAATACTTTTTATAGAAAGGTAATAAGTGATATAAAAGAAATAATAATATTGAAAAATATTATCATGAACGTAGAAATTAATTTAAGGTTATCATTCAAGAAGAACAAGGATCATACAAGCGAGTCAAGTCGGACATGTTGTAAGGGATTTCATATCTCACTTTTTATTCTGTGAGATTTCCATTGTTCGAAACATATTTATTTCATGTGGTGTATTAGGTAATGAAATTGGATATATATTATCATTATTATATTTATATTCATGGTATTCTGTGATTCATTTTGTGTTTATTATCTTTTGGTCATACGACTAGATTTATTACAACGAGGTAAGGGGTTTTTATCTCACTTTTTATTCCCATGAGATTCATGCTATATTTGTCACTATCTCCATTGAGCGGTGTATGTAATTCCAATTATTGTACTCATTGGGTAATATAAATTCATTTAAGGGTATTTATATCAACATTTCATGGTCCTTTCATGGGGTGTATGTTTAGTATGTTACCAAATCGGCAAGGGAACCTTTCACCCTCTTCTTTTTAAACGACTTCTTTTTGTTATGTATTTAAGTTTACATATTATTACATTGGTATATGTTCTTATATATCCTTATTGATGTAAATTTTATGTCCAAGGGATGAGATATCATTTTCTCTCTCATCAACTCATTTTCTTAATTTAAAAGTGATGTGTTTAGGATATCGAATTTTTGTAAGGGAACTACTTAACCCAATTTCAATTCTTTTGGTCATACCTCTAATTTATGATTATGTCATGATATGAGTATGTTTTAATTACCTATTATTGTTTTACACTTAATATCATCATATATTGGGTGTATTTATATTTTTCATGTATCGTTATGCCATTGATTTATCCTTAATCTAAGGATATAGTCTCTGTAAGGGACTTCGTCTCAATTTCTATTCATTGAGGCGCATTTTGTTTTAATACAGGACACTATTTTATACACTGTATAAACACCATTGACATTCACTTAATTCAAAGGGAATATTTTTCAATGAAGCGTTTTACTAAACGACATAAAGGAATGTTTCTTTTAACGTATGCGGTGACAATGATCTTTCTACTGCTGAATAATATTTGATCTTTGGCTTCCCCAACAAGCCATAATGTTTTTAAATGAAAATAAATACCATATACTATTTTATCTATTTTGGTATTGAAAATGGATTCGATAATGGATTTGTTATGACAATATATTTAAGGGATATATTGTGATTGAAATATAGAAATTTTTTCTTTCCTTTATATTTGTTTAATGTCTTCTGATTTAATAATGGTTCATGGACATTTTATGGGTGGATACATGATAAACCAAATGACGGGTGGTGTCATGAATACCAGGATGGGTGGTTACATTATAACCTCCAATTCATTCTGTATGGAAGCTGGCCATATGGGTATTCTATTTAGTGACATGTGTGGATGTTGACCGTATGGTTATTCCATTTATGTATGTTTATGTACCAAGTTACCTTAAAATGTTATGTGTTATTTATATGGGTTTTATTGTGATCTTTTGGTTACCAAAGGATATGTAATGATCCATTATTTATTGAAGAGTATTTACAACTTCATAAAGGTGATAGGATTTACTTATGATTAAGTATTCATGGTTTACTTGTTGTTTTGGAAAACTAAAAGTTTCCTTCTTTGGGTATCCCTTACTGAGCTTTTTATGCTCATCCACAATTTTTGAAATGTTTTCCACAGGACATAAAGATGAATTGGGTCGAGGATGAGATCACGGAATGAAATTCTATGTAAAACATGGAACAATAAATGTTTATTTTTAAGAGTTTATATTTTATGAAAAAATTGAAACTGGGTAGAAGTGTCTACTTTTTAATATTTTGAGATGTAATAGTGATGTCTTAATTGTTAAACTCTAATCCAAAAAAGATCCTCAATGTGAATTATTCATTTAATTCAAGATTATGTAATGTTTTCTGGTCGAGTCCTTATAATAGGTATAGAAAAATTTGATATGTAGAAATATACTATCATAATAATTTGGTGAATGTAATTGAGAAAAATAATATAAAATTTAGTTTCTTCATAAAATCGTACTCTCTGATGGTTATAAGAAAGACATATATTTTAATGATTTACCATTACGTTATGTCATGGTTATCCAATTAAATTGAATTTTTTTGAACCTGAAAACTTATGTAGATGTAGCTGAGCTAGATATGAATCTCACATTCAATCACATAGTACCTATCACATATAATTTATAATTAATTTATAATTATTTTATATATTTAAGAATTACTTTTTCTTGTAATTATTCTTCTCTAGTCGAATATTTAGACAGCATCTTATTACATCATCATTACTTGGAAATATTCATGAATAGAATCCACTTATAAGTTTCCACTCATGTTCCATTATCCTGAAAACGTTTTGGATGGATATTTTAATGCAATAACCAAATAACATGAACCTTACATTTTACCCATTGATCAAAACTAGATTTCCTTCTGATCATTAGGAATTCATCTTGTTCTCTTGGATCTTTAGAGGGAAGAATATTATTGATTATCTCTATTCATGAGATTTTTTTGATGGAAATATCTCTAAGGATGAGAGAATCCATTAGACATTATTTTTTTTTCATGAATATGTCTCTAACATATCACAATAGAAATTATATAATTATTTTTTTATATCAAGGTTAAGGAAAATGTAATTGCATATAGTACCTTAATAAATCTCTTAATCCTCAGATGTCCCAACCTACGATATTATTATTATTTTTTATTCCATTTATCTTTTTAAAACCCGTTGATATTTAAATATTATTTATTTGAACAAGTGATATAAAATATATAATTTCTGTTGGACCCTATAATTTATCTATCCAATCCTCCTTAGAAATTAATAACTATTTATTAAATCAAAAATATATAACTATATTATTCATTAAATAATCAAAATTGTGATTAGAATAACCTGAATAATTGTTATACCTTATAAATAAGAATAATATTTATACGAATATTTAATTCAATAATAATTTAACTAATTTTTTTCATATACATAATAAGAGAGTCTATAAGCCTATTTCTTAGTGGCCTTATGATAACTAACCTAAATTCCATGATGAACATATAGAAACTAATCATGGTATTGATAAGGAAATAAGATAATTTCACAATTAAAATACCATACTATTAATGATCACCACGAAATATAATTCATTTTTTTCAATATCTCAGTATGTAGGTTGCATAATTATACTATCAAACTAATGAATGAATTCCTTTCAATAAATTTTCAATAATTAACTATTTGATAAATCCACAATGGAAATAGACTTAAAATGATGATTAAATTCCAGTTAAAGAGCCTATGATATCTTCTTCAATTAACTTAATATATCAAAATACATTATTTACTTAATTAATAATGTCATATAATTTGTGGCACACACATCGTACCCTACTTCTCTATAAAAATATCTCTTCATGGATTTTATTAAGAAATAAATTTACATGAATCATTATATACATTAAAAATAATATGAACAATAATGGCTAATAGACACATCCTTAGATAGGAATATCCAATGATACATTAAAATGATGAATTCTTGTTGGTGAGTCTATTCTCGCAACATCATTTCTTGGAGATCACTATGTGAAATATTCAGGAGAAGAAGTATCAATGTCTTATAAGACTCTAACACTTGATATCCTACATAATCTTTGTCCCTTTAGATATATCTTTTCCATATGTTGAACATTATTAAATAATATAAACATATCACTTAAAAGTTATTATTTTATTGGTGAATTTCTATGACCTTTTGAGGTTATATATTCTTTAACGTAATTACGACATTAATGTTAAACATAAAAACACTCATCATGTGATATGATATTTTTTAATATTCAAAACTATTAATATATAGGTAATAAAATGAACAATGTATTTGTTTTAATTGTACAAACTCTATCAGGCCCCCACCTAGAATATATCAATCTACTAATGGGTTATAGTCAACTAGCTATCACATGATATTAATTCTTATGGTAAGATAATATTTATGTCTACAATTCAATCATATTATTCTAGATGGAAACTCTAATTACAATATCCTCACCAATTTTAAAAAAATATCTTAAGAGTTGATACATTAAAATTATATTCTTACACTATTGATGGGGCTTTGCCACATTTAATATAGACATCACCATTGTATTATCATAGTACAATGTCATAGCATCTTTACAGCTAGGCACCACATCAAGCTCCTCAATGAATATTTATATTTGCAATATATTTTTATCTATATTAGAAGGAGAAATAGAGTTGGAATGTAATATAGAATCAATAACCACTAACTACATTTAACTTTTCCTTCTTGAAAATACTCTATTTTTAGAAAATATATACCATGAATGTTTCTTTACATAATACTACTCTATATGGAAACTATAACTGGTATATACCAAGATGAATAGTGTGTCATCTCCTCCATAAAAAAAAAAGAATATATCCTTAGTACTCCTCATATACTTCAGAATAAAATTGAATTTCATCAAATGGTGGACTCTTAGATCTTCCTCATAGCTTCTGGTTATGCAAAATTAATAATAAATATATACCATGTTATATATCAAGATATAAATGTATAATCCTATGCCGGATGCATATGGAATACTGGTTATTCTTTGTCTCTCCTCATGTTTCCATGGACACATATTCCTAGTGAGATGTATACCATGTGACTCCAACAAAAATCCAATTTTTTATTGTTCTATACAGAATCTAATCTGTACCATGTCAATATATATACCCTAAATTAATCCATGATTCCTCATATATATATAATGAACGATCTTGATCCCTAGAAGTTGGGTTACTTCACCGAATTCCTTCATGAAAGGAAGGTGTTAATCAATTTATTGATGATTTTAAAACTGGTATCTCAATTTAAATTAGTAATTTCTCATATCTATATATTATTAAAGAAACTGTCATTATCCCAATAAACTAATTATAGATATAGGGATCACATTCATCTTTTAGGATTTCGAATTATCATATGGATTCATCACGGTAAATATTCTATTATTTGGATTCATTATTTAATAGATAAATGGATATCTACAACTATATTACCTTATTATCATCATGCGGAGTTATAATCCCTCAGGGTTGTTTTTTTATAGAAATAATCCATAAGTTTAACATTATAAAAATATATTTTTACATCCAAATTCAAAATCACATAATCAATGTAAGAAATTATGGAAAGAAGAATTTATATGTATTTTATTATACAAACTGGTCAGATGGTTTCATCATAGATTATGTCTTTACATTTATAATACCCTTTATCCACTACCCATATCTCATAGTTACAAACATTACATTCCATGTCCAATTTCTTTTTGAAAACCCATTTTCACCAAACATTCATTACATCAACTAAGTGATCAATCATAACATAAAAGTTATTAGTATATATATTGAATCAATTTCGAAATTCATTTATTCATTAAATCTAAAATCTTTTTATATTCATAATACAACCTTATAGGTCCTGCTTTTATCATTATAATCTATTAATGAGTCGCCGACCTTGGTTACAAGAAAACTATATCTCTTAGCTTCGCTAACAACTTTGGTGTTCCTATGTAGTACTTATGTCTCTTGAAATACTTAATCCATTGGGTATGTGAAATTTATTCATATAAAAACTATTGTGTATCATGAGAATCAATTTCATTGAATTTAATCTTTCTCTAACACTCTATGTCATATTTATGATCCATCTCAAGGAATATAGAATGTCCTACATCTGTTACCTATTTTTCTAAGGGATCCTATAGATAATATCCCATTTCACCCTTAAAATATCCTATAAATGCATATTTTTTACCCTAGTGTTATAGTTTGTTTTTAGCGATATCGTTAAAAGATGTCTCAGATATCCATATACATGTATATGAAAACAAAATTCTTCTCACATGTTAACTTATTTACAAATATATTTTTTCTTTAGTTTTCACTCAGTTTAGTTTGTGTGGTGTAGTCTATAATGTATATCACCAAAATGCTAATATATGCTCTTCATTACCTATCCTTGACTTCACCATGTACAGAATGGTTCATTTTGTCCTTTCACTAACACCATTACAATATAGTGAATAATAAGGTGGGATTTGAGATGGAATCCCAAAATCCCTCGGATATTTGATGAACTCCTAGTCTAGTTACTCTCTATAGTCATCGGAAAAAATAATATTTATCTTATTACAGTGATAATTCTGTGTATCATTTATGAAATCCAAATTTTTTTAAAGGATTCAAAATTATACCTAATTACGTATAAATAACCATATCTACTCATGTAATTAGTAAAATTTATGATGTATGAGTATCCACCAATAGTTATGATGGAAACATTTCATCATACAACTATGTGTACCATATTCATAATCTATATGGAATTTTAACCCCTTTAAAAAAGAATTGGTTATTTCATATTTCATTTTAAACAAGAAAAATTTGTCAAGTGGTTTGTTCTCAAAAGAATATAAATACCCAATTTGATAGTATTTTCTCAATAAATTATCATATTCATGCACATGTTGGTGATTCGACAATTAGGTATCACATGTTTCATGTAAAACTGATTCATTATCGATTTTCAAAATTTATTTTTTCCTATTTTAGTATATAAAGAATGTTATTTAGGTGTGGAATACCCAAATAAATTACATATTTGTAAAATTAGAATATTTTATTACTATAAATTAATACTAAGTGATCCATGTTTAAACTAGACATAAATATAATGTTTTTGTAAAAACTATGAATGAAAAACTATTTCATCAATAATATAATCCATTCAATAAAAAAAGTATAGGGGTAGTCTCCTATAGCTATGGTAGTCAGTCATGCTCATTTCTTTTGTCAAAGACCCATCTCACGATTGTAAATTTTCTTAATTCTACTTGATTCCTAGGTTTTGATAAAAAAATTGAGCACCGAAATCTATATCTATTACCCAAAAGGTGGATAGCAGATATTCCATTCAATAAAAATAATTATTAAATATTTCCTTTCCTTTGTCACTGTGTTGAAGTTCTTTTGCCAGTGGCCCTTCTTTACAACTGAAAAACACATTGTATCTTATCATTTTTCATTCCCATGGATTTTCTTATTCATGGTTGGGTGGTGCATAGATGCTATAGAGTCTAAAGTATTTTTGATTTTATCTTCCATTCAATTCATCTTATTCATCATAAGGACTTTTTTCTTTTCAAACCTCATGTACTTATCATCTTAGATAATTAGTGTGAGGAGTTTGAAAAGTAACAATATAACACTTTTCAAAAAATAATTCAGAATAATTCTATAAAATCATAGAGGTAGTGAAGAGATCCTGAGCTCGATACATTTCATATCAGGTAGCATGAATCCCATCATGTCTAAACACACAATATAAGTAATAAACATCACTAAAAGTGGTTCAGTAGGTGATACTTGTCAAATAATTAATTAAAAAATCACATTGGATATACCAACTACATTTCTCAAGATTGTGATAACTGACATCGGAATACATGCTATATAAAAACATGTCCTCATGTAGTTTAATTATCTCAATTGACATGGGGGAAAACATATCGTTACCCAAGAATAAAATATATAAATATCACACCATTCTAGTTGAATATTTGAATAATATCACATTTATACCTACATGGGGGCCATAAAGGCCTAGTGTCTTTGGAGTCTGGATTCAAAGTCACTTCATTACATTAAATATCATCGATATATCAATTAAAGATAAATATATTAGTAATATTATAGATATATAATAAATAGAACCATCCACTAAAACCATGTGAACGAAAACATAAGAAATGGTCAGCCTAGATGCTTAGTAAGGGTAATCATGGGAGATATAAATCCTAATCACATAAGAAGATCATAAGGGTAGGAAACCATATTCATGTTGATGTTCTCAACACAAAATATTCATAATCATAGAATATTAGAAAACAGAATCATAAATAAATCCATATTAAGACACATGGTTAATATGGGAATTAATATAGTAATAATCCTTCATGAGTAATAACATTAGCATGTGGCCTCAGAAGAAGAACAAGTTAAAATCATGTGAACATAGTTAATCAAATTCATATCAATTCATAATCATGTGAGAAAATATTGATGCAATCATAAAAACATAAAAAAATGTCAAATAATATATTCAAAATCATGTACATGAATTTTGTTTTGATTATAGATATAATTAATCATACTCACACATCAAATCATGAACAAAGATATTGGAAATCATGTCTATACAATTTCCGTGGGAGAGTATCTTGAAGCAATCATACTAACACATTAAAATATGAATATTTCGTTTCAATATAATTGAAATGATTATCATCATAATCTCATGTGGTTTCAACAGAACATTACACAATGAATTGGAGGGAGAAAATGGATCCAACCATCCTATAATCATAATCTTTTCATATGTATACCGTAACATCACAAAACATTAATCATATCATAATAGCATATACCATGGAAAATGAAAAAGTTTTTTAAACATAGCATCATCATAATCATAAACCACATAGGTAATGAATAATGATGGTATATTTGGATCATATAAATATTAAAGCATTAATAACATCAAAGGATGTCATTATAGATGAAAAATTACATTAAAATTCGCTTGAATATTTTTTTATGAAAATAAGAAGGGAATTAAATATTTCAAAAATAAATATCTATTATTCATTAAAAATATGTCCAATTAATTAAAATACTATGTGATACAATGTCTTTTTGTTTATTTCATGAATTTGGAACATAATAGAAAAATGGGCCAATAAATTTTATTAATTTATGTTATTTCACCATTGAATTTAATTGAATAAGAAATATAACTTAATTTTTATTTTAAATAGAACATTTAATATTTATTATGAAACATTTAATTCTACTATGTACTAAAATATTAAATGGATTCATTTTTTATTTTAATAGATTTAATCATTTTTCAAATAAAATACAGATTTTAATATAAAATGAATTTAATTTTAAATTGTGAAATTGTTTTTTGTTTTGAAAAAATTCATATTATTTATTTGTTTATTTAACCAATTTGAAAATAATTTTTAATTTTTTTATGGATGATTAATGTATTTTTAATTTTTTATAATTTTTTAAATTTATTATAAAAAATATACACTGAATTATTTTTTATACGGGTCAAAAGAATAGAAAGGGATGGGTGAGTCATTCTTAGCTCAGTTAGTATACCAATCACGGACCTCATTCATAGTCACTACCTAATATATTGTTCCCTTAATTACTTCATGTAGGAAAAAATTATTTATGTTACTACAAGACCACTCACAGTAACTTGAATTAACTGTGAACACTTTCACTCAATATCAAGAAACTGATCGTGAGCCGCCCCATGCCTACAATGACCCCTTCTCATGGAAAACTCACAATTGTCACGAACTTCACTACTACCAACATTCCATTATCTCATTGACCTCCATCGTCTCATTTCCTCATAGCCACTTCAGTTGAATGTCATGCCTCAACTCTTTTATATTTATCTTCCTCATTTGTGATGAAATGCTCATTGTACGCCCCCTGATGATCCGCCACAACAAACATACACACATTACTAGCCACCATGAGACACTTGAACGCCACCACCCATAGGCCGAACAAAATAGAACCACCACTCATGATGGGGAAGATACCATAAGGAAAAAACTAAACACCATCATGAATCCTCAATGTCACTTCCAATCAATAAATTCAAACTATATCTCTGAAAGAAATCCAAACTGAACACCATCATAAAGCTTCAGTAGTTCACTAAGGACGTATCATAGCCCATAAATTTCACACTATTTGTTTGTGTTAGGGAGGGATGATTCTCATTCTCACAATCTCACTCTTTAAGAGTTCCCACACTCACTATTATCTATGATTAAAATTTTGATTTCATTCCTCATATAAATTATTATGATGATGTAACAATTGGTAATTTGTGGTCATGACTAGGGTAATTAACCCATTACGCCCAGTTGATGAATTCTAATCATCCAAGTCTCATTTTTATTATTCTATTGATCTTAATGGTTTTAATTAGTTATATATGTATTCTAGTTATAATATTTAAACATATTCTACTTATTATAATAATTTAATTAACAAGATAGCTAGACATAGATCAACCCATATGATTACAAGCTTTGAGATTATTCGGGGATGATCCAAGATATATAATCACCAGGATATGAAATGATAGGGGATATAGTTATCATTGTATTTCCCTTTCAGAACTCAAATATCTATAAAAAAGTAATAAATGATATTTCTATTGTTTATAGGGTTAATTGGGAACAATTGAATATTTGTTAAATAGGATAATGAGGGGATAATTCAATGTGATAACACTACTCTTAAAATTGATTTTAAAACGAACTAATTTCACCCACTATTTTCAATAAATCCAAACATACTATAATATGATTTTAACACACCAACACCACTTTATTCACTGATGAAAACCAATGTATCACTATACTTAATTTTTCATAGGTTCAAATATTTATTTTTCTAACCACCCCATTATGGGTTAGTAGTAATCATGGATACATTAATGGGGATTCCAATTATTTCTTTTTATTATGTTTAAACATGTTTTCAAATGATGACATCTAATTCATCGAACCTAATTCGTTTTGATTCATATGTTGATAAAACTATGTAGAGGATACTCAAAGCTCAAAAAATTAAAAAAACATAAGGAATAATAGTTTTTAATAATTACACTGGATAAATATAATTACTCATTTTATTCCTCCACATATTCTATAATTGGATGTGAAAAAATGGTGGATAACCTTACTCAAGTCATACGACTCTGAGGTAAATATATAAACCAAATTCAAATATTAAAAACCAAGAATTACAATTGAATTAACAAGAATGTGAACTCAATATGGGAATGATTGTAATATTACATAAGATTTATGTACTATACAGTGAATACCACAATTGAAAATTGAAAATATTCAAATACGTTTATAATGGATTCAAAACCAGATGAGTCGTTGTGGTTCAAATCATCTATAAGGTTTCTCACTTCCCACATGAAGCGAATCCATTTATTATAACTGTAATATGTATCCTAGTGAAGTGACCTCATGGGATGACCTATATAAAATTTACCTATATGTTATTTCCCACTTCAAGTATTGCTTAAATTCTATAAAAAATATATGGAATGAAGGAAACAACTAGAGAAAATAACTACGTGTTTTTAAAAATATTTAAAAAACTATCCACATATTTCCCACACCATATATATAAAGAAATTAATTTCTTTTTATTATTTTACCATGTATTAATGGAATATGACCAAATCCTACTTGATGTCTCTTTATGGGGAGCAATGAAAAAAAATCATCATTTGAATTTAGAAAATAAATCAAGAGGATCTCCCAAAATTCCATGAAATTTGGTATAATAACTATAACTATATGTGTAAATGTGGAAAAAAGATCCAAATAACCTTTATTATAAAATAAAATTTAATATTTAACTTCTATTGTGAGATATGTAGTTTTAGAAAATTATTCATCACCCCACACCCCCAATGTTCAACCAGTTGTGCTATTCCCAGGAGCATTTAACGTATGGATTCCCTAGAGTACACGAGATTGAATGATTAAATGAAATGTTCTAGAGGAAATTTTAGAACCAAAAATCTTAAAAAATGATTTAAATAATTTTACACCCATTAGTTTAGATATTGGTTCCTATAAAAACAAAGGACACCAATATATCAAGAATTACAGTAGGCCTCTCAATAGCCTTTTGAACCCCCTAAATCCTAGAGATAGAATTTCCCAACATCTTTATGTTACCACCAAGGATAAACATAATGGAATTATATGTATTAAATTCTATGACAAGTAATAGTATCTCAAAATAATCCACAAAACACTATCACAAAACAAGGATCAAATTTGAAGGAGTTTAACATACAGTTCTTTCATCTCATGACCACCCTCAAAAATATTATAAATAAATGATCAATTAATCTTCATACTCAAAAAAAATTAATAACCGTAAATGAAATTTTAGTGCAATTATATTTTGGAGTGGATATGATCTAGAAAACAATGAATGAACACCCCAGGATATCAACGATGGAAGTGAACATTAGTATGGATCAAAAGAATCAATCCAATAAAAAGAACCTAAAGAGGAAGATATGATGAAACTCCTTCTGCATACATAAAAATAAAATACAAGATAAAAGATCCAAAAAACCGACCTCATTTCTATATTAGGATGCATGAACCAAATAAAACCATGGAATATTCACTATAATAGGATATATTAGAATTCTTTAAGAAAGTGAATGTTATTATTCTCTTATTGAAATCCATTTTACAAAATCCAAGGTAATAAAAACTCAGTAAATAATTTTTAATTTTTATGAGATGATTTTTAGGAAATGATGAAGTATGGTTAGGTAAGAATTTATAGTCTCCTTTTACAACTCAAATTCACCAGAAATGAAAATATCTACAAAAAATTTTAGTCCCCTACACATTTGGTAAGTTAACATTTTCCAATCTAATGTTTTATTTACAAAATTAAATTTATTTTATGCCTAATTATATTTATTAATATCGGAATATGGTAGAATAAAAACCCTCCAATGTTTTTTCCACTATCCAACTGAACCATATCCAACTTGGTAGGTGATCTTGAATATGTATTTGTATGTGTAGATGGATACTCGTTCCCAATTAACTTCTACACTCTCAGTATAGAATACAGAAACGGTAAAGATCACTCTACCATCATTTTGGGTAAAACATTCTTATATACTATTAAAACAATCATAAATATAAATAAAGGAACCTTATTTATGCCTTTTGGGGAAGAAACATTGGATTTCAACATACACTATTCAGCTAAACACCCATGTGAAGAACATTTTATTTTTAAATTATTTTTTAATTAGCATGTTCTTATAGGATATAAATTGAAATTTTAGAAGATATAATTTTATTATAAGATGATTTGGAAAAACCAAAACTTATTGATAAATAAATTTTTGGAAACACGGTAAATATGGAGACAGTTTAGTGTGTTGGGAAATTTGAATAAATTTATGAGGGCTATTTTCAAGTGTTACTTATTTATTCCACAAATATTTCTACCGTAAAACATGCAAGCTTCAAACATGAAGAACACTATTTTAGAAACATCCATAGAAAACCCAACCTAATATAGAATTAATACTAATACCATAAAAAATAAAAAAAGATTTTTAAAATAATATGAGAAACTATCATTTATAATCTCAATAAACCTAAATCCTGGTAAGTAAAACTATTGAATATTATGAAAAATAACACTAGTTTCATAAGACAAATATTTGGGAATTCCCTAGTGATTATCCCAACCACATTTACACATAGTAATTTTCTGGAATATAAATCAAAACCACTGATACAGCCCCAAATGAGGCTTAACCTAATCCTTTTTAATGTAGTGAAATAAGTGGCAGAAATGCTTTTAGGATATGGAATAATCTACCCCTCCTCAGACTCCCAATGTGTGTCTCCTATCCAAATTTAGCCAAATAAAACTAGTAACACAATTATTTAAAAGAAAAACAATGCGTTAGTTGCCACAATGATTCCGAAAATATGGATTGTTTATATAGATATTAGGATATTGAACAATTTATAAATATTATACCACTCCCATATACCCTTGTGGACCAATTATGAAAATGTTATCTAGGATATGAATTTTTTTCTCTCATATATGTTTTCTAAATACTTTCAGTTCCTAATATCTCATAGTGACTAATAAGAGATAACATTCACATTTCCCATCAATATGTTTTCTTATCAAACGATTCTTTTAAATAATTATAATTCACCATGTACATTTTAGTGGTTCATGGTTTGTATTATATTAGACCTAATTGAAAACTACATGGATGTATTCATGAATGAATTCAATGTATGTGGGACCTGTTTTCAATACTACGTGGAGGGATGGGATATTCATGAAAAACATTTATAGAGAAAAACATGATTTTAATTTATAAGTGTTCCATTTTGTGGTGGAAAAATAAATTTATTTGGGCCATTTTATTTCTAAAGGTTGGGATTATTTTGGAAAATAAAATTTTGATTTTATTTCCAATCATCCTTACCCCAAAACTTTAAGGCACATTAGATATTTTATAGGCCACATAGGATTTTATATAGTTTTTACTAGGGTCTTCAGAAACATTTTTCCTCAACTAAAAAAAACTCATGAAAGAAATAGATTTTGTTTTAATGAATCATTCAAGAACATTTTTTATTGATTGATAGAGTAAAATACCACTACCCCTATTAAATTATCATCAAAATGAAGTCACACCTTTGAGATTCTATTTGATACTTCCAACTAATATGTTGGGGCTGTATGTTCAAAAAATATTGATAGAAATCCATAAGTGATATCCAATACTTAATAAAATTTAGACACTACACAAATTTGTTATATAACAAAAGATTAGTGTTTTTGTCTTTTTTTTTAATTTTTACTAAATATTCATTCTTAACCTTTATGGAGTAATGTAACTATTTATTCTTATCATCCAACATTGTTATATTTAATCATGAAAATTAATGAAAATTCCAAACTGGTGAGGTGTGTGTTCCTCCTCCAAAAGTTGGAAATGGAGATTTTGGATAAGTAGGGTGGATAAAATACAGTCGTAGACTACATGAGTAGGCTGGCTCACACTATCGAGTTACAACCAATCTAGAATAAAAATATAGAAGATTCATTCCCTAGTGATAAACTACACAACATAACCTTAGTTCCCTTGTATTATGAAATAATAAATTTTATATTCATATCAAAGGTACCCTTACTCATTTAAAAACATTAAAACATTAAAATAAAATATAATTCAAAATATTAGATCATGGATGACCCATATTTATAGACAGTTATCAATGAACACGCCATTAATAGATGAATACCTGAAGAAGAAATGAACTCCATGCTTTAATTTTATTAGACACATTCATTAGAGGCCATTTCATACCTCAAATAACAACTATAAGAAATTTGAATGAATGCTTTTTTTGGCCAAATATATTTAAAAATTCCCTTGTTTTTTGGTCAAATGTGTCTAAAAAACTAGTTTACTAGGGGAATTTCCAAAAGGAATGAGATTCCCAAAATATAATACTTTTTTCTAAGATATGTGATTTAGGGGAAATTTAAATCATAGTAACATTGACTAATTCATTTGTATTTGGATATATTCTATTATAATTATAATATGTTTCTATGTGTATTCATGTAAAATATACTTGAACTGATGACTTAGTAACTATGATTGAGTTACTAATGTAATTATTTGATGGTTCAGAATAACATGATCTATAAACAGTCACCAAGGAATCCACTTTTACAATAAGAACATTGAGGGCCTCATGTAGAGTGCGCTATAAAACTTCCACTTCCTACCACCAAATGAAAAATGGACTATATGAGGTTTACAATAGATAATCCAAATGAAATTTGTAGAAAATAGTGAAACCCAATATCAATGACTCGACTAAGAAATTAGAAGATGAATTATAGTAATATATAACATTCTACCCCCCCCCCCAAGCGTGTAAACTATATGATTGTTTATGGTTAGTCCATTCACTTTCTAATTGAGCTACATCACAATTCCTACTGGGAGATAAAAAAATTGAGCATGTATTTTAGTAATGATGAAGAACAAAGGAAGATGCAGATGATAGAAATTGATGAGATAAGAAGGGGGAATATGAAAATTACTACTATACCTGGAGGGAAATAAATTTTTCAATTACAGATTGGTCTATAATGGATAATTCCATGTGGGAGATAAAGGGTTTTTGTTTTATTAAATGATAAATCCCATAATTGGTAATCTTTGTTCCAACTATACATGTACATACAAGGATTCTGAAACATTTTATATGGGTGTAGTTGAAATTGAACTGGGAGTTTCAAAAACCAATTTAAATTTAATGGTCAACAACTAAGGATGGGAAAAACGAATTTTAAAAAAATCCAACCCAGGTTTCAATATTCCCTCATGATACTAATAAAAAAGAGATATATTATGTTGTATCTTTCACTCATATTGTTCCAATTTATTAATTTAATTTGAACTATTTTTCCCAAAAAATGCATAATGGAATTCAACTGGATTTGTGTTTTAACCATGTGTGGTGGAGAGGGACAATATAGTTTTAGGATGTAAATATCATTTTTTATTTTAATTAAAAAAATTAAAAAAATAAAAAAAATATCCAATTCAAGGTTTCATAGGGTTCTATTTCAAATTTTACATAACATAAATTCTAAATAAATAAATTTTTAATTTTTTTAAAAAACCTATATATATATATATTCTAGAATTCTTTAAATAGATTTATTACAATTTCTATTTTAAATTCTCAAATTTTCTTAAATTTTAATGTATTATAGTGTAGTTTGAAAATACTATGCAAGATTTGAATTGATTTATTAGTTCAGAAACTATAATACTAAATGAATTGTTTCATGAGTCAGTAATTGTATTCAAGGAAGATTGGTCTTTGAACTAGGAAGGTGATTGTGAGTGAAATTATTATTATGGATTCAATTTTATTACATGACTACAATTGGAATTTATAACATGATATAATGTAATTTGATATCTATGAAAAATTCCATTATTAGGATCCATCAAGAATTAAATTTATATAATTCAGTTGATATTGGATTAAAATGTGAAATTTGAAACCCATGATGTGTATATGAGACCATGGAACAATGTTTGTGAGTATCCCTCAATATATTTCATTGTTTTATTTTTAATAGTTCTCCACAAAAACATAGAATAGATAAATTACAAAAATGACAACAAAAATTAATAAGGGACTGAGTAAAAAATGAATTCATTTAGGTGTGGTCAATATTTTACCCATGAAGGGAAAAATTTACATATAAAATATTTATTTTAATTATATTAAAAATGAGGAAAATCAAACATTGCTTTAAGGGAACGTAGAAAAGAGGATCAAATGTATCTTATTATTATAAAAATTGCATTTTAATTGAATATTATTTGATCAATTAATAGAATTGAATCTCTGATTGAATTGTAATTAGGTAGTTGATAGACTCACATATTAGTAATGCTAAATTTCATAGTGGATAAATATCTAAATAATTTTTCTTGAACGTGGATTTAGTTATAGTCAAGATGAAGTTTCTTATTATTTTTGAATAAATTTATATTCCTTGATAATATTTCTCACATGTGAAATAGTTCAAGTGTGGTGGAGTGATGTGGAAAAAAATATTCAACATTTTTCTACATCAATTTCATTATACACTCAATTATAATAATTTCTATGTGGGACATTGAATTTTATATTTTTATAATTTGGAATTAAATCAACAAGTGTCTAAATTAATTATTTTTATTGATTTAATTCTTCATCATAATTAAATTTCTGAATTCATGTGACAACCGTCATCTATATTACACATTAATTCGAAATTTATTACAGAAGAATAAAAATAATATTAGCTAAAATATTGAGGTGTATAGTGTATTTGGGTGAACTTTAAATTTCATAGTAATCATTAAATTGTGTGTGGGTACATAAAAATAATTTAAAACATCCGTAAAATGCTTATAATTTTCCATCGTACATCAAACTACATTGGATAACCTTGAGACATACAAAAGAAAGGGGTGAGATATAATGCCTTGTAATGGAATAAAAAATAATAATATGAAGAAGGAAATAAATGTTTGATAAAAATAATTTCAATTGGACAAAAATGTGGTGATAATAATAAACCGGAACAATGTGTCTTGGTATATCGTGTTAACATAAAGACCCCATGGTAATGTGGACACAACATTAAAAATGAGATAATATGAATTAGTTAAGGATAAATACCATGAAAATATAACATAATGTTCTTAATATAACATTAAATTAACCATACATAGATTATATTGAGAATAAAATATTACACAATTCACTGGTGTGCTATCTGGGAAAACCCATCAAAATCATATCATATACAGGCATAAGTGTGCCAGATCAGTCATATATACTAGAACAAATTTCCTCATATTTAATCCAAAAATAATTATGTGTGGATTAAATAAATCTATTTCAATAATAAAATAAGTATAAGTGAATAATGATGAAAAAATGTATAGGAAATGTGAATGGATATTCACTAGAAAATTGTTTGGAATAAAAAATAACTATGAAATTTCAGTATCATAATAGGGCCCATAAATGATAATGGGGGGTATTAATGACAGTGAAAGTGACCTATAATAATTTATAAATATTAATATACTCAAGGAAATATGTAAGATAATATATCAACACCATGAATCAGAGATTAAATGTATAATAAAACTAAGATTCCTAGAAAAATAGGAGAATGAGAGGATCCCTTAACATGATAGGTTGATTTCAAAATGATTGGGAGCAGGATCTTGACTGCTGGGTAGAACCTTGAAAAAAATATATATAGGGGAGGTAATATTATTGTATTTATTCATGATTTTTTAGTGAAGAGTAATGGGATCATTTGAGG
The DNA here is from genome assembly GCA_963277665.1 of Viscum album. NCBI lineage: Eukaryota > Viridiplantae > Streptophyta > Magnoliopsida > Santalales > Viscaceae > Viscum > Viscum album. The sequence continues at coordinate 693,746,364 of OY728120.1, read as the reverse complement.
TGATTTATATGAAAATTGAGGTGAGTTATTTATTATTTCCCAGACATAGGATTTGGACACTATAATATAAAATAATCAAAAAAACATACCATGTTTTAGTAGCCTTGTTTCTACAAAATTGGATTGGTTTTAATTATTTCACAAGGGAATTTGATAAAAACAATAAAATATTACCCCTCGGGATGTGGAAGTGAGTTATGTTCATAATGAAATGACTTTAAACATGGAAAATATAATACCAATTTTGTGGGATTTAAAAATACACAATAAATTTAGTCAAGTAACCTCAAAATCACTATATTTTGATGTGGATGAATATATTTTGTCATTCAAACCCTTAATAAAATTTATTTCATCACTTTTGGGACATTATGATGTTATAATACACACCAAATATTTTGGACATATATAATTTGTTCTCTAAAATTTGACTTCCTCAGAAAATAATGACAAATTTATTGTTGGAAAATATTTAAATGATGATTAAAAAAATAAAATTTATTTTAACAAAATAATTTTATAAATATGTTAAATTTCACTTTTAAAACTAGAATTGATATTTATTGAGAAATTATGGTTTTTTTTCAATAACATTTGTGAACCCCAATAAAAATTTCATTTTATATAATAAAAATTATATTATCATTTGGATTTAAAAAAAATTAACAAAACAATCAAAAAAATATCATTTATTTCTAAAATCCATAAAATCATAATAATAAATGACTTAATTGAAATTGTATTTTACCCAAAAATATAATTTTTGTATTTATTGTATCAAATTCAAAATTAACTATAAAGTAAAATAATAATAATTAAATATATCTGTTTAATATATCAAATAAAATATAAATATTCATATTATTATTGTCTTGTAACATAGCCTATTATTACAAGAGAAAACACCATGAGGGTAAGTTGTGTAATTTTTAGACTTTCATGTGGTGGTTCAGTGTACATGGTTCGTTCTATGATATCGATGATATTGAAATTCTCAAATAAATGTTCACACTATTGTGTTATGTAACTCCCAGACCCTAGTTACCCCGATTCAGTGCATTATTATGTAACATTGGAATGATCACAGAATATCAAGTCTCATATGGCCTATTAGTTTAGTTGCATTGGAAACACTAGATAAATTCGTAAATGTTACATTACATCATAATGTGATAAATCACAATAACATAGTCTCCATAGTCCACACTAATATCCATTTCCGAATATTCCTACAGGTCAGTCATAAAATATTTCATCAATCCGGGGAAAATAAAATATAGAAAGGGGTGAGCTCAGATGCTTAGTAAGGATAACAATATAGCAGAAACTTTCATAAATAAACATAAATATTTAAGGAAATGTATAACTAAGAAAAGCCTTTTAAAATAGAACTTCAGCATAATATGGAAAAAATAAAATGAAGTAATTCCATTTAATTATTCACATGGATATTCTACTAGTCGAATAATCACATGCAATATCAATAACCACTTTCATAATGATGGAATGAATAATGCCAGACTATCATAACCACGTAGCCATGGCCTCGTGCCATGACTACAAAAAAGGTTTTTTCAAGGCCTCATGCCAAGACACTAGTTTGTCTCATTAGACCTACCGATGCATCGAGGATCTATTGTGGGCTCCACCCATCACTTACTAAGTACAATGCATTCTTTATATGAAAAGGTTTAAACATATCATAAATCATAACATAATCGTATCACATAAAACATGCATAAAGGAAACATAACATTTCAACACTTCAATCACAAGATATCAATACAAAAAATTGATATAAAACCATTATCAATACCAAATAATAGAAAAACAAAACATTGTATTTATTTTTCATTTTAAAAAAGTTATGGCTTGTAGAGGAAGCCGAAACACAAATAATGGTCACGGCGGGGAAGAAGTCATTGTCACCACATACATAAGACAAAAACATTCCATTTTTTGTTTAGTAAAATTCTTCGTACAAAAATATTCCTTTTGAAAAAAAGTAAAATTCAAAGGGGTTTATATACCGTATAAAAGAAAGTTGTGTATAAAACAAAATATGCCTCAATGAAAGTAGATTGAGATGAATTCCCTTACCTCGTGTCCAAATTGACTCAATCATTCTTTAATCTCCTGAATAATAAACTAGAGTTAATGTATACTGGCTTAAGAACCATTTTCAAGTTCATTATACCTTGTATATCACTTGTTACCATGTTATGAAAATTATGTAGTCATGTACGTTAATAACAGTCGTTTTGTAGACCTTTGGCACTTGAGTCAACAATAAACATCTTATAATTACAAGTTGTTTATGTGGTAGAATATCCATTATCTCCAGAATTATATTCATGATGTGGATATCATATATATCATATATATCTAGTAGATACTTCCATTTTTAATATTATATAACATTTATAGGTAAGAAATGAAATGCACCGTTCATGGAGAAGGTAAGTTGTACGTAGGCATGAACACTACTTTAATTTATATTTCGTATTTAATGGAATGAAATCATAATGATATAAAGGTATATTATTATTCCAGTAAAATATCATATTTATTTTCATTAACTCCATCCTTTATACATCCCATATATGTCATTAATGATTCAAATAACTTTGAGGGGCAGTAGTCCGAACTTCCTAAAATAAAATTATCACGTTTACACATAATGGAAATCATAAAGGTATAACATAATTTAAAAATACATAAGAATAAAGAAAACATAATCATAATATATATCATATATAGAAATAGTGTCATCATAATGGCCACCATGAGAGGTGTTAAAGGAAGATTGAACAATCATCGTTTCGTGAGGCAGTAATTCACCACCCATAGAAACAGTATGTACTTTAACAGTTAGACTAAGGTGGGTGTATGTGTAAATCAAATCCTTATCATATGAACATCCTATTATATTGGATATACTGTTTTTGTTACAAAATAATGGAATAAAAAGAGTTTGAGGGGTTGTATAATCAAAATAAAACAAAAGAACATAACAGAAGACATTACATTAAAATCGGGTAACTCATTTTGATTTGGGAAAAGGGGTTCTTTGGGAAGATTTCATCTCAAAGTGAGGATTCTAGGAGTAATAGAGGGATGTTTAGAGAGTAAATGGGAAGATTTTGGCCGAGACAAATGGATTTTAAGGTGTGAATAAGGTTGTTGAGGTGGAGTCCTTTTATAAGAGGAGAGGAGGGGCACTCTTGGAAGGCCATCAAATGGAAAATTATTATGAAATGATTTTCTGATTTTAAAGCTCCCTCAATGTTATATTTCTAGGATAAGGTGATAAGGGTTAAAATAAACCAATCTAATAATCTTTAGAATAGTGTACGTCTTAGAGTTTACCATATCATTTCATTTTATTTAAATAGTACATTAATGAGGTAATCACTGCATCATCATGGTGTGATAAATAAATATATTTATATAATGACTAAAAATTATAAAAAAATTACAATGATGTAGGAAATATTTTTATATTCCCAATGTATATTTATAGTCAAAACGATAACTTGTAAAACCTCATATAATAATTGTTTTAGTAAAACAACACATGTTTGTGATAATTTTATTTTTACTATAAATAAGAAGTTATTACTGTCATTTTCTAACCCAAGTGGCTCCATGGGGTCCCAAGTTGACCCATGTATTGTATTGGTTGGAAACGACTCTTCCAATTAGGGTAGGACAAGTGTAAAGGAAATATCATATTATTATAACATTATATTTACCTTAAATTACTCTAATTACCTTTAATCGCGATTAATAAAACTTACAAGTTACTATTCAAAAAAAATATTTTCATCTAATTGAACCACGTTTTGCTTAATAATGAAAACCATATATATTGGATTTTTGAAATTCAATTCACAGAAGTGGTAATGTTTCATTTAAACAAAAAATTAGTTTTTTAACTATCACTTAGTGGTTTTACTATTCATCAAAAATCGAAGTTTCTCAGAATAATATCAAAATTCCACCATAACATATAACAAATATTCCAAAGTCAAAAATTATTTCTTTTTTAAAAAATTCCAAACATATAAGTTTCATTAATTAGTTTTATAATTAATTCCAGTTGAAAAAACAAATAGCCTATTTTTATAAATCAATATCAATCAAAAGATTGACAATTGTTTATGTCCAATTTCAATGTGTAATTAATTCTAATGACCACAATGGGATAAAAATGTAAAATTATATTATAATTATAATTTATAACCACTCAATAGTATAATTTATCACTATAAATTATTTTTATTAAAAAGTTATTTGTATGTATTTTTCACTATTCATCGAAAATTGGATGTTCTCAGAAAAATACCAAAAATTCAACATAGGATGACATCGATATTACGAATACAAAAATTAAGTCCATTTAGAAATATAAAAATTTATATAATTTCAAAAGGTGGGTATTACTATTCATAACGGCTACATTGATTGGTCACGGTGTGTTAGAATCATTAACTTGCGTACAATGCAGGCTATTACATTATTGAAAGAGAAACTTACCATGGAAGATTAGAGTGTCACATTCTCCCCTCCGTTAATAAATTACATCCTTGCAATTTGAAATTGTTCTTCTAAAATAAAATGTGGAAAATAGAAAATAGCTTTGTGGAAAACCCATATCGGAAGTATGGATAAGAAAATTTGGTCATAAAAAGAGGGAAATGGAAATGAGAAAGTCACCACAAAATTAGGGTTTCTAATAGGTGAAAATTGGTGGAAATTTTAGACACATAATTAGAGGATAAACATAAATATTTATTGGGATTGATTGAGGTCATCAAACACAAACAAGTGTAAAATTAAAGGCCTCAAAGCCATCAATCTATGATGAAAATATCCTGAGGTCAACAAAAAATAAGTTATTAGGATAACACATTTTTGTTTCAAAATCCCTTCCCTAAATTTTAAGAATTAATTAATTCCTAGAATAAGAGAGAGGTATATATATATATTCTTGAAAAGTAGAGTTTCAACCCTCAACTGGTTTCAACCACAAACTCATCTTTCACTGAAAAAGATAATAGAACACAAAATTATTATATTTATCCTAATCGTACAAGGTTCCAAATATTAAGACAGACCATTTAGATTAGTAAAACTATTTTTTAATAACCAGGGACTTCCTGTATACTAGTGGTAGGTAATAAAGGCATATCACACTATGGTTGTGGGTTCGATTCCTGCAGCATTGTCCAACGCGACAGGTTATCCCCCGACCTACAGGTTTTCATTTTCATAAAACTATAGTATTATAATATTCCTAAATTAATCTTCTGAAATGTTTTAACCTTAAAAAATACTATCCAAAGTTAAACACAATCCATTCAAACCATTATAGTTATCCAAAATACCTTTGTCCAGACTTTCATTAAAAGGCCTCTAAATTCCATAATCAATTCATCAGATTCCCCAAACAAAGTAATGTTTCTCTTATTGTCACATACTAAAAATATGATTACCTTCATCATATTAAAACCTTAATGAAAACAACAATTACTAAAGTACAATCCTTATATATATCACATTATTATTATAACCATAATATAGTTCTTGAGTCCAAAAAACACAAATACAATAATTATTATACTTCAACTGTAGTAACAACATAAGATTGGCCTCGATCCCTTGGCCTTTTCTAAGGTAAATTTCTCTAACACTTAGGACATTCATTTGCATAATGCCCCATTTTTCTACAATTGTATCATTAAACATTGATAGCCTTTTTCTTTCCCTTGCAATCAAAAGCCTGGTGACCTTTTTCTCCACATTTATAACTAACTCCAATTTCTTTTAGGCAAGTACTGGGGTGATTCTTCCCACAAGTATCGCATAATGGAAAATCCTTCTTTCCCTTTTTCCTTTTATCTGTCTCTTGTTCCACCATTCTCTTATTATAATGCTTTACTTTATTTTCATAAGATTTAGTGAATTCCTTTTCTATCTTGACATCACAGGAGACTATATCTTTGTACGACGAGAAATATTGTGAGACTAAGGCTCGACGAAGAAACGGTTATAACCCTTTAAATAAATGATCAACCTTACTTATTGGGTTACGTATATAATCTACTGCATGCCTAGCTAACCTTGTAACATTAGCCTCATACTTTTCGACATTATCATCCTCTTTTTGCCTCAGAAACACAAATTACCTTTCTATATCTGCTCGATGGTCACGAGGATAATATTTTTCTATGAAAATCTCTTTGAACTACCTCCATTCAATATTTGAAACTTCATCATCTTACATCGTGTTTTGTATCAATGACCACCATTGATCAGCATCTCCAGTGAGGCGATAAACTACCATGACAACTTTTTCCGTTTCACAACTCCCCAAAGCCTGAAATATTTTTTCCAGGTAACTTATCCATTGCTCAACTACTAATGGATTTTTACTCCCATTAAATTGTGGTGGTTGCTTCCTCATTAAGTGATCCAACATTGATCCTCCACATTGCAGATCAGTGTGCTCCATACAGGTAAGGTTATTATTCATAACCTCCGTGAGTTGTCCCAGTATGGTGATTAGCTGATCAGCCCTAGTTGTATCACCAGCTCCACTATAAATATCTTGAGAAGGAGGGAAATCCAAAAATGGAGTGCATGCATTGATACAGTTTCCATTCCTTCCACTGGGTTCCATTTATAAACAGTTTCATAAACTAGATTAGTTTATGAATCGAAATACATAATTCCAAACTTGTAAAACAGTTAACATAAATTGAACTATTTATGGATATAATCCATAATCATAAAAAGAAAAAATTTCATTGGGAAAGTATATACTAATAAACCCTTCATAATGGTTTGTAAATTAATCGTGAATTATCTTATGCATATCCCCCAGGAGTGTCGTAACCAAGAGTGCAGTAAGTCCCATTATCGTGAACCAGTTCTCGTTATAGTCTAGCTCAAAGTGGTGTCTTCGGGTTTTACCCCTAGTTGCATCTGTGCCAGAGCCGCCTCTACCTGCTCGTATCCAGACAGGGATTTATTGCGTAGAAAACTCACAAAGTCTCTAAAATACCAAAATTCTAGGAAGTTCTTATATACTAATCTTGAACATCTATCTTAGGGTTATGTGCTCTAATCAGAGTTTTTCTAAATCCATCTTCCAAGGTTAGTACTATACTGCCTTTGATACCAACTGTAATGCCCTGACCCCAGTTACCCAGAGGCAGTTCATTATTACGTAACATTGGCATGATCAAAATAGATCAAGTCTCGAATGACTGATTAGATTAGTATCCTTGGAAACACTAGATACATTTATAAATGTTACATTACATCATAAAGTGAAAAATCACAATAACAGAGTCTCTATAGTTCACACGCATATCCCCTTCAGACTACCCTTGTAGGTTAGTCATAAAATATTTCATCACATCCTGGGATAATAAAACATAGAAAGGGGTGACCTCAGATGCTCAGTAAGGATTACAATATTGCGGAAACATTCATAAATAAACTTAAACATTTAAGGCAATGTAAAACTAAAACAAAATCCTTTTAAACATGAAATTCAGCATAATATGGCTAAAATAAAATGAATTAATTTCATTTACATATTCACATGGATATTCTACTAGTCAAATAATCACACACAATATCAATAACCACGTTTATAATGATGGAATGCATAATACCAAACTATGATAACCATGTATCCAAGGTCTCGTGCCAAGACTACAAATATGGTTTTTTCAAGGCCTCATGCCAAGACACTAGTTTGACTCATGAGACCTACCAATGAATCGAGGAGCTATAGCGGGCTCCACCAGTCACTTACTAAGTCCAATTCATTATTTATATGAAAAGGAATAAACATATCATAAACCATAACAAAATTGTATCACATAAAACATGCATAAAGGAAACATAACATTTCCACATTTAAATCAGAAGATATAAATAAAAAACATTGATATAAAACCACTTTCACGACCAAAATAAGATAAAAATAAAATAAAATATTTGTTTTTCATTTTAAAAAAAGATATGGCTTGTAAGGAAGCTGAAACACAAATAATGGTCACGGCGGCGGAGAATGTAAAGACCTGTAAATTTCAAGGAATTTTGTTTTTCTTAATTTTCATTGAAATTTTACATGAATGCAGTTTCTGATGGCACCTGATTCCGAGTCCCGGTGTGCCCGGAATCATTTTCCGAAGTTTGGCTCGGGTAAGTTTAGTGAACGGACGAGCGAGTTTTTCTAACTTTTGAACCGGTGCTCGGAATCGAATTCTGAAAGCACCGATGGAATCGCAGCGCTGGTATTTGCTTAGAAACGCCTCTTCTGGAGTTGCGTTTGCTCAGGTGTGGTTTTTAATTTTTGGGCTTAAAGTTAAGAAATAGAATAATTGGATCGGAAAACTTTATTTTATTTCACTTAAAGCCACTTGAAATCCACTTAAAGCTTCTTAAGCTGAGTTGATGCGGATAGGGTGTTATCCAAAAATATCCAACCCTCTTGTTAGGATATTTTTGAGGTGGGGCCCGCACGATCCCCACAATTTATTTTTCGCAAAGTAACGCACCCGCAAAAACCCGTCATTATGAAAGTCAACTGATGCGTTTTCTTAAATTCTTAACGCACCATTTAATTGGGCAGTTTTATTCATTGAAGAAATTTTACGAATTAATGGGTCGTTACTTATCTCTATGTCGTTTGTTGGCATGTTAATAAAAGAAGACCAACGCTCTTTCTCCTTATGTGTTGTTCGTTGAGAGGATTGGCTGAAACCTCATGTTCTTCATCGTCCTTCGCGAAGAACGTGAAGAACGCCGAGCCCTTGGAGATCGACGACGCGACGCCAAGTACTGCGACATCGACGATTCTTCTTCCGCGACGTTCTTCCGCGACAATCCAACCCCGCGACAACCATCGATCGACAATGACAAGTTAGGGGGTTGCGCTTCTTTTAAATCTCTTTGTGAGTTATAACAACCTTATGTATTTAATTATTATTAATTAAATCTGTTGTTTCTTAGTCCTCGGAGTTCGTCGACGCAATGCCGGATACCGCAACGACGCAATGATCCCCTCCTTCTGCGACAATCAATTCCGCGAAAAACACGTGTGCGACGACTTGAAGAGGTAGGGGTTGTTTTGAAATGTTAATACTCCATGTTGTTTTCCTCCAAGGCATGAACACGGAACAACTAAATTAACAAGTTGGTTCGCGGTTTATTTTTGCGAGTCAGGGTTTATCAATTTCTGGAAATTATGGTTTTGATTCAAACCGCTAACGCGGTGGGTGCGAACCAGCGAACAATTCTGAACCCACTGCCCCTTTTCGTTCATGGTGTGCGAAATGGTGAACGTCGACCAAGCAAGACCACGCGGGAGTTTGGAAAATTGCGGCGAAGGAGCGCGGCGCCATCGCGCCATGCTGGAAAAACCACAAGGACGACGCGTTCGTTTTTGACGTGCGGATTGATGGGAAATGAAAAATGGGGCCTCAAGGGCGATTTGAGGGCCTTGAAGTGAAGGATGGGACCCGGGATGAACCTTGACGCAGACGGAAATGAAAAAAGACCCCCGGAGCAACTCCGGTGTCCCGCGGAAGCTTCCGCCGGCACGCCATGCCTGCAGCCGGCCGCCAGGCGGCGGCGGCGCCCAGCGCGCCGCCGGGAGCGGTGGCGGCGAGGCGGTTCCGCGCCCGTGCGGAACTGCGGTTCAGGGATGCGGCGGCCCGACCGCATCCGGGTGATTCGGGGCGGCCCCACGCGGGGCCGCGTCACATTGACACCGCGGGGGCAGCACCCACCCCGCGGGTTCCTCCGCTCGGCCGGCTCAGCCGAGCCGAGCCTGGCCAACCCGCCTGGCCAGGTCGCACCCAGGCCGGGCCGGGTCGCGCCAAACTGGGTCCGACCCGGACCAGGGTCAGGTCGACTCAGTTCCGGCCGACCCATGGGGGGTTGGGTCGGGTCGGTCCGGGCCCAGACCCCCCATCTTCGGACCATTTTCGGTCTTTTGCCCGTAACATGAGCTACGGGCCTCCGAATGACGCGCCGTCAGCAGCAATGTGATACATGGATCGATACGGTCGTTTCGGTATATCGCAGTCAAGTTTTTGGATTACATTGAGTTTGGTCGGGTAGGTTTGTGCACGAAACCAACCGGGCCCTCGGAGCAGAAACGTTCATATCTTGAGTTTTGGACGTTCGATCGACGTGCCGTCGACTTTTTTGTTTTCCTCTAAGTGAGACAGATCTTTTGGCATACTCCGCCCGAGGTTTGGACGCAGGTGGAGTATGGTCGGGTTGGTTTTGCATTAAAAACCAATCAGGCCCCGGGGACAAAAATCCAATAACTCTCAGACCAGGCGTCTGATTGACGTGCCGTCTACGACGTTGAGTTCCTGTTAACGATACAAAACATTTGGATACATCAACATTGGAAATTGTGTCAGTTGATGTATCAACCTCTCGGCTCGTGGAGCGGACTCTCCCGAACGAGCTTGCTGTGTGCGGGAACCCTAGTGCTGGCTGCGACTTCGACGACGACGACTGTCCAGAGATCCTCAGTGGACTACGACGACGAAGAGTTCTGGTCTTGTATCCTATGTGGGTCCCAGCTGTTCTGGTCTTGTATCCTTTGTGGGTCCCAACATAGATGATTCAGTGCTGGTCTTTTATCCTATGTGGGCCCCAACATCGATGAATCAATGAAGAGTGCTGGTCTTGTATCCTATGTGGGTCCCAGCCGTGCTGGTCTTGTATCCTTTGTGGGTCCCAGCCTAGATGATTCAGTGCTGGTCTTGTATCCTATGTGGGTCCCAGCAAAGATGAATCAATGAAGAGTGTTGGTCTTGTATCCTATGTGGGTCCCAGCCGTGCTGGTCTTTTATCCTTTGTGGGTCCCAACATAGATGATTCAGTGCTGGTCTTGTATCCTATGTGGGTCCCAGCATGGATGAATCAATGAAGAGTGCTGGTCATGTATCCTATGTGGGTCCCATCTGTGCTGGTCTTGTATCCTATGTGGGTCCCAGCTGTGTTGGTCTGGTATCCTATATAGGTCCCAGCTTAGATGATTCAGTGCTGGTCTTTTATCCTATGTGGGTCCCAGCATAGATGAATCAATGAAGATAGCTGGTCTTGTATCCTCAGCAAGTCCCAGCTTAGATGATTCAGTATCTATATCTGATCATCCCTTTCACCTTTTCGATGAATTATACCAGTGAGAGCTAAATCATGTTTACTCTCCTTTGTGGATTGTGTTGAACTATCCTGTGTGGATTTACTGTTTACTCTTCTTTGTGGATTGTGTTGAACTATCCTGTGTGGATTTACTGTTTACTTTCCTTTGTGGATTGTGTTGAGATATCCTGTGTGGATTACGTTTTCTCTCCTTCGTGGATTGTGTTGTGCTATTCTGTGTGAGCATACGTTTTGCTTTCCTGTGTGGACTGGGTTGTGCTTGGGCTCGGATGTTGGAGCCGAACGGGAATTGATGACTTAGGTATATGTATAGGAATATACCTAAGCAGTGTCAGTTGTTACTTCGTGATTGTATCTTTCCTTTGTGGTTTATCCTTGGTGGATTTCGGGAGACCTTCGGGGGTCTCGGGGTCCCTACTGAGTAGCTTATACTCACCCCTACACGGGCTACGCCCGCACATCGTTGTGTTGGTTGCAGACGACGGACAACACTGATCGTGGTGGAGGCTTGCGGAGCAGGATGGTACCTGGAGGTGGACCACTGGGCGGGACGTACTCGGAGCGGGCGGCTGGACCGAGGAGCTATAGAGGCTATCTGTGCTTGCCCTTTAGGTGGGACTTCCAGATAATGGCTCGACGCTGTGGCTTTTCTTTTCAGTGGATGTTTTCCCCTTTCAGTTGTACTTTACAGTTGGGCTTGTATTTCCGGACCCTTTTACTTTCATTATAGCTTGTTACAGTTTTTACTTAGTGTTCACTCTTTCCGCTTGCTTACTTTGTGATGGTTGTTTACTTTACAAAGACAATGCCTTCCCTGTTTATCAGGATTTACTCCTTGGTGCTAGTCGCCAGCCCCTGGCCTATGGAAGGCGGGTTTGGGGTAGTCACGACACGAGCCCCGAGGACGGGTCGTGATAAATTGGTATCAGAGGAGTTCGGTTCTACCGCTAACTCTGATCTTTCTTCTATGTGAAGCAATAGTGTTCAGCGTATTGGGTGTGGTAATCAGTCCAGGGAGTCCAGTGTTGGTGCAGCGGCCGACGTATCCATACACCAGGTCCCTGAATTCTGATTTCCGACTTAATGCATGAAAACATTAATTACATGTGTGTTCACATTTTCTTTATGATCACTTGTGTCAGCTCACCAGGTATAAAGTTATGACCGTGGCACACATGTTTCCTTTCAGGATGGCCCCACGACAGCAGCCAGCTAGGGTTCCGAGAGTGGAGTATGATGACAGCCCACCAAGCGGCGAGGCCTCAGTGCAGGGCTCCTTGTCAGCAGAGGCACCAGTGGTACCTTTTCCCGCCGAGCCACTGATGCTACCAGCCCCATCCGCTGACGATGCACGTCCCCATAGTGCACTGCATGAGTTCCAGCGCTAGAGACCGCCCAGGTTCCGCGGGGAGACGGACACTCAGGCCGCCGAGGACTGGCTGGAGGCATTTCTACAGGTTTTCAGATTAGTGAGGACACCAGCAGACCTCATGGTGATCCTCGCAGCGAGCCTCCTGCACGCGGAAGCAGGCAGATGGTGGAGCTTGATGCTCTAGCTTCACAACGAGACATCTCTCCTCTGGACGGACTTTGAGAGCATCTTCCACTCCGAGTTCATCCCGACCACCCTCCGTGCGGTTCAAATCCAAGAGCTGCTACAACTACGGCAGCGCAACATGACAGTGGCCCAGTACCCGGCGAGATTTACTGATCTCTCACGCTACTCCATAGATATGGTACGAGACCCGTTCTTCTGGGCCCGGACCTTCGAGCAGGGACTGAGGCACGATATCAGGGATTCGATGATCTCCTTAAACATTCCGACACAGGTAGAGGTGTTGGAGAGAGTCCTTCTAGTGGAGTGTTTTCTCTCCGAGGAGGCTCCAATGAGAGGGCCCTCCACAGGACGGCCCGTAGCAGGGTCTTCCGCAGCTGGCAGTAGACAGGTGATACAGAGGTCCAAAAGGGCCAGACCATCAGATGGGCAGTCTCAATATGAAGATTCGGTTGTGCGGAGCACCCGAAGGAGAGCCAGCTACACGATGGGTAAGCATTGCTACGCATGCAGCGGGCGAGGTCACATGGCTCGAGACTGCCCGCCTCATCTTACAGATGAGCAGCGAGTGGTGGAGGGACCTCCCAAACAGAGGTTCGGCCACGGTGGTCCGCAGGGGGTAGTCGGACGAGGCAAAGGAGCTGGCCGAGTAGCAGATGGTGGGAGACACTTCGAGTTGTTGCCACCACCACCACCAGTAGGTCCACCCCGACCGCTGGGAGTTGGTGGACATGCGAGAGCTCAGCTTCAGGCAGCTGAGTCCTTCAATCATGGAGCTCTGGGAGCCGATGGACATGAGCGGAACTAGTGGATACATCCTTTTTACTTCTATTTCCTTGTTGTTGTTTTGTAGTTTCTTTGTATTATGTGCTGCAATAGTAAAAGATTCTTACCTTTGTGACGTTTTCATTCCTGTCCTCTTTTGTGTTGTTACTAAGAGGTTCCAGTTTAGACTGTTGACTTGACCCTCACTTGTGAGACATCTACTGGAGGAGACCCAGTTACCACACATTGATGCCGACAGTGTGACTCAACCCTTGGAGGCGAGAATAACAGTTGGTTCTCTTGGTAGTAGCGTCGAGGCCTTACGACTTCATCATTGGTATGGATTAGTAACATCCATGCTGGGATTGACTGTATTAGGAAAAGGAAGTGGTTCATCCAGGGGATGAGACTAGATTTCTCTTATCGGCAAAGAAGAAATCTTAGCAGTTCTTGTGGGATCAGAGATGGTCCAGGTCATCCAAGAGCGGATGAGTATAGCTTAGAGCTGATAGAAGTCCTATGCTGACAGGAGGCGGAGGCCACTTGAGTTTGAGGATGGAGACCACGTCTTCATGCAGGTCTCACCTCGATGTGGATTACAAAGGTTTGTCCGAAGAGGTGAGTTGTCTCCACACTTCATCGGACACTTCCAGGTCCTCAGTAGGATTGGAAAGGTGGATTGTCACATGGCTCTAGCACCACAGTTGCGTCGGGTGCACGACGTCTTCCACGTATCTCATCAGAGGAGATACGTGCATGACCCGACGCAAATCTTTGACCATGGAGAGCTGGTGTTTGATGATGGGGTGAAATTTGCAGAGGTCCCAGTGGAAATCGAGGATCGATAGGATCGGGTCCTACGTGGATGATCGATTCCTCTAGTGCGCTTCAGATGGAAGCTTGGGAACCTTTAGGAGAGCACTTGGGAGCGGGAGGCTCAGATGCGTGCTCAGTACCGCCTTTGTATCCCTAAGATTGTGGTGAAAATTTACGGGGACGTAAAGCCCTATGGTGGGAGTAATTTAAAGACCCGAAAATTTCAAGGGATTTTTTTTAATTTTCTTTGGTATTTTACAAGAAGGCAGTTTCTGACGGCACCTGATTCTGAGGCCCGGTGTGCCCGGAATCATTTTCCGAAGTTTGGCTCGGGTACATTCAGTGAATGGACGAGCGGGTTTTTCTAACTTTTGAACCGGTGCTCGGAATCGAATTCTGAGGGCACCGATGGAATTGGAGCACCAGTATTTTCTTAGAAACTCCTCTTCCGGAGTTGCGTTTCCTCGGGTGTGGTTTTTAATTTTTGGGCTTAATGTTAAAAAATAAAATAATTGGTTCGGCAAACTTTATTTTATTTCACTTAAAGACACTTGAAAGCCACTTAAATTTGATTAAGGTGAGTTGATGCGGATAGGGTGCTATCCAAAAATATCATACCCTCTTGGTAGGATATTTTTGAGGTGGGGCCCGCACGAGCCCCACCGTTTCTTTTCCTCTAAGTAACGCACCCGCGAAAACCCGTCATTATGAAAGTCAACTGACGTGTTTTCTTAAATTCTTAACGCACCATTTAATTGGGCGGTTTTATTCGATGAATTAATTTTAAGAATTAATGGGTCGTTACTTATCTCTTTGTCGTTTGTTGGCATGTTAATAAAGTAAGACCAATGCTCTTTATCCTTAACCGTTGTTCGTTGAGAGGATTGGCTGAAACCTCATGTTCTTCATCATCCTTCGTGAAGAACGCATAGAATGTGATGAACGCGAAGAACGCGAAGAACGCCGAGCCCTCGGAGATCGACGACGCAACGCCAAGTACCGCGACTCTGACGAGTCTTCTTCCGCGACGTCCTTCCGCGACAATCCAACCCCGTGACAACCTTCGATCGACAACGACAAGGTAGGGGGTTGTGCTTCTTTTGAATCTCTTTGTGAGTTATAACAACCTTATGGATTTAATTATTATTAAATAAATCTGTTGTTTCTTGGTCCTCGGAGTTTGTCGACGCAACGCCGGATACCGCGACGACGCGACGATCCCCTCCTTCCGCGACGATCAATTCCGCGAAGAACGCGTGTGCGACGACTTGACGAGGTATGGGTTGTTTCTAAATTTTAATACTACATGTTGTTTTCATCCAAGGCATGAACACGGAACAACTAAATTAACAAGTTTGTCTGCGGTTTATTTTTGTGGGTCAGGGTTTATCAATTTTTGAAAT
Organism: Viscum album; assembly: GCA_963277665.1. NCBI lineage: Eukaryota > Viridiplantae > Streptophyta > Magnoliopsida > Santalales > Viscaceae > Viscum > Viscum album. The sequence continues at coordinate 693,730,617 of OY728120.1, read as the reverse complement.
TTTGGTTTTGTTTCAAACCTCTAATGCGGTGGGTGCGGACCAGCGAACAAGTCCGAACCCACTGCCACTTTTCGTTCTTGGTGTGCGAAACGGCAAACGACGACCAAGCAAGACCGCGCGGGAGTTTGGAAAATCGCGGCGAAGGAGTGTGGCGCAGTCGCGGCACGCCGGAAAAACCACAATGACGACGCATTCATTTTTGACGTGCGGATTGACGGGAATCGACAAACGGGGCTGCAAGGGAGATTTGAGGGCCTTGCAGTGAAGGTCGGCACCCAGGATGAACCTCGGCGCAGACGGAAATGAAAACAGACCCCCGGAGCAACTCCGGTGGCCCCGAGAGCTTCCGCCGGCGCGCCACGCCGGTAGCCGGAGGCGGCGGCCGGCAGCGGCCGGCCGCCAGGTGGCGGCGGTGCCCAGAACCGCGGTTCAGGGACGCGGCGGCCCGGCCGCGTCCGGGTGATTTGGGCCGGCCCCACATGGGGTTGCGTCACTTTGACACCGCGGGGGCATCACCCACCCCGTGCGTTCCTCCGCTCGGCCGGCTCGGCCGAGCTGAGCTGGGCTGACCCGCCTGGCCGGGTCACGCCCAGGCTAGGCTAGGTCGTGCCAAACTGGGTCCGACTCGGACCCGGTTCGGGCCGACCCAGGGGGTTGGGCCCGGTCGGTCCAGGGCCAGACCCCCCGTCTTCAGACCGTTTTCGGTCTTTTGCCTGTAACATGAGCTACGGGCCTCCGAACGACGCGCCGTCAGCAGCGATGCGATCCTTGGATCGAGACGGTCGTTTCTGTATATCGCACTTAAGGTTTCGGATTACTTTGATTTCGGCCAGGTTGGTTCGTGCACGAAACTAACCGGGCCCTCCGAGCGGAAACGATCATATCTTGAGCTTTGGACGACCGATCGACGTGCCATCGACTTTGTTGTTTTCCTCTAAGTGAGATGGACCTTTTGGCATACTCCGCCCGAGGTTTGGACGTAGGTGGAGTACAGTCGGGTTGGTTTTGCATTAAAAACCAACCGGGCCCCTAGGACGAAAAAGCCAACAACTCTCAGACCAGGTGTCTGATTGACGCGCCGTCTGCGACGTTGAGTTCCTGTTGACGATACAGAAATTTTGGATACATCAACTCTGGAAATTGTGTCAGTTGATGTATCAGCCTCTCGGCTCGTGGAGCGGACCCTCCCGAACGAGATTACTGTGTGCGGGAACCCTAGTGCTGGCTGCGACTTCGATGACGACGACTGTGCAGAGATCCACAGTGGACTCCGATGATGAAGAGTGCTGGTCTTGTATCCTATGTGGGTCCCAGTCATGCTGGTCGTGTATCCTTTGTGGGTCCCAGCTTAGATGAATTAGTGCTGGTCTTGTATCCTCTGTGGGTCCAAACATAGATGAATCAATGAAGAGTGTTGGTCTTGAATCCTATGTGGGTCCCAGCCGTGCTGGCCTTGTATCCTTTGTGGGTCCCATCTTAGATGATCCAGTGCTGGTCTTGTATCCTAAGTGGGTCCCATCATAGATGAATCAATCAAGAGTGCTGGTCTTGTATCCTATGTGGGTCCCAGCCGTGCTGGCCTTGTATCCTTTGTGGGTCCCAGCTTAGATGATTCAGTGCTGGTCTTGTATCCTATGTGGGTCCCAGCAAGGATTAATCAATGAAGAGTGCTGGTCTTGAATCCTATGTGGGTCCTAGCTGTACTGGTCTTGTATCCTATGTGGGTGCCAGCTTAGATGATTCAGTGCTGGTCTTGTATCCTATGTGGGTCCCAGCATAGATGAATCAATGAAGACAGCTGGTCTTGTATCCTTAGTGGGTCCCAGCTTAGATGATTCGGTATCTGTATCTGATTATCCCTTTCACCTTTTCGATGAAGTATACATGTGAGAGCTGAATCCTGTTTACTCTCCTTTGTGGATTGTGTTGAACTATCCTGTGTGGATTTACTATTTACTCTCCTTTTTAGATTGTGTTGAACTATCCTGTGTGGATTTATTGTTTACTTTCCTTCATGGATTGTGTTGAGCTATCCTATGTGGATTACTTTTTCTCTCCTTCGTGGAATGTGTTGTGCTATTCTGTGTGAGCATACGTTTTGCTTTCTTGTGTGGACTGGGTTGTGCTTTGGCTCGGATGTTGGAGCCGAATGGGAATTGATGACTTAGGTATATGTATGGGCATATACCTAAGTAGTGTTGGTTGTTACTTCGTGATTGTATCTTTCCTTTGTGGTTTATCCTTGGTGGATTTCAGGAGACCGTCAGGGGTCTCGGGGTCCCTATTGAGTAGCTTATACTCACCCCTGCATGGGCTATGCCCGCACTTCATTGTGTTGGTTGCAGACGACGGACAACGCTGATCGTGGTGGAGGCTTGCGGAGCAGGACAGTACCTGGAGGTGGACCACTGGGCGGGACGTACTCGGAGCGGACGACTGGACCGAGGAGCTGTGGAGGCTATCTGTGCTCGCCCTTCAGGTGGGACTTCTAGAGGATGGCTCGACGCTGCGGCTTTTCTTTTCAGTTTCTGTTTTCCCCTTTCAGTTGTACTTTACAGTTTGGATTGTATTTCCGGCCCCTTTTACTTTCAGCACAGCTTGTTACAGTTTTTACATAGTGTTCACTCTTTCATCTTTCTTACTCTATGATGGTTGCTTACTTTACAAAGGAAATGCTTTCCCTGTTTATCAGGATTTACGCCTTGGTGATAGTCGCCAGCCCCTGGCCTATAGAAGGCGGGCTTGGGGTAGTCACGACACGGGCCCCGAGGACGGGTCGTGATAGAGAAGTCGTTGTCACCACATATATAAGAAAAAAACATTACTTTTTTCATTTAGTATAATGCTTCATACAAAAATATTCCTTTTGAATCAAAGTATAATTCAAAGGGGTTTATACACTGTATAAAAGAATGTTGTATATAAAACAAAATATGCCTCAATGAATGTTGATTGAGACGAAGTCCCTTACCTCGTGTTCGACTTGACTTGATCATTCATTAATCTCAAGAATAATAAACAATAGTTAATCTATACATTCTTATGAATCTTTTTCAATTTCATAGTACATTTTCTAATACTTATTTACATGTTGTTAAAATGATGTATTCATTTAATTTAATAACTGTTGTTTTTTCGTCCTTTGGTACTTGAGTCAAAAATATACTTATTATAATTACAAGTTGTTTATGTGGTAGAATATAAATTATCTCTAGAATTATATTAATGATGTGGATCTCATATATATAATCTATATCCATTAGATACATGCATTTATAATATTACATAACATTTAGAGGTAAGAAATTAAATGCACCGTTCATGGAGACGGTAAGCCGTACGTACGCATGAACGCTACTTTCATTTATATTTCTTATTTAATGTATTGAAATCATAATGATATAAAGGTAAATTATAATTCCAGTATAATATCATTTTTTATATCATTAACTCCATCCTTTAATTATCCCACATATGGCATTAACTATTCAAATCACTTTGAGGGGGTGGTAGTCCGCACTTCATAAAATGAAATTATCACGTTTATCCATAATGTAAATCATTAAGATATTCCATAAATGAAAAATAAAATAGCATAAAGAAATCATAATCAAAATATATATCATATATAGAAAATTTTTCATCATAATGGCCACCATTAGAGGTGTTAAAATAAGATTGAATAATCATCGTTTTGTGAAGAAGTAATTCTCCACCCATAGAAACAATGTTTTCTTTAACCATTAGACAAATTTGAGTTAAATTTTATATCACATCCTTCTCGTAAAAACATCCTAGAATATTTATGATACTGTTGTTGTTACAAAATAAAGAAATAAAAAAAATTAGTGGGTTGGAGAAGCAAAATAAAACAAAAGAACATAAGAGATGACATTACATTAAAATCGGGTAACTCTTTTTGATTTGAGCCGAAGGATTACTTGGAAAGACTTATGCCAAAATTTAGGCTTCTAAGAGTAATAGAGGGATGTTTAGAGAGTATTTGGGAAGATGTAGGCCGAGCCAAATGGCTTTGAGTGTGTGTATAAGGTGGTAGAGGTGGGGGCTTTTATAAGTGGAGAGGAGGGGCACTCTTGGAATGTCATGAAATGTTACATTAGTATGAAATGATTTTCAGATTTTAAAGGTCCCACAACGATAAATTTAGAGGCTAAGGTGATAAGGGTTCTAAAAAAACCTATAAAATAGGCTTTAGACGAGTGTATGTTCTAGATTTTACCTTATATTTTCATTTTTTATAAATCGTTCACTAATGAGATAATCGTTGCACCATCATTGTGTGATAAATAAGTATATATATTAAATGCGTCATAATTATAAAACAATTACCATGATGTATGAAATCATTTTATCTTTATAATGGATATTTATAGTCTAAAAGATAACTTGTATAACCCCATGTAATAATTGTTATAGTAAAACAACACATGTTTGTGACAATTATATTTTTACTTTAAATAAAAAGTTATTAATGTCATTTTCTTACTCAAGTGGATCCATGGGGTCCCCATGTTGAACCATGGATTTTATTGGTCGCCCATGACTCATCCAATATGGGTTGGACAAGTGTAATGGTAATTTAATATTATTATAGCATTATATTTACCTTAAATTACACTAATTACCTGTAATCGTGACTAATAAAACTTAAAAGATACTTTTCTCAAAAAACTATTTTCATCTCATTAAACAAAATTTTACATAACAATGAAAACCATGTATGTCAGATTTTTGAAATTCAATTCGCAGAAGTGGTAAAGTTTCATTTAAATGAGAAATTAGTTTTTTAACTACGACATAGTGGTTTCACTATTCATCAAAATTTGAAGTTTCTCAGAACAATACCAAAAATCCACCCTAAGCTATAATTGGTATTCCAAATTCAAAAATGATGTCTATTTTACAAAAATACAAACATATATGTTTCATTAGTTAATTTTATAATTAATTCTCGTTGTCAAAACAAATTGCCTGTTTTTAAGAATCAATATCAATCAAAATAATGACAATTGTTTATCTCCAATTTCAAAGTGAAATTAATTCTAATGACCACCATTGGATAAAATGGTAAAATTATATTATAATTATACTTTAAAACAACTCAATATTATAATTTATCACTATAAATTATTTTGATTAAAAGTGTTTTTTTTAAGTATTTTTTATTATTCATCAAAAATTGGAAGTTCTCAGAAAAATACAAAAAATTAAACATAGGCTAATTTCGATATTCCGAATCCAAAAAAGAAGTCCATTTTGAAATAGAAAATTTTTATAATTTCCAAAAGAGGGTATTACTATTCATAATGGCTACTTTTATTGGTCGTGGTGTGTTAGAATCTAAAACATGCGTACAATGAAAGCTATTGCATTATTGAAAAAGAAACGTACCATGGAAGATTGGGGTGTTACATGTTAGATGTTGGTTTTAATATTAGGACTGGTCAAGGATAAAGTTATTTAATTATATATCCCTTAGATGCTTTGAAAGTTTGGTTTCATAGTGTATGATCCTACTAGATGAGGCAATTTTTTCTTTTTTCGGTGTTAATTTAATTTAACAAAACCCTATATTTATATCAATCATATGATCACTACACAATTATTTTCTTTTCAACTATAATGATTATTTACATTCATTTAAATATGGTTGGATATAATGAAACCAATTAAGTGAATTTTTTTCCTAACCATAATTCTTAATTAGACACTGAATTAAATCAAAATTAGAATTGTATTTATAAAAGTTATGTTCATTATTATCTTACCCCCATCTTAAATGTCTCCATATAGGATTTCATTTCAAAGAAAAAAATAGATGTGGTAAATTATGTTTTATCACCTCCTGTATTTTCCATGCAACTTCTTCAAATTTTGGTTTGTCCAAAACACTTTGACTAGGTGTAATGTTTTATTTTTTTGAACATTGTCTCTATGATATAATAACTTCAATAGTTTCTCCTCCAAATAATAATCATTCTCCAATGGTAAAACCTCCTGATTTAGAACATTTTAAGTGTGTAATATATTATTCCTCAATATTAATAAAAGGAAAACTTCATGTAACAGATGCAGTTTATGTGGTAGTGGTAGTTGATAAGACATTACTTCAATGAAACTGAGGATCTGAATAGGATTAATTATTCTTTGAAAAATATTTCACCAATTAAAAAATCTCATGAATTTCATAAATCGAGATATGTATAGGAGTGACATTTCACCAACCACAAAATCTAGTTCCTATTTATGATTTTCATTATAGCACATAGGTTGACTCGGAGATGTCATATTATACTACTAAATAGTATTGACCTTTTCAACCTTTTCCTCATCCATTTCAAGAGCCATTAGTATACTTTCCCGAAGTTCAATATAGCATTTAGGTGTTCTTAATCTCTTCCAAAAATGGGAATCATAGAGATCCATTGGATGCATTCATTGAAAATATTACTTGATGATAGCTCAACCGTAAGAAGGTATTGATCCCACCATACATTAAAGCCAATTGAGTATTATCTCATCATTTCTGTTATTTTTTTGGATAGTCCACTTATATTGGCCATAATTTTCATGGTTTTTCCATTGAAATGTGTGTTATGAAAAATATTTACTACTTCTAGATGGTTTCCAATGGATTTATTTATATAATTAGAAACATCCAATAGTTATGTATCAAAAGGGGACTTGTTTCCAAAGGCAGGTGTTCATTATTTTTGTTGACCTGTGATACTTAAGAACTCACATTGGTCGAGGGGATGGGAGTTCGGGCTCATAAAAACCTTTTGGGGTGAATTATGGCCTTTTTTGGGACTCTCTTATATATTTAACATATATTCACGTGTTCTTATTATTTTACCAACTATAATGCATGTTTCCCTTTGAGATTTGAAATCAATTTTATTTAGCATGTATGAAATTCAAAATCATACATATGTATTAGTTGTTTTTAATTAATGCATATATCTATTTGTATAATTGGTTCTCCACTAAGGGTATCCTCTCATATACTACATATAGATTCATTAGTCATTTGTTAAGATGATGTTGGTTTTTACGTCACTAAGCTGGGCACTCTGGAATTTATGGTCATCGAGGTAGACAAGAGTTGTTTTGTTGTTGGGATCGTACCCATAAATGGGATACCTATGTATCATAATTAATGGAATTAGAACCATCATTGTTTGGTGAACTTAATGGGACACATCAAACCTTTTATGGACTTGTGATAAGGACGTAACAATACTATTTATTTTCATGTGGAAAGGATATATTATATGGAAGATGTATAGTCAATGAATGGTGTGGGAATTAATCCTATGTAGCCCAAGGAACATGGAAAGGATATAAGTTTTCATGATGCATTAGACACTATTGGTAATTTAGCCTAGAAAGAACAAGGATTATTCATATTGTTTGGTTTTATCCTCGGGGAGGCTTCATAGGTATCCCGAATGGATAGGAATCAACGTCCATGTATTTTCAGAAATTATAATTTGGGAATATGTCCATTTGAGATAAGTAGGTTGTGTCTTACTCATAAATAGAATTCCCTTAAAATATGTTCCATGAGATATGAATTAAATCATAGTGATTTAGGAAGGATAACATCGGGGTTTAGTTCCAAGGAGGATTCTCTGATTAAGGGAGATAGGGTTGGACTCCTAAGGAGGATGTCTACTGAGCTGGAGCCCAGGGTGAAGGCTTCCTATGTATCCGAATTATGGTTGGAATCAGAGTTCTTGTAGTTTATGAAGTGATTTCAATTGTGTGGAAGTTGTTCTCATCACAATATCTCTAATCCCACATGAGTCTTGATCAGTGTCAGATATGTGTTATTGTGAAATATACAAAATAACACACACTTTCTACTCCACTGATGGAAGTGGTTGGGCCTACGACGGAATACGACGAGGTGATGGTGGGTGAGGGATTAGAGAAATGAACCCTTCAATTCAAAATTAATGTTAAGGTCATTACATCCAGCCTAACAGGATAAGGACTTACTATAGGATGGATTCACTGAAATTGATCCCTATACAGGATGGAGACATATTATTTGTCAAAAATAATTATAGTGATAATCGTACATTACCTTCCATGGAATGAGCTTTCAGGTGTTATAGAAGATAAGGGGGACATGGACGAACCCTAATCCTCCATACTGGGAACATCCCAATAGTTTCCCTTGGGAAATGTTCGATGTCACTATTGATATACATCCCTATAAAAACACCAATGATATTGAATCCCTTATAAGAAAACTGTAATAAAGCTCTGATTATAGAAATACAAACCCAAATGGGAGACACGCTGACATGACTTTCCAAAAGGTTTGGTAATTTAGGTGTCATTATTATAGGATTTAACATTGTCCCTTTTAGATAAGGGAGCCATGTAAAGATATTCACCTACTCCATAGGTGGATTAGAAGAACCCTTTAAATATGGCCCGCATAGGTAGACAACACAAGTATTCTTCATTGGTATGATGCATAGGTGTACCATGTAGGTCCTAGTAGGAACATAAAAATGATTATCATAGGAAGAAGAAGCCTATGAGAGCCTGAAATTACATGGCCAATGGACTAGGGAAAACAACCCTTTGGTGAGGCTTTAACTTAAGCACCCCATGTTTCCCTTGATGTTTGTGGAAGCAACCCACATATGAATATTCTTAATGAAAGGACCTTTAGCTGATGACTTATCCTAATGGGAGGAGGGAATTTAATTAATTGTTTTATACGTAAATATCTGAAAGGACTTAGATCATTTACATACCATATAATTATCTATTCTCTCATGTTTTATAGAGATTCCTAAGAAAATTTCTGGGACTTGGGGAAAGGATCTACACAATTGGAGCTTCAATTGATCTTAAAACTTTTATTAGATAGAAAATGCGGAAACCAAGGGTAGTATTTATAGCCAAGGAGGGGTATGGATGAAAGGAATTGATTTTTGTAGGTGTTTGTTGTATCCATAAGGAAAAGGTCCCCCACACAGGGGTGCGTAAGTTTTATAGTCGCATTAGTCCCAGTCGGAGGTCATCAACATTGGTACTCGTCATAGGGGGGATACGCATTGGGATACATGGGTATGACATGTGTTGGCTTCTTGAAGTGTAGATGGGATGTGTGGCTACCTTAAAATATATTTCATTACACCCATTTAATCTATTTGATACTTTGATATCTCGTATGCCTATTCATAATGGTATTTACTTTTTAAGGAGTGTCAAAAAAGTGCCCCTTAGGATTGGATCCGACTTGGAAAGAGGATCTAGTCCTGATGCCAGATTATGGGGAAATGATTATATAGAGTTATGTTATGGACCACGTACATCTTCCATCCAGCTATGTCACATATTTCAGTGGTTTAGGATGGTGGCGCCTGTAAATTCCCCCATTCCTTTTTAATTTTCTTCACCTGAAATCTTAGATTTCTTCTCCTAGTGTGTAGATCATTTAATCATATCTCCTGCATTGTTCTCTCTCATAGGTCCCCTGATAATTACTCAAGTTATAATTTTCTTTGTGATAGAGCTATTTAAAGTTACCTAATTGAAGGTGATACATAGAAGTTCTTTACGAAAGTACCTAGGCTGGGTACCTTGTCGAAGGACCTATTCTGGGTACCTTGTCGAAGGACCTACGTGCGTGACCTCGTCAAAGGAGCTACGCAGAACTTTTCCATTGCCAATTTTATTTGAATTTTAGTATGATAAAATTTGGACATCCTTAATTAAATCTTCCTATTTAATGAGGAAAATTTTTTAATTCACTTTACAGGAAATGGATCACATTATGATTGTTATTGAGGAAGCTGGATTTCTTCTAACCAAAATGATGAAAATCATTGGACTCGACTATGACAATGTTGTTGAGATTACCCTTCCTAGGATCTTGAAAGGCATGATTTTATAAAACTTTAAATATCCATGATTCCACTATTTGACTTTGTATTGGCATGGGGTTTTCAATGATTCCCACATTTCATATTATAAGAGATATTTTCTAAAGACATGGTTTGTCAAACACTTTAACTCTTATTGGATGAATATTACTTCAAAGGGTATTCCTGTTCATCAGGGAACAATCTCTATTGGATTCATCCTACATAATAGTACTTGTAGTCATGATATGATGGATAATTTGTTAGATCTAAGGCCACATTTCTATGATTCATGCTTTCATGCTTCAATAATAAATTAATCTAATGGCTTGAAGGATGACTCGGACATTTTTTTTGGGGTATGAGTAATTCCTAAATGGATGTGGGTATTTCAGTTACACTAGGCTTGTGTAGTGTTTATTAAATTTATAATCGATGTTCATATTAATGAATATAACTTGATATGACAAACATACATTTACAAAAATGACATCATTCCATACCTACTAAGATGATGGAGTCCATAAAAAAAACTCATTCCATCTGATGCATGATGAGGTAGGGTTCAGTTTATTTGACATCTACCGAATATATGGGGTTTCTATTATCAGGGAGATGAATTAATAATTCATTCCACCAATAACAACATGGTAAATTATAATAGTATTTCAAAATTGGCCCAGGAACTAATCAAATTAGTAAATAATATTCCAAAATAAAAGAAAAATCATTTCACTAGGCAGATATTCATGCCAGTGTGTGGATGGATTCTTTTTTAGAACCAAAGAAAGAGAAGTTTCCTAAAAGACGACATAATACCATTTTCCCAACATTGGATAATCATGGTGTTATAGGAACGTACTATGCCACATTGGAGAAAGGTGATTACATGAATTGGGGTTACATGGTTATGCCTAAGATTGATGCAAAAGCACACTTAGCTTCCTTCCTTGACATGTGGCTAGGCATTTATTTGTTTTTAGTCTGTGAGTTCAGTGGTAGTGTAAGACTGGAGTCTATTTTTGTTGTTGTCAAGCTGGTATATGGGTAATATATTGGGTTCTATACCCCAGAATTAACAAGAATCCAACATTCCTTGTTTCATTTATACATGGGAAGTATAACGACCCATACTTTACATACATTGTTAATACTTCAAAATTGAAGCACACTTATTACAACATATGACAAAACCACAAAGGACCGTATAGGTATAGTGTCTTTAGAAACTGGGAAACATAAACAACTGGTTCATAAATCTTCTACAGTGTCTCCCATTTATTTCATCATATCTAGGGTCCCTTTTAGCATATTCTACTTAATATCCATCTTCCTGACCTGGGGAAAAGAAAACAAAAAAGGGTGAGCTCAAATGCTCAGCAAGGGCAAATAAAGGAAATAAAAATCATATCATATCTTTTTGAAAGTCAAAACCTGCAAAAGAGACCATAATATCTTAACATGGAATAAATCATAGAAGTGAAAATGAGATCCCCAAAATCATAACATAAAACTTGAAACTTTGTGGCATGCACACATAATCATGGAAAATCATTTCTTGTTAGTCATGACTCATCGCCAAGACTATCTTAGTGGATAAAGTCCCTTTCTGAACCGAGTTCACTCCTCGTTTCAGTCCTGTATCACTGAACCGAAATAACCTTCCGTTCCAGCCATGTCTATCTCATGAGATATAAAATCTTTACCCAATGCATTGGAGGGAGATATAGGTCCCACCCATCTTATAATGAATCCTTTCTTATGTGTGCCACATAATCATAAAACATACATCATCGCATAACACATGTAACAAAAATGGGATTCTTGAAACATCATGACATCATAAACAAATTCATATAAGATAATGGAATTCATAAAAATAATTCCATCACAACATGATCAAATAAATGTAATAATAGGGATAAAAACAGAACCCTTTATTATCTTAGATGGAAAATAATTTTGATAAAACACTTGAACTTCATTCTTGAGGAAAATATCCTTTCTTCTTCAAAAACATTTTTCCTTTCATAAAATGTCATACAACTTTAAAATAAAAGAAGTTGATTAAAAATAAACTTGAAAACTTGTAAAGGAAGCTTATTGGAAACAATTTTTTAAAAATCCATTCATGCCGTATAAGTTAAAAAAAAACATTCTTCGTACTTTTGTCGGAAAAGTCAAAAAGTACCTCGTACGGAAAAACGACAAAAGATTCCTTTCATATTCTTTACTAAAAACTCACCTAAGGGTAAAATTGGATTTAAACTATTGCAAGTGGATGGAAACAATATTTCATATTGAGGGAACATGGATGTGGATTATAAAATACACCCCAGTAAATACTTACGAATAAACAATCTCGGATAAAAATGAGATTGTGATATTTCCCTTACCTTAGGTCCGATTAGCTTTGTACGTGACCGAAGCTCCTGTATAATGGTTTAAATAATGTTATTGACTTATTCCAGAATCATACATATTTATATGATATCATATATGGTCATATTATTAGCTTCTTGTTAGTAATATTTCATTGTTACTTGTTACTCGGGTCTTTATAACTTTTTGTTCTTATGCGTGTTTTGTCGAATAAATTCTTATTCATATCATTAGGTTATAGATAATTCATTTCCAGAATGGTAATAGTGTATTATATACCATATTCATTCATTCAGTGCATTTATATAATCATTATGAAATGAAGATCATGTAGAACGAGTCGCATCACATCGTGGAGACGGTATTCCGTACGTACGCACGAGTGATGATATCATTCCTATGATCGTGGAATTGTATTGGAGTATATATATATTATTTCAGTATCAATATTACTTCATTATAATCATATTTAGTTACTCATTACACCATTATAACCATCCTTGTAAGGTGATGGTGGAAAATAGATTACACCACGGCGTGGAGACGGTATTCCGTACGTACGCACGCGTGGTGATTTCATTTTTCCGTAGGATGGATAGAAGGTGAAATAGGGTTGTTTCATATTTATAATAACATATCAGTATGTAAGTAATACTGATGTTATTACTTTATCATGAAACAACTAAAGAAGAAGAAGTTGAAGAAGAAAGAAATTGAAAAGATCGGTAATGGATATTACCTCTTCTTTGGAACGCCTCTTTGAATCCTCCACTTAAGGAACTAAGATTGGTCTTTGGAGAAGACCAGGACCTCTAGGATTATTCTAGGGAAGTGGAGAGGAGAAAATGGCAGGGGTTGGCCGAGCTTGAGTGCTCAATTTGGTGTGAGGAGGAGGGGGAGGAGGTGCCCTTTTATAAGGGAGGAGAGGGGCACCTTAGGAATATCTCAAAATATTATTTTATATTAAAGTCAAAATCGGTTTATAATGGTTCCAAAGGGTCTTATTTCGAAGATAAAGTGGGGAAGGGTCGAAATCCTATCAACCATTAGGATTTAGACAAGTTTAGGGTATTATTTTAACCTTATCTATTAGATTTAACTCTAAGTTAATTAATTTAACTTTTACCGTGTCTTTTTGTTTTCTTTCACTATATGGTTAATACACTTACTATAACATTCCAAACGAACCCCAAATTGTTTATTATTAATATATATATCCTTATCTAAGTCATTTGGCCGAACCTTAGATTTTTAGGAATAAAATAACAATTAATAATATAATATTTGCTTTAAAAACTATTTTGTGTCAATTTTGACACTATTTGATATATGATTTTTGTGAAAGTCATAAAATAATTATATGTTCGAACCAAGTTGATTAAATCAACATTCATATATCATAGTAACCTATAAAATTAGTTGAATTCATAAAAAGTCTCAAATTACATTTATTTTGGTGTTTATAACATCAATTATGTCAATATTTCATTAATAAGATAATTACTGCATCATCTTTGTGTCATAAATAAATTACATTATTTGATGTCTAAAAATTACAAATAAAATATCATCATGTAGGATATCTTTTTAGCTTTCTAATGAATATTTACAATTGAATTTATCTTATGTATAACCCCATATTAAAAATTATTTACTTATTAAACTTTGATTTTAACTATTTTAACCCTTCTTTAAATAAATTAATAATAAATGTCCTAATCTAATCCAAGTGGGCCTAAATGGTCATATTTTATTCCTAAGTTTGTTTTTGGTCGAATTACACTTGTCCAATAGAATTAGGACATGTGTTAGGGTAATATTAATATCATATTTACCCTTAGTTACCCTATTTACTATTAACCGCGGTAAAAAAAAGTAAAAAGTTACTATTCACCAAAAAATTATTTTCATCTCATTGAACCACATTTTAGTCCTTGATATTAACCGTGTCTCTCGGATTTTCGAAATTCCAATCACAGAAGCGGTAAAATTAAGTTTTATGCAAAATTCAGTTTTTAACCTACCACTTAGTGGTTTCACTATTCATCAAAAATTGAAAGTTTTCAGAAAAATACCAAAATTTCACCCTAGGCTAATTTCGATATTCTGAGTCCAAAAATGAAGTCCATTTTGAAAAATAAAATTTATAAAATTCCAAAAAGTGGTTATTACTATTCATAACGGCTAGTTTTAATAGCATAATGTTGTTTAGTGAAACTCGGTATTGCGTACGACGCAAGCTATCGAGGAAGGTCGTGATTGCGTGTAAATCAAGCCAAGCAAGTGTTGTATAGAAAAAGATTCCTTTGATGATTTATATAACATAAAAGTCTCGGGTGTTACATTCTACCCCCCTTAAAAAGAATTTCGCCCTTGAAATTCGTCACTTTGCAACAAACAGATGAGGATACTTCTCCCTCATCATATCCTCAAGCTCCCATGTAGCTTCTTCAAGTTGGTGGTTTCTCCATAAAACTTTCACCAACCGAGTGGTCTTGTTTCGTAGGACTTTTTCGCTACGATCCAGAATCTCTATCGGCTGTTCTTCATAAGAAAGATCTTGCTCCAGCGGTACAACTTCTGAGCTGAGTACATGTGAAGGATCTGGTATGTACTTTCTCAGGAGAGATACATGGAACACATCGTGAACTTGAGAGAGATTCGGTGGAAGCGCCAATCGGTAAGCTACCTTCCCAACACGATCCAATATTTCGAAAGGACCGATATATCTAGGGCTCAACTTCCCCTTCTTTCCAAATCTCATAACCCTCTTCTAGGGAGATATTCGTAAGAACACTTTATCACCCACTTCAAACTCTAGGTCTTTTCTTCGGTTGTCGGCATAGCTTTTCTTTCGACTCTGAGCTGCTCTTATGTGTTGTTGAATAGATCTGACCTTTTCTGCCATTTCATCAACGAGATCAGGTCCTAATAGCTTTCTTTCCCCAACTTCATCCCAGCAAGTTGGAGTCCTGCATTTCTTTCCATAGAGAGCTTCATAAGGAGCCATTTGAATACTGGAGTGAAAGCTATTATTATAAGAAAATTCCACCAAATGTAGGTGTTGATCCCAACCTCCTTTGAAATCCATAGAGAAAGATATCAACATATCTTCTAGGGTTTGAATTGTTCTCTCAGACTAACCGTCTGTCTGGGGATGATAAGCAGTGCTGAAACTCAACTCTGTATCCAGAGTATGCTGAAGACTTCGCCAGAACTTCGAGGTAAATCTCGGATCTCGATCAGATATAATAGAAAGTGGTACTCCATGAAATCTTACCACTTCCTTTACATATATCCTGGCAAGCTGATCTAGAGAGAAATCCTCTCTAATAGGAATGAAGTGTGCAGACTTTGTGAGACGATCAACTATGACCCAGATAGCATTATTTCCTTTGGATGTTTTAGGAAGTCCTGTGACAAAGTCTATAGTGATGTTTTCCCATTTCCATTCGGGTATGGGTAATGGTTGTAACATCCCCTTAGACTTCTGTCTCTCAGCTTTAACTTGTTGACAAACCAAGCATCGAGAGACATATTCAGCAACATCTCTTTTCATGCCATCCCACCAGAAGTACTCTTTCAGGTCCCTATACATCTTCGTGCTTCCAGGATGAATAGAGAATGAAGAACTATGAGCCTCATCCAGCAGCTCTTTCTTTAATTCGGGGATGGGAGGAACACAAACCCGATTCCTGAACTTTATTATCCCATCACAATCAAGGTTGAATTCAGGAACATTTCTCACCTTCTTTTGTAACTCGACATCTTCTTTCTGTGCCTCTTTAATCTTCACATGTATAGATGGTTGAACATTCATTTGAGAAAGATAAGATTTTTCCCCTTCCATTATAATTCCAAGATCCATCCTTTGTAAATCCATAAATATTGGATCTTTTGTGATCCTCATCATGGATAAACTAGCATGGTATTGTCGACTTAATGCATCTGCCACCTTGTTTGCTTTCCCAGGGTGGTAATGGATTGAGTGGTCATAATCCTTAATCAGCTCCAACCATCTTCTTTGACACATATTCAACTCCTTTTGTGTGAAAATATACTTTAAACTTTTATGATCAGTATAAATATCACACCTTTCACCATAAAGGTAATGCCTCCAAATCTTTAATGCAAAGATTACCGCAGCCAACTCCAAATCATGTGTTGGGTAATTTTGTTCATGGATTTTCAACTGTCGTGAGGCATAAGCTATCACCATATCATTTTGCATAAGAACACACCCCAATCCCTTCTTGGATGCATCACTGTAGATCACAAAACTTTCTCCACTACAAGGCAGTGTGAGCACAGGTGCACTGGATAACCTTCTTTTCAACTCCTTGAAATTCTCTTCACATTCCTCTGTCCAGACAAACTTAACTCCTTTCCGAGTCAACTTGGTGAGTGGATTAGATAATCGTGAAAAATCTTTTACAAAACGTCGATAATATCCAGCCAAACCAAGAAAACTTCGGATCTCAGTTACTGTTGTTGGTCTCGACCATCTTTCGATAACCTCTGTTTTTGCTGGATCCACAGATATCCCCTCTTTTGAGATTATGTGACACAAAAATGCAACTTTTTGATGCCAAAATTCACACTTGGTAAATTTGTCATAAAGCATCTCCTTTCTCAGGGTCTTCAATATAATTCTCAAGTGATCTTCATGTTCTTCCTTGCTCTTTGAATAGACAAGAATATCGTCTATAAAGACTACCACAAATTGATCAAGATAGTCTCTAAAGACTCTATTCATTAGATCCATGAAGATAGCAGGGGCATTAGTAAGACCAAATGGCATCACTATAAATTCATAGTGTCCATACCTTGTACGGAAAGCCGTCTTTGGTATATCCTCCCTTTTGACCCTTAATTGATGATACCCTGAACGAAGATCAATCTTGGAAACGTATTGAGCTCCGTGTAGTTGGTCAAATAAGTCATCAATGCGTGGGAGAGGATATTTGTTCTTGATAGTGATCTTGTTAAGTTCTCGATAATCAATGCAGAGTCTCATTGATCCATCTTTCTTCTTAACAAATAGAACAGGTGCTCCCCAAGGTGACGCACTAGGGCGTATGAATCCCTTATCAAGATTCTCTTGGAGTTGCTTCTTCAATTCCTGCAACTCAATTGGGGGCCATTCTATAAGGTGTCTTTGAAATAGGCAAAGCACCCGGTACGAGTTATATTGAAAACTCAACTTCACGATTTGGTGGAAGACCCGGTAATTCCTCCGGAAAGACATCATCAAACTCCCTTACAATGGGCATATTCTTAATCGTGAGTTTCTCACCAACCATTTGAGATAAATAACCTTCATTTAGTGGGATCAATACCCATAAGATGGAAGAAATTTCCACTGGAAGGTTATGTTCATCCTTGCATTGGTATACGATCGTAGATTGATCTGGAGTATGAAATGTGACTTCCCTTCTTTGGCAATTGATATGAGCTCCATGTAGAGAAAGCCAATCCATGCAAAGAATCACATCAAATTCCACTAAAGGAAGGATCACAAGATTTGCAGGAAGCACTTTCCCACAAACTTCGATCGGAGAAGAATTATAAACTTTTGATGCGATTGATGTGCCATTAGGTGTTGTCACAACTAACTCAACATCTAATTGTTGAGGTAGTACGGTGATACCCTTAGAAAAGTCTTCAGAAATAAAAGAGTGGGTGGATCCAGAATCAAATAAAACATTTGCTACTTTAGAGTGGATGGTAAGTGTACCTTTCACCACATCGTTATCGTACTCCACATCGCTGATAGAAATTGCATGTGACTTTCCTTTGTCTTTAGCTTTAAGAGTTTGTTGACGTCGACCATCATCATCAACCCTTGGATTTGGGCATTGATTGGCATAATTCCCCATCTCCTTGCACTTGAAACATTGAAGTGTTGTAGGTTCATTCTGTGTATCCCTTCCTTTGTTTGCGTCATTAGACATCTTCTTCCCATTATCACGGCATTCAAATGCCCGATGACCTTCCTTTCCACATTTAAAACATTTACTTGTCCCTTTAAGACAACTCCCTCCATGTTTCTTTCCACACTTTGAGCATAAGGAAAATCTCATCTTCTTTTCTGTGTGCTCTTTAGATTTTTCTTTGAATTCCATCTTCCTCTTCTTATCAAACCCATGTGACTGATGGGTTACTCCAATCTCCATCTCGACTTTGAGAGTACATCGAACGATTTCCTCGTAGCTATTGAAGTCTCTTATGGCTAACGCCCTTCGAAGACTTGGTTTTAAGCCACTAAAGAATCGATCGATCTTACTCTCAGGTTGGATAATAATACCAGAAGCGTACCTTGCCAGTCTTGTAAAATTTGCTTCATAGGTACCAACAGATTCATCATCCCTTTGCTTCAGTTCAAGAAACTCTTTCTCCATCTTTGTTCGGAGAATACGAGGGAAGTACTTATTGAAATATAAGTTCTTGAACTCTCCCATTCCATAGACTCAATTTCATCCCTTTGCCTCGTATTCTTAACAAGATTCCACCATTGATCAGCATCTCCTTCCAAACGATACACTACTAGGATGACTTTATCATGTTCAGAACATTGAAGAACTGAAAATATCTTTTCAGTAGTACTAATCCATTGTTCAGCAACTAATGGATCAGTAGACCCGCTGAAAGAAGGTGGACGCTGCCTCATGAAGGATTCAACAGAATGTTGCTACCTCCTTTGCTCGTTTGGAAATCCTGCATGATTCATAGCTTGAGAAAGTTGTGTGAGCATGGCTACAAGATTTTGCATTCCAGCTCCCATATCGTTTGGTTGCTCAGGGGGACAATCATTGCATTGCCCATCGCATTCCGCATTAACACGGTTCCTTCGGGTTCCAGCCATTGACTAAAACCAAGAAGAATAGTGTGAGCAACACTAATTATAATAGGAAACCACATAATTCAAGAATAAAATTTTCATGCTTATGGTCTTATCCTAGGTTATTCAAGGCCATTTCTAAAACACTAAGATTGTGTACTATGCTTAGACTTATCCTTAGGGTTTTTACTAAGGCTTTCACATCCTAGTTTCCAAAGGTTGACTATACCTTTCCTCTGATACCAACTATAACGACCCATACTTTACATACATTGTTAATACTTCAAAATTGAAGCACACTTATTACAACATATGACAAAACCACAAAGGACCGTATAGGTATAGTGTCTTTAGAAACTGGGAAACATAAACAACTGGTTCATAAATCTTCTACAGTGTCTCCCATTTATTTCATCATATCTAGGGTCCCTTTTAGCATATTCTACTTAATATCCATCTTCCTGACCTGGGGAAAAGAAAACAAAAAAGGGTGAGCTCAAATGCTCAGCAAGGGCAAATAAAGGAAATAAAAATCATATCATATCTTTTTGAAAGTCAAAACCTGCAAAAGAGACCATAATATCTTAACATGGAATAAATCATAGAAGTGAAAATGAGATCCCCAAAATAATAACATAAAACTTGAATCTTTGTGGCATGCACACATAATCATGGAAAATCATTTCTTGTTAGTCATGACTCATCGCCAAGACTATCTTAGTGGACAAAGTCCCTTTCTGAACCGAGTTCACTCCTCGTTTCAGTCCTGTATCACTGAACCGAAATAACCTTCCGTTCCAGCCATGTCTATCTCATGAGATATAAAATCTTTACCCAATGCATTGGAGGGAGATATAGGTCCCACCCATCTTATAATGAATCCTTTCTTATGTGTGCCACATAATCATAAAACATACATCATCGCATAACACATGTAACAAAAATGGGATTCTTGAAACATCATGACATCATAAATAAATTCATATAAGATAATGGAATTCATAAAAATAATTCCATCACAACATGATCAAATCAATGTAATAATAGGGATAAAAACAGAACCCTTTATTATCTTAGATGGAAAATAATTTTGATAAAACACTTGAACTTCATTCTTGAGGAAAATATCCTTTCTTCTTCAAAAACATTTTTCCTTTCATAACATGTCATACAACTTTAAAATAAAAGAAGTTGATTAAAAATAAACTTGAAAACTTGTAAAGGAAGCTTCTTGGAAACAATGTTTTAAAAATCCATTCATGCCGTATAAGTTAAAAAAAACATTCTTCGTACTTTTGTCGGAAAAGTCAAAAAGTACCTCGTACGGAAAAACGACAAAAGATTCCTTTCATATTCTTTACTAAAAACTCACCTAAGGGTAAAATTGGATTTAAACTATTGCAAGTGTATGGAAACAATATTTCATATTGAGGGAACATGGATGTGGATGATAAAATACACCCCAGTAAATACTTACGAATAAACAATCTCGGATAAAAATGAGATTGTGATATTTCCCTTACCTTAGGTCCGATTAGCTTTGTACGTGTCCGAAGCTCCAGTATAATGGTTTAAATAATATTATTGACTTATTCCAGAATCATACATATTTATATGATATCATATATGGTCATATTATTAGCTTCTTGTTAGTAATATTTCATTGTTACTTGTTACTCGGATCTTTATAACTTTTTGTTCTTATGCGTGTTTCGTCGAATAAATTCTTATTCTTATCTTTAGGTTATAAATAATTCATTTCCAGAATGGTATTAGTGTATTATATACCATATTAATTCATTCAATTCATTTATATAATCATTATGAAATGAAGATCATGTAGAACGAGTCGCATCACATCGTGGAGACGGTATTCCGTACGTACGCACGAGTGATGATATCATTCCTATGATCGTGGAATTGTATTGGAGTATATATATATTATTTCAGTATCAATATTACTTCATAATAATCATATTTAGTTACTCATTACACCATTATAACCATCCTTGTAAGGTGATGGTGGAAAATAGATTACACCACGGCGTGGAGACGGTATTCCGTACGTACGCACGCGTGGTGATTTCATTTTTCCGTAGGATGGATAGAAGGTGAAATAGGGTTGTTTCATATTTATAATAACATATCAGTATGTAAGTAATACTGATGTTATTACTTTATCATGAAACAACTAAAGAAGAAGAAGTTGAAGAAGAAAGAAATTGAAAAGATCGGTAATGGATATTACCTCTTCTTTGGAACGCCTCTTTGAATCCTCCACTTAAGGAACTAAGATTGGTCTTTGGAGAAGACCAGGACCTCTAGGATTATTCTAGGGAAGTGGAGAGGAGAAAATGGCAGGGGTTGGCCGAGCTTGAGTGCTCAATTTGGTGTGAGGAGGAGGGGGAGGAGGTGCCCTTTTATAAGGGAGGAGAGGGGCACCTTAGGAATATCTCAAAATATTATTTTATATTAAAGTCAAAATCGGTTTATAATGGTTCCAAAGGGTCTTATTTCGAAGATAAAGTGGGGAAGGGTCGAAATCCTATCAACCAATAGGATTTAGACAAGTTTAGGGTATTATTTAAACCTTATCTATTAGATTTAACTCTAAGTTAATTAATTTAACTTTTACCGTGTCTTTTTGTTTTCTTTCACTATATGGTTAATACACTTACTATAACATGCCAAACGAACCCCAAATTGTTTAGTATTAATATATATATCCTTATCTAAGTCATTTGGCCGAACATTAGTTTTTTAGGAATAAAATAACAATTAATAATATAATATTTTCTTTAAAAACTATTTTGTGTCAATTTTGACACTATTTGATATATGATTTTTGTGAAAGTCATAAAAGAATTATATGTTCGAACCAAGTTGATTAAATCAACATTAATATATCATAGTAACCTATAAAATTAGTTGAATTCATAAAAAGTCTCAAATTACATTTATTTTGGTGTTTATAACATCAATTATGTCAATATTTCATTAATAAGATAATTACTGCATCATCTTTGTGTCATAAATAAATTACATTATTTGATGTCTAAAAATTACAAATAAAATATAATCATGTAGGAAATCTTTTTAGATTTCTAATGAATATTTACAATTGAATTTATCTTATGTATAACCCCATATTAAAAATTATTTACTTATTAAACTTTGATTTTAACTATTTTTACCCTTCTTTAAATAAATTAATAATAAATGTCCTAATCTAATCCAAGTGGGCCTAAATGGTCATATTTTATTCCTAAGTTTGTTTTTGGTCGAATTTCACTTGTCCAATAGAATTAGGACATGTGTTAGGGTAATATTAATATCATATTTACCCTTAGTTACCCTATTTACTATTAACCGCGGTAAAAAAAGTAAAAAGTTACTATTCACCAAAAAATTATTTTCATCTCATTGAACCACATTTTAGTCCTTGATATTAACCGTGTCTCTCGGATTTTCGAAATTCCAATCACAGAAGCGGTAAAATTAAGTTTTATGCAAAATTCAGTTTTTAACCTACCACTTAGTGGTTTCACTATTCATCAAAAATTGAAAGTTTTCAGAAAAATACCAAAATTTCACCCTAGGCTAATTTCGATATTCTGAGTCCAAAAATGAAGTCCATTTTGAAAAATAAAATTTATAAAATTCCAAAAAGTGGTTATTACTATTCATAACGGCTAATTTTAATAGCATAATGTTGTTTAGTGAAACTCGGTATTGCGTACGACGCAAGCTATCGAGGAAGGTCGCGATTGCGTGTAAAGCAAGCCAAGCAAGTGTTGTATAGAAAAAGATTCCTTTGATGATTTATATAACATAAAAGTCTCGGGTGTTACAGGAAGGATCCATTTAGACTAGTAGGACCATTTAAAATATATTGGTTATAGATTGCAGCAAATTTTTTATCATATTCAATATTGAATTTGGTTCAAGATCCCAACAGTGATTTACTTCATCTTTGCCGATTTTTTTCGGGATTCAGCCTTTAAATCTAAATCCTGATGAACTGTTGATGGAACTAAATGAATTGAGAGAATTCATCTTCTTCATTTTTTGTTACCCACCAACTAGAACATTTTTTGATGGTGATATTGAATAAAATAATGAGTTGAGGTATTACATGATGGAATTTTTGAATAGTTTATAATCAAGAAGGATTTACAGTGAAATTATCCTTGAGGCTTATGTCACATACATGATTGCTCACCAGTTTAAATTCCTTCAAAAATCATGCACCATTCTTCTCACCTATGTTAGGCAAGAGAAGAACCAATAGTTGGGCTAAATTTTTTGAATTATGATGTGTTTAGAAAAATATAAAATTTCATTTCTGCTACCTAACTTAGAAATTTAAATTGAATTTGAGGCTGGATATTCGAAATCTTCAGTTTCTTCATACATTAATAGAGATTTAACAAACGGAACATATCGATTCGAGGCCAAGACAATTGTTGTCTATAGAAACCATGGTAAAAGGTCTAAATACAAAGATAATTTATAGGATTTATAAGCTTCAAAACCTTCAAAACATCTACTTTGAAAATCCACCAAGAAGACTAAGGATAGGAAAACAATACCACTAGGACTGAGGCGATCAAGTTTCCATCATATAAAATATGTTACCATCCTGTCTACTGATTCTTCTGAAGAAGATGGGTATCTTGAAGAGAATATCAAATCATAGGGTGTCTATTTTTCTCTGCAGACAACTACATCAAAGACAATTTATATGTAGACTTTATCAATCCAATACAATGAAAACAAGACTCTTGAACTGGGGGATGCATGGGAATTTCTCTAGTTTGATGTTTGAATACTAGATGTGGGAGATATTAGCGAACCATCTGATTGTCATTTGCACAATAATATGGATAATGTACACAAGTATATCTCGGAGATAGGTACATTTATATATGAAATTGATGACCAAGACCCAACCTCGCGACGAGTATCTGATATGTTGTATCGAGGGATATGTGAATTGGTAATTATTCATTATGAAGAGGAATGCTACATTTATGTTACTAATAATAATGTATTTAACTTTTATTTTGTTTAAGATCTTCTTTGTTATCCACCATCATTAATTTTAAATGGATTCATCTTTCTTTCATAAAATTAGAGAAGGAACATCAAGAAATGTTCTCGTGTCATTAAAAATATGGAACATAGTCAGCACCATCAAAATAGTGGATACAATTCTTGAGTCATTAAGACAATACCTAGTAGGGAAGACCCTAATTGAGGAAATGGAGATAAAAAATATTTAGATTCTACCTCAGGTCGCTACTACTAAGAGGATTATTTCAATCTCTCTACTATCTTATGAAAATAAATGTATGAGGGAAATGTGAGTGATCTTATGTGTACGTCGAAAATGTGATTATTTGCACTTTCCTCTAGTATAATTGTTTTCTGGATTCAACATTGTGACCATGTTGAATATTTCATAGGATCTTCATCCCTTTTCTCTATTAAGGGATTATAAGTGGATCCTTCTATAACATAGAAGGAAACTCCATGGGAAGTATAAATTCTTACTAATGAATCTGTTACCATAACAGGTAAAGCCTCTCGAGATGAAGTTACATCATATCATGTTTCTACTGAGAGATAACATAGTCATGGTACTATCATATGCATTTCTTCTGGGTAACAAATTAATGTTTCTAACATTCTTTTCAACATAATCTTTCTGATCCTCATCTTTTGTTAGAGGACAATGAAATAATCAAGGATGATTTTTTATATGGCTCCAGAACGAAGGAGTGAAGTTCTTAGACAATCTAAGGTAGGTACTGGTGCTAATATTAATTCAGAAAAGATTGACATCATTACACCAGTTGAGGAATTAAATTAAGGAAATGTTTATGGATCCAATTTGGGTATCGATCACTTTTAATGGATACCATATATGGTGATGATGCTATATTATACACACCAATATACACATAATTGATGGAAACTATTAACCCAAACATTGATATTTTATGATCTATCATGGTTTTTGGGTATTTCCTTTGGAACTGAAAGGATGATAGTTCTCATTCATTCATTTTCCATACATATTTTTTCATTTATACGATATTTCATTTTATATCCAAATTCATACATCTTTTTCAATAGAGAGAATTGTAAAGGCCCTTCAAGAATGGGGCATCCCACATAAATCTTCATCCATTTATATCAGATATGTTCTAATTAAAAAACAAGAATTTGGGAATTCTTCACTGCCTATGAATGTGATGATATGACAAGTTCATAAGAATTATCCTCCCCAAGAAGTACTTTCTCAAACTAATGAAGCGAGGAATACTAGGGAGGAATCTACTCAAGAACTCATCTTATTTCATGGTAAATTTCAATGACTATCTTGATATTACTTTTTTCATTCTTTGTTCTTGGAGATAACAATTATTAAAATCCACCATTTAGGGATATCGACTCCCATGTTTGGGTCCAAAAGTGAAGATCCTATATTGTCTTAACCAACAACTGAAGATGGAGAAACTACTACATCAAAAGGAGTAGATCCAAACACCTCGTTGAGTGATCTAATTCCAGAATATGTTCCATCTCATGGTATTGATTCTAATTCACACATAGAGATACAATTTTACCATAGTATTATGTGAAAAAAACATGGAGAAGTATTTGTAATAGAGTCTCTAAAAATTATTTCGATGAGTTTCCTTCATTCTATAGTTGATAGACAACAATTTTTAGCATATTGGGATTTTGTGGATTTGATTATCATCCGGTTTACAATGTGATGAATGAAATCATTCTCCAATGTTATCTGGAACACATATTTCAGTAAGATCTTTCAAAGACCAAATTTCTCACTGTAGATGCCGAATTTCGAAAATGGACAGAATCAAGATAATAAAGAGAATCATATGTATTTGGAAGAGAAAGAGATGATTTCATGACTCGGGAGGAGAATGCATTCATTATTCAGGGGATGCATGCAAAATACCCTCTAATGTGAAAAATCTTTTATGCCCAATGCGACATCAAGTACATGCTTCTGCAATAACCCATTTGAACTGCCAAAGGCACTGGCATGAAAGAGTGTGGAGTTGTGCAATACACTCCTCCTAGTACATAAAATATTCCATTCCCAATGCAACATCAATGGGGCCCTTTCTCACTGGAATGCCTGAGAATAAGTTAAAGCCCGAGAATATAGGTTCTTGGTGGCACACAAAATCTTGCTTTCCCCATGTGATGCCAAAGGGGCATTTGCATGCAGGAGGGCTCGAGAATCAGTTAAGGCTCGAGTGCGAACATACCTGATGGCAAGAAAACTCTTATACGCCCAATGCGATGTCAAATGAAGGCTTCTGTAGAAACACCCAAAAAACCACCAAAGGTGTTGGTGCATAAAAGGCCTATAGGCGTGCAAACATTCATCTGAAGAGAAAACTCTTGCACATCTAATGAGACATCGAACAGTAATTGGCACAAAGCGCCCCTTGTGAACAACCTCTGAGGACTTCGGGTATAAAACGAAGCATACCCCCACCCTTCAGGGATGGTGAAAGAAGACATAGTGATGCTCTGCTACATGAAAGACACCTCATCCTTGACCTTACAAAAAACACTTTGGACTCTAGCTATTGGATCTTGCTTCACAGTTCCCCCAATGGTCCTCTTTCGGGTGGGCCCTCCTGGGTGTGATGCATGTCCATTTCCTTTTAACCCATGACATTTCCATGCTAATGATCCAACTTGTGTGAAACATTCCCCCAACATCAGACCACATTTTCATGTATCCATTCCATCCTAGGCATAGCCTCTCATTTTGTTCACACCCTCCCTGTTTGTGTGCAACCCTTCCTTCTAACACAACCTATCATCTTGCATGCCTCCACCCTTGTCCACTACTTGTGTCGTTCTAACATTAATGAACCATGTTAGAGCCCCTCTTTTGTGAAACACACCTGGGTTGTGCACCCTCTTCTCATGAGACCCTCTTTGTTTTCACAATGTAATTTCAAAGTCTATTGGGCAGTGCTTCCTGTTGATGTTCTTCACCACATGCTTCTTCGCATATCCATTCAAATGGATATTTATTTTTCCTTTAGTCATGCTAATGTGTTCCCCTCAATGGATCACTCCACAACACCCCCCTTACCAGGACAATGCTAATGCCTTCCCTTCCCCAAGGGCGGGTGGGTATCAATTATGTATGTCCTAGGGGTGCGAAGTGATCCCCCCTTGTCCGTGCAGCATGTTGTTAAATTGACAAGACACAATTTCCTCAGTAAATGACATTTAACTATATCATTTCTCCGTGATTCATATGTGGGTTCCCCATCATGGACATTCTCTATGCTGACTGGTCTACATGGGAGTGATATCATTCCTTACGTGGAATGAGATCCACTTTTAAGAGAGGTAAATATATGTAGGGAAGGGAAACCATCGTGGTGTAATCCCCTTGCCTTTCTTGATGGAGGTAGTACCCTTACTCCTCCTTTATTCTTCCATAACTAGGACTAGAGGGTGTATGGGAACTAGGACCATCATTATCTTGTCCCTCTCCCTCTGTAATTTTCCGCCACACAAACTTACAACCTGCTTTAATTCACAATCTCCATATCCATAGGCTATGAACCATCTGTACACCCCTATTTCCTTTTTGGGCTGCTAACCACATGTAAGCCCCAACACACATCCCATGGATGGAGCCTTCAAAAAATGATCATCCGGTCTTTTCTTCATATTGTTTCTAACAACGAGCACGAATCATGTGGTCATAGATTAAGCATCAATGATGAAATCCTCTCTAGGTAGCCTAGAGTGTAATCCCAACACACTCTCCTAAACTATGTGGACATTGATCCTTTCCAAGGCAAGGTACGTAGGAAGCCACCTCGAGGTTCAATCACAACAACCATTATTCTAGAACACTTCAAGTCGATTCACCAACACACCATCCTAAACTACATGGAAATTTATCCTTTCTAATGAAAGCTATGTAGGAATCCCCCATGAGGTTCAAGCCCATCACCTAGTTGTTCTGACACCCTTCACATCGGTTCACCAACACCTCCCATGAACTATATGAAATTTGATGGTTTCTAAGTCAAGATACATAGAATTCCTCCATGAGGATCAATCCCAACACCAATCGGTCATAACTACATTACCTCAGTCAACCCTCATCCTGCTTGATGTTAAAATGTATGCCCCTTTTTCCCCCATGGCACTAAACATTCCTCCAATCAGTGGCACGACGTTGTCAACTCCAATCAATGAAAATTTATTGTGTTCCCTGATCGATGGTAATCCATTGTCAATCCCAACTAGTGATAACCTGTTGTGTTTCCAATCATTGGTAAGACTTTTTAGAAAACTTTCTTGGGACCCACATCTTTTGTCTTCCCTCAAGAGTAAGACCTACCATGGGTTTCTAACCATGTGTTATACCTGGCATGTTATCGGGTCATTATCCCTTATGCACACCCTGATTATATTACCCCATCCCAAACAAAATATACATGATCATTTACATGGAAAGGTACATCGGAAGCCTCCCTGAGGTTCAAGAATAATAACCATTGGTCCCATCCACATCACGTCGATTCACAAATACACCATCTCAAACTATGTGGACTTTGATCCTTTCCAAGGTAAGGAACATAAGAAGCCTCCCTAGGGCTTTTTTTCAACACCCAGTTTTTCTGACCCCATTCACATCGATTCACCAACAACTCTAATGAACTACGTAGACTTTGATCCTTACCCAGAATAGGTATGTAGGAAAACTCCTTGAAGTTCAAGCCCAACTCCCATCGGTCCCGACTACTTCACATCTGTCCACCCCCATCCTGCGTGACGTTAAACAGTACGACCCTTTTTATCCCACAGAACACTAAACTATCCCCCAATCTATAGTAATCCATTGTCAACCCCAATCGTTGGTAAGTCATTATGTTCCCTGATCGATAGTAAGCCATTTTCAATCCCAACTGGAGGTGATATGTGGTTTTTTCAATCAATGGAATGTTGATGTATACCCTTTTGTGGGGACCCACACCTCTAGTCTTTCCTCGACCATCAGACCAACCTCGGGATACTAACCATGCGTATGACCTAGCATGTCATTAGGTCGTTGTACCCTGTGCACACCCCAATTATATTCCCACATCCTAAACTACATGGACCATGATCATTGCCAAAATAAGGTACATACGACACCTCCCCGAGTTTCAATCCCATCACTCATGTATCATCCTAGTCATTCCCTAGAGCCTATGGATTAGGGGAAGGTCATTTCCAAACCTGTAGGTTTCTCTTCTCCCAGGATCCCTTAATACAAGTCGCCTTCTTAGGTGTCCCATCACTATGCAGAAATATGCAGACATTGATTCCCTAACAAGGGTATATGTTGGATGTCTCTTCAAGACTCAACACCAACATCCCCACCACTCTTACAGTTGTTTCACATCACTCTCTATCCAATGTAAAAAACCTATATACATCTTGAATTTTCCCCAAGCCATCACATCCTAGTGAGATCATGCCAACACTCCTTTTCACTTATCTTAGAATTACTTAGGTAACTAACCACACTTTATCACTAGAATAAGTATTCCTTATAGGAGTCACACTAATCAAATCCACTCGAGTCAGTGTCCCAATCAGTCTGATCCTTCTCTTCTAGAAATTAAACTCACAACATACCCTATGTTAAGCATGGAATGATGAGAAAAACATAAAATACATACCCATGGCATATAATTCCCCACATTTTATATGGGATGGATCAGGATTGAACACCCTCAAGAAGCCCTATCATATGGGGAAGAAACCTAGACGCGCTAGTGTTCTAGGGTCCAGAAATGCTAGTGATGTTCAATGTGACTACTCCCCTGACCGAAGTTTGCTGCCCTGGCCTAACCCCATTAAATTTCATGACAGAAGCAGTTTAATTAACCAACGTCCCAAAAGACATGGCAGTGTGATGATTTTCATGAACAACATCCTAATCTATGTTGGAGTCCGGGATAAGGTAACGAGTTCTTCGGATGAATCTATGGAAGGACGAACTGACATCCCATAATCCTATTTTGATCAAGGAGAAAAATTACCTACAAAATTGAGGAATGTCTCCCACCTTTGGAAAGAAGGATTGCAGGGAAACAAACAATGAATCCTTGACAAACGAATGTGCACCCCGATGAAAGCATCGAAAATAGAAATGGTGAACCCGACGTGAATGGTATTTTTCTCAATATGGAGATTAGTAGCATTCGAGACATTAGTGGACTGTCATGTCACCTGATCCATGTATCTGGTGCAAGATCCCCCCATGAAAATAGTGGTCCTTGCATGAAACTCACTTGAATTCTGGGTAGTTAAAAAGTTTTACGTCTTGATCTGCGAAGTTGTTAGTGAGGATTATTCTTACCATCCATGGAAGATGGAATGATGTTGGGGGTACTAGATGTCGATTTCATTTTTTAGCACTAATTTTTTAATATCCTTTCCTTATAGTTCCCTAGATGCTGCAACAAGAAACTGATCCCCACCCATAATCTGACGTAGGGGAAGGTGAAACTTAAATGTGGTAGTGCCATGTGGCTCCACCACTTCAACAGAAGTCTCCATGCCCCCAACTTTTGTGTTCCCCCACCCCATCTCCCTGTCTGAATTTTCACAATGATGTTTTATAAATGACGTCATCCGCTGATACGAGGAGGAGGGGATTATCTCAACTAGGGATGTGGCTTTCCAGGATTTAGAAGCATATGCACCTCATCTCCCCCACATCCCCTAAGGGATGGACATCGAGCCATATCTACCCACTCTGAAGCCCTAACGTTTGGGGAGACTCTCCCTGGAATTTTTCGATGACTCCCTCTCCTATGCCGATGAGGTGGAGGATGTTTGGGCCATCCCGACTAGGATCTCATTCTTGGGGCCGCCAAGGAGGTCCCCAACTATGTTACGGCAGTTCCGCCAACTGGCCCCTCCACTCGAGGAGCAGTTAAGATATGTACCTACACTGCCAGCCCCAGTCTGGTTGACCTGATGCCAATGTTGGGCGCAGGCTGAGGGGGATGCCTGCCAAGGGGCATTATGGTTAATAACTATCGTTGATCGTGCCATAGATGATGTATAACGTCATCCCACTATGTGTGTTGAGTAGGGACCCTCATAAAATAGACCCGGATCAACGCCCCAACCACCCCACAGGCAGGCTAGGTCAACTCTCCTGGTCACCAGTGGAGGGACCTCCCGCCACGGACTGACATGTGGCAACGACGCCTAGTACAGAGGTCCTCCCCATACCGCCACCACTGACAACGTGAGTCATCCCCGCTTCCTTGCTCGGCGAGGAGGTCCACCCTATGACACCTTTAATCAGAATTACTGTCCTTCCCAAGATAGAGAAACTCAGTATAGAAGCCTCTTCTATGATCAGTATATCTGGTATGGGGCTATTCCTCCTGCCATCAGCCGCTGATTTGAAGATGCTAGACATTTAATCAATCTTCTGCATGGGGGCATTCCCCATGTCCTTACACCAGCAAACGAAGGTCCTTGTCACCTCAGAAATCATAGGACTGAAGTTTTTCCTCACTTCATTGGCACCAAGCATGGAGGTCATACCTGTTTTCGGCATGAATAGTACTAGGACCCTCCTTAGGCTGATGCTTGAAGAGGAAATAGTAAGGAAGTCCTACTGATGCTCCCAAAATCTCCAGTGGATGTCCTACCCACTCCAGCACTTTCTACGGAGATTCCTATTGCACACTAGTCAGTGGACACTATGTTATTCTATGTGTTCCACTTGATATCTATCCAGTTGCTCCCTACAACCTAGCTCATTCAGGTAGAATTCCTCTCCACCCATGAACCTGTACAACCGAAGGTCCTCCTCGCACTGGAAATATAATCTATCCCAAAGAACCATCTCGAGGAAGGAGGGAAGGTCATCATCTCCATAAAAATAATGCCGGTAAGATTCAGGCAAAGACTAAACCGGACTTCTTCATATATTCTAAGTAAGAATAAGACTCAGTGATTGAACCCTTGCCATGATAATCTTGGTCCATGGTCGGGTCAGGAACTAGGCACATCATCTTTATACATCTGAAATGTGAGGTCCACCTAATTATGTCCAACCTCCACAAAAAAATCCACCAGGATGTAAATTTGGAAACTCCCTAGGTTCCAACCTTGAAATAGCCCCCATCAACTGCATAAGTATTCTCTACCATGACCAATGATCACAAAGAGTTATTCTGGGGAACGATGGGGAATGAGAAAGAACATGGATCACGACCAGCAGCCACAGTCCCTATACTAGATACTAGTATTCCCATCCATTCTTATTGAGACATGTTGGAAAAGACACTTCAATATATAGAGGATAGCCCATGATGCAGTGGTTAGTCAGCCTACTGTTGTATTCTCAACCGGCAAGCATACTGCCTTAGCAGTCTTCTTCAGTAACACTACTAGTTCCCCTACCGCCTCTGGTTGACGAGTGGGGCAATGAAGGCCCAGTCCCTTAATCTAGACCAAGGATCTTGTGGGATATTCTCACAGGAGACCATTTACTAGTGATACATTGGCCGGTTACAGTACCAAATTTTAGGGCTCGAGAAACACTCACCCAGGAGGAGGTTGGATGATTTCACCAGACCCTCTAGGTGACTCATTTCCATCTTCTTTATTGAAAAGTGTCCAACCCCAAGAGTCATTCATATTTTTAATACATTAGTCAACAATTTCATTTGGTTGATTTGGCTGCACTCCCCATGGCCCAGCATCTTGAGTCACCAGGCTATCATAGGACACTCCAACAATGAAGCGTCTAGATCATTAATGTGCTCTACAAGATAATTAAGGAGGCTTCTCCCTACATTAAAATATGTGGATGGGGGTGTATGTGACCCTATATTTTAGTTCTATCCGATGACAACCCAATTGTTCAGGTGACATTGAAGATATGCCTCTATTAAGGGTCATGGTTAACATGTCCGAACTGCCAGGGGTTGAGAACAATCTAGAGATTCTTATAGAGGACCTACCCCCCACTGATATGCTAGTCCTCATCATAAATCCCCTCATGGGAATGGGGTACCTCTGAGCCATAAAACCGACCGACACGTCTTTCTCGGTGTTGAAGGCAAAAGACAATCCCGAAAAATCCGCACGGTGTCAGAAACTCACCAAACACAAAAAGATGGTTGATGACCTCCTTAATGAACTCACAGCAGAGTGGTGACTGGACTATGGTGACCATCATTGGGGCATCAATGGAAGACACAACTTCCCCCTAACGAATTTCCTCTAGGTGACCCTGACCATCCTATCCATGTAGACATGGTTGAGGCTGGGACTTACGGGAAGAGGGTGTGGTATGTGTCACCCAATGCAACTGAGCAACGTGGAAATCCTAAGGACCGAGCTAAGGATCCCCCATCTACTCCGCAGGTCATTCCTCTAGCCCCTCCATGAGACTTCAGTCTTTCTTATCATGTAAAATATTTTTCCATGGAACTGGTGGTCAAGGTTCCTTGTCAAGATAGGAATCCTTAACCAGATAATCCCATGGTGGCGCTCATTGCTGGTATCGAGTCATTGGAGACTCGACAGGTGGAAATAACGCCTAATGGAAATTCATATATAGTGTGGTGGATGATATGCTAGAACACTTGGTTTTTGAAAATCCCACATTTTCACCCTTCAATTGGACAGGGGGCCCACTATAGATCCGGCCCACATCATCTCAAGGTGTATACCCATGTTGGAAAATTAGACACAGCAGGAGGCTTCCAGGCTCTAGTGTTTTCTACAAACGATGGAAGGGAATGCATTTGTCTGGTACATCCAGCTACCCATCGGATCAATTGCCATCTAGAAAGTCCTTTCTATGTAATTTCTTTACTAGTTCATTTAAACCACTTGGAAGATGAGCACTGCAGACCTCTTCAAGTGCGTGAAGTGGACTGACTCATGGATAGTGTCCCCGGAGGAAAGGGATCACATACTCCACTAACATGCCATTGAATCAGGAGAAACTACTAACGATGTGTGTTTTGAATTTCAAGATAGAACGGGTCCCCTCCATCTATACTCAGAATTACCCGACTGGAATTTGAGAATTTTAGATAAATCCTAGCACCTAGATGAAGCCTTGAAACAGGCCAGCATGGCATGCCCGTTGGTAGCTGTAATCCCCGCGAGAAGGGCCTCTAGGGCTGAGCCCAATGTGGTGACCCAAATAGAGGCTCCCAGACTACTTAAATTATTACTAGTGGAAATGCCTCCATAGCCTCTTATGGTTCCTCCACCTTAGGTGCAGGCTCTGGCCCATAACCACCCTCTTCAGAATCAGCATGCACCCCTGTGAAATCTTCCACCAGCACCTAGGAATGACAATAGGGAACAAAATCCTTGACGGGCTCCTCCAACCCCTCGTCAAGGTCAGGATCTCATGGATACCTTCCCATATAGGAGGAACCAAACCTATTTTCTCAGTGAGGCTCAGGTTCTTGGTTATTTTTGATGTTCCATGGAATAGGGGAGTGTACGTTTGCATGAATTCTAGAGGCTTGAAGAGGCGAACCTCACTGATTACCGTATTATTGCCCCAATCACTGGATCCTGGTGCACACCCTAAAATAGGGAAAGGTTCTTAAAGTCATAGTTCATGACCAGGTGGATAACAACATAGTCGATTTTGGACCTACACTAGCACAGGTGGCATGTGTCTAAATGATGCTAGACAATTTCAGTGATAATGAATGTGAGTGGCATCAGGTTTCTGACCGTGGTTCCTAGAAATATGATTATTGGATGGCTCATAAGGTAGTTGAACGTCCCCATGGTATTATTTGTGCACACCTGAATCAATACAAAACTGTCATAAGATGTTGTGCCATCCACCAAAAGTACTTCTATGTCAATGGATCAGCTATCCGCTTCATAGAAAAGTAGGCATCAACAACGAAAGGTAAAAAAAAGTCCTCCACCAATGCCATCATCATCCTGTACTCTCAGTAATTTCATGCCCCGGGAGATAGTGATTCCACTCAGTATCCATCCAGTAGTGGATGGATATTCAAGAGATAGTCAATTTTATGCATTGATTAATACTGTAGATCTGGTATACCCCTACATCATTCCTGACAATGAGGAGTGCCAGAAGGATCCTCCCAACATCCCCATCTATCTCTAGCATTGGCAGAGTCATGGAAATTTGGATCGTTGGAGGGCCTCGGTCAGTATTTCCATCCAGGATTTTCATTCCACCAAAACCAGATAGTAGGCCCAATGCAGAGATTAGTACATGCAGTCTTCTCATTTGGTGTAATCAATTCCTCCTTCATGTCCATTTGTGTTGTTAGATCAGGCAGAGCCACCTCAACTATGTCATGATCAGCCACTCGCTTCTACGTACCTGTCTCATTCATCTAGACCTCATCTAGTGGTCACTCCATAGGCTTATACTAGTGAGCTGTATGATATTCCCAGCACTAGTCACTTGTGGGTCCAACCGTCAGGGCCCACCATACCTCCTGTCACAGAGCGACATCTTATAAGCATATGTTCACACCTGTCATAGAGGTATAACGTAATCAAGAATCATTCCATAATTACAACAACTCTCTCCCTCCTTTATGCCCTTTTCCTATCAGTATATATGTGCAAGGCCCTTATTGAGGCTATAAGAAGCCCCCTACAGTTTGAGATGGATCTAGCTGCCACAGAAGATTTCCATGCTGAGATAGTCGATTATGTTGAATTCCAAGCCATCATTTTGTTCCCTATATATTATGATTTCTCCCATACACTGGGGAATATTTTACTACTATACATCACTAGATATTATAATGGAGGGGAGGTTCACCGCTGTTTGGTCGACACAGGCTCTAGGATCAACCTAATCTCGGCTCAAACACTACAAAAACATGGGATTTTTGATGATGATATGAGACTCTATGACTTGAAAATTAATGGTTCTGATAGGATGGAGTAGACACTGATTGGAAATATTTTATTGAAGACCCAGTTTGGTGGCCTTGTTTCCAGCACCGATTTCATGGTTATCTCCAAGGACACCGCCTACAATGCATTGATTGATAGCCCAAGTATCCACTTACATGCATAGGATCCTTCATCATATCATTAGTTCCTTATGTACTCCATCAATGGTCAAGTTGGGATGCTTGAAGGTGGTGAATCACCCTTTTCCTCTTTTGAAGCTCTCTATCTAGATGATGACTATTACAAGATCAAGGAAAAACTGATTTACGCTAATGCGATTGATTATGCCACGACTACGAATGACCTGTGGCGAGATCCAAATGATAAATACATCATTCCAATCAACCGATCAGAGTATACAACCCTATACATCTGACACTTCATCTTTATTTCTAGAATGAGTATGGAACACATTCCCAAGTCTATGAAACATCAGGAGATCACCTCATAGTCATACATGAATCAGGATCAGGAGATCCCAGATCCTACTACTCCCATAAGGTTTTAGGATGTCTACCCCATGGCAATGAAAATACATCAGACTGGCGTGTTCTGATGTGTTGGGATAAACCAGCTCAAGCCAATGAACCACTTTTTCTTCAATATCATCAAGCGTGGATCCTTGGGCCAAAGACCTAATGGGATCAGATCAATAACCATCATCTCTATAGTCTATGCAGCATAGCATTCCCCCGATGAAGTGTCCACCACCACCCAAGCTGGTACCAGCCTCCCATCAAGATCATTTTACTCAGAGGAAAGTCATCCAACTAAGGATCCCTCCTCCATATGTGAAGAAGATTATTTAGAGGATGATACCCCCACCATTGAAGAGGGAATATACACCACGATTGATGAATTGGTGTTGGTGAACCTCAATAGTGAGTCAAATCCAAAACCCACATTGACCAGTTCATCTATGCCTCTCAAAGAGAAACAAAGGTTTGTGGACTTCGTAAAACAACACCATTATTTATTTTTCTGGAGTTATGATGATAATCCAGGACTATATCTTTAGGGATCCTCCCACCTCCTGGGCCTCCTAGAAAATCACAGTGAGATTATGTATCCTCCCAAAAAGATGAATGTTTCTCATGGTGGCATGGTCAAGGCCAAATTAGATAATCTTCGTCGATCAAATTTCATTAATAAGGCCCAGTACCACAAATTTCTTTCCAACATTGTTCCAGTTAGGAAGACGAAAAGACAGATCAGAGTCTGCATCGTCTTCCGAGATCTCAATCATCTATGTCTGAAGGATGATTTTCCACTTCCTGTGATGGAATTGTGGATTGACGCTAATGTTGGGTTCCAAGACCTCTCTATCATGGATTTGTACCCCAATTATAATTTGATTTGAATGTATCCCAAGGATGAGGAGTCTTTTCCCTTTTCGGAACCAAAAGGTACTTTATTTTACCAGGTCATTCCCTTCGGTTTAAATAATGTAGGTGCCACCTACCAACAGGCTATGCATTGAATATTTAAGCCGATCCTCTAGACATTGGTGGAATGCAATGTGAACGATAGGGTGTTCAACTCTCACCATTCAATACCATCTCAAAGACCTTGAGAATCTGTTTGTCTTCAATCGTTCCTACCACCTAAAGGTGAACCCATTGATGTGTGCCTTCAAGGTCACCCCTAGAATGTTTCTTGGTTTCGTTTTCACATATAGGGGCACTGAGATCTACCCAGAGATGATCAAGTCCTTTAGTCAAATATCTCCCCCACGAAACCTTTGGGAGCATCATGGGTTTCAAGGCCACATAGCCTACATATGTTGATTAATTGTGAATGAGATAGGAATGTGTTATTCATTTTATCAGCTCATGATGAATGGAATTGTATACAATTAGGATGATGAATGTCAGAATACTTTTGAGGAAATCAAGTGGTACATGTTACATCCTTCATATCTAATGCCACCCATTTTTCGAAAGCCGTCGTTACTTTATGTGACTACCCTAGAATGATCCCCCAATTCCCTTATCACCAAGAAGAACAATGAAAAAATTAAGAACAATAACTATTGTGTCGGCCA
This sequence comes from Viscum album, assembly GCA_963277665.1. NCBI lineage: Eukaryota > Viridiplantae > Streptophyta > Magnoliopsida > Santalales > Viscaceae > Viscum > Viscum album. The sequence continues at coordinate 693,692,408 of OY728120.1, read as the reverse complement.
CATGTTCTTCTATACGGAGACCAGATACTCCCAAATCGAGAATATCTTCCTTACACTGGAATTCACAATAATTAAATTGATACTTTACCCGTAGAATCATGAGGTACAGATGGTGTCCCATGTAGATCCAATAAAGTACATCTTGAACATCCCCATTTGGCAGGACATCTAGCTTAGTGGGTAGTAATCCTTCAGTAGCTCAACATCAGGTTAGTCCCCAATAAGGATTTTAAAGGGAAAGCATTGTTAGACTTCCATTCCACCCATCTAGCTCCTGAGAACCAGTCCCTGTGTCTCATTTACTCAATGAAGTGATACACATGGTAGATGAAGCAATGCCGTGTTGGAAAATAAACTCTGATAGTGCTTCCCGGAGCCCCAACGACAAAAGGCTTAATGACCACATGCTCAACATTGTAGGCCTGTTTATAGTCTTCAATACCCATGTTCAAGTCATTCTTCCATATTAATTCATGTTGTCAGATTGTTGCACCAAAAATGAAGTAGAGTATTAGGGTGTCATTATTGGCCCCGAGCTGGACCATGAGATTGATGTTCCCCACATGCATGTGAAAGGGGAATCCATAAAAGTCATCAAGCATATCTGAAGTGACTATGTCATCAGAAATCCAGAGCTTGTACCACTGTTGGAATGCACTATCTATCTAATTACTGATTTCCTATCTTGTACAAAACATAATCATGTCCCTCGATCCCAAAACCATTGAGCTGATGCCTTGGACAACCTATATGCAACACTTTTAGAGCCAGAACATGATGATTTTATTATACACATGTCACACTAGAGATTTGTCACTCCCGTCACTCCAGATAACGATGAAAACCTTCAGGTGAGCCACATTACTGTCGGTGAAACAACATCAAGACCACCAGGTCCCCGAGGGGATGTGATTGAGGTGAATCTTGAATGGAGAACCTCCATTATCGAGTATATCCAAAATGGTAATCTCCCAATAGATCAGGCCGAGCATGAGTGAATACAACACTGCGTATTACAATTTACCCTCCAGGATGGTCCTGGTCATGAGCAGATCCTCTACAAGTGCAGGTTTGATGGGGTTCTCCTCCATTTCATTCAAGAAGTGGAATTTTCTCATGTCATATAGAAGGTTCATGCATTTTCTTGTGGGGATCATCAGACTGGGCCGTAACTATCTCAATTGATCCGGAGACTGTGGTATTTTTGGCCCTCCATGATCCATGACTGCATCGAGTTCTCCAAAAGGATCCATTATCAAGGAATTCAACGAAACCCTATCAAATATTCTGTATAAATTGGTAGGTTATAATAGGAAGAGATGTTCAGACAACCTCCTCAACACCCTCTGGTATTATCGGATGATGAATCGTAATTCCAAATAGGTGACAACATAATTCCTAGGGTACGGAATAGAGGTCCTCCTACCCATAGAGATTCTGTTTCCTTCATTACGGACATATTTCAATGATCAAAAAGTACAAGATAATTTTGCTGATGTCTATTTGGATGAATTGGAAGCACTAGATGAGAACATGCTTTGTTCCCTGCACAATCTGGAAAGCCATTAGAACAGGAAAACTAGATCATTCAACAAGAAAGATTTCCTTTTATCTTTCTTGAAAAGTGACATGTTGTGGGCCCTAATAACACCAATGATACTTGGTAGGAGACCACCCTTGTTGGAGCCGAAATGGGAAGGACCTTAAATAATTCATAAGGTTTACTCCAATAGCACATACTCTCCAGTTACCATGGATGGTGAGCGTATAACTCCTCCACGCAATACCATGTTCCTCAAGAAACACTTTACCTGAGATTTATGGTCCCACATGACCTTAAACTATAGAGTCCTGCATGACACTAAACTGCAGTATGGTCTAAAACGACCCTAAACTGTCTGGTCCTGCATTACCTTAAATTGTAGGGTACTCCAAGACCATAAATTTTATCGTCTTGCAATATGTTAAACTACATCTCAAGAACAATGTATGTCATGATTCCCATACTCATGGGATATGTAGGAATTATCAGACACCTCATCCGGAGTCTATACCCATGCCCTTTTCATTTGACCTCCCCTCTTTTGTTCAGTTCCCTTGAAGGATCCCATGTGGCACAACCTAAGAATATTTGGATATACTTGTGTAATGATTTCGAAGGTCTCTCCATGTTCCCCTCCTCATTCTTCTATCCTCCCATGTACTTACCACATGATGTAAAACTACATGGGACATTCATAACTACGTATGGCATGATTCCCATCATCATGGAATATGTAGGACTGCCAAGAAATTTAGTTCATCAGAACAATCCCAAACTCCAAGGTCTCCACTTTAGTCTCTTCCTACATGATGATAAATTGCATAGGTGTATTCATGATTAATCCATCCCCCCCATTTTGGTTATCCATCACCATTTCCATCCAAATGGACCTCCGAATGGCATGGATTTTCAGCACAAGGGCTCCCCTACCATTTCAAGATGACATCCTATGATATTTCGGATGAAAAATTGATACATGTATTACAATTTTTATTTTTTAATCTATTGATTCTAATTTTTCATTTTGATTTCAGGTCCCACAATATGGATGTTGTGTTTCAAATACAGTCAACAGCTATCCCCCATCATTGTCGCTACCCCTATGAGTCCCAAATGTTGGGTGCCGTGATTTCGTTTTGTCCTGTTACCTCTTCAAACATCCATACACCTTGGACAAGAGTATTGATCTAGTGTGGAGAGACCTTGCCTAATCATCTTCCCCCATTTCCATTCTCTTATATGTTAGGAAGAGCATGATCCTCTTCCTTATTCCCCAGATTGTTTATTTCTCATGTGGGCATAGGAGCATTATTATGGAAATACCCAAATAAAGGGCCATGTGTCTATTGTCATCCGGGACTCCCTTGTACAAGGTCTACCGTCCCTTTTTGGCCCCCTGACTGAAGTTCTCATCTTGGATTTTGTGGTGTGGTATGGAATTATGTCTTCATTCATGTCAGGTTTGCAAGAGTAACACCACATACATCACTTCTAAGAGCTAGTCTCTCCTTCCCCATATTCTCTAACATTTTTTGGACCCTCATCCCAAGGTTTCATTCATAGAATCACGTGTGGTGTGATGTGGACCTCGTCCTCATTTACATAGGGTATGATTTATAATGCCATGCACATCCCCTCTTGAACTTCATTTCCCTTGTATATGTCCGAGCCATATGACTTTAAGCTATGTTTCCTAGTCTCACATGACTTTAAATTGTCTCGTCTATACTGTGAGACATTAATGTGCAGGGGTTGGTTCTATCACAAGACCCTAAACTATGACATTATCATCCATGTTGCACGACAAAAAATGACATTGTGTTGTGGTGTCCTCACTCGAGGGGACATCATGTTTGGTATCGGTCACCCACCATTCCATTTTTCAATGCATTATTACGGAATTATTCTTGTGGTGAAGCCTATAAATTCCATCATAGGTACATCGCTTCGTAGAAAAACACATTCATTATAAAGGAAAAACAAGATCTATCAAATGCTGTTTCTTTTGCTACGGAGGCAAGACCCACACGACCATATTTTACCTAAAACTGGTGCTTTACCATGCAACTTTCAAAACAACATATGGATTGATTCCTAATCTCATGGGTTATGTAGGAATGCTTATGCCCTTTGCCTCTGGCCCATTAAAATTTTCACTTTTGGTCCCATGTTCTAGAAGTTTACCAGAGAGAACATTGTGGTGATATGGGATCCTACGGTCCTCATTCACATTGGGATTAGTAATTATTTCACCACGTGTGAACATCCTTCAGTTCCATCTATGGCCTCAGCTCTATGACCATAAACTAAGACCACTCTCCATCCTTTCCACAAGATGTTAAATAGCATGACATCTTTCAGAACTTTGTATGGCTTGATTCCCATCCTCATGGGATACGTATGAATGCCTAGACATCTTATATTCGGGACTAGCCCCATGAATCTAAAATCTTTCCTCCTCTCATTACCTCCATGGCCTGAAATCTTTTGGGAACATGTGGTGTGCAAAGTACCTCTCTTGATCTCATTTACGCTAGGTTTTTCAATACCCCCACCATGTGATTTCTTTGTCTTTTCCCAATTTGGTTTGAGTTATATGACCCTAATCTATGATCTCCCTAGGCGAACTATGTGTCTGGTTTGACTACTTCTCCACACTATGCACAGTCAATAATATATATCCCCCAACCAATAATAGAGCATCATATGACCTTAAGTGGGAAGCGTGACTCCCCAAGAACCTTGTCCTTAGAATGGGACTCGACTCCCTCTTTCTAACATGTCTTATTTTCATACACATATGTGTTGGGACAAAGATCCCAAAGTGTTGAATTTTCATACCGACATACAGTCATTCTATGTCCAAGCTTCGTGAGTCTATTATTTGGATCTTCATCCTCTTCCACATCTGAAGGGACCCCCTTTACAGCCTGGTCACCTGCCACATTGGCTTACCTACCATACTGGGCCAATGTCCCTGAAGACCTCAGACTACAAATTGATACTAGTCATGTGTTTCGAACATAGTCAGATGTTGTCCCCCATTTTTTTATCCCCATTCCGGACTAATGCGATATGGATTATGTGTTTCAAACATAGTCAACAATTATCCTGCAATCGTCATGCAACCATCATTATGGTCCTGATCTCAAGCATCAAGATTCACATCTTTTCACTTCCTCATGTACACGTGGAATTCCAACATAATCAGCTTTACCCCTTCACGCAACAATGTGTGTTATGTATGTGGGTCCGCATTAGGGTGGCATCATTCTCCCAGAATCTGATTTCCCCTAATGTGTGCCTTCTAGTTCTAGGATGGTTACATCACTACTCCTTGTTTCCGACATTGAGCATGACTCACATGGGATTAGTAGTTTTTCTATGACGTGTAGTGGTGCAGCCATGCCACACATGCCTTTCATCATCCCGTATGATGTTAAAATGTGCTCATAGAACTATGTATGGCTTGAATACCATCCTGATGGGATACATAGGAATGCCCAGAAAACCTTTCTTGGGCACAACCTGGTTTTCACCTTCGATCCCTTGACCTAAGTATTATCCTGGGAGCATGTGGTATGGTGCGTTAGCATGTGGTCCTCATTAATTTCTTGCAATATACCCCACCAGAAATTTCATTTCTAGGTAACCATGTCCTTAAAGCATGACATAAAACTGTGGTTATACCCAAAACAATTTCATGATGCCCAATTTAAATCATGGGATGCTCTAGATCCCTTTCCAAATAGGATTTCCCCAATCAGTGTTGGCATCTGGCCATGCCATGCTTAAGAACTATGTTTGGAATGATTCACATCCTTATGGGATACATATAAATGACTAGACATTCTGCCTCAGAACCAACCCTAGGATCATTAACCCTTCTATCCCCTCAGCCTAGATCTCAGTCCAGGCAATATAAACATTATACTAGGTGCATCGTCCTCACTCTATGACGTTTAAACTATGTGTTTGTCATCATTATAGGTATGAAGTAAAGTTACATGGAATTCCATGTCCCTACTAGAGAGGTCATGTTTGGGATTAGGTATGACGCCCGATCAGACTGATGCACCCACCTAACATGTCTTCACAATGATGATGTAATTTCAAGACTGCTGGACTCCATTCGAATTTCCCAACACTCCACCCTCCACATTTTTCATAAACTTTATTAGGAAATTCATCCTCTATCATTTCTAAAGGAACCCAATTACATTATGGATACTTGGACTATGGCTTGCCTACTATCCTAGTCTAATGTTCCAAAAGACTAATGGAAGAATTTTCGAGTTAGGCCCGGTGTTTCAAACATGGTCAGTGGTCATCCCTCTTTTGTTATCCCTATTTCCGGATAACGGGATAAGGATACTGTTTTCAAACATAGTCAATAGTTATTCTTCATTGTCACTCCATCCCTACAATGTTATAGATCTTGGGTATCATGAATATCACATTCCACTCACCTATGTTCAGATCAATTCCAACAACCCTAGTGTTACACCGCTCGTGCACTAGAGGTCATTGAGAGGTGATTACTCGATAGATCTAAAAGAATAATTATCCATTTATGCCTCCCCCTTTCTTCTCAGGAGCCTGGATGGGTCATTTATACCCCGGATGCCCGAAATTTGGTTGGCATTCCCACAGTTAAACGATGTGATGATGTGACCAACCCTTGATTCTCACATTAGGCAGGACCCACATGAGCTTACGGATGGATCTCTAATTATTTCATGACTGTATTTGGAATGAATTAAATAAAACAAACAAGTGAGTAATTTGTTAATTCATGTATTTCCAAAGAATAATCAGTAACAAAAAATAATTATATGGGTTTGGCCAATACAATGCCCTTAATGACTGATGTTTTTGATGGATTGTTCCCATGTGGCCACATTTGGACTTTTGGCCTCCCACAGCACTTCTGGACCCCTGATATCCTTCTCTTAGTAAGCTATGGATGGTCATAACTAATTATCCATAGCTTGTTGAAATGATTATTTAGTTTGGATCTCATTTATTTGGAGATTCGCTTGCACTACCATCTCTCGAGCATCCTCCATCAGGGCCCTTAATTTCTCGATGAGCTCGGAGTGGTTTGCAATGAATGAATAGATTTATTTCGCTTGTTCATTAAGGAGTTAGACCACCTTCTTCACCTCCTTTGATTCCTGAGTATTGTAACACCCCGAGCTTCCACGATACGCTTCTCATTCAATAATGCAATAGCTTGCATTGTATGAAACTTCGAGTTCTAAAACACCGCGACTAATCAAAGTAGTAGTTATGAATAGTAATAACCACTTTTTAAAATTATAGAAATTTTATATTTCAAAATGGACTTCATTTTTGGATTTGGAATGTCAAAATTAGCCTATGTTGAATTTTTGGTATTTTTCTGAGAACTTCAAAATTTTTATGAATTGTGAAAAATACTTAAAACAAATTTTTTAATCAAAATAATTTATAGTGATAACTTATACTATTGTGTGGTTTTAAAGTATAATTAGAATATATTTTTACCATTTTATCCAATGGTGGTCATTAGAATTAATTTAACATTGAAATTGGACATAAACAATTGCCAATCTTTAGATATAAATTGTTTCTTAAAAACATGCTATTTGTTGTAACAGTGGGAATTAATTATAAAATTAATTAATTCAACTTATATGTTTGTAATTTTTTAAAATAGACATCATTTTTGAATTCAGAATATCAATTATAGCTTAGGGTTAAATTTTGGCTTTGTTCTGAAAAACTTCAATTTTTGATGAATAGTGAAACCACCAAGTGGTAGTTAAATAACTGATTTTTCGTTTAAATGAAATATTACCACTTCTGTGATTTTATTTTCAAAAATACGACATACATGGTTGTCATTAAGAAGTAAAATGTGGTTCAATGAGATTAAAATAATTTTTTTGTGAATAGTAACTTTTAAGTTCTTAATCGCGATTAGAGGTAATTAGTGTAGTTTAAGGTACAAATAATGTTTTAATAATATGAGATGAGCATGACACTTGTCCTACTCCTATTTGATGAGTCATGGCAGACCAAGACAACCCATGGGTCAACTTGGGGACCCCATGGATCCACTTTAGTTGGAAAATTACATTATTATATATTTATTTAATGTTAAAATTAAATTGATACAAACATGAGTTGTTTTACTAAAATAGTTTTTATGTGGGGTTACACAAGTCCAAATTTTGATTATAAATATTCATTAGAAAGGTAAAAAGATTTCCTACATCATAGTATTTTTTTTATAATTTTTAGACATTAAATAAAGTAAATTAATTATGAAATCACGATGATGCAGTGATGACCTCATTATTTAACGATTTAAATAAAATGGAAAGATAATGTAAAATCTAAAGCGTAAACTTGTCAAAAACCTTTTGGATGAGTAGATTTAGAACCCTTATCATCTTATCCTCGAATTATATAAGTTTGGGACCTCTAAAATCCGAAACTCATTTTATAATAAAGTGACTTTTCTTTACTTTCCAAGAGTGGCCCTCCTCTCCACTTATAAAAGGCCCCCACATCTCCCACATCATTTACACTTTCAAGCCATTTGGCTCGGCCAACCTCTTCCAAAATACTCTCCAAACAATTCCCTCTTACTCCTAGAAGCCTCACTTTGGGCAGAACGCTTCCCAAGGAAGCCTTTGGCTCAAATAAAAAAGAGTTACCCGATTTTGAGGTAATGTCTTCTCTAATGTTGTTTTGTTTTATTTTTCTTCTCAAACCCCCTAAACTCTTTTTATTAATTTCTTTTGTAACAACACCAGTATCCTAAATATACTAGGATGTTGTTATAAGAAGTATTCGAGCTACACTTACACACACCTACATCTAATAGTTAAAGAACATATGGTTTCTGTGGATGGCGAATTTCTGCCTCACGAAACGATGATTGTTCAACACTCATATAACACCTTAAAAGGTGGCCATTAAGATGTCACTATCTTTATATATGATATAAAATATGTTTATGTTTTACTTATGCTTCTGTATTTCTCATTTATGGCATACTTTATGATTTCCATTATGGGTAAAATGCGATAATTTCATTTTAGCAAGTGCGGACTACCGCCCCCTCAAAGTGATTTGAATCGTTAATGCCATATGTGGGATGTATAAAGGATGCAGTAAATAGTATTATACACTATATTATACTGGAATTATATTATAAATTTATATCATTATGATTTCGTTCCATTAAACATGAAATTGAAATGAAAGTAGCGTTCATGCGTACGTACGGCTTACCGTCTCCATGAACGGTGCATTTCATTTCTTACCTCTAAATGTTACGTAATATTATAAATGTATATACTGGATATATATGATATATATGACATCTAAATCATGAATATAATTATGGAGATAATGGTTATTCTACCACATAAACAACTTGTAATTATAAGAAGTTTATTGTTGACTCAAGTACCAAAGATCGAAAAAACGACCGTTATTAACTTAAATAATTACATAATGTTCATAACATTGTAATAAGTGATATAAAAAGGATAATGAAATTAAAAATGGTTCTTAATAAGGTATATATTAACTCTAGTTTATTATTCAGGAGGTTAAATAACGGTTGAGTCATGTCAGACACGAGGTATGGGAACTTCTTAACCCAACTTCCATTCTTTGGGTTAATCTCCTACTTTCAAATTATGTCATGATATTATTATGTCTTATTTTGTATTCATTATGTTTACCTATAGTGAATACACATAATATATCTATTTTATTTTAAAAATGATATTTTTAAGGACTTTGTCTCAATCTCCTTTCATTGAGGCATATTTGGTTTTATACACAAATTTCTTTTATACGGTGTATAAACCACTTTGACTTTTACATTTATTCAAAAGGAATATTTTTTATACGAAACGTTTACTAAATGACAAAAGGGAATGTTTTTATTTCCGTACTTATACGGCGACAACGACTTCTCCACCGCCGTGAACATTATTTGAGTTTCGGCTTCCTCTACAAGCTATCATTTTTTTAATGAAAAATAAATACAAAGTTTTAACTTTATTTTATGTTGGTATTGAAAATGGTTTAGAAATCGTTTTTATTATATCAATGTGTTGTATTGATATCTTGTGATTAAAATTTGGAAATTTTATTTTTCCTTTATGCATGTTTATGTGATACGATTATGTTATGGTTTATGATATGTTTAAACCTATTCATATGAGGAATGTATTGGACTTAATAAGTGACGGGTGGAGCCCGCTATAGCTCCTCGATGCATCGGTAGGTCTCATGAGACAACTAGACGTGGAATTGGCCGAGGCCCTTTCCCAATTTGATTTATGGTTTTGGCCGAGGCCTTAATCATTTTAGACGTCTTGGCCGAGGCCTTGACAAAATGTTTCTGAATGTTCGGCATTATACATTCCCTCATTATGAAAGTGGTTATTGATATTGCATGTGATTATTCGACCAGTAGAATATCCATGTGAAGAAGTGAATGGCATTATCTCATTTTACTTTTGCCATATTATGTTGATGTTCAAGTTTAAAAGGCTTTTGTTTTAGTTATACATTGCCTTCAATTTTTATGTTTATTTATGAAAGCTTCCGCAATATTGTAATCCTTACTGAGCATCTGAGCTCACCCCTTGCAATGTTTTAATATTTTCCAGGATGTGAAGAAGTATTTTATGAATGTATCTAGTGTTTTCCAAGGCTACTAAACTAATCGGTCTTTCGAGACTTGATCTTTTGTGATCATGCCAATGTTACGAAGTAACGCATCGGCTCTGGGTAGCTGGGGTCGGGGCATTACAGTATTCTATGACACTTTCTGGCACCGAGAAATGTCTGAACATCGGCTATTCTCCCATATCGTCTCCACCATGTAATAGCATATTATTACATCAAGATGGTGAGAGTCTACCCCTTCAGTGCAGTGAAAGCATATCCAGGTGCATAGTGACCCCATCTAACTCATCAATTATTCCTTTTTCTAGATGATAATGCATTTGATGCACTTCCACAACTTTCACCGTGTTATATGGCTCTCCTCAAAAATGTCTAAGTCGGAATCGTCTATTTCCTTGGGGTCCGTAAGCCTGTATTTAGGGGAATAAGTGAAGAGTTCAGCGGCAGGGTCTTCTTCGATAACTCCTTCTTTGTCGTCGACTTCACCCCTGTCTGGATGGAACACCACCCTGACAGCATTTTCGCCGATTATCACAACCTGTGGCTTGTAAAGCACTGAGGCGATTCCGCCTAGAATGGTTGCTTCTTCAAGAGTTGTTGTGGTCACCGGCACAGCTCTTGCAGATGTTCCAGACATAATGGTCTATCTAGTCTGTAACCATGCAATCAATTCATTGGGGATTAGAGTACTAGTAAACCAAATTTCACATCAAAGAATAGATCCAATGAAGATAAAGGCCTATGAGGGCCATGCATGGAAGTGTCCAGTGCCTGTGTCATAGTGGGAACTGACACCATAGGGGATCCTTAGACACTTATTAACTCAATAAATATTACTATCTCCTCCTAGACCGTGGGTATTTCGGATAACTCAGAGGCTGACATTTCATCTCTTTTGGATCATCATTGTCTGTCCCAGCCATAACTGGTTCCACACCTTGTTCAGTTCTGAAGACAGGTTACAAAAAAAGTTCCCTTACATCCATAAGTGCATCTTCATCCCATACGGGGAAGGCTAACTTGTAATCCTCCCCCATTTATCCCTAAACGGGGCAGGTATTGATGGAAAAAATCTCGATTGTGAGGAGATAAATGCTAGTGGAGATAAGAGTAAGACTAACCTCGATCTACTCATCATGTTCTATGTTATCCCCTATAATTCGGCCACTCTCCCTAGAGATTCGATAGTGATCATGAGCTTCTGAGGGTACCCATACACTAAGGCCTTCAACTTCGTCCTCCTCCAATTCTTCATCATCTATGCCTTCTTCCCCTTCTTCCTCTTCTTCCTATCCATTGTCTTCTTCTTCCTCCTCTATACTTTCATCCTCGGATGGAAGCTTTTCTTAGTCATGTTCCTGGCCAAGGATCACATTCACCAAGAGATGCGATTCTTCATACTGCCACCGTTGTCATGAATACATATCCATTGTTTTCAGGTATGTTTGTCGGTGATGATTGTTTACCCTATACACCATATAAATACACCATAAGACTGTTAAATCACGCACGGTGCGTAGGAACGTCCACCACAATTATTTAGGGGACAGAGACTTCCACAATGTTCTCCCGGAAGACAGCATAGATAGGATGATACCATTAGTAGTTTGCTGCAGGAGATACCTATGTTTCTCTCCTAGAATTTCCCAAGATAGACCATGAGGCCGCATGTGGGACCAACCTTCCCCGAAAGGAGGTGGCACGTTCTTGTCTTACAATGTTCATGCCAATGAAGTACTGTCTTGTTCCATTCTATCCACTCTTGCCATTTGTTGTCTCACCTCTCCAGTGGAACCTCATATACCTCATTGTTCTTCGATCTTTGCACTAGATTCCTTGATTTTCCAAATGTGTTTCTGAATAATCACCTTGATATATTTTCTTGTTCATTGTTCTGCATACTCTACTGAAAGGCCTACACTAAAGTCAGTGGGGGGAAGAGTGATGATTTATCCAAAGCCTACTGTCATGAAAATAAGATACTATTGGAAGATAATACAAGGATTTCATTCATCATGATCCACTTCATATACTTTCATTGAAATATGTTTCATGCACCCGAACAGCTAGGTGAACCTGGTCGGCATGTATGCTTCGCAAAGTAATTTACCGTCAATCTTGGATACTAGTACACCACATCAGATGATTTGTTGGTACTCCATATTCTGTAATGGACCCGCCCATCATCTACCATTTGATAGACCAGGTTACGGAATGGGTGGATGTTGATGTGGGTGTGGCTTCCGGTCTTGAGCTTGATCCCCTCTTTTTTGAGGATTGGTGGGAAGATTCCAACAATGTTCAAGAAGCATGGCCACATACCATTACCTGGCGTGAATGGAATTCGAGAATTCATACCCGCCATAATGGGATGAGACCTATCCATGGAGAATATGGAATGGTACACATATCCTCATGGGTGTACATCCCCTCATGATATTCCCCAGAATACAGTACATCCCTTCCAACACTGGAAACCCCTTGGTAACCTTGTTCTTCGCTGCAATAATCCTGGCCATCATTAGCATCCTTGGGTGGAACCCCATCCTTGTGTCCCCCACTTGTAGTTGGCATATTCTCAAGAATTCATTAAGAACCCTGACATATCTTGCATTTGGGACTTGAATTGAATTTATTCCAAATCCCCATGATCGGTACTCTCCATCCACCAGGACCCTCCATTATGATCCCACTTTTCCCCTCTGAGATGTGATCGGGAATTGTTTCCCTCAGCCTGTCATTCTTCCAGCTGTGTCCCATGTCAGGAAAAGACTAAACCACCCTCAATAGGATATGCCCTTCAAAATATTTTTTATTTTCATAACCTCTTTTAGCAGCTCCAGATGGTTCCATGATAGGATTGGGGTGCGTTTCCTATACCCCAAACATTCTCCGTCGGGACGAACTCATCATACTTGTACCCCTACTTTGGAAAACCCCTCTGCAGTGGGCGTCCCACACACTGATGCCCACCTCCGCAAGGTGCAGGTTGAAGGTGTTGGTATCATGGGAACAATGTGTGAATATCTCCGCTACCAGATCCTACTATTGGTAGAAGTGGAATTGGGATGTCCAAATGACTTCAAAAAGTTTGAAAGATAGCAAATCTGGCCCAAATTACTTGCATGTCTGGCATACCCAGTACACCCATGTCCATTCATTGGTGATGTTTCCCCTATATCTGAAATCCCATTCCTTACAACACTTAATCTCGTTAGTTATACAACATTTTAATGTACATGCATAAATAGAGGGAGATTCCTCAGGAACCAAACTGCTTCACACAACCATCCTGGCCATTGGATTTCAGATATTTATGGCTATGTTCCATGTTTCCCTAGTAGGATGGTCGTTGTTTGTAATATGGAACTGTGTGAGAGTATCCATGCACGTCACCCATGACTGCGGTGAATCCATCATGAAACCAGGCATCAAAAAATCCTCCAAAACGCTGATGTCCCATAGTAGAAGGACATCACACTGGACATAATCTTTTTCAGATAACTTAACAATTCCAAAAATCATATTGTTATTAGATATAACCCTCCTTATGTGAATAATTTTAGGGTTCATTATCATCTGAGTCCTCCTTACAGCTACAGTAGCCTCCCTCTTGGCATCGGTTTGTTGGGTGGCCATTTTGTAAATCCTAATGTATGGGAACAATAGAATTATGATTCTGTGGGAAAAAAATATTTCAACACTCAAGAGTGACAATCTGCGCAAAAAACATCAGACAACGTGCAAAACTCGGTGTCGGCCACGAAAACATACATGTGGATCATGACAGTTTTCGCGCACGATAGCCAAGCGTATGTTATCCCAAAAAAGTCAATATAGGCCAATTTGTGGGGTCCCTCATCATATTTATTGGTGAAAATGCACATTTTGTGTGTGAAAAAGATTTTTATGCGTCCAAATCGCGTTCTTCCGCACACCAAATGGTCACTTCCCCAATTTTTTGATGTGACCCTCAGAATCCAACCATTGGGTCCCCCTTCAGCTTCGATTCTAACAGTGGTCTTTTTTGGAATCTGAATTTTGGATACTTCTAGAATTGGGATGATAAAGAGAAATAAATGTATTTGAACGTGAAGGGGAAGATTCCACAACCCGGGAGGTGGGTGCGAGCAAGTTTTAGGGGATGCACGCAAAAGTCCCTTCGGTGTGAAAAATCATGCAGCCCAATGCGATGTCAAGGGTAGGCTTCCACGGGAACCCATCCAAAACATCCAAAGGTTATGGTGAGCGAGAGTGTGGAGTTGCATGCAACACTCGTCCTGACATACAAAATCATGTGTGCCAAATGATGTGTCAAAAGGGACCTTGCGCATCATGGTTCTAGAGAATCAGATATGTCCTGAGCACGTAGGCGCCCAGTAGTGCAAAAACTCATACACGCCCCATGCGACATCAAAGGGGCCTTTGTGGGCTGGCAAGCCTGAGAATTAGTTATGGCCCGAGCACGAAGCTACCTGATGGTGAAAAAACTCTTCCGGACCCATTGTGACATAAATTGAATACATCAACAGTGACCCCCATAAACCACCAATGGTGACGATGCACAAAAGGCCGATCGGTGTGGAAACATTCCTCCTGTGTGTAAATTCTTGTGCACCCAATGTGACACCAAATAGTTGTTTGCGCACAGTGCCCCTTGCGAATAGCCTCCAAGGACTTCAGCTCTAAAATGAAGCATACCCTCCACCCTTCGAGTATAGTGACAGAGGATGAAGAGACGCTCTTCTCCATAAAAGACACATGTTCCATGACCAAGAAAAAAACATGGTGGACTCATGTTATTGGATCATGTGCCACTGGTCCTCCTTCATTTGGGCCCTCTTGATTATGATCACCATCCATTTCCTATAACCCCATGTAATTTTCTCACAAAAGATCCATCTTTTGGCCATGTTTCCCTCTGTATCAGACCACTTTTTCTCACAGATTTTCCATACTGCGTGCAACCTCTCATTTTTCATGCACCCTTCCGGTTTGTGCTCAACCCTTCCATCCTGAGCACAACCTCTCATCGTATGCACCTCCCTCGTTGTGCCCTATATGTGTTGTTATTATCTTAAGGAACCATGTCTAACACCCTTTTATGTGCAATAAAGCTGTGTTATTCACCCTCTTCTCTGGAAACCCTCCAGGACTTCATGAAGTGATTTTAATGTCCCTTTGGTGGTTCTTCCCATTGCAGTTCTTCGCATAATGCTTATTCGCATAGGCATGCTAACAACTATTTCTTCTCCACATAGGCATGATAATATGGGACCCTTAATAGATCTCTCAAAAAAACCCCCTTACCATGGAATTGCTGATGCCTTCCCTTCCCCAAGGGCTGGCGGTTTTTAGTTATTTATGTCCTAGCAGTGTTGATTGAACCCACCTCATCCAAACTAGATGATGTTAAACTACCAAGCACCCTCATCCTCAGCACATGACGTTAAACTATAGCCTTTCCCCATGCATCATACACATGGTCCATATCTCGGAAATTCTCTATGCCCACTAGTCTCCATGGGAATGAGATCATTCCTCACATTGAATGAGATTCTCTTTGTCATAGTGGTTCATGTACACGGGGAAGGAAAACCATCTTGTTGTAAGCCCCTAGCCTTTATTGTAGGAGGTTGTTCCCTTAATCCTATTTATTCTTTTGTGCCAAGGACCATAGGGGGGGATGGGAACCATGACCTTCATCATCTTGTCCCTCTCCCTCTGGGATTTTCCTCCACTCAGGACACCATCATTGAGTATGTCCCAATATACATCTCCTTGGGCTATGAACCACATGTAATCCCCTGTTTCTATTTTGGGTATCTCACCTTGTGTAAGACCCAATCCACATCCCATGGATGCACATTTCATGATGTTATCACCATTTATTTATAGCCTCTTGTCTCTCACACAGAGCACAACTCACGTGGGCTTTGAGTAAGCATCAACCATGAAATCCACTCTTGGAATCCAGCAGTGTAATCCCCACACACCATCTTGAACTATGTGGACTTTGATCCTTCACAAGGCATGGTACGTAGTTAGAATCCATAAGGTTGAAGCCCAACAACCATTGGTCCTAACCACTTCACAGCAGTTCACCAACACAACATCCTGAACTATGTGGACATTGATCCTTGCAGAGGAAAGGTATGTTAGAATCTTATCAAAGGTTCAATCCCAATACCCAATTGTCCTGACACCTTTCACATCAGTTCACCAACACCTATCATGAACTACGTGGAAAATGATCCAGGTTGTGGCATGGTACGTTGAAAGCCTCATTGATGTTCAAGCCCAACTCCCATTGGTCCCGACTACTTCACGTCAGTCCACCCCCATTCTGCATGACGTTAAACTGTACGCCCCTTGTTGTCCTGCAAGAAACTAAACTATCCCCCAATCAACAGTAAGCCATTTTCAACCCCAATCAATGGTATGCCATTGTTTTCCCCAATCGATGATAATCCATTGTTAATCACAACCAGCCGTAATCTGATCTGTTTCCAATAGACTATAAGATGTTGTAGTTCCCTTTGTTTGGTCCAACATATATTTTCTTCCCTCAAGTGTTAGACCAACCTCAAGCTGCTAACCCTGCATAAGCCTCATCATATCATCGAGTTGTTGTCCCCTATGCACACCCTGATTCTATTTCCCCATCCCAAACTATGTGGAATTTGATCCTTTCGATGGAACGATATGTAGGATTCCTCCCTGAGGGTCAAGCCCAACAACCATTGGTCCCGACCACTACATGTCAGTTCACCAACACACCATCATGAAATTCATGGACTTTGATCCTTTCCAAGGCACGATATGTAAGTTTCCTTCTTGAGGTTCAAGACAAACACCCAGTTTTTCTTCCCCCCTTTAGGTCGGTCCACCAACACCTCTCATGAACTACATGGACTTTGATCCTTTCCAAGGCAAGGTATGTAGGAATCCTCCTTAAGTTTCAAGCCCAACTCCCATCATTCACAACTACTTTATATTGATCCACCCCTATCCTACCTGACGTTAAACTGTATACCCCTTTTTGTCCCGCATGACACTAAATTGACGATAAGTCGTTGTCAATTCCAACTAGCAGTGAGCCATTGTTTTTCCAATCGACGGTAATCTATTGTAGCCCCCTTTGTTTGGAGACACATCTTTGGTCTTTCCTCAAGCATCAGACCAACCTCGGGCAGCAAACCATGTGTATTCCATATCATGTCATTGGGTCTTTTTCCAATGTGCACACCCGGATTATATTCCCCCATCCGAAACTAAGTGAACTATGATCCTTTCCATGGCATGTGACATAGGAAAAGTCCCCGAGATTCAAGCCCATAACTCATGTCTCATCTTCATCATTCCCTTGATCCTATGTGTTTCTGGATGGTCAGGCCCCAACCCAATGTTTTTACTTCTTCTTGGTCCCCATCATATGAGTCGCCTCCATCAGTTTCCCATCGGCTCACCGAACATAGCCGTCAATGATTCCCATCCACATGGATATGTAAGAAGTCTCTTCGAGACTCAATCCCAACATAACTATCACTCTTACTTATATTCCATGTTACTCCATATCCATATTCAACAAACCATATCAATCCTATTATTTACTCGATACGCCAGATCCTGGTGAGATCATGCCAACTTCCCTCTTCACTACTCTTAGAAGTACTTGAGTAAATAACCATGTGTAATCTCTAGCATCAGGGATCCCTCCTTGTGTCACACCAATCTGATCCACTGTAGTCACTATTCTAATCATTCTGATCCATCTCTTCTAGATATTAAACTTGTGCCATACCCTGTATTAAACATTGAATGATGAGGGAAACCTCAGAGAAATGAGCATGGCATATAATTTCTCAAATTGAACGTGGGATGGATATTAATTCTGAACCCCAAAGAGGACCTATCGTATGAGGAAGAAATCCAAACGTGCCAGTGTTCTAGTGTCCAGATATTCTAGTGATGTCTAACGTGACTACTCCCCTGACCAAAGGTTGCTACACTGACCGAAACCCTTGGAATGTCCTGAAAAAAGAAGTGTAATTTAGCAGCGTCCATGAAGACATGGAACCAGGAAGAGCTACACAAACTACATGTTAATCTACGGGGGAGACCTGGACTAGGTAATTAGTTCCGAGGAAGAATCTATGGAAGGAGGAACCGAGATCCCATCATCACATTTCGATCAAGGAGAAAAATTTTCTGAATATGTGATGGATGTCTCCTGACTTTGGAAAGCAGGAATGCGGGTCAAGAAATAACGTGTACTTGATAGATTGATGTGCACCATAATGAATGCATCTGAAACACTCAACAATTTTATGTTTTTTCGAGTTGCAGTATCTAAGGAAAAATTCAACCACAAGATTTTTTTTGATAGAATTCAATTAGTAAATTATGGAGACAATGAAGGAAGGGGATCATATTCAATAAAAATGAATGTTGTTCAACATATTCTTGTGGAACTGAACCAATCATTGATGGTACACAATTTGAATGGGTAAATACCATTTATACTTCCAAAGATGCACTTTGTCAGGAAAAGGTTGCCAAAGCATCTCAACTAACCGATATTTAGCAAGCGGTTGATAGGACCCAGGAGGCTATTAAACAACTAAAAAATCAAGTTGAAACATTTTTGTAATATATAAGGGAGAGACTCCATTCCATTGATATTACACTAGATTTTCCATATAAATTATTAGGATTTTGTCTCCAATTATATATATACATCTTTATCCCTTATTCCATTATGTAATTAATATATAAAAGCTGATTTTTGCAACATGGAATCTTCTTGTCAGATAATCACAATTACACTGAAAGGGGAGAGGGAAAATTAACTTATACCTATTCCTAGAAACATAGTAAGCACAATTTTAATATCTCTAATGTCATATGGACAACCCTATAATCATTGTGCAATTTTTCTTTTTTTCTTTTTTGATATTTCCCAGACTATATAGAGTATAGATCTAGCAAGGAAAGTCTAAACAATTATCTTGAATTACCATTGTATTTTTTCAATATAGTAAGTATCATGTATCTTTTGTTAGGTAGTTTAAATTCGTGCCAGTAATATTAATAAATATAGTATTTTTAGTTGAATAGCATTTACCATGAATTTTTAGATGAAAATTTAAACAAAGCATGATTACTAGGAATGTCGTTATATTTTCATCGGTACATCCATGGGGGATTTAGAGTCAATATTTGATTTTTTATTGTCAACAAATCTATAATTTAATTTATCATAATAGAGGAAATATCCTATGAGAACAATGTTATCTATATATTACAAACCCATTATGGAATATGTATTATGGAGGGCCAACTAGGGCACGTTCAGTATAGCCAAACAGTGGAATGTTTTTAATGACATGCATTTTTTTAGGGAACTCATGCAAGGTCACCTAGGGGTGAATTCTTCATTATCAAGAAAAAGATATCTCCATAATTAGAAATTCTATTATTGATAAACAAAGAGGTCTAAAATTTGGATTTCTCCCGACCATAATTCGTGGATTTTCCAAGGAAATGTGTTTGAAAATAAAAGGGTCCATATGGGTTGATATAGGCCGTGAATGGTGTACCACTATTACATGAATTTGGTATATGAAGGACGATATAATTTTCAAAAAGGTGATTTCTGATATTTTACTATGCAGTTTAAATTCACGAAACAAAGACATTATACTATTTATTTTTAAGTCATTTATTAAGGAAAATTCATGGATTTATTTTAAGGACTTTGGATTTCAGTGGAGGATTATGAATCTACACCGTATTGGTAATTTATCTAGAAATATTTTACCATACTAAGGTTTGGAAGGAATGAATTATAAACTATGTGTTAGAGATATCTAAATCTGAAAAGTTATATGGGAAATAGATAATGTAATTACAAGAAGTATTTTCGAAGAAAAACATTACCATTGTTTGAAAAAACTCATTACGGGGGCTATATTATGAAAGGCCACCTTGCAGAACATAAAGCATTGTCAGATAAAAGAGGTCATAGGTATCAAACATTATATTGATTAAATCTGATAAAGGTTTATGATGATTCTAATTTTCTTTATTAGATAGTTTCTTAATAGAGAATTGTAATTGAATATAGAGGTGGATATTTATGGTCCAAATTTAAGGATATTTTTGAATTCATTGATCACATGGAGAGGAAAATGTGTAAACCACGGCCTAATAGGCTTTCAAGTCACTATAAAGGATGTATGAAAAATATACAATAGGCGACCAATTTAAAAAATGAGTTCTTGTATATCACAATCAACATTTGAAGCGGACAGAAGAGCCTTCAACCAGGGGTGAATTTATGACTATTTAAAAACCACATTATGGGGGTTGTATTAGGTAGTTCCACCAAGATAAGGTGCAACATATCCAAGCAGTGGAATCCTTTGGATTTCATTCCGGTTATGCATGCAAATTTTGTTCAAGGCCACCTTGGAGCACATACTATATAGTCAGAAAAAGAGTTCTCCTGTATCAGAAACTCTTCCAGCAGAAACCAATGGAATATTATAAAGATTTTAAATTATTAAAGATTAAGAGTGTGGAATGTGAAAGGGGTGATGTTCAATGCATAAGAGAGGTATTTAGATCAATATTAGATAAGAGTTTGGATTCCCTTACACAGATTTGGATCATATATATTTTGGGAATATCTTTTTTTCCTTAGTAGGATCTCTAAGGATAAGAAAAAAAATAATGGTCCCCTATGTGGATTTTTAATTACATATGGGTGATGGGGAATTATTTTTTATCCCACAGATGGATCTAAGATATATGTCCTAGATTTAACTAAATTTCATAATAGTATGAGAATCAATCCATAAATGGTTCTTTGGATACTGTGTAGTTTAATGTCATATAGAAAGGACATTAAGGGATTTGATATAAATAGTATTTGAATCTTCTCAATTAGATCTAACTTGTACATGTAAGAGAAGATGCTTTTTTCACACCATGGTACATTTGGTCCCTGTATTTAACATCTAAAGCCAAAATTTATCTCAAATTAATGAGAATCAGGCCACTTCCAATGTAGTTTAATATCTTTTGCTGAGTATGAAGGTGAACTGATGTCAAATGACTACATATCTCATAAAAATGATAATTAGAACACAATTATTTTTTTTAAGGTGATCATGCAGTTTATTATCATTAAATGAAGACATATAACCCCAAATATTAATTGAAATACCATATTTATGCATAAATGATATTTGAAAAATTCTTAAGCCCATGCGAGCTATGCTCGGTGTGTGAATAAAGGACTGGTAATAGGTATATTCTGCGACAAAATGTCATAAAAAGTGAAGGACACAGGTATGATAATTAAATGGTGGATTGTCTAGGTTATAGGACCCGAGAAACACTATGTATCTTACCGAAGAAAGAATATATCCACACATATCTCTTGAGATTATTCTCCTTATTAGTCAAATTTTGATGTGTGGAAGAGGGGTTTTTATAATTTCTTATTGGCTGGTTGGGCCTAATGAATAATGGTCGGGAAACAACATGTATATCATTAAACTGAGAATCAATATACAAGTCTTGGAAGAAGTCACTATGCAAATTTGTTTTGTGCATATGTAAAAGAAATAGGGTATTATTTCATGAAATTATGGTTGGTCCCAAGATTGGAGATCTAGGTGTCTCAACATATCCTATTGAAATGAAAATCAAGCCTAATGTAGTTCTTAAAATTATCATTCCCCATACCCATTGACATTGATGTGAGAGACATGGGCTTTTAATATATTCTGGAATAATTATTAAACATAAGACACAAGATGGTATGAAGGTCAAACCGTATATTCTGGAAGAGTAGTCTGTATATATTTAGTTCACATATAGGCAGAAAATGGGAAATAAATTTCTTTATGGTTGTGGTTGGGATAGGACAAAAATTAGAGACATGGGAATCACTACATAACCTATTATAATGAGAATCAAGACACACATAGTTCTTGAAAATAATATCCCCTCTGCAGATCTTACTCATACACATATGGAATGGGGGAATTTATTTATTTTTAGTTGGTCCCAAGATTAGATATCTTGATATCACTACATATCTCATTGGAATGAGGATTAATCCATATGATGTTCTTAAAAAGAGGTCTCTATGTAGATAAAAGTAAAACATAGGGATAAATGGGACTCATGTGCCACTAAGGAGTATCAATGACGTGGGAGATGAATGCGCATAGAAGCTACTCATTTTTTAAATAACCACAAGGAATGATATTTTTATATCTTGGTGGTTTTCTTATTGTTAAGTGAAGGAAATGTTAACCGTATAATTTACTGTCAGGTAGCGAGGAAAAATTATGTCATACAGTTTAATGTCATGTTGAAAGGATGAAGATTCTATGCATTTTATCAATATGTAATGTGGACAGAAATGGTTTTTATAAAATTTAATGTCTTGCAACTAGGAATTTACTCTATGTGATTACACAATGTACGTCTCAATGAATATTGCATTGGTTGGAGTTTTCATAAGTTCTCAATCTATTGAGATTATAGAATAAGCTCTATTAGATTATAATTTATGAATGGAATATGGTCCTTACATCTTTGGCACAAGATTTGGAGGATTATTCCATAGTATCATATGAGTCCTAATGACTAATAAAAATTATTATTTATGAAATGATGAAGGCCAATATTTCTATTAAAATTCCTTGATATTGTGTTCTGATAAACATATAAATGAATAAATGTATGTAATATATTTTTATCCAATCATTATATCTCATCAAATCACACATGAGACTATTCAAATATAGAATATTGGTCATAGAAAAAAACTCAAAGTAAAGGAAACTGACTTTCAATAGGCAGAACTACTTTTTTCCCATACACCAATGAAAAACATGGTCGACCATGGTGCAGTATGAGTAGTAGACCGATTAACCCACAAATCATTAAAGAGCTTACCATGACAAGATGTTATATCTTTATCCACTATAATTTGGATTTTATTTTCAAGAGTCTTGTTGAAACCCACTTTCTATCTAGTGGTTGATACATTGTAGCAAGATGAATGGTAGGATTCGAAATTTTTCCCCTAAAATAGCTTGTTCAACTAAAAGGAATATAAATTATAGTTGTTTTCCAATAATATGGTATGAGGGACAATAAATATGGTAATGATATTAACATTTACAAATATCAAAAAATCTTGTTTCCAATTCATCGTTGAGAGTTATTACCACATCAAATTTAGAGAAGAAATCAGTAGTAGTATGAATATTCATGAATTGCTAAGCTATAGCTAGAGGATATGGTATTACTACATCCATTCCCCACATATAAAATTGAATGAAGTATTTAGTTGTATGGAGAAAATTATGGGGTTGATGAATGATGTTGGAATGTAATAGGTAGGGATGACACTTCTTAGTGAAAGTTGTGCAATCTTGTGTCATTGAAGGCCAAAAGTATCCAAGCCTTCTGATATGTTCAGAAAGCATATGCCCAAACTGGTGAGCACCAGAGGCCCCAGCATGGATGTCTTCATTACAACCATAGTTTCTTCCCCATTAATGCATTTGATATAATTTCTTTGTAGAATCATATATAAAGGATATATTTATGTTTTGGACCTTCATAAAGAGTGAAATTAACTAATCTCTTCCGGATCTGTTATCTTTTAATTCTATCTAATTCTCTGAATGGCCTGAAGGCCTTATTTTTTTATTATAGATAATCCCCCTTTTAAGGGTTGAAGGGGAACCCGTACATGACCTGTAGGCCCAAGGAAAAATGCCTGACATGACTCAAAATACATGAAATAAAGGCCTAGAGGCATAATATGCCCAATAATTGACCTGTAGGCCCAACCCACTGGAACTACCCCTCCCTTAGCTTCCCCACCATTGATCACCTAGCTCCCCACCTTGCATTGCTGACCGGCTAGCATTGCCCCGTATAAAGCTATATGGTTCCGGGTCCCAATGGCTGTTGCCTTACACTAATTTTTCCAATCCGTTATCTCTACATCTAGTGACTATTAGTCTTGTTCCTCAGATCCACTTCTGGGGCCTGCTCTGTGTGAACTGGGTGACTCCATGGTCTTTGTGGCCCGAAGTCCCCAAGGCCCGAAGACCGTTGATGACCTGAAGGCCCTGGAGACCCGTAGGCCCAAACCGGTTGCTCGAAGGCCCAAATCAGGTGAATAGTTATGGATTCTACATTACTGAATAGTACCTGCTTCAACACTACTACAGTATTGCTACAGTACCCCATAAATTTACCTCCACCGAATTTTTGATCCTAGGTCACTTGGATGCCAAGCACGAGTCTTTACCACACGGGTACGAGCTCAATGGTAATTCTATCTGATGGAAGTACCCATTTTTGGATATATTATCTGATGGGTGTTATCCATCCAATGTTATGACCATATTTCATAGAAATGTGACTGATTTCACTGATTTACAGTATTTTTATTTGAGTGAAAGGTGAAACCACTCAATGAAGACCAATGTTAAGGATTCTTTATTTTGATCTTCCATGGTTGTGGTTGTATTTTCCAATGCACCATCTTTGGAATTTTATTATTTCAAGATGTTAAACAATGTTGGATCTGAGGGGAATTTTTTACATTAATCCTAGATCATAATCACACATGAGAATTATTTCTTCTCTTCCAATGTCTTAATCCCTATTGATTTGTTTGATTACCAATTCTATATCACCTTTCTCCTCTGGTAATCCACTGGTATTTGTAGGGCTAATTCCGATTATAAAATTAGATCATGATATTATACTTCATTATTGGTACCACTATCTAATAACATAATAGAATATGGTAAAACTGCCTTCTATTGGGAGATATGAAAAATTCCTAACCCAACAATGTTATGTTTAGGGTTTCCTATTATTTTCCTCGTTGGACTTCTAGAAGAACTATTGAAGTACATTTCTTATATTCAGGGACTTTCTTGAATAGAGAATATTTATTCAATGGGAAATTCAATATTTAATGATTTCTATTTCGTATATGGGTGCTCAGCATGTAAATCTAATAAATCCTGGTCTTGTATTACTTTCTGAGGTACAAACTATATATCAATTTTTTAGAGGATAACCACCCATCATTCCAGATTTCTTATAAACATAGGATGACATATGATAACTTTGAGCAGGTTATTGTGAAATACCAAGTGGACCTCATGATTTGTGAAATAGTGTCTCAATTTCTGATTTTCAAAGATTAATGCTATGCATCCTTTCTCGCTATCTGAATATAGAGTCTCTACGTTGTTCTAGGGTTGTTTGAGATAGTAAGGGTTGTTTTCATTCCAAATCTCATTCTATTGTGCATGGAAGAAACCTATTAATCACTCTTAGGCTACCACCTAAATATTGAGAATCATTCCTTCAACATGTGGAATCAATATCGGTGGGCTCAAGAGGTATTTCATGAAGATATCAATTTCTTCTTGGTAGTCATTGGACCTCTGATTGGTGACCCCATTAATCATCAATTTGTTGAAGGTAAAATAGTTTCCTACCAAATTGGATATGAAGCACCATATATGTTTCTTGATTCCTTGAAATCCTCTCAATTAATTAGAGTTTTGTGGAGGTGAAATTACATGGATATCCTTAGTCTTCTTATGGTGATCATCAATTGCACCATGGTATTCATAAAAACCATTAAATTTCCTTATGATTACCCCAGAAGCACATTTAATGTGTTTTATCTTTAAATTATATTTACAATTCTTGTTAAATATGGTTTTTAGGTCAACCAAGTGATTATAATGTTGTCTGGACTTAACCACTAGATCATCCATATAGCATTCAATGAATTTCCCCAAGAAAGGTTTAAAAGTATGGTGCATTACACATTGATATGTCACACCATCATTCATCAATCAAAAATCCATTACCTAATTGAAAATATTTCATTTAGGTTCTCTAAAAGATATAGATTCCTCATCTTTTTGGTATATTAGTATTTGGTTATACCTAGTGTATCCATCCAGGATAGATGAAGCTTCATATAATTTGTTTGAATCAATTAAATGTGATGTGATTGGAACAAGAAAGTTATCTTTGGGACAACGACAGTTAATATCTCAAAAATCAATGAAAACTCGACTTTTAACATTCATCTTTTTCACTAGAACAATGTTGGCCAACTATTTTGGATATTGAACCTCCATGATAAAGTTGGATTTTATAATCTAATTGACTTCACCCTCAATTTTTGAAGCATGAGGTAGGTGTGTTCTTCTTGTCACATACTTAAATCCTTGATGCTCTTATGGTAAACACAAATACTGATTAGCCACGTTAGGTTGAAGACCTGTAATTTATTTATAGTTTTATGAAATTAAGTCTCTTTTTTTCTTTATAAATTATCTATACACATCTTTCTCTTCAGAATTCATGGTCGCTCATATTAGAGTCGGGCTTGGATATTGCTCTGTACCCAAAATTATTTCTCTAAGATCATCCACAATGATAGAGATGCCTCCCTAAAATGATAGAGGGATTTCCTTGGGATCTTCCTCTTCATCGACTTCCTCATGTGCCACTTCTTCTATTTCTTCATGAAGGTTAGGTGATGAAGCAAGACACTCATATCTAGGGGAGGAGTCAGTATTTGTAAATCCTAAAGAAGAAGAAACCATTTCTGACCCTACTAATGATGAAGGGTCTTCTTGGAGAATTGAAGTGAAAATGATTCGTTGGGAATTAGAATCCAAATCTATCTATATTAATTCAGAAACTTCTTTACGCATGGATGATGAAACAAAGACTTGATGAAGGATGGTGGATGAAATGAAGACATATTTATTTAAGATTTCAAAACAGTCAGGTAAATCAAAAATTTATCCAATAATGTATTTCTTGATTGAAACAACTAACATTTAAAAAGCCACTAAATGAGTTCTTTGATTTGGGTCTACACATTCAATTTTACTTATAGTCAACACATAATCTGCCCTGAGATGCTTGAATTGCTCAGCTAGGATCTTTTTGAGACCATTAAGATCATTGATTATTGTGATATTTTTTTCCATGGACATCATTCCCAATGTTTGATTGAACTATAACTCAATGTATTGAGATTCACATGTTTTTAATAGGGCCATGTCACCATGAATGTCCCAATTTTACCATTGAAGAAATACTATTGTCAGTGGTGGTATGATGAAGGAATAGATGCATGTGGATGTAGAAAAGTCCTTCAAAACAGAATGTTGAAAGCTATACCCTATTGGAAAACCATGAAATCTGAATTAGTTATAGGATCTCTAAACATAGTTCTGAGTGTATTCTCTCATCGATGTTATTGTTCATTCTTATGATAACATTGCAACATCAGTGTGGAGGGAGATAAGTTAGATTCAGTGAGACCCAACTGATGAAGTGTACAACTGGGAATTGGGTTGACTCATAAACCATTATTTGTGATGGATTTTCATATTTCTATATCATTAATGTTTCTAGAGAAATATATGGTATGATTTTTCCATGTATAAAATTATCCTCATCCTGGATCATGAAATATATAACTGTAGGAAAATCTCCAGGATAATTCTCAATACGATAGACCTCAACAGCATCAACCTCAGTTTAAATCTCCTTAGGACTTAAAAAATGCTCAATAAGTGCTTCTAGAAGATCCTTTTATAGATTCAGAGAATCCATCGTTGATAACATGGATGGTACTTGTGCCAGTTTATTCAAAAAATCATTCTTCTAGTCCATTTTTGTAACGCCCCGACCCCAGCTACCCAGAGTCGGTGCATTACTTCGTAACATTGGAATGATCACAAGAAAGATCAAATCTCGAAAGACCGATTAGTTTAGTAGCCTTGGAAACACTAGATATAATCATAAAGTTTTACATTACATTTCAAAGTGAAAAACTACTACAACAACAATGTCTTCATATCCACACTATTAACCCCTCATAATATCCCTGCAAGTCAATCATAATTTACTTCTTCACTACCTGGGAAAAATAAAACATAGAAAAGGGGTGAGCTCAAATGCCCAGTAAGGATAACAATATAGCGGAACATTCAAAATAAGCGTAAACATTTAAGGCAATGAATTACTAAAACAAAAGCCTTTTAAACTTGAACTTCAACATAGTATGGAAAAAGTAAAATGAAATAATGCCATTTACTTGTTCACATGGATATTCTACTAATTGAATAATCACATGAAATATCAATAACCACTTTCATAATGTTGGAATGCATAATGCCAGACTATCATAACCACATAGCCAAGGCCTCGTGCCAAGACTACAAATAAGATTTTGTCAAGGCCTTGTGCCAAGACACTAGTTTGTCTCATGAGACCTACCGATGCATCGAGGAGCTATAGCGGGCTCCACCCGTCACTTATTAAGTCCAATGCATTCCCATATGAAAATGTTTAAACATAACATAAACATTCGTATTAAAACTAGCATACGAAATGTCAATAATTTCACCATAAAATATGAATGGTATAAAAATAGCACATCCACAGTCAAACATATCACAAAACCTTCAATACAATATAGAAGTTTTGTATCATAATAAATCAACTTCAAATAATCTTAAAATCCATCAAAGGATATTGACATAGATGAAATCAAAATTCTTTTTAAAGAAGTATCTCCTTTTATTTTGAAATCATTTAAGATCCATATAAAATAAAACATTTTCTTTGAAAATATTCTTATAAGCTTGTATGGAAAGCTTCGACGATTTTATAACGGCGGAAAATAACCGGAGCCGCCGTATAAGTTAAAAAAAACATTCTTACCTCAATTCTGTCGAAAAGGTTAAAAAGGACCTTGTTTTGAAAACGATGGAAAGATTCCTTTATAAACCTCTAATAAAAATTCAAACAAGGGTATAAATGACTTTAACCCATATTCTTGTAAATAGTAAAAATGTTTTGAAATACATTTTTAAGAAACATGGATGTGGATGATAAAGAGATCCCAGTAGATTATTACGTATAAACAACCTCGAATAATGAAGAGATTGTGAAATAACCCTTACCTTGTACTTTTCCTTGGTTGGGGTAGGTTAACCTCCTGTATAATGGTGAAATAATTGTTATTAAATTATACAAGAATCATATATATTAATATGATATCATATATGATCTTTTAACATTGATTTGTTAATAATATCTTAGAATTATCGTCGTTTCAGGTGTTAACTTACTCATTTTCTTTTTTATGTTTTGTTACATAAGTCATGTTTGTTGTATCTTATTCATATCCAGAATGATATCAAGTCCTTAAACATCATCATTAAATGATAATTATACTTGAATGGATACAATGGAGAATGAATCTCATCGCGTTCGTGGAGACGGTAGTCCGTACGTACGCACGAACGCTACTTCCATTTAATTTTTATTTTAAAAGAATAGAATCCAAATGATACATAGGTATATTACTATTCCAGTATAATATAATATTTTATATATGTTACTTAAGTTCATTAACACCATCCTTTATACGTTCCATGTGTGGTATGAACGAGTCATATCATTTTAAGGGGGCGGTAGTCCGCACTTCCTCAAATGAAATTATCGTATGTATATACAACATGAAACGAATAATGGTATGAAATAAAATGGAATTACAGAAGCTTATATATAAAATATATATCATTAATATCATATTTAATTACAGTGCCATCATAATGGCCACCATGAGAGGCGGTAAGATGTTTTTGAACAATCATCGTTTCGTGAGGCGTTAGTTTGCCATCCACAGAAACATTATGTTCATCATCCATTAGATGGAGTTGTGTGTATGTGTAGTTTGAATCCTTCTTATAACAACATCCTAGTATATTGCGGATACTGGTGTTGTTACAAAAGAAAGGAAATAAAAAGATTTTGGGGGTTGAAGAAGCAAAATAAATGAAAATAATTTAAGAGAAATCGTTACCTTTAATTTAGGTAACTCACTTTGGTTGGAACCAAATGACTTCTTGAAATGCTTTCTGCCTAAGAGGAAGCTTCAAGGAGGAGGAGAGGGATGTGGGGAGCTTAGTTGGGCATAGTTTGGACGAGCCAAGTGGCTTGAGAGGTGTGAGGAATGAGTAGAAGTGGTCTCCTTTTATAAGGGAGAGGAGGGGCTCTTTAGGAAAGTGTGAAAGTATTACTTTATAATATATTTGTATTCGGTTTATAATGGTCCAAAAATCATTGAGGTCGAAGATAAGATGACTAATATTCGAAATAACATCAACCAACAAGAATTGGACAGGTTTTATATAATATTTTAATCATTATAATCTTATTTATTTAAATGATTTATTAATGAGGTAAACATTGCATCATTATTGTGTCATTAATAATTTAACTTATTTGATGTCTAAAAATTATAAATAAAATATAATCATGTAGGAAAGCTTTTTATCTTTCTAATGAATATTTATAATCGAAAATCCAACATGTATAACCCTATGTAAAAATTTTTCTTCTAAATGATGTAAGCTTATGCCATTTTTATTTTTATTTTAGCTTTATTAATATAATTTGTCATTATCACTTACAAGTGGATCCATGGGGTCCCAAAATTGACCCAAAGATGCCCATGGTCGACCATGTATCAACCAATAGGGTTGAGACACGTTTTAGGGTAATTTAGTATTATTATAATATTAATTTTTTAACCCTTATTTACCGGATTTACCCTTAACCATGGTAAATAAAATATTTACCGCAGTAATTATTCAAAATGTCTAAAAATAAAAGTTACCTATTTACACAATTTGAACATCCTGATTCCAAATATGGAATCCATTTTTCTAAATTCAAAACACAGAAGTGGCAGAAATAAATTTAAAATTAATTCCCGCTGTCAAAACAAAAAGCGTGTTTCTAAGAGATAATATCTATCAAAAGATTGACACTTGTTTATGTTCGGTTGAATTGTAAAATTATGTCCAATGACCAAGATTATATTAAATGGTAAAAATATATTCTAAATATACTTTAAAACCACTCAAATTCACAATTTATCACTATTAATTATTTTGATTAAAAAAGTTGTTTTTAATTAAAATTTAGTAATTTTCACTATTCATCAAAATATGAAAGTTATCCGAAATGTACCAAAATTTCACCCTAGGATAATTTTGATATTCCGAATCCAAAAATGAAGTCCATTTTGAAATATAGAATATATATCATTTCAAAAAGTAGGTATTACAATTCACAACGGCTAGTTTAATTAGTTGTGGTGTGTGTTAGAACTCGAGGTTGCGTACAACACACGCTATCGCATTATTCAAAGGGAAACGTACCATAGAAGCTTGGGGTGTTACATTCTCCCCTCCTTCAAATAATTGCGTCCTCGCAATTTCTAGGGTATTACTGCATAAAAAGACTCGGGTGGTTCTTCATCATAAGTTCCTTGGGTTCCCACGTTGCCTCTTCCATCTTATGGTTTCTCCACAAAACTTTTACTAGACGCGTCGTCCGGTTTCTCAGTACTTGTTCTCTTGTATCAAGAATCCTGACGGGCTCTTCGCAATAAGATAGATCGGGTTCCAGTTCTAATTCCTCATAGGTGAGTACATGCGTTGGGTCAGGCATGTATTTTCTCAACAGAGATACGTGGAACACATCGTGAACTTTGGAGAGACTTGGCGGCATTGCCAATCGGTTAGCTACATCCCCAATTCGTTCTAGAATATCGAAAGGTCCGATGTACCTGGGACTCAACTTACCTTTCTTACCAAAACGTATGACTCCCTTCCACGGAGATACCTTTAGGAAAACATGATCACCGACTTCAAATTCCAAATCCTTCCTTCCATTATCGGCATAGCTCTTCTGCCTACTTTGAGCTGCTTTGATGTGATTTTGGATTACCTTCACCTTTTCCACTGTTTCCTCCACCAGTTCTGGGCCTACAAGTTTTCTTTCACCAACGTCATCCCAACAGGTTGGTGTACGACATCTCTTTCCGTATAACGCTTCATATGGTGCCATCTGAATACTCGAATGGAAGCTATTGTTATAGGAAAATTCTACTAGTGGTAAATATTGATCCCACATACCCTGAAAATCAAGTGAGCAAGATCTCAACATGTCTTCTAAGGTCTGAATAGTCCATTCTGATTGTCCGTCTGTCTGAGGGTGGTAAGGAGTGCTCAAATGAAGTCCAGTATCCAGGGATTTCTGAAGACTTTTCCAAAATCTTTAAGTAAAACGGGGATCACGATCAGAAACAATTGATAGGGGTACTCCATGAAGTCTCACAACTTCATTAATATATAGTCTTGCTAGACGTTCCAGGGGTAGATCTTCTCTTATAGCTAGAAAATGTGCTGACTTGGTAAGACGATCAACAATAACCCATATTGCATCATTCCTTCTAGGAGTCTTTGGTAGCCCCATGACAAAGTCCATTGTAATATTGTCCCATTTCCACTCCGGTATGGGAAGAGGTTGCATGACTCCTCCAGGCTGTTGCCTTCCAGCTTTCACTTGTTGACAAACCATACATCTTGACACAAAATCAGCAATCTCCCTCTTCATGTTGTCCCACCAAAAATGTTCCTTCAAATCTCTATACATTTTGGTGCTCCCAGGGTGTATAGAGAAATTGGAACTATGAGCATCATCCAGCAATTCCCTTTTTAGATCAGGTATATTGGGAACACAAAGTCTCTTCCCGAATTTCAAAATTCCATCTTCATACACAAAGTCTCTCAATCTCCCATCATTCACAGCTTTAATCTTATTTTGGAATTCTTCATCATCGGTCTGAGAACTCTTAATCCTTTCTAGTAAAGATGGTTTGGCAACCATTTGAAAAAGCATTGATGTTCCACCTTCCCTGGTGATTCCCATGTCCATCTTTTCTAGATCCATGAAAATTGGATCCCTTTCAATTCTCATCATGTTCAAAACACCATGGTCTTTTCTGCTCAAAGCATCTGCCACCTTGTTTTCTTTCCCCGGGTGGTAGTGTATCGTGCAATCATAATCCTTGAGTAATTCAAGCCATCTCTTTGCCTCATGTTGAGTTCTTTTTGTGAGAAAATATACTTCAAACTCTTGTGATCAGTATAAATCTCACATTTTTCACCATAGAGGTAGTGCCTCCATATCTTCAAAGCAAAGATCACAGCTGCTAACTCAAGATCATGAGTAGGATAGTTTTGTTCATGAATTTTCAACTGTCGTGATGCATAGGCAATAACTCTATCATTCTGCATAAGGACACAGCCAAGTCCTTTCTTTGATGCATCACTATAAATAACGAACCCAACATTCCCCGATGGTAGAGTTAATATAGGGGCATTGACTAATCTTCTCTTCAGTTCTTCGAAACATTCTTCACACTCTTTTGTCCAAACAAATTTAACCCCTTTACGTGTGAGCTTCGTTAATGGGTTAGCCAATCGGGCAAAATTCTGGACGAAACGTCGATAATAACCTGCCAAACCAATAAAACTACGTACCTCAGTTATACTCGTAGGTGCTGGCCATTCTTGGATGGCCTTGGTCTTAGAAGGATCAACAAAGATTCCATCTTTAGAGACAATATGGCCAGGAAAAGAAATCTCCTGAATCCAGAATTCACACTTGCTAAACTTCCCATATAATTCATGCCTCCTCAGAGTCTTCAAGATAATGTGCAAGTGATTTTCATGATCTTCGTAGGTTTTGGAGTATACCAAGATATCATCAATAAATACCACCACAAATTCATCGAGATACTCCTTGAAAACTCTATTCATCAGATCCATGAATACAGAGGGTGCATTAGTCAATCCAAACGGCATTACAGTAAACTCGTAATGCCCGTACCTGGTTCGAAATGCTGTCTTCGGAATGTCTTCCTTCTTTACACACAAATGATGGTATCCAGATCGAAGGTCAATCTTTGAAAAGTATTGAGCTCCATGCAGTTGGTCAAATAAATCATCAATACGAGGTAGGGGATACTTTTTCTTTATCGTTATAGCATTGATCTCCCTGTAGTCGATACATAACCTCATAGATCCATCTTTCTTTTAACAAAAAGAACAGGGGCTCCCCATGGAAAAACACTAGGGCGAATAAATCCCTTATTACTCAATTCCTCTAGTTGTTTCTTTAGTTCGACTAACTCTACAGTGGCCATTCTATAAGGGGTCTTCGATATAGGCCTTGATCCAGTAATCAAATCAATGGAAAACTCAACTTCTCGTTCTGGAGGATGTCTAGGTAAATCTTCCGGAAATACATCTACAAATTCTTTCACAACAGGTACATCCTCTATTTGAACATTCCTTTCCTCACCGATAGTTATTTCATTCTCTTCCTCCCCAATAATTGAATTTAGTTGAGCTACTGGGGGTGGATCTAAATAAGAATTAGGTGGTGACGATTCTGCTCTAAAAATAAGGTGCTCCTTATCATTATCATCAAGAATCGTAACCTCTTTCTTCTTACAATAAATCTTCGCATCATAGTCCGAAAGCCAGTCCATACCGAGGATTATTTCAAACTCAATCATAGGTATGACGATGAGATCAGCAGATAAAGAAAATTTATG
Source organism: Viscum album (assembly GCA_963277665.1). Lineage (NCBI taxonomy): Eukaryota > Viridiplantae > Streptophyta > Magnoliopsida > Santalales > Viscaceae > Viscum > Viscum album. Next base: position 693,657,576 of record OY728120.1, on the reverse strand, counting down.
TGCTCTAATGGGGACTGATTCACAAAACTTTGTTGCAATGATACTTCCCTTAGGAGTTTTAACTGACAACTCCCTTATTAAATAAAATTGGAAATATCTAATTTTCTTAGCAAACTGGGAAGATATGAAACAATGCGATGATCCAGAGTCAAATAATGCATTTGCTAAACTTGAGGAAACCATTAAATTACCTGCCAGCACGTCTTTTGGAGCTTCTACCTCTGCAGTAGTGATAGCCTAAGCCTGGCCTTGATCCCTTGGCCTTTTCTGAGGTAAGTTCTCCTGATGCTTAGGACATGCATTTGCATAATGCCCCATCTCCCTGCAATTGTAGCACTGAACGTTGGTAGATTCCTTCTTCCCCTTGCAATCATGAGCTTGGTGGCCTTTTTCACCACACTTGTAACAGACTCTCATTCCCTTCAGGCAAGCACCGGGGTGTTTCTTCCCGCATTTACCACAAGATGGATATTAAACCTTTCCCTTATTCCCCTTATTTCCATTCCCAGATTGATCAGCAGGTCTCTTCTTCTCTTGCTTTGCTTTAAAGTCATAAGACTTAGGGAATTCCTTTTCGGTCTTGATAGCACATGAGACAATGTCTTCGTACGATGAAAAGGATTGTGAGACTAATGCTCGACGGAGAAATGGTTTTAACCCATCAAAGAAACGATCAATCTTTCTTCTTGGGTTGCGAATATAATCTCCAGCATACCTCGCTAACCTTGTAAAGTTAGCCTCATACTTTGCGACATTCTCATCCTCCTTCTGTCTCAGACTTAGAAATTGCCTTTCCATATCTGCTCGATGATCGCGAGGAAAGTATTTTTCTAAAAACAGATCTTTGAACTCCCTCCACTCCATATTTGATACTTCATCATCTTCCTTCATGTTTTGAATCAATGACCACCATTGATCAGCATCTCCAGTGAGGCGGTAAACTGCCATGATAACTTTTTCCCATTCACTGCGCCCCAAAGCCTGAAATATTTTCTCTAGGGAATTTATCCACTGCTCGGCTACTAAGGGATTTGTATTCCCATTGAACGTTGGTGGTTGTTGCCTCATGAATCGATCTAACATTGATCCTCCATGCTGCGGATCAGGGTGCTCCATACGGGTAAGGTTATTATTCATAACCTGAGTAAGTTGTCCCAGTATGGTGATTAGCTGATCAGCACCAGTTACATCACCAGCCCCACTATAATTATCTTGAGTAGGAGGGCAATCCCTACATGGAGTGCGTGCATTGATACGGTTTCCATTTCTTCCGCTAGGTGCCATTTCTAAACAATGGCATAAACTAGATCAGTTTATGAATCAAAATACATAATCCCATACTTATAAAACACTTAACATAAATTGAACTATTTATGGATATAATCCATAATCATAAAAATGTTTTCTTTGGGGAAGTATATACTCATAAACCCTTCATAATGATTTGTAAAGAAAATGAGAGTTATCCTAAGCATATCCCCCGGGAGTGTCGTAACCAAGAGTGCAGCAAGGCCCGTTGTCGTGCACCAGTTCCCGTTCGAGTCTAGATCAAAGCGGTGTTTTCGGGTTTTACCCCTAGGTACATCTGTGCCAGAGCCGCCTCTACCTGCTCGTATCGAAACAGGGATGTATTGCTCGGAAAACTCACAAAATCTCTACAATACCAAAATTCTAGGAAGTTCTTCTATACTAATCCTCAAAGTTCATCTTAGGTCTAGGTGCTCTAATCAGAGTTTATCTAAATCTAGCTGCCAAGGTTTGTACTAAACTTCCTCTGATACAAACTGTAACGCCCCGACCCCAGCTACCCAGAGTCGGTGCATTACTTCGTAACATTGGCATGATCATAAGAAAGATCAAATCTCGAAAGACCGATTAGTTTAGTAGCCTTGGAAACACTAGATATAATCATAAAGTTTTACATTACATTTCAAAGTGAAAAACTAATACAACAACAAAGTCTTCATATCCACACTATTAACCCCTCATAATATCCCTGCAAGTCAATCATAATTTACTTCTTCACTACCTGGGAAAAATAAAACATAGAAAAGGGGTGAGCTCAAATTCCCAGTAAGGATAACAATATAGCGGAACATTCAAAATAAGCATAAACATTTAAGGCAATGAATTACTAAAACAAAAGCCTTTTAAACTTGAACTTCAACATAGTATGGCAAAAGTAAAATGAAATAATGCCATTTACTTGTTCACATGGATATTCTACTAATTGAATAATCACATACAATATCAATAACCACTTTCATAATGTTGGAATGCATAATGCCAGACTATCATAACCACATAGCCAAGGCCTCGTGCCAAGACTACAAATAAGATTTTGTCAAGGCCTTGTACCAAGACACTAGTTTGTCTCATGAGACCTACCGATGCATCGAGGAGCTATAGCGGGCTCCACCCGTCACTTATTAAGTCCAATGCATTCCCATATGAAAAGGTTTAAACATAACATAAACATTCGTATTAAAACTAGCATACGAAATGTCAATAATTTCACCATAAACTATGAATGGTATAAAAATAGCACATCCACAGTCAAACATATCACAAAACCTTCAATACAATATAGAAGTTTTGTATCATAATAAATCAACTTCAAATAATCTTAAAATCCATCAAAGGATGTTGACATAGATGAAATCAAAATTCTTTTTAAAGAAGTATCTCCTTTTATTTTGAAATAATTTAAGATCCATATAAAATAAAACATTTTCTTTGAAAATATTCTTATAAGATTGTATGGAAAGCTTCGATGATTTTATAATGGCGGAAAATAACCGCACCCGCCGTATAAGTTAAAAAAAACATTCTTACCTCAATTCTGTCGAAAAGGTTAAAAAGGACCTTGTTTTGAAAATGACGGAAAGATTCCTTTATAAACCTCTAATAAAAAGTCAAACAAGGGTATAAATGACTTTAACCCATATTCTTGTAAAGAGTAAAAATGTTTTGAAATACATTTTTAAGAAACATGGATGTGGATGATAAAGAGATCCCAGTAGATTATTACGTATAAACAACCTCGAATAATGAAGAGATTGTGAAATAACCCTTACCTTGTACTTTTCCTTGGTTGGGGTAGGTTAACCTCCTGTATAATGGTGAAATAATTGTTATTAAATTATACAAGAATCATATATATTAATATGATATCATATATGATCTTTTAACATTGACTTGTTAATAATATCTTAGAATTATCGTCGTTTCGGGTGTTAACTTACTCATTTTCTTTTATATGTTTTGTTACATAAGTCATGTTTGTTGTATCTTATTCATATCCAGAATGATATCAAGTCCTTAAACATCATCATTAAATGATAATTATACTTGAATGGATACGATGGAGAATGAATCTCATCGCGTTCGTGGAGACGGTAGTCCGTACGTACGCACGAACGCTACTTCCATTTAATTTTTATTTTAAAAGAATCGAATCCAAATGATACATAGGTATATTACTATTCCAGTATAATATAATATTTTATATATGTTACTTAAGTTCATTAACACCATCCTTTATACGTTCCATGTGTGGTATGAACGAGTCATATCATTTTAAGGGGGCGGTAGTCCGCACTTCCTCAAATGAAATTATCGTATGTATATACAACATGAAACGAATAATGGTATGAAATAAAATGGAATTACAGAAGCTTATATATAAAATATATATCATTAATATCATATTTAATTACAGTGCCATCATAATTGCCACCATGAGAGGCGGTAAGATGTTTTTGAACAATCATCGTTTCGTGAAGCGTTAGTTTGCCATCCACAGAAACATTATGTTCATCATCCATTAGATGGAGTTGTGTGTATGTGTAGTTTGAATCCTTCTTATAACAACATCCTAGTATATTGCGGATACTGGTGTTGTTACAAAAGAAAGGAAATAAAAAGATTTTGGGGGTTGAAGAAGCAAAATAAATGAAAATAATTTAAGAGAAATCGTTACCTTTAATTTAGGTAACTCACTTTGGTTGGAACCAAATGACTTCTTGAAATGCTTTCTGCCTAAGGGGAAGCTTCAAGGAGGAGGAGAGGGATGTGGGGAGCTTAGTTGGGCATAGTTTGGACGAGCCAAGTGGCTTGAGAGGTGTGAGGAATGAGTAGAAGTGGTCTCCTTTTATAAGGGAGAGGAGGGGCTCTTTAGGAAAGTGTGAAAGTATTACTTTATAATATATTTGTATTCGGTTTATAATGGTCCAAAAATCATTGAGGTCGAAGATAAGATGACTAATATTCGAAATAACATCAACCAATAAGAATTGGACAGGTTTTATATAATATTTTAATCATTATAATCTTATTTATTTAAATGATTTATTAATGAGGTAAACATTGCATCATTATTGTGTCATTAATAATTTAACTTATTTGATGTCTAAAAATTATAAATAAAATATAATCATGTAGGAAAGCTTTTTATCTTTCTAATGAATATTTATAATCGAAAATCCAACATGTATAACCCTATGTAAAAATTTTTCTTCTAAATGATGTAAGCTTATGCCATTTTTATTTTTATTTTAGCTTTATTAATATAATTTGTCATTATCACTTACAAGTGGATCCATGGGGTCCCAAAATTGACCCAAAGATGCCCATGGTCGACCATGTATCAACCAATAGGGTTGAGACACGTTTTAGGGTAATTTAGTATTATTATAATATTAATTTTTTAACCCTTATTTACCGGATTTACCCTTAACCATGGTAAATAAAATATTTACCGCAGTAATTATTCAAAATGTCTAAAAATAAAAGTTACCTATTTACACAATTTGAACATCCTGATTCCCAATATGGAATCCATTTTTCTAAATTCAAAACACAGAAGTGGCAGAAATTAATTTAATATTAATTCCCGCTGTCAAAACAAAAAGCGTGTTTCTAAGAGATAATATCTATCAAAAGATTGACACTTGTTTATGTTCGGTTTAATTGTAAAATTATGTCCAATGACCAAGATTATATTAAATGGTAAAAATATATTCTAAATATACTTTAAAACCACTCAAATTCACAATTTATCACTATTAATTATTTTGATTAAAAAAGTTGTTTTTAATTAAAATTTAGTAATTTTCACTATTCATCAAAATATGAAAGTTATCCGAAATGTACCAAAATTTCACCCTAGGCTAATTTTGATATTCCGAATCCAAAAATGAAGTCCATTTTGAAATATAGAATATATATGATTTCAAAAAGTAGGTATTACTATTCACAACGGCTAGTTTAATTAGTTGTGGTGTGTGTTAGAACTCGAGGTTGCGTACAACACACGCTATCGCATTATTCGAAGGGAAACCTACCATAGAAGCATGGGGTGTTACAATTGTTTTTTATTTTCAGGCATGGAGATGTTGTTTTGCAGGTGCCTTTGATCTTTGTTCTCCTATGGTATATGGGCCATGTGTTGGGGATGATGCTGGAAATACATATGATCTTAATGGACTATGCTGACTGGGTCATTCCACTTACCACGAATGTGGTGGTATAACCTCTAATAGGTCTTTTAAAATGATCATGTCGTGGATGATCCGGTCATGTGTGGGAGATTTCCCTTATTCTTTTTGTTCATGTTGAAGGGATTTCCCATGATTTTTGGCTGTATAAATAGTTCGTGCATGAGGTAATTATAATAGTGGCTTCTAGCATACTCACATATTCTCATATATCCTAAACCATGACTTATTACCCTAGTTCCCCAATCAATTTCTGGGAATTCAAGTTTGTTTCTAAATTCATCATTTGATTAGGTTTTCATTAATACATAACATTAATAGAACCAATGACCAAATCCACTTCTATTGAAGATTCTGCCTGACATGTCATTTCTTGATGTACCATTGAGAGGGGTGGCTATCGTACTTTTGAGACAGTTGGCATGAAATTTTCCAAAGTCAAGGAAAACTCTGTCCTTGACACAATGTCATCTTCTTCTTCCTGGTCTTTATCCTTCAGACCATATCTCTTCTTTGGGGATTAGAATTTGGATGACTGATCTCTTGGGGAAGATGGATTGGTTGTAGCAATGGTGATTTGAAGAATAGTACATTATTTCAATTATGTTCGTAGAATGGCAAGATTTTTATTGATTATTTTCCTCACCATCCAATCATCAAACATAACACTTTATTTATTTTATCTTTCTACTATTCACCTTCCTCCTCTAGGTTGGTAGTAGTAACACATTCTACCTAGGATGATTAACTTTTTAGTTCAACTTTTCTAGAGCCCACCCTCTTTTAAATGAGACATTTGAAAGAAAAACAGTCCTGAATGGGGTGCCCCAACATTTTATGGAAGGGACAATAGTTTGGTAGGTCCTCATCTCCTTCTTTGTTATGTTTCATGGGTCTTTTCAGTTGGACTAAGTTGATTTCAAAGGATTAAATGAAGTAATCGAGAACATTATCATTACAAAAAGAGTATACTTTATTCATTATCTATTCAAATTGTCTTTGCCTTCAATCTTTTTAACCATACTGATAAGGCAACCATTTTTTCTGATGCTCAAGAGGAGGATCCCAATAGTATAAAGATGTCTTTGATATAGAAGTAGGTATTGGTAGTTTCTTGAGTGTAAATATGGTATCCTCTTCTTTTCTTGTTCTCCTTCCCAAAGCTGATTGGATTACAAGAGACATATATTTTGGTTTCTGTGATTGAGTTCTCCATTTCTAGTGAGATTGAAGAAATTTCATGAAACCATCCTTTTTATTTCACATGGAATATTGGTGTGCGCAACTCATCACTGAGATTTTCCACATATATTGGAAACAACTTATCAATAGGGAGTGTTTAGTTTAAGGAATATGTTAGTCCTTTCCATCATGTAATGAAATTAAAAAACTGTTCATTCTACCATTGTTTATAGTTAATAATAATATTGACTATTTTCTTCTAAATCATTGAGAGTAATTGTATAAGAAATTACTGGCAGATGTCTTCCAATCCAGTGATTGATTGATACTTCAACTTGTATACTAGACAAAGAATAACACATGTAGTGATTCAAAAAAACATATGAGATTTTATGCTCCTTATTTTCAATGGTTCTCTATCATGGTATCACATAAAGAAATTAAACATGTTAAAAGATACTATGGATATCCTGAACCATTAAATATTGGAAATGAGTTATTCATAAATTTAGGCGGAGTGTGAATTTAGTCTACCCACTCTAGGTAAGCCTTTATTTTCTATTTTACTGTTGTGCGTTGTACTTCCATAAATTTTGATCGAGTCGTTAATGAATCTATTTTATTCATATGGATTTGAGGAATATCTAGATGATATGGGACCTCTAAAGGTATTATAAGTGGATCCTATACTAGTGAGATGACTAGAAAAACCACAGGTGGTGGTGATGCTGGTATTTGTCTTTGAAAACCCATGGGTATAGGAATATATGGTTGTGATTGAACCTCTTCTAGTTATGTACCAAATGTATGGAAATCATTATCCAAATTAGTAGTTACATCAAAACCACATTGTTGAAGATCTCTTAGTAGTAGGATAAACTAAGGATGTTCTTGCAGAGCATGTCTGGCAGGAATATTACTTTAGAGTAAATATGCATTGATTCTTCTCAAATTATTCATCTCTTACAATTTCAAGAAAAATATTTATTCAAGAAAAATATATTGACCTTCTCTAGTGTAAAATTGAGACATGATATTACCTTTATCCTTCTTCTACTTAATATGTGACTTTTGAAAAGTGGGAAGTTGGTTTTTTAATGGAATACCTAAATTTTGGGTAATCCTCTGATTTCAGGTAGGCACAACTCCTTCAATTTTTTTGATGTGTGACACATTATGAATAAGAACATCATCCTCTAACTCCCTTAAACATTAATAATTTCATTGAGGATCTTCTATGATGTTATTAATGACATTTACTAAAGCATAATCCATTAGTGGCATACAATTTGTCCCATTGAACGAATGCATTTTCTTTATCATCCATGTGACATTGTTATCTAATATGGTGGTTTCCTAGTGAAATATTGATGGACAATAATCTGAATGAAATCCTTTGATAGTTTAGTTGTGCATTCACTTGGTGTACCCTTCCTTGATTGGGATAAAACTGACTTCTACGTAGGAGAGGATTGTAGATGTGAAAAATCCACAATCCCTGTAGTCTAGGGCTATTCATGTTCTTCTTCCACATCTATTTAGGCTCTTATTTTATAATCTAATGGTTAGGCTAAACATCCCCCATCCCTATAGGTTGGTGTGGTTCACAAACTACTATGGCTGATATGAGTGTAGATTCTCCTCGAATTTTATAAATTATGGTCTGAACATTGGCTGGGTGAATTAACTGACACCCACATAAATAACCTATTTTAGAATATTGTTGTAATATATCAGTCATTTGTGTCATCTTATGGCTAACATATTCTAAGAGGGAAGCTAGATTGACATTTTCAGATTCATGATCCAGAAGCTCCTTAATATATTTTTCTCACTGAGCTTAACATTGGTGAATACTAGTCAAGGCCAGCTCTTTCTGAGGATTTCATTATTCATGTGAAAAATTTGTTTTTTGTAGCTAGCCTAGGGAAATAAAATTTCCTGAGACCACTTTTGGTGGGCTTAGGTAATTTCTGAGTGCTGGGAAATGAAATGCTCCAGGTTCACCCCATAAACTGATATAAACACCATAAGGGGTTTCCATGATCAATTTTCACAACCTCTTCAATGCATTGAGGCATGATATTAAAGGGCCTCATGTTGCTTCTCGATCATTGGATGTCAATAAACCTAGAGAGATTCCATTTCAATTTTTCAATACAACCATTATATTTATGTGACATGACTTCAATATTCATCATATTTTAATACATTTATTTTTTAACGATTAATAGACTTCCATAGGTTGAGGCATGTATCATGAATGCATTCTTCTATCAAAATATTAGGAATGTTGTATTGAGAGGATGAAGAAGGCCAAAATATGAGAAGTATTTCACCCTTATCCAGTTTTTTCATCATATTAAATATATCATATTCATCTTTTTCTATTGGTCTCTCAAATTAGTCTGACCAAAGTGGACACTTATCAATTACTTTATTATAAGAAATGTGATCTGTTAATGTTTCTTCTGCTATTTTAGATGGAAAATGACCAAGATTTGGTTTATAGAATGACCACAGTAATAGGATATCTTCTAACTATGAAAGTATTTCACCTTTCAAAAACAAGGAATTAGACATTCTTGGCATTATGTTTTCACATGCCTAATGATAGAAGATCATTCTGATTAATAATTTATCAGTAGAAGAATTTTATTGGAAATGTAACACACTACATGAGAGAGAAATTTCTCTAAAAAATCCATCAGGGGGTGGACCACAATGTTGGATTACAGTAACAGATAAATCCTCTCAGTCCTTAATGTTTTGGCTACCCAGAGGGTGGATGTGGTTCTCATCGAGAGATGGGTTTACTAAATTGACTAAATTTTCAAGACTAATGCCTTCATGATTAAGTATCTAATTATGAACATTATAATTATTTCTATTACTCCCATAATTTTCTAATGGGAGGGTAGGATCATGAGATGTAATAGATTAATGATTGAGGGATTCAAGAATGCTACCATTAAGTGGTTCCAAATCAATGTTTGACTCTCAATTCTCCAAATGTACTTAGTGAGACATATTCTTAGATGCTCTCTTACATGTAATTTTGTAAACATACTGGGAAAATCCGTTATCATGTGTAGGTGTATATGCATGATTTGGAGTGGCTGTCAGAATAGACTAATAATCTACAATTAAAACGAGTGTATGTCTCTGATCCAATTGTCTGTTTGATATGGGAGAGTGTTCCCCATAACCCTGCTGGACTCTAATAGATGGGTATATATAATCTAGGATGGAATGCTATGGTGTCATCCCAGGTGTGGGGAAATAAATATGGGTTTTTCCCTCAATTACTACTGATGTTTTCATTATGAAATTCTATAATGATTATAGGATACGGGAAGAGATTTTTGTATTCCCTTTTACCATTTCCAAAATGTTTTTGTTGACATCAGTGACTGGAATGAGAATAAATATCCACTCTATATTTGTATTTGGTGTATGTACCTACTCTTATCCTCCCTTTCTAGTCAGTGGATACTAATCATACTTGTGCGTGGGCGTATAGTGTTCGGTCTTCCCTAGGTCTATTTCTGATTATCTCCAAACGACTTCTCTAAATGCTACTACATGATGTTGTTGGTAGATATGATGGATTCTTGTAGGTGTGTGTTTCTGCTTTCAAATAGCCACCACTTCTAGTTGGATTTCCTTTTTGAATGAAGTCAAATGGGTATATTGACTCGATGTTATATTGTAAGTAGGTGTATGTCCATGCTTGTGGTTATCCACTGGATTAGAATGGTGGGATAGGTTGGGTGCCTCCTGGTGATTCTGTTGGCTGTTAATGTTAAGTAGGACATGTGCATGTTCTCATTCATTGTTTACCATTAAGCTAGGATGATGGAATTCAATAGAGGTGGGAATGTTAGGAACCCACTCCCTGTTGGCTAATTGTTCTTCCAGATAGTTCGTCTTGCACCCCCAGTTTTGAGGGACCTAATCTGGATATCCAAAGATAACACCCTCATCATGTTGTGGGTTTGCTACCAAAAAACATTGGCAAAGGTGATTGTTGGTAGGGGACCTTATAAGGGACCCCTATGTCTTTGGAATGAGGCGCTAGATGGCCTCTTGGTTTACCTCCTTGTATTATGGTAGGGATCTTTGATTGCCTTTTGTGGATAAACTCCTAAAATGTTTGAATACATTGGTTGGTAATGCCTACTTCTAAACCACTAGTTTCATTTGACCTAACAATTGGGGGTTATTTCTTATTTGGAGGGCCTGTCAGGAAGCCTCCAATCTCAGGATAGTATCATGTGGATGGTATTATCCTACCAATGCATTGAAGATCAAGTGTGGAAGATGCTAATTTGGGGATGATTTTCTTTGAGCGAATGGTGATCCAGCTTTGGTAGTTGCTTGGGAATTCACAGGGGAAATATTAAAAAAACATTTTGAATAAAGGGAGTTCATGGAACAAAAGATCATGTATATATGGAAAATACAAACAATGAACTCCTGATAAGAAGACACTTTTAGATGAACACATTCTGGATTGATTCCCATGTTTGACATTCTTTTATCAATTGATAAGAGCCTATGAGATGGGTAAAACTATCATCTTTGTTATGGATTCACGTTGGCTTTACCATGTTTTTGTTTCCCCTAAAACATGTTTTCTGAATAGGAATCACTAATTATATATGGTTTCCATTGTATTTATTTATGGAACATGAAACATACAATGGTTTTATATCCAAAGGGACCTGCTTTCCAAAGGTATACATTCGTTTGGGTTTTTGAACAATGATAATTTATAACTAACATTGGTCTAGTGGATGTGAGGTTGGGCTCATCACACCCTTTTGGATAAATGATTTCATATTTTGGGACTCCCTTATGGATTTATGATATTTTCATTAATCCTTATTAATTTACCACATTTAATGTATGATTCTTTTGAGATTTTGATTAATTTAATTATCATTTATGAAATTTAGAATCATCCATACGTATTTGAGGTACTTTAGTAATGGAGATATCTGTATGTATTCGAGGTTCCCCATTAATGGTATCCTCTCATATACTACTTATATATTCTTAATTCATATTTTATGATTATTCTAGTTTTTAAGCCACGCTGTGGGGCACATTAGAATTTATGGTCATCCATGTAGACAAGAGTTGATTTGTTGTTGGGATCAAACCCATAAATGGGAATCCTATGTATCCTTGTGAATGGAATCAAAACCCTCATAGTTTGGTTCCGAAGAATTGGAAACATTATTCTTTTTTGGTTGTGTTATAAGGACCTAACCATATTGTTTTATATCATCTGTTAAGGACATCTTAGATAGAATATGTCTACCCAATCTTAGTGTGGGACTAATGCCTACTAAGCCCATAGAAAATGGAAAGTATATAGGTTTCCATGTTGGATTAGACCCTACTGGGAATGTATCCAAGAAAGAACATGGTTGATTTGCAGTGTTGGATTTGAACCTCCAGGAGGATTTCTACGTATCCCACTCGGATTGGAATCAAATACCACATAGTTTGGTACGTCTTGTAGGGGAATATGTCTTTTTGAGGGAAATAGGTTGGGTAATACTCCCGAAGGGGATGTCATTGTAACAGGTTCCATGAGATATGTATCTAATCATAGAGATTTATGGGGGATTAATTTAGGGTTCACATCCAAGTAGGATTCTCGGATTAAGGGATTTAGGTTTGGTCTCATGAAGAGGATTCAAGTGAGCTTGGTCCCTAGGTGAAGGCTTATTACATATCCCAATTATGGAGGGAATAAAAGACCTCATAGTTCAAGAGTTCTGGTGAATTGTATAGTTGTTGGTATCATGACCAATATCTATTCCCAAATGAGTCATGATCGGTCATAGATTCAAGAATATGTGAATGATTCCAACAACCAAATAGTTTCTCTTCCACTAATAGAAGAGGTTGGTCATACGATGAATGAATCTGGGGTAATGGTAGGAGAGGTCATGGAGCAATGAACCATTCATTGTTAAATGAATGTTACGTTAATTAGGTTTGGAACTAAAGTATAGGGGCTTATTCAAGGAGGTATTACCTAAATTTTATATTGTATGTGGAGGGGGAATTTTCATTTTTCAAAAGAAAAGAATGTGTGCAACCAACCTACCCTACCAGGTAACTGTGGTTCGGAGTCGTAGAGATGAGAAGGTGGGACATGGCCAGAACCCTAATCCCCAAAACTGGGAACTTCCCAACTCCCTCTCTGGGTTAAGGGTCCATGTGACTATATATATAAAAACCTATAGATACCCAAGGGATCCCGAATCCCATATAAGACATTTGCGGGAAACCTCTAACTATAGAAATACAAACCCAAATGGGAAACATGCTAATGGGTCTTTCCCAAATGTTTTGTACGTCAAGAGGTTTTGGTGGAGGTTTCAACATGGCGCCTTTACGAAAAGGGAGCCATGGAAATAGAGGCCCCTCATCCATGGGTGTATTATAAGAGGCCTTCAAATATGGTTTGCATAGGCGGTATGTGCAAGTCTTCATTGAAGGTTGGTCATGTATGTGTACCTCATAGGTCCTAGGAGGAACTAAAAAATCCTTAACGCCTGAAGTATATGCCTAAGAGAGCTTGATATGCCTAGGGAAATGTTCTAGGGAAAACAACACTTGGTAGGGGAATTAACATAAGCACCTTAGGTGTCGTTTTATGTACTTGAAAGCATCCCACACAGGTCTTTGCTTAAGGAATAGGCCTTGTATAAATGACTTCTCTTTATGGAAGAAGGATCCTTAATCCAATTTTATTCGTTAAAACACTGAATAGAATATTATATTTCTTATCACATCTAATTTTCTCTTCTATCATGTTATATTGAGCTGCCTCAGAAAATTTGGGGGACCTCGGTGATGGAGATACACAATGGGATCTTCAGGAGTTCATATAACTTTTTTACTTAACAAATGGGGAGCACAAGTGACCTATTTATATGAAAGGAGGGGATTGTAAAATTTTATTTGTTTGCATAGGTGTTCGGCATACCCCCATTGTGTAGGTCCCCTGTGTAGGTGTGAGAAAATTCTACTGTTGCATTCATCCCCAGTGTTGGTCCTTCGTGTTGATCATCGGTGTAGGGGGCTATGCATTGGGCTGTATGGGTGTGACCTGCGCCTGCTTCGTGATTCATAGGCGTGTCGCGTAGCTCCCTTCAACTTTTTTTACAACCTTTAACTTTATTCAGTACTTTGAAATATCTTATGTGATTATTAAGAAACTTTTTTCCTTTTTACGGAGTGTCCACAAGGGTGGTAAGCAGTATTGATGTTCAACTTAGTATTTAGAGCATGTTGGAGAATCTTCCAAAATATGGAGGTAAAAAATGGATCTCTATCATAAATAATATATAGTTGTGTTCCATGTATCCACACCCCTCTCTAATGTATATACGTGTAATTTTATCAAGTGATAACCCTCCCAGATAGCGATTAAGTGAGTTGGATTTGTTAAATGATCCACTAGAACTCATATAGATTATTTCCTATTAATTTCCTCTAAATACTACTGAAAAATTCCAAGGTTATTTTTTACTATTTCTATATAGGTATGGGTAATGTTTCCTTCATCCCCCTGGATTTGTTTTTTTCTTCCATCACTTACTAACATATAAGACACAATTTTTATATATTCTACATTCTACTTCTTTATATTTTCCCACCAATAGTGCTATCAGATATCTCAATACATCTTTTTTTACTAAAACAAATGGAGAAGGATGAGCTATGCACATCGTCCTACATCTCTTTATTTAACTCGGTATTTGATTGTACAAATGGTCTTTACCAAAATCATACAAATCCTTTATTAATTTTGAACAATGTGGATTTTACTTTTCATATATTTTTAATATTATATTGATATCCTACATCATCTCCTTGGGAGTCCTTCATCACCTCTAGATGGCATGGTTGAGAAATTATTTTTGAAAGGATTGACAATGGTCATTCATTTATGACCCCCATGTCGTTCCTTAACAAGTGTAAGATGATCGAATCCTCCTCAATTCTCAACAATGATATAATTTATGGATCCTTTCTACTGATAGAATCTACAACATTATTTTCCAAAAACAATACTGTAGTGGATTGAGTAGTCATTTTATTTAGTCACCTCTAACCATCTTCAAGGAAACATATTCAGATATTTTTGTGTAAATAAATATTTTAGGATCCTATCATTCATTTATATTTCACACTTCTACACAATGATATAATGGTGACTAATTTTTAATGAGAATATCTATACATCAATGTATAGATCATTGTTTTTCATAGTTATATTAATTAAATTTTAGTTTCCCTTAGGCATAGGCCACCACATTGTTGTTATGCATTAGTAAATAGCCCAAGTATTTCATCGGAGCATTGTAGTAAACTGTGAAATGATCCCCACTTGAAGATTTGGAAAGTACATGGGCCATTATATGACCCTTTTTGAATCCCTTGACCCTCTCTTGACATTATTTATTCTAAGGAAACATGACTCCCATATGAGTTATCTTGATTTATGGGTTTAAAAATGATGATAAATATCTCAAAAATTGACGATAGTACCAAGATATTCTAACTATACTATATATTTCTCTCTAGATTTTGGTCTAGACCATCCTACAATTTCCTCTCTCTCAAGGTCCCACAATTATCATAATAATTGTGATCATATTCCATAATACTGAGAATTACATTAACCAAAATTCACTTTTTTTAGTTTTCATAAATATTCTTATTTTGTAGTATCTACAGAATAGTGAATAGATTCTCCTCAAGATCCTTTATCCATTTGTAGAATATTATAATATTCTATATAAAGAGAAATATTTTTTTTAATGTTATGAATAAAGAATATTTTCATCATTTCCATGAAGTCTTCTAGAGAATTAGTGAGTCTGAATGGATTTAATATGAAATCATACTTCCCATACCTTATTAGAAAAGCAGTATTGGGGATATCCACTTTCTTCACTATTAATTGATAATATACTAAAGGAATATCCAATTTTGATAAGTATTGGGATCCACATTTATGATTGAATAATTCATCAATCCATGGAATATGATACATTTTATTTATCATTATCATGTTTATCTCATATTAATCATTTAAAAGCTGCATCAAACCATCCTTCATTTTGATAAAAAGGTCTAGTTCACCCCTTGGTGTTGTACTTGGGCATATGAACCCTTTATCCAAATTCACTTATAGTAGTTTCATCATCTCATAATGTTAATTTCCCATTATATATGGATTCTTTGATAATGATAATTTCCCATGTATATGATCGATTAAAAATTTAACCTCATGACAAGGAGAAATATTAGATAATTTATAATAAAACACAACAACGTATTCCCTTAAAATGTGCATCCCTTCAAGGAAGATTTTTACTTAGGCTCAAAAAAATTGAACTAGATACACTTTCACTTAGGTAAATAATTTCCATTAATGATATGATAGTGCCAAAAAAGTTTCATCGTCTACAGTAAACATATGTAGAATTAGAGGATGATTTGTTATATAGAGAGTTATTTCGTTATCATGGAAATTTATGTCGGCTCATTATAAGGAAACCCAATCCATACGTATAATTTCCAAAAAAAAATTACTAAATAGAGTATCAAAATGTCTAATTGGATGTTAATCACACACTTTTTTTATAGGGGATGAGTTGTATACTCAGGATGAAATAATTACCCCATTTTCTGGTTTCATATACAACTCTACTTCCATGTTCTGTGGCGGTGTGTGAATAGTTCTACTAAAACAATCATGATATGAAGTAATGTGAAGATCTAGAATAAAAGGTTACATAATATATTCTTGAATAAATAACTATTATACCAATCACCACATTTATATTGGGATCCACCTCATTGGTTGTGATATCATATGACTTCCCTAAATGCATTAGAGTTTGTTGGCATTGATTTCCTTAAAGAACCATTACATTAGACTAGTGGTTCACATAGTGTATTGAATCATTTTAGTTGAAACATTGGACTATAGACTAAGGGTATTATATGGAATTAATTTATTTTATCTCATTGGTGTGTGTCTCCCATCACATTCACGATATTTTTGATTCTTACTTTCCTCATATAAAATCATATCTTTTAATTTCTTAAGGGGATTTGGGTATTCCTCATGGTCCTGGATTCTTTTTTAAAAAAAATTCAACTAGGAGAGAATATTCATAATTTTTTTGATCCCTTGTCTCACTGGGTTTCGCATCTTGTTTTGGAAATCATAACATTGACCTGAAACATAATTGTTAACTTGATTCCTCATATTTCTTCCATTTAGATATAATGAATGGAAAATTAGGGATTAATATTGTTAAATAATCTAAATTTTAAATAGAAATACCATTAAATAAAAAGAAATAACATAAAAAAGACATTTATTCATTAACGTTTCAATTTCAAGGCATCAATCTATGTTATCCTTAATATATTTCATAAAATAATCCTTTATGCAATATTTTTGTTCCCCTAATAATGGTAAGTAATCAACTTGTGAATTTAATAAAGAATATCCGCCAGGAGTGTCAAACTAGGTGTGCAGTAGGGATCATTATCATCTACCAGTTCCTGGCTGAGTCTAGATTAAGATGGGTTTTTGGGTGAAACCCCTATGTAAATTTATGAAAAAAACACATCCACATATATTATCCCTATAGAGAGGTATTTTTTGGGAGAACACATACTCTATAATTTTCCAATATTTGCAGATATTTTATTATGTCTAGCCTTATCCCAAATGATTTCTCATGAGTTTTCTAGTCATCATCCAAAAATTAACTAATCCACCATTTCCAAAAAAATGAGAACCCTTTTATTTATTAAACATTAATTCAGGATTTATTACATAAAAATACACGTAACAAAACCAATAATATGGATAAGTCTTGTGTCTTAGAGAAATTAGGAAAATTAAAAATCTATATTAAAACTATGGGTACGTCACCATTATGGAAAACATACTTTACACGATCATATTATTCCACCATTCTAAAAACATCATGGGATAAATTTATGTAATATATATGAAAGGGTTTATATATAAATCCTAGTATGCAAATAAAAAAATATTAACATGAAGAAATTATTACATGATATTCAATAGAAATTTCAATGGGATATATGGTGAGAATCATAAACATGAACAATGTGGCTTGATATAGCATGATAATGTAAGGACAAAATTAGAATGTGGAAAAAAAATTACGAATAACCTCAGAAGCATATGTCATGGTTAACCACCAACGAAACATAACATTATGTGCTAAGGATAATGTCCTTTGAACCATACATGGCATCTCATGAGACTAAAACATTACCTAACGCATTGGAGCGCTATCCGGGCCCAACCACCATACCCAAATCATGTAAAATCATAAGAGTTCTACATATATCATATACATAAGGATATATATCATCATATTTAACCCCCAATATAATAGATTTTGGAATAAATTCATGTTTTCCCCAAATCAAGGAATTGAATGTTCTTAAAGGTGATTACCCTTGATATGAAATGGGTAAAGGTATTAACATGGAATGTCCCTTAATATTAATAAATGTTGTTAATTATATTGAATTATTTCGAGACAAGGCACTGATATGGCGAGTGATACCAAGGCCCTATGTGCCTAGAATGATCCATTCAAAAATGATAATCTCTAAATAGCGTGTGTGAGTGGTTTTCCTATAAAATTGAAATAACTATTAAACCATTCCCGAGATCATAAATATGTGGGAATTTTTGAATTCAGGATGGTAGGTTTAACCTAGGGGAGACTTAACGATAGTCGGCGCAGGCCCCCAATTAGAAAAACCAAATATGACATAACAGTAAATATAACTATAAAATAAAATAATTTTATTTTTCAAATGACTATAACCCACAAATGGTGAATCAAATAAAAAATTAAAACCACTACTTATCTCATGAGGGTATGCATTCCATTGGAATATCCTAACATTGGCTGACATGGTCAAATATTGGAAGTTAGTTTATGGCCATAAATAAAATAATTATGTAACCATTATTTTATTTTCAAATCCTTATTACTCCTAAACAGTATCCCGGATTGAATATCCAAAAGTACTATTGAGATTGTGGCAGTGTTTTCACCATTGGTAGAGCCTAGCCTCGACCGGTGTAGGTCAAGGGTGAATTTTAATTTTTGATCTTTTTTAAATAACATATAATAAACATTCATGTGAGATTTTCTATATTTTGAACCGATGCTCGGATTGAAAAATTGAGGGCACTGTTGAATTCACAATGTTGGGATTCAATTCAGAAAATCATAACATCGACTAGAAAGGGTCAGATGGAAAAGATAAATTTTGGACTTTTCGGAAAATAATAAAACACCTCATTAAGTTATATTATACATTTCATCAACTATTGAGTGATGGTTGGTGAAACTACATTGTAAAGAAAGGCATTAAATAAGGTTTATTTAATGACTCATTTCATTTTGTGTTGTAACCTCTACACATACATAATTAATGGATCATTAATTAAGGTTCATTAATGAACGACATTAATGAAAACAATATCATGTGTTTTTTTCATTTAATTGAATCCATTGGGGAACAGATTAAGGACTGGTGGTGAAACCAATGATGTAACACTAATGAAATCCCTCTCCAACGAAGAACAGAGAATGAACATCGATCGTCAGAGGATCCCACAAAGAGATCAATTAGTGGCGATGGACCCTTATAAATGTACAATGTCAACAAATGTGGAATCCCTCCATCATCCCCAATGGACTCAACCGAATAAAGGTAGGGGATTTATTTGTTCAAAGTGCTAAATGATTCCTCCTCTCTCATTCTTCAAAAATACAAATAATGTGAATCAACCGACAATGGTTTGATCCGTGTCTCATTTGATATTATGGGAGGTTGTAGTGGGTTTTCAATTAGGGGATATTCTTAATCTATGTAATTATTGTTATCTTTCCCATGATAGGATGCTATCATAGAGGGCGTGGGCCGATCTGAACAAGGACTGGACCCTCTACTGTTCTTTTATGTAGTGTGTTATACCTGGGCGACCGATCAACCTAGTGGGAAGCAGATTCTGTGGGCTTCGTAGTGAAGGAGAGGACACGAGAGGCTCATAGGGGTAGACTGGATAGAAAATAGACCACTAGAGCATCCTCGGTGGCCCACGGAAGGTGCCGCTAGTGTGGCACCGAGGACCAGTGGTGGCGGTTGGCCCACTCCCACCACATAGAGTAGGTATCATCCATTGGTGACATAGATGCATGATGTGTTAAGCTATTACCAGCTACGTTGAGGTGGAACGGCCCTCTCGGGCCCCTTAGCAGACACACAAAACATCCAATTGTGCGGATCATTATGAGGATATGGGGTGTCTCTCGCTAGCACTACTAGTTGGAGGATCCAGATGCCCCATGTTTGTTCTATAAAAACTGGCCCACACCACATGGGAAGAGTTATTTAGGAGGAAAACACCCCACCAAGTGAGTTGGGCCACCTGTTGGCCAGAACTGCATGCCGGGCCGGACCTGCCCCTGAGATGGACCCGGGGACCCATTGGGTCTTTTGGGCTAGACCCATACCGAACTCTCCCCAGAACCTCAGGTCATGATAGTCATTCTGACTGGGTTAGACCGTACCCAATCTCGACTATCCATGTTTCACAAAAAGAATTATAAGTCACAGACTTGGTGTCAGATTGATTTTTCATCTATAGTGTGAGTAACCTTGCAATGGGGAGGTCCTTTGGGGATACTCTACTTGAGTTTTGAACGATAATGGAGTATGGTTGGATTAGATCAGACTCGAATCCAACCGTGACCTATTAACCTTTAGCCTATAACTTACTAACCATGCATTCGATTGATGCGGCGTCTGCCACGTTGGACCCTTTATGACTCGATGGTTCTTTTGGTTATTTTTAAGTGGTAATTTGTGGTTGTTGAAATAGAAATGGTGGCTAGAGGAGACGATCCTCTGGAATCAATCATGCCATGTGAGGGAATCTAGTGGGTGGTTGTGACATGATGAAGGAATATCGATCCACTTTGGGTCAAAATATAGTGATCCTATATAGGTTAACACCTAGATATCCTATGTGGTTCATTATGTAGCAATCCTTTATAGGTCAACACATAGCGATCATATGTAGGGAATCAAAGAGCAGTCATTTGTGGGTCAGCACTGAGTGATCCTCTATGAGTCAGCACATAGCAATCCTATGTGGGTCAACAGTTTTTAATCCTCTATGTTTCCGCACCTAGAGACGCTGTAATGTTTAGCAGAAAATGCCTCTCAACAGAATAAAATGATCAAGCATTATGAGTAATCATATTTATTCCTGTTCTTTAATCTGTATACCTGGTGTGAGCTATCTTTTACTTTGTGTCCTGTGATTGAGATCTTGCTCTGTAGTTTTCCCATGTGAAATTTCGAGAGACCTTTGGGGGGCTCAGGAGCCCTATTTAGTATTGTTATACCCAACCATGCGTGGTAATTTCAAACACTTACTAGTTTCTTGGGCAGATGATATATAGCTTGACTGAGAATTTGGAGAGCTAGGGCTAGACGATACACATAGGTGACTGATTGACATGGTGATCCAGATTGATGAGTTGTACCTACCCTTCAGGTAGAATACATGGTGAACCATCTCTGGAGCTTGTGTTTAATTTTTTTATACTAGTCATTTAGTTGGTCTTGTATACTAGCCCCTTCTAATTTGAGTACATCATTTTACTAATAGTGGTGGTTTTTAGTGGTGGATGTACTACTCCTTTTCCATTGTGTTTTTCTTGTGTTTATTTTTCCCTATCTTTGTGTGTAGAGGTTTAAAGGAAATTCCTTCCCCTTTTGGGTTTCAACTTTCCCATTCTAGTCACCAGCACCTGGCCTATAGAAGGTGGGATTCGGGTAGTCCTGAAACGGTCCCTAAGGATAGGTCATGAAAAAGTGGTATAAAGATTGGTCAATTCTACCAGGGGAACTAAGAGTTTGTATTTTCAATGGGTCAAGAGTGTTAAGTGTCTTATGTTCATATTTCAGTCTGTGGAGCCCAGCGTTGATGCGGTGGCTGACGTATCTATACACTAGGACCCTGAATTCTATTTTCTGACATGGTATATGAAATAACTAGTTTCATGTTTTTTGGAACTATTTTTCACTTTATTTATTTTGATTCAACTCACCATGTATAATTTTTTACCATGGCTCATCTTTATTCTCATTCAATATGCCTCCATATAGATAGTTTGACAGGATTCCATTGCTTTAACATGAGGATGATCCACAAACAGATGGGATATCAGTACAGGGACAACTGAATGAGATGGTACCTTTGGTAGATGTCCTAACAACTCCACTTCTCATTGGTTAGCTGTAACTACTACCACTACTGGTAGAGGACACATGTAGAATTAGTGCCTAACACGAGTTTCAATGATAGAGAACCCTTAGGTTACGAGACAAGGCTGAATCACTGGTGGATAAGGTCTAGCTTGAGGTGGTGAGCAAGTTTACATCTATCCATGGCACCATTAGATTATATGGTAGTCTTGGCAGTGATCCTTCTATGTCCATCAGCATGGAAATGACAAGTTTTAGATTACCAATATCTTAGGATGAGATGAATTTTTCACATACAAAGCATGAGAACTTTCCTCTGTTAAGGGGTATCATACAATTAAAAGCTAAGGGGTATGTATTCCAAATAGCTTCTACCACTTCAGTAGGATGGCATTTTGGTAGATTAGTATTCATCAAGGCATACTGACTAGTCATGTTACCCGAATAATATGATACGACTGGTTATTAGGGGTTCAGACCACTGAGTTAGATGTGTTTAGGGACATCTGAGTCAGCACTATTCATCTTCTCATTCTCACATATGTTTGGGAAATATAGAGAATATTTGTGGTAAAATGTTCTTTGGATTAGAAAATATAGCCAGTGAATATCAGTAGTGGGAAAGAAGGAAACCAACAATAGTCTCAAATAATTGAACGTATAAAAATATTTAGGAAGAAGAAGTGATGGGGACAGATGAATCTATAGGGAAAAAGACATGGAAGAGGTTCATGGAGAGTAGTAAGAGGTGGTATACATTTCAACATGTTACAACCACAACCCTAATGTGGTCCCCTCTTGGCTCAGGGAGCTAGAAGAAAAGGTAAGGGAGTAGCTACATGTTGTAATGGAGTTTGACCTATGGGATCCATGAATGAGTCGAGGTAAGAATTGTGTCTACAACTAGCTAACATATTAATATACTTAGGTACTAATCATTCCTTCTTGTCATAAATCTTGATCAAGACTATGAGTTTATGGTTATACCGTTTACTTGATCCTTACATCTAGGGATACCTATGAGAGGAGACTCAATAATCACACTATTGTTGATGGATTGATCTAACCATTGAGATGAGAGTTTCAGTAAGAACATCATGGTGTCAGCATCGAGGACCTACGACGTTTGTTTGGGTATGGACTGGTAATCCATAATTCATTCTTAGATTGACTATTTTAAGGAAAAATATGGGGTATATTTGTAGCATTACAATGTGGTTTTCCTTAGTCGGTGAATATGGAATCCCAAGAAACACAGGTTAGACTCATGCATAAGAGGGTGTAGCAGATCAATCTTGAATTGACCATCCATAAACTCATGGTAGCAGGTATTTTGAATTTTAGTTCCCAACAGTAATGGATGAGTGCAGGAACATCCATTGAAAAGTTGTTTCCATGATCACTTCCCCATAAGGGGAGGGACATATGTATCATTCTACACCCTGATATGGAACAAATATCATCATCAGTATATTTGATGGATTTTGCAGAGCATCACAAGAAATGGTCATAGGTGGGGTACTTGCATAGGAAGGGCTTAGTAAGACCTAGTGTTTGAGGTTTTGTGTTGATTACCGTCACCTTAACACAGTTGTTATGGAGAGAGTAGGGGGTATCATATCATGTGGATGGAAAGGTACCTATAGGACTTTCTGCTGTTGAGACAGTAGATATGGATATATCTCCTTACGGAGTATGACATTGGTATTGTATATACTACTAGGAAGGGGTATGCGGTGGATGATAAACTCCGCATGAGGTCTATTTTATAGCTATTGAGTGA
Organism: Viscum album; assembly: GCA_963277665.1. Lineage (NCBI taxonomy): Eukaryota > Viridiplantae > Streptophyta > Magnoliopsida > Santalales > Viscaceae > Viscum > Viscum album. Next base: position 693,633,723 of record OY728120.1, on the reverse strand, counting down.
GTGGAAGAAGTCGCTAGCCGTGATGATGATATCCTTCATGGATGATGATAAACCAACTTTCCTCTAGTTTATGACTGTCACTCCTCCACTCCTTCAGGAATTTATGGAATCATAGATTGTGGATGTGGATTGTGAGGCCCCACGTGCCCATATATCCTCAGGAATGGCTCCTGATGAATTATTTAAAGGTAGGCACCACATCATCCTTTTCATAGAATGCACCATGGTACTAGTGACAATATGGGAGGAGGTGTTGAGGTAATTCCAAACATCCCCTTTGTTGGTACATCCTGGTGTTGCAAAGATGTATCACGACCCCCGATGTCAGTACTTGTTTGTAGGGATGATGAAAGTGGTGGAAGAGCTCATTTCACGATTCGACACTTGTTAGTAAATGAGAGTTGAGCATCAAGTTCCAGCACACATGAGAAGAGCTTTTACCCCCAGACCAATGGTTAGATGGAGGGGTCCATAAAGACATTTGATTTAATACTTCGTGCTTGTGTCCTTCATTTTGGTCAATATTGGGAGGACCACCTACCACTGGTGTAGTTTTTATATAGAAATAACTATCACTCCCCCATTGGAATGGAATCGTTTGAGGCCTTCTATGGGTAACCATGCAAATCACCTCTACGCTGGATAGATATAGGGGATTTTGCACTCATAGGTCCAAAGTTGGTATGTGACACCACTAAGAATGTTTGGATCATTCAATATTTGATGAGTACTTCACAATGAAGACATAACTTTTATGTCGATAGGAGATAGATACACTTGGAGATCATGAAGGGATTCCATGTTTTCCTTATGGTCTCACCCTGAGAGGGATTATGGAGATTTTTCTGGAATGAGAAGATATATCTAAGGTTTATCAGACCATTTCAGTATCTAAATGGAGTTTTTGAAGTGGCGTACCACCTAAATATTTGAACATGGAAGCACTGATTGGAGGTTGTTTTTCACATGTCGTAGGTGAGGAGGTACATGAATGATCCATCACACGACATCGAACGGAGTGAACTAGACATTGATAATGTGGTGAATTTGTGGAGTTCACAGTGGAGATAGTGGATCGACATGAGCAGGTCCTTCATGGATGGTTGATTCCTCTGGTGTGTGTTTTGTGGGAGCACATGAATCTCCAAGAGAGAACAAGGGAGGGGGGGGGGCTCAGATTCAGGCTCATTACCCCCACATGTTTGATTGGCCTTTGTTTTGGTTTTTGGGAACGTAAATCCCAATGGCGTGGAGAATGAAATGTCCCTGAATTTAAATACAATTTTTTTGGTTATATCGAATTATTTTAAGACCTGGTGATGAGATGGTGAGCGATTCTGAGTCCCTGAGAGCCCAAAATGATCTGTCGAAAATTTTAACCTCTAAATAGCGTGCATGAGTGGATTTCATAAAAATGATGAATAACTATTATATGGTTTAATAGATCAAAAATCTATGGGAGCATTTTCATTCAGGATAGCGAGTTTACAATTGGTGTGACATCAGGTTAGTCGGTGATGGCCTCAAGTGAGAAAAACTAAAAAAATGGTATAATCGTAAATAAAATAATTAATGAAAATTATTTTATTTTTCATATTCTTATAACTCACGAATGGTGACTCAAATTACAAAATGATACCACAACTATACTCCCTTGAGTAATCTTTGCTTATGCAGATCCTAACAATAGTTGGCACAAGACAACATTGGAAGTCAGTTTTTGGCCGTAAATATAATAATTAAGTAACAATTATTTTATTGTCAACTCCTTATAACTCTGAAATGGAAACTCATATTGAAAATATGAGAGTTCCATTAAGATCATGGGGGAATATTCCCCTTTTTGGTGCCTAACCTCAACCAGCATGGGACAAGGGTGACAATTAATTTTTTAATTTTTTTAATGTATGTCGAGTAAACGTGTGAGTGGGTTTTTTTATCTTTTCAACCGGTGATTAGATTGAAAATCCAAGGGAACCATTGAATTTTCAACTCCATGATTCGATTAAGAGAATCTTATCATTGAACAGAATCGGTAGGATTGAAAAGTTAAATTTTGGACTTTTCAGAAAAATAATAAAATAACTCTTTGAGTTTTTTTATTCTTTTATTCATCTATTAAGAGATATGTGGAGAAACTACAATGTAATGAAGTGCATTAAATGAGGGTCATTAAATTACTCATTTCATATTATTGTGTATCTTCAACACATGCTTAGTTAATGTTTTATTAATTACGGTTTATTAATGAACCACATTAATGAATGCAATCTCATGTTTTTTTCTTTTTATTTAATTTGATTGAAAACAGATTAATGACCATATGAGAAACCTTTGATGTAATGCCGATCAGATCCCTCTCCAACAGAAAATGGATAATGAACAATGATCTTTGGAGGATCTGATCTGGAGATGGATCATCAGAGATTAATGCCAATGAATGTAGAATGTCAATGAACGTGAAATCCATCCCTCTTCCTCAATGGATTAAACTGAATCCAGGTAAAGGATTTATTTTCTCTATGTTTTTAATGATTCCTCCAATATCGTTCTTCAAAAATACAACTAACATGGATCAACAAACAAACGGGCTGATACGCGACTCGTTTGATCTTGTGGGATGTTGTTTTGGGGTTTTCATTAGGTGATATTATTAATCTTTTTTATGATTGTTATCTTCCCAATGAAAAAAAGCTAACAAGGGGGGTGTGGGAATCCAAACAACACCTGAACCCTCTAATGTTCTTTGAATTTTTTTGTAATTTATTTGATACCAAGAAATGTGTCAGAAATGTAACGCCCCGGCCCCAACTACCAAGAGTCGGTGCATTACTTTGTAACATTGGCATGATCACAAAATATCAAGTCTCAAGAACCGAATAGTTTAGTAGCCTTGGAAACACTAGATACATTCATAAATGTTACATTACATCATAAAGTGAAAAAATACAATAATAAAGTCTCCATAGTACACACTTATATCCTCTTCGGACTATCCCTGCAGGTCATTCATAAAATACTTATTCACATCCTGGAAAATATTAAAACATTGAAAGGGGTGAGCTCAGATGCTCCGTAAGGATAACAATATTGCGGAATCTTTAATAAATAATCATTAACATTTAAGGCAATTCATAACTAAAAAAATGCCTTTTTAAAATTGAACTTCAGCATAATATGGAAAAAATAAAATTAAATAATGTCATTTACTTAATCACATGGATATTCTACTAGTCGAATAATCACATGCAATATCAATAACCACTTTCATAATGATGGAATGCATAATGCCAGACTATCATAACCAAGTATCCAAGGCCTCCTACCAAGACCAGAAATAATATTTTTTCAAGGCCTCGTGCCAAGACAGTAGTTTGTCTCAAGAGACCTACCGATGCATCGAGGAGCTATAGAGGGCTCCACCCGTCACTTATTAAGTCCAATGCATTCCTCATATGAACAGGTTTAAACATCTCATAAACCATAACATAATTCTATCACATAAAACATGCATAATGGAAACATAAGATTTCCGAACTTCAATCACAAGATATCAATACAAAACATTGATATAATAAATACATTATCAAAACCATTTTCAATACCAAAATAAAAGAAAAGTAAAACATGGTATTTATTTTTCTTTTAAAAAAAGTTATGGCTTATAGAGGATGCTGAAACTCAAATAATAGTCACGACGGCGGAGAAGTCGTTGTCGCCGCATACGTAAGAAAAAAAATTCCTTCTGTCGTTTAGTAAAAACGCTTCCTATAAAAAGATTCCTTTTCAATAAAAGTAAAATTCAAAGGGGTTTATACACCGTGTAAATGAAAGTTGTGTATAAAACCAAATATTCCTCAATGAAAGGAGATTGAGACGAAGTCCTTACAAAGATCATTTTTTAAAATAAAATAGATCTATTATGTGTATTCACTATATTTACACATAAATAAAGTATAAAAACAAGATAGGACATAATGATATCATGACATAATTTGAAAGTAGGAGATTGACCCAATGAATGGAAATTGGGTTAAGAAATTCCCTAACCTCGTGTCCGAATTCACTCGACCATTCGTTGATCTCCTGAATAATAAACTAGAATTAATATCTACCTTCTTAAGAAAATTTTTCATGTTCATTATTCCTTTTATATCACTTATTACCATGTCATGAACATTATTTAATTATTTAAGTTTATAATGGTCGTTTTGTCGATCTTAGGTACTTGAGTCAAAAATAAACTTCTTCTAATTACAAGTTGTTCATGTGGTGAAATATCCATTATATCCATAATTATAATCATGATGTAGATATCATATATATCATATATATCTTGTATATACATTCATTTATAATATTACATAACATTTAGAGGTTATAAATGAAATGCACCGTTCATGGAGACGGTAAGCCGTACGTACGCATGCACACTACTTTCATTTATATTTCGTATTTAATGGAATGAAATCATAATAGAATAAAGGTGTATTATAATTCCAGTATAATATCAGATACAATATCATTTACTCCATCCTTTATACATCCCACATATGGCATTAACGATTCAAATCACTTTGAGGGGGTGGTAGTCCGCACTTCCTAAAATGAAATTATCGCGTTTACCCATATTGGAAGTCATAAAGTATTCCATAAATGAGAAATAAAGAAGAATAAAGAAGACAGAAACATAATATATATATCATATATGAATATAGTGTCATCAAAATGGCCACCATTAGAGGTGTTAAAAGAATATTGAACAATCATCATTTCGTGGGGCAGTATTTCACCACCCACAGAAACAGTATGTTCTTTAACCATTAGATAAAGGTCTATATAAGTGTAAACCAAATACTTATCATAATAATATCCTAGTATATATTAGATACTGGTTTTGTTAAAATATAAAGGAATAAAAAGAGTTTAAGGGGTTGGAGAAGAAAAATACAACAAAACAACATTAGAGAAGACATTACCTTAAAATCGGGTAACTCTTTTTGATTTGAGCCAAAGGCTTCCTTGGGAAGCCTTCTGTCCAAGGTGAGGCTTCTAAGAGTAAGGGAGGGAAGTTGGGAGAGTATTTGGGCAGAGGTTGGCCGAGCCAAAGGGCTTTGAAAGTGTGTGTAAGGTGGTAGTGGTGGGGGCCTTTTATAAGTGGAGAGGAGGGGCACTCTTGGAATGTAATGAAATGTTACTTTATTATACAATTCTTTTCTGATTATAAAGGTACCACACATATATAATTCAAGGATAAGGTGATAAGGGTTCTAAATATTCTCATCCAATAGGCTTTGGAAAAGTGTAATGCTTATATTTTACATTATCCTTCCATTTTATGAAAATCATTAATTAATGAGGTAATCACTGAATCATCATGGTGTCATAAATAGTTTAATTTATTTAATGTCTAAAAATTATAAAAAAATATAATTATGTAGGAAATCGTTTTATCTTTCTAATTAATATTTATAGTCGAAAATATGACTTGTATAAACCCCTTTTAAAATTGTATTAGTAAAACAACTCATGTTTGTGACATTTTTATTTTAACATTAAATAAAAAGTTTTTAATGTCATTTTCCTACCAATGTGGCTCCATGGGGTCCCCAATTTGACCCAAGGATTTTCTTGGTAGTCTATGACTCATCAAATAGGGGTAGTACATGTTTCAAGGTCAGTAAATATTATTATAACACTATCTTTACCTTAAATTTCACTAATTACCTTTAATTGATATTAATTAAACTTAAACGTTACTATTCAAAAAAAAAATTATTTTAATCCCATTGAACCACATTTTACTTCTTAATGAAAACCATGAATGTTGGATTTTTGAAAATCAAATCACAGAAGTGGTACTCTTTCATTTAAACGAAAAATCAGTTTTTTAACTACCATTTAGTGGTTTCACTATTCATCAAAAATTGAAGTTTTTCAGAACAATGAAAAAAATTCACCCTAAGCTATAATTGACAATCAGAATTCAAAAATGATGTCTATTTTATGAAATTCCAAACATATAAGTTGCATTAATTTATTTGATAATTAATTCCCACTGTCACAACAATTAGAGTGTTTTTAGGAAACAATATATATCAAAAGATTGACAATTGTTTATGTCCAATTTCAAGGTGAAATTAATTATAATGACCACCATTGGATAAAATGGTAAAAATATATTCTAATTATACTTTAGAACCACTCAATATTATAATTTCTCACTATTAAATATTTTTATTAAAAATGTTGTTTTTAAGTAATTTTCACTATTCAAGGAAAATTGGAAGTTCTCAGAAAAATACCAAAAATTCAACATAGGCTAATTTCGATATTCCAAATCCAAAAACGATTTCCATTTGGCAAGATAAAATTTATAAAATTTCAAAATTTAGGTATTACTATTCATTACAGTTACTTTGATTGGTTGTGGCGTGTGTTAGAACTCGAAGCTGCGTACAACACACGCTACTGTAATATTCAAAGAGATGTGGACCGTGGAATCTTGGGGTGTTACATTCTCCCCTACTTCAAATAATTTTTTCCTCAAAATTTCATATAATATCACTGCATAAAAAGACTTGGGTGATTCTTCATCATATGTTCCCCGTGTTCCCACGTTGCCTCACACATCTTATGGTTTCTCCATAGAACTTTTACCAGACGAGTCATCTGGTTTCTCAACACTTGTTCTCTTGTATCAAGAATCCTGACGGGCTCTTCACAATAAGACAGACTGGGTTCAAGTTCTAATTCCTCATAGGTGAGTATATTCATTGGGTCGGGCATGTATTTTCTCAACAGTGATACGTGGAACACATCATGAACTTTGGAGAGACATGGCGGCATTTCCAAATGGTAAGCTACAGCCCCAATTCTTTCTAGAATTTCAAAGGGTCCGATGTACCTGGGACTCAATTTACTCTTCTTACCGAAACGTATAACTCCCTTCCATGGTGATCCCTTCCAGAAAACATGATCTCCTTCCTGAAACTCCAAATCATTCCTTCGATTGTCAGCATAGATCTTCTGCCTACTTTGAGCTGCTTTGATGTGGTTTTGGATTACCTTCACCTTTTACATCGTTTCCTCCACCAGTTCTGGGCCTACATGGTTTCTTTCACCAACGGCATCCCAACAGGTTGGTGTGCGACATCTCTTTCCGTATAACGATTCATATGGTGCCATCCGAATACTTGAATGGAAGCTATTGTTATAGGAAAATTCTACCAGAGGTAAATATTGATCGCACTTTCCTTGAAAGTCAAGTGAGAATGATCTCAACATGTCTTCTAAGGTTTGAATAGTTCTTTCTGATTGTCCATCTGTTTGAGGGTGGTAAGAAGTGCTCAAACGAAGTAGAGTATCCAAGGCCTTTTGAAGACTTTTCCAGAATCTTGATGTAAAACGAGGATCACGATCTGTGACAATCGACATGGGTACTCCATGAAGTCTCACAACATCATTAATATATAGTCTTGATAGACGTTCAAGTGGTAGATCTTCCATTATAGTAAAAAATTGTGTTGACTTGGTGAGACGATCAACAATGACCCATATTGCGTCATTCCTTCTAGAGGTCTTCGGTAGTCCCATGACAAAGTCCATCGTAATATTATCCCATTTCCACTCAGGTATGGGAAGAGGTTGCAATACTCCACTAGGCAGTTGCCTTCCATCATTCACTTGTTGACAAACCATACATCTTGACACAAAATTAGAAATCTCCCTCTTCATTTTGTCCCACAAAAAATGTCCCTTTAAATATCTATACATTTTGGTGCTCCAAGAGTGTATAGAGAAATTGGAACTATGAGAATCATCCAACAATTCCCTCTTTAAATCAGGTATATCGGGAACACAGAGTCTCTTCCCAAATTTAAAAATTCCATCTACACACACAAAGTCCCTCAACCGCCCATCATTCACAGCTTTAATCTTCTTTTTCAACACTTCATCATCGGATTTATAAATCATTATCCATTCTAGTAAAGATGGTTTCACAACCATTTGAAAAAGTTTTGATGTTTCACCCTCCATGGTGATTCCCATATCCATCTTTACGAGATCCATGAAAATAGGATCCCTTTCCACTCTCATCATGTTCATAACTCTATGATCTTCTCTACTCAAAGCATCTGCAACCTTATTTTCCTTCCCTGGGTGGTAGTGTATCGTGAAATCATAATCCTTGAGTAGTTCAAGCCATCGCCTTTGCCTCATGTTGAGTTTTTTTTGTGAGAAAATATATTTCAAACTCTTGTGATCGGTATATATCCCACATTTTTCACCATAGAGATAATGTCTCCATATCATCAAGGCAATGATTATAGCAGCTAACTCGAGATCATAAGTAGGATAGTTTTTCTCATGAATTTTTAGCTGTCATGATGCATAGGAAATAACCTCATCATTATGCATAAGGACACAACCACGTCCTTTCATTGATGCATCACTATAAATAAAGAACCCATCATTCCCTGATAGTGGAGTCAATATATGAGCATTGACTAATCTTTTCATCAGTTCTTCAAAACATTCTTCACACTCTTTTGTCCAGACAAATTTTACCCCTTTACGTGTGAGCTTCGTTAATGGGTTAGCCAATCGGGAAAAATTCTGGATAAAACGTAGATAATAACCTGCCAAAACAATAAAGCTGTGTACCTCAGTTATACTCGTCGTTGCTGGCCATTCATGGATCGCCTTGGTCTTAGAAGGATCAATATAAATTCCATCATTAGAGACAATGTGTCCAGGAAAGGAAATCTCTTGAAGCCAGAATTCACACTTTCTAAACATCCCATATAATTCATGCCTTCTAAGAGTCTTCAAGATAATGCGCATGGGATTTTCATGATCTTCGTAGCTTTTGGAGTACAACAAGATTTCATCAATAAATACCACCACAGAATCATCTAGATATTTCTTGAAAAATATATTCATTAGATCCATGAATACAGAAGGTGCATTAGTCAATCCAAAAGGCATTACTGTAATCTCGTAATGCCCATACCTTGTTCAAAATGCTGTCTTCGAAATGACTTCCTACTTCACACACAACTGATGGTATCCAGATCGAAGGTCAATCTTTGAAAATTATTGAGCTCTGTGAAATTGGTCAAATAAATCATCTATGCGAGGTAGGGATACTTGTTCTTTATTGTTATATCATTGATCTCCCTGTATTCAACGCACAACCTCATAGATCCATCATTCTTCTAAACAAAAAGGACAGGGGCTCCCCATGGAGAAACCTTAGGGAGAATAAATCCCTTATAACTCAATTACTCTAGTTGTTTCTTTAGTTCAACTAATTCCATGGTGGCCATCCTATAAGGGGTCTTCGATATAGCCCTTGACCCAGGAATTAAATCAATGGAAAAATCAACTTCTCGTTCTGGAGGATGTCCAGGTTAATATTCTGGAAACACATCTTCATATACTTTCACAATAGGTACATCACTTATTTGAACATTACTTTCCTCGCCCTTTGTCATTTCACTCTCTTACTCCCCAATAATTGAATTTAGTTGAGCTACTGGGGGTGGGTCTAAAAAATAATTAGGTGGTGACGATTTTACTCTAAAAATAAGGTGTTCCTTATCATCATCATCAAAAATCATAACCTCCTTCTTCTTACAATAAATATTTGCATCATAGTCCGAAAGCAAATCCATACCAAGGATTATATCTAACTCAATCATAGGTATGACAATGAGATCAGCGGATAAAGAACAATTATGTGCTCTAATGGGGACTGATTCACAAAACTATTTTTGCAATAATAATTCCCTTAGGAGTTTTGACTGACAATTCGCTTGTTAAATCAAACTGGAAATATCTAATTTTCTTAGCAAACTGAGAAGATATGAAACAAAGAAATGATCCAGAATCAAATAATGCATTTTCTAAACTTGAGGAAACCATTAAATTACCTGCCACCTTGTCTTTCGGAGCATACACCTCAGCAGTAGTGATAGCATAAGCTTGGCCTTGATCCCTTAGCCTCTTCAGAGTTAAGTTACCCTGACGTTTAGGACATTCATTTTCATAATGCCCCATCTCTCTACAATTACAGCATTCCACATTGACAGAAACTATCATTCCCTTGCAATCATGAGCTTGGTGGCCTTTTTCACCACACTTGTAACATACTCACATTCCCTTCAAGAAAGTACTGGGGTGTTTCATTCCACATTTACTGTAGGAATGATATTCAACACTTCCCTTATTCCCCTTATTTCCATTTCCAGATTGATCGGAAGAGCTCTTCTTTTCTTGCTTTTCTTTAAAGTCATAAGGCATAGAGAATTCCTTTTCCGTCTTGATAACACACGAGACAATATCTTCGTATGACGAGAAGGATTGTGAGACTAATGCTTGACGGAGAAATGGTTTTAACCCATCTAAGAAATGATCGATCTTACTTCTTGGGTTACGTATATAATCTGAAGCATGCCTCGCTAAACTTGTAAAGTTAGCCTCATACTTTGCGACATTCTCATCCTTCTTCTGCCTCATACTCAGAAATTGACGTTCCATATCTTCTCGATGGTCATGTGGAAAGTATTTTTCTATGAAAAGATCTTTGAACTCTCTCCATTCCATATTTGATACTTTATCATCTTCACTTGGGTTTTGAATCAACGACCACCATTGATCGACATCTCCAGTGAGGCGGTAGACTGCCATGACAACCTTCTCCCTTTCACTACTCCCCAAGGCGTGGAATATTTTCTTCAAGGAGTTTATTCATTGCTCAGCTACTAATGGATTTGTACCCCCATTAAATGTTGGCAGTTGTTGCCTCATTAATCGGTCTAACATTGATCCTCCACGTTGCATATCGGGGTGCTCCATACGAGTAAGGTTATTATTCATAACCTGAGTGAGTTGTCTGAGAATGGTAATAAGTTGATCAGCACCAGTTGTATCTTCAGCTCCAGAAAAATTATCTTCAGTAGGAGGGAAATCCCTACACGGAGTGCTTGCATTGATACAGTTTACATTCCTTCCACTAGGCACCATTTCTAAACAATGGAATATACTAGATTAGTTTACAAATCAAAATACATAATTCCATACTTGTAAAATACGTATCATAAATTGAACTATTTATGGATATAATCCATAATAATAAAAATGTTTTCTTTGAGGAAGTATATACTCATAAACCTTCATAGTGTTTTGTAAAGAAAATGAGAATTATCCTAAGCATATCCCTCGGGAGTGTCATAACCAAGAGTGCAGCAAGGCCCGTTGTCATGCACCAGTTCCTGTTCGAGTCTAGCTAAAAGCGGTGTTTTCAGGTTTTACCCCTAGGTACATCTGTGCCAGAGCCGCCTCTACTTTCTCATATCCAGACAGGGATGTATTGCTCTAAAACTCACAAAATCTCTATAATACCAAAATTCTAGGAAATTCTTCTATACTAATCCTCAAATTCTATCTTTGGGCTATGTGCTCAAATCGGAGTTTATCTAAATATAGCTTCCAAGGTTAGTACTAAACTGCCTTTGATACCAACTGTAACGCCCCGACCCCAGCTACCCAGAGTTGGTGCATGACTTCATAACATTGGCATGATCACAAAAGATCATGTTTCGAAAGACCGATTAGTTTATTAGCCTTGGAAACAATAGATACATTCATAAATGTTACATTACATCATAAAGTGAAAAACTACAGTAACAAAGTCTCCATAGTCCACAATTCTATCCTCTTCGGACTATCCCTGCAGGTCATTCATAAAATACGTCTTCACATCCTGGAAAATATTAAAACATTGAAAGGGGTGAGCTCAGATGCTCAGTAAGGATAACAATATTGCAGAATCTTTCATAAATAAACATTAACATTTAAATAAATGTATAACTAAAACAAAAGCCTTTTTAAACATGAACTTCATCATAATATGGCAAAAATAAAATTAAATAATGCAATTTACTTACTCACATGGATATTCTACTAGTCGAATAATCACATGCAATATCAATAACCACTTTTATAATAATGGAATGCATAATGCCAGACTATCATAACCACGTAGCCAAGGCCTTGTGCCAAGACCACAAATACGATTTTGTCAGCGCCTCATGCCAAGACACTAGTTTATCTCATTAGACCTACCGATGCATCGAGGAGCTATAGCGGGCTCCATTCGTCACTTATTAATTCCAATGCATTCATCATATGAATAGGTTTAAACATATCATAAACCATAACATAATTGTATCACATAAAACATGCATAAAGGAAACATAAGATTTACACACTTCAATCACATGATATCAATAAAACACATTGATATAATAAAAACTTTATCAAAACCATTTTCAATACCAAAATAAAAGAAAAGTAAAACATGATATTTATTTTTATTTTAAAAAAAGTTATGGCTTATAGAGGAAGCCGAAACTCAAATAATAGTCACGGCGGCGGAGAAGTCGTTGTCGCCGCATACGTAAGAAAAAAAAAATTCCTTTTGTCGTTTAGTAAAAATGCTTCTTATAAAAAGATTCCTTTTGAATAAAAGTAAAAGTCAAAGGGGTTTATACACCGTATAAATGAAAGTTGTGTATAAAACCAAATATGCCTCAATGAAAGGATATTGAGACGAAGTCCTTACAAAGATCATTTTTTAAAATTAAATATATCTATTACGTGTATTCACTATATTTACACATAAATAAATTATATATACAAGATAGGACATAATAATATCATGACATAATTTGAAAGTAGGAGATTATCCCAAACAATGGAAATTGGGTTATGAAATTCCCTTACCTCGTGTCCGAATTCACTCGACCGTTCTTTGATTTCCTGAATAATAAACTAGAGTTAATCTCTACCTTCTTAAAAACCTTTTTCAAGTTCATTATTAATTTTATATCACTTTTTACCAATTCATGAACATTATGTAATTATTTAAGTTTATAACGGTCGTTTTGTCGATCTTAGGTACTTGAGACAAAAATAAACTTCTTATAATTAAATGTTGTTCATGTGGTGAAATATACATTATATCCAGAATTATATTCATGATGTAGATATCATATATATCATATATATCCATTATAAATATTCATTTATAATATTACATAACATTTAGTGGTAAGAAATGAAATGCACCATTCATGGAGACGGTAAGCCGTACATACGCATGAACGCTACTTTCATTTCTATTTAATATTTAATGGAATGAAGTTATAATTATATAAAGGTAAAATATAATTCCAGTATAATATAATTCATAATACCATTTACTCCACATTTATACATCCCACATATGGAATTTACGATTCAAATCACTTTGTGGGGGCGGTAGTCCGCACTTCCTAATATGAAATTATCGCATTTACCCATATTAGAAATCATAAAGTATGCCATAATTGAGAAATAAAGAAGCATAAGGAAAACATAAACATAATATATATATCATATATGAAAATAGTGTCATCAAAATTTCCACCATTAGAGGTGTAAAAAAGAATATTGAACAATCATCGTCTCATGAGGCAGTATTTCACCACCCACAGAAACAATATGTTCTTTAACCATTAGATGAAGGTGTGTGTAAGTGTAAACCAAATCCATATCATAAAAACATCATAGTATATTGTATATACTATTTTTGTTACAACATAAAGGAATAAAAAGAGTTTAAGGGGTTGGAGAAACAAAATAAAACAAAACAACATTAGAGAAGACATTACCTTAAAATCAGGTAACTCTTTTTTATTTGAGCCAAAGGCATACTTGGGAAGACTTATTCCCAAGGTGAGGCTTCTAGGAGTAATGGTGGGAAGTTGGGAGAGTATTTGGGTAGAGGTTCGCCGACCCAAAAGGCTGTTAAAGTGTGAATGAGGTGGTAGTGGTGGGGGCCTTTTATAAGTGGAGAGGAGGGGCACTCTTGGAAAGTAATGAAATGTTACTTTATTATACATTGATTTTCGGATTCTAAAAGTCCCAGAATTATATAATTCAACGCTAAGGTGATACGGGTTCGAAATATTCTCATCCAATAGGCTTTGGACAAGTTTAATTCTTAGATTTTACATTATCCTTCCATTTTACTGAAATTGTTAATTAATGAGGTAATCACTGAATCATCATGGTGTCATAAATAATTGAATTTGTTTAATGTCTAAAAATTATAAAAAAATAACATTATGTAGGAAATAATTTTATCTTTATAATGAATATTTATAGTCGAAAATATGACTTGTATAACCCCATTTAATTTTTTTTAGTAAAACAACTCAGGTTTGTGACATTTTTATTTTATCATTAAATAAAAAGTTTTTAATGACATTTTCCTACCAAAGTGGCTCCATGGGGTCCCCAAGTTGACACATGGATTGTCTTGCTCGTCCATGACTCATAAAATAGGGGTAGGACACGTGTCAAGGTCATTTCATATTATCATAACACTATCTTTACCTAAAATTTCACTAATTACCTTTTTTCGCGATTAATTAAATTTAAAAGTTACTATTCACCAAAAAATTATTTTAATCCAATTGAACCAAAATTTACTTTATAATGACAACCATGAATGTCGGATTTTTATAAATCAAATCATAGAAGTGGTACTGATTCATTTAAACGAAAAATCTGTTTTTTAACTACAACTTAGTGGTTTCACTATTAATCAAAAATTGAAGTTTTTCAGAACAATGCCAAAATTTCTCCCTAAGCTATAATTGATATTCTGAATTCGATAATGATGTCTATTTTATGAAATTCCTAACATATAATTTTCATTAATTAATTTCGTAATTAATTCTTGCTGTCACAACAAATAGCGTGTTTTTAAGAAACAATATATATCAAAAGATTGACAATTGTTTAAGTCCAATTTCAAAGTGAAATTAATTCTAATGACCACCATTGGATAAAATGGTAAAAATATATTCTAACTATACTTTAAACCCACTCAATAGTATAATTTGTCACTATTAATTATTTTGATTAAAAATGTTGTTTTTAAGTAATTTTCACTATTCAAGGCAAATTGGATGTTCTCAGAAAAATACCAAAAATTCAACATAGGCTAATTTCGATATTCCGAATCCAAAAACGAAGTCCATTTGGAAAGATAAAATTTATAAAATTTCAAAAATTAGGTATTACTATTCATAACGGCTACTTTGATTGGTTGTGGCGTGTGTTAGAACTCGAAGCTGCGTACAACACACACTACTATATTATTCAAAGAGATGTGTACCATGGAATATTGGGGTGTTACATTCTCCCCTCCTTCAAATAATTTCGTCCTCGAAATTTCATATAATATCACTGTATAAAAAGACTCAGGTGATCTTCATCATAAGTTCCTTGGGTTCCCACGTTGCCTCCTACATCTTATGGTTTCTCCATAGAACATTTACCAGATGAGTATTCCAGTTTCTCACCACTTGTTCTCTTGTATGAAGAATCCTGACGGGCTCTTAACAATAAGAAAAATCGGGTTCCAGTTCTAATTCCTCATAGGTGAGTACATGGGTAGGGTCGGGCATGTATTTTCTCAACAGTGATATGTCGAACACATCATGAACTTTGGAGAGACTTGGCGGCCATGCCAAACGTTAAGCTACAACCCCAATTCTTTCTAGAATTTCGAAGGTTCCGATGTACCTGGGACTCAATTTACCCTTCTTATCGAAACTTATAACTCCCTTCCATGGTGATACCTTCAAGAAAACATGATCTCCTACCTAAAACTCCAAATCCTTCCTTCGATTGTCAGCATATCTCTTCGGCCTACTTTGAGCTGCTTTGATGAGGTTTTGGATTACATTCACCTTTTCCATTGTTTCCTCCACCAGTTCTGGGCCTTCAAGTTTTCTTTCACCAACGTCATCCCAACAGGTTGGTGTGTGACATCTCTTTCCGTATAACTCTTCATATGTTGCCATCTGAATACTTGAATGGAAGCTATTGTTATAGGAAAATTCTACCAGAGGTAAATATTAATCCCACATTCCTTGAATGTCAAGTGAGCATGATCTCAACATGTCTTCTAAGGATTGAATAGTTCTTTCTGATTGCCCATCTGTTTGAGGGTGGTAAGCAGTGCTCAAATGAAGTTCAGTATCCAAGGCCTTCTGAAGACTTTTCCAGAATCTTGATGTAAAACGAGGATCACGATCCGAGACAATCGACAAGGGTACTCCATGAAGTCTCACAACTTCATTAATATACAGTCTTGCTAGACATTCAAGTGGTAGATCTTCTCTTATAGAAAGAAAATGTGTTGACATGGTGAGACGATCAACAATGACCCATA
This sequence comes from Viscum album, assembly GCA_963277665.1. Taxonomy (NCBI): domain Eukaryota; kingdom Viridiplantae; phylum Streptophyta; class Magnoliopsida; order Santalales; family Viscaceae; genus Viscum; species Viscum album. The sequence continues at coordinate 693,617,426 of OY728120.1, read as the reverse complement.
TTTCTTCATTCCATCTAGGGGACTTTGGTAGTCCCATGACAAAGTCCATCATAATATTATCCCATTTCCACTCAGGTATGGGAAGAGGTTGCAATACTCCACCAGGTAGTTGCCTTCCAGCATTCACTTGTTGACAAACCATACATCTTGACACAAAATCAGCAATCTCCCACTTCATGTTGTCCCATAAAAATTGTCCCTTTAAATCTCTATACATTTTGGTGCTCCCAGGGTGTATAGAGAAATTGTAATTATGAGAATCATCCAAAAATTCTCTCTTTAAATCAGGTATATCGGGAACACAGAGTCTCCTCCCAAATTTCAAAATTCCATCTTCATACACGATGTCCCTCAACCACCCATCATTCACAGCTTTAATCTTCTTTTTCAACCCTTCATCATCAGACTGAGAAATCATTATCCTTTCTAGTAAATATGGTTTGGTAAACATTTGAAAAAGTATTGATGTTTCACCCTCCATGGTGATTCCCATATCCATCTTTACGAGATCCATGAAAATAGGATCCCTTTCCACTCTCATCATGTTCAAAACTCCATGATGTTTTCTACTCAAAGCATCTGTAACCTTATTTGCCTTACCTGTGTGGTAGTGTATCGTGCAATCATAATCCTAGAGTAGTTCAAGCCATCGACTTTGCCTCATGTTGAGTTCTTTTTTTGAGAAAATATATTTCCAACTCTGATGATCGGTATATATCTCACATTTTTCACCATAGAGATAATGTCTCCATATCTTCAAGGAAAAGATTACAGCATCTATCTCGAGATCATGAGTAGGATAGTTTTTCTCATGAATTTTTAGTTGTCGTGATGCATAGGCAATAACCTTATCATTCTGCATAAGGACACAACCATGTCCTTTCATTGATGAATCACTATAAATAACGAACCCATCATTCCCTGATGGTGGAGTAAATATAGGATTGTTGACTAATCTTCTCTTCAGTTCTTTGTAACATTCTTCACACTCTTTTGTCCAGACAAATTTAACCCCTTTACGTGTGAGCTTCATTAATGGGTTAGCCAATCGGGCAAAATTCTGGACAAAACATCGATAATAACCTGCCAAACCAATAATGCTGCGTACCTCAGTTACACTCATCAGGGCTGGCCATTCTTGGATTTCCTTGGTCCTATAAGGATCAATGGAAATTCCATCCTTAGAGACAATGTGGCCAAGAAATGAAATCTCTTGAAGCCAGAATTCACACTTGCTAAACTTACCATATAATTCTTGCCTTCTAAGAGTCTTCAAGATAATGCGCATGTTATTTTCATGATCTTTGTAGCTTTTCATGTTCACCAAGATGTCATCAATAAATACCACCACAAAATCATCTGGATATTCCAAGAAAACTCTATTCATTAGATCCATGAATAAAGAAGGTGCATTAGTAAATCCAAAAGCCATTATTGTAAACTCGTAATGCATGTACCTTGTTCGAAATGTTGTCTTCAGAATGTCTTCCTTCTTCACACAAAACTGATGGTATCCAGATCGAAGGTCAATATTTGATAATTATTGAGCTCCGTGCAATTGGAAAAATAAACCATCAATGCGAGGTAGGGGATACTTTTTCTTTATTGTTATAACATTGATCTCCATGTATTCAACGCACAACCTCATAGATCCATCTTTCTTCTTAAAAAAAGGATAGGGGCTCCCCATGGATAAACACTAGGGAGAATAAATCACTTATTACTCAATTCCTCTAGTTTGTTCATTAGTTCAACTATTTCCATGGTGGCCATCCTATAAGGGGTCTTCGATATAGGCCATGACCCAGGAATTAAATCAATGGAAAACTCAACTTCTCATTCTGGAGGATGTCCAGGTAAATCTTCCGGAAACAAATCTTAATATTCTTTCACAATAGGTACATACCTTATTTGAACATTACATTCCTCTCCCTTAGTCATTTCACTCTCTTCCTCCACAATAATCGAATTTAGTTGAGCTACTGGGGGTGGGTCTAAATAAGAATTAGGTGGTGACGATTCTGCTCTAAAAATAAGGTGTTCCTTATCATCATCATCAAAAATCGTAACCTCCTTCTTCTTATGATAAATCTTTACATCATAGTCCGAATTCCAATCCATACCGAGGATTATATCCAACTCCATCATAGGTATGACAATGAGATCATTGGATAAAGAACAGTTATGTGCTCTAATGGGGACTGATTCACAAAACCTTGTTGCAATAATACTTCCCTTAGGAGTTTTGACTGACAATTCTCTTGTTAAATCAAATTGGAAATATCTAATTTTATTAGCAAACTGAGAAGATGTGAAACAATGCGATGATCCAGAATCAAATAATGCATTTCCTAAACATGAGGAAACCATTAAATTACCTTCCACCATGTCTTTCGGAGCTTCAACCTCAGCAGTAGTGATAGCATAATCTTGGCCTTGATCCCTTGGCATCTTCTAAGTTAAGTTCACCTGACGCTTAGGACATTCATTTGCATAATGCCCCATCTCTCTACAATTATAGCATTCCACATTGACAACAACTTTCTTTCCCTTACGATCATGAGCTTGGTGGCCTTTTTCACCACACTTGTAACCGGCTCACATTCGCTTCAAGCAAGTACCGGGGTGTTTCTTTCCACATTTACTGCAGGACTGATATTCAACTCTTCCATTCTTCCCCTTATTTCCATTTTCAGATTGATCAGAAGATCTCTTCATTTCTTGCTTTTCTTTAAAGTCATAAGACTTAGAGAATTCCTTTTCCATTTTGATAACACACGAGACAATATCTTCATATCACGAGAAGGTTTGAGAGACTAATGATCGATGGAGAAATGGTTTTAACCCATCAAAGAAACGATCAATCTTACTACTTGGGTTACATATATAATCTGCAGCTTGCCTCACTAACCTTGTAATGTTAGCCTCATACTTTGCGACATTCTCATCCTCCTTCTGCCTCAAACTCAGAAATTGCTTTTCCATATATACTCGATGGTCATGTGGAAATTATTTTTCTAAGAAAAGATCTTTGAACTCTCTCCATTAAATATTTGATACTTCATCATCTTCCTTTGTGTTTTGAATCAGCGACCACCATTGATCGGCATATCCAGTGAGGCGGTAGACTGCCATCACAACCTTCTCCCTTTCACTACTCCCCAAGGCGTGGAATATTTTCTCTAAGGAGTTTATACATTGCATAACTACTAATGGATTTGTACCCCCATTAAATGTTGGCGGTTGTTGCCTCATGAAGCGGTCTAACATTGATCCCCCACATTGCGGATCAGGGTGCTCCATACGAGTAAGGTTATTATTAATAACCTAAGTGAGTTGTCCCGGTATGGTAATAAGTTGATCAGCACCAGTTGTATCTCCAGCTCCACAATAATTATCTTGAGCAGGAGGGAAATCCCTACACAGAGTGCGTGCATTGATACAGTTTCCATTCCTTCAACTAGGAGCCATTTCTAAATAATGGCATAAACTGGATTAGTTTACGAATAAAAATTCATAATTCCACATTTTTAAAATACGTAACATAAATTGAACTATTTATGTATATAATTCATAATCATAAAAATGTTTTCTTTGAGGAAGTATATACTCATAACCCTTCATAGTGGTTTGTCAAGAAAATGAGAATTATCCTAAGCATAACCACCGGGAGTGTCGTAACCAAGAGTGCATCAAGGCCTATTGTCGTGCACCAGTTTCCGTTCAAGTCTAGCTCAAAGCGGTGTATTCAGGTTTTACCCCTAGGTACATTTGTGCCAGATCCGCCTCTACCTGCTCGTATCCAGACATGGATGTATTGCTCAGAAAACTCACAAAATCTCTATAATACCAAAATTCTAGGAAGTTCTTCTATACTAATCTTCAAAATCAATCTTTGGGCTATGTGCTCAAATCTGAGTTTATCTAAATCTAGCTTCCAGGGTTAGTACTAAACTGTCTCTGATACCAACTATAATGCCCCGACCCCAGCTACCCAGAGTCGGTGCATTACTTCGTAACATTGGAATGATGACTAAAGATCAAGTCTCGAAAGACCGATTAGTTTAGTAGCCTTGGAAACACTATATACATTCATAAATGTTACATTACATCATAAAGTGAAAAAACTACAATAAAAAAGTCTCCATAGTCCACACTTCTATCCTTTTCAGACTATCCCTACTGGTCATTCATAAAATACTTCATCACATCCCGGAAAATATTAAAACTTTGAAAGGGGTGAGCTCAGATGCTCAGTAAGGATAGAAATATTGTCGAAGCTTTCATAAATAAACATTAACATTTAAGGAAATGTATAACTAAAACAAAATCCTTTTTAAAAATGATCTTTAGCATAATATGGAAAAAATAAAATTAAATAATACCATTTACTTACTCAAATGGATATTCTACTAGTCGAATAATCACATTCAATATCAATAACCACTTTCATAATGATGGAATGCATAATGCCAGACTATCATAACAACATAGCCAAGGCCTCGTTCCAAGACCACAAATAAGATTTTATCAAGGCCTCATGCCAAGACACTAGTTTGTCTCATGAGACCTATCGATGCATCGAGGAGCTATAGCGGGCTCCACCCGTCACTTATTAAGTCCAATGCATTCCTCATATGAACAGGTTTAAACCAATCATAAACCATAACATAATTGTATCACATAAAACACGCATAAAGGAAACATAAGATTTACACACTTCTATCAAAATATATCAATACAACACATTGATATAATAAAAACTTTATCAAAACCATTTTCAATACCAAAATAAAAGAAATGCAAAACATGGTATTTATTTTTCTTATAAAAAAATTTATGGCTTATAGAGGAAGCCGAAACTCAAATAATAGTCACGGTGGCAGAGAATTCATTTTCTCCGCATACGTAAGAAAAAAAACTTCCTTTGGTCTTTTAGTAAAAACGGTTCGTATAAAATGATTCATTTTGAATAAAATTAATAGTCAAAGGGGTTTATACACCGTATAAATGAAAGTTGTGTATAAAACCAAATATGCCTCAATGAAAAGAGATTGAGATGAAGTCCTTACAAAGATCATTTTTTAAAATAAAATAGATCTATTATGTGTATTAACTATATTTACACATAAATAAAGTATATATACAATATAGGACATAATAATATCATGACATAATTTGAAAGTAGGAGATTAACCCAAAGAATGGAAATTGGGTTAAGAAATTCCCTTACCTCGTGTCCGAATTCACTCGACCATTCTTTGATCTCCTGAATCATAAACTAGAGTTAATCTATACATTCTTAAGAACAATTTTCAAGTTCATTATTCCTTTTATATCTCTTATTACCATGTCATGAACATTATGTAATTATTTATGTTTATAATGGTCTTTTTGTCGATCTTAGGTACTTGAGTCAAAAATAAACTTCTTATAATTACAAGTTGTTCATGTGGTGAAATATCCATCATATCCATAATTATATTCATGATGTAGATATCATATATATCATATATATCCAGTATATACATTCATTTATAATATTAAATAACATTTAGAGGTAAGAAGTGAAATGCACTGTTCATGGAGACGGTAAGCCGTACGTACGCATGAACGCTACTTTCATTTCTATATCATATTTAATGGAATGAAATCATAATAGTATAAAGGTGTATTATAATTCCAGTATAATATCAGATACAATATCATTTACTCCATCCTTTATACATCCCACATATGGCATTAACGATTCAAATCACTTTGAGGGGGCGGTAGTCCGCACTTCCTAAAATGAAATTATCGCGTTTACCCATATTGGAAATCATAAAGTATTCCATAAATGAGAAATAAAGAAGCATCAGGAAAAAATAAACATAATATATATATCATATATGAAAATAGTGTCATCAAAATTTCCACCATTAGAGGTGTTAAAATAATATTGAACAATCATCATTTCGTGAGGCAGTATTTCGCTACCCACAAAAACAGTATGTTCTTTAACCATTAGACGAAGGTGTGTGTAACTGTAAAACAAATCCTTATCATAAAAAATCCTAGTATATTTTATATATTGGTGTTGTTACAAAAGAACGGAATAAAAAGAGTTTAAGGGGTTGGAGAAACAAAATAAAAAAACAACATTAGAGAAGACATTACCTTAAAATCGGGTAACTCTTTTTGATTTGAGCCAAAGGCATACTTGGGAAGACTTCTAACCAAGGTGAGTCTTCTAGGAGTAAGGAAGGGAAGTTGGAAGAGTATTTGGGCAGAGGTTGGCCGATCCAAAAGGCTTTTAATGTTTGAGTAAGGTGGTAGTGGTGGGGGCCTTTTATAAGTGGAGAGGAGGGGCACTCTTGGAAGGTAATGAAATGTTACTTTATTATACAATGATTTTCAGATTCTAAAGGTCACAGACATATATAATTCAAGGCTAAGGTGATAAGGGTTCTAAATATTCTCATCAAATAGGCTTTGGACAGGTGCAATGCTTATATTTTACGTTATCATTCAATTTTATTAAAATCGTTAATTAATGAGGTAATCACTGAATCATCATGGTGTCATAAATAATTTAATTTATTTAATGTTTAAAAATTATAATAAAATATCATTATGTAGGAAGTATTTTTAGCTTTATAATTAATATTTATAGTCGAAAATATGACTTGTATAACCCCATTTAAATTTTTTTAGTAAAACAACTCATGTTTGTGACATTTTTATTTTGACATTAAATAAAATATTTTTAATGTAATTTTCCTACCAAAGTGGCTCCATGCAGTCCCCAAGTTGACCCATGGATTTTATTGGTCGGAAATGACTCATACAATAGGGGTAGGACAAGTTTCAAGGTCATTTCATATTATTATAACACTATCATTAACTTAAATTTCACTAATTACCTTTAATCGTGATTAATTAAACTTAAAAGTTACTATTCACTAAAAAATTATTTTAATCCGATTGAACCACATTTTACTTTCTAATGGCAACCATGAATGTTGGAGTTTTGAAAATCAAACCAAAGAAGTGGTACTGTTTCATTTAAACGAAAAATCAATTTTTTAACTACTACTTAGTGGATTCACTATTCATCAAAAATTGAAGTTTTTCAGAACAATGCCAAAATTTCTCCCTAAGCTATAATTTATATTCTGAATTCAAAAATGATGTCTATTTTTTGAAATTACAAAAATATAACTTGCATTAATTAATTTCATAATTAATTACCGTTGTCACAACAAATAGCGTGTTTTTAAGAAATAATATATATCAAAAGATTGACAATTGTTTATGTCCAATCTCAAAGTGAAATTAATTCTAATGACCACCATTCAATTAAATGGTAAAAATATATTCTAATTATACTTTAAAACCACTCAATAGTATAATTTTTCACTATTAATTATTTTGATTAAAAATGTTGTTTTTATGTAATATTCACTATTCAAGGCAAATTAGAAGTTTTCATAAAAAACCAAAAATTCAACATAGGCTAATTTCGGTATTCTGAATCCAAAAACGAAGTCCATTTGGAAAGATAAAATTTATAAAATTTAAAAATTAGGTATTACTATTAATAACGGATACATTGATTGGTTGTGGCGTGTGTTATAACTCGAAGCTGCGTACAACACACGCTACTGTATTATTTAAAGAGATGTGTAAAATGGAAGCATGGGGTTTTACAGGAAAGGGGATTAAGTGGGATTCACAGTGAAGGTGGTTACCCGAGAGGCATGTAGGTGCAGACAGGACGGAAAACGGACCACCAGAGCATCTATGGTGGCCCGTGGAAGGTCTTGCAACATGGAACCACGGGCGCAGCAGCACCAGAGGCTGGCAATGTTGGCCCGCCCTCTCCGGACAGATTATGGAGGTTGTGCCTGCAGAAACCACAACGGTAGGAGACAACCCACTCTCACCAACCATGTGAAGGCAGATCGGCCTGCTTAACCCTCTTGGTGGACACACAAAACGGCCGGATAGTGGTGGACATTATAGGGAGATCGAGTGGAGACTTCTGGATCCCCCAACTGAATGAAAAAGACTACCCATGTCTGATTTAGTTCATCCATCCCACAATGCATGGGCCGGGTTCTTCAGCAGGGCTGTACCCCACTAGGCAGGTAGCGCCTCTACAGGCCAGAACTGACTGCTGAGCTGGATCTTGTGAGTCGGGCCGGACCTGCCAGTCGGTACGTACCCCACTAGCCTGGCCGGACCCTCCACCGGGATGGACCTGGGGACCCAATGGGCCAGTCGGGCCTCCCCCTTATCTGATCCACTTCAGTCCCTTAGGTGAGGCCGGGTTGGTCAAACCGGGATGGACCAGACCCGGACCTTACAAGCCCCGTTTAACTTAAACAGCTATAACACATAGACTGGGCATTTGATGGATGCAACGTCTGTGGTGTGATGGTCCTTGAGAAGAGGCGGTTATTTTGAGATACTATACTTGAGTATGGGATGTATTTGGATTCTAGCTGGGTTTGATCAGACTTGAATCCAACTGAGCCCTATTTACATTTTTTCCTATAACTTACAGACCAAGCGTCTAATTGACGTGTCGTCTGCTGCATTGGAAACCTTATGAGAATATGGTTCTCTAGGTTATTTCTAAGTGGGAATTTGTGGTGTTTGAAATATAACTAGTGGATTGAGTAGTGGTTCCTTTGGAATAATTCATGCTAAGTGAGGGAATCCAGTGGTTGGCTATGACGTGATGATGGAATAACGATCCTTTATTGGTCAGCACCGAGAGATCCTCCTTGGGTCAGCATATAGAGATCCAATGTGGGTTATCATTGAGAGAATCTCTATGGGTCCACACTAAGAAATCCTATTTGGCTCATAACCTAGTGATCCTATGTGGGTGAGCACCAAGAGAACCTATGCAGTCCAGCATCCAAAGCCTCTTGATAGAATAAGATGATCTAGCTTCATGAATAATCATCTATATTCATGTTTATTATGTTGTGTACCAAGTGTGAGCTATCTTATAATTTGTGCCTTTTTATTGAGATCATTATTTTTTGTTTTTCCTTGTGGAATTATAAGAGACATTCAGGGGGTCTCGGGTTCTCTACCGAGTCTTGATAAAATCACCTGTGCACTGTGATTAAATCATTCTCTGTAGTTTTTTATTTTGAAATTCTGGGAATCCATCAGGGGTCTCGGGGTCCCAACTGAGTATTGTTATACTCACCCCTACACAGTCTTCACCCACACCTATTTGTGCCTTATACAGAAGATAGACAGCTCGACAGAGACATTGGAGATCCAAAACATGACAGTACACGGAGGTGAACAATTGATGTGGGGAGCCACCATGACGAGATATACCAACCCTTCAGATGGGATCCTTGGCGGATGTCATATAGAACTTTTTTTTTAATTTTTCTGAACTACCCATTTAGTTGGTCTTATATAATGGCCCCATTTACATTCAATACTTACTTTTACTCTCAGTGGTTATTTTTAGTGGTTGTTATACTACTCCTTTTCCATTGTGTTTTTATTAATTGCAGTGTGTCTTCTCTGTGTGTATACAATTTTAAATAAAATGCCTTCCCTTTTTGGGTTTCACCATTCTCGTGCTAGTCACCAGCCCCAATACTATGGATGGTGGGATTTGGGAAGTCACATTATGGGCCCCGAGGGGGGGTTAGTGACCTCACTACTCAATTGTTTGGAATATAAAATCATAGGAAAATATCGTCAGTATAACGGGGAAAGAATAATGTTAATGAGATAGACTAATGGGAGTTAAAGTGGTCTATCATCAATTATATATAATAAGAGAAGTAAGAGGGTTATAGAAGAATATATACCAACATTAGGAATTATTGATAATAGACATAAGAAAATGAAAATTCTTGAATAAAGAAGAGAATGATAGAATCCATTACATTGAGAGTGTGATTCCGAAATCATTATAGGAGATTATTGAGATATTTTCAAATATTGGGAGGAATATAGAGGAAAGGGAAGAAAAAAGAAGAGATGCATGGTTTTACTTTTAATATAATTGGTATCTTGAGTGGGTTTGTATTGTGAAATAGAGGGGAGTACTTTATTATTTTCCAAACCTATGTTTTATACTCTATAACAAAAAATAGGGAAAACCACAACCGTTCCCTTGGTTGTATCACATGTTTCCTCCAAAGTAGGATGGTTTTCATTATTTTATACATAAAACGTCCTAAATCATTAAAATATTCCCCATTGTGATGAGGAAGATAGTCAAGTTCAAATATAAATTATTTTAAAACGTTAAAATATATTATAGGTTCTGAAGGATTCATAATGGATTAATAATTTTAACAAGATAAACATAAAATAACATTATATTCAAGGTGAAAAATATATTGGGTCTTATACACCCTTAATATCATTTTTTATATCACCTTTGGGTCATTATGAGGTCAGAATATATAACTTATATTTGTATTATAATTAATTTTTATATGAAAATTATAACATTTCAAAAAATTAAAAAAATCACTATTCGATAATTTGGACATGATGAATAGAAAAAAAAATTATTTTATCAAAATAAATTTCTAATCTGGAAATCTCTTACTTGTGAAACAAAAATTTACATATATTAAAAATTGATGGGTTTTTTTTGGCAAAACAATTCTTGGAAACCTTATAAAAATTAAATTTATCTTGATAAAAATAATAATATAATTTATGTTTAATAAAAATTATTTAATAAAAAGCTTTAATTAAACTACAATTTTTTTTTAAAAAAATCCATTAAATCTTCGAAAGAAATTTTGTTATTGAAATTTCATATTACCCAAAAATAGATTTTTTTTATCATATCAGAATCAAAATACTTTATAATGTAACCTTAATAATAAGTAAATATTACCCTTATTATATATCAAATAAAATATAAAAATTATTATTATTAGTATGTTGAAACATAACAAATAATTACCCTAGAAAACACATTAAGTGTAAGGTATGTGATGGTGACACTTCCATTGGGTGGTTTAGTGTACCTGATTTGAGTTGTGATCTTAATGTGATTGAACATATCCCATAAAAAGTTTCACCCGTGCTTTAAATTTTGGATCTCATCTTTGGATTGGTCAATGTAAAATTGTAGATATAAAATCTACCACATAAACTTCATCGGATTTATAGGGTACAATCATATAGTTTGGGACTATTTCCACTTTCTTTTATGTTAATTAGATTTATCATAACCATGTATTTATTCTAATCTTTTCATCAATATTAAATATCTCTATTTTCAAGGGTTATAATGAATAAATGAATTTTAAATCTGATTGGATATTAAAAAACCAAATAGAATCATGTATTTTCTCATTAAATAACATACAATTAGAAATTAAATTAAATCTCAATGTGATTTTTCTAATAATAGATTGGGTTTTTACAGGACATACAATTAGATTTGAAAATTATTTTTTATTTTTAAATTAGATTTTAAATTTTCAACATGTAACATGGAATTAAATTAGGAATTTAAATTTTATATGGGATTAGTTTTTTATTTCAATTGATTTAATCATTTTTTGAAATTAAATACAGATTTTGAAAAAAATTGAATATGATTTTAATGTGTGGAAATAAATTTTTATTTAAAAATATGAAAAATATTTTTTTCTTTATTTAAATAAATTTGAAATGAATGTAATTGTTTTTATTTTAAATATGAAATTGTGATTTTAAATTTTTTATCATTTTTTTAATTTAATATAGATAAATTTAAACTCAAGAATTTTTTTTGCAATTAAAAATAATACAGAGGCATGGACTAACTATCATATACATTGTTACTATACCTATTGTAGACCCCATTCATGATCACTACACAAGTGATCATTACCTTACTAACTACATCCCTGAAAATATATAAAATTCATTACAAGAACACTCATGTTCACATTAACTGATCAAAATCCACCCCATAACATTTATGAGTAGTTCTCATAGTAGCATCCAACTAACTTTGAGTTCCACTACTACCAAATTATAATAATTCAATAGTCTACTAGCCTACCATTACCACATCAACACTTCATATTAATACAAGCCTCAACTCAATTCTATCCATCTTCTTTACCAGTTAACAACATCTAATTTCATGTCCCTTTTTATTTTTTTTGTCGTAAAAAAACCCACATAGATGGCCAACGTGAGCCACTATCATGCCCCCACCCATTGAATATTGAAATAATACCACATCCAGGAATAAGAATTATTTTTGGGAGAAATAAACCAACCACCAGCATGAAGTTTGACCACTGAAAACTATCAATAAAGCCACATTGTATATTCTAGCCACATCTCTAAAAGAGCCTGAAGATGAACGCAGCACCATTACAAATTCGATGATGTTGACACCCCCCTTGAGCTCACCTAATTCTGGTCCATTATTGATAATAATTGATGTTTTGAGAGTCCATCAATTTTATCCCCCATTATGCACATCACTGGAGAGAAGAATCGCCCCTGAAGAAAAAATGGGAAAACATACCAAAAATAAAATAATGACAATAATAATAAATAATATAGAGGTATGTGATGTTAAAAATGAGAAATAAATAAATATAAATATTATAATAATAAGTATATAAATACATATAAATATATATAAATATATAATTTATTAATGAATAATATTATGTATTTTTATTATATGTAGGTTCTAATGAATGAATCCCAAGTATAGTGACATCCTAGGTCCAATACAAGCTTCCCCCTTCAAAACCACTTTCAATGGAATAATTTACAATTCTTTAGAAAAATTTTATAATCCATTACCATCCTTATAGAAAACATGTACTTAAATTATTTATGCACATAAGCACTTCACCATTTTATTATAGTGAATTCGAAATGGGAGGGACACAAATTTGTTATTCTGATCTGCGTTGGATGTTTGTCGATCATCGCACCATGAAAAAGTCACCACTCGAAAATAAATATAAAGACATTCCTGATGAAATTAATGGTTCCCATGAAAATCATGTTGATATTTTTCAGAGCACCCCATGGAACATTAATTTTCAATTAAATATATCACTATTTCAGTTTGATTGGGTGGGACGATTCTTATTCACACTCGATCACTCTTGAAGGGTCACCTCATTCTCTATTTGTAGAGATTCTTATTTTATTTTAAATTTAAATTGTAATAAATGTAGTTATCGAACACTATGTGATTTGTTTGTCAGATAAGGAGAAATATTCCATTATCCCTATTAGTAAATTCTTATTATTTGGGTATCATTTTTATTCCTCTATAGATCTTATTTGTTTTAAACAATCTTATATTTATTATAGTTATAAGGTTTTTATTTCTTATAATTATTATCAATATTTCACATGCATTCCAATAAATCATATATCAATACATACAATTGCACTAAGTGAGATAATTTGGGGGAGATTGAAGATATCTAGTCACCAGGGAATCCAATGATAGGAAATACAATGATAAATTTATTTCTCCATATAAAATAAAATATCCAGGTAAATGTAATCAATGATATTTCAATCGGTTTGAGGATTAATTGAGAATAGTGGAATAGAAATTCAATAGGAGAATGGTGAGATAATATAAGGTGATGCTACTTCTCATCAAATTTATTTTAAAACCATAAAATTTCAACTAATATTTTAAAAATATTGAAACCCTCTAAAAAAAACTTTTTAACACACCAAGAACATTTTCTTCATGAATGAGAACCTCTTACCACTTCAATTAACTTTTATTGGGTACATATATTCATTTTATTAAATACCCCATGACTGTCACATATCAAAATACACTTTTCATTTTAAAAATAATTCATTAAAATATAAAAATTTCTAAAATATATGTTTTTTTAATTATATATTAAATCTTGGAAATGATAATATTAGTTGGAGTTAGTATCGAAATATGGTTGGGTAATTGAGTACCCAATAAATATTTCTTTATAAAAACATTTAAATACAATCCCCTAGTGTAATTAAAAATTCCATGTTAATCAAAATAGTCGATCGATATAACTTTTGATATTTTAAAATATTTCTCAATGATTTATTAAGTCTTAGAGAAAACAATTATGAAAACTACATTAAATTTTCAAATGATGTTACATAATCAAAAACTTATATAAAAACTAATTATGAAAAAATATTAATGTGGTCGTATTTTTTCAATTTAAAATAGATTAAGATTAAATCTTATAAAACGAATAATACAAAACACCCCACTTAATAAACTACAAGAGGATCAGTCTCAAATCAATATATAATCCTATTCACATTGAAATACCCTATTGACAAGTTTATTACATTAAATAATATATGATCCAAAACCTAGACTTTGTATATATTAAGAAATTGGTTGAGGTCACAGATGACCTATTAAATAACAACCATGGGAATAAAAAGACACCAAACATGCATTGACCTCTTCTAGAACATGTGGGAAACAATTATAAATATATTTTAAGAATAAAAAAAGTATATAAATATTAAATCTCATTAGACAATGTGCATGTTATAAATACAGAGTAAAAGATAACCTTTATGTAATATAAAATGTAATAAAAAAGTGAAATAATTATTTAAATCATTTTTTATTGATCGGTTAGATAACCTATACTTCTTTTGACTTGTGGATTTTAGCTTGAAATAGATCTAGAGTCATGTCTTTTGTGATTTTAAGCAGAATAGAGTGCCAAAATCACTTTTTAGTGATTATATAGGAAGTAGTATGGATGTTCAATGTGGTTCACTTATTCTAAAATTGATCACATAGAATGATTCTTCATGTAAGTAAATCTTTACAACATTCTTATTTTGATATTAAAATGTACATCTCTATCTCTTTGTTGTTCTATATGTATCTCAGTTCATATTTATTACATACACATAAGGGAGTATACATCTTTTTTAAATAGAAACATGATGGAAGAATCATATAGATCATTGCACCTCATATGGGCATAGTAAAACAAACATTAATGTATCCATAAAAAAAGTAAGAATTATCATTTAAATAAGTCACCACATTAAATTTGAGAACACATCCATTAGAAATATTTAGTTTAAATAAATATAATCGGTGGCATTGAGTCTTCTGAAATAGAGATATAATCTCAGGTGGTGACATATGTTGTTGTTGTTGTTTCAAGCGAGTGGTGAATCATGGTGGTGGTGAGACATTAAAAGATTTTTCCAAATATCTATTTTTATGGAAGATCATATTCAAAGATGAATACTCTCTGGCTGTATGTATTCTCAACACTTACCCAAATATTCATTATGGATGTGACTCATCATTGATGGTATTTATTTTCAAAAAAATTTAAAAACAATTTCTCAACACTAATCCATCCTATGATGGTTGGTTTTCTCCACTCATTGACAAAAATTCATTCTTAGAGTCCTATATAGTTGAAGGTGGGTCATTCCCACATTATTCCATATTTTTTCAATCTAAAATATATTATAAATTTCTCTTATAAAACACAAAACTCATCAATATCACAATAAAAATGATTTTTTATCATTTAAATAAGGGTTCTAATTGATTCTATAAATCATTTAGCGTTTATGAAGTGATAAAAATAATTTTAGGCTCTAATCAGTAAATATTTTTTTTAAAATCTTGTGATAAAAAGTACATAATTCAGAAAATGATATAAATATTATTTTTATGTTTTTTTAATAAATTAAAACTAGGGTAAAAAATAATTTTCCCAATTAATTGAGAATAGAAAAATAATTCATGATGACATTAATAGAAAATGTATACATTTAAGAAATATATTCATGAATAAAGATGAAATAAGTTGTATTATTATTAAATAAAATTATAGATCATTTTAAACAAAAAATAGTGTAAAATTTACTATTACATAAAATTAATGTGAGTATATTGAGTTTAAAAAAATAATATTTTTTTATTTGATAAGGATCATATAATTATTCTCAATGTAAATTCAAGAATAAATAATCCCAATTAAAATGTGATTGAATCATAAATCTCTTACCTCAAGTCTCATATTGAGACATTCATGTTTGAAACTCATGTATAATAATTATTAATATATTATAAATATATTCCAAAAAAATATTCATACATAACTTAATATTTATAGTTCCATTAAAATTTCCAATTATTTCTTTATTAAGAATTATTCCTTAAAATGTACTTTTAGTTAAAAACTGGAACATTTCTCTTGCAATTTTCAATTTGATGATTCTTGTGCATACACCATAGTCATGGTCTCATGATGAATATAATATTAATCATGAAATAATTATAATATTATTAATTATAGGCTCCTTTATAACAATTCATAAAAATTTATGATGAAAAAATAAATACCCTCATTTAATCCTCATAGTAGTCTGTATGTACTCAGAAGTGAGGATTCCATTTATCGATGGATAAAATAATGGAAAATATAATTTTAATTGACTATATAATATTCATTATTATATATTATATATTATATATTTTTCACTATAAATATCATTATAACAATCCATGTAAATCGGAAATGAAATAAATCACATTGCTATATGGAGGTGGTAGTCCACATGTACACATGAGCAACGTTACCATTTCCCAATGGATTGGAAGGGGAAAAATAATTGTTCTGAAATAAAAACAATAACATGTTATTATAACATATGTACATATTATATTATATTTTAATGGATAATGTCGAATATTTTTATTTAAAAGAATAAAAAAATTAGGCCAGTTAAAATGATTACATCCTCTTTAAGAGACTTCCATTTGATTTGAAAATTAGGATCCAAGGGATGGTGTTCAGTGGATAAAAAAAACCACTATAACATTTATATGCATTTATATAAAATGCTATCATAGTTGATGGATGAGCTATGTTCCTCATGATTTTGTGAATAATAGAGGATATGTGGTGTCCTTTTATAGTGAAGGAATAAAAATACTGGGAATTACATTAAATATTTTAAAATAAAATAAAAATTTAATCTAAAATATGAAAAATGTGAAATAACAACCAATATAAAATATTGTAAATTTTAAATACATTTAATCAATAAAATTTGGATAGGTTCATTTGCCATTTTAAACATTACAATTTGGTTCAACCCCTCCATCAACAAATTGTAAATTTAATGTGTAAAAATAAAATTTTCAAAAATGACATGTTATTGGTTTAATTATAAGGTAAAATTTTCTCTTAAATGGTAAATGGGTAATTTTTTTAACTATATAGAAATCCCATTATCCTCTTTCTATATTTTTATTATTTTTAAATCATTGAAAATATATTATTTAACATAACATACCATAAAATATATTTTATGAAATAATCACATATTTTGACATTAAAGACATCAATGTAGGAATTTAAGTTTAATTTATACTATTTAATGAGAAATTTAAAATAATTATTAACTATAAAATTTGGGTGACAAAATAATGAATCTATAAAATATTACATATGATGTTTTTAATATAATTTACTTTTTTTACTGCTTTCTCAAGCACTATGAAAACATTGTGTAAGCAATTAAGGTAATTTGGAAATAACTAACAATTAAATTAATTTAAAATATTAAAAATAATTCACATATATTAAATATAAAAACTTATATTTTTTCAAAATATCTATATATCCCAATGAAAACATATAAAAGAAATTAAATTAGAGGGAGTGACATTTTTGTAATATTTTCATTACTTAATATAATATAAAGTTCATTATCAATGAAAAATAACATCAAATGGAATATATTTAAATATATAAGCTGGATGGTAGAATAATACTAATTATATTAATTATATTCACTTTTATGGATGATTTGTAAGCATTATTATATATTTTAACCATGTTTATCCCATAATACACTTTACTATGGTAATAAATTATACCATAGGAATTATTCATAATACATAAAAATAATAGGGGCCTTCTTACCAAATTTTTACATCATTATTAAAATTATTGATTCCATTTTTCATGATTAAATTCATTAAATTTTAGGAAATTAATTTTTGATAAAAGGGTGAAAAATATACTGAAATCCTTTTTTTTACAAAAAGGTTTTTTATTTATAAAACAAGAACTATTCATATACCAAGCATACGAAAAAAAATTAGATTGATGTTTAAACATTTTATAGAATATATAATATATTTACATAATTAAAATAATTTAAAAATAGGGGTTAATTTATTTTAATAAAATTAAAAATCATTTCTCCCATAAAAATGGGTTTTTTTATAAAAATTTATTTTTTTACATTAAAATGATTTTATCAACTAATAATCATTGTATTATCTATATATCTATTTAATAAATAATTTTTTATAATTTTGGTTGTCTTATTAATACCCACTAGTCAAATTGGTTTGTGATAAACCTCACATTAAATAGAAATAATTATATAGTATATCACTGTTCAATTAAGAACAGTGTTGTATGTAACGCAAGATATAAAAGAAATTAAATTAATTTAAATAGAAAAACGTCATAAAATATTAGAATTTAAAATTCTACAAACTTATAATAATTTTACCCTTGAAATACTATGACAATGATATAAACTGAGGTAATTTCTGCCTCATCAAATCATCATGTTCCCATAAGCCTTCTATTATTTTCTGGTTTCACCAAAACACATTGACCATGTGAGTTGTGTTGTTATTTTTTTTTCACATTGATCCATAATATCCATCGGTTGTTCCACATAAGATATATTATGTTCTGGAGGCAAGAAATCTTAGTTCAGTACATGTGAAGGATCATCTATCTGCTTCCTCGAGAGGGATATGGAACACGTCGTAAACTTGAGAGATATTCGGTGGAGGTCCATGTGATAAGAAATTTTCCTAATACGATCATAAATTTTCATGGGATTGATATTTCTAGGGATAATACGTCCCTTTATTAAAAATATATAAATCTATTTCCTTGTATATATTAATAATAATTCCTTATCACACTCTTCAAAATATAGATCTCACTGATGATAATTAACATAACTATTTTATAAACATTTAGGTTCCCTACTACATTGTTGAATGGATATAAAAATATCTATAATTTCCTCATATATCATTGGTCCTAATAGAGTAATTTCTAGAACATTATACCAACAGGATAGAGTTATTCACCTCCTTATATAGACGGATTCAAATACATCCATCTGAATTCTTGTGAGAAAGTTAATATTCATGAAAACTTGACTAGAGAAACGTTTTGATATCAAACACCTTTAAAATCCATATAATTGGATAATAAAATATCATCTGGGTTTGTAATAGTCTCTTTATATTTACTTTATTTATAAGGATAATATATGGTGCTTTAGTTCAACTTAGTATTTGATATCTGCTGAATACTTCTCTGAAACTCTGAGGTTGTCCTCCTTCTATGCCTCTTTATTCCTCACATGGATGGATGGTTGAATTTTTATCTATGAAGTTTATAATATATACCATTTACTCATGATTTCAGTCTATATATTTTGAAAATATATAAATTTCATATTTTTTTCAATCCTCATCATGGAAAAAATAGCATGGTCATTCTAACACCATGAAATAGCCATCTTTTTTTTCCATAAAAGTGTTGTAATGTATTGAGAAATAATAATCAATAATAATCTCCGACCATATTATATGGAAGATATTAAATTATTTATAAGGAAATTTAATTTTTTGGTTTTAATTATCCATATATATGCCATAATTTTCATCTTAAATACAATTCCCTCACCTGCTTTATTAGGAAAAAATGACTATTGCAAACTCCAAATCAGAAGTTATGTAATTTTTCAAAACAAATATAATTTTTTAACTTCTATAATATGATTGTATATAAATTGTTCAGAATGAAACATCCCATACCCCTTATTCAATGCATCAATATAGATCACAAACACTTCTTTACTATTGGAAAAGGTGATCCTAGGTGTATTGACCAACCTTCATTTTAAATCCTTGATATCTTTCGAACATTTATATATTTATAGGAAATTTTCATCATTCCATGTTATCCTAGTTAGTAGAATATATAATTTTGAGGAATTATTCACAAAGCAGAAATAATATATATTCACCCAAAAAAACTATGAATCATAGTTACCATGGTCGGTTTGGGACATTGTTCAATAACTTCCATCACTGAAGGGTCTACTGATATACCCTCAATCAAGATTATATAAATCTTTAATGAATCATCATATAACCAAAATTCCATCTTGGTAAATTTGAAATAAAAATAATCCATTCTCAGGGGCTTCAACGCAATATTTAAATGACCATTATTATATTGATTAATCATAGAATATATAAGAATATCTCCTATAAAGACTACCAAAATTAGATCAATGTAATATTAAGTTATTTAATTCATTACATCAATGAAGATAGTGGGGATCATTGGTATGTCCAAATGGAATTACAGTGAATTCATAATTCTCATACCTCGTTATGATTGTATTCTTAACAATATCATCATTCTTAACCCCAATTGATGATATCCAAAAAAATTTATATCATATAAAATTTTAGAGATTTGTGAATCTGATCAAAAAATTCATCAATATAGAGTAAAGAACACTTGTTCTTGATATAAATATTTTTTTCTTCTCAATATCCAATTCCAAGATTCATTAACACATTTTTCTACTTAATTAACAAAAAGGTACACCCTATGGTGACGTACTCATGTATATGAATCCTTATCATGATTCTCCTAGACATTTTAATTCAATTCATATAACTATATTAGGTCTATTATATAATGAGTTTGAAATATATGTAGCACTATGTATGAGTACAATTGAAAACTGAACGTCACCATAAAAGGGACTACAATGAATGTATTCTATAAATATTTCATAAAAATTCCAAACAATACGAATATCTTAATGTCATGATTCATTCGAAACATTTTGAGATAAATAACCCTCATTAATAGGATGTTCGACCCATATAACAGAAGAAAATTCCATTTGATGAACATAATCATTATCACACTAAAATAGGATCATAGGTAGATTATAACTATCAAAAGTGAAGTTGTATCCTTACCAATTGATAGGGGATCTATATTGAGTGTTCCAATCCACTCCATAAATCATATGATATTCCACATGGGGGATAATTAGAAGATTTGGAGGAAGTATATTCCCACACATTATTATCATATAGGATCTATATACTTGTGATGAAATAATCTAACCATTATGAATTTTTATTGAAAACCCAAAACCTATTTTTTGTGGTGTTGAGATGATACCCTTTATAAATTATTTAGACATAAAATATTGGGTAGAGATATATTCAAATAAGACATTTGTGGTTTTAGAGTGGATGGTTAGTGTGCATTTAATCATGTAGTTCTATTTAAAAACAATAGTTGTAAAAACAATGAACTCCGCTTTATCCTTTCTCTAAGGGGTTGTTGTGGCCTAAAATCCTCTTTAACACATTTATTTTGGTATTTATTAACATAATTCCTAATGTACATGCATATGGAACATTTCACATCATTGTTTGAATCCTTCATCCCCTTTATTTTATTTTAAGAACTTTTAATCCATCATTAACATTCCTTGGATTGATGGATATATACTCTATTATTGAAGAACATCATACTTCCTGATAATTTCCTAACTTCTTTTCCCAACATTTTTGGTGTTTGGTTGGATGAGATTTCATTATTCTATGATATTTTCTATTTGGTTTTCCGTGGGGACCAATTTTTCATCTTATTAATACTAAATCTTTACGAATAATTGGAGTTCCCACACATTATTTCTGCCATCAAAACACAATGAATAATATATTAATAGTTAATAAAGTATTGTATGGGTAATTTTTATCAATGACCACGTTTCAAGTGACTATGGAATTGATAAATTTGGCTCATAGGGTCGATGATAAAGCCAGAAGCATACCTTCAACATCTTGTAAATATTATTTCATATGTTCCAATGGATTCATCATCATTTTGTTTCATATTTATGATGTCAATTTCCATCATAGTATAAAGAAATCCCAAAATTGTTTTATTAAGAAATTCCCTCATAGACTCCTCCCATTCCATGGATTTTATTTCATCCCCTTGCCTCATGTTCTTGAAAAGAGTCAACTTTTGATTGTATTTTCCTTCCAAATGATCGAATACAAAGACAACTATCTCATGGTCTATTACATGAAGAATAGAAATATATTTTCAATTGAATTGATCCATTGATCGACAACTAGTGATTAAAATACCCACAGAATGAAGTCAAATGTTATTGTATAAAATACTAAGTGTAATATTTACCCCTCCACTGTAAATTTTGAATCTCAATATGGTTCACACTAATTCCAAAAAAATTATAGATTTTATTGAAAATAGTTACAAGTTATTACACCCCATATCCAAAACAATTTGGATTATCATAAGGGAATTCATTTCATATGCCCGGAAATTCTATCTACACATGATTTCTCCTAGTCTATATGTTAACAAGAACCCAAAAATTAGTGTAAATATAAAATATCAAAAATCATAGAAAACAATCGTAAAACTCTAAAAATAATACATTTGATATCATAAATTATGAATCCTTCTATAAATCCAGGAATCTTTAAGTACATCTAATATCAATATGACATATCAATGTGTTTCATAGGTTGTATCATTTTATTCATCTCTATGGTTTATAAAGATAAATTGATTTAACCATATAATATAATTTTGGAGTGTGTATTATGGTGTGAAAATGTAGGCCCACTCATCATGAATCATTGATGATCATGTTAATACCCAATTGAACCCTTTTTGGGTTTTTATATTTTGGTGATGTTGTTCCATAGCTACATCTATATTATAGTGTCATGATAGCGATTCAAATTCTAGGAAAACCAAATTATATTAATATTAACTTAAATAATGATGTTCATATATAACTAATATTATCCTTTGTGTTCTCATGAATGTTTTCCAATCCAAATCTCCATAAAAATGTCAATATCAACATACGATAACAACTATTGAATCCAAAGTATAACATATATAATTATTATATCATCTTATATAAATATTCAATAATTATCATAATTATACATGGTAGAGGACTATGTTGGTTTAATATCTTCAGATACTATATATAAAATCTACTTTTTTAATAAAATATCCTCAACATATCCCATAAATAAATTCACATTACTAACCTTCTATACATATCATACATAGAATCTTCCATAAAAACCTAGTGAAGGAAAATAAATGAAATAGGGAGCTCATATTATCATTAACGGATTACATGGGAGATATAAATCATAATAGAATAATACAATCATAATGTAATGATAATATAATCATGTTCGTGTTTTCAATATAAAATATTCATACCCAAATAATATTATATCACAAACTACAAAATCATGCCATATCTATATGAATTAATAATAATTACATCTAATTATTAATCATAATTAAATATTGATAACATAGGCATGTGTCATTATAATCATAATAAGTCATAATCTTGTGAATATATATTTTCACAATCATGTACATACATAATATACATAATATATCTAGAAATAATAATAATCACACATAAAAATGTAATGAAATATATTCACAATCATGTCTTCACATATTATTTTGAGAATATCTAGAATAATTACTAATGAATAAAAAAATATCAACCAAACCATTCAACATCATGTCTACACATTTTCCAATGTTTATAACTATAAGAAATCATAATCATTCATCAAAATGGGAACAAAGATATACTCAGTTATTACTAAGGTCATCATCATTTTCTAATGAGATGAAAACATCACATTTCCAAATTAGTTTTTGTGATATAAAAGTCCAAACTATCACATAATCACAATCTATTAAAATTAATTACATGATATCATTAAAAATTTATCATATTATCATAGAATAACACATTGAAATTAAATGAGTTTTGAAAACATATAATCACTATAATAGTAAGACAAAATATGAAAGAATAAATATTGTATCATTTAATTACATCCCTAGTAAATCATAAGTAACATCAATGAATGTTATCATAGATTATAATTTCTATAAAAGATCAATTGAATATTTCTTAAGGAAAATACAATTTTCTTTTTTAAAATAAAATACCTAATGTATAAAACTTGTAGAAATATTATGGAGATAATATTCATTGAAATAATCCATGGAAAATGTAATGTAACTATAAAATAATTAAGTGGTCATGATATTGGTAAATTCCTTTTTTTGTAATTGTTAAAAAAATTATGTTCCCAAAATTGGTAAGAAAGTTCCACCATCCCAAAAACATTATTATTATACTTTATAAATTATTAAAAATATAATAAACCATGGGTAGAAATTAATTTAATAAATTATTCAATAATTTATAAAACACCTTGAATATCATTATACTTATAATGTGAAGATGGAAGAAAATAATTTCTGACCAAAGAGGAAATAAAGCAACATTTTCCTAAATGCATATGTATCAATAATTTTAATTACTAAAGAGTAAAAATTGTAATATTACTTTAATATTACATGAATAAATATATTTTAATAATATAAAACGCTTTTTATCATTAAAGGATCATATAATTCCCCTTAATGTAATTTCATTCTCAAACAATAACAATTAAAATGATATTAAAACATAAATCCCTTGCCACAACTCTCTCCTTAATTTATTCTAGATTGAAACTACATATAATAAATATAGATTTATTTTAAATATATTAAAAAACAATATTTATATATAAAAACCTATTTTCCATTCTGTTAAATTATCTAATTATCCAATTACTAAATATTCATCTTTAAAATGGACCTTGAGGAGACAACTATTCAATTTTCTATACATGTTTTAGATCACCTATTTTTTGAAATTAACTGTACTAATGATTTAATAATATATAAAATCACAATATGTATATAATTATAATATTATTCATTATATAAATAGTTAGAACTTTCTTCTTAATACATGGAAGAAAAATGAATTACATAACATTGTGGAGGTGGTAGTCCTCATGAACACTTGACTGATGTTTCCATTATTTGATGGTTGAAATTAATAATGTGTAAATTATAAATCACTATTAATAATCATCATTATATAATAAATATGACATATATTAAATAAATTTGTCATTTTTACCACACATGTGAAGAGTAATGAAAAAAATCACCTCGCTTCATAGAGGTGCTAGTCTACATGTACACATGAGAGATGTTATCATTTACTAAAAAATGAAAAACGAAATAGACAAAGGTTATGAAAAATAATTAAAATATATTTTAGATAAATTTATTCTTATATTAGATTTTTTATGTTTTAATTGAAAAAGGTAAAATTATAAATAAAAATTAATAGATTTGTTATAGAAATTACCTCCCTTTTTAGAGTCCTCTTTTGTAATTCTTATTACGTTTCCATGGGATGGTTTTTTAAAGATTAGATAACCTAAAAAATGTAGATAATTATGTTGAAAATATTTTTTCCATGGGTTTGAATAAAGTAAGTGGATCAATTTGGTGGGAGGAATAGAGAATTGGTGGTCTCCTTTTATAATGTTGGAAATGACTAATATAGAATTACTTAAAATATTTTAATATAATATATTATTTTACATAGTTAAAGAAGAAGAAATATGAAAAAAATTTAATCTAAAAGTGTTTATATTTAAAATAACTCCTAACAAAAAAAATTATTTACATGTTTCATTTTAAACCTTATCATTTGGTTTACCATATTAGTTAACTAATTTTTACTTTAAAATTTGTAATAAAATTTTCAATACTAAAGTGATATAGATTTACATATAAGGTAGAAATTGTCTCGAAAATTGTAAGAGGGGGAAAATTTTTCCCAAATACCACCGTATTTTCCAATTTCTAAATTATAATGTTTTTTCAATCATTTATTAATATATTATTATTATAAAATCCAATGAAACTCGTTTAAATAAAATTCCCATAATTTAAATTTTAATACATGAATAAATACATAAAATGGGAATATAAAATCATTAAAAATAATTTAAAAATATTATTAATAATTAATTTATATGAAACCTTAATTAATAAAAAAATATACTTTTGATGTTTTCAAGATAACTTATTTTGATTTTTTTTATTTCCTACACAAACAATATGTCTTCATTTTGTAAGCATTTAAGGTAACTATAACACAAATAAGAATTAATAATATATACCCATCATAAAAATAAATATATTATGTTAAAATAATCGTATATATTCATTAATAACTTCACCTTATCATTATGTGAGCATATAAAAAATTTAAAACAATGAGAGTGTCATTTTGTAATATACCATTACATAAAACAATATAATGAATGTTTTAAAAGATAAACATCACAAAAATATCATATATTAAAATATATGAATGTTATTGTCTAATTAATATAATAAAATAAAATATATTCTATTGTATATCATATTATCTGATTTTAACATTATATATCAAATTTCTACCTTTACCGTGGTGATAAATCTTACTACATGTACTATTAATAATGATTGAAAATAATCTATGATAGTTTAATAAATTTTTACCTCTTGATTAATAATATGCCATCCATTTTTTAAGAATATACATCAATATTTTCACGAAATCAATTTTAAATTAATGTGTAGAAAGCAATAAAAACTACTGTTTAGAAAATTGAACTTTTAAGAATTAAACATGGTTTATTCTTATCCAATTCTATAAAAAAACAATTTGATAAATGTAAAATTATTTGAATAAAGATATATTTTATATATTTAATTAAAATAATTCATCAATACTGATTAACATTATTTATTAGTATAAAAAATAATTCCAAGGATAAAAAATTTTTTTTTGACAAACATATCATTTTTACATTCAAATGAAATTATCAATTAAAAAAATATATATAAATTCAATAAGTGTGTTAAAAATAATTTTTCATATTTATTATCATTCACAAGTATCAATAAAATATACACGGGTTAATTGTCAGATAACATACTACTATTCAATTTTATATCATAGTAAATTTATAGTTAGTGTTGTGTGTAAAATAAGTTATCAAAAAATTAAAATAATTTAGTGTGGATTATATCCAAAAATATTGTGGTGTTGAATTCTAACCCCTTGTACGAATTAATCTGTTGAAACTCCATCGCAATGATTCAAAAACCCATGGATACATCTGGCTTATAATATATTTATGTTCTCATTTAGTATCCAGATATTTATGTTTTCGCCACAAAACATTAACAATGCGAGTGCACTTGTTCCGAATAACATTTATTCTTTGATCTAGAATCTACATATATTGTTCTACATAATGGAGGTATTTCTCCAGGGGTGGGTCAACATATTTCAATAAATTTTATGGATCTGGTATATATAACCTTAGGATAGATACATGGAACACATCATGATCTTGAGAGAGATTTTATGGAAGAGAAAAAATATAAGAAACAATTCCAACATGTTCAATAAATTCAAAGGGATTGATATATCTAGGGATCATATTTCCTTTCGTTCCAATTCACACAACCTTATTACAAGGTGAAATTCTTAGGAATACCTTATCACCAAATTAAAACTCTAGATTTTACATATTAAATTCAATATAACTTTTTTATCTGATACTAGATGTCATTATGTAATATTTATTGGATCTAAAAATCTCTATCATTTCTTCACCATGATATAGTCCCAATCGATTTATTTTTTCAACATTAACACAAAACATTTGAGTTCTTCACTTCTTACCATAGAGGGCTTCATAATAAGCCATATAAATAATTATGTGAAATCTATTGTTATAAGGAAACTCTACCAAAGAAATGTATAAATACGAAATAATATTAAAATCCATAGAACCAGACCTGAACATTTAAATCCAAATCAGGAGTCCTGTAATTTTTCCTGAATTTTAAATAGGGGTGTGGCATAAGATATCACCATATCATCTTGTATGATGAAAATCCATGTTCATTCATTGAAGAATCACGATAGATTACAAATCATTCATCAATAGAGGGTAATGTTAGCACATGTACAGTAATCAACCTTATATTTTGTTTCGTAAAATTTTCATTACATTCATCTATCCATAGTAACTTGGATCCCTTCCATATCAAAATAGTAATTATATTAGACTAATGTGAGAAAATATTCATATAACATTGATAATATTCATAGAACCCCTGAAAAATAAAAATTTCATTTACCATTGTTGCTCTAGTTCACTGGTCGATAACTTCTATATTTGAAAGAGATACTGATATACCCTCTCTTGAGATTATATAACCCAATAAATAAAGATTATGTATCTGAAATTTGTACATGGAAATTTTCCATACATCTTATCATTCCCCATGATATTCAATAAAATAATGTAATGTTATTCATTACCTTATTTTTTCTTTCAATATATAATAATATCATATGCAATAACAACCACAAACTGATCAAGGTAATATATATTGAATTAATTCATAAGATCTATAAAGATATTGGTATTTACAAATTATATTAATATAAATTCATAATTTTCATACCTTGTATAGAGGGATTAATTTAGTATATCCTCCATCCAAACACCCAATTAATGACACCATAGTGAATCAAAATATTTAAAAACTATAGAGCTCTATAATTTTGACCAGATTTGACATCAATGTGGGTTAAAGGATAATTTTTCATCATATTGATCTTTTTAATTTATCTATAATCATGGAGAATATGCATTTAATCATATTTATTCATAATAAAAAGAACATTTGAACCCCACAATAACATGCTCAGATGTATTAATCCATCATAAATATTCTTTGAGTGTTATTTATTCAATTGATTTTACCCAACTAGGTCAATTCTATAATATGTATTTGAAATAGGTGTAATACTAGGAATGTGTTCTATTGAATACTAAAAATCCATATTTGGGTAAATATATGGATAATTATTTTATAAATACATACAAATAATCCCAAAAGATAGGTAAATAAATATCATTCATTTTTTACCAAATCATATTAGATAAATATCCTTAATGAATATACGTTAAGACTGATATAATATTATTAAATTCCATTGGATGTTCATATTACTCATCTCATTGAAATATGATCATATGCTGATTTAAAATATCAAATGTGACTTCACATCCATAGAAATTGATATGAGGTATATATATAGAGATCTAATCAATGCCCAAAATTCAATTAAAATCAATTAGAGGGAGAATAAATTTTTTTTTGGAAAAACATTCCCACATACATCGATTAGCGTGGAGAAATATACTTGATGTTATATCACCATACCATTATTATTTTTACTACTTACTCATATCTAATCATTCATTTGTTGAATGATTCCCTTAAAAAATTATTTAGATATTAATGAGTAGTTATAGTTAGAATCTACTAATCCAATTTCAATTATAAAGTGGATGGTATTAATTCCTCAAACTATATTGTTCCCTTTACCAACTTTAGTTTTCATTATATTGTCCTTCAATTTATTCATTGTCTTATAGGGTTGTTATGGTCCCCCATCTTCATTAGATCTTGTATAAGATTATTGATTTTCATGTTTCCCAATATCCCATTCATCAACAAATCATAAAATCAATATTTAAATCCTCCATCGCAAATATTACCTTTTTATAAATTTTTACCCATCATCAAAATTAACAAAATTTATGGCCACCATTTTCACAATGACAGTATTTCCCAGTTCCTTTTAAATTATTTTTTGGGTACATTCCTTAAAATTTTAATGATTTTCTTCGTTTGAATATGATTCTTCTAGGGTATTTCCCATTAAATATTCTATAATGATCCATGTTTCTCTTATTGTCACTAAAACTACATTAATAATTGGATTAACTATAGATACCATATATTTATACAAATATTATTACATGATTTTAAGGATAATTAACCATAAAATTCAAACCAAGGATCTTAATGTATTGTTTACATGGAATACTAGGTAAATAAAATGAAAAATAGGGAAATTGAATAAATCATAATTATATTAATCTTCCATAAATAGATCCTGACATCCTTCTATGTCCATTTTCTAGATAGGATAAATTGTGGAATACATAGATAAAAAAATGACCTAAAATCCCATTATGGGAATAAGTATAGAAAATAAGAACAACAGTTGGGTTTGAAGGCATAACAAGATAACCTAAAATTCATGGATCCTGGATAAACATGTGGAATCCAAATATATATAACACAATATAATATGATCAAGGAAGCATAATAATATTCTCTAAACATAAAATATGACATAGAAATGTGGCAAGGCTAACTATAAAGACTATATTACATGGAGGAAAAAGTACTATAATGGACTTGGTCTAATGCCTACCCTCATAGAATATGAATCATGAGACTAAAAAATAACCAATGCATTGTATTTCTATTTAGGAAAACCCAGTATAACATGTTCATGCATATGTTTTCCGCATGGTGAATCAAACATAAGAATAAATAGAATGATTACCCATGGAAGGAAATGGGTATCATAATCATGTTATAAAGAATAACCAATGGGTGTGTAATAATGGTGTCCATTAATCAATAGATTTAAATAATACATTGATATTTATAATGGAAAATAATCACATATCATGAAAAATTATGTCCACCTGAGGTGAATTTTTTTAAAAATAGTGTTTAATAATCAATTGATATGAGCCACTCTAATGAGGTTAAATGAGAACTATTAAAGAATATTTAATGAGTGAAAAGGTATAATTGTTTTTATAAACCCCGAAATAAATTATTATAGTTTTTCATTTTATAATTATTTCTTTATTAAAATAATTGACTTATAATATATTATGTATTGTTCCTGAAATTTTGGAAGAAATTGGGAAATTCGCTTTAATCACGCTTACTTATGAGGATGAATTAAGAATGGATCTTTTTAAAATATTCATTTAACCATCACATAAAGATAGATTTAGGTTCATAATTATTTTTGGAACATAGAAATAGAATATTGGGGAAGTATAAAATAATAATGAAGAAATAAGTTGGACAAAACAGAGAGAAAGTGTTACCAAAAGGTATTTTAGAGGCTCAAAGATACTCCCTTAACTTGTGTTGGAACTTAACTTGCACTTAATATCCTGGAAAACAAAATTTGATCGATTAATTAATTATTTGTAACCTATTCTAAATATATTTAGTTTATTATAACTTTAATAATTTCATTTATGTAAATTTTTATTTGTTATAATATTTAATTGTTTTGATATGGGAGAGTTAGTTTCATGATGTTATGAACAAATTCCCTTCAGTTTAATTAGCGGAGTTATTTTAAAATAGAAAAAAACTAATGAAGCCTAATTATATGATATATATTTTCCTTTTTAATTTTAAATTTCCCCATATTTCATTCTTATTTCTTGTAATAGTACGATTCTTTATATAGAATGACAATGTTAAAATTTTAGTTTATCTTGGGTATTTTTCGTTCACCACAAACTAGTTTGTTTTATTATTTTTTATTATAAAAATATATATTAGTTACAGAACATGATAAATGATATATAATAAATATTTCAACATTACATAACTATAATAATGTTTTTATGACTATCCTTGAATGTTGTATGGGATGAAGAAAACCAATCATCCATGAAGGTGTTGAATCCATACCTCCCGGATGATGTATTCATTTTTAGAATAATAGTTGAAGTTAAGGGATTTAATGACGGATATCAAATAATAAAAATATAGTTATAGTATATATATTATATTGGAGTTATCATGTAACATTTTATAGTGAAGGAAAGGATGAGGTATAAAAAATAATGAATTCAGAAGGGAAAGGTGGAGGATTTTATATATTGAGTATTTTCTCCTTGAGAACCTCATTAAGTTACTTGGGTTGGGACTTTTTTTCAGATAGAAATCTCATAGAAGTGGGTAAGAGGATTGGGAAGATAATTAAGTATAATTTAGACTATATTCAATGCTTATAATGAGTAAATATAAGGGGTGGTGAGGAGTGGTATTTATAGTGGTTGGAGAGGCGTGTTTTGATTATATTATTCCTTTTTTTTATTTTTATAGAATAATATTAATACTTATTATTCCAAATACTGAATATATCAAAATGTTTTGGAAGGTTCAAAAAAAATTTCTGTTACCTCATTAATACATCATACATGACCAAATAATTCATGAGTTTGTTAAGTACAAAAAATTGTCATATTTCATTATTCACACAAAATCCAACTATTTTAGAAAAATATTTCGAATTAACCATAACAATTTTTCGATATTTCAATTTCCAAATTGGAATCTATATTATGAAAATAATTTTCAATGTATGAGAAAAATAATTTTTAATTAACATTATTATTTATTCAATGTATATAAGTTTCAATATTATAACTATTTTATGAAGCATTAAAAAATTAATTAAGGTCACATAAAATTTTCGTATAATTATATAATGAAAATATTAATTTATAAATCCCTTTTATGAAAATGTATTCTATAATAAATCATTAAATTAATTAAAATATTTTTAATAAATATTTATGTCTGAAAAAATATGAATAATTAATTTATCATTTTTATAAATATTATTTACCTATACCATGATATAAAGAAGTCATATTTTAATTTTTATGATACATAAATAGTATTTAAAATTATATAGGTGAAGTTATTATTCAATTGACTATTTTACTATTCATAATCATCATATTAAAATTCCCACAATTAGATAACTATTCCACTGGTATAGGTTCCTTAATTTATATAAATACCAAATAATTCTATCTTCATTAATGAGAATAATGTTTTTAATTGATTATCTATTTGATTTATCTATTTTATACAATATAACACAATTATAAAAAGGAAAATTCTATTAAAAAACATTTGGGTTATTACATCTTCCACTCTACATTTAAACCTTCAATGAATATTGAATTATTTCCTAATAGTTACAAAATTCCCTTATGGATAACACCTTTAAAATAATTTGTATCATTCCTCTGAAGAATTAAAAGAATTTACTCACAGGTTTGAGGATAATGATAGTATAATACATTGAGTTTCTTCTATAATTTTCATTGTAGTTTCAAATAGATTCATTATCCTTCAAATTATGATCCAAGAAGTCGATTTACATCTTAGTGTGGTGAGTTTAAGGGTATTATTTATTAAGTAATACCCACTTTATTTCGACCCAATCCATGTATTTTATTTCTTTATATTTCCTAATAGTCTTGATTATACACCACTATTGACCAGCTTCACCATCCTCGTAATAAACTCTTAATAAAAAACTCTCTCGGTCCAATAAATAAACATTGAATTTTTTTCCATAACATTGATCCATTTCATAGAAAGGATTGGATTATAAGACCCATGGAATGACGTTTTATGTTTTTCACATTGATGACATGATATCATGTTTATCCCTTAGTATATTAAGAATCTCAAATTGGTTCACATAATATCTAATAGATTGGGATATTTGAGTATGCATAGTCACAGTATATTTAATTATAGCTCAAAATCCATTTGGTTACTCATGTCCATGGTCATTGCATTAGACATGAATTTATTTTTTCACATGATCCTTCCAAGTTTCATACATTTACTAAAACCCTAAATATTAACTTTGTTTTAATTTCAATTGAAAATAATCTAAGCAATAAACCATGTGAATTTGAAAATAATTCTTATGTGGCCCTAAATTACAACACCTTATTTCATCACATGGAAAAAAATGTTCATCACAAATCACTATGTAATTCATCATAATGGTTAATAAAGAGAATTTAATAAACCAAATAATATCCCCTGGGAGTGTCTATCAAGGTGTGTAGTATTATGAATACTCCAAAATCACTTCGGATGATCAAGATAATAATGAATCAAACCCTTTAAATGTTATTATCCATGGTGAATCTATGACACAAATTTATTCACATGTTAGTATCAAGACATGTACATATTTTCTAGGAATTTTATATTCATTTAATTAATATAACTTTTCATTTTATCCTATACTTATGTTTGTCATAAATGTTCTCACTATATTCTTATAACGCAAATCAACAAAAAAGATAATGAATCATCTAATACAACAAATACTGACCTAAGAATAATGAGAGATAATATTAAATTATTCTAGATGAACATTAATTACATATTAAAATTCTACATGATCAAGTACAATAATAGCTTATATTAATTCTAGATGAGATACATAATCGACATATTTCTTAAAAAATCTATAATATCTCCCATAATGATCTTCATAATATTACCTTTGTAGAAATACCATACATAGAACATTCCCTAAAAACCTAGGGAAGGAAAATATAAGAATAATTGAGATCAGATACCCAGTAATAGTACACATGGTAGATATCAATAATAAGTTCATAGTATGATCATAAGGGTATGATAATATAATGAATTACATGTCCTCAATATAAAATTATAATTCTCATAAAACCATTGATCATAAACTCAAAAATAAATATATATCCATACCCATGGTTAATTAGGTTATTCATGCATTAATAATCATTCAAGAGTAAATACATAGGCATGTGACATGATAATCATATGATGTGACAATCTTATGATTAGAGTTATTTGTAATCATGAAAACGTATGACACAATGAGTAAATATTGAAGTGATCATACTCAAAAATCAGAATGTGAAAAAATATATTTATAATCACACATATGATCATTTTTTTGATCATAGCTAGAAGTATCTATACTCACACAAGAAAATATGAAAAATATATTATCAATCATGATCCTACATTTTATTGTGATCAAATATAGAATAAATTCTACTCATTCATAAAAATTAAAAATGAATATTAACATCCATTTCTACCCTTATTATCATCCTCAAATGAGATATCAATATCACAATACCGAATGAATTTTATGGATACAAAATTCCCAGAATTCATATAATAATAATCCAATCATGTGTATTCCCTAAGATAAGAAAACATTCATCATGTCATTATATCCTAACCAAGGAAAAATAAATAGGTTTCCTGATCATCTCATAATTAATATCATAAACCATCTAGAGAAATAATTAGGATGATATCTTTAGACAATGTCATTATTAAAGAATATGTAACATTAAATAATATTATCATTGATGAAAAATTGCATTAAAATATCAGTGGAATATGTCTTGAGAAAAATATCCTATTCATTTAAAATCCAATTATTTAAATTTGTAATATTTTAACAATTTACTAAAAGAAATTATATATAATTGACCATGAAAATATATAATGACAAATTCAAATAATTTAGATTTCAAGATGGAGGGAAATTTTGTTCTTTCTATAATCATTGAAAACAAATATTTTGTTCACTCCATTTGTAAAAATTACTTCATTCAAAAAATTAAAAGAAGATTATTTTTAAACCATTTTAAATAATTTAAAAAATGGGTAAAAGGTAAATTAATAAATTAATATAAAATATTGAAAACATTCTTGAAATCATTTTAAATATAATATGGACAGGATTTAAAATCATTTTTGGAAAATAAGAAATAAGACAAATTTTTCTTTCAATATATCATTATTTTTAAGTACCAAAGAGAATAAAATTGTACAATTAAATTAAAATTACATGAATTGAAGGAGGTTAATAAAATAAAAAAAATTCTAAAAATTTTTTCATATAATTTTCCTCAATGGAAATTAATGCACAAACAATCCTCATTAAATAAAGATCGATAAATAAACCCCTTACAAAAAGTCAAATATTTATTAATAAATGATTGAACCTACTATATAATAAATATAATTTTATGATATATATTTATTAGTAAAATATATTCATAAATATCTTAATATTTAGCATTCGTTTAAAATATTCAATAATCCATTAATTAACAACTCTTCCTTCAAATGGACATTTAGGTGAAAACTGATCCATTTTATATGCATGTGATTGGTTCAATGGTTCTTGTTCAAGAACCTTGGTAATGTTTTAAACATATATATATTCATTATTTGGAAATAATTATCATATTATTCATTATATATTAGTTCATTAACATTCACAAAATTTAATGATGAAAAATTGATTAGGACACTTCATGGAGAGAGTTTCTCATCTCTATGCACGAGAGAAGTTTCTATTTATTGATGGAAGGATAAAATAAAGGTAAATTATAACTAACGTTTGTAGAATAATTATTATATCATAAATATAATATATATTCATTAAATATATCCTTATTACTATGAATATATAGAGGCAATGAAAAATATCATATCACTTTGTTGAGGTGGTAGTCCACATGTACACATAATCCACATTATCATTTATTAACGGACTTTCCGAAAACATAATAACATATTAGTTTATGGGAAATACTAATTTTATTATATTTCAATGATTAGGAAATACATTAATTGTGTAAAAAGGATTACCAGGAAAGAGACAAGTTAAAATAATTTACTCCTCTCTGAGAAATATCCATTGGATTAATTCCTTGGGATTGTAGGGATGGAATTTTGGGGTGAAATGAACCTCCATAAATTGTAAAATAATGTTTAAAATATTTGTTTGGGTTTTTTGT
Organism: Viscum album; assembly: GCA_963277665.1. NCBI lineage: Eukaryota > Viridiplantae > Streptophyta > Magnoliopsida > Santalales > Viscaceae > Viscum > Viscum album. The sequence goes on along the minus strand of OY728120.1, from coordinate 693,580,756 downwards.
AGCTAATTAGACCCAGTGGTGTGAATAATATTTGAGGGGTAGTATCTTTTTATAGTTAATGAAAGGATACACTAGAAAATACATAAAATATTTCATTATAATAAATTATTTGTCAAGGTAATGTGATTCTAATTGGAGAAATATTAAAAGATATGCCATTTTATGGTTGAAATACCTTCATCTAATTAAATTTCTCTATATTTATGTGGCATTTTCAGCCTTAAATTTTTTTTAATCCTTAATTAAAAAATTTTAGACATAATTGTGGTGAAAATGGTTTCCATACTAAAGGGTTATATATTTACCTATAAGGTAATTTTTTTTATAAAAAATGGTAAATGGATCAACTAATTGACCATATTACACCACGTTGTCCTATTTCAATATTTTTTTTATTTTTAATTTATTTCATAATATTATATTTAATTTAAATACCATTAATCTGTATTTATGAACTATTCACATATTTTGACGTTAAAGTCATTAATATAAGTTTTTTTATTATAAAGCCCTTAACAATAAAATATACATTATTGTTGAACATAAAATTCGTTTGGATTGTTAATTTTTCTAGAAAATATTACTTTTTTATGATTTTATAATCAATGACTTTGATATTTCGACTACCTACATGAGTGCTGTGTTAATTTTTGTAAGAATTTAAGGTAATCATACAGTCACTAATAATTAAAAAATTAAAAACAAAAAAAATAATGAATTTAGGATAAAAAATATAATTTATATTATTACATATAATTTTTTCATAACAATGTTTGAATTTAATAAAAATTTAATGAGAGGGTTAGTGACATTTTGGAATTTTCCCTTATTTCAAATAATATAATGTTATTCATCAAACACAAAAGGAATAAAGGACATAATTTGAAATATATTAAGGGATTGATTAAATTAAAGTCAACTAATGAAATATAGGAATGTTTTTGTATGATTTTGATGCCATATTCTTCAGTTTTATCCTTTTTATCCCAATTTACCCATTATCAAGGTGATAAAATTTATTGTAGGTAATATTAATAATACCTAAAAATAACAGGGTGAAATTTAAATAATTTCCACCAATATGTTATAAATATAGAATCCATATTTATAGATTAAACACCTAAAAGTTTTATAAATTAATATTGAAATAAGTTGGAAAAACACAACAAAGCCTATTTTTAGAAAACTACTTAATTAAGCATTAAACTAGATATATTCTTATCCCATTCATTGAAAAAAATAATTATATGAATATATAAAATTATTACTGAATATGTAATATATGTATTTAATTTAATCCATTCATCACGTGTTACTACTTTAATTTATTAAGATAAAAACATATAGCATTCATAAAAATTGTTTTTCAAGAAAATATTTCTTTTTTACATTAAAATGACTTAATCAATCGATAACTAATGAATTCAATATTTAAATGTGTAGAAAATAAATTTTATTAATTTATTCAGAGACATTCATACCAAAAAATCCATCAAATATGTGATAACAACCACATTATATAATAATAATTCTATAAAATATCACAGTTTGTTTATACCAGATATTCTATGTAATTTTTTTAAAAGGATAGGGATAGAGCCTCATTTATTATTAAATTAAAGAGAATACCACTTTAACTGGGTAGAGGGAGACCCATTACATAGCCATAAGTCCTAGGGGCATTTATCCTATTACATGACCTGTAGGCCCAATGTTTTCGCCTAAGGCCCATTGTGAGAATAATACTGCTACTTTACCTGCCTGCTATTATACCACACAGTACCCGCCGCTGCTATAGTGCTCTGCCACCGCTATAGTGTCCTACCGCTGCTACAATACCTGTCATTGCTACTGTGCCACCACTGTTACAATACACTATGCCAAATGGGTTTTGAACGCCCTTTTTTCTATGTAGTGAAAACTATCAAAGAAATTAAATACAATTATAGAGAAATATAGAGTATGACCTTTTATTATTTCATAACATGAGGCAATATAAATCCAATGCATCATATACATGAATCCCATATACAACTTTCTCTTCCATGTTAGCATATTTATAGGGCTCCTTCATTGTAACATGGGTCTATAACCCATATATTCTTCAATATTGGAGTAGTACGATGTGTAATCATTGATAATTTTTTTAAAATTCATTCTAATGATAATGACATATTAATCTAAAATTTATCATTTTTATAATTTTGATTTAATTTTACATTTAAAATTCTATATCGAAATTAATATATATTTTAATGATTTTTCTAAATTACCAAAATGTAACATAATAAATTTTATTTATTAATGTACAAATTTTTTATCATGTCCTAATATACCTCAAAATTGGAATTAGAATATCTCATTACATTGATATTTTAATGGTATGGATCCATATGTGTTATAACATAACTCAAATTGAGGATTAATAAGCATTCAAAAAGTATTTATTTAGGAATTATTTCTAACTACATTAGCTCAACGATCTTTTATATGTTTATTGGACACCCCAATCAAGAAATATTCAACTTGGATATCTTCAGTATTTCTTATTTGTTGTACCATGTCATACAACGGGGATTAAACCATTATGTGTAATAGGTCCCATCAAGCCATAACATTTTAATAAAATCCCAAATAATTCAATGCACCCTGATGGGACTAGATAAGCACATTCAGTTATGGTTTCATTTTAACTCATATAATTGAATTCTATAATAACTAAAAATATTCTATGATGTATATTCATATTATGTATTAAAATAATTTTTTCCCTTTTCATAAGAATTTTTTTATTATGTAAATTTAACATAATTAATAAATAATGTCTCAATAATGTAATTTATATATAATCCATTTATTTTATTTGAATTTATATTATTTTAGTTAATTTATTTATTTATTTTTGATTATGTATAAAAATGCATCTCATAAAAAAATAATTATATATAAATGAGATATAAGTTTAATTTAATAAACACGGGACAATCATGAGCTTCACTACATCATAGTTTACTGAGAATAAACTAAACTAAACATTTACCTTTGGGGAATAACTCCTTAACCGAGTTTGGTTTGAGTTGCAGCATTCCTCATATTCACCTTTGTGTATCCTTGGATTGTTCCACCTCAACATGCGTTTTGATCTACCTCCCCTCCTTGGTCATCCATACATAAAATATATTTACTCACACATAGCTATGTAGTAACTAGGTGTGGTGTTACATAAAATAATCTATTGACATACAGGTCCTATAAAATAACGGGGGGATGTATAACACATATGATATCTTATTAATTTAATAAACTAATTATTACATTCAAATCCCAGGAAATAAATATTAAATATAATATAAATACAATAACGACATTGTTTTTTCAAGTTCATGATCATCCACGCATGCAACAAATAATAAATTTAATAAAACCTTTATAATTAATTATTATTCATTCATTATTAATATAAATCCATAGATTTTGAAAATTAATTATCTAATTAAGTAATTTATTGATTTATCAAAAATGTAAATCTAATAGTCTTGGAGATACTATATTTATAAAATTTAAATATATTAAAAAATGTAGTTTACTTACAAATAATTATGTAATTGATTTGTGTTGGAGGAATGATAGTATATACACCCAATGAACTACGCAACATACCATATGGTTATTAGTGTGAATTATTTACATAAGAAACATATATAATGAATAGTATGTCAAGATATTACATGATTTTTAGTTCTAGGAGACAATCCAAGAAGTCATATCAATAGTTAAGGGACATAAATACATTTTAATATACAAATCAAGTATCACTGTTAATTTACATGAAGTACACATCATATATAATTAATATAAAAATTCAGTATTTCTAAAATCATAAAAATATTAACAAATTTGATCATTTAAATATATTTTTAATTTCATAATTAATTTTTATTTCATAACTAAATTTAATATCATGAAATTAATTCATGTGGTATATATCTTGACTTGGTTTGTAGTGTGCATGAACTGGTATGAGTTACATGAAATGTGCAACCCGACACACAGAATGAACTATGTTATTTAGCCTAAATCATGAAATACATAGGGATTCAGGGCATATTTCACGTGTACATTGATGTTTTATGTAGTGTGTATCGCTAAAACATTTCATGTAGTCACAATCGGAATGTGTTTCTCGGCATGTAGTAAATACACAGAGTGTGATGATTACATATCATATACTCTGACCACATAGTTTCCATGATTCTCATTAGAAAAAATCATGTGGGGTTACATAGTGTTTACGTATTATACATTTCATGCAACCATTAAATATGTATTTCATATTACATATCAATATATTTCTTACTATAAGAAAATTTATTGTTCTCCCAATCAATGAGATATTAAAACACATTGGACATGTACTCCATGATTAGGTGGTAAAAATTAAACTCTTTACAATTCTGGATTTGATAACAAAAAATGAGAATTAATTGTATCCATTTAAAATTAAAACATAAAAATGAAATATTCAGTCACTTACATACCAACGAGTATTTAGTTTTAGAGTTATATAAAATTGTGAAAACACCCATGATGCAACAAAACCTATATATTTCCATCCAAATGTGAATTGTTCCCATTATACATAGGGGTTATTATTACATGATAATTTTTCAACTTGTCTCATAAAATTTTAAATAAATGGTTTATATATCTTATTTATTATCATCCTCATAACCTAGTGGAATTAAAACATATGATGCGTGATCTTACATTCCTAGTAAGTATAAACATATGCATCAATCGAATATACACGATGAGTATAAGATGATCTTATGTGCATGAGAACAAAATAAAAGTGCATGACTATAATATAAAGTTGTTTATAACAATAAAAATATAGAACATAAAACATGATTCTGGGAATATGAAAAGAGTCATTTGAGGGAACAATCATGAACAATGTGAACTAAATAAGGTTATATGATACCATCAAAAGTCATATGATGTATAGAGAAGTATTATTGTTTTATTGGGACATCATAATATCATTTTAAAATCATCTAACTAGGATAATTTCAATATTATGTTAGGAGTAACATCCAACTGGTTAACTACCTAATCACTGAGGAGTTACTTATATTCAGTAGACACTAGATCTCATAGGAGTAACTTCTATCCAGATAACTCCGTCACATTACCCAAAGCATTTTATTTCTATATCCGGGTTACACATCATCTTGAGTAATATTAGGCTCACCCATCATCATCAATAATTCTCAATAACTATAATATTTATAATTTATATATAACATTCATTTAATCATAAAACACTTAGAGACAACCATCATTCTATAAGTAACTAGGTAAACTCATGGAAATGGTTTCTTGACAATTTTTTTGAAGAAATATTACTATGATATCTATAGAAAACACCAAGATGCTATCAATAGATCATATCATAAGTGAATCATTAGACATATAAGGCTAATTAAAACATATAAAATACATTGAAAAGAGTATATTTCCATTTCTATTAAAATGAGGAAAATATACTATTATTTCGGTATCTTAAGAAAATAAATAATTAATTGAATATTAAGGAATAATTTTTTATTTAAAATAAACATAGAAAATTTTAAAGGGTGATTCAATAAAATGAATAATCAGGGTGGTGGTAAATTTCTTTTCATGTGGTAAATAATGAAATAATGATTCCTTTCACAGAGTTTGTTAAAACACATAAATAAAGGATTTAGAAAATTAGTAAATATTTATTTTAAAATATTTTAATCAAAATTTAAATATTGTTGATATTTTATTTAACAAATATTTATATCATAAAAATTGAAAAATGATTTTTTTCCAAAATATGGACATGGAAGAAAATGTCCATTGACTAAATAGGAATTAATAATAGATTTTCGTAAAGAATAGTAATGATCATTTTTAAGGAATGGGATAGAAGAATGGTAGTAAAAATTTAAAACCCTAGAAATATAAAAATGGGAAAAATATATGGGGATTAGGATTTTATGAGCGTATAATTTGTCTAAATGATATTCAGGTATAAAAAATCTGGATTAAAAATGGGATTACCACATAATGAATTACAGTTTATGTAAATTTTAAATCATGAACCCCTTAGAATAAATAAAATTAAATGAAATAATCAATACCATGAATATAAATATATTCATGATATAGAATATCAAAGGTTTATTATATACATAATATTAATTGAAATAGGTTCAAAACATGAAACATATCTAAATAAAACAATATTGAGATAAATAATACCTACAATGATCAAATCATTTGATGTTAGATTCAAAAAATAAAATAGTTAAATGAATCAAATTTAAGTCTATATAAAATAATTATAAATAAAAAATAAAAATTACTACATAATCTCACACATTACTTTTTGAATGGCATAGTTAATAATTAAGTGATATAACCCAATGAAAAAAATTAGCTATGAAACACATTTATTCTTGTCACACCTTATAACAACCTTTATTTATTCTCTTGAATAATAAACACATATAAATTATTCAAAATATTAATATAAACTTTCATGTTTATTCTGTCATGACCCTTCCTCCGGGGCCTATTCTATGACTACCCCAGGCCCACCTTCCATAGTCTAGAGGAAGTGTCATGAAAATCTATAATTCATTAACACAACCACACACTTCCAATAGTTTCAAAAAAAAATGTATATCATTCTTCAAATAAAACTTCATAACAATATATTGATGAAATTATAGTGCTAGAATGTTATTTGATTGCTATCAGGTGGGTGATTTAGTTAATGTAACACCCAATGGTTTTAAAAGTAAATGCATAAAACATTGATTTATTTAAATAGTTATAAGTATATTTTAAATAGAATTTTAAATCATCAATGATTTTAATTTTGAAAAACAGATATACACGATTGTGATCAGTATGCTATTTAGCATCTAACAAGACCAACATTATTTTTGGTGAATAGGTAACAGCCTTATGAATAGTAATGATACCCTTAAAAATTGTAACATTCCCATATGAATATTTACATCACCTATGATAGTATACATATGTGTTTTTATTGAAGTGATGGTATACCAATATCTTGGAAGATGTTAATAAATGTTTTAAAATTGTTGTTTTTGGAAAAAGAATTATTTTATTTAAAATTTAAATTAATCCTATTTTAAAAATTATTTTCCAAAAAATTGAGATATTTTTTAATTCTCGACGTTGAAAAATTTTTAGGGCGAATTTTTCAGATTTTTTTGGAAATAAATGAAATTATTATGAATAGTGAAATACTGTAAAATACCGCCTATATAAATTATCAGTTAAATACACTATTGTTGACATCCTAGATGATATAAGAACACTTGTTTTGAATTCAAATACTTTATATACTATTTTTTTCCAAGAATTATGACCATTCGTTAATTGAACAACAATATAAGTCAAATGACAATAACTATTTACAACTCCTCTCCTCCAATATAAATAACATTCATTTCCCCACTCTTCCTCCCATACCTCTCAAGCCTTGAGGATCACTTATGTTCTTCCAAATACTCCTATCATGCCCCTTATCCACATCCAATACCTACTGGTCTCACCAATAGTCCAAAACCATGGGCCTTAAGAAGGATCTCAAGGAGAAGAGATCAAGAGATAAATATCCTCTTTTGTTTTCTTTTTCTCATTTTCATTTATATTCTTCTTCATTCATCACCTTCCATATACAAGAGGCATTAGTGATCCTGTATCTTAGATACTCTATATGACATCCTATATATGTAAGATTCACCATTATACATTTTCTCCTCACCTGCTTATTCTAGAAATTAAAACACTCTCTATTCTATGTCGACTTACTGACATCGCGGATGATGTGTTTTCAATTTCCATTACTCCCTTAAATATTGCTCATGAAGCCATTTTTATGTTTTATCCATGTTATAATTTTGTTTTATATCTTATGGAATGTTTTGGAATCATTTTTTACCAATTTTATTATTATTTTTTAAAAACAAAATATGTTTGTTATTATCGAATAATCTCAAAAATGACCAAAATGAATATCATTAATGTTTTAACTAATTAATTATCCTCATATCCAGATTCAAAATTATAATTGGTATAATTTAGTGATTTGGAAACATGTCAATACCATTTCAGTATACTTTTGGCATTTCTCATACAACCAGAATGAAATTCCATTACGAACCGCTCATGGAAACCATGTAATGCACACACCTGAAATAAGGGAAATAATAATGTATTAATAATGGATGGGTCGAATGATGTTATAAACTGATAATATAAGCTGTCATAAAAATAAAAATTTTCAATAAAATATTAATAAATCTATTTTATTCTTCATATAATAGGTTTAAACACGTTTTAAGGGAGTCTAACTCGAGGTAAGATATCCTATCATTCTCTGTTTTATTCACAAATCTCGTATATATTATGACCTTTTTAGTTTTGATAGATGGAGTATTATTTTTAACCACCCTTATACTGCCCTTATGATATATAAATATATAATTATTAACCCCTTTTATCTCTCATTAATTCCACCCATGTACACCTATTACCATGCCTAAATTTCATAAGTGATTTCTAAACCCAATTTCAATTCTTTTGGTTAACCTTGAACATCAATGGTTTTATCGATATAAGAGGATTTGTGAAATTAAATTTGATTTTAATATTCTTTAATATGTTTATTTATTGAATATATTTATATTACCTTCATTTAATCAATTATATCTTAAATTTTGGGGTATTTGTAAAGGGGTTTCCTCTTAAAATCCTTTTAGATGTCTCCTTTATGAAATTTATTGAGATTGTTCTTTTTATTCATGAGTCTCCTCTTCTAATTTAATAATGTTTTAATACTATAGTCCCCCTGTTATATGTTTTATTTCTATTTTTGAATAATAGGTCTTCATTATTTTCAGTGTGCAATGTTTTTGTTCTTTGAGTGTTTTTTTTCGATAAAATGGTATTTTGAAATGTGAATATGTTTTTCTCAAGGGTGTAAATGAGTTATGAAGTGATTTATTTATTATATGTTCCATGGAAATTATTTACGTTGGGTTGAACCCAATATAGCTTGTGATATGATGGTTGTGACCCATTATTTCTCAAGTTATGTTGGGTTGAGCCCATTATATCTCAATATATGGTGGGTGAGGCCCATTATATCTCCCTAATGCATTGGGTACTCCGAAGATGGAAGTTTACCAAATTATTATTCTATTTGTAAGGGTAAATATAAGGGGGATATGTTAAATATATCCCATGATAACTACATATTGTTTCCATGCTTGGAAATGATTTTTTTGAAATGGGTTTTTTTATTTTTATGTTATCACTTGACAAACCACTTCATTTCATATATCCATTACTGATATTTTTGTGCTCATCCAATGTTTTTAAATGTTTTCATAGGATATAAGGGTGTGTAAGAGAAATAATGAAGGCAATTTAAATTTCATAATGATTTTTCAAAGAAATTATGTTTTATTTGAAATGATATATACTTTAAAAAATGGATACTATTTTAATAGTGTACACATGTATGATTATGAGATGTTATGTTTGTTTTATTTTATAATTACAAAATACAATAAACCTGAAATTATCCTCAATGTGTAAGAATGTATTTATTTTATAAAACTCCAAATTATGTAATGTTTTAATGCAGGGTCCCTATAGTTGGATTCAAAGGTTGGTTTAGACAACATTTGGGGTTATAATGATGTTAATTTAATACAATAAATTATTTTTACTATATGGTTAATTTAAAATGATATTACATTTTAATATTACAATGTTACATTGACTAATATATTTCTATTCAAAATTGTTTTCCACATAATAAACATGGATGATGATGTAGGAAGGCACCAAGAAGATGATACATATCCGAATTTCCACCCTAGAAAGGTGGGAATCAGAACCATGCAGTTTGTGATAGAAATTGATCAGTTTACTATTGAAATGAATGGTAGTTTTATCTGTGCTAGAGAGGAACACTATTAATAATGAAGAATCATATCTTTTATAGAGAATTTTATGATCCAACATCCTCTAGCTGTCAATGGAACCACATATCCCGTGATTGATAAAGGATGGATCAATGCTCTAGAAAAGATATTTGATGTCATCGGATAATCAAAAAACTAAAAGCTAATACTGGATATTTATCATTTTTATGGTTATCCGGATCAGTTATGGTCTCTAGTTACGAATAAGATACAAAAAATGATCTTGATAGTCTGGAATGGAATGATTTTAAGAGTCGTTTCCTTAAATAGTGCTTTCCTAAAATAGTTAGTCTCACAATTGAGAGACAATTAATGGAAATGAAGTAGAAATATGATGAATCTATTTCCACATATGAATCCAATATTATAAGACTGACCAGGTATTTAATGGATTTTACTTAGGAATTTGATTGAAAAAATCATAGATTTTACCCTGGTTTGAATTCTTTTCTACAAAGCGATTTGGATTCACGGTAATTTAAATGCTATGAGAAACTTGTTCATTTTACTAAATAGTTGAGATTCATTTTTCAGACACATATGTTCCTCATGATGAAAAGAATAAAAAGTGGATAGGTTCGATGTCAATGGGGGAAAATCATTAACGAAATATTGATGTATGAAAATGATTTTCCCATCGTGTGAAAACTGTGGTATTATGTATCCAAGAGAATGTCTTGTAAATTCTTGGATGTGCTACTGAAGTGGAATGTTTGGACACCTATTTTGTGAGTGCATGGAATAAGGATAAAAAATTATTGAGATACCGATGGTGAGATGCATTAATTGTATGGAATTTGGTTATTTTTATAGTATTTTTAGAATCTAGTCACTCTGATAGGAGATCAACAAGATTGGAATAAGAAGGTTGTGGAAAATCCTTTTAAAGTATTTTTATAGTTGTTGGTCTTTAAAATGAAGTGGAATTAGTTACATTATTTCATTACATAGATTTTTATAAGGTCTTTTTTGAAATGGGGTCTATAGATTCCTTTAATAATAAGAATATTTCTTGTAAATTGGGAATTCCACTTCGTGAAATGAAATCATCACTTATAGTTAAGACACCATGGGAAAATATTAAAGAAAATAGAATTATTATAATATTTCTATTGGTATATATGGAAAGTAATTACCTAAAAAAAATGTTGTTCTTCCCTTGGTAGAGTTTTATGTTATACAAGGTATGTATTGGATTTCTGTTTTTTACAAAAAGGTTGATTGTAGAGCTAAAGAATTTGTTTTTATTGGGATTCAGTATGTATACAAGAATTAACCCATACAATTGAAAACATATCACGATGCAGAGAAACTATTGAAATAAGGAAATGAATGTTATTTTTCTCATATAATTGAGAATAAGGGAACTATTTTGATTTATTATGTTGCAGGGGTAATCCAATAACTTGATTTTTTTTATGATGAGTTATCTGATTTCATACCAGATAATGAAGTCAAATTCACAATTTACAATGTCTCTAATGCTAAACCAATTTCAAAACCCCCATATCGATTGACTCAAATGAAACTTAGTGAATTTAAATTAGAGTTGAAGTATTTTCTTGATAAATGATTCATTCATCGTAGCACTTCACCATGGGGTGATCATGTCTTGTTTGTTAAAAATAAATATTGTTCAATGAGAATTTATGAATGATCCCACCCCTAGTTTCCCAGAGCTAGTGGATTATTTAATTTAATTGGTATACATACAAGGTATAGGAATCCCAAAAGACAGAGTAGTTTAGTATTATTGGAAACAAGTTACATACATAATTTTAACATTACAACATGACGGGAAACAAAAAAATAATTTAATCCACTAGAAACATCATGTCTCCAAGATTATGCATGAAAATCAATCATAAATTACATCTTCATGTCCTGAGAAAATGAAACATAAGAAAAGGGTGAGATCAAATTCTAAGTAAGAGTAACAAATAGAAATTGATGATAATATAAACATTAGACATCGTGAAAAATTTAAAAGAGATGCCTATAATAATAAACATGAAAATTATTATGGTAGGAATATGAGCTAAATAAATAATGCCATAATTATACATAATAATATGTATTATATTAGTTTATTAACCTCAAGAACTTTAAATACTAGCATCATAATTATGGAAGTGGATATGCTGGACATCATAACCATACTGTCCAAGCCTCGTGCTAGGACCATAAAATAATCATTTTGTCAAGGCCTCGTTCCAAGACCATAGATTGTCTCATGAGACCTAATGTTGCATCGAGAGGATATAGAGGTCCCCACCAATATCATAATAAGTCTAGTTCATTCCTAATATGAGTGGGTGTTGACATAAACAACATATACATTCATATTGAAATTATCATAGGAAATGTAACTAACTTTCACCAATTATGGAACATAAACACTATCCATCCAGAATAATATGATGAATGGTTTTAGGATAGATCATCCACATTTTATTTATTGATAAAACCTTAAATAAAATATATTAAATTAATTCATAAATTATTAAACCAAATAATACCATGGAATCAATAAGAGCATTGAATGAAAACACTCTTATAAAATCATTAAGATATATTGAGATAAATACCCTTTTATTTTGAATAGAAGATTTATTTTGGAAAATAATTTGTATAAAACTAGAAGTGTAATAAGATAGTATTTTCATAATAAAATGAGTATTTTTAGAAGTAAAATTCTTTCCAGAAACATATTATACAGTGCCATTATAAATAGATATGAATTGGTGAAATTCCCTTGAATGAGGCTTCTATTTTGGAATAAATTTTGAAAGTTCCTTTTAAAACCTTTAACTATCCATAATATAAGGAAGGTTTATAGTTTTTAAACATATATATGATACTCACACCAAATATATGATGATTACATAATAATACATAATAATTTAATTGAGTTAATTAGACAATGAAAGTAACCAAGATGAAAATGGATGTTCGGGTGAAAACCCATACCTTAACTCCAAACGTGTTACTCTATTATAATTAAGCTCCTAGAATATGAAAATACACATTTAAATAACTTATTTCAGAACTTATTACACATGTACTACGTTTACCAAAATTCTGGTTAGTTCATTTATGTCTTTATTGATAATTTATTGTATTGAATTCTATCGTTCTGCAGTGTTCGTTTCCTTTATTTTCATATTCGGTTCATTTGTTTTTAAGTAATTAAGTTCTTGTGAAATGGTTATAAATCTCCATAATTAAATTTAAACATTATTTATGAACATAAATAATTGATAATTGTTATTTCTTTCATTTGGTTACATGGAATGAGGATGAAACATTAGATGACAACCACTTCGATTATTTGGCAGTATTTGGATTATTATGATTGTGTTTTGTCATATAAATTATTTATATGTACATATTATTGTTACTTAATATTAAATAGGTCATAATACATATATTATAGTCTGGTTTAATAATAAATATGGTTTCATGGCCAGTAATTAATAATAAATTGAAGAAAGAAACTTCGTCATCCACGAAGGCCATAAATTAGAACCTCATGAGCATTGATTTCGTTTATAAAAAAATGGAAGGATTAAAAATATTAATTATGATTCTTCCATTAACATGATATAATTCCAATTTATAGATTTTAATGGTGTTTTTATTGTCATTTGGATAGAGGAGGTGAGGAGAGAAAAAGAATATAGATGATCTGGAAAATAAGAGAAAATGCGAGAGATCCCATATGAAAATTCGGCATCCTAACGACGTCACATACTATTTCATAAAATGAAATGATGATATCAAAAGGGTATATCACCATATTGAAATAAAAATTAATGTAATAAGAATACATAAAATGAAACCACAACATATTAGAATGGATATTGAAAGAGATAACATAAAAGAAGTGTCGACTTAAAGGAGAGAATGAATAATTCCCTTACCTTGTAGAATACCTCCTAGATCTTTATGGTTGGAACCTTTGGGGATTAAAGACATCATGAGAGGAATCTTAGAGAGGTAAAAACATCAGATATTCAAGTATGAGGTATTATTAATGAATGAAAATGAATGGATGAGTGGGTATTTATAGAAAAAGAGTGGTAATTGTTCAATAATTTCAAAGGGACACCGCATTGGTGGTTTTCTCCAAAACATGGGATTTCCCATCGTATTTGATAATGGTTTAACCCACTTGGGACACCTCATTTCATAAGATACTATACAGAAGTCTACCAACCTTTTATTTTAATTATTATGTCATTATGATGTCATTAAACTACTGAATACTCAAAACTGTATTTTTTACTATTAACGAAAAATTCAAGTATTTTTGAAAAATAAAAAAAATTTACCACTACCATTTTTCGACATGTAGAATTAAAAAGTGAAATCTGTTTTTAAAATATAATTTTCCCTATATTATTAATTTAATTTTTAAATATGGTCACCGTTAATTCGAGAAATAACAATCTTGAAGTGTAATTAGTTTTATGTGCCATTGGAAAAGTAATTAAGATCCCATTATCCTATTGCCTTATGAAAATAAAATAATAATATTATTTACTATTCATGAGTTCATATTACTATTCATATTACTATTCATAATGGTATGTTACTATTTACCAAAAATCAAGTTCGTTCTATAAAACTCCAAATGACTTACTAAACACAACTATAAATGACCATTTCTTGAAATTCAAAACATAGAAGAGGAAAGATTATAAAATTGCATTCTATATTTATTTTTAAAACCTTGGTGTGTTACATTCTCCCCTCCTTACAAAACTTTCATCCTTGAAATTAAATTATTATTACCTAAAAAATTCAGGTATGTCTTTAACATAAGCTCCACAGGCTCCCATGTTGCTTCCTCCATCTTATGGTTCCTCCATAGAACCATTACCAGTCGAGTCGTCTGATTTCTCAATACATGTTCTCTAGTATTAATAATCTTGATTGGCTCTACACAGTCAGATAGATCGGGATTAAGTTCCAATTCTTCATAAGAGAGTACATGTGTTGGGTCTGGTATGTACATTATTAACATTACAACGTGGAATACATTGTGATACTTGGAGATACTTGGCGGCATTGCCAAATGGTAAGCTATAGCTCTAATTTAGTCTAGAATTTCAAAATGTCTGATGTACATGGGACTTAACATTCCCTTCTTACCGAATCTTATAATACCTTTCCATGGAGATACCTTTAATAAAACACAATCTCCTTCCTGAAACTCCAAATCCTTCCTTCGGTTGTCTGCATAGCACTTTTGCCTACTTTGAGCTATTTTGATATGGTTCTGGATAATCTTCACCTTCTCCATTGTTTCTTCAACAGTTTTGGGCCCACAATCTTTCATTCAACAACATCATCCCAGAAAGATGGTGTTTTACATCTCTTCCCATATAATTCTTCATAGGGTGCCATCAGAATACTTGAATGGAAGCTATTGATGTAGGAAAATTCTATGAGAGGTAAATACTAATCCCACATGCCTTGAAAATAATGTGAACAAGACCTCAACATGTCTTCCAATGTTTTAATAGTCCGTTCTGAATTTCTATCAGTTTGTGGTTGGAAGGCAGTGCTCAAACAAAGATTTGTATCTAGGGCCTTCTAAAGACTTTTCGAGAATCCTGATGTAAAACGTGGATCATTATTAGAAACAATCGATATGAGTACTCTACGAAGTCCTAGTACTTCATTAATATATAGTCTTTCTTGATGTTGAAGTAGTAGATCTTCTCTTATTGCATGAAAATGTGATGACATGGTAAGATGATCAACAATGACCCATATTGCATTGTTCCTTCTAGGAGTCATTGGTAGTCCTAGGACAATGTCCATCATGATATTATCCCATTTTCACTAAGGTATGGAAAGTGGTTGCAATACTCCTCCAGGATGTTGTTTTCAAGATTTCACTTGTTGACAAACCATATATCTGGACACAAAATCAACAATCTCTCTCCTCATGTTGTCCCACCAAAAATGTTCCTTAAAATATCTATAAATCTTAGTGCTACCACTGTGTATAGAGAAATTGGAACTATTAGAATCATCCAACAATTCCTTTTTTAGATCAGGTTAATTGGGAACAAAGAGTCTCTTCCCACATTTCAAAATTCCATCTTCATATACGAAGTCACTCAATCTCCCATCATTCAAAGATTTAATCTTATTTTGAAACTCCTCATCATCAACCTGAGAAATTTTTATCTTTTCTAGTAAAGATGGTTTGGCAACCATATGAAAAAGCAATGATGTTTTAACTTCCATTGTTATTAACATATGCAACATTACTTGATCCATGAAATAAGATCCCTTTCCACCCTCATCTTGTACAGTACACCAGGATCATTTCTTCTCAAAGCTTCAGCAACCTTATATTCCTTCCTTGAGTGGTAGTGTTTCATGCAATCGTAATAATTGAGTAGTTCAAGCCATCTCTTTTGCCTCATGTTGAGTTCTTTCATTTAGAAAATATACTTCAAAATCTTGTGATTTGTATAAATCTCACATTTATCACGATATAGATAATGTCTCCATATATTGAAAGCAATGATTACTGTAGCTAACTCATGATTATGAGTAGGATTGTTTTACTGATTTATTATTAGCTCTAGTGATGCATAAAGAGTAACCCTATCATTTTTCATAAGGACACAACCAAGTCTATTATTTGAAGCATCACTATAAATAACAAACCCATTATTCCGCGATGGTAGAGTCTATATAAGAGCATTGAATAATCTTCTCTTCCATTCTCTGAAACATTATTCACAATCTTTTGTCCAAAAAAATTAAACACCTTTACATGTGAGATTCGTTAATGGGTCAGCCAGTCGAGAAAAATTCTTCCCGAAACGCTGACAATAACATACTAAGCTAATAAAATTGCATACCTCATTTATGTTTGTTGGTATTGGCCAATCTTGGATTTCCATTGTCTTTGTAGGATCAACTAGGATTCCATCTTTATAGAAAATATGGCCAAGAAAAGAAATCTCTTTAATCCATAATTCACACTTGCTAAAATTCCCATATAATTCATGTCTTCTAAGAGTCTTCATGTTAATTTGCAAGTGATTTTCGTGATCTTCACAGATTTTGGAGTATTCCCTAATATCATCAATAAATACCACTACAAAATCATCAAGTAATTCCTTCAAAACTCAATTCATTAGATCCATGAAGACATAGGGTGAATTTTTCAATTCAAAAGGCATTACTGTAAACTTGTAATGCTCATACCTGGTTCGAAACGTTGTTTTTGGAATGTCTTCCTTCTTCACAATCAACTAATGATATCCAGATAAAAGGTCAATCTTCAAAAATTATTGAGCTCCTTATAGTTGGTCAAACAAATCATCAGTGTGAGGTTGGGGATACCTAATCTTTATTTTTATACAATTTATTTCTCTGTAATCAATGCAAAGCATCATGGATCCATCATTATTCTTGAAAAAGAGGACTGCGGATCCCCATAGAGAAACACTAGGTTGAATACATCCCTTTTCACTCAAATACTCTAACTATTTCATTAGCTCCACTAATTTCACAGAGGCCATTCTATAATGGTTCTTCGATACGGGCCTTGAACCAGGAATTAAATCAATAGAAAACAAAATTTCTTGTTTGGAGGATGTCCAGGTAAATCTTATAGAAACAAATCAACATATTCTCTCACAATAGGTACATACTCTATTTGAACATTCCATTCCTCACCCATAGTTATTTCATTCTATTCCTCCCCAATAATTTAATTTAGTTGAGCTATTGGGGGTGGATCTAGATAAGAGTCAGGTGGTGACAATTCTACTATAATGATAAGGTGTTCTTTATCATCATCATAAAAAATGGTAACCTCCTTCTTCTTACAATAAATTTTTGCATCATGGTATGAAAGCCAATCCATATCGAGGATTATATCAAATTCAAGAATGGGTATTATGATGAGATCAGCAGATAAAGAACATTTATATCCGTTATGGGATCTAATTGATAGAAATTTTTAGCAATGATACTTCCCTTAAGTGTTTTGACTGACAACTCCCATGTTAAATCAAATTGGAAATATCTAATTTTCATAGAAAACATGTATGATATGAAACAATGCGATGTTCCAGAATCAAATAAAGCATTGGCTAAACATGATGAAACAATTAATGTACCTACAACCACATCATTAGGTACTTCAACCTCTGCAGTTGTGATTTCATAAATTTTCCCCCAATCCCTTGGCCTTTTCTATTTCATATTTCCTTGATGTTTTGGACAATCATTAGAATAGTGTCCCATATCCTGACAACTATATCATTGAACATCATGGCTTCCTTCTTCCCATTGCAATCACTAGCAAGATGTCCTTTCTAGCCACATTTGTTGCATAATCCTTTTCCTTTTAAGCATGAACCAGGGTGTTTCATTCCACAATTGTCACATTGTGGAAATTCGTCTCTCCCCTTCTTCCTTATTTCCTTATTTACTTTACCAGGGTTTTCAGCATCCCTCTTCTTTTCATGATTTCCCTTAAATTCATAAGACATATAGAATTATTTTTCTGTTTGGATTGCACATGAAAATATATCATTATATGATGAAAAGCTTTGGGAGTCCAGTGCCCTCTAGAGGAATGGTTTTTGGCTATCAATGAATCGATCAATTTTTCTCCTTGGAATTCTTAAATAGTCCACAACATGTCTTTATATCCTTGTGAAGTTGGCATCATACTTGGAAACATTTTCATCCTCTTTCTACCTCATATTCAAGAATTTTCTCTCCATATCTGCTCTCTGCTCACGAGGGAATGATTTTTAAAAGTGCATTTCCTTAAAATCCATAAATTCCATCTCTTCTATCTCTAACTCATCCTTTGTGTTTTTGATTAAAGACCACCACTGATCCACATATCCCGATAGACGATAGACTTCCATGAAAACCTTCTACCATTCATTACATCCCAAAGTGAGAAATATCTTCTCAAGGGAACATATCCACTACTCTGCTACAAATGGGTTTGTAGTCCCGTTGAATGATGGAGGTTGTTGTCCCATAAAGTAATCAAGATTGGCTCCTCCACATGGTGGATCCAGATGCTCCATACGAGTGAGGTTATTATTCATTACCTGAGTAAGTTGTCCCATTATAGTTATGAGTTTCTCAGCACTAGTCATATCACCAAATCCAACATCAATATCTTGCATTGGAGGAAAATACCTATAGGGGACATGTGCATTCATGTGATTTCCATTCCGTCCACTAGGCATCATATCTAGATAATGGAATACACTAGATTAGTTTTTGAATCATAATTTATAATATTAACTTAACAAAATACTTAGAAAAAACTGAGATCCTATGAATGGATAATCCAATATTCCCAAATATTGTTTCTTTGAGGAATATTTTACATTTCAATCCTTCATAATGGATTGTAATGAAAATTTGAATTATCCTAAGAATATACCCCATGAGTGTCGAAACCAAGAGTGAATCAAGTGCCATTGTCGTGCACCAGTTCCAGTTCGAGTCTAGCTCAAAGCGGTGTTTTCAGGTTATAACCCTAGATACACCTCTGCCAGAGCTGCCTCTACCTTCTCGTATCCAGACAAGAGTGTATTGCTTCAAAGATTCAAATAATCTATTCCTTACCAAAATACCAGGACATTATTATATGTATATCTTCAAAGACTAACTTAGGGACTCTTCTCTAATTCTATGTTTTCTAGTTTCCATGTATTATACTAAACTTTCTCTGATACCAAATGCAAGATCCCGACCCCAGTTGATCGGAGCTGGTGCCTTATTTGATTTCATTGGAATACATAAAAGGAATATGAATCCAGAAAGACCGAGTAGTTTAGTATTATTGGAAACAAGTTACATTCATATGTTTAACATTACTACATGAAGGGAAACAAACCAAAAATTTAATCCACTAAAATCATGACTTCAAGATTATGATTTCATGTCATTCATAAATTACTTATCCATTTCCTGAGAAAATTATACATAAGAATGTGGTGAGCTGAAATGATTTGTAAGAGTATAAATACAGCAGAAGATAATATAATCATTATACATGGTGAATAACTGAAAACACATGCCTTTAATAATATACTTGAAATATATTATGGCAGGAATATGAGTTGGATAAATAATTCCATAATTAAACATAATCATGGTTATTCAACTAGTCGAATAACCAAATGAACATAAAATACTAGCATCATAATGAGGGAAGTGGATATACCAGACATCATATCCATTCCTTCCAAGCCTCGTGCTAGGTCCATAAAATAATCATTTTGTCAAGGCCTCGTTCCAAGACCATAGTTTCTCTCATTAGACCAACTGATGCATCGAGGGGCTATATTGGGCCCCACCCATCACATAATAAGTCCAATTTATTCCTCATATGAGAGGGGATCAACATAAAAAACATATACATTAATATTGAAACTATCATATGAAATGTAACTAACATTCACTAATTATTGAAAATAAACACTAACCATTCGGAATAATATGATGAATGGTTTTAGGATATATCATCCATAATAATTTTATTCAAAAACCAATAAATAAAATATGGTATTTTAATTCATAAATGATTAAACCTAATAATTCCATGGAATCAATAAGAGCATTGAACGAAAATACTCTTATAAAATCATTATGTAATATTGAGATAAATACTCTTTTATTTTGAATTGAAGATTTCTTTGGGAAAATCATTGTATAAAACCATAAGTGAAGTAAAATAGTATTTTTTACAATAAAATGAGTATTTTTAGAAATATAATTCTTTCCAAAAATATATTATAGTGTGCCCTTGTAAATAGATATGAATTGGAAAAATTCCCTTGAATCGGGCTTCTTTTAGGAAAAAATTTTGAATGTTTCTTTTAAAACATGTAACTATCCATAAAATAAAGAAAGGGTTCTAGTTTTTAAACATATATATTATAATGACACATAATATATTATGTGTACCTAAAAATACATAATAATATCAATGAGGTAATTAGATAATGATATTAACCCGAATGAAAATGGAAGTTCGGGTGAAAACCCTTACCATAACTCCAATCGTGTTATACTCTTGCACTGAAGCTCCTAGAATATGAAATAATACTTGTTAATAAATTATTTATCAACTTATTAGGCATGTATTTATTTTACAATAATTCTGGTTAGTTCATTTATGTTTTTATTGATAATTTAATGTATTGAATTTCATTTTTTTGTAGTGTTATTTTGCTTTATTTTTATATTTGGTTCACATGTTTTTATGTAATGAAGTACATGTGGAATGGTTATAAATCTCCAGAATTGAATTTACACATTATTTATGAACATAAATTATTTATAATGGTTATTTATTTCATTTGGTAACATGTAATGAGGATGAATCATTAGATGACAACCATTTCGACTATTTGGCGGTATATGGATTATTATGAACTAGTTTTGTCATATAACTTATTTATATGTACATATTATGGTTACTTTATATTGAGTATTTTATAATACATATATTATAGTCTGTTTCATCCATAAATATGGTTTCATGAAATTTAATGAATAAGAAATTGAAGAACGAAACTTCTTCCTCCACGAAGGCTATAAATTGGAACCTCATGGAAGTTGATTTCGTTTATAAATATAAAATGGAGGGAGTAAAAATATTTATGATGGTTCATAAATTAACATGATATAATTCCAGTATAAATATGTTACTGCATTTATCATTTTCATTTAGATATAGGAGGTGTGGAGTGAAAAATAATAGAGATTATCTTGAAAATAAGAGAAAAAGTGAGATATCCCTTATGAAAATTCGGCAGACTAACGACATCAGTTAATATTTTATAAATTGAAATGATGAAATAAAAAGGGTACCTAATCATATTTAAATCAAAAGGGAAGTAATATGAATACATAAAATCAAACCCCAACATATTATAATTGAAATTCAAAGTGATAACATAAAATAAGTTTCGACATAAAGAAGAGAATGCAGAATTCCCTTACCTTGTAGAATAACTCCTAGATCGTGATGGTTGGGACCATAAGAGCTTAAGGAAACCTTTGGAGGACACGTAGAGAGATAAAACGACCAAATATTCGAGTATAATGGATTTGTAATGAATGAAAATGAATGGATGAGTGGGTATTTATAGAAAAAGAGAGGTAATTTTTTTAATAATTTCAAAGGGACACCTCATTAGTGGATTTTTCTAAAACATGGGCTTTACTATGGTATTTTACAATGGTTAAAGCCACTTCAGACACCTCATGTCATAATTTACTATACACAATTCTACCAGCCTTTTATTTTTATCATTATTTCATTATAATGTCATTAAACTTATGAATAATCAAAACAATATTTTTCACTATTCATGAAAAATTCAAGTATTATAGACAAATCCCAAAAATTCATCCCTAACATTTTTTGATGTGTAGAATTGAAAATTGATATCCATTTCCAAAAATTAATTTTCCAAATATTATAAATTTAATTTCTAAAAAATGTCAAAGTTAATTCAATAAATAATAATCTTAAAGTGCAATTAGTTTTATGTGACATTGCAAAATTAATTAAGATCCCGTTATCCAATTTCCTTAAGAAAATAAAATAATAATATTATTTACTATTCAAGAGTGAATATTACTATTTATATTACTATTCATATTTCTATTCATAAGGGTATATTACAATTCACCAAAAATCATGTTCTTTATATCAAAATCCAAATGACTTACTGAACCCAACTCTAGATGCCCATTTCTTGAAATTCAAAACATAGAAGAGTTTAGATTATAAAATTGCATTAAATATATATTTTAAAAACCATGGGGTGTTACTATTTTCATTCATTATAGATAAATGAATATAATTACAGTTAATAATGGGTATCTATTACCTCTTATCAATGACTAGATTGATCAACTTCTGGGAGCTTAGTATTTTTCCAATGTTGACTTGAGATCCGGATACCATAAACAAATGTTAAAGTAGGATTAAATTACAAAAATAGCTTTCCATACTAGATATTGGCATTATTAGTTTGTTTTCATGGTCATAGGGTTGACAAATACACCTAATATATTAATGGATTTTATGAATTGAAAATTTCATGAGTTCATGGATAAATTTTTGGTTGTGTTTATTGATGACATTCTAGTATATTCTAAAAGTAATGTGGAGAATGAAAAACAACTATGGGTTATTTTGGAAACCATAAAAGAAAATAAGTTTTTTACAAAATTAATTATTTGTGAATTTTTGTTGCAACAAATTTTATTCCTTAGTTACATTTTCATTATAGATGGAATAACTGTTGATCCGTCTAAAACAACAGTTATTGAAGAATGTCCATAACCCACCAATGTTACTGATATTTTTATCTTCCTTGGTCTGGTGGGGTATTGCCCATGATTTGTTGAAAAATTTTTAGGGGTATCTTTCCCAATGACTCAGTAAAATCAAAAGGTTGTTATGTTTATATGGACAAAAACATGTGATGATTGTTTTTAGGAATTGAAAAGAAGATTGGTGATTGCTCTAGTTCTGTCTATACATTATATAAATAGTAAAGTTTTCATCTATAGTGAGTCTTCTATGAAGGGACTTGGTTGTGTTCTGATCAAAAATTGTTAGACAATTTCATATGCTTCCTGACAGTTGAATCCTCATATGTTAAATTACCATTCACTTGATTTGGAATAAGAACATGTGGTATTTGATTTTAAAAATTTGAGGCATCATTTATATAAAGCCAAATGTGAAATATATATTGACCATAAAATTTTAAAGTATATATTAACTCAGATAAAATGGACCATGAGGAAAAGAATATGGATCAAAGTAATAAAGGATTATGATTGCACAATAAATTACCATCCAAAAAAGGAAACACAGTGGCAGCTTCTATGAGTCGAAAACAAATTTCATCATTCAACCATGATTTGTCTCGAACATGATCCATTAGTTATTGATTTAATGAAATTTGGCAAGGATATTATTTTTGAAGGAAATTACTCTATTTTGTTTCAGGTGTTAGTGAAGTCGCCTATCTCTGACAAAATCACGAATGCGCAGAAGGATGACAATGACTTATAGAAAAAGGTACAACAAGTCAAGAATGATAAATTTCCTGAATTTAATATTGATAATGATTGTGTTATGATATTTTGGAAGATATTATGTGTACCTTGTCAATCCAAAATGATGAATGAATTGATATATAAGGATCACAGTTCACCATTTTCAGTTTATCCTTGAAGCACAATTATGTATGTAGACTTTTGAGAGTAATATAGGTTGGATGGAATTTAAAGGGCTATTTCTATTTTTGTGGTGAAATATTATACATTACAATATGTTAAAGAAGAGTGGCTGTTACCAAATGGGATTATTAATCCTTTTCCATTACGATAGTGGAAATGTGAAAATTTATCCCTATACTTCATTGTTGGATAGAAAATGATTTCTCAAGGTAACAAATCAATTTAGGTTATCATTGATTGGAACACTAAATCTTCAGATTTCATTCCTATTCGAGATACTATGTCCTTAGATTAGAATTATCAATTGTACCTTAAATACTTTTTCTGGTTTCATGGTGTTCCTCTCTATATTGTATCTGACCATGATCACTGGTTAACATTTAACATTTGGAAAGGCATTCACATGTCTTTGGGAAAAAAATTGAATTTCAATATTTCCTTTCATCCACAATTAGATGGACATATCCATCAAATGATTCATAAATTAGAGTATATGATTAGTGTGTGTTGAATGGATTACTAGGGAAGTTTGATTCAATATATTTCATTAGTTGAGTTTACTTGTAATAATAGTTTTTATTCTAGTATAGTGATGGAACCTTTTGAGGCATTGTATGAAAAGATGTGCAGAATTGACTATTTTGGTATGAATTCGGTGAAAGGAAGTTGAAGGGGGGAAATATTAGAAGTGGAAGTGGTTAAGAAAGTTAAGATGTTCCAGTGGAATATGAGGACAGATCAGAGTAGGTGGGAAATTTATGCAGATAATTGATGGAAACAATTTTCTTTTGAGGCAGGTAACCATGATTTCAATAAAATCTATCCTTAAAAAGACTGATGTGTTTTGGTAAGGAATTAAATCTATGTCTGAGGTTCATCATTCATTTTGAAATCATAGATATAGTTGGAACTATTTCAATCCAAGTTTCATTGCCTCCAATTCTAGCTTAGGTAAATAATGTTTTTCATGTTTTGATGTTGAGAGAGTATGTAAAAAATTCATCTCATCTTTTGAGCCTAGAACTAGTTCATCTGAACGGGAACATTTATTATGGAGTGAAACATTTTAAGATTATTGATCATAGAGAATATGTATTTCAAAATAAGGTAATCCACTAGGTAAATTTTTTGTATATAAACCACATGGTTGAAGAAGCAACATGGTAATCTGAAAATGATATAAGGGGAATGTAAAATCACAGTCTTAATCAGTAATTAAAATTGCGAGGATGCAATTTCTAGAAGGTGTGGATAATGTAACACCAAATGGTTTTAAAATTAAATGAATAAAACATTGTTTTAAGTATATAGTTATATCTATTATTTATACATAATTTTACCTCTTCTGCAATTTGAATTTCAAAAAACAGACATACACAGTTGTGATCAGTTTGTTATTTAGTGTTTGATAAGACCTTATTAAATTTTGGTAAATAATAACATACCTTTATTAATAGTAATGTTACCTATATTAATAGTAAAATACCCTTATGAATATTAACCTCACCTATGATAGTATACTTATATGATATAATTGATGTTATGATATACCCATATCATGGAATAAGTAAATAAATGATTAAAAGTTTCTACTATTGGAATAAAATAGTATTTTTTTTATATTAAAATAATAATAATTTGAAAATAATTTTCAAAATATGGAGTTCATTTTTTAATTCGACATGTCAAAAAAAATTGTGTGAATTTTTGGGACTTTTTCTGAAATACCAGAATTTTTTATGAATAATGAAATATAGTAGAATACTGTATATATAAATTACCAGTTATATACACTATTTTTGACATCATGGATGGTATAATAACACTTGGTTCAATCTCACATGACCTCTATACTATATTTTCACTATAATTAATACTATAAGTAGTTTTGAGAAATAATAATAAACTAATGTCTAAAATAATGTAAAACTCCTCCTATCATCCACTATAAATACAACCCATTCCCCACTCTTCCTCCCACACTTCTCTAGCCATGAGCATTGTATATGTTCTGAAATATACTCCTTTCAATCCCCTCCCCCGTGTTCAATAACTTCTGGTCTCACAAAAAGAAAAAACCAAGGGCCTCAAGAAGGATCTAAAGGAGAATAGATAATGAGGTAGATATCATCTTTCGTTTTGTTTCATTTCATATTTTGTCTAATATTATTATTTCATCGCCTCCCCTTATCCAAGAGGGTGAATTATCTATTATCTCAAATATTTTTGATATAATCATGTTAATGGAAGATTCAACATTATACTTTTTCTCCTCCCTGACTTATTCATGAAATCAAAACACCATTTGTGATGTGTCGATTTACCAACATCGTGGATGATGTGTTTGAAGTTTAATTTACTCCCTTCAATAATGGTCATGAAACCATTTTTTGGTTGAATAAGGTTATAATTTATGTTTTATATATTATTTACTATCATGGAATTTCTTTATAAACATGTTATTATAATTTTTAACCAAAATAAGTTTGTTATTGTCAGATAATCACCAAGATGATCAAAACGAATATCATAAATGTTTTAGCTGATGAAATAAATTCATATAAGGATTCAAAATGATAAATGTTATTATTAAATGTTATGGGAACATTTAAATACCATTTAAATCAACTTCTGGAGTTTCTCTTTCAACTGACATGTAAATCCATTATGAAATGCTCATGGAAACCATGTAATGTATGCACCTAAAATAAGGGAAATAACAATTAAAAATAAATGGATAGAATGTTGTTATAAAGTGATCATATAAGGTGTTATAAACATGAATATGTTTCTGTAAAATATAAATAACACTATTTTAAACTTCATACATGAGTTTTAAACACGTGTTAAGGATTTTGAACCCGAGGTAAGGGATCCCCTCTTCAATGCTTTTACAAATAAATGATTTTTTATAACTTATGAATCACAATAACTAAATATTCATGAGAAAATTTACCCAAATCATGATTTAGAGTTATCTAAGTAATTTTTATATTAAATAAATGGATGAATGATTTTTATGGATAAAAGTTTGATATGTATGATGATTAAAAAATTTCAAATTATATAATCACAAAGAATTAGTTGAACATGATATAGAAAATATGGTTAAAGATGATTAATTATTATGATTTATCAATACATTATCACCATGGGAAAGCAAACTCGGAGGCTGGTTATTTGAGTCAAAAATATCTTACATGATTATCCATGTTGTTTATCAGAAAAGATCCAATATTTATGTATTTTCAAAGGATGTATCTACAAATATAGAATGAAGGGAAAAACTTATAAGTATTTTTTAAATGTTCAACCCTCTATCCATGTGATGATTAAAGAGTAACATAAGTATGTTGTAGATCTAAAAAAAGGTTATAAATGTTCATTAGTTTAGGCTTATCCTGATGGAATGATAAGGTTTAGAAATCGTGTATGAATTCCATGCTATTATAATTTATGATTTATTTGTTAGAGGACCCTCATAGTTATGTATTCACTATTCATTTTGTGTGTATAATGATATATAAATATTTTAAAGAGTAAATTTAGTTGGATGTAATAAATAGAAATGTCATAGAATTTTTCTCTTAGTGCATGGTATTCCAACAAGCCAACGATGTATGAAAAAACAATATAATGTTTTTTCATCTATTACCCACACCAAAATGGATGTGGGAAAAATTCACCATGGATTTTGTTATTGGACTCCCCAAAACATTTAAAGTGAATAAGGCCATATGGGATGTATTTGATTTCTTTACTATGTTAGTACACTAAATCACTATAAAAGATGTCTCCTAGATGGATTAGATTTATTGGATATACATTAAGGAAAAGGTTAGGTTTTATGGATTACCACATTCCATTGCATTTGATTGGAATACAAGGTCTACCTTAATGTTGTAGAAAATTAGTCCTCAAACTATTGATATAATGTTGAGTTCTAAAATTGGGTATCATCGCATAATAAATGGTGAGTCCAAATGAAATATTTAAACCCTAGATGTTATGTATAGATCATATTATTTCAATTTCAATGGTGTTTGGGATCAACCCCATATTCTAGTGGTGCTTTCCTCTAACAATAGATTTCACTCAGGCATTCAGATGGATCCTTATGAATTCATTTATGGAAATAAATATTGAGCTCGAACATGATGGAATGACTTTGGTGAATTAAATCTTTTGGGACCAAAGATAGTTGATAAATGGTAGGCAATTGTAAACCAATTCAATTAAACATCAAGGAAGATCAATTTTGGAAGAATAGTTGTCCTGAAAATCACTATCATGATTACGAATTTAAAGTCATAGGAAAGGTTTTATTATTATTTCACCATAGTAAAATTTTATATGATTTTGGAAAAAGGGAAACTAATACCTAGTTATGTAAGTACCTTTGACATTCTGGATCATATCGATATGATATATGATCTCTTTGAATTCTCAATAATCTTCTATCAATTTCCAAATTTGTTCTATGTATCACTATTGAGGAAATACATAACAGAACCTTCACAAGTTCTAAACTCAGTTTAAATAGCACTGGAGTTGATATTTAATGTGAGGAATTACTAGTACAGATTCAAGACCATACAAAGAAATTTTTAGGAATCAATACCACTAATTTATTCATAGTATTTTATAAACAACCAGTTTGAAGATGTTTCATGGGAACGTGAGGATATGATGAGATATAATTCTTCTTATTCTTTATTAATGTGATAAATATTAACAGTGAAATTCATTTTTTGGGGGATGGAATATAACACCTTGAGTTTTTATGAATTAGTATTTTTAAAATAAATTTAATTTCTTTTGATTCATTAATTAAATGAAAAAAATTATATTTTCATTACACACAACACCATGTTATTTTTTCTCTACATGCAATACAGTGTAAGGTAACCTTACACATGATACTGAGTTTTAAGAGAAATACTATATACTATTAATATTTTTTAAATGTGATTATTGTAACAATTCCATTAAACCAATTATTAGGAATTATAGTAAGTAATTTTTAATAATTATTTTTAATGGTTTTATATAAGATAAAACCAATTGAAACTAAATACATATTTTTTGGAAAAATCTTAATATGCTTTCAAAATACTATTTTCTCAAAAAACTACTTTTTATGTATTTTATGAATAAAAATAAAATATGTTTTTTTGAAATTTTCATAAAAATAATTTTATAAAATTAGCTTAATTTTTGAATTCATAATTTCAAAATTCATATTAGAGTTCTTTTTTGGAAGATTTTTCAGAATATTTATTTCGATGAATAATGAGAAATGCAGAATTTTAATTGAAAAATACCATTTATTTCATTTTATATATAAAAAAATATATTATTTTAAATTGGATTTAAAGTATAATAAGTTAAAATATAAAACTATTAATCCATTTTAGGTCATCGGAATAAATATTCCATTGAAATTTGACACAATTCTTTTAGACATTCAATCATTTCCAATTTAAAAACATTATTTTACATCACATCACTAGGATTAATATTAATTAAATTTTTTACAATTATGTTATTAAAATTTGGAGAAATATATTCATTATTTTTAATTATAAAAACATATATTATCTAACAAATTGAAATTTTTTTTGACATTAATGAATAGTGAATGCAATAAAAATTATTTACAGTGGGGTTAAACTCAAAAGATAAGGGTAATAATATCATATAAGCATGTATAAATTATTATTTATGGATTTATTTCTACCATTCCCCCTATAAGGTTTAATAATTTTTTTATTTTATCCCTTTTTACATGTTTAAAACGTGGGTCCACTGATATCATTTTAAAAGTACTAAGTGTGTCCTTTTCCTATCTTATAAAAGGAAACCCCTTATCCTTTAATTCTCACATCTTAAATACAATTTTTTGTCCAATAAATACCCAAATAACATGATAAATTCCATCCCCAAATAATATAATCCTTATATTATCTATAAAGTCTTCATAGAATGGATTTCAGGGAGAACATAAAGAGGATACCTGAAAAAGATATAACATTCATCGACAAGAATTTTTATTTTAATTATTTCTCCACCAGCTTAAATTATTTTAATGTAATTATTAAATAACAACATTAATATATTCCATATAATTATATTGTTTTATTTTAATTTCATGAACTACAACCATCTCCAAACATATCAATGTTGTTATAAAATCATTGTATGTGTGTTTGATAGACTACCTTCTCGCAAACCGATGTAATTTTATTTTCCATTACCACCAATAAATGATGGTCATTGGGATTTATTTATTATTTATATATTAAAAATATTATATTAATGTTTTTATTTTGATTATTTAATTTTTATATCACACATGTATTCATTCTTACCATTTTTTGGGAATACAACAATGTCATCCATATGTATGGTGGACTATCGCCTCGGGAAGCAATGTGAATCATTAAATATTTACATATAATATATTAAGGAAGAGTTTAATAAAAATATGTCATATTTATTTCAAAAAATATCCTTATAATGATAATAAATCATTTACTTTTATTTCTATCATCCTAACAAGAAAATGGAAAACAATGTTCAAGTGTAGAGACGACCTACCGTCTCCATGAGTGGTGTATTTCGTTTCCAATTACAGAATTTTATGGATTACTATAAATACATATAAAATGAATACATATTATATTTATATCATTATTAATATATGGAAATTATGGAATAATATTCAATTTAGTAGGACCAGTAATTTAAAAAATCAAATCACATGCAAAAAATGAAGCAGTTTTTACCCGAAACAAACCTCTAACAATGACTTGATAATAAATAGTAAATAATTAGTTATAAGAAAATAATATATGGTATGATATATATTAATATATTTAAATAATAAATTTATAATAAAATTATATTTATCATATTGTTGTTTAGAATAAGTACAATAAATATCAAGAATTAAGGTAATGAATTTTCATATCACATTTTACATCCGTGAGACATATTTCATAATAAAAAAAATATTTCAATTATATGGTGTATATACTGAATATGAATGAATATTTTGATTATTCTCCTAAAAAATTTCAGTTTTATATATCAATTTTAGGATATCTCTTTCATGTGGTTTATTGTTTCAACATTATCAATGTGGTACGGGATTTTGTCTCAATATTCCTTTTTTTGAGTTATACATTATAGTATTTACCTAGATTAATTCATGAGAGTACACACAACCCCATTGAAATTTAATATCCTGAATTAATTTATCCTCATGATATTTTTTGTTTCATTTATTAATTCCTTCATGCGGATTGTGACTCAATGTTACCATTGTGATAAATATTTTATGTTACAATCTCATCATTTATTGGGATTATTTAAAATAATATATTTAATGTTGAAATATACTAGTATAACTCTCAATATTATTCATCAGTTTTCTTATCCTCTGTTTATTCATGATATATTCATGTAATTTTATAATTTTATAATTTTTGGTACATAATTTAATTAAGAAAATGTTTTCAAGGAAATTTGAATTTATTTCCCTTTTCATTTGAAAATATATCTTCTTCCAAAAACATGATTTCTAAATAAGTATTAAATTTTTTTATTATTCTCAAAAATATATATTAAATAATTTTTTACCCATTTTTTAAATTTTTAAATCTTTTTTAAGGAATATTCATGTCCTCACTTAAAACAATTCCTATTTGGATTTTACAAAAAATTTTAATGGAATCATGTTTTTGACATGTTTGATATGAATAGAATTTGAAATCATCATGAACAATAAATTATTTGAATAATAACTTATAAATTTTCAATTTTACTTTAAAAGAGAAATGTTTTAAAAATATTTTATGTTCTAATAGAAGTTTGTAAATTAGGAAGAGATATTTTTCTTAAGAAACATTTTAAATGATATTTCAAAATTATTTTATATCTAAGTTAAAATCAATTCATGTTACCTTTGAAATACAATAGATTTAAACCATGGATACCATTCAAATTCATTATTTGAATGGTTTATATTTTGATTATATGATATTTATGAAACCCTATTTTTTTTCTATTGGTCATACCATGAGGAAATTCTTATGAACCTAATTCTTTTTCACTGGTTATTCCATGAGGAAATGTTTATTAAACATGTCCTTTTTTCACATGATATGATATGATGAAATTTTTATTATTCCAATTTCAGCTTATGTTTTATGATATGAAAATATTATATGATCTTGTGTTAGACATATTTATGATTTAGTTATGTGATAGGTGGGAGCTGTATCTCTATCAATTGCATTATGTAATGATTTATATCTCATGAGATAAAAAAATGAAATAGTATGTGAATGCTATTTATTAATAATATAATCAAATTTAAAGTGAACTCGGTTCGGTAAGATAGTGGTGGAACCGAGAGAAAAATCAGTTTTCTAAGATAGGTCCAAGGTGGGGAGTGAACTCAGTACAATAAAATATTGCTGCAATGGGGCGTTATCCCAGTTCAGTGAAGGTACTTTCTCCCTATGAGGGTCTTGGATGTGAAACATGAATACCATGGATATTATTTTCCCTAAATATGTGTATGAACAAAAATTACATTGATTATTCCAATTATTTTCTTTCATGAATCAAATTATTTTATTCCCTTACAATTCATATCTTCTGAGTTTCCCAAATTTATTCCAAGACATTATATTATGATGTTTTTTATATAGGGTATGACTTTCAAAATTTAAGATCTTTTCTTCATACCCATATGTCAATGTTATAGTTTCATTTCTCCCATGTTTATCCTTTCTATCCATAAGTATATATATTTTTTATAATATATCTATTAAGGTTTCTAGTTGTAATAAATGTAGTGAGAGGTGAGGTAGTTCACTTATGGACAGATGTTTAAGTTTCCATGTTTTTAAAGCCACTAAACTATTATGGTCCACTAAAAAGTATTTCTGTAAATTAATGAATATTAATAAATTATGATGTAATATATATATATATATATAAATTATAATCTTTTTTTTATAATAGACTATTGCTAAACTGGGATCACTCACCAATTTAGTCCTATTTATATCAAGAGATATCCAGCTTCCCCAAAGTCATTTGACAGAAGTATGATTCAAGGTCATCCCATCACATAATGAAAACCATACATATGTGTGTTATAATATCATAAAATAAACATCATATAATAACTCATGAATAGAAAATATTTTCATAAACAATTCATTATTTTATCCTAGCATAACCTATGTAAAAGGAATTGGTTTCACAAACATCATTATATCTTTATGAGAAAATTATATATAATGTATAATGGTTGAATCATTGGATCATAACCTAAATAAATCATAAGGAACATTGAAGGTTTACATAATAGATAAAAATTATTTTAAAAAATAACATAGAGTGTTTCTTGAATAAAATATCCTTTTCACTTTGAAATCAATTATTTAAAAATTAAAATTTTCCAAGATATTATAATTTTTTTGGGAAAATACCCTACAAACATGGAATGTAATTTCCAATTCATTTAGGGGTAATGAGGATGTGAAATCCTATTTATATTTCATATGTTAAAATAAAACATTCATTTCATATTTCATAAAATGAACGAATATTAATTCGTTTAGAAAATAAAAAGAATGTTCCTTTTAATTTTTTTTGTAAAAAATCAAATATAGCAACCCGAGCCTTTTCCACATATTATTACAAGATTTTATGTAAATAGACATTGAAATAAAAAACCAAGGAGGGAAATGTAATGTTTTTTGGAAGGATAGGTACATAAATAAAAAGGGTAAGACTATAATAAAATATTATTTTTATTAATCTACATAATGAGATCCTAACTCCCTTTGAGATCCTTTTATTTCATTGGATATCATGGGCAATACATATAAAAACGTGATGAGCTAAGAATCTCATTAAGGGAATAACCAAGGGAAAAATCACAACACGTTACTTAGAAGGCATGATATGATAACATAAAAGGCATGGCTCATGAATAAACATATGGAAGCATAATATATAGAAGATCAAATTATAAAATTATTGAAATAATAGAACGTGGATAAAAAATGTAACCTGACATAAGCATGAGTCAAGGATATTTTCCTAGACTATATCACAAGGGAGACAACATCCCCTAATGGACTATGATTAATTCCTAATATAATACATGACCACTCATGAGAAAAAAACATTTCCCAATCCATTAGAGTTTTATCTATGAACACCCATCATAACCAGTACATGAATATGTGTCCCATAAAAAGAAATCAATCATAATGAATAATCATATAGATTACCCATGTATGTAAATGTGTTTCATGATCAGTTCATAAGGTATACCCAATGGGTTTATAAAAATGGTATCCATGAAAGAAGGATTAAATCTTTTCTAGAAAATAATAATGTAAAAATAACAAGTTATCCTAAATAATGTCATCAAACAGAAGTGAATACATGAAAAACATTGTTTATGAAAATTTATAAATGTGTCACTTTAGTGAGGTTTAAGGGAAAAGAAAATAAAATCATTAAAGAGGATGAAACAATATTTGTTTGTTTAAAACAAGAAATTTACTAAAATATTTTTTCAGTATAAAATGATATATTTTTAAAAAATAATTGTGTATTAGGATATTTTATGGAGTCTACATTAAAATAGGCATGAAATATAAAATTTCACTTTAATTGGCCATACTTAGAGAGAGTAATTGAGAAGGGAATGTTTCAATAAATTATTTCCCCATCAAATAATGATGAATTGAGATATATTCAAATGTGTTTAAAATGTAAAAAAATTTGTATAAGTTTATAATAATAATAAAGAAATAATTTTTTTAAAGATAAATAAATATAAACAAAAAGAAAAAATGGAGGGTTGAAGAGATCCTTGACTAAATGTATGATTGTATTATGCACTTGAACTAAATGACCTTTGGATTATGATCTCCATGAAGAAGCACTTAATGAAACTGGAATTTAAATTTTGTTAATAATAAAATCTCATGGATGTAGGGATGATTTTTATGAAGGTTAATAATAATAATATTGACAAGATACATGGTTTAATTTGTGTGAGGAGAAGCGGTGGAATTTTTAAGGGGAGGAGAGAAGTGTTTTTTATTATTATATTCATAATTTTATAATTTTGGCTAGAAACTATAAATAGTGTTGATTAATATTAATAAATACATGTGATGGTTTTTTAGAGTTCAAATCAATAGGTTATTACATCATCTATGACTAAAAAAATTATGTATTTGGCTTCTAATGTTAAATAGCACAAATTACCGTCAATAACTATTCTCTGAAAATTCAATTATTTTAAGAAAATACCATTAATTAATCCTAAGAATTTTGCGACATGTATATTTCATGAATATAATCCTTATTATGAAAATAATTTTTTAAATATGAGAAATTTGATTTTTAAATTAAAAAATAATTTAGTCTAATAAAAACCAATTTTATAATTATATTCAATTTTTTAAACTTTTTAAAATTATTTAAGGTCACAAATATTATATTATAATTATAATTAAACAAATTATTAATTTGTGAATTTATTTTAAGAATATTTATTTTATTTTCAACAATCATATTAATTATAAAACAATAAATATACATTTACATTTTACAAAAAATTACCAAGACCGAATTTTTCATTTTTATAAAAAAAAATTATTACATAACTAATAAGAATAAGGAATTTAAAATCACAAGTAAAAGGTATTTATAATCACTATTTATGCACTGATAATGAATGCGATGTTATATGGTTATCATGAACAGCAATTGTAAAAAGGGCTTATAAATCCTCCCTTTAATAATGATTATAAAACACTGATGAGGGGGCCTTTATCAGTGATTTTTTTGCACAGTTAAATGGGCCTTTATTAGTGCCTTTTTAGTTCTTTTAAATGAAACCTTTAACGACACTTTTTTTAGCGTGGTTAAAGGTGGACTTTAACTGTGCTAAAAACTGAGCCGATAAAGGCCCTGCTAATAAAGGATATAATTTTTTGTCTCACACCACCCACCCATTATATGTTCTCCCCATACCCCTTTCTCAGCACTTCCACCACCATGTTATCAATGATATAGATAATAACACCTCCAGATAATGCCCCTCACTCTAGTGAGTTTCGAACCTGAGTCCTCCTTCAAATACACCAGCACCTATTCCACTACACTATTATCTTTAGTTTTATATTTTATGATATATATATATATTAATATAAATTTCATTATATTTGGGTATAAATATATTTATATATATGTGTGTGTTTATATATAAAGTTATATATATTTTTAATTTCATATATATATATATAATGTATATGATGTCTAAAAAAGCTTAAAACACGTAAAAACGTCAAGAAACATTGAAAACCCTAATCCATATATAAATGAAATGTCCATAATATCTAATACATGAGTCCTTTTCAGCTCCACAATCAGTCAAATAGAATATCATGAAATGAAAATCTATGTGATATGTGATACATGATAAACGGATACTCATCATGAATGTTATAGCCATTTTAATTTTAAAAAGCTGGGGTCAGTGACAAAATACTCAGTTTTAGAGGCCTTTTGGAAAATTCTATGGGTGAAAAACTGGGAAGAGATATTTTACCTCAGTCTGATATTCATTATTTCAGATATCCCAGAGGAGGCTTTGATTTGATATGTAGTAGTTCCCAAATGGACACCCATATCAAAATTTATGGCCCATTGAAGTTAGAGTTACATTTTTAACTTTATTTAGATATTTGTTTAATTTTTTGATACTTTTTCCATCAAAAAGATATTAAATGACTATGAATTTGTATTTATAAGAATATAATAAATTAAAAACGAATTTTTTTAATAATTTTATAAATTATATCTACTAAATAACTTATATATTAATTTAAAATGCCAATTTACATGATCTAAAACATATTTTAAAATATATATATTTTATATATATCAAAAAATATATTTTTATATATTAATACATTATTTTTAATAAAATATATTTTTGATTTATAATTTTATCTTCCCTTGTAAAAATGTTCTAATAGGGGGGGGGGACTTTATTAATGCTTCTAAAAAAGCACTGATAACGCCCCTCCCCTCCCCCTCCCACCCCCTTATCAGTAATTTTTTACATTCACTGATTAAAGAACCCATTTATTAGTAATTGTATTTTTTTATAATGGTCTCCCTTTAACCAAGATTTTGGTAATGGTGTTAAAGGGCCCATTTAATAGTCAAAAAAATTCTATTAATGACCCCCTCTAAAAATGTTTTTTTAGTCATAGAAATGGGTTACATTAACTATTTTATTAGAGAGCGATGTGAAATCCCTAGCAATGGATAAACCGAGTTTTAAAGTAATGCATGATATAAATTATCATTTTTCATTTATAAGATAACTAATATTATTATATAATTTCATAAGTGAAGTCATTATTCTAATGACTAGATAACTCTTCCAAACACTTAGATTACTATTCTATTGATAATATTTATAATAGTCAAAGTGGTTCCTTAATTTTTATAAATACCAATTATTTCATTCATTCTTCACTCATTTATACTTTTTGTAATGGTTATATATATTTTTTATCTAAAATGAATATTATATTATTAACATTATATTTTATTTTTATATCTTTGTTCATGGATGCGGTCATTTTAGTAGATTAAGTAAATCCATATACTACCATTATTATTATTATCTTATTTTCTATTTATTCTACCACTATAATATTTGGAATTATTATCAGTATATTTTATGAATATTTTATCATTATTCATTTATGGAAATATATTTTAATAGGATTCTATATTCTATGTATTTTTTTTCCTACATAAATATAAGAATATAAATTCCTTTGATAAAATTATTGGTCATTACATTCTTTCCCCCTTAGAAAATTTCTCCCTTATATTTTGATGTTACATACTAAGGTGAAAATGTGTGTGGGTATTTCTCTTTCATATTTTTATATGGTTCCCATGATTCCCCTTCATACATATGGTTTCTCTATAGTAACTTTACTAGGTGAGTGGGGTTGTTACATAGAACAATGTCTCTATGGTCCCAAATATTCTCTGGATACTCCTAAGAAGAGAGATGATTTTTCAATAGTACAACATATATGTTTAGTATATAGGAGTGATTTGGTATATAATACCTATAGAGGGATATTTGGAAAACATCATGTACTTGATACATGTTTAGTGGAATTAATAGTTGATAGGCCACTGATATAACATGATCAATAATCTCAAAGGGGTGGATGTTCATAAGACATTGCATTTCATTCTTCCAAAATCCTAGGACCCTCTTCCACAGAGATATTTAGTTGAATACCTGGTAATAGACCTCAAAATATATGTGCCACTAAAAATAATATGTATATATATTCTATAAACATTTGGAAGCCCAAATAATAGTTTGTAATGTCTTTACCTTTTCTTCCATTTCCTTAAACATTTGTGGCCCAAACAACATATTTCACTAATGTCATCGTAACATGAAATTATTCATCATATTTTTCCATAAAGGTATTAATATGGACCCCTTTCTATTATTTATTGGAAACTATTGTTGTTTGAGAACTCAAACAGTGGATGTTATTGACCCCATCCTCCTTTATAGTCAATTAAGAAAGGTATCACCATTTTCCAGTGTTTTTATGGTCTTCTCATGATGGAAATTATTTCGTCGGATATAATACATACTAAATATCAATTCAAAAATTAGAGAATGTTGGTGAATTTTTCAACACATGTAGATAAATATTTTTTCCTAATTAGATAAAATTTATAATGGAAATCTATTCATCCTCACAACATCTCTTTTATATATCGATGTATGTTGTTCGAGTGAGGAGTCCTCTAGAATATAAATAAATTGACCAGTCAATGTAATAAGATCCACAATGACCCATATAGAATTGTTTCCGCTAGATATCTTTATAAGACAAGAAAATATAATAATAGTGATTTTTACACATTGTCATATAGTTATGGGTAATGGTTCCATCATCCCATTAGACTTCTTTCTTTCATAATTCACTTTATAACATGCCTGGAACATTGATACATATTCATCGACCTCATTCTTCATATTTTAATAATAATATTTCTCTCAGAGATCTCGATACATGTTAGTGCTCCCCCAGTTGATGGAGATGTTCGAGCTTGGAAAGTCTTTCAAAATCTATATCTTTGACTAAGGTTATTATAGTACACATAATTGTGACCAAAGACTTATGAATTACTTCTCATGAAATTTTAACCCTAAGGATTTCCAATCTCTGATAGCTTCCACCTTCTTCTAAATTTCCACATCAATTCATTGAGAATCCTTTATATTATACAAAAGAGATGGTGGAGCAGTCATTTACAAAACGAATGATGATGTAACTTCCTTTATGATTCCAATGTATATCCTTTGGAAGTCTAAGAATTTTGGATCCTTCTCAGTTCCCATCATTGTTAGTTACATGATCTATTCTACATAGGGAATCTTCAACATTATTTTCAATATTATGAAGATAGTGTATTAATCATACATAATAATTGTTGAGCTCTATCCATCCCAACTAGAACATATAATTCTAATTTTATGATAATTTGTATTTCGAGATCTTATGATTAGTATATATCTAACACTTCATCCTATATAGATAATTCCAACAAATATAAAATGTAATGATCATATCCAATGACTTAAGTTCATGTATGAGATATATTTTCTTAAGAAAATTCATCTTTCTTGAGGCATAGGATATTATTTTTATCATTTTTCATAAGAACATTTCCCAATCACTTTATTGAAGCATCACTGTATACCACAATGAGTTCCCCAATTTTCGGTAGTGTAAGTACAAGTGTAGTGAAAAACCTCTTATAATAATATTTGATGCAACGTTCACATTCACTAGTCTAGACAAACAATACCCCCTTTCGATTCATTTTGATTAGTGGGTCATAAAATCACAATAATTTCTTCTGAAATCATCAAAAATTACAAACTAGACCCAAGAAACTACAAATCATCATTATAGATGGTAGGTTGGGACACTCTTCAATTATCTTTCTTTTATATGGGTATTAATATATTCATTTTTGGGTGTTATCGCACCACAATAACGATACATACTCCATCTACAGCTCACATTTGGTATAGTTTTCAGATAGTTTCTCCCTTCTCAAAGTCATTATCACAGTACTCAAATGCTCCTCACGTTCCTCCTTGAGATTCTGGTATATCATAATATCATATTTAAATACTT
Source organism: Viscum album (assembly GCA_963277665.1). Taxonomy (NCBI): domain Eukaryota; kingdom Viridiplantae; phylum Streptophyta; class Magnoliopsida; order Santalales; family Viscaceae; genus Viscum; species Viscum album. The sequence continues at coordinate 693,540,090 of OY728120.1, read as the reverse complement.
TCATGAACTTTTTGAAGTAATATATAAAGAATATATTCATCAATTGAATCAATTTTTCTAGACAATTAGTAACTCCATAGAGAATAACTATGAACTCAAGGAATTTATATCTTGTTCAAAATGATTTCTAGGGAATATCTTCCTTCTCTTCCTTTAATTAGGGATGTCCCAAATAATGGACATCCTTAGAGAAATAATTTCACCTATGAATTTTTCAAAAAAATGTCATCTATCCTTGAAATAGGATACTTGTTCCTTATTGGTATTTTTGTGAGCTCATGAAAATAAATGAAGGGGAGAATTAATCAATCCTTATTATTTACAATGAGGACTAGCCTGCCCCATGGTGAAGCACTCAGGTGTATAATATCCTTTTAAAAATCCTATTATAAATACATATTCAGTTATTCTAACTTAATGGTGGACATCCAATAAGGATTCTTTGATATGGAAAGAGATCCATCTATAAAATAAATTGATAACTCAACTTCTTGGTCAAGAGGATGTCCAAATTTTTTTTAGGGAATAGATCAGTGTAGTCCTTCACAATGGGAATATATTATTGAATGTCCCTCTCCATTATATAATAATTCAGGTAAGATATGATTTCTCATAATGAAAAAAATCCATAATTTATACAATTATTCACAAAAAGTTTCCTCCTCCACTTTACACTTGTACATAAATGTGGGGTTAATTGGGATGGGTAGAGTGATCTACAATTTCGAATATTTGATGATGAATTTGAATAAACACAGTAAATAAATTCCAAATATAGCATCAAAATCCACCAAAATGAAGAATGATTATAGTTTCTAGGAGGATAGATTTTTAATCTTTTACCACAGAGGATTCATATACCTCAGATGCAATAATTTCCTCATTCAATGTTATCATAGATAACTCAACTTCCATATTTTGAGGATGTGTTTGAATAGTTCTACTAAACATTCAATATATGAAAGAATGTGTAGAACTAAAATAGAATATTATATTCAATATTCATTGATGGAAAATCAACATAATTGTAACTACATCATTTTAGTTCTCAATATCAATAGTATTGATAGAATATTTTTTATCTTACTACCTTGGAATTTGTTGTTGTTGATTTTTTTGAAAACCCTTGGGTTAAGGCATTGGCCCAAATAATTCCCATGTTCTCTGAAGTTGAAAAACATTATTACATGTTGAGTGCTGATTTGAATCATCTATTATTCTTTTTCATTAGTGAATTAATTAAATAACTTTGGAAATAATTATCATTTGGCACCTCTCTTCAACATTTGATGATTCTCCTAGTTCCCTCTATATAGTTCTTGTGATGATTCATCCCACATTTTTGACAAGTCCGATGTAGGGTTTTTTATGTAATGATATGTATCTATTGGCCCATCCATAATAGAATCATATTTTAAGTTTTTATCTATGATCCCACAAGACCACTGAGAGTCTACTGTTTCCCTCTCAACATTAAGGATTCAACAGAATATCTATTTATTACTATAAGTGTCTCGAATCACAAATGATTTTCATATAATTGGTTTCAACCTACTAAATAATCAGTCCATAATGCATTGAATGTTGATGATACATATAGAATTACACTGTTAAAACCTTGTGAATTTTTCCTCATATTCTCTAATAAACTCATATTCCCCTTTCACCAGTCCGAAGAACTCCATATATTACTTAATATGGCGAGTTTGGGGAAAATATTTATTGAAAAATATTTTCCTGAATCCTTAAGAATCCATGGAATAAATTCCCTCCCTATACATTTTGTTTTTGATGAATTTCCACCACTGATCGACTTCACCATCAAAATGATAGAATATCAATATGACATTATCTTCTTCTAAGAAGTGTATAATAGTAAAAATCCACTCAATGTGGTTTTTCCATTATTCTCAAATGATGGTATATAAAAATATTCATATGATAATAGGTACTTATCACATATTGTATTTAACTGCAGATTGTTCATTCTTAGTATAAGGAATGAATTCCCCATGATTTAAGTTATTATTGAAAACATGAGCCAATTTAGAAATTATTTTCCTGATGTTTTATGGTCCCATTACCATAAGATTTTGGATTTCCATTGGGGGATCATGAAATTGACTATCACATTGTTGTAAGAAAATGTTCTCTCATTTCCCTCCATAAACACAAAAAATTGAAAAAAATTGGGTTCTTTAAAAAAAATTATTGAAAAAATAAAAGGATACCATAAACATGGATGGAATAACATATATATGAGAAGTATATCCTAGCTTTTGATTTCTTATGTTTCAACATAGGTTATTCCCGGTTATGGAATTATAACTATGGTTCTTAATAATGTTTTATAGTCCTAATCCACAATGATAGGTAGACAACACTCTAATACATACTATAAAAACCCAAGCCATTTACACATTTTTAATATGATTTAAACTTAATTATCCATGAAATACACACCAGCAATCAAAAATCCTATTGTATTTGGAAGGATTGGTACATAATTAAAAAACATGAAACTAGAATAAAAGATCATTTTATTATTATCCATAATAATATACTAACTCCATTTGATAACCTATTACTACATTGGATAACATGGGGAATAAATAGACAAATGTTATGTGCTAAAAAGCACTATATTGGAATAAAAATTGGAATAAAGCATATCAAATTCGTTAGAAGGAATGACATGATAACATAAAAAACATGGATATTGAATAAACACATTGATGAATATTATATTGAACATCGAATCATATGATATTGAAAATAATTTAATGTGGAATTAATATATAAAATTAACTAATCATGATTCAAGGATATCTTTAAACGCCACATCACAAAGAGTACGCATTCCCATAATTGATTAGGTTTACATCCTAATCAAATACATGAAATATCACGGGACAAAAACATTACCAAATGAAATGGAGTTCTCACTTAGCACACCAATCATAAGAAGTACGTGAATATGTGTTCTATATGAGAAAAAAGTAATAATAATAAGGGTTACCCATGGAATGAAATATGTGTTGTAATCATGTCATCAGGCACAAAAAATAGTGTATCAAAATGATATCTAAGAAAGTAGGGATTATGTCATATTCGAAAATTCATAAAGTAAAAATAGAAAAATGTCACGAATAACGATGTCCAAATGATGTGAATACATGGAAAAAAATTATTTTGGAAACTTTAGATATGAGATACTTTAGTGAGGTTTACGTTAAAATATTAAAGTTTCATTAAAGATAACAAAGACATATATTTTTTTATTAAATCTAGAAATTACCTAAAATTGATTTTCAGGATCAAATGGGTTATTATAGAAAAATATGGGTGGAATAAAATATTTTATTGTGTGTAATTGAAAATGGGTATGAAATGGAGAAGTCCTTATTAATAATACATTCCTTTAAAGAGTAATTGAAAATGAAACCTTTTAAAAAATTTATTTCCCCATAAAATAAATATGAATTGAACTATCTAAACATGTGTGGAAATAGTACAAAGATCGTAGGAGAGGTATATATGATTAATTAAGAAACAATGTGGGTTAACGAGAGTGGGAAAGGGTAACCCAAAGGAATAATGAATGTTCAGAGACATACCTTATGTATGAATTCATTCCAAACTTTCACTTAATGTCCTTATGAAAATCAACTCCTTGAAGGACCCCTTAAGGAACATAAGATTGTTATTTATTTAGGACCCTCATCTCAGGGATATAGGGAAGAGTCTTGGGATTGGAATTTCATATAATACTAATAAGATATAAGGCATAGAAGTTGTGAGGATAAGGGGTGGTATTTATAGTGGGAGGATATGGTTGTTATTGATTATAATAATCATTAGTTTATCAATTTGGCATAATACTATGAATATTATTAATTTCTATAAACAAAAAAATGGTTCAAGATATTTTGAACTAATGAGTTCTTACATTATTAATGACATAAAAGATCATGTATTTGGCATATAATGTTAAATAACATAAATTACAGTATTTTAGTATTAAAAAAACTATTTTAGAAAAATCCAAAAAATTCCCCTGAACCATTTTTTGATATTTATATTTAAAAAGTAGATAACATTTTATAAAAATAATTTTATAAATATGATAAACATACATTTTTAAATAAACTCATCTTTTATTTGGAAATAATCGCTTTTTATATTTTAGTTGTTTTTGGACCCCTTGAAATATTAATTAATGTTAGATAAAATTATTTAATAATTATAATATAACATAATATTATTTTCTAAATATATTTAATTATAATAAATTTTATTTTAAAATATTTTATTAATTAAAAAATTAAAATTAAAATTTCTATTTAGAAAAAAGATAAAAACACCAAATTTATCATTTTTTTAAAAAATATTTAATTATAAATTATATAAAAATATAATTTTTCTATTTATAATATAACTAAATTTTATTTTATACTTACATAGGTGAAGATACTATTCTAACAGTAATATTACAATACTAGCATTTAGATTATTATTCCAATAATTAGATTTATAATGTTCATATAGGTTCCTTAATTTCTATAAATACCACTTATTTCATTAATTCTTTTTTCAATTATACATTCTCTCAAGGTTATATATTTTCATCTTTCTAATTAATATTTTATTATTTACATTATGTCTTACTTCAATCAATTTATTCAGTAGTGTAGTCATTATTGTGGATCGAGTAGTTCCAAATTTTCCCATTGTTATTAACATTTATTATATTTATTATCATGATATAATATTTTTAATTCTTATTGGTTTATTTTTTGATAATGTATCATTCTTAATTTGTGATGACAATTTTTTATTGTGTTCTTTATGTGATGTATCTGTATTATGACATAACTAAAATATTGGAAATTCCATTAATAAAAGTTTAATTCATTACATAAATCATGTGTAAGAATTACATTAAACCATAGTAGGATAATTTTTAAAAACACTATTAATAATTTTTTTAAACATGGATGTGGAAGAAAAAATATTTTCAACATAATATAGAAATGAATACAGTTCTCCTTAAAAATATTATCATGGTCTATTGAGAACATAAAGAGTGAAAACTGAATGAAAAACAAGTAATCTATCGACATTACCTTATTTGAATAAAAATTATGAGTTTATTGAAATATAGGCTATAATATTTCAATGAAAGAACATAATTATAATCAATCCTCATAAACAATGATATTGTAAAATAAAATCATTACCTTCAGTCTGAATTCCGTCATACAAGCTTGAACCTCTTGTATAATAAATATAGTTTTATTATAAATACATTATAGAACAATAATAATATATATAATATCATATATTATTTAATTATTACCTTTTATGAAGAATTTATTAACAATTCATTATTACGGGGTATAACTGCTTCATTTCTCATGTATAATTTTGTTTGGTAGATTTGTTCCTTTTTGTTTCAACATCACAGCAAAAAAATAAAAAAATTATTAATGATAGAAATATAATAAATATTATTTATATTTATTTTTATAGATATCCATAAAATGTAAAAATAGACAAATGCTTTGCACCATTTATGGAGGCGGAAAGTCATACATACGAATTAATGTTCTTTTCACTTTTAGATGGATGGAATGAAAGAAAGTAAAACAATAATTCACCTTTATAGAATTATTATTATATAATATATTTCAAATATATTCCTTAAATAAATCCTTATTAAAATCAAATTGGAATATAAATGAAAAAAATACATCGCTTCATTGTGGTGGTAGTTTATACGTACACATGTGTGACATTATCATTTTACAATGGATTTAATTATAAGAAGGTAGATATGATATTATAATTACATAATTTTAATTTTGTCTTAATTATCATGTATAAAAATTAAACCAATCAGAGTACGCATCCCTTAAATATGTTGATTAAAAATTAAATTTATCACTATGTAGAGATTGTAAGCCATACATATGATTGTGGGATAGTTTCACGTAACAATTTATTAAAGTGAGTTTGGATAATTGTGGTTTAATAATCATAATAAAATTTTAGCATATTTATTATACTGAAGATATTATTTAATTATAAATATAATATATCCAGATGAGGTAAAAGGAATAGTAAAATGAAAGCGACAGTAGAAAGAACTCTTTTATATATCCTAATAATGACCGTAGGGTTTGTATTATAGGAATAATATATCCAATATAACGTTTCTAGGATTCTATATAAGATAATATGGCATGTTTAGGTCAATCTAGAAGTACCAATGTTGTGCAACTAAGAGAAAATAGATGTTCCCTTTCATAAGTGTAGAGAGGGGAACTCATAGAAATTATTTGAAAATTAAAATATAATAAATTAATTCCAAATAAAAAGTCTTAAAAATGGTTATGAATTTGAATACAAATAGTACAAGTTCTAAATAAAATTATAAAATTAATTTTATATAGGTATTTGTGTCATTTTAAACCTTATCTTTTTTATTAATCCCATTGTTAACTATTTTAACCTTAACCATGGTTATAACTATTTCAATATTATAGTGTCATGAAATTTTTAAAAAATGGAATAGGTACTAATAAAAGGAACATGGTTTATATTTTAATCCAAATTAAACTCACATGTAAAAAGGAAATATTTATATAAATTTTAAATCATTAAATAAAATATTTTTTATTAGAAAATTTGATTAACATAAAATTAGTATGTATTCATTTAATTTGAATTTAAATACATAAAGTACATAATTATATTATAAAAATCTAAGACAATAATAATATGTTATATTATTCTCTAATTTTTACGTAACACTATAACTCTCTCATTGTTTTTTTACTTTTATAATTCCTAAAATCATTTATTCTATTTTTCTATTAATTGAAGAAATAATGTGTTAGAACTGCATTGAAATTTAAGGTAATTATATAATTACTAAAATTTTCCAATAAAATTCCATCATGAATATAATGTCAATATTCTCCAAATAAACATTAATATTGATTTAAAAATTTCATTTTATCTTATGTTAATAGATAATATATATTTTAAATTAAGAGAGTGAAATTATTCATTTTCATTTAATTTAAATTTAACATAGGTCATTTTCAGAGAAATGATTCCCTTACTCAATTTAATTTCATTAATATGGTGATAAGTGCTGAAGTAGATTCATATAATAAGAATTAATTTGTAATATAGTGACATTGACATTTAGTTTTAACCTATGTTATCCTGATTTTTCCTTTACTAAGGTGATAAATTTTACCATGATTACTATTCAATCTGACTAAAAATAACAGCTAACTAACTAAAAATATATGGAACTGCAAATTATAAATATGGCACCCATTTTTCAGAATTCACATTCTATATGTGGAAATCATTATTTTGAAAATAAGTTCAGAAAATAATAAATTTCATTTTCTAGGAAAATGAAAATTTTAGTATAAAACTGGTTTTGTTCCGATCACACATATTAAAAACCATTAGATGAATGTTAATGAATTTTCATTAATTTATAATATATAAATAATATTTTTAAAATCAATCCAAATATTCTAATTAAATTAATTTATTAAGAGAAATATAAATTGGTCGTATAAAAATAGTTTTCAGAAAAACATCACCATAATTTTTTAATGTTTTTTATTTTTACATCTAATTATTTGATTACCAAATAAATTATTTATACATATCTAAAAAATAACATTCACAAAATTTATTTATATCTATTCATACCTACCATTAAAATAGCTATGGGAAAAATGTCAGAGAATATTTTAATAGTGTATCATAGTGCTTTTCTAAATAATGTGTAGTATAACTCAAGCTATCAAATAAATACAATTTATTGGAAAAAAATCATAGAATCATCAAATGTTACATTCTATTCCCCTTAAAAATAACATTTCAATTGGAATTCCATTATTATGATACCAAAAAACTCGGAAATGGTCACGACCCGTCCCAGTGGAGACCATGCTGTGACTCCCTAAGATTGCCTCCAATAGGCCAGGGGCTGGTGACAGGAACTAAATCTGTATATCATTGACATGGGAGGAATTTACTATATACCTAAACACATACGAATATCTCCATTCCCCCAAAAATTGGAAATGTAAACACCACAATGTAAATAATGCTAGCATACCACTAATATATCACAATAGAGTACGACATTAAAAGTGCTGGAAAGTAAACATGTCCAAATACAATCATACAACAATAATTCTGAAACAAAAGTTTAACCTTGACGTAACAGTATATTTTATACTATCTGAAATCCATAGGAACACCCATCAATCTATCTGGTCTCACTAAACACTATCTAGTCCTGGTCCTCCCATGACTCCATCAAAATTTCTAACATCAACAAAATACATGCAACATACGAGGAAATCCCATTCTAGGGTTAGTATACCAATACTGATTAAGAAACCCTGAAAACCATAATGAAATACCACAAAGGAATGCCACAAGGGAATACCAAAAAAGAAATTACATTTATCTCTACACTAGTATATGTCTATAGAACATAAAATAAGAATTATTGAGATATACTTATCAGAAACATCACACAATCAGGTGGTCATAACCAACTATCAGCCAAATGATTCTTCTCAATGCTTGATCATTCTGGGAGAACTCACTTCTCGACACATGATATCCTCATAAACAGTCAAAAATATTTATAACTCGTTTCATACCAGCTGAAAGGGGATGTATTTTTCAATTAAGACTATGATACATATAGAGGGGGGAAATATAGAAACGAATGTCTGACCCCATAGATCATGACAAGACTTACTAGGGGATACCACATACCCAATATAAATCAACCTGCTACGTAGGTGTTCACACCCATGCACACTAGAGGATACCACTAACCCTACTGATTTGGACAATGAGTTGGAGTATCAATGCACCACTCAAAGAGGTTAGGCAACTCCACACACTCCACTATGGGTGATAGAAGACCACACATTAGTCTTAGGGAGGGATACCATGCTTTATCTAAGACTCATCCTCTAATGGGGAATATAAAATAGTGATGTGGATGGAATACAACACTAAAACCTCATGGGAAGGTCCAAGGGAACACTCTCATCCTATAATGGTCCAAACTAAAAACTTACAACTTTTCCCAAAAACACTATCGTAACATCAGGGTCTCAACCCCAAGGATAGATCATCAAAAGGATTCTATATTTAGGATATATTCTCATTTGAGCGATAGAACCCAGTGGCATACTGAGTATTGAGGACCAACTAACATGATATATCCAACCTACCTCTACAGTCGACTGCTATAGTCAGTCGAATAACCAAATGTTTAGTCGCATAGATATATTTCATAGTCCGTGAACCCATAACTGCTCTAGTTTTCATAGCCCCATGGTTAACCTTCATGGTTTACATCCACTAGTCTCCACCCTCGTCTACTTGGATCAGACCTCCGTCCAACATGACTCACTAGTCTGACCCAACAATCTTTTCCCAGCCAAACCCATTTGGCCCGACCCACTATCCTGGACCCACTCTAAATCTGTGTCTTCCTCTATACCCACCTCCACCTCCAGTGTTCAGTTTTGCGTCTACCTCCAAAGGCCCCAGTGTCAATACAACCACCGATCATGCGACGATTCCACCATATCCTTTCGCAGCCATTGGCTTCCACAACTGCATGTGGAATAGCGACTGTGTCCCTCCTCCACCCCTTCCATTCCCCAGTTTCACACAATTGATGCCTTTCGTGGACCACTGTTCCTCCTCTGATGACCAAAAAATTGAACAGTTTCATATCCAAGTTCCTTGGGTATAGATCGACATTGATCGAATATCAGCTATTAATTCACCTCAAACCTGAGGGTCTAATCTTGTTCGAACAACTTGAAAATGTTGATCTAGGAACCATTGGATTCCAATGGTGAATAATGTGAATAATGAAGGTGGAAAAAACAATAATCTAGGTTTTAACAATATGGACCCAGCGTTCATGGCTAACTATCAAGATCAGGGTGTTTGGCTTAGAAAACAAAAAAAAATAACTCCCAGTAATCCTGTATTTAATCCCATTCCTCAAATGAAATTGAAATATTGAACAATATATTGGTTGATTGGTCCATGTTTATCATTTAATTCCATAATGGGGAAACTATATCAAGATAACAAGCACTACCTCGATTTGGATTTCTCACTAGAATAAAATTGATCATCATGTAATTGTTGTAGGCTCAGTTCATTGAATATGAGTTGTCTCTGTCATTGACCTACAATCCATCTTCACTACCTGAGAGAGAATACACCATGATCTCTCCAAAATTTATCCAGGTTTTCTAGCATTATGTGGCTAACCAAAGAAATCTTCCATAATAATATTTTTTACAGATTTTCAGACAGCATGTCTGGATAATAATTTTTATTAAATTAGTTTATTCCCATTATTTCATGTGACCTCTTTCACACAAACAACCCATGCCGACTAAAGATAATTCATTCCTCGGGTAAATCCACCATTTTATGCTCAACAGTTCCCTCAGATGTTTTATCATTATAACCATTTCTGAGTTATTCATCATTTTTAGGAAAATCACATGCGCATATTTTTAAAAAATTAATATTTATCAATTATTTATTATGTGCAAACTAGAACATGGAATGGAATATTCTATCAGTTCCCAGTCTTGAAATAATTCTATATAATATCACAAAATATCATAGGAAAAATATGATATTTTACATTCTCCCCACATTGGGGATTTAAATCCTCAAAATCAAAAACAATGGATACACAAATTGTTGAGGGTAATGAGCATGAATCTTCACCTCCTACTTCTATGGCCCCCTATAGATTCTCATGTTGCAACTAAATGTTCCATAAAAGAGTCCACCACCAACAAAGGAACATCTACTATTGATCCTTGATCTCCACTGGGTACTCATTACATGTCACCCCATCCCTGATGTCCAGCTCACCCTAATCGATGATGTGTGATGGGTAATGAACATAACTTCTCAACTGTGATAAATGGAAGACATCATGTATCAGACCTAATTGCGGTGGTAGAGCTAAGCGATACTCCACCTTCCCAACTCTACAATGTATCTGCAAAGGGCGAATGATTCTCATTTATATCTTACAGCCCCAGCCAAATATATATAATCTCCATTGAGGTTAAACATGAAGGAACACATGGTATCCTTACTCAAACACAAAATACCTATGTCACATACCATCATAATACTTATAATGGCTCTGTGCAGTTTTCATCTACTCCTAAATGATCTACACATTCCCTATAGTAGCTTGTACCAACTTCGGGCCCATGAGTGCTAACTCTCATGGGTCAGTCCAGCAAAGTGGTTAATTGGAGGGTAACCCATACAAGGCCAAATATTGTTCCATACTAATGAAAGAATGAGAGATGTTGTTGTCTATAGGATTCACCAGTGTTAAGTGGTCCTTCCAACTACAGTCAAAATACTAAAATCCACACCCACAACATGTCCTCTAGAACCTCAATGTATGCTTAGTCTAGTCATTCGTTTGAGGTTGAAACATTGTTCTCAAGTGTAATTGGGTCCCTAACACCAATTTTAATCATATCATTCATTTGGATGTAATGTGGTAATAACAATATAATCCTCTCTTTAATGAATCAAGATGGAGTCGTATTATCTCTTACACAAAGAGGCATCCAAATCTCTCTAATGAACTCTACATTTAGATATCTCAGAAGGGGGCCAACATAGAGTGTAATTAAATGATCACCTAGATATAATAATATCCCCTAGATTTATGAGGTAAAACAATCACAATGTCTATAGATATCCCAGCCCACTTCCATTCCAGAAACACTTGAGGGTTGAGATAGTTCCATTGAATAGGGGTTCAGATCCTTCACTTGTTGACATGTAAGGCATCAAGAGACAAACTCTATAACTCCTCTATTCATCCCTGGACACCAAAACTGAGGACATTTGTCCTGATACATCTTCAAAACACATGTATGTACATTTAAATGGGATTTATAAAACACACATTGAACAATAGACAACAAATCCATAGGTAAAACAATGAATCTAATGAAATGAATGGGGTGTTCAACACCTATCGAACATCCCTCAAGAGTATTCCTTTTGGAAAATTTAGATCTTACAGTCTCGTAGTGGGTATACTCAAGATTCACCACCCTATATCTCTATAATAATGAATGGGTGATAACCATCCACTGTATGTAAGTGTATCCATCTCCATCCACCAATGATTACTACAATGAGACCAACTACTTTGATTCCTCAATCAGAAACTGTATACTATATCTCCTGCAGAGAGTATCTTCCAACATGTTCCCCTTAATAAGTGTATAGAAATCATAAATTCATAGTCATAAAGTAACTCTAGACATCAACTCTATCTCATGTTCAAATCCATCTAAGAGAATATAAACTTTCAAATCTTGTGATCTGAGTAGGTGATCAATTGCTCACCCATCTAGTAGTATAGTAACATCTTCAATGGGAATACTTCTACTACTAACACAAGATAATGAGTTGCATAATTATGATCATGCAGTCTCAACTAGAACGAAACATAAGAAATTACAAAATTCCCTAGAATAAGGAAAAAACCGATCACAGCCCTCGATATGTCAAAGAATACCACATACTCGACCCCTTCCTCTAGAAACATCAGGATGGGAATGTTCATCAACCCATGTCTCTACTTTTGAGAGAGCTTCTAGAACTTCTCTATTTACACAAAATGATTCCCCATTCATGTCAAAATGGTCAAGGGTTATTCTACTTTGTATAAGTCAAGTACCAACCTTTTTTTGTAACTTTCTAATCCAATGAAACTCTATACCTTTGTAACACTCTTGGATGGCTCTGATGAAATCAGTACCTCAACTTTGGCTAGATCCACTTCAACTCTAGAATATTGTATGAAATGTCCCAGGAAATGGTCCTCTAGAATTATTAATTGACACTTTGAGAGATTATTCTATTTTTGGTGCTCTTGGAGTGTGTATAAGACCACCATCAAGTGTTTTGTGTTCTCCTCCTTTGACGGCGAGATCACTAGGATGTCATTAATGAAGACCACCACAAACCGGTCTATGTAAGGCTCAATGATCTGACACATGATTCCCATGAACACTTATGGGGTTTTACTTTTGAAAAATGGAATCACCCAGTACTCTTAGAGAACATAACTACATCTTAAGGTCATATTCATAATTTCCCCATCCCATACTCACAACTGGTGATAAATTAATCTCTGTAAGATCATTGAGAAACATCGTACCCCTTTCAAACTAATCAAATAGGTCACCAATCACCAGTATTGGATACGTAATCTTCATGTTCCCCATGATTATGTGAAAGTAATGCACATAAAACCTAAATATCCCATCTTCATTCTTGGTAAAATAATTGGGGTTGCGTAGGGTGAAACAATGGGTCTCTCAAAATCCTTCATCTACAAGTGCTCCAACTGTAACCTCATATCATTAAGCTCCATGAGAGACATCTGATATTAAAGGGTAGATATTTGGGGTGTATAATGGTGTCGGTAAATGAATATTTCCATCTCTCTATGGGGAGTTATGCCAGGAACCTCTCCTGGAAAGACATCCTCATACTCCACCACTACAATAGGAAATTGAGGACTGATGGCATCCACTACAACAAGGGTGAGTCTAACCAACTAATAATTAATTAGATTCATCATCTAATGAGTGAATCCATCCTGTAATACATATTTTTCCTTCTCACTAACAATGGAAAACCTATTTCAATCACTATGGACACACCACACTCTGCACATAAAATAGTCAATCTAATCATGAACTATGGATAACCAGTCCATACCAGGAATGATATCGTAATGTCTAAATATTGCTACCAAGAGGTCCCAACTGAAAATATATCCTTTAAGAGTCGTGTCACATTGTTGACACTAGTTTTAATCTTCATGTCTCACCTAGTAGGAGTCTCCAAGATTAAGGGTCGAGTTAACGGTTCTACCAGAATCACTGGGTCTCAATGAATGCTCATGTAAAGATTTTAATGACTAGAATATGTATCAATAAAAACTAATTATAAGGTGAAAAGGTCACAAATCATACCTCCTATCATCCCTAGATCCTTGGGGTAATATTCCTCTATCCTATGAAACTCACCTCATCATGGAACACCTGCTCCCTGAATCTGGCATAGACCACATGGGGGTGGTGGTGGTAATAGCTCAAACAATCAAAAACCTCATGTTGACCTCCCCCCCTCTTCCATGTCCAGTCCACTGCAGACTGCTATTCTCCTATCTATTCCTCTCCCTCAGTTGTACCTCGACCATCTCCTGATTAATTATATTACAGGGTAGTCAATCTCATGCCAGATGTCCCCGACCGCCCCTTAAGTAACACTGCATGTGCCTTGGCTGACTCAACCCAACCTGGGATCCCTGAACCACTAACCCGTGAGTCATGGGATCTTCCACTAATGTTCCTAAGCATCTTGGACCCCATAATACTTCGTTTGTCTTCGATATGCTTAAGTCTTAGCTATTCGGTGCCCACTGGTTACTCTCGCTACCTGTGTCTTCTCTACTAGAAAACACTCCACTAGCAGGGCTCCCTCAAGTACCTCAAAATAGGTAGAAATGATAAGGTAAACCAATAATTACAGGATGTTCCAACGTAATACCTAATTTAAGGTCAAATAACTAATGAAGTGGTCTCATTAAATGTCCTTGGAGTTGTATGAATGACCAGTGAGCATCAATAAATACTCCACCATAGTCATACTTCCTTACTGCAGATGTAGAAGCGCCTGTATGGGCACCAATCACAATGTGGCTAGATAGAACTCATATCTGAAGAGATTTTCAATGTCTATCCATGAGAGGGAGATATATAATCATGTGAATGACCACAATACTCCACCATCACCCCATAGAGACGTAATGAAGACTCTCAGAAAAGACTTCAATCTAGTCGTATAATGTACGCATAAGGTGGAAAACACCTGTGACTGCCTCTATATAATCCTCATTAAATTGGGGGTCTATATCTCACCAAATCCTTGGAGGGAATGGCCTCTAAAACTCATACAATGCACATAGCCTGCATACATCCTCTATTGTTAATATTGTTAATAGTTTCTACATGATGGGTGGTAGTAAAGCAGATAAACCAATCAGAGATTGTATCTCCAGTACATGACACTGTACTGATGCCTTCACCTAATGGGGATCATTCTCGTGGTCACATTGTGTAATCCTAGATTCTTGCCTTTGTGGATGCATCCTAAAACAAAACATGATATACCACATTCAATAGATTATATCTACCGAGCTGACTCGATAAGGACGCATAAATCACAACTAGTCATATATAATGTATATCCATTTTTTACCATTAACCAATGTTTTCATCTACTAAGTAGAGAATTAGGAAGTAAGAGTCCTGGTGTATGGATACGTCCACCGCCACACCAACACCGGTATCCCTAGCCTAAAATCCAATCCTAAAATACATAACACTACTGCCACAATCCAATCCCAAAAACGGTCAGTCCTAAAGTAGACTTTGATCTACCTCTGGTGCCTTTATGTTAATACCCATCCATGTGGGTATCTTGCTATGACTCCCCAAGACCACCTCCAATTGTCCTGAGGATAGATAATGGAATCGAGTAGAAATATCAAAACCATGGGAGGAATTTCCTTTTTTACATATACTCAAACAGACATCTCCAAGCCCCCAAAATGATGAAATATAAACGAAACTATGTAAACAATCCCTACATACCACTAATATATCAGAACATAGTACAACTGTAAAAGTACTTAAATGTAAATATGGCCAAACACTAGCCCCCCACAAAGAATCTGTAACATAAGTCCAACCTAGAAGAAAAGGTACTAGAATTAATGTATGAAAGTCGTAGGAAGACATTTATGTCTATTAGGCTTCACTATGAACTGTCTAGTCCTGGTCCTCATAGGACTCCATCTAGAGATTGATCATTTTCAAAAGACATGACATGTGAGATAAAATCAGGTTCATGGGTGAGTAATACAATACTCAGTAGGAAACCCTAAAACCAAAAAAGAGTATGACAACATAATTCCAAAAAGGAATGTCCCAAAGGAATGTTCAGTGATATTTACACAGGTTCATGTATTCAATGCATATAATAACAATTATCCAGATATAATCATGAGAATCATCATGCCATTGGGCAGTCATAACTGAATATCAGTCAATGGAATCTGCTAATGGAATGATCTTTTTAGGAGACTTCACTCCTCGAGTCATGAAATAATCATAAACACTCATAAAGAGGTTTAAATCATTTGGGACCTACCCTAAGAGTATGTATTGTTTAATAAATACTATGATTCATAGAGAGGGGTTGCACCCAGAAATGACGAGGGGACACCAAATATTATGCTCTACCTCATTGTGGGACACCACATACCCATTCTAGATCAACCCACTACATAGGGGATCAGACACATATATACTAGAAAATACCCCTAAACCTACTGATACAACCTTCTTGAGGGAGGATTAGTACCTTGATCAAAAAGGTTATTCAATTCCATATACTCGACTATGTGTGATAGAGGAGCACACTCCAATCTTGGGGTGGGATAATAAGCTCTATATGAGACATGGACTGTATAGGGGATTGCAATCCATTAATGTGAATTTAATACCATTATGAACCCTAGAGGGATGAAAAATGGAATGATGTCACCCTATAATAGTGAAAAATAAAAACATACCACTTTCCCAAAATGACCATCTCAACATCCAGGACTCAATGATGCATACAAATCATCAATTAGATGCTCCAATTAGGAGATATTATCATTTGTGTGAATCCACATGTAGGCATACCTAGGATTATGAACCTTCCATCCTAATAGGTCTAACCTATTACGATGGTCAAGAACCACGGTCGGTCGACTTACCACATGGTCAGTTGTGCTGTTGTTTCCCTTGCAGTCGAACATCTCGATCTGTGAGTTTGTGGAAGATTATGTTCTCACAGCACTGAAGTCAACCATAATGGTCGACTTCCATTGATCTCCACCCTGCCCACCCCAAATCTGACATTAGTCCAACCTAGCCGACTGCATGATCCAATCCACTTGGCCCGACCTCGAGAACATGTCCTAACCTAGACCCTTTGGACCAATCAGCGTCCCTAACCTCTCTTTGCGTCCCTACCTCATGTAATGACCGAAAAATAGAACGATAGCTGATTCTAACTCCTCATTTCATAGATTTCATAGATCCATCCTTTTTTCAATTCACCTCAAATCCAAGCCTTCGAGTCTTTTTTGAACCATCAGAAACATCGGGTCTGGAACTACAGGGATTCAACAGTGAAGAATGTGAATAATTAAGATTGAAAAACACCAAATTAAAGGATTTATCATTTTGGCCAAGAATTCATGGACAAAAATCATGATCTGGGTGTTTTTTTAGAAAAACAAAACAAATAACTCTCGATAATCCTACATATAATCCCATCTTGGAAATACGACCAAAACATGGATCAATACTTTCATTTATTGGCCTATATTCATCATGGAACTCAATAATAGGGAATGAAAATCCAGATAACATGCCCTACCTCGATTCAGATAACTTGCTAATGAAGAACAATCTCTGCGTCAATCTCATTTGCAATTTCCTATGAATGCGAGGTTCTTCGGTCATCGACCCACGATCCACCACCATCTCCTAAGAGATATTCCTCAAGGATCTCTCCAACATTTCTACATGGTTTCCATGGTTATATAGATAACCCTATAAATCCTCTATAAAAATATTTTTTATATATTTTCTGCCACTACATCAATAAAATAATTTTTATTAAGTTATTTTATTATCGTTACATCCCATAACAAATATTTCAAAAACAACCCTTGCTGACTAATTTTATGTCACACCTATTGAAAATAAAACATTATGAGCTCAACAATATGCTCATATTTTGTATCTGGGAACCCTTTTATGAGTTATTCGACATTTTTCGGAAAACAATATGTGTGATCTATTAAAAAGATTAATATTATTCAGAAATTTATTTTGGGAACATGAGGCTATGGAATCTAACACCATCTTAGATCCCGGTCATGAAATCATTCCATATAATACCCATATAAATCACACTAAAAATATATGATGTTACAAATATATCTATTTCATTACACTATTAGGATCACATTATATTCTTTGAATTTTTTATTCCTTGAGGTAATATTAACCAAGTAATTTATATTCATATATAGAACATTATGTGTATGATCAAATATTTAAATTGGTTTTTCTTCAAATAATGATGATTATCCTGTGGTATGACTTCTACGTTTAGTACAGTTGGGGGATTTTTTATGTATGTCATTATAAAAGATAAATGGAACCCATCATGAAATTGAGAGATTTTCAGTGGAAGTGTCAAACAATAAGCTACCATCTCAACATAATCAACAATCTAGAATGAATGATATACAATGTGAATAGTATTACATAATTTCCAATTCCCATAACCTTCTTCTATATTGAAATTCATAGTAATAACATTTCACCAACTACAGACACCAGATCCCACCAATGATATTTAACATATCCATTATTTTTACTCTAAAATTCTATTATGTGATATTGAATGGATTTATAAATCCCTACCATTTCCTCGACTAGATCATGTCCTAATAGATAAATTTCAATAAATTCTCCCCCACATATATGAGTTATGCACCTCCTACCAAATAGGTCCTCATAAGGATCCATATGAATGATCGAATCAAAGGTATTGTTGTATGAAATCTCAATTAGAGGATGGTGTTGATACCCACAACCTTTGAATTATGGATAATGTAATCTCATCATATATTTATAGGTTTGAATGGTTATATTAGATTGAACATGAATCATATGATGACAAGAGTTGTTGAAACATAATTTTTTTTGGAAAATCCTACTGATGAATTCACTAGAACATTGAGGTAAACTAATGATCTCAATCAGATAAAATAAAATGTTGTAATCTATGAAACCTTAAAAAAATCATTTATATATATTATAGAAATAAAATATATAGAGAAATATTTTCTAATAATAATTTATTGTGATGAATTATTATGGAGGTTAACTATGACCCAAATAGATTTATTATTAACCCAACTTGTTTACACACCAAGAGAGGTGGGGTGAATCATGGTATGGTTGATTTAAACAAATTCCCCATAATACATTATTTCCTTGTTAAAAATCACTCTTGTATATATTTAACATAGAAATATATGAATAGAAATGAAATCATGCCTGAGAAATAATTATTTTATTAGGTTCACCCTCACTGGGCTATGACCAAGCGGCATACCTTGACAATGTGACAATGTACCAAATCCAATATGTATTGTATTCAAATTACAAGGTTTATAATAGTTCAATTATTTTCCTAGGATCACTACCTTTAAAATTTTTTGGTTTATCTCACTACTTTCCCAAGGGTTACTCCCTAAAACATTTTTATAGACCCCTTCCGGTTGAATGGATCACATTCATTATCTTTATTTTCTCATTGCTCTAGAATGGATCCACACACGGTTTATGGACATGAAGGTCCCTTCATTATCGTTAATGAATTAAACCTTAACATTTTGTAGATGATATATTGAATTACCTATTTTTTGTGTGCTATCAGATTTTATAAATTAGAATCATGATCTATTATAGTACCTCTTTGTACAATCCTACATCCTCTACGAACATAATTCCACCATGTCGTGAAAGTGATTTTCGTTAAATATTTTCTGCTTGGACAACCTCCTTCTTCACTAATGGCTGACACCTTGAAATATACCTCTACTACACAATACCTTTTCTTTTTTGGGATATAATGCCTCTCCAAACAATTTTTCGGAATGTCCTCCCAAACTACTTACTACATTATCGAATCCTCCCTCATGAACAATTCTCCTTCATGGAATTCTCGCTTGTGAACTACTTTAGACTTCACCAAATTCTGCCCAATGTGATGACCTTTTCTAATAAAATTATCCATTGTTAATTATATGATTTGGATTTTTTATATAGGTAAATAAATATGAAAAACCCACTTATCAAAATCACCCAAAACATCGATGTGGTTTGGCCCTCACTGTGAACAATAATATGTGATCAACATAATACTTTTTTACTTTAAGGCTAATGATAAATTCCGCAAATGAAAATCCATTTGAAGATCCATAAATCACTACCTATTAACCAAAAATTAAAATATTCCCATGAATGATGTGCCTGTCATGAACTATTGACTCCCCATTATTGATTTCTCTAGATAGTATGCATATCATGCTTCATGGTCCATATAGGGCTCCAATGAAAAAAATCATTCCTTTACATATTTACCATCTCCATTCCATATACCTCCTTTCTACTCTACATAGTGAAGCTATGCTACTATGATGTCATAATATACATGCTTAATGGTCAATGAATTTTGTTCCACAAAATCCTTTAAAAAAACCTACATTTTCCATGAAACATAATCCCGATTCTGAATCCCAATAAATATGAGAACATTGGGATATTACGCCACAATAAATATCAGCTTCGAAAACACTACCTACACTGATTCTTAGTTGTATAGATTTTTCATCAAACATAGTCACCCCAAAAACACCACTATAGTACATTGATGTATTTTAACCATAGTTATTTCCTTTATTTCTTTTGGTGATTCGGAATTCAAAATAAATTTTGATGTTTTCCCAACTACATTAGGGTATGGGTGATGGTCAAGAAATCCCATTAGAAATATTTCCCTTAGCTTTAGCATGAATATATTCAAAAATATAGGATACAAAATATAAAAATAACCATTTTCATATTTCCTCACCAAAATAACTCTTTTAGATATCTATATATCATCATAATTTTAGGATCAATTGAGAATGATACCGTAGAGCCTCATCCAGTAGATCCTTAAAATGTGTTATGTATGTAATACATAAATAGTTCGTGAACATTATAATTCCATTATAATCAAGATTTTATTCGAGAACATTTCTGACCCTCTTATGAAATTCCACATCTTCCTCCATTGCCTCTTTATTCCTAAAATAGATAGATGGCTGAAGACTCCTATGAGAAATATAAAACGTTCACCAATTCCTTCAATATTACACTATACTTCCATTTAAAGTATAGAAATATTGGATCCTTTGTGATCCTCATCATGGTTAACCTTTCAGGACAATATTGACTCAGATTATTGACTACCTTATTCACATTCCAAGGGTGGAAATGTAATGACTACTTATTATATTAAATCATCCCCAAATATATTCTCAAGTGAATATTGAACTATTTTTTAATGAATATATTCCTTAAAATTTTATGATTATTATACAATCACACCTTCATATAAAAATTTAATACATCAATATCATTAATACAAAAAATTACAGATCAAACTCCAAACTAGGATTTCTGTAATTTTACTCATGAAAATTATATTGTCTTGAATCATATGATATAACCCTAACATTTTTCATGATAATGAATCTCATTACCTTCTTTGAAGTATCATTGAACATTATAAATCACACTACACAATAGGGTAACAAATGAATAGGTGTTCTAACATTCATACTATTATGTTCCTTAAAATTCTCCACATATTCATCTGTCTAAAAGAACATTGTTATCTTTATTGTAAACTAGGTGAGTGGATTAGAAAACTGATTCAATTTCTATAAAAATCAATGATAATATACATCCAAACCAAGGAAATTTTTTATCATAGTAAAAGTGGTTGGTATGGGGAAACATTTAGTAACTTTAAAATTTTATGGATCCACTGATATACCCTCTCTTGAGATTATAAGATCCATAAATGAAATTTTGTATTAGAAAAATTCACACATTGAGACCAATTAATAACATTAATACATTATTAGTATCTTCAGTATAATCCTAAAATTGTCATCATGATATTACATTCTATTTGAATATATAAGAATATCATATATATGTAATTACAAAAACATATCAAGGTAGTCTCAAGAATGTAGTCACTAAATCCATAATGATAGAGGGTGCATAAACAAGACTAAACAAAATATTAATTTATTCATAATGTCTATACGTTGTATGGAATGATGTCTTGGGTATATCGTTCTTTTTTAACATCAATTAATGTTATCTAAAATTATGATCAATATTGGAATTGTATTGAGATCGAGACAATTTATCAAAAAAGACATCAATATGAGGTAGAGAATACATATTCATTATTATGATCTTGTTCTGTTACATATAATCAATAAAAAGCCACATTAATCAATATTTGTTCTGAAATAATAATAGGTACACCCCGTGGTGATTCACGTGGATTATTAAATACCTAGTCATGATCATCATGGAGTCTCTTCATAAATTCCATTAACAAAGCCGAGGAAATTCTAAATGGTGTCTTTGATATTGGCATAACACCAGGTATGAGTTATATTAATAGTTCAACTTAATGATTTCATGGAAGACTTCAAAACTATTCTAGAGAGTCCTCAAAAAACTCATACACAATTATCATATATTTTATTTTAATTTTCTCACAAACCATTTATGATATATAACCATTTTGAATAAGACACAAGCCCCATAATATAGATTTAATTTATATTGGATATTCATATTTTTCATCACATAGATAGAAATGTATATGTTGATTCAGAATGTCTAACATGACTTCATTTACTTACAAATTGATGTTTGAGTTATATAGATAAACTTAATACATTAATATATAACGTAAAATCTTACTAGAGGGAGATTAATGACAATTTTCATGAAGAATACTCCCACAAAAATCAATCAAATAATATTCATATCCTTGAGATGAAATTATCATACCATTTCTATTAAAAGATTTTTCAACATCTAATCACTGATGTCATATTGTGATACCCATAGAAAATGCTTCAGATATAAAATAGTGGGCAAATCTAGAAATAAAAAAGACATTAATATTATTAGAGTTGTTGGTAACTGTAACATTCACCACATTATTAACAGTATTTTAAATACTGATCACATGATATTTCCCTTTATCTTTGGGCCTCAAATGTAGAAGATTTTTATCATAGTCATTATCCTACGTTTTTTGGAATTGGTTACCACAATTCTCTTACTCTTTGTATATGAAACTCTGGATTGAGGGTGGTGCATTCTGTTGTGATTTCCCTCTATCATTGACTATATTCTTCCAATAAATTCAATATTTCATTGCTCGATGGAATTCCTTTCCAAACATAATATATTTATAATCCTATTTAGGAAAATTTTAACCATTTTTCCTTCGACACTATACTTATAAATGAAATCTCATCTTATTGACCCTTAGATTTTTAGAATTTCCTTTAAATTCCATATTTCTTTTATTATCAAAAAATTATCATGGATAGGTAACAACAATAATTATTGAATAATTAATAGAATATAATAACATATCTTTATAAATACTACTATATGTTATAGATAATTTAATCAAGATTTTTCTTTTAAGACAATGAAAAACTTATTAACCATATTTTCAGGATAAATGATAATAAGAAAATAGTACATCACAATTCTTGTGAAATTTTCCACAATGGTGCTAATAGATTAGACATCCTTATTTCATACATCAAGGAATTTCTTCTCCATTATTATCTGAAGAATAAAAGGAAATTAATTTTTGAAAATTAATCTCTTAATAAAATCCTATAAGGCATGATGTGGTGTCTCAGACATGATATATGCTACCCAAATTTTTTTTTATTTTTCTTTGGAATATAATATTATATTCCCCTCAATCCCCTATTGGTTTAAGCTTTTTACACCTCATGATTTTATTGAAATTTATACTTTTAATAAATTCCTATAGGGCATGAATTGGATGACCAATTCAGGTCACCAATTTTTTTAAAAAAAATTGTATAAATTAATTACAGAAGTTATCGTTGTTTTATTGTGAAAAGGTTAATCATTTTAATGGAATCTTATATTTTCCATTGGGATAACATGTAAAATCCTGAAATAGATTCCAATAATCTAGTGCGAAAATATAGTTCATTACGAGGCCTCAATTGTTCCTCCCCAATTGTTAGCGACATCCGACTATCATCAATGGCATAGAGTGTGATTGTGGTGAGACTATGACTGCATATTAGAGTAATAAATCATTTGATGTAGCTAAGTATCATAAAAAATAGTAAATAGATAGATTTGGAAAGTATTAAATAAATAAAATAGAAAGTGTTTTAGTAATAAATGAAGATCCTTAAAATATTTATAAAACATGTCAAACATACTACATCGATCATCAATTGGAATTACTATATATAAAAGAATACATAATAGAAACTAAAATAAAATTATTGGGCTCTACTGCTAACTCTAGTCCAGACCACATAAATGAACTCCACAAACTACCAAATAACATCATCCCATTCATAAGATTCAAAAATAGTGGATTTAATTAATCTTTCACCACTGAGATTAACCCATATCCTCCATTCAATTGCGCTCAACCTCAAAAGTTTACATAAGGTATACATTCACACTAAGGTCTATGTTCATGGGGTGAGGAATAATCCAAGTATGCCACCCGTTGATTAAAATATAATTTTTTATCAAAAGTGCATGGTCATCCAAAATTATTAACCTAGCTATGACACATTTAAAATGATAAATAAAATCAAATGACATGAAACCATAGTCGATCCATGTGCTCGTGATCCCATTAAACCATGAAATGTTCTAATAATTATATTTATATTTATAAACCTATATATTTATATTACCATAAATATTCAAATATATATAAATATGAAAATACATGAGTAATGTGAATTAAATAACATAACATAGAAATAGTTGATCGGGGCGTCTATAATACTGATATCCTGGTTATTCCATGCTATGGAATTAAACTGAATGTCCTACAAATATAGTTGAGCATCCATAATCTAGTCTTTTGGCATGTAATCCAAATTCAAAAATACTTTCCTTTTCATGTGTCAAAATGTTTTATGAAAATGATATATCACTAATGGGAGATACTATTATTTACATGGGGTTCACCTGTTATAGAACCCCAATCATTATAATAATGGATTCAAGAGATATACATATAGATATCTTATAAATGGCCTAGAGTTAGATTTCATGTCACTAATACCAGGTATATCTAGTATAATTTCTATTCCCGTAGTCCAATTCAGATGGTGGTCATGATATTGAGACATGGATAATCCCTAAGGGTTTGACTATAACATCCCATGTTTTTAAAAGGTAACACTTTGTTTGGTTGCATACATGATACACCACATCAAGATTAATCAATCTACTAAATATTATTATTTAAGAATGGTAGTTATAACATAGATGTTAGAATAGAGGTAATAAGCATGATAAAATGAATTATAAAAATACAGTCTATAAATGTATATATAATTAACTCTTTGTGTTCCAATTAATTGAAAATGAAAATAAAACTGTTTTTAAATTTAATGTAAATGTTTTTCTAAAAAAATATTTGAGTTAGAATGTTGGTGTTTATGAAATAATAAAATTAAAATTATTTTATTATATTAATTAAATATATATTAAATATATTCTAACTAATTTTTATCATTCATATATTTTGTTTTCTAGAAATTATTTATGAAAAAAAGTCATGTTTTATTGATAAAAAAAATTATTTTATAAAAAAGAATATTTTCCTCCATTTGACGTTTAACTTATTTTAAATCTAGTTTTTGACACATTAATCCATAATATTTGAAAAAATAATATTTTTCTTTGAAATTGGAGGTTTTAAATTTAATATGGTTAAATTTTAGATATTTTTTCTATATGATTATTTTTTTGATGAATTGTTAAAAAATAATGCATTAAAATTAAATGATTATTTTACATAAAATTTATTTATAGTGGAAAATTATATATTTTAATTGTTTTAAAGTATAATTAAATAAATTTTTTATCATTTAATAAATTTTTTTTTCATTTAATGAATTTCATATTTAAATTGGATATAAAAACATTCATAAAATTTGATCGTTTTAACATTAAAAACATGTTTTGTCGATCCCTCAATGGGATTGAATTTAAATTAATTTTTGCCTCTATTATGTTTGTAATTTTGAAAAATATATTCCATATTTGGAATAATAAGGTGCTAATTTAGAAAATACATACCCTTAATTTTTATAAAATATAAACAGTAACATTAGTAATTATATTAATTACAACACGTAAGGGTAATTTAGTTAACTAATGGTAAAAATAATATTATAAAATACAATAAAATTTCCCTAATACATGTCCAAACATCATCTGAAGAGTTATTCTCATCAAAAATCATCATTTTTCCTATTTTGGGAGCCCTTTGATGAACTTTGATTACATTAATAAATTTATAGTATTTTATTCAAAAGAATTTTAATTTTATCAAATGTTTTTTTAAACAAGATAAATATTTTTAATAGGATATAATACAGATGATAAATTAGTGTATAAATACTGTTTTGAAAGATAAAATTTTAATATTCATCATTTTAATTGATTTATCTTTTTTATTTAATAAATAATTCATTAAAAGGTCACACAATGATGATGTATTAATAACATAATTAGTGGAAGAATCAAATAAATGATATGAAAAATATTAAAATAAATATAAATTGATAATATTTACATCATAAAATAATTTTTTTGATAACTATGAAATGATAAATAAGATTTAATAGTTTTCTTGGAATATATAAAGTTGTTAGGAAATTTTTAAAAAATTAAATCAATTAATAGTATCAAAATTTACATTAATGATATTTTAAAATAAATAAAATTTTATAAAATGATATAAAAAATCTAAAAAACAAATATTTTGAAAAATATTTTTAATAAGTCCTAAAATGACATTAATAAATCATTTATTTGTAATTTTTCTTATTATTGTAATTATATTAACCATCAATGTGTAAATTACTTGATAACCTGGTAAGAGTTAAAAGGGTAAAATAAGGGTTTAAATATAAATATAAGGAAGAAAAAAATTAAAACCTATCTAATTTTCATTGGAAGAAATTATTTTTAGCCATAGTCATGATAAATTATTTATAACTCAATTTGGATCAATTTTTATTGCAATATATATTTATATAAATTTAATACATTTAATAATTCCAAGAAAGCCTCACACCTCTATTATTATTGGGAAGTACATATTCTCCTTATTCACATATAAAACCCCATTTGGATCAACCATTATTAGACTTAATAATTTACATTGATATATAATAACATTCTGGAGTGTTTAGTTTAGTCAGAAAACTCTCTATAGAGGTGTTAAAGTGATAATCAATCTAAATCGCCCAAAAAAGATTTATCGTTTTTATTTAAGTGTTTGTATTTTGTTTCTTCTTCCACTTCATTCAAATAATTTTCAACCATGATGAAATAATAACTTCATTATTCAAATATAATGATATTTTTTAATGTTAAAATCATATCTTATATCTATATCCAATTCCATAAAATGTGAAAAGAATAAAAAGTTTGTGTGTATGTGTGAACTATCACCTCCATGTACTGATATAAATTTTTTTCCATTAAAATATCTCCAGACAAGTTATAATTATGGAATTAATGTTTATATATGATCTTAATGACATATGTGTCACAATAACTGTATAATATATAAATTATTTTCTTACATTCAATGCACATAAAAATGATAACATCGTTCATGCATACAGGAGATCTATCACCTCCACAATGAAATGTGATTCATTTTTAATCACCACATCACATGAACTAAATATATAAGTATATTTAGTTTATTAATATGATAATAATGAAAATATAATCAATCTATAAATATAATTATGTAATTGTCACAAAATGATATTGAGTGATATAAAAGGAAAAATAAATGCAAAAAGGTTGTCAATAAAGTAATTAACTAACAGATGTTTATTATTCCAGATATTAATGGACATACGTGACGAATAAGTCTCAAAAAAATAGATTTCATATAAATATCATTTCATTGAAGAATTTCATGATGATTTTTACCATTATCCTTTTATAAGGTTTATTTGAAGCCCCTTTGAATTTTAATATCAATATTTTATCTGTCCAAATGTTATTTAATATATTCTAAATGTTTTTATTTCATGTGTATTAGAATTTAAATGTTCATGGTTGTATGGGATGCTTTGATTTGTTAAGGATTTAATTGTAAAATATTTTTCTCTATGTAAACATTCGTGATACAATACTACATATTTATTATATTTATATAAAATTTTTTAATGAAAATTATGTATATGAATTTTTAAATTAATTCAATGGTTTTTCAAATAGAATATTTTTATGTGATTTATAAAAACTGTTTCAACAAATAACAAAAATAATGTTCTTTTTTAACATTTACAGCAAAAACTTCTCTGCTTTCATTTCCATTATTTGATATTTTGATTCCATTACAAGACATGGTACATTTAAAAGAAAAATAAATCACTTATTAAATTTTATGGATTTTTTTTAAATTTTTTTTCAAATGGATTAATTATATCAAAACATTGAATTTATTTATTTTGATTATAAGTGAAATTTTATGAGTGAAATACTGAAAACTAAAATCTTTTATATTTTGTTATTATAGTTATACATTTGACTCATGGTTTAATGATAATCCATGGATGGTTGGTTCCATAAAAAAACATGTATGGGTGGTGACATTATAACCTCCAATTCATTGGGTATAGAATTCGACAATATTATTATTCAATTTTATAGGAGTGACATGTTTGTATGTTGACCACATGGTTATTCCAATTCTATATAATTATATACAAAAATAAATTTATGAATTTTTATTGCAGATAATGGATTATATGGTAATATTGTGATTAAAAAATAGTGATAGATGGTATTATTTTCAATGGAATGTATTCACTACATGTTAAGGGTGAAAAGTATTAATTTTAAATTATGTTTTAATATGGTTTAATGTGTATAAATGGAATAATGGTTTTCTTTATTTTTAAATCCCCTACTAGGATTTTTTATGCTCATCCAAATTTTTTAATGATGATCAATGGAGTAAAGGATATGTAATGGTTTGGATATATCATGTTGATTAACATGAAGAGTTTCCATAAAATTCATAATGTTATACTTTAAATGCCTTAAATTATAGAAAAAATGGATACTGTTTGGATGGGCCAACAATGTATTATTATGGGTTTTTAATGATCTATTTTTGGACTATTTATCTAAATATATAAACCCTAAACAATCCTCAATGTGAAGAAAAGTAAAATTGTTGTCATCACTCAAGATTATGTAATATTAAAGGTCATGTCCTTAAAGATGGTATGAAGAGAAATATATATACAACAATATTGGTTATTATAGTGTTTATAGAATTATATTTGTATATTTTATATTTTGGTTATTTTTAAATTATGTATAATTTTCATATTAACTGATTACTTATTCTAAGATATGTTTTTTTGTAATGGTTTTACGTCATGGAAACATGAAAACCATGTTGGGATGGAATCTCGAGTAAAACATGCTACTTAATCATCATTCTATGATGGTTGGAATTTGAATATAATAGTTTTTTTATAGAGATGGATCATTTGAAACAAGCAATAAATTTTGGTGGTATCCATACAAGATAAGAACCTGATGTAAGATGAAATAATATGTCTATAGGGGAACATTCTATGAGACATCATCCCACATCATTCAGAGGATAAAATAACCTTGTTCTTGCGGAGGGATGAATTAATTCCTTAGAAAAGATATTTGATGTCATGATTTTATAGATCACCAAAAGGTAACTCTTTTAATTTATCATTTTTATGTTGAAGACGACTTGTTGTGGTCAATGATTATGAATATCAGCGAAAAATAAGTGATTTAGACCATGTAATGGGATGAATTTAAAAATATATTTTGTTGATAAATATTTTTCTAATGTTATTTTACATTATATGTAAAAAACAATTCTTGGAATTGAGACAAAAAGAGGATGATTCATTGGAATTATATTAATAAACATAAATTTTTTGGCATGGTATGTCCCATATATTATCCTGGATCTTGAAAATATGATAAATAATTTTTACTCCATAATGAAGTCAATAAATAAAATAGATTTAGATTAACCTGACATCAAAATCTATGAGAAACTTTTTTTATCTCTTTGATGGTATAATTTCAGTTTTATAATTATCATGTGTCCCATCAAGACAAACAAAAAAAGAAGTCTAGTTGGTGGGCAATGGGAAAGGATTCATCAAAGAGGATTGAAGGTAAGAGAACCATATTCACATATTCTGACAAGTGTTGTAAAAATAATCTTGATGAATATATTAAAAAAGCGAGGAAATTCTTGTAATGTGCTTTGTTTTTCAATATGCCTCATTAATAAATGGTAGATTATCAAGAATGAATAGAGCAAAGAACAATAATATTTTTTATTTTTAATGAGTTAAGAAAAATTTCTATCATGTTTTTGATGTTAATTACTCATGGTGAGAATCATCAAGAAAATAAATTAAAATGTGTGGTAAAATATTTTTCAACTACAAAAATTGATGTTGATACATCTGTTCATGAGATAGAATCACATGGGAGCTCGGTTTTTTTAAATGGATAGCCTTACATTCCTGCTTTTAGTCACTCCATTTGAATTTTTAGTTGATGTTACAACAAATTGATAAAGGTCATTTGCAATATGTTTAGTTTGATTTATGTTTATATAAGGATTTATTTTAATGATAAGTATTCCTTTACTTTTGGAAATGTGATTTAAGGTATTAATAAACATTTGTATTTATATAAACCTTGGTGATTAAGGTTGTTTTTAGGGATTTCAATCATATAAAAATTAAATAGTTCTTACGAAATAGAAATATATAATGTAAGTATATTTCCTTATACTCTAAGAGATTAAGGAATTCCTCAACTCATGGAAAGTTATTTTGATTGAAAAAAATTATCTTTTTACTTTTCTTACTAAGAAATCTATCGACATTTAACCTATCATAGATCAATGGTTTTGTGAGTTATAACTTTCCCACAACAATGTTTTCTATCACCCAATAAGAACATTATTGGTTCTTTTCTCTTCCATATCCATGTTTTTCTACATGGAACCCTCATTTGTGTTATCTCTGGGGACCTTCATTATTTCCTTTCTTTCATTTAAAGTGTAAGTTATTTTAATCATGTTTTCAATGTGGGATCTCAATAATGGTATATTGAAAATTAAAAACCCTATTTTTTATCCCGATTACATATTTCAAGGGAATTTTTTTTAATGTAGTGAATATAACATTGTGTGATTTTAAAAGGAAACATTGGGTTCAATAACAAACACGATACAACACATCAATCCTAAGAATAAAACTAAATATTATTACTTTATTATGGTATTGATCACAACATAAATAGAATACATGGAATGAACATGATTAAATTAATTATGAAAATATGGTTTACACATGTATGTAAAATTATTATTTTTTGTCTATTTAATTAAAAATGTGAATAAAAATATTTAAAAAAGAAAATTGTTTTCTAAAAAAATTAAATATGGAAAAGAGTTTTATTAAATAATTAAATAACTCTAATTGGATTATATTAATAAATTATATAAAATATATTCAATATAATGTTTAAAATTTATATATTTTATTTTCTAGACATGATATATGAACAAATCCAATTCTATGGATAAAAGAAGAATTTTTCTAAAAAGGAATATTTTACACCTTTTCATGGAAGAATTACTATAAAATAATTTTTGGCTCTTTAATTAATTTGTTTCGAAAAAATAATCTTTTTATTTGGTATAGAAGCATTAATATTTTAATTTTTGAATTTTATATGTTTTTATGATAAGATTCATTTTTTAAAAAATAGTATAACAGTAATGCACATTAATTGAAAACCGATTTTTCATAAAATATATTTGTAGTATTAAATTATTTATTAGAATAATTTTAAAGTATTATTAAATAATCATTTAGAATTTAATTATATTTTGGTAATTATAATCCTTTTCACATTGAAATTTGAAATAAAAACAATGTGAAATTTTGAATGCTTTTTCTGTAAAAACCTATTTTCTCAATCTGTTAACGAGATTAATTTCTGCCATTTACGTTTTCTTTTGAAAAATGGTTTCCTTATTTTTAATATTAAGATATAAATTAATTAAATATCTCTCTTCCATTTTTGGATATTATTAATAGTAAATTTTTTAATTATTTTAATTTCCACGGTTAATGGTAAATTGAGTAATTAAGGGGTAAAAATAATATTATAATATATAATAAAATTACCCCAATATAGTTCTAAATTACATTTTATGCATTATTTTCAAAAAAAATCATCATTGGGATGACTTTTTTATCTATTTGATCCACATGGATTACTTTAATACATTTATAGTATTTTATTCAAATAAAATCAATTTTACCGTACTTTTGATTTTTACTAGTGAAATAGATTTAATATGATGTAATATAGAATAAAAAGTCAACTATAAATAGAAAATTGAAATGTAAAAGATTTATATTCATCGTGGTAATTTGTTTAAAATTTATTGGTAATAAATATTGAAATTATGTAGTGATACAATGTTGATGTCGTTATTCCTTAATTAATGGAAGGATCAAATAAATGATATCAGAAATATTAAAAAAATATAATTTTAGATAATTTATGTCATCCAATAATTTTATTTACTAGTTTGACATGTTAGAAAAAATTTAATTGATTTTTTTGATGATATCATGTAGTTATAATTTTTTTAAAAGTCAAATAATGAATGGTGTCAAAAATTTATATTAATGATATTTTAAAATAAACAATATTTTATTAAATGGCATAAAATTTCTAAAATTATAATATCCATCCAAAAAAATATTATATGTACTTAAATTTCATAAATGACTCATTTATTTGTTTTTTTGTAATGAGATCATAATTATATATACACTCAATGTGTAAATTTCATGATAACACTATAAGAGTTAAAAGGGTAAAATATGGGTTAAAACAAAAACATTAGAATTAAAAAATAATTACAACATGTATAATTTTCATTGGATGAATTTATTTCGATCCATAATAATCCTATAGTCTATATTTCCCAATATTCATACATTTTTTATATAAAATTAATTTATACTAACAAAATACTTTGAATAAGTCCAAGAGTGCCCCACCCCTCTCTTACAAATGGGAACTACATATTATCTTTTCATCACACTTAAAAACCAATTTTTGTGGACCAATATCTATATTAATACCTACCTATAATCCCTCCACACATTATATAGGCCTTATTTTAGGCATACCACCCTCTTTATAGGTGAAAAAAAGATAATAAAAGGAAATCACCTGATGAAGAGGTATCATTTTTATTTTAAGTATTTCCATTTTATTTCTTCTTCTACTACCTTAAAATAAACTTGAAACATGATGAAATAATAAATCCAGTATACTAAATAAACTAATATGTTTTAATGTTAATATCATCACATATATCCATCTCCTCTTCAATCAAATGTGAAGAGATTTAATCATTTGTTTGTACGTGTGTACTATCACCTCCACGAACTGATAAAATTCATTTTCGATTATTGTCTATCAAGACTAGTTATAATGGTTGAATTAGTATTTTAATTGATATGAAGTAAATATTTATCATTAAAATATAATTATATAATAATTAAATTCATACCTACACTAAAAATAAAAATGATAATGTTGTTCATGCATATGTGGGAACTATCACCACTACAAAGTGAGTTGTTTCATTTTTATTCAACAAATCACATGAATAATTTATATAAGTGTATTTAGATGATTAATATTATATTAATTATGTTATTAAAATTCGGGAAACAAAAAATATTATAAATTTTCATTGCAAAATGATCATTGAAGAATTAATACATTACTCATGCGTACGTGCACCCTACCGTCTCTGTAATTATAACATTGTATTTTTTCAAAACAATAAATAAATTAATTAATATAAATGATTAATTTGTTTATAAATATTATTATTATGTCACAAATATTATTATAGAAATGGACTAATTTTTACTTTGACTATTGACATCTTACCAGTGTCATTTTGGATTCATATACTGAATAATGACAATACATCTAACATGAACATTAAAAATTTGTTACAAAGTAATATTAATTGAAATAAAAAGATTAATTTACAAGAAATTTTTTCAGAAAAATTTAATAATTAACATAATTATATTATTCTAAAAATTAAAGGACATATGTGATGAATCAGACTCTAGATTAGGGGTTTTATCTCAATGTCCTTTCACTGACACATTTTTTGATGATTATCAGATTTATCCTTTTTTAATGTGTATATATATCCCCTTTGAAATTTCATGTCCATATTTTTTATATCATCATGTTATTTTATGTTTTTTTAAATGATCATATATCATGTTCATTGTGATTTAAATTTTTAATGTGGTATGAGATGCTATAAATGTTTTAAGATTCAATTGTAAAATATATTTCATTAAATAACTATTATTTATATTACATAAAACAATTATTAGAATTTGAAATGATATTAAGGAAATTTATATATCTATATTTAATTTTATTCAATTTATTTTAAATGGTATATTTTTATATGTTTTATACATAAAATTATTTCAAAAGAAAAAAGGAATGTTATTTTGAATCATTTATGGGGACAATAAATTCATAGCAATTGTGACCATTATTTTATATTTTGATTCCACAATAATCCGTAATTTTTAATAATAAAAATAAATACCTTATTCCAAACTATTAATTTTTTTATTGATTTTTTTTTTGAAAATGTATTGTTTATTTCAATACCTTGAATTTATTTCTTATGATTGAAAATGATAATTTTTCAATGAAATGATGAAAATTGAAATATTTTTTGTGTTATTATAGTGCATTGGATTTGAAGTGTGTTTTGTGAAAAACCATGTATGGGTTGATCCATATTAAACTAGAGATATGGGGATTTGTTACAACCTATAATGTATTGGTTATGGAAAGCGACTGTATTTTTATTTTATTTTGTAATAGTCTAATGTATGGAAGTCGAATGAATAGTTATTCCATTTTAGTGTAATTATATTACAAATTACCTTTCAGTATTTTCAATGTTTGTGAGGGTCTTATGGTAAAATTTTTATTACAAAAATTTAATAAATAATCTTATTTTCAAGGGAAAGTTTTTAATACTTATTAAGTGTGATAATTAATACATTATGATAATGTTTTCGAGGGTTTTAATTTTTATTGATGGACTAATGGTTTCCTTCATTTTATATCCCTTATTTAGTTTTTTATTTCCATTCCAGGTTTAATAATTCTGTTCACATGACTTATGGATTTATAAGGATTAGAATATTTCATATTGAATTTTGTGAATATTTTTCATAAAAGTGATCGTGTTTTATATTCATGGTTCTAGATTATGGTAAAAATAGATACTGTTCGGAAGTGTACAGTTTATGTTGTTATGATTTTTTATATATAAGTTATCGGATAATTATTTAAATCTATAAACATAAAAGATACACATTTTGAATGAATTTGAAATCATTGACTTAACTGAAGATTATATAACATTTAAGGTTGGGTCCTCATACTGACCCTTAGGCAACCTGAAAGGAGATCTCACCGATGAGACATGATGCTGATTCCTCGAAGTCTATAAATAAAGAGAGTGTAATAAATCCTATCACCAAGTATATAATTTTAATCCATGGGAATACAATTATGTGATATTCGATGTCCGACATCACAGTATAGTAATTGATCTGGGAGAGCATAGTCATTCATATTCCTTTAGAGAGATTAAAATTCCACTATTATTCTCAGCTTGAGAAGAGAATAATCTCACTCATCACATGTCCATTAGGGGAGAAAAAATCACTTCTATCACGTGATAGAGTTTAATCATCCCCAAGTATCATTACTATGGATTTTATTCTTTCATTTAATAATAGAAGGCTGAAAATTCATATCCCATGAAGCACCTCAAGATTTCCAAATAGTATAATAATCAAATATACAAGATCAAAAAACATGTCCCAGGTAGTAACTATAGGTATAAAAAACATAATAAATTACATGGATGAGAAACACGATCTAAGGAAAACACATCTAGGCTTCACAATGGAAAAATAATGATGCGTCACAGCTGGCTCGTCATCCACATATAAGGAAACACCTCTATTAATAATCATTTCATCAAAAATAAACATCTGAATGTATAAATAAAGAGAAATTGTGGATGAATACCTAACCTACCACAACATACATAACTTCATACGATTATAAGTTCGACATCGTTTCTAAGGTTACTACCACTACTCTCTTTACCAAAAACTGGAATAATAGATACTATTGTTCAAACATCGTGGAACCCACTAGGTCCCTGAAATCTAACACTATGATTTATAGTCCTTGGGATCCTCAAGTCTACACACAAGAAAATGAATCCGACTAAGTATCCTTATATATGGGAGTAAAAGGAGTAATCCTATAGGGTATTATAAAACATTAATCAAGGATAGTTATCCTAGAGGGAATCCTCAAATTGGTACATAATAAGAGGTGTCTTGCATGGGACCCTCAAAAGTAGTGTATGATATAGAGGCATCCTATATGGGATCATTATAATGGTGTACAAGTAATGTTATCTTAGAAGGTATTCTCTAAGTCATCATGTAAGAGAAGGTATCCAACAGTGGACCTTCAATAATAGTAATAAGATAGAGGCATCATATATAGGATCCTATTAGATGAAACATAGTCAAAGTCATCCTGAAGTGGAGCTTGAGGAACAACTAACCTCATGGACTCCTGGACTAGAATGGCACTTCTCATAAGGGATATATCCTCTAGGGGATAACTATAAAATCATTGGTCATGAGAGATAACTCATATTCTATCTCAAATCAATGGTATAACTCTCAAGAGACAAATGGATTATATTACTGGAGGAATAACATCTCTGTATATCAAAAGCATGAATCACATCCTACATGCACTCAAAACACCTCAAGGGTTTTACCACCATGATCATTGATAAAAGATACCCAGATAGGAAATATCATGTATCCAATTGCGATTACTAGTTTTGAAGAAATGAATAACCATAAAAGGGTACCTAAAGTGATGTACACAGTTTTATACCAAGTACACGATGTGTTCTCCCAAATCCCCACCTAGGCATGTACCTCAACTGGACTTGGCATGTCGATGCCCAGGTACACTCGATGTCCATCATTTACATAGAGTGTACCCTACTATGGGAATCTTCCCACATAAATTACATTGGTTTGACCATATATATAGCCTTAAAGTCTTTCATTACATAGCATTCCACCCACATGTTGTGTGGCCATGAAATCTACCTTTCCATTTGACCCTACACGGGTTGTAAGGCTGGGTAATCAGTTACATTGATGATTCCCAATACATGGCATGTGTAGCCCATACATGGATTTTACTTATAAAAATATTATCATTCCCAAACATGAAGAACACTGAATATGTGTACGTAATCTACATTCCATGTGATCGGGATTTATGAACTTGAAACACCTCAAATCATCTAGAACCCCCTTTTCCCACCAAAAAACAACATGTTAGTCCACATAGGGTCCTCAGAAGGAATAATAGTGGATTAAACCAAAAAATGTAAAATCTTCAGGGATATACAATAATAAAATTAAAAACATCATCATTTTTCATGGATTATGTGGATTCATTTCACATTTCCACACTCCAAAACCATTACAAGATGTTTTGGGACATCTTGAGCTTCACAGAGGTACGTATATTACCATATTCATATTTCCCCATATCCTATTTCATTTTCTATATAGTTCACATGATGAATGAAGATATCCATTGTGGTGTCTGTGAGAATCTAGGGTGGAAAATATAATAAGGAAATCAATAAGAAGAAAATAGACTAAAAAGAAAAATTAAAGGGGGCTCAAATTAGCCCAAGTGCCAAAACTGATTTTATCCCCTACCAAAAAACCACATTCTAGTATCAATTACAAATAGGTAATATCAATATGACACTCCATTTAGAAGATACGGTAGGTATAACCTCTGTGAATAAATTAATATTTAAATAATTAAATGTTAAATATTTTTATACCACTAAAATTCATACGGGTCAGAATTATGTCAAAATCATATTCTAATGTAAACACTCTTTTATTTAACAAATATAGTGGTTTTAAAAATCATCTGAGATCATGTTCTACTGTAAAATTAAAATTTTACCCCATAAAATCATCTGGAAGGGAAAATTTTAATTTCTACTAAAAATTATAGTCTAAAATAACATTGGCTATCATAATATACCCACTATAAAACTTATCTTCCCGAATTCACCTTGTTGTAAAAACAAGAATCCAGACTCTCATCCCAATCACCTATGAAATTTTCTATTCTCAACTATCCCACAACCACTCTCAAAATGTTAACAAATACCCCTTACCTAGGAGATGTTCAACTAAGACAAATCATGTTCTCCCTAACATAAGAATACCATTTTCATTATCTCAAGAACCATACTTCGAGTTCAATGACTCGGATAAATTTTTTATTTTAACTAAACAAAAGGATAACCACCCTGAAATCATTGATAGTGTACACCCCACCTTATGTATTACATTATTCCGCCCCATAAAAAAACTTCAATGGGTTCATTTATCAAACAAAGAATGGCATTTCGAACAAAATGAAAGGATAGTGTATAAATGATAATGACAAGATAGTTCATCTTCCTCCCTAAATAGGATCATAGTATGATTATATAAAAAGGAAAGTATATATACCTCTTATCCATTATCATAGTAAAATAGGTTTCACTTCCTTTATACAACACCTAAATCCACATATCTCAAAAATGCTTGTCCAATTCCATACACAAGTCAACTTTATTTGGGTGACCAATTCCTGTTTGTTGTCTCCTCTAAAATATAGGGACATTTTTAAATTAATATCAACTTTTAAGAAACCATTTCCATGATTTCTTTAAATCTTCATTTCGTAGCTCACACCAGACCACTCATTAATTTAAGGCTAAATGGTAACAGATGAGATGAGCATATAACATTATCACCCAACTCATTATATAGAGATTCATATACTATAAAAACTAAGAGACCATTATATATTGAATGTCATCCAAAACAATCCAAAATATCCCAGGGAACTCCAATTTGAAATTGACTACCAAACCCTATGCCCCGATTTATTCTATGAACACCTATCACTTGGTGTCATTCCATTAATAACTGTCTTCATGTGCTCCGACTTCTACATTAGAAACAATAGAAAAACTAGTCAATATGGCTAGTAACCCAATTAAAACTTCCCGTTAAAGAAAATATTGATACCAAATCAGTCTAGGTTCTTGTAAAAATATGAACGCATCATGATAACTTCATATATAAGCTCTAGCACCAACCATACCTGAAAGTCAAAATAAACATATAGAAATCCCACTTCCTTGATTGGAATTCATAACTATAGGCCAATCTCTCTAATGTAGGTTCCCCATGATCAAAATAAACATTGACCCACAAGGTCCTATGTCAAAACTAACAGTCTCTTATTCTCCCATTTAAACATAATTATAAAGTCTCACAACTATCCCATAAGTTCTAAACATCAATCCCAAAATATATAACCAATCTAAATA
Source organism: Viscum album (assembly GCA_963277665.1). Classification (NCBI taxonomy): domain Eukaryota; kingdom Viridiplantae; phylum Streptophyta; class Magnoliopsida; order Santalales; family Viscaceae; genus Viscum; species Viscum album. The sequence continues at coordinate 693,500,217 of OY728120.1, read as the reverse complement.
ACTATCACAATGATAAAGGTGAAAACTTCCATTATTGGCCTACATGGGCTCAATCCACTATGATAATCCTCATAGGGAATTATCCCTAGAGGTAACAATACTATCCTAGAAGAGATAATGAACACTCACTCACTAGGAATCCATATATGCTAATACACCCTCAAGTATGAGTTCATGAAATATGTCTTATTATCTATTGACATCAATCATATTTATTTAACTAGATAACCTTTACAGAAGCTTGTTTAACTAGAATGTGAGCTCAATATATGCAGAAAAGAACTATATAGCCTGATAATGAAAATTTAAATTACTGAACCTAGGAAAAAACCCTTCAAGAGGTATAAAATATGGGAATCATGATCTGTGTGACCTATTAAGGTCACTACACCTCCTCTGCCCGAGTACTGAGACATCAACCTCACTAAAATAAACCTCAATAAAGATTCACATGGCCTACCATCCAAATGATATATGCATACATGTTACCCAAATTGAGAATAATTATTTAAAAAACATATTCATTAAAACACCATTTAGTTTTATATTGACACTTTAAAAAAATGTTCAATTTCGTTAGAAAAATCACACCCTAGTAGGTCAATAACATGTGAATCCGATGTGATGAATATGATGAATAATATACCTCTTTATTTTGAAATTTTTTAGCCAATGTAAATCCATATCCTCCATACAATAGGCTAGAGTATATAAATCCATTTAAAATCATAAAATCCAAGATACATGATAGTTTTCCAAAGTGAAAATCATATAAAACTGTAACATCATAGATCAGAATAATAATCCCCTATCCTTGGAAACCAGGACATCTTACCAGAACAATTTTCCTCAAGGCACCATCTCAATACTAATTTTAGGTTATCACACATTACCAATACTTATGTCTACCATATCAAAAATAGAAGCATAATAGGGAATGAAACAGCTCACAAACCACATTGAAATATCCCTACCTAGGTTTCACTAATTTGATGATGTAAGGTGGGTAATTATGAGGCCTCCAGTGTGCCTTCCCATATGCCAGAGGCAACACACATGAACCAAGGGACTAGGGTGTCATAGTGTGAATAAAATTATTTAATATTAGAGTTAAAAAATAAAAGAAATACATATGTATCATATACAACTGAAAATAAATATTTTACAAAATGGAAAATAACTGAAAAAAAGATGTAATAATAAATGAAATTCTATAAAAAATCGAACATGCATGTAATATATACAATACATGTCACCCACTATACCTACCATATATAAAAGAGTACAAAATAGAAACTAAGATAAAATTATATTGATTTACTACTAACTCATGGTCAGATCACATACATGATCTAATTTTTTTTTGAAATTAATTAGCCTAATCATAAGATTCCACATGAGAAGTTATACATGATCATGAAACAATGGGCCTCACCCCTATCCTCCACAAAACTGCGATCACCTAGGAAATATACATAAGGCCTCCTCACACACTGAGGTGCATATATAGGGGTGATAAATAATATCAGTTGGCTACCCCTATGATGAAACTATAAATCATATTTCATAAGAGAATTCTCATGAATATGATCAACCTTACTGAGACACAACTAAAAATATAACCAAAATCAAATAATGTGAAACTATAGTAGATCCATGGGTCCCTAATCTTAGTTAGCTGGTAAATGTTCTAACATGTATATTAACATTTATGAACTAATATTTTTATACTCCAATAATTATCCACATATCTATATAAGCATGAATATACATGAGTATGGTGAAATATGTTATATAAAACAACATTAGTCGATATATGGGTCTATAATCCTGATATTATGGGAATACAAAGATATAAAATTGAGATAGATGTTTTACCACTCAAGAAATGTATCATTAATTTTATCATATGTTCCTCAATCCAAATGGAAAAATATGTTCTTTGTCCACTTCCATAAATGTATCTGAGAAAGCTATGACACCAAAGGGGGATACTCATCTTATGTATGGGTTCCCCATTACTCACCTATAATCATTATAATAATTGACTCTAGGGATGTACATTTGTACATCATGTAAATTAAATAGAGCTTGATTAGATTACATGTAAATATTTTGTAATGCTTGAGACATAGTCCTCGGTCCATAAGAGGTCATGACATTGTAACTCTGATAATCCTTAAGGGTCTAACTCTTAGGTGGTTTCTAATGAGATATCACTGGTGATATGTCCTGCCCAACCATCTAGGTCAATAAACTGTGAGTTATGTATCATCCCTATCATTTGAGGGAGTGTAATAATCCCTAATTATTCAATAATGTGAACTAACATGTCCAAAACAAAAAACTATTAATCGAACAAGGAGAGCATAACCAACTATATTTCTCAAGAGAGTGGAACTATCCATGAGTATAATCTGATTGGGGAGCATGTAATCACCCTCATCATATCTAAATTAGAGGAGATATGAATCATCCTTATCGCTTGAGAGAGAATAATACACCATAATAATAATTAATTGGGACACTATGACCATAAATAATAATCATAGGATCAAAAGTAAATCCTAGGAAGTACCACTAAAGTTCCCAATATATTGTATAATAATAGATTATACAAGTTCAAAAACATGGTCCTAAATAGTTCCTATGGGTATAAAAATAAATATGAAAAATAACAAGGCACGAAATCCATATCCCAAGAAATAACATCTATGCATCCCTACAAGGAAATAAAGACCCACTATTTCAGGTAAATCAACAACCAACATGGAAGAACCTATAGTAATCATCACTGCATTAATAATAAAAATGTTTGGTTATAAATAAAAAGTAATTAGGATCCTTGGTCCTATATATAAGAATAGGCATCTGAATTAGGATCCACCACTGTGTAGTTACATTTGTAAAGGTTAAAATATGTTAATTAATGTAAAATCTAAGTGATGAGGTCAAACAACCACTATATATATTCTTATAATATGATGAAATTTTAACCATTATCATCTTATGATTTAAAATCAATTGTTTTAGAGAAACTATAATGTGAATAAGACTTTATATTATTTTTAATGCATAGAATAATTACAAGAGTACCACATTTCTCACTTATAAAAGGGATCCTAATATGATCATTTATTCTCACACATGATTTCATTTCCCTCAACCAATACATAAATAAATACCTTCAAAAAATCCATACCTAAGTCTAAGTGGTTCTTATGTTACCAAATTATCAATCCTAAATGGCCTAAAGTGTAGGCCCATTAAGATTTTACAAATAAGACGTAAAACTCTTAATCAAGTGTTTTCATGTTTATTTATTCTAATAAATCATTATAATATTATTTATCCACACCAATATATTAAAAAATTAGCATACTTATAAATATATCTTACTAGGTTTATTGAAAAACTCTTTTTCATATAAATTAAAATTTTATAGGAAATGAAATCATCGCTCATGCGTATGTGTGGACTACCACCTCCACGAAGCGATATGTTTTTTTCACAGCCAAATAATAGGGATTGTTAAAATGAAGGATAAAATTAAAATATAATATATTTATGATATAATAATGAATTAATAATGGTAATATATTATATAACATTATACCCTTCCCTATTTTGGAAAATGACAATGTTTCTCATGAATACATGTGACTGCAACCTCTACTAAGTGAGGTGATTCATTTTTCATTATTTCCAAAAATGGATGGTCATAAGGATATAAATAATTAATAAATAAGAAATTTATACCTTATATATGATTATATAAATTCAGTGTATTACAAATTTTATTTATCTTCAAACCAATAGAAAATATAAAATGTTGTTCATGTGTACATATAAACCAACGTATCTATAAAATAGTGTGATTAATTTTCCTAAACACCTTACATATATGGTATTAAAAGTATATATAATTTATAAAAAATATTATCATATAATATTTAACATTTGGGAGATTATGTAATAATATTACCTTTGAACATGATCAATAGAAAAATTTTATATTGAGTTTATGAACCAAACAGAATAAAAACATTTCCCACAAAAATAAATTCTTTGTAACTAAATAAAACTTAGTAAAAAATGAAAGAAAATAAATATTGATAAAGGAATGAACATGTCATTTATTCATTTGAAATTAAATATATAATTTTTTTTATTATTCAGTAGTTAGAGAATGTTTGATATTATATGAGACCTAAGGCAAGAGATTTTTCTTTTAAACATTATTTTAAAGAATTATTTTCTCATATTTTTCCTCCATATCCATGATCAAATTTTTTTTAGATGAATGATATATTTTATTCATGAAATAGTATAAAATACTATTTTCAATAAATTTTTTACTTTATTTAAAATGTTTTAAAGGGGTTTATTTTTAAATTTTCCATACGGGTCCCTTCTAGCACTTTTTACCGAAGTATAAAAGAATGTTTTTTTCATATATGACATGAAAATATGTTCAAACTTTGATTTCATTTCAATATCTTGAAACTTCCTCTTCAATATTTACTTTATGTAAATATATAAATAAATTCCATTTATTTGGTATATTTCTTTGACTTCTCAAAAGAAATGGTATTTATATATTTTTTTATGTGAAAGTAACAATTAATTTTCCACTTGGACTCAAATGAGTTTTTGAATGGATTTATCATATAAACATAAATATTATAATTTTTTCATAATGATATGGTATATGGAGATTATATATTATTATATTAAATCCTAATATAAAACTTGATTATGAGTTATCATTATTTATCTCCTAAATTAATTATTAATGTTTTTCAACAAAGAAGTAAAATGAGAAAAGTAATATGGTAGGTTACTCATACTAAATAGATTGGTCTTTAGTTATTCCAATTTGAGATAATATTATATGAACATGGTTTATGAATATGATTCTCGACGATAACTTTTTTATGATTAAATAGAGTATTATGTATATAATGATTTCATGAGGTTAGAAATGTTTATGATCTTTTAAAGGTGAACGGTATGTTTTTTCCAAGAAATGTTTTCAAGAGTTATCAAGATTCTCATGATGCCTTCATGGTCATAATTTAATTGTTAATGTTTTCAAATATTTTCTTTATAAAACGGTTTATTTTATAATATAGATATTTTATTATATGTGATCATTGTTTTACTGTGAAAAAGGTTAAAAAAGTATGGGATTTTATGTTTTCCAAAGGACTAATGGGTTATTATTTTATCTGTATCCCGTAATCAAATTGTTATTCACATAAATTATTTTATAATTTACTTATTGATACTAATGATAGAGACCTATTATAATTTCAATCTCTGAATTAATGAAATATTCCACGAATGAAGCAAATATTTCATGAATGAAACAAGACTGTCGAATTAAGAATCCCATGTTTTGGGAAAAACATATTTTTTGTGTTAGTGTTCCCTATATAATATAATGGTTTTTATAATTATCTTATAATGTATTCATAATAGATAATCAGAATGTTAGAAGTTTGAACCATTTTTATAAATTATGTAATTATGGGTTGATTATGTAACATGGAATTATAGTTGGTATCTATGGGAACTTTTAGACAACATTAGTTGTTAAAATGTAATTTAATGATAAAAATTTAAGGGATGATATGTTGGTTTGGGATCATATATTTGACATTTTTATGACATAAAATATTAGTATGTTATGGATAATTATTGTTATAGTCGGCTGAATCCAAATAGATTAATTAAATATTATATAATTAAGGCCATTATATTGTTTAGCCTGCTCATAATATTGTTTATTTTGATTTTATTTGATATAATCACACTAACTATTTTTGGATTAATTAAATGGATAAACTCAACAAGAACCAATAAATAACGTATGTTAAGGAAAATGTAGTTTATTCTTGAATAGGAAATTGAACGGGATATGACCTGGATTGAAAACTATTATGGATCTTCCAAATCATCTTTCATGATTTATTAAGGAAAACCATTACCTATGAGTGTTTCTCAATGTACAAAGTAAGAGAAAATTGGAATTCATTGATTTTTAGGTTATAGAGATCATAAAGGTAAAAATAATAAACATAAATGTCTTAAAGGGATATAAAAATGTATCATTTCTAGTAAAAGTGAGAAGAAGGTAATAAATAGTTTATTAAAAATGAAGAGTTTATTTAAACTAATATATTGGAATAATGTTAAACTTATGGTATTATTTTAATATTTTAAATTTGTGTATTTAAGGAATTATAATATTAAATTACCTTGGATTAATTCTCATGAAGTAGATCTATTTTATTTTATAAATAAAGGTCTATATAATCCATATAAATATGATGTAACTGAAAATAACATATAAATGGTATGAATGATTATTACTATTAATTTAGTTATCTTTAAATTATAAAACTTGTTTCTCTTAATATTGATGAATCTTGTTACATGAATCATATATTTGACTTAGGGAGTAAGTGTTAAGGAATTAAATTAATATTCTAGTTTAACAGTTTATGAATGATGTTGAATGATTAAATTTTTTAAATATGGGGTTTGAAAAATTATTATGTAGTGGTATTTTGTTTTACAGTTTGATGAATTTAAGGATGATAATATTTTTATGTAATTGATACCATTTTCCTTTTTATGTGATAGGAATACTTTCTAAAATTTTTATTGAGTTTTAATTGAATATTGAGGTATATATATAACTTAAGATAAACTATTTTTTTTATGAAAATATTGTTTGGTGTAAAATGATTTTATATCATGTGGACATAATTTGAAAGATATTGGAAACATTAGGCTTAATATGATATTTTATGTTGATATAAATAAATTTAATTACGATAAAATATTACTTATATTTTCGTAACATAGGTTTTATAATAAATAAAACAATGGGATAAAAATGTGATTTTCGGACTAAGTGATTATATTTATTTTAGAAGAATCTCAGAATATTGTAAAAATAATATAATTAAGGTAAATATAAATATTTTTTGATAAGATGGGATTTTATTTGAGTTATTTTGATGGTGTTTTTTAAGGTAATTTATTTATGGAATGATTTTTGTGGAATATTGTGGTGTAATTTTTTGAGGATTTAGAGAATTAATGTCCTATTTTATTATATTTGATATTATCTTACCTTGTACAAATAATAACTTTTTAATAATTATATCTGGAATATAATTTTATACTCTTTTAGATCTAATAACCCATTAAAATTATATTTTTACAATTTAGGTGTTCAAATGATTCATATTATATATTCATCATTTGAAATATGGGTATAAATAGTGGTTGAAACAGATTGAAACATGCACCAAACAAGTGAAATTTTGTTTATGGACATAAATAAATTAAGTAAATAATTTTTATCTTGTTCTCCATCATGATGGTATAATAATCTCTCAACACTATGCAAATGATATTGAAGGAATTGTTTTTATCCTTTTATTATTATTTATGATTAATTAATGTTGTTCTTTATTTTTAGGGAAAATTAATGTTTAATTTAATTATTTTCCCATTTTGAATTTATTATTTTTAAAATTATAAAGTTGATCAGAATGCTTTCCCATTCCCTAGTAATGACTACTCATCCATGTCTATATTTTCACTTCCATTCTATTTCATCATTATTTAGTTACCTGATTATGTGTCATTCTTGGTGACCCTTGTATTTACCTATTTCTCTTTTCAAGAGGTTAATTTTTTATCCCTATTTACGATGTGATTTTTAATAATGTAAATTTTAAATTTTAATAATGATATTCCTTTTATGATCATATGTTTTACATTCCACTCTTTTGAATTTATTCTAAAATTATTTTAATCCCTTTTTTGTTGGACATGAGATAAACATATGAGGAAGAAATTTATTTAAGGTGGTAGAATGTAAAACAATGATATATTAGTTATATTCTTTTGTAGGAATACTATGTTCAATTTCTTGAACATTTATTCAATACATGAATAAATTTAATCTTGATATACTACCATTTTATTAAATATGATCATTATAACCTTGTTGTTGAGTTAGAGGGAAGGAATAGGATTATATATATTGTAATATATATGTAGTAAATATATCATTAGTTAAAAATTATTTATTAATTCATGGTAAAAATTAATTCAATTTTTTATATAATCATACAGGATTAAAGGAGACATTTTCCTAAAACATTATTTACGAGAACAACATTTATTTATGAAAATAAATTAAATTAATTATTATATATGAATATGTTTTTACATATACTGTTAATATATTTAATAAAATAAATTAAAATTAATATTATTTTTGGTATTTAGATAAGGAATTAGTGTAAATTCATTTTATACGTCAAAAATACATTTTTTCCAAAAATGTTTTTTCATGAATGTTTTATGTGAATTTAATGATTAGTTTCTGACACATTTATACAATTTATTTTTTATAATTAAATGTATTTTAGATATTATAATATCCTATATTAATTATGTTGAATTTTATAGATTTTCCTAAAAAGATTAATTTTTCGATGAATAGTTAAAAATATCAATTTTTATAAAAACTATCATTTATTTTCAAGTATATAAGAAGTCCTATTATGTTTTTGATTGTTTTTAAAGTTATAAATTTATTATTTTACAAAAAATAATCCAATTAATTCATTTTAAATTATCTTTATATAATGATATTGGTATAAATTCATTTTTAGGTATAAAAGAAATTTCTAAAAAAAGTATTTTTCGTTGAATTTTACCTTTTATATAAAACATAATTTTAATCACTTATGAAAATTGAATCTTAAAAATGAATTTAATGTTATTAATAGAGAGTTTCAAATTTATTATTGAAATTAATTACAGATTTTGTAATAATTGATTGCCACCATGGAAAAAAATAAATTCCATAATAAAGCATAAAGCTGATTAATTAAGTTGATGACTAAGTGAAAAAGTCCCAAAAAATATCTTAATACTTATTTAATGAAGGTATTGGAACATTTATCACATTATATTTGCAAGTGGATATTTTTAAGGCCATTTTCACATGAATAAGAAATTATTTTATTTTAAAACATTGAGTAATTACAATATTGTCACTCTCCTCACAAATAAAAGTGGACCCCACTCCTCCCCTGTTCACATATTTTTTTCCAATTATATAGAAAACCAATCTAAAATTATCTTTATATTACACACTTTAATTAATATAAACATTATTGCTCATAAATAATCTTATAATCCTATGAATTAATGGTTTTGTGTTTTTTGAGGACTAGCTACCTAGGAAACTTATTCTAAAACAATTGTGAACATTACTCTATAATTTTCCTACACTATAAACCATTCTTCACTAATCATAAGTTGTAATCATATTTTAACCTAGGGAATGAAATATAATAACTGTATTATCAAAAATTCCTAGTAAGTGAAAACATATAAACATTTCATCAAGGGTTAGATTATAATCATAAGGTAAAACATGAATAGGGGAAGATATATTATTAAAATGAACAAAGAAAAATATGATCTTACATTTCTCATGATAGTAGAACATGAAATATAAAATGAGAAAACATAGAAAATATCAAACATGTGTGGAATCATGAGATAATAAACATGATCCAGGGAGAATAATCATCATCATATGCTAGGGTAATGTTACATTCCCTTTAGACATATCATAAAAATGAACATTTTTACGGACATAAAAACATGGTATCATAATAATCCTAGAATTTCTAAGATTATCCACCATTTTTGTGATAATATGAAATAGGGTAAACCCTTTAATTTTTTATTATATACATGATGGATGTCCTTTTAATTTTTTATCATATTCAATAATTCCTACTCTCTATTATCATATAAAATATAAAACATTAACTAATTCATTAGATGGAGATATAAGACCCCAATAATCGTCATCCATATATATGAGTGCCACCTGAGATCAATCATTAATCATATAAAAAATTCATTTGAAATAAAATTAGTTTCATATCTTTTTAAAATGTAATCACATAAGGAAAAACATCGTAATTCCAAAAATGATCGTAACATTATATACCCATGGAAAATAAAAATGATTCCAGAGATAATAAATAGAATTAATGTAAATATCGTTCAATAAATATAATGGATCATGTGGTATTTAGAAAATACAGATAAAGGCTATATGGAGAAGTTAATAATTTCCTTAATCAACTGATCTATAAAATATAGTTGATGTCCCTTCAATAAAATAAAGGCAGTAAATAGTGTTCATATAAGATAGACCTTTGATAAAGAACTATAAACATTCAATGACTATGAGGGAAAAGTTCAATAATTTATTTCCATGATTTCAATCCCTAAATATAATATAATATAATTTTGAGGATATTTATTATTGTAAATTTTAAGGAAAGTAAATATTTTTGAGATAATTGTAAAAATTTATGCAAAATCATAAAATAGTTTTCAAAAAATGATTTTATTATTGTAATAATATTTGATGTTACATGTGACTTTCAAAATATATTTCATGAAAACTGATTTGAAAAATTTTAATTTTTAAATGGCTACCCAATAACTGTGTCTAGAAGAAAAGTATAATGGTTATCCTAATAAAATGTGGGGTGGAAGATAAATCAAATGATCGATGATGTAAATTCCATTTTAATATTTTAATGTAACCTTGTTTAAAGATTCATAATAAAAAGAGTAATAAAAAATCTTATCAGAAAGAGGAAAAGTAAAATGTGAAGAGAAATTAAAAGGATGGGAATTATTCATAAAAAAATATACTTTTTGAGGAAAAAATTATTTGGGAAAAATATATGTCTTCAAGGGTTATTTTCCACCATAGATGAAGTTTAATTACCATGAAATAAAATATCGTGGTGGAAGAAACCATTAATAGAAGAATGATGTACATGAAGAAATATTGTAACTCAATGAGGGGTGTTCAGCTAATGAAAATCAATTCAACATTACTATCTTTTGAATCAAAATAATTTTGAGGAAATAAAAGGACATGAATCATAAAACCCTAGGAATCACATGAATATTTGTAAAATAAATTCATTAGGTAGTAATCACAAAATTTTAATGGTATTAGGTTTCAAAATGATGATTATGTCTTAAGAAATTAAATTTGAGACTAAGAACAACTTATGACACTATAAATTTTGTAATCAAAACACAATGAAATATATGATTTAAAACAAAACATAAAAAAATGAATAATATTATGATCATGATAAAAATTATTCATGTGGTAGTATTGATACAATTCGAAGCAAAAAATTTTGTATAATGAGATATATACCTCATATTATTAGAATTGGGATAAAAAAACCTTTCCATAAATCCTGCTTAGTTTAATGTGCTATAAATTCATGTAAAAATAGAATAACTATATTAATGAATAATTTAATATTCGTATTCAATTATTTTACCTTTTAAAAAGAACATTTATATAAATTTATCACAAATAGTTTTCCAACTTATAGTTTATTTTCATTATCAAATTTTCACATATTTCGATCAGTTGTTCCATATATGTTCATGATGATTGTGCTAGTTATCACATATTTGTTCAATGATCATAATTTATATATTATAAAATATTTTATAATAATTATTTTTCATTGATTACTTATACCCCATTTCATTAGTTTAATGGAAATAATATGTTATATAAAAAAGAAAATTTTGATGGACTCGTTTCGGTGAGTTTAAAAATAAAAAGGTGGTATAGAAATACATATATTAAATTTTAATAAAACAGTTATAGAATCAGTAAAAAAATATAAAAAAAATAATTATTATATGTTGTTAACATTTTATAACTTCCCTTAATCATTCATGATCAAAATGATCTTACATTGTTAGCTTATTTGGGAAAACCAAACCAACAGAGATCGTATTATAATGATTTTATGAGTAAGTAAATATTTATTATATTTTGTTAAAATTAAGATTATATAATTTTAAAATTTTTATAAATACAAATTTATCTCCATAAATTTATTATTTAAACCAACAATATGGTTTAGTGATGAAAAATTTAATTTATCATTCATGGAGGAGTTAGTTTACATGTTTGATAGCATAATGGTTCCTTTTCACAATGAATGGGGTATAATTACGGTAAATGATAAATTATCAATTAATATTTAAAATTGTCAAATATTTTACATATTATATATCAAAAACCATTATTATCAATATCCATGAGTGTAAGTGATTAATAACGAACCACATAGTTTTATGAAGGCTGTAATCTATACGTACACATGGTCGACGTTGTTTAGATTTTTTTTGTGGATGGAAATGATTTAATAATAGTTGATAAATAAATATAAAAACTTTATATAATATTAATAATATTGGTTTCATTATATTAGGTTTTGTAAAATAATTTATTTGGATAAAGGTTAAGAAGAAAGGACTAAGGAGTAGGAAATACTCACATTGAGAACTAGTGATTTATCATGGAAATATCCCTTGGAATGGAGGCCATAGGTTACTATATGATACCAAAGTATTATGAGAATGAGATAGGATTATATGATTATAAAAAATGAAAAAAATTATGTTCAAATTCGATGATATTTTTGATGCAATATGTGATGGAAGAGATTCCATTTTATAAGATAAGAGAAGGTTATTTTGGAAGTACCAATTACATATCTGTAATCGAATGTCACTTTTTAAGAATAAAAGGATCCATAAGTTATGAATAATTGATTTCTGGATTTAATTTTCTCTATAATGACACATATATGAATTTATAAAAACCTTTTAAACATATTTGGGTCATTTATACATAGATTATTACAATTTACTTTTTTCTTTTTTACATTGGTAAATAGTTTTTATGTATGTAATTTAAGTATTACATATAATATAATATGACCCCACTTACCAAATCTTGTTGTTTTGAACATAAATTTTATCCCCATAAAATATAAAATAAATATATAAATAAAATATTATTTACATTAAAATTAACAAATTTAATATATTGAAAATCTATATTGTATAAAAATGTTATTTTCACTATTTAGTCTTCTTAATATTATATAAAATTAATTACCAAATATGAGAATGATACTATACTTATATATAGAATTACAGATTATACTGGATTCATTTTCTTATATAATATTAATTTATTTAATTGTATATAAATTTCAAATAATTCATAAAACTATTCTTTGAAAATAATATTTTTCACATAATAACTGTGATTAAATTTAATCATAGTAATCATAATTTTATTCCTAAAAATTAAATTGAACATTGATTATATAGATTGCATGAAATACTGTCAAATAGATTTTTTATATTTTATTAATCATTGAATGTATCATATTGATGACCAAGATCATTTCCCAAGGTGCATGTGTTTATCGAATTATCAGTATTCTAATCCTTTATTAATATTTATTTTTCTCTTATTAATTTCGAAAATAGAACGTGATTAATATTTTTTTAATATTTTTGATTTATTAATTGAATAAAATTGTAATTGTTAACACAAAAAAGATAGTGTGAAATTCAGGAAGTTATAGATTAAATTCTATTGGGTTGGATCATCATTTACATTTTTTTAAAATATTCTAACTCAATAAAAAACGTTAATATCATTTTTACAAAAACCCTACACTATTTTTTTTATAAATTATGAAACAACTAATATTCTCAAGGGATACCCTAAATAAGATATAAATTCAATATCTTATCCTCATTGAATGGTTAAAAACATTCCTTAAATGACTAAATGTACTCATTCGCTAACCTTTTAGCGATTGCACGCCACATTCCAATTCTAATCACATGAATCCATTAGTATGATTTGTGATTTGAGTAGAGGGGGGAATTGGTGTGCATAATTTGGAAGAGTATGATTCTGTCAATGAAACTAATAATGTAAATCAGCACCACTAGATTACATGTCCACCGCTGCACTAGAATTAGAGAAGAGATAGATTTATAATTAGATTCATAAATTAAAGATATTCATTATGATTCTACATGGTCCACACAAAATGTTTTTGTCCCTTATAATCATAGAGATCAATATCACTAGGACATCATAGGTGTGGGAAAATATAAAAAACATTAGCGAAAAATATGGTCAAAATTTAGATGAAAACAATGGAATATACCAACGAACAGAAAGAGAATTAGATTTAAATTGAAATTACAAAAAGAAACTATAAATGGAAACCCTAGTAATTATTATTTTTGGATTATGAATTCAATAATGTGGGTCAAATTGATAGTATTTATTGTTATTAGGATATATCTTCCCTTGAGTTCAGTTCAATGAGTTGTGATATCCTTTTAAAATGGTATTGAAAGTGTTGCTGCTAATTTTCATGATCAATACTATTGAGAATAATAATTTTTTTAAAATGATCATGTGATATAATTATTCTTGAAAATCAGTAGAAGAAATGATACACTGCTTCAGAGTGTACTAGAGAATGAACATTAATCGGTGATCTCACTTGAAGGTGTTCACATGATTGAAATGGACATTGAGTTCTCGAATGTGGGCCTTGGTCCTGATATATTGGGATTCCATATGTTTTTTCCTATTTAAATCTATGATTTGGTATATATAACTAGAATTTGATGGGAGTTTCCTAGGTTGATGTCACCAACTTTATATTTGGATTCACTATGCTCTATTTTATTGTTTTCCAGTATTCATCATAAGAGTTGTCTGCAAATAATGATATTCTATGCTTTATCATTGGGATATCATCTTGTTCATTCTTCGAGAGAGATTGAGAGTAAATTATTATCACTAGATATTCGTTTTTCTTTCGATTTTAGTTTCAATAATGGAGCACTATATTTTCTTCATTTATATTTAAAATTTGGTGCAACTCAACATCAATAGGTGATGTATGAGGGAATTTTATAAGGAGACCTCATATAGTGATCAGATATCCTCCTCCAGTGCAATTCGGTACAATGTACCTTTTTTATACTCCCATGGTATTGACTATTTTTTCTCAGAAAACATGGTTTTAGCACTTTATATGGAAAACATTTGGCCATATCGACTATGTAAGATGCTTGGGTGAATCTTTTTTATGATGGTTGGCATCAACGATCATAATATTTCTTCTCCAACCATTGTCTTAGGCTTCATTAATAGAAATGTAGCACCTTTTTTGTATTAGTTTTTAGAAAAACAACCAGAATGGGTCTGTATAGAGTTCAATGGTTGTTGAGAATTTGTACAACAGAATTTATCTTCATGGTAGTTCAGGACATGTGTACATGAAAAGTTAGATGAGATTCTATATAGTAGATGGATTTCCATAGGGAAATTATCCCTTTTTGGGGAATGGTCAATTGGTTTGTTCTATGGTAGATCTAACACATTTTTATTTTATTTTGATTGGATTGACCATAAGAGGTTTTTTATTATCTGTAAGAGTTTTTCAATAATAAAATGATTTGGATCTGTCATTAGAAGAGTTTCCATGGTCGATCAATTATTTTTCCACTTTGTGAGTGGCCAATGGAGAATACATTTTTTTCTTTGTGTTGTGTTCTATGAAAAAAAATGATAAAAATATATTACATTCAATGCATGATATCTACGTAAATTCAATAAATTATGTATTCCATTAAAAATGAATAATAAATCTAATTTGAAAAAAATGTAAAAATTCTAAATAATTCTCAAACATCACGATTGTTATCAGGATTTCATTAATCAATTATTATTTTTCAATGAATATGATTTTTTTAAATCTTGAACACACATCACACTTATTAAATAATATGACCATGTAGAGTTCAATGATGCAAGTTATTTTCTAAAATTAAATTTCTAAATGTTATCAAATTAAATTAAAACAATATAGCACATAAGAATAAAAACTATTTTTAGGAAAGTGAATTTATAAGAATAAAATTTATGTGTAGCATAAATTTATCAAATTCATTGAATCTCACTGTATAAATTGGTTTATTTTAATCAAATAAAAAAAATTGGATTTCAATGATATACCAAACCGGATACCACCATTAAAATTTATAATTTAAATAAATAACTATAAAATAATTTATTAAATTTTTTGGAAATGTTACTATTTAAATAATAAATTCATAAAAGGCATGGATTTGGTAAAAAAGTATTTTCACTATTCACCTAAAAATATTAATTTTAGAAAAGTACCAAAAAATCTATTGTATGATAAAATAGGAATTTTGAATTAAAAAATGATGTTAATTTTAGAAAATTTAAATTATATAATGTATATATTTATTTTTCTTGTTAAACTAAAACAAATTAAAAACATCTTCTATTGAAAAGTTAATTTTTAGCCTCTGTGTGTTATTAATACAATTTTGAATGCATTTTATTGAATATGATCTTCTTATCTATTATGGGTTTTATTATTCCAATAATAATTATATCGAACATGTATCAGATCATTTTAGTTTAGTGTTACAACTAAAATTAGATTTTAACATAATATTTGTTTTAGTAAAATACATAGTGAAATTTTGGGTCATTATATTATCCCTCAAAAATAAACTCTATCATCACATTTTTTTATAATTCATAACAAATGAAATATTTTAGAGTGTGAATAAGACATGCATGACTCTAAATTTATTTGCTAATGGGGTTTCGTCCTCACTATCCTTAGTGTGACATTTGAACATGTATTTTCCATCATAATAAGAATACAAAAAAATTTTGAATTTTTATTTAACCATTTTTCATTAATACCAGAACATAATGGGTGTTATTTTCCAAGAGATTATATCTTGTACTCTAATTTAATAGGTTCTCATGGGTTTTTTTGGATATAATTTTCTTATATTGGAAATTATTGTTACCTCTATGTCTAGACATCCAATAGATTCATAATATCACATAAAATTTGACTAAAGAAAAGATAACATACATTTTTTCAGAAGTATTTGGATATGAATATCTATTAAAGTGGAGTTATATACTTGTGATACAATAATAATACCCCTAGGATTTTTTTTAAGAATTCAACATCTTGTCACATAGGTTGGGGTGATTCTATGTTTTTATTAAAAATTATAGGTATAAAGGTGTCTTAAAAACATGATATGAATATAATAATAATAGTTCTTGAGAGGGTGATCAGTGTTACTCATTCAATAAAATTTTAAAAACCCACATCTTTTGTCATGGTTGCATATTCATACCCTAATTCCCCTGGATTTGGAAGTCATTGAGGCATATCATCCTTGTTAGCCCTTGGATTAATGAATTCACTAGGATAAAACCAATGTTCTCTATATTTTTTCATTATAATATTTGGTTTACCATAATGAGAAATATTTTTCCTTTCCAAATTTCCATTGATCTCTTCACGCTTCCACTATAATTTTGTTTTTACAAAGATCATTTAGTTTCATTTTTTCATGTTTGTCAAAATGTATTTGAAGATAAAATTAACAAAAGATACAATTGGAATTATAGAGGAAAAATTTCATTTGGAATTTACGGAAGTTTCCTTATCAGGACTATTTTAATAAAAAATCCTTACTAAGTCAGTCGATGTTGTGATATTATCAATGTTCCTTACATAATGAAGTTTACCATGATCTGATCTATGTTTGTAGACCCACATAAAAAGTGAAAAAAGTAATATATGTTTGAATTACAATGTGATATAATTTAAATATATAGAGGTATAATAATTTTCATGGTGAAGGTTATTAGACATATGGTTTTTACAAAATTTTATAATAATGATCAAATTGACAAGACTCATGTTATTAGAATGAATTCTAATTTACAATGGTGGATGTTGCAGATCTATGTACATATTTAGGTTTAGTTAATTCAATCCACACACTACCTATGTAATTGTATAAAAGTAGCATCATATGATTGATTATATGTCAAATCTATCAAAAGGATAAAATCAAAACCAGAGAACCGGATGGAGATCGATTTTTTTTGTAATAATTTATATTCCATTAGATTGAAAATAAAAATATCAAACTGATGGAAAATGTGTCTAATAGGATAAGGTCCATAAGATGAATATCCATTAGAAAATCATCCATTAATGGCCGAACATCAGTAAAAACATATTCAATTTTATTAAATGAATGATTATAAGAAGCTTGTGTTCTCATGAGTTTGTGTTAAGGTAGAATGATTTGGCATGGGCTTACCAAGTCATTAGTCAATGGTTTCATATGAAGAGCACCAGTTGTAGTGAATATGAATGACGTATTAGAAGGATATATAATATATCATAAGATACAAATAAATTGAACTAAACAAAATGATTTCTCGCAACAAAGTGAAATAAAATGCAGGTACATATAATGATTAAATATTATTATATCCATCAGGTAGATAATGATGAAGGTCTAACATTAGATAGATATGTACATATTAATGAAAAAAATGTCTATATAGTAAAAATATTTATTTTATATTGCTTTTCATAAAAAATTTCATATCATTAATAATGTCTATTTTGAATATTTTTGATAAAATTTTATCCTTTACCTAGGATTAGGATGTTTATAGAAGTTCCTTAAAATTGATTTTAATGATGTTAGAAGAAAGGGGAATGTTCAAAAATCATAAAGAGTATTCTAGAATGAATGAAAATACTTGAGAATAATCCCATGAAAAAAATTTATCTGACACTTGAAGGGAAAATATTTCATTGAGTGGGAAAATACATTTTAGTTCCCACCCAAAATCAGGGAAGTAAATAGTTATAAAGGGATACAAAAATTATATAGGGTACTACATTGTATATATTCATGGTAGATGATGTTACAATGATATTTTGTAATGATTTTCATCAAAATGATCCTACTCAGTTGAAGACGATTTAAATAGTACCATGTTTGATTGGATACATAAGAACTCGCAATAGACCATTAATCATAATATGAAGAGGAAGCAAAGGGAGAGTTGCCTAATAAGTTCCTACTTTGTTGAAGAAGTTGTACGTGCTCTAAAAAAATTTCTTTGCCGATTGAGGATGGATAAAATAGATTAATTAGATGGTGATGTTGAATAGTTATACCTAGACCAAAGCATAGTGTGAATAATTAAATAGAGAGAAATCAGATAGAGTTAATGGATACATGAAATACTGGTTAGAGACAATCAGATATACATTTTTTATTGAGGTTTTCTTGGAATAGTTTTGGAAAAAAATTTAATGAGATTATTTAGGTCATAAAAAGATCAAGAGGAAGTATCATGACCTAAAAAATATTAATAGAGTTATTCATGATATGGATGTTTATATAGAGACAAAGGTGATCTAAGTTTCTTATGGGGGTGGAAAAGATCCTATGGTAAGGGACCAGAAAAGAATATGTAAAGAGATCATAGTTGGGGGATGTAATTAGATGTTTCAAAGACTTATTGGATGGGGGTATTGAAAAACCCCAATATTTATTGAAATAAATAATTTTCAAATAAATTTATTCTTTTTGATATTTTTCATTACACACAACATTGAGTTTATATTATGTAACATGCAACAATGTGTTTAAATAATGAGTGAAATTTTATTAAAATATTATTATTCAATATGATAGTTATCACCTAAATATAGGAATAAAGGGTATGAATAGTATTAAATAAATTATTAAATTACATTGTACAAATATGTGTATAAAATTTATTCATTAGTGACCAATTAATTATAAATTAAAAAAAAAACTATTTTAAAATAAAGGAAATGTTATTATGAAAATATAATTTTATTTGAGAAACATGTTTTACCACAAAAAATTAAACAAATTGTTTTTTTGAATTATTTATGTCAACTAAATATGTTATATATATAATAAAAATCATAAAATTCATCTCATTTTCTTTCTATAAGATTTGTTAAAATGAATACAATTTTCTACATAAAAAAATTATTTATCTAAAAGAGAGTTTTTCACCTTTAGAAATCATGTTATAAAACAATTTTATAACACTTTGAGAAATTTTATTTGAAAAAATTATATTCATTTTTAAATAATTATTTCAAAATTATCATAGGATAAAATTTTCATAATTCTATGAGAAAATTATTTTTCAATGAATAGTGAATAATAAATGTTTTTATTAAGAATTGTCTTATATTTCTAATTTGTTTTATAAACAATTTATTTTCATAAGGTTTTAAAGTAAAAAATGTTCAATTAGAAATATAGTAATTCAGATTAGGTCACTAGGACCATTTTCATATTGAATTGTTATATAGAAACCTTTTTAACATTGTAACATTTTCTCTTTGAATAATTGATTTCTCATCACATATACATGATTAATTACAAATTATTTACTTTCAAATTTTTAATTTTTATATTAGAAAATTTGATTAAATACTTGGAATAATATTAATTTTAATTATATAATAAGTTCAACTTAATTTTTAAACATAATGAATAGTAAAAAATTTACAAAATATTAATAGTGGTTAACGTAAAGATGGTTTAATAGGGGGTTAAAGAAAATATATAATTGTTGAAAATGGTAGAAGAATATTACAAAAAACATTTTATGGAAATATTTATAACTTATCTCTTATAATTTCATGAGAAAACTATTATGAATCCTTTTTCCAATTGAAAAACATGGGTACACATTTTTCTTTTCAAAAATTTCATATGTTACACTCATCTCACTTATAAAAGAAGATCCCCATCTCCTCTCCTTATCACACATAAAAAAATTGTTTTTTCCAATAACTGACTACATAAATATATTAATTCCACACTCTCATCTTGGGGGCCTTAATAATTTTATAAAGGGAACCCAATAATCCTTTTTTGTAGACTAACTAAAGTTGTCTCAAGAAGAATAAACTCCACTAATAGAGAATTTCAAATAATTTCATCCTCCAACTCGTTTAATTATTTCTAAACCATGATGATATAATTAAATAAATTTATAAAATATAAATGTACTTCATTATATTAATTAAATAACCTAAATCTTCCCCCTCATCCATCAAATAAGTTATGAAATCATTATTCATGTGTACAACAGACTAACTCCTCATGAATCGAAGTAGTTTGTTTTCCATCACCAACATTCAAGTCTGGATATAATGATGGAATTGATAAATATTTTTTTATTAAAATTAATAATATTATATAATTACGATATCAAAAATACTTTCTTAATTTCTATTCTATCAAAGACATGATAATGTCACAAGTTTGTAAGACAAACTACCACCAAGCGAAGCAATGCGGTTCATTTTCACGTATGTTTTAAAAGGATATTATCAAGGATACATTTGAATAATATAAATGAAATAAATGAAATAATAATTAATTTTTAATGTTAATGTTGTATTTTAATTTTTTTTCTTTTAATCCATTGAGATAATGGAAATAATCTTCATGCCTACATACTAACTACCATCTCTATGATTAGTGTATTTCATTTTCTACCTCTAACATTTACGTATTAATCCTAATAAATATATAATGAATATATATGAAATTTATATAATTTTTATGATTATTAAAATTATGAAACCCAGAGAAAATTTAATGGATCAAAATTAAAAAATCAAAACATAAATGAAAACAAAGCACATTTTCCCTGAAACGTGAATTTAATAAGAAATTATTAATAAAATGAAAATAAATGGTCATATGGTAACAATATATTTTAAGAGATATATAAGTATTGTTATTTAATTTAATTTTAATAAACGTATATTTATTATAAATAAGATTTTATTATGCATGAATGAATTCCAATCCTAAGGTAAGAGATTTCAAGTGTCTCTTTTATTTCTAGAAGTGATATGAAAATTCAGTACACCTTTATTTAGTGTTGTGTGCATACTTCCAATTTTTAATAATATATAAAAAAAATTATTTTCCTGATATTTAATGTTTTATTTTATTACATTCGTTAATGAGGATTAATATTCACAATATTACTAAATTGGACGGTTGATCCCTTTTTTTCAAAATACTAAAGTACAGGGAAAAAAGGAGGAATTATGCACATAACCCCTACCTCAAGTTTTATGGTAGAAGGTGTGTATGAGGAAGACAGGACTACATTTTATGCATTTTAGTTGGCATTTATCGATGTCCAGTTTAAATCCTTTAGTGCTTCAAATCTCTACTCTATGTTGGAGGATGTCATTGGCTGCATATCATAAGAGGTTCCTCTCGTGAGTGCACAAGAACCATGCCCAATATTTGATTAAATAGATGTGACGAACCAACCACATATCATTACATTAATGTGGTTCATTAATTAACAAAATTTATTGTTATATTAATACAACCAATGTCAAGGTTATGCAACCCCTAGGTTAAGTAATTGAATATCCTATTAACATTATGGTCTGCCACGTTACTCAATGGTTACAAAAATGTATTAAATAACTCATGGAGTTATTTTATTATTTTTTGTAATGTCCAAAAATTACCTTTTTCATTTGACCCTTTCCAATCAAAGTTATGCTTCTCCTATGAAAATCATGGCACTACTAATTCAATGGTGCCCTTAGATTTTCAATCTGAGCATCAGTTCAAAATATTGAAATCACCGCCCACATGTTTACTAAAAATAACTTAAAAGGGGTAATAAATTATTAAAATTAACCTTTAACCCCTTTTGATTGATTTTAGGCTATACCTAAATGAAACCCACCCATACATGCTTAAAGTTACTCTTGGGTTTATAGTTTGAGTTACCATTTAAGAGTTAAATATTAAAAAAAAGAATAATTGCTACTTAATTATTTTATTTATGACCAAAAACTAACTTCTATGGTTGGCCTGCACCAACCAAGGTATGGATCTTCCAAATGAAACTATACCCCCACTAGTTCAACGGTGGACTCATATTTTCAATATCAGTAACTGTTTGTGATTTATATGTATTTGAAAAATAATATAATTTTATTTAATTATTTTACATATGGTTTTGAAAATTTTGGATTTTCTCACTAGAGGCATGCACAGATTAAAAATAAGTTGTGCTTAGGGTAATCCCTCCATTCTAAATGCTAGAATGCCACTAGATTTATGACTTCGGCACCGGTTATAAGAGTTATTCGACATTTTTAGAAAACTGTTCGCACACACTATTTAATGCTTTTCATTTTTTCCGATGGATCATTCTGGGCACTCTGGGCCTCAGTATCATGTGCTGTCAATTTTTGCAGTCTCGTAAAAATCCTATGTATTTAAAAAACAATTATAAAGAAATTATAGGTCATTACATTCTACCCACCCAAGGGATTCACGTCCCCAAAATCCGAAATAGAGACAAATCAAACAAATGAGGGTACTGAGCAAGAATATGAGCCTCCCTATCTCATGTTCTCTCTTAGTGGTTCTCATGCATCCACCAAAATCGCACCATTGGAATCAACCGTCCATGATGTAATTTCTCATGTCAATTATCTATCTCCACTGGAAACCCCATAAAAGTCACCCTATTGGTAAAGTCCAACTCACCCATGTTGATAACATTCGATGGATCAATCACGCATCTCCTCATCAATACCACATAGAAGACATAATGCACAGGTTATTTTGTGGGGGAAAAGCAAGGCAGTACTCCACCTCGCAAACTCTACTATGAATCTTGAAAGGTTCGATGAACCATAGAGATTGCTTTCGACCCCAACCAAATATCTGCAGTCCTCATTAGTGTGAGACCCGTAGGAAGACACGGTCTCCCTCCATGAACTATAAGGGTCTCTGTCTCCTATCAGAATAAGACTTCTTCCTGCTCTGTGTAGTCTTCATCCTCTTCTTCATGATCTGCACCTTCTCAGTGGTATCCCATACCAACTCTAGACCCATATAGTTTGACTCCACAAGGTATATCCATCATATAGGTTATCTACACAATCTCCCTTACAAGGACTCAAAAAGTACCATGTCGATGGTTGATTAATTACTATTTTTGTATGAGAACTCCACCAATGGTTGGTGATCCTCCCAACTATGACCAAAATCACGGACCCAAGCACAGAGCAGGTCCTCCATAGTATGTATGGTCTGCTTCTTCTGACCATCAGTCTAGGGAAAAAAGTCGTTCTAAATCATGATGCAACAAGAGGCATAGATTTCACTTGCTAACAAGTGAGGCATTGTGATATAAAATCTACGACCACTTTCTTCATACCTAGCCACCAGTACTGACGCCTGATGTCCAAGTACATCTTTTCCACATCTTCATGTACCACCAAAGGGGATGTGTGGAACTCCCTTAATCACCTCATATCGTAGTGTCCTAGGTACCATAGTGAGTCCTCTAAAAAGGACGATTTTCTCCCCAACATCATAAAATCCTTAATGAGACTATTCAAATGATATACGAGCATGTCAGGTCTCATAGTCCATGTACCAAAGTTGTGCCTCTCGAACTCTCTGAAGGAGTGGGGGAGTGATAGTTGTAGACTGGATGTAAGATGATCCATCTTTCTCTTCTATGTAAAAGTTCAACATGACTATCTATATTGTCTTCTTAATCAGCAACTACAGACCAAACCTCTTGATAAGTGAATCTGCCACCACACCCCCATTCTCAAAAGTATAGTGCATATTGAAGTCATAGTCCTGGTGGAACTCTAACCATCACTATTGTCTCAATTGATGAAAATCCGAAGGGCACCTTAACATCCACTCGAAAGGATATCCCTTTAAACTAATTGGAGTGAGATTGAACCTCTGGTAGTGGGTATTCATTCTCCATAACCAATTGGTTAAGGTGCTGGTAATCCACACATAACCACAAACACTAGGTCTCACTAATACCTTCCTCTTCAAGTCTCCCAACTATACTCTTACATCCTAGAGCTCTGTGGGAGCCATCCGATATGAACTTTTAGTTATCAGTGATGTTCATAGGTATAAGAAAATGAAGTAGTCCCCCTCCCAATAGTGACATAATGTTGGAAATGTATTCAGAAATCATATTACACCATTATGCCACTACTATTGTGACTAAAAACTAAAAACACCTACTACCACGTGGTTAAGGCTAGATGAATCAAGAGTGATCGGCTGCACCCTCCTATGAATGAGTTTATCCCATTCTTCTTGGGTTTCCTTTTTCTTCGACCAAGGAAAACCTCATTCCAATGGTGTAGATATACCACATCATTTCTTCGTGAAATATTCAATCTGAGCATTAATATTGGATAACCAGTCTATACCGAATCTAACAACATAAGGCCTTGGCACTGCCACCAATAGGTCCCAAATGAAACGCTCGCCTCAAGGGTCGGATCAAACCTTCGACATAAGTGTGATTATTGAGTCTCCACTCATAGTTATCACTATAAGTAAGGGTCAAGTCAATATTTTATCTGGAATCCCTAGGTCTTTAATAATATTCATGATAAGAAGGAAGGATTAATACTTATGATTAATAATTATGGAAGATAATATTAGACCCAGACCATACCTTGAATCATTCATGGAGGCCATGGGTCACACTCCTTGACCACATGCTCCCAATCCCTTCCCCTTTCTTTCAGCCCCCTATGCCTGATGTGGACCACATTGTTTTGGTGGTAATAACCTATCGAAATGTACACCAACATATGCTTCTCTCATTGATTCCCTTCCACGTTAGCTGGCTACATATTCATCTCTCGCTATCAATTCCTCTTCTTGAAACATTTTAAACATCGATGTTTTTGAGACTGACGTCAGTTTCCTACTTCACGACTACTGACATTCACTAGATGCATAAACTCAACCAATGATTTTTCAACCACAATTGTTATATCTAGCACCCTAATATAAGTTGGAATACAAAGAGGAATAGTGTTTTCTCGGATGTCCCTAAATACTCCATTCTCGAATGTCTGATCCCTGAAGCATTAGTCATAAAATATTCATCGAGTACCTAGAATGGGTAGTAATCATTGATGAATACTCATTTAACTACATGTCATCCTGCCAAAATTGTAGATGCTCGTTGGAACACAAACCCCCTTAGCATTTCTTGGAAAGAGAACCCCTTCCCTGAGGAAGGTTCTCAAGCTCTATCCATAGAAAAAGTCACCTAATCATAAGATAGGGGTAATCTAAACCCTTCCATCACCGTGCTACGACACATAGAATTCACTTTTAAAGGACCACCATCTGATCTAATGGTTCCCTTTCTACATGGAATCTTTGTCACCACCTCAAGCTAGTCGTTAGCCACATGTGAGTTGGGCCCGACTCAGAACCTGATGGGTATCTTTCCTTGATACTTATTAAAGTAATTGAGACTATATATTTCCTCTACCAGTATAGCTTGTAGTAACTACTGACCAACGACTAGTGGTATCATTGGTACACCACCCAAAAAACCATCACGAGTAGCAGTCCTTGTATGAAAGCCTCATCACACTGTAAAGTGTCCTCATGGTCATGCATTGGAATCCTAGATTCCTGTCTGTGTGGAGGGATTTTGAAAGATAATAATGATGAACCACATTCAATAAGTTCTTCCTGGTGAGATAACTCAAAATAGATCCAATTAAAGCATTTCAAAAACACACTTTATCAGTGTTTTCATGTACTGAGTTGGAAGACATAATTCAGGGTCGTCGTGTATGGATACATCAGTGTCCACACCAACATTGGACATCCTAGAATGAACTCCAAACTCAAGACACTTAACAATATAAATCCATTTAAAATATAGACTCTAAGTTGTTCTAGTAGAACCTACCACCTACGATACAACTTGGTCATGAACGGCCCCCCATGGCCTATGTCGTGACTACCCCAAGCCTTTCTTCTATAGGCCAGCGGTTAGCAACTAGCATCAGAACGTCATATCCCAAAAATGGGAAGGTATAGCATCAAAACAGATACAAACACACATAGGGCACACTGTGCACAAGAAAAACAAAACTGGAGAAGAATGGAATGGCCATAACTAAAAACCACCACTGAGTGAATAAGTAAGTATTAAAATTAAAGTGGTAAGAAGACTAGACTGATTGAAGTGGAAGTACAGTAAGAACAAAAAATTTCTCTTGAGGTCATCCACAAAGGATCCTACCATAAGGGTAGGTAGATCCTGTCACTGAAACTCTCCACATCAACTGGTCACCTCCGTGCACTATCTGTCAATCACCTTCACGAACTGTCTAGCCCTGACACCATAAGACCCAGTCATGCAATCCATCGTCTGCCTAAGACAGAAAAAGGTGAAGGTGAAGCCCATGTAGGGGTGGGTATAACAATATTCTATAAGGACCCCAAGACCCCCAAAGGACTCTCAAAATTCCACAATGGAAAAACCCAAAATTATGATCTCAGTCACAAATCAAAAAGAAAAATATAGCTCACCACATGTATAACTTAACTACATATGTACATATTATATTCGTAAATCTAGATCTTCTTTTTCTGTGAAGGGGCTCTGCTGCTGACCCACATAAGATCACTTGGTGTTGACCCACAAATGATCGCTATCTGCTGACCAACACAGGATCACTTGGTGCTATCCCACATAGAATGGCTAAGTTCTTACCCACACAGGATCAGTTGGTGCTGACCCACACATGATCTCACAATGCTAACCCACACAGGATCACTCAGTGTGGGCCCACATAAGAATGCTCATTGCTGACCCACATTGGATCGCTCGATGCTGACCCACACAGGATAACTATTCATTCTTCATGTCACACCTTGCCACTGCATTCCCGCACAAAGCACGCTTGATTCTGGTAGGATAGATTGTCCATGAAATTAGTGGTATATCAACTTTCACAATATCCCATGAAAAAGTAACCAAAAAAACCACCATGTCATACGGGTTTTAACGCAACAGATGACACGTCAACTGGATGCCCAGTCTGTATGTTATAAGAATTTTATTGTTGAGGGATCGATTGGAATCATATTCGATCCAACCCGGCCATACTCAAACTTTTTAAAAAAACTCTAATAGATTATCACAAAAATAAATCCTCTTCCTAAGGGATCTAGTGCCACATACTATTGATCAAACAGATGTCTAGTCTAGGAGATATTCACATTGAAGTGTAACTGGACCAACATGGGTCCTAGTCATGTCCTACCCGTCCCTCTAGGCCCAACCTGAATGGGACTGGGCTCAGACAAGTTTTCCTTTGCATGGTCCGCCCCGCTAGGTTATGGGATCGACTTGGCCAACCCAACTAGGTGCGGCACACCAGGACCGCTGGGCAAGCGCGGAGGTCTACGCTTCCCCTAAACTGACATAAATATGCTCGGTTTTAAATAAATGGTGCAAGTTAGCACCACATCACCTGGTCAGTCCCACTAAACCGGTCTCCTAAGGAACCTGTGGACATCGGGTTTGCCCTCCTCCACAGCTTGATGTCATGGCCTTCCACCATGGTGCACTGCTGTAGTGCACCGCCCTACTCTAACATGGCCAGCTAATGTCCGCCGCCCCATCTTCAATCGCAATTCCTTCATTAGCCACCACCTTTATCATGGCTGGCGGCAGCCAGCGGTCGCCTCCTCCTGTAGTCGGCACCGCCGCACTGGAGATTGTTCTGTGGGCCATCGATGAAGCCCTAGTGGTCTGATTCCTTTCTTTGTTTGTGCCCATGGACCTCATGGGAGGACGCCTGCACTGCGCGTCCCGATTCTTCACATTGTCGCTATATTTCTCAATCTCCCATTAAGAACACCACCGACCTGAGATCGGCAGAGGGAACATGCCTTGTTCGGCACCACCCGCACCATCCATGTTCGCGTTTTAACATGGATTGGATTATTTATTCATAAGAACTCTCATAAAGAAACCCCACATTATCCTCCCACATTAAATAACAAAACACGGATCAACCTATTAGATGATTGATCCGTGTTTTTCAAAATATTAAAAAATGGGGGGAAATGGGGTAATTAAGATCATAACCCCTTACCATGAATTCGTTGGTAGACGGTGTTGATGAGGAAGGTGAGACCGTGTTCGAAACATGATCATTGGCAATCGTCGTTATCTAGTTCAAATACTCTATAGTGTCGAAGCTCCAATCTATGATGGAGGAATTTGTCACCGACATTTCGTCAGAGGTTCCTCTAATGAGTTCACAAGAAAAATTCCAAATATTTGTTTAAATAGATTTGAGTAACAAAACATGTTTCATAACATTAATGGGGTTCATTAATGAACCATATTTAGTGTTACATTAAAACAACAAATATCATTGTTATGAATCCCAAGGGTCAAGTCATTGAATGACCTGTTAACTATGTTGCTCCACTAAATCACTCAACAGTTACAAGAAGAGATAAAACAACTGATGGAGTTTTTTGGTAATGTCCAAAAATTAACTTTCTCATCCGACCCTTGCCGGATGAAGTTAAGCATCACCTAAGTGAATATTAGTGCTATGAATTCAGCATTTCCCACAGATTTTTAATCTGAGCACCAGTTCAAAAGATAGAAATTACCGCCCGATCGTTTAATAAGCATACATTAAAATTTTCAAAAAATTATTAATAGTCACCCTCAACCCACACCTATTGAGGTAGCTTCAATATATACTTCTAAGGTAACTATAATCGATGGATACCAGCCTAACACTCTCTTCAATCACGAATGGCCTGACGAATCTTATTGAATGCTTACCCTGTATAACCTGAATGAAAAACGATGGAATACATGATCCATGACCTCAAACATGAGGTGTAATCTACTATGATCAATGAATGATTTCTATCAAGACATCACAATATCCATCTAAATTAGAATCTATTGCATCTACTCAGTTGTCTCTCATACATGACAACATCCAGTCATTACTGCCCCTCCTATTTCTAGAAACCCTTGGGGTAATCAGCATGTAATAACATATAAAGCCTTGTAAGGGACCATATGAATAGTGTTATGGAATTAATTATTGTAGTAGAACTCATACCGGGGTATATGACTCTCTTTAGTGTCCCCAAAATCCAGGATGAATGCCCACAACCTATCTTCAAGAACCCAAATTATGCACTCTGACAGACCATATATTTGTGGGTTATATTCCTTGTTCAGAAGAATCAGAGTACCCAAATACCTCTTTATCAATTTATATAATTGATAAAAAAAATTAGGTTTCCCCATAAAAAATGATAGAATGTGTGACACCGTGTAGTTGTACAATATCAATGATTTAAAACCTACCAATATCCTCCACACCAATGGTTTCTTTGATCTGCAAGAAATTAGAGACCTTTGTGAGCATGTCAAAAAAAACCATACAACAAAATTACATTAAGGATACCACAATAAACCTGTAATTAAATCAATCACGATTTCATTCCATGAAAATTATGGAATCGGTAGATGTTTTAAATGTATGGGTGGTTGCTATTGTTCAGTCTTCACCTACTGATAGGTCAAATTCCTCATTAAAAAACCAGCTACATCTATTTTTATTTTTGGACCCCAATACTGATGTTGTAAGTCTTCATAAATCTTGGTGGAATTAGGATACACTTACCACATGATCATGAAAATCCTACATCAGTCATTTGGGCATGTATGATGTGTCCCATATATGACCATATACTCCCAGGATCATATCCCCGCCTATATTCCTACCAAGAGGAGGGTTCTCACCATCCACACTCTCCCATAGAACTAGGACTTTGGAATTTTATATCATCCTCTTCATCACTATCTATAGGTAACAACTAAGGATAATAGAAACGTCTTACTCTAAGGGTATTTCACCTACAAGTGAAACTCAGAAAATAAAATCTTAAGTTGCCACTTGCTACTAGCATACTACACTACCTATATCTACATCATCTTGCTATGTTCATCATCCAATGGATTTCATATTCTTGAAATGTAAGTAATATTGGAGCCAAAATACTCTGGGTACACAACCCACCTTCAATACCTTAGGATCAGATCACATTGTATAAATATATACTTCTGTATTTTGTGGTCCTTGTATACCACAAAAAGCACTCCCTAAAAGTAATGAATCCAATAACACAATGCATCAACAACAGCTACTAATTTGAGATTGTGATTTTGTTAATTCCATTCGCGTGGCCTCAACTACTGAGACTCGTACACAATGACTTTGTAACATTACATAAGAACACATTACATCCCGATACCTAATGAATTTTAGTGCATAGTGTGACTCTTACCCCACTCTAGAAAAATCAATATCAGCACTGAAGTAAATAGCCATTTCAACTCATTAATGGTCTCTTCATAGGAATATGACCATTCATTTTTTTCAGCCTCCATAGTCATGTCCTTCAATGATATTGTTATGCGTGAGATGTCCTATATGAAAAAAATATATTAACTATCCAACCATAAGTATATCCAAAACTCAAAGATATTCTAGGGGTTCCTCCAAGTAGCTACCACTCTCGCCTTCTCTAGGTCCACTAATACTCCTATCATTGAGATGACATGACCTAGGAAATGAATATGATCCATCTAGAAGAGGAACTATGTGATATTATCATATAAATGATTCACTATAGGTTCATTCAAAATGATCTCAATCATTTTGGCATGGTCCTATAGATTGTGAAATACACAAAGATATCATCCATGAATACCACAAAAAAATAAATCTTGGTAAGAATGGAAATATAGTTTCATCAGTTCCATGAAGACATATGGAACATTTATGAGACCAAAAGACATAACGACATACATATATTAATAATACCTACTTCATAAGGTTGTTCGATGTATGTCTGATGGTCTAACATGCACCTGATTATAACCAAATATCAAATAAATCATTGGGAAGAACCGATATCTTCATAGAATGGAAAAATATCATCAATCTATGATAATATATACTGATTCATAACCACGAACTTGTTAAACATCGAATAATCCAAACATATCCTATGGTTTCCATCTACATTTTCAAAGAATGAACTGATGAATCCCATAGGTAAGTATTAGTTTAGATGGACCCTTTTGCATCTAAATCCTTTAGATTCATCTTGAGCTCTTATAACTCCATCGTTTCTATCCTCAATGAAGGAATGGATTAAAATGCAGCTCCTGTAACATGATCAATAATGAAATATACCTCTCTCACTAGAGGTAATCATATGAAATCATCCGGGAATATATCCCTAAAAGAATAAACTACTAGCGGGAAATAATATTGACATTTCCCTTAATCATCTAGATATAAACATGCAATCTAGGTTGTCATACAACACCTAACATGATGTTGAGGTCCATCTTAGCTTGGATGGACAACACATTCACCCATTTTAATGAACTATAGGTTATCTAGATATGTAAATCTCATCATGTGGTGCTGAAAATTAATTAAATCTTGAAAATATAGGAGCCCTTTCGTCTCATGTCTGACGTCAATCCCAGTCATATCAAGGACATAATTTCATAATAGGATGTGACACCCAATAATCTCAATAGGGAACTATCTAGACTGTCACACACCATCCATTCATATTCACAATAGAGTGTCTAGTGTCAGAACACCCCCACTAAATTCAACACTAAGCTCAAGGATCTCTACAATAGGAACATATATAAAACTATGTGGATCCCCTATATCAAAATGTGAATAAGATAAGGTAGTGTCCATAATAACAATACCTCAAATAGTATATTTCTTGAGAACCTTCTCCTGATGGTCCGGTTGCACTACTTATTATTAGGCTATATCACAGCCCCAAGACATAACCTGGCTACCCTGAACTAGTCCACCTTTCTGTGATTTCAAAACAAGTTCCTGACATCCAGAAACACAAACATCACTTCTACCTGATCGGTAAACTGTATATCCAATCCTTTCATGGTGAGAAGGTACTGAATTTTCTTCTTAATGTGTATTTATGGTAGACCCTATCTCACTAGATACCAGTGAAAACGTGAGGAATAAGTGTTGTATATATCCCATATTTCCATAGGAATGACACTCGACTGTGTCCCAAGAAAATTATGGCCTTGCATGTCCCAACCTAACGTGCTGGTAGCAAATCACCTGGCTACCTGGAAAAATGATAAAATTCATCGTATCACAACATGTAAACTATAAATGTCACTTCCAATTACTGGTAGATGCAGTAACTGATCATGGTTCCAAGCTTCTCTGAACCCTAACTTTACTTCCCCTCAAATTATTCTATTTAATCAGTGCCTGATTCAACATTTTATATATAGTTTTTAGCTGAAAAAAGTTAACCTGCTATGAGATGCCAAATATAATTCCATCCTTGAATGAACTATATTTTTATAATTCAACAACCTATGAATAGGTGAAAAGCACTGGAGATATATAAAATGGTCTGAATATTCCTTGACAAATACTGCAACCTCCTCTAGATGTAATAACTAAATGTCTCCATAAATCCTCAACATCTCTGCATTGAAATAGTATAATAAGGCTCTATGAAACAACCTCATGGACATCTCATGAAATAGATTAGTCTAGGTGATAACATCCTACCATATATTGGTAGAATCAGGGAATATGTACATATAAATTTTTACCATCCTCTCAGGATGTGTCTGCAAATGATCAAGAAATTAGCATGACATGAATCCATGAATCCACACCTTGTGTTCCTTTGTCCCTCAAAAACATGGTAATATACTAATTCTAAAACTCACATGTTATCATTGTAATAGTAGAGGTTTGTCACAATTCATATTGAATGGTCAACATGAACCTCATAATGCTTTAACAGAACTATACCTCAACACCTATGTCCGGTATAATAGTTGGTGCCTCATATGGAATAACTGGAGGGGTCACTAGTATCTAATGTCCTACCACCTATGAGTTGTGATTATCACCACCCTCTGGGTGTAAAATTGTGGTCTTCATGCAGTAATGTATCTAAAATTCCAAACACATTCCTCAATTTATTATCATTAAAGAGATCATCAGTCAAAATCATAGAAACATAGATTGGATAGGTACAGTCCATATAGTGTAGGAATACACCCTTTTTCCTACACCATGGGTCCTTTCTAGGTTTCAAATATGTGAGAGATAGAACAAAAATCCAATTAATAAGGCCAACTCTAGTAAATTTCTCTATCACAGGACATTTTAGTTTTATCTGTCATCATATTCATTTATTATCAAACTGAGTTCACAATAACATTCACACAATTTATTCTCATTTAATTTTTATCATGTTATTTTTATAAAGGGAATTTATTGGCAGTTCGAATTATGATACGTATAGGCCCATAATCTTTGAGAATAAATGCATTGCATCCACCTATGAAACATCATAGGAAAATTCACTTTAAGGCAAAAGATAGTTCCTTTAAATGAGGATCCAAGAGGGCCCATAAACCTCAGGGACCAGAGCTTTGTGTACATATGTTTCACACCGTAATATTTCACAATATACCAAACATGGTAATTGACATATTTACCACAACACCACTCACAATACCATGAAATAAGTAATGTATCATGAATGTAAAGTCATAATGAATGGAATATAAAATCTAGCAGGTGACTATATGATGAATGAGATAGAATACACTCATTTCATCATATTGAATCACATTATAACCCAAAATCATATGAACAATAATTGTATAAATCATGTGTATCACCCAATGGTGGAATCAATTCACCTGTAATATCCAAAATCCTGAAAATAGAAATTCAATTCAAGGCTATTTGGCATTTTACTATACATGGATTAGTTGCACCCGAACACAACTCGTTTCCAAATTCTAATCCCTTCATATAAATTTATATTGTCATAAAATAATAATTTAAAATAGGAAATAAATTCTACAGATACCCCCAAGTATGGTCTCAGACCCAAATGCCTCTCAGTAGTGCTCCGAGCCCAATTAGCAACAGAACTCAAGCACATATCACTAAATTATAGAGTCTAATAACTAGTAGAAAAGTCCTAGGTGAGTTAGTGGGGAGACTATTCCTTCATTATTAGACTGTGACACATAAAAAATATCATACAAGTACTGGATGTCTTAAAGAATACGAAAAAATTTAAACCCTAGAAGACCGATATAAATAATAAATCCATAATTCATAACTTATAAAAGATGAAAATAAATGTCACATGTTTCAAATAAGTATACAAAATAGGTAGAAAAAATATGTATAAAATACATGTCCCAAAAGTAAAAAAAGGCTAAATGAATCCCATAAGCATCACAACCCTCGATCTTGGTCCCACGCTCCCCTACTCTGAAGTAGCATATAAATTACATATAGAAGGAAGAATTCCCTTATTAATACCATAAATCATATAATCTATTTTGGTCAGAAAACATTACCCAAATATAGTGTGAGATATAATCCTAGTAAGAAACCACCCATGGTTTGTACCAATCAGTAAGTGAATATGAATGACATGAAATATGAAAAAAGAAATGTTGTAAGCAAGGAATTACTCAAATGTAAACATCCTAGATGCACTGGTTTCCATTTTCATTCAATTCATATCCATCTAGAAATTAAATAAAAATATATTTATTTTCATTTATATGAAAATTAAGTCCAAAATCCCTCATTTAACGAGAATCACAACAGATTCCTTAGAAGGCCAACTGAATTATACAATTAAACACCGACACAAGCATGTTCTTTATCATAGAGGTGCATCATATAATCCATTTCATTGATTTAATTCCTATAAAACCTAATACTATCCTTGAAATTCCTAATTTTAAATTCATCTATCAATATAGGTTAAGGTTACCAAAAACCCTATGTTCCCATCCATGGTAAATTTCTCATGAACCCATTTTTCACACTACATGTGGTATATAGATCATGTCAAATGATTCTATCCTTTGTGGTGTTCTAATGATGCCCCAAATATCACCAATGACATATAATCAATGCCCCGTTGTGTCGTTCCATAGTAATCTCTATGGATTCTAAGTATCACTCAACATAATAGACAAGTATGAAGGAGCAAGTCCATGGAATATCTAATTTGGGTCCAT
This sequence comes from Viscum album, assembly GCA_963277665.1. Lineage (NCBI taxonomy): Eukaryota > Viridiplantae > Streptophyta > Magnoliopsida > Santalales > Viscaceae > Viscum > Viscum album. Next base: position 693,464,279 of record OY728120.1, on the reverse strand, counting down.
GTATCTGTCATGATAATATCAAATTATCTATTAATTTCATTTGTGTAATTATATGGTGAATCCATGTATCACCCAAGGTATAGAGGTAAATAGTCACATTAGTCCATCCCTGGAATTCTAATTTTAATAACTGTATCAACCAATGTTATAAATCTTTGATCCAATTAAATATCATTTATGAAATTCATTAAACATCCCAATGTCAAAACCAAAGGCATTCAAATATAACTCACCTTAATATGGGTGACACAAACAAGGACTAACATCATAGTCTTGGACATTCATTTACTCATGTGGGCATAACTATTATTAAAAGAATCACATTCATCAAAAATTATACATGGATTTAACACCATTTAACTCACGTGGGAATGACATGATAATCATATTCCCATTCATAATCAATTAATTACATAGAAAGGGCTCAATATTACTCACATGAGCAAGCAATTCAATGGGTATTCAAATACTCACATGGTCATTTATAATTTACAAATACTATCAAGACTATCAAGGTATCACATGGATTAATAATAATATGACTCACATGGGAAAATCCAAAATTATAGAAAATCAATCCTATGACATCAATTCAACTCATGGCCTATAGTTACCCACATTGGAAATGAATGACAATGCATGATTGCTTAGAAATTAAATTAAATACATGGGTCAATGATCATGTAAACCATCTCATACCCTTTACCAAATTAAATAAAAATCTAACTACATTGGAATTACATCTAAAAAGATCCATTTTTAAAAACCCATGAAAGTGATGTAATAGAACCTCAAGGGTGTCTATGGAATAATTCCAAAAGGTTCATTAATGAAAACTCACCCTTAGGGTGGTCGTTATTCAAGGTATACTACCTATAACATGTAAGTTTAATCATATTAAACTAAATAGGAAATCCCTACCAATTTTGGGATTTAAATTCAATTTAGGAGATTTTTAGAAATTGGTAGTCTAGCATTCCAACTCATTTAAACAATCTGACTTTTAATAAAAAGAACATTGTCGCCATCCTTAGACTCGTTATGATTTCTGTTCTAGTATCAAGCTCTAATTCATCCAGAATTGAAAGAAATATGAACAACATATGATGATTGAGAAATAATGGCATATGTTCCTATATCCACATTTCATAGTTGAATCCAGGAATAATGACAAAAGATCAAAAAGGAATTAATGTCTTACAATTATAGATCCAAGGAGATGAACTACACTCGAATCGAATTCCATATGGAGAAGGGAAATTTATTACAAGAATAGTCTATGTTGAGATATTTTACAAGGGGTGTGAGGATTATGTGTGTTGGGTGATGCTTCATTTTGGATTTAAATGAATTTTTAATTTAACAAGAAATTATAAAATTTCCTACACATGAGTGCTCAAACGGTTTACCTACACAATTTGAATAACCTCATGGAAACCGTGCATGGCTTCATATAGCATTGAGATATAGATTATGGTTTCTCTAATATTTTTATAAACTATTCCACACCATGATAGATCCCTTTGTAAAAAACATTTTTAAAAAGTAGAACTTCCACATGGTAGTGTGGTGCCTCTTTAATAGTTTACCAAAACCGAGTGGCCTATAAGCCCCCAGTATCCATCCTTGCATGGATTAGTGAAATCATATGACCGGACCTACATAGTTCAAATTAACCATGTGTTAGGCTAAAACAACCAAACCATTGGTTCCAAGCTTTGGACTATCCCTAGACACCCCATAGACCTTCATGACACCAAAAGGAATCAATTATAGGCCATATTTCATCATTTAAAATGATAATTGATGAAACAAAAAATATCTATACCTCAATGATGAATCAAGTCCCCACACATGTGAGAAATATATTATTAATAATAATATTGAACAATAATAGTTATTGATAATCATTGTTTAAGAACATGAAATCTAAATTTCTCAAACATATTCTATTTATGAAGAGTACATAATCATGATATCATAATTATGATCCATGGAGTATAATCCTTGGCATATGGAGTGAACATGTATCATTCCATGGAGACATATATAAACAATTAAATTTTAAATAAAAATATGCATAAGGTATAATTATATTACAAGAATATCTAAGATGTCACACCGTTTAGTTTATAATAATATCTATGAAGTCTCACCATTTAATTTCTAATCACATCATATAAGGATAAAATATTAATTAGAGAGCATATCCTAGAAGTACCACACTATAACATATCATGATATATAGTACAATTTCTAATTTATTAATATATGATATACGACCCCATCTATAATTATTCATATATATGAGTTCAACATGAAGTCAATCAATTGTTATTTCACAATGAAACTAGGGAATGAAAATTTGGTCTATATACATGTCAAATGGAATCAGTTAAGGAAAAAAATTATAATTCAATAAATTAATGTAACATAATATACACAAATAAATAAATGGGTATCCAAATATATTTAGTAAATGTCAATGATGTAGCCATTCGGTAATGATAATATAAAATATATTATTTAGACTATATAAATAATGTGTATTCAAATTAGTCAATAATTTCCCCAATCAACTGATTTATGGTATTCATCTAAAGATGATTTAATCAAGGTAATAAAATATAGAGTATAGAAAGGAAATAAATTGAACAAAAATTAATAAAAACTTATTTATTTGGAAATAAAAAGTTATTAAAATATTTCCAAAAGTTCAATACCATAAAAGTGTATAATATAATTTATAGGGGAATTCATGAAATTAAATATCCCAAAAAATAATTATTTCTTACATCAAGAGGAAAATTATAGAGAACCTATAAATGATTTTTTAGAAAATATTTTTATCCTTTTCATAAAAAGACAATGTTTGTGTCACATTAATTTTTTTTGAAAATGGAATTTAAAAACCTTTGATAACATTTAATTTTTAAAACAATAATAAATAAAAGAAATCTTGAAAAATTGATATTATTATGGGAAAATGTAGAGTGGAAGAAAAATAAAATTTTCATAGAAGTGAAACCATTTTAATATTTTAAAATTTAATCACTGAAAAAATCATAAAAAATGGATAAAATTCCCTTTTAAAAATAGGAAATAGGAATTGTGTATGTAACATGAGATAACACATAATTTGATGTCAAAATTTAATAGATAGAAATTTTTGGAAGGAAAATATGGATAAGGAAGGGACAATTTGTTTTAATTATTTGAGATTTATTCTAAACAATGATATACATTTATATATTTTTTTACTAATGTAATATATTTGAAATAAAATGTCTTTTTCTACTAGATATAAAGATATTGTACCATGAAATAAAATCATAATGTGGAAGAATCCAATAATGGAAGATGTAATTTCAATAATAATCATTTATAAATCAGTGATGGATGTGGATTTAAAAAAAATTCAACTTAGATATCCTTTGAATTTATATCTATTTGAATAAAGATAGTGGCATATCCATTTTAACCCCATTAATAAATTGAATTTGGTAAAATAATTTAATTAGGCTGTAATCAAGTGAAATTAAAGATATCATGTAGTATAATAAAAATTATATATCACAAAAAAATGTTTAAGAAAAAGATCACCTTATGAAATTAGAATATTTAAAATAAAAGCCCTAGAATCATATGATTTGAAAAGAATCATTAAATACCAGAAAAATGTTAGGATCAAGATATAAAATATTACAGGGGAAATAAATACACCATGATAAATAAAAAATTGTTTATAATAAGAAATATGACTCAAGGAGAATACATTGATACAAGAAACCCTTAAACACATTCAAATATATTACATTTTAAAAATATATTATATAACTATGTATCAAAATTATATTACCAATTATAGTTTATTTCATCATCGACTGTTAGGATTTTATAGTTTTATTTTGATACATGTTTCACAATGAAGGGGGTTTATTCTCACTTATTGGTTAAAATTACATAATTAGTAGATTATTTAAGATATAAAAATAAATTTACTCAATGATTAATTATATAACATTTCATTAGGTGAAATATGTGGATATTATTTGGGAAAACGGATGTTTCGATGAACCTGTTTTAGCATAATAAATGATTGTTAGGTGGTAATTTAATATATATATTAAATATTAATAAATACATTCCCAAATCATTTAATAAATAAAAAATATATTATTAATTTGATATTACAAATATATATAATTTTGTAATCATTCATGATATAAACATTATTACATCATTCAAATAGGTGCTGAAGATGACAAAAATGAGAGTATGTTATTATGATTTTATGATTACCGAAATATATTTATGTAATATGAATATAAATTCTGAATATGATTAAATATATCACATATAATCCATTTAACATCATTAAATTCATTATTACAACCATGTTTATTGGGTGGTGGTGAATACTGAAATTAATCATTTGTGGAGGTGTTAGTCCACACCGCACATAATAATAATAAATCTTTTCATTCCTCAATGAATGAGGTGTAATACAGTTATATGAAAAATTACCATTTTAGGGTAATAATTTTTATATGGGAAATATATTAATTTATCAAATATATCCTTTCTACAATACATGAGAGGTGGTGACGAATGGAAAACAAATCATTATAGTAAAGTGGGAGGCACTCATACAAAAGATTGATGTTGTTTTATTTTTATGAGTGTATAGAAAATATTAAATAATGGAGAATAAATTTATTTAATAAAACAATATTATATTACTAATAAATTTTTAATTATATTATGGTTTATGAATGATTTTTGTAATAGAATTATTTATAAAAATATACTAGGGAATAATAAATACTTTCTCTAACAACTATTGATTTATCTTGAATATCTTCTTGTAAATAGTGTTGTTAAAAAATAAAATTTAGAACAGTGTCTTATGAAAATGGTATAGGATTATATTATAATAATATTTGAATATTTCGGTGACAAAATTTAATGTTATAGGATTACTATGAATTGGTGGAAGTGGACCACATTTTTATGTGAAGAAAAGGGTTATTTTGGAAGTTCCCATTACATTTCAATAATTACTAGTCACTATTCAAGGGTAAAATGATCCAAAACTAATCATTAATAGAGTTTAGGGATATATAGGGCCAATAAATCCTCAACCATTAATTTTATGATATGTTTAAACATGTTTTGTGTTTTTACCATTAGACTTTTACAATTTTCCATTATTGATATTTTACTTTTGTAACAATTTTTTAACTAAATTATTTATATTTCAAAAAACATATAATATAATCCCTTATATAAAAAATTGGGTTTTATGAAACGAAATTTATCCCCATATATGGTAATAAAATTTCTAAATAATATAAAATTAAGTTTTAAATTATAATCTTTAATATATTTAAAAATGTTTTCAGTCGAAATATTGCATTCACCATGAAGTATTTTAAATCATATATGACATTTTTTTACAATTAGATGAGTGTAAATATATTTATATATAGTTTTATGAACTATACATGATAAATTTTATTGGAGTTATTAATTTTTTATGTTATAACAAAGTTACACATGGCTAATAAAACAATTGTTTGAATATAATTGCATCATATTTATCACCATTATTAAATTTAAAAACAATAAAAAATATTTAAAACATAAAAATAAAATTTTAATTATTAATTAATATTAGAAAATTTATTTTTTAATATTAAAATCATTATATAAAATAAAATTTATAATTCTTTGAAAATTTATATTTATTAATTGCATGCATAACGCATAAAAACGGTTTTCTTTAAAAAATGTGTTTTATGCTTACAATTTAACTATACTATACAATTATCTATTTCATTGAATTAAATTACATTATTTCTTTTATTAAAAAAATTATGTGTCTTACAATGTAATCCAAAATCAAATATCACCATTATGGTTTTTAATTTAAAGTGAATTATAAAATATCTTTTTAAATTAGATTGAAATGATACTTATGTTCAAAACAATTTATCATTTTTTCTCTAGAATTAAAATATTGGTTTAAAAAATATAATTTAAGTCAATAAATTCAAATTTTATCATTTAAAATTATTTATAATCTTCTATATCTAAATTTTATAATAATAAAGTAATAAAATTTATAGTTTTTGTTATAAATATATTTTTCACTATTCAATAAACAATTGTCTATTTTTTAAAAGTACAATACATTCACCATAATATAATTTTCGTACTATAAACTATAAAATTATTTTATTTTAAAAATAAAAAAAATATTTACTTAATAAATTTATTTTTTGAGTAAATATAAAATATATTATGAAAAAATCATTTATTGAAATATGATATGTTTATGATTTATGTGATATTATTTCTATTTTACATTTATTTATCAATTATTAACATATTTAAATCTAAAAAAGTTTTTTATTACTATAATTTGCTTATCTAATATGTCAGAGATCATTTTTAGGTCGGAGTTTAATGCGAATCAAGTCATTAAAATAATATTTATTTAGGGAAAATAGTAGGGTACTTGCATGGTCATTACAGTTTATCTCAACAATTATCTACCGAAATAATTTCATAATATATCACACCACGTTCCATAAGTCTTGTTATAATTAAAGGACCTATCTAATGAGGCACAATTTGAAAGCCAAATGAGGTTTCAAAAGGAAGTGGAAAAATATTAACCGAGTGTATTCATGTTTATTTCTTCTTCTACATCCTCAAAAATATTATTCAACCATAGTGATATAATAAAAAAGTTATCTTTCAAATAATTATATTATATTATATATATATAAAAACCATTTATCATCATCTATTATATCCTATTGGAAATGAATACTTTCTCATGTGTATGTGAGGACTACCATCTCTATGAATTGATGTGTTTCATTTTTCATCACGATATCATATGGCTGATTAATGTAATAATTAAAAAAATAAATAATATTAGTAATACTTATTTAATTATATTATGTTTTATGAAATATGATTGGAATTGAATTATTTATATGAATATGATAGGGAACAAAAAATACTCACGCTAACTAATAGGGATTTATCTTCAAAATATCCTTGTAAATTGTGGTGTAAAAAATTATAATTTTGAATAATGTCTTATAAAAATGATATATGATTATATTATAAGAATATTTAAAGGTTTGGGTGATGAAATTTAAAGTAATAGGATTATTATGAATTTCTGGAAATAACCCCCTTTCCTAAGTGAAGAGAAGGGATATTTTGGAAAATCTCATTAAATTTCAATAATGACATGTCACTATTCAAGGGTAAAATGATCCAAAACTAATCAATAATGGAGTTTAGGGTGATATCGAGCCAATAAATCCTCAACCATTAATTTTATGATATGTTTAAACATGTTTTCTGTTTTTTACCAATAGACGTTTACAATTTTCCATTATTGTTTTTTAACTTTGGTAACAATTTTTTAACTAAATAATTTATAATTTAATAAACATATAATATAATCCCTCTTAAAAACACAAAACATACACTGACAACTAGAAATTTATCTTGAAAATCATCTTGTAAATAGTGGTGTTTAAAAAATATAATTTTGAAAAATGTCTAATGAAAATGATATAGGATTATATTATATGAATATTTGAATATTTGGGTAAATAAATTTAACTTTATAGGATTAGTATTAATTGGTGGAAGTTATCCCTATTCCTAAGTGAAGTAAATGGTTATTTTGGAAGTTCTCATTACATTTCAATAATGACATGTCGCTATTCAAGGGTAAAATGATCCCAAACTAATCAATAATTGTGTTTAGGGTGATATCGAGCCAAAAAATCCTCAACCATTAATTTTATGATATATTTATGCATGTTCTATGTTTTTTACCATTAGAATTATCAAATTTTCAATTATTGTTTTTTTACATTAGTAATAATTTTTTAACTAAATAATTTATAATTTAAAAAACATATAAGATAATAAATCATAAAAAATTTGGGTTTTATGAACCTCAATGTATCCCCATATATGCTAATAAAATTTCTAAATTATATAAAATAAACTTTTAAATTATAATATTTAATATATTTAAAAAATGTTTTTAGAAAAAATGTTGTCTTCAACATGAATTATTTTAAATTATATATTAAAACATTTTAAGAATTAAATGATTTTAAATATATATATATATATATATATATTGTTTTAAGAACTATACATGATTCATTTTTTTGATTTTATTAATTAGTTATGTTATAAAATAATTACACATGGATAATAACCCAATTGTTTGAATATAATTGCATCACATTTATCACCATTATTAAATATAATAATAATGGAAAATATTTACCAAATAAAAATGAAATTTTAATTATCAGATAATATTAAAAATTTTATTTCTAATATTAAAATCATTATATAAAATAATATTTATAATGATTTGAAAATTTATATTTAATAATAGCTTGCATAACGCATAAAAATAGTTTTCATTAAAAAATGTGTCTTATAGATAAAATGTTAGTGTAGTGTATAGTTATAAATTTCATTGAATTAAATTACATTATTTATTTTATTAAAAATATTACGTTTCATATAATGTATTCCAAAAATCAAATATCACTATTACGGTTTTTTATTAAAAGTTAATTCTAAAAACTCATTAAATTAGATTGAAATGTTACATATGTTCAAAAAAAATTATCATTTGTTCTCTTGGATTAAAATATTTGTTTAAAATAAATAATATAACACAATAAATTCAAACTTAATCAATTAAAATTATTTATAAACTTTTATATCTAAATTATATAATAATAATGTCATAAAAATGTATAGTTTTGGTAAAAAATATATTTTTCACTATTTAACTAAAAATTGTATATTTATGAAAATTACAATACATTAAACATTATATAATTTTGAAATTATGGACTTTAAAATTTTTCTATTTTGAAAACGTAAAAAATATTAAATTAATAAATTTATATTTTGAGTAAAAATAATATATACTATGAAAAACTCATTTTATTGAAATAAGATATGTTTATGATTTAAGTGATCATCAACATATTTTCTATGTATTTATCATTTATTAACATACTTATACCTAAAAAGGTTTTATACTAATATAATATTCTTATCTAATATGTCACAGATCATTTTTAGTTCGGTGTTTAATGTGAATCAAGTCATTAACATAATATTTATTTAGGGAAAATAATAGGGTACATTCTCTGTCATTACATGTTATCTCAACGAATATCTACCAAAATAATTTCTTAATATATCTCAAAAAGTTCCTTAGGTCTTTTTATAACTAAAGGACTTATCTGATGAGGCGTAATCTGTATGCCAAATGAGGTTTCCCGAAGAAGTGGTAAATTATTAACCGAGTGTATTCATGTTTATTTCTTCTTCTACATCCTCAAAAATATTATTCCACCATAGTGATATAATAAATAAGTTATCTTAAAAATCATTATATTATATTATATTAATGGAACAACCATTTTACATTATGTAGTATACCCTATATGAAATGAATACATTCTAATGTGTAAGTGTGTATTTCCATCTCTATGAATTGATGTGTTCCATTTTTCATCACTAGATCACATGGCTGGTAAAAATAAGAATTAAAAAAATATATCATATGTTTTTGACATAAGTATGATAATTTGATGATTTTATAGTATATACCTTATTACCCATCCATATTTGGGAAAATAATAACTTCGCTTATTCGTATGTGAAGACTACCACCTCCAAGAAGATATATGATTTGTTTTCCATTACTACCTCACAATGCGGGTCACAAGGATGGAAATAATGAACAAAAATGAATTTTAATATGTATTTAAGATAATATATATGTAAAATATAATCTAATTTTCATAATTTCAACATAGTAGAATGATGAAATAATGGATCGTGCATAGGTAGAAATTAGCTTTTTACAAGAAAAAATGTGATTAATTTTCCATGAATACCAAACATGGATGGGTATAAAGTTATATTTAATGTATAGATATGATTATTATAATATTTTTAAAATTATATAAATAATTTATCAATGAAACCATTGATAGTGGTATATGGATTCCATTAATTTTGATTTCATGAACCAAATGACCAAAAAACTGCTAATGTAAATTTAACTAAATTTAGTTACTAAATAACACATGGAAATAAATGATATAAACTGAATAATTATATAGGAATAAAAAATAATAATAATTTAAGTAAATAATATTATTTTATTATTTATGTGTTATAGAACATATGAAGTTAGAAAATACATAATGTAATGGATTTTTATTTAAACCATATATTAATTTATTCTATTAAAATATATCTAATCTATATATATTATTAAAAATGTTAAAAGAATGATATTAATTATATATTGAAAGTTGTAAAAAGAAAATTTAAATATGTTTGGACTTTATTTTGCAAATATTTTAAAGGATTTTTTTTAATATTTTCAGTTCCGGTCCCTTGTTACTATTTTCATAAAAGTATAAAAGAAATTTTTTAACATATATTGATTGAAAATATATTTGCACCGTCATGTACATTATTCTTTATGATACATAATCATAAAATTATGATGATTTTTAAGGATAAATTATTTTAAATTTTTTTTTCATGTTCTCAAAAGAATGGGATATGTCTCAGCATTTTTTATCTGAAAATGGTTACATTTTTCTTATGGTCTCAAAATATTTTTTGTTGGGTTTTATGAATTTTTTTTCATAATTTGAATTTTTTAGACATGATATGTTACTTGGTAATTATATATTATTAATTTTCAACCTTAAATATCTAATGATAGTGAGTGTGCCTAATATAGCTCTCTAATGCATGGATAATGATTGTTTATCGATGTAAAAAATTAGAGAGATGAACTATTTAGTTACACATATGGAATTAGCTAGGATTTATTTATTCTAAAATGGATTAACCATGATTGAAAATGGATTATAAGTTTGATGCTCTTGGGTACCTATTTTATTTGTTCAAATGGGTTTATATAAATTGTTTGTTCTCATGAGGCAAGGAAAGTTCATAATCATTTAAAGGTAGTCTTATTACTAAATTTTTTCATGTGTTATCATTCTTCTCATGATGAATTCATGGTTTTATAATTCTTTCTAAAAGGTTTCAATGGTTTTCATTTTTAAAATGATTATTTTTTTAATTTGTAATTTGTTTAGGTGATCAATGTTTTATTATGAAAGAGATGAACATTTTCATTGGATTTCATATTTCTCAGAAGTGTAATAGTTTTAATTTATTTTTATATACCATAATGATTATTTAATTCTAATATTAAAGTTTAAAATATTTTTCATAGGAAAATTTTATTAATTCAAACACTGAATTATTGAAAATTTGCATGAATTATGAAATTGTGTTGATAATGGAACATGAATATGGAATTAAGAATCATGTTACGTGAAAAAAAGATTTTGGGTTAGTATTCACTACGAAATTTATTATATTTCCTAAATCATTAAAAATATAAACCATTAGAACATTTGAATTTTAAAAAGTGAAACCCTTATCATAAATGATTTAATTATGGGTTGATTTTGTTTTTCGGTGTTACATGAGGACGAATGTATGGTTGTTGGAATTTAACCATTACCTAGTAATTACTTGATCACTATTTGATAATTAGAAATAATAATAATGTGACCATTAAAAACAAATAATGGAAAATAGTGATATTTTATTCATTAGCATTGTTAATATATTAATTATAAGTAAATAATAAAATTAATTATCGAAAAAAAATATTTATTTCTACAAAACATAGAATTATTTTAATGTAGAGTGGTTTCTAAAAAATTAAATATACAATGACATGGGGATTATTTAAATAAAATTGATTCAAATTTGGAATTATCATTAAAAAAATAATCAATATTATTTTAATTTATTTTTGAACAGTAGGACATATTTTATGATTAAGAAAAAAACATTTTCTTAAACAATGTGTTTTCTGATCTCATTTTGATGTAACTATAAAATAATTACATTTTTTTATGAACCATGATTCATTTAAAAAGAAAAATAATATTTTAAAATTACAAATTTATCTTTTACAACTATAATGAATTGTTTTAATTGAATAAAATATTTTAATCTTTTAAAAACTCTTTGTTTATTTATTACGATATTTTCGATAGTCATTATGAATCAAAATAATTTATTTTAACCATTCATGTTTGAAAATCCATAATAATTTACATCAATATCATATAATATATGGAAAAGCATGTATAAAAATTATAAATTAATTTTTCACCTATCTCATTTCTGTGTCTTATATTTACAATATATTAAATAATTCCATGGAAATACTAATAAAAACCTCCTCTAACCCCAATTCCAAAATCACTTTTAAAAACTATTCTATATCCTAATCATTTCCCATATTATCGATTTCAATTCTTCTTGCTACATGAAATTAAATTTTTATTCTAAGGAAATGGGACAAATAACCCAAATATCACTACTGTCTAAATTTGTGAATCCATTATAAATCTTTTCTAATAATATGTATATAATCAGACAGAAGTGATATAATTTAAAAAATAACTAGAACATGATCTTCCTATATTCAATTTGATGTCCACGTGTCTATGTCTTTGGTCCCCTCAAAATATGTAACAAAATTACCTATTTGGATATTTAGAAGAAGTCCAAAGGCACTCAAATGATAGAAAATAGACCATGGTTATGTACTACATCCCATGAGTGACATAATGAGAATTATTGACTTTGTTTCCACACCACTAGTGCAAAGTTATGTTACTTACACAAATCCAAGAAATTAAAAATGGTGTAAGACTTACATATAAAATTATCACCTTTTCCGTAGTAGGTGAAAAGCATGAGAACCCACAATACATTCTCATCACAGACAATTCTCTCTCCTCTCATGATTATTTGATCATATGAACCAAGTGTTCTGTGATTGAATCATATTGAGGGTGGCTTTAAGGAAACCCTCTTCTCTTGGGGATAATTATTGATGAAATTAGAGGTGAATAATCTACGGTTCACCATCATACTCATCAATGGATTCCTTCCTTAATACGTCAATAGTGTCCCAATCCCTATAATGAGATATTTAGCATTAAAATTCCAGTAAACAGTAGATTATGTAAATCCATTGCATCATCTTTTATTCATTTCCTTCAAAATAATCTTGTATCCCTCTATTGTGAAAATGATGTGTGATTTTAAGTCCTTATAATTTTGTTCCACTCACTATAAAGTATAGTCTTCCACCAACACCATCTTGATATAACTTCTGTGATGTTTCTAGATATAATTGACCCACTTCATTTTTCAAAATAGGTGGGATATCAATATCTCCACCAATATTCCATAATAGAGGCATTTGGATTCAATTATATTCATTATTATATAAATCATTATCTATATTAATTTCATTGTTATCAAATGACAAGATAAGAATATTTTTTTATAGGGATCTCATTTCACTAACAAATTTACATACATTCATTATCCATTTTCCAAATAAACTAAATTAAATGATGAAAATTCACAATGAATATTATAAAGTCCGTACCTATGAGTCCTTCTAGTATTAATGATGTTATAGTCTCACCACACCCCATGAGTCCATGTTTTTTTTAACATCGTAATTAATATATCTTCATGTAAGTGGTAATAACTCAAATATATTTCATATTTTTTTATTTTTTCTATCATTTATATTTAAAAAAACAATTAGTAATCTAATCATTCACTCTATCAATATAATATAAATGTTATCATTTTTAGATAAAATAATTATAAACTATATAAATATAATTTTTATTCTCCCAGAACACAACCATCACCTAGTAGGTATAACCACTTATAATAATGATGTAATTTATTTTCTTATTACAACCTTCATGTCTAGTTAGTATAAAAGGTATAATATATACATATGAAATTTTATTTATGTTAAACATTTTAAAGACAATTGAATTCATTTTGAAGGAACAATTATCAAAACTGTAATATCAAATCAACCATGGATGGTTTTGGACCAATACGTCCACATGAATATAGGTTACCAGTAATGGAAAATAATAATAAAATAAATTTTAAATGAAAGATAATATATTTTTTATTGTAATATTATAATAAATATATATTGGTTATAAAATGGTTTTATTTTCATTGATGTAAAATGAGACTTAAAGATGTAATATATTTTTTCAGCCATGTTTATAAATAATATAATCCCTATAAATCATGTATATATTTATTTTCAATTAAATTATTCAATTTATTTTTTTAAATTATATGGTTTTTTATATCCATGTTAAATTAGTTATTTTATTATTATGACATTATTTATTTCGATGCTAGTAAAGGGGTCTCACTCGATCTTCCAATTATATGAGATTATCTAACATTGTATAATTGTCTTTCAACATCCGAAAATACATTTTATACACCAATTATCATTTTCAGTTTTTATCAAACTCTTCTTGGGATTTACATTCCAATTTTAAAATAAAAAATTTAGGCTTAATTCATAAATTAGAACATTTATAGAGGCTTTCCAAATAATCTTTCTCTACTATGGGTAAAAATTCATTCTTCTTACCCTCGTATTTTTATATCATATGTTGTACCCTAGGTATATATATTAATGTATTTATTCACTACTTTTAGAGTTCTATATATTTTCTATATCATCATTATGTTGACTTTGACATTATTAGGGATTTTTTTGATTTTCTATTTGAAACTATTTCTCATTCCCTATTTTATATTTAATGATTCATATATTCTATCTGTGGAAATTCTTTTATGTGTTGTATTTTTTTCTAGGGATTTATTGTCTATTAGTCTATTTTAGCATTGAATTTAATCATATACAACATGTGATTCAATTAATGAGAGGGAAAATTCTTAATCCATATCTTTATTTATTCCGATTGATACTTTTGGTTTTATTTATGACGTAGGTGGTCACATTCCCCTATATGAATCTAATTGAATATTTATCAACCATAAAAGTATATTAAGGACTATGTATAATCCTCTTGTATACTTATATCAAAATTGTATCATTATTTCAGGATTAATGACATGTTATGATGTAAGAGATTATTTTTCTACATCTTTCAATTTCCTCATCGGTTTCTCATGTTTCACATGCTGATTTATATATAATAATGTTAATATTTTTTTTAATATTATATTAATAATATAGAAAATATAGTTATTTTTTCGATAATAACATAATGATACAACACTACATTTTAGTTAGTAAAGATTTTATCTCATGGGATACTATGTGTGGGTCACGAGTAGTGAGCCTAGAAGAACTGTGTTTTGTTTTCTTTGAAGTGTGTCTTTGAATATACAAGTGTTGTTTTATTTATATGATTTTAGAATATTTATATCATTTTGTAATTTATATTTTCTATTCCTATTTTATATATTATGTTACTCTTATGTTTAATCTATGGATAGACATTAATATTTCTTCATAACCATCATACCTTTGGTCTCTATATTCCTTTATATTATTCTTGTGATCTGCATCATGTTCCTCAATTGTTTTTTTCATTATGTAAATAATCATATTAATTATCCTCATATGATATGATATTCTGTCTAACATGATGATATAAATTTATCTTACATGGTTCATTACATTTATGTTTTGATTTCATTCCCTTACTCAGTTATTTGTCTCACCCATTCATTGATGTGTAGTCTTACATGAATCAATATATTACGAATGGTTTAGTTAAAAAATAAGAGATTTATGATGAAGTATATAAATAAATTATTATTTTTTATAGAGGACAATGGTTTAATATGTACCTGGTTTCCAAATACGATAAAATTATGATTCTATAAATGGTTGAGGGACATAGACGATCCGGTTGTGTAATAAAATTATGTATTTTTAGCACAAGATTTAGAAGTATCAATCTGGGGGGATCGCAATTTGTATCAAATTAGAGTTTAGTAATTTTTTGTGATCATAATAGTTAGTTTAAAACAATAAATTCTAGAGAAGTATTATAATCATATATAGTTCAAATTTCATCTCAATTTATATTGAATAACATCATGAACATATATTTTCATATTTATTGATTTTCTAAATTAAAATTGGTGTTAAAAATAATCCTGGATGAATAAGTATATGAAATGATAATAAATTTGGAATTTAATAAACATTGATTGTTATTTTAATCAATAATTATTGTGTGGGTCATCAATTCTGATCACTGTCCAAAAAAGTAATGAACAGTAAATTTAATGGATGGGGGAAAATTAAATAATTCCACCCATCTCTTCAATGGGAATTTATTATAATTATTATACTAAACTCATATACATATGATCATGATAATTTCCTCCAATTTTCTATTCAATTGAAGATAGGATTACAATATATATCTAACTCACTATCAACAAATAAATATTACTGTGGTTAATGTAAAAATTTCAATCATATTTTTAAAGACCATCATTCCCTAATTACTCAAGATGTGATGTACTATAAGGGACTATATAAAATTTTATGTATGTCACATATAAAAAATGGTCTTTAAACATTCATTATATCTAAAATATATGGATATGTTATAGTATCCTATATTTATTTTATTTCCAAAAATAATAAAAATGTATATATATTTATTGAGATAACATGTTTAAAACCCCTAAATTTTGATTATATTAGATGGATTGATGTATTAAAAATTTCAAAGAGATTTTTAAAAGCATTATGTTAAAAATTGATATAATCATGAAATGTCTATTTTTACCAATTTATATTTAAATAAAATTATATTTATTTGATACAATCAAAATATGTAGTACAATTTGAAATGGATATGAAACATTGTGTGTCTTCATAGACTAGATCAGATACCCCTTGGAGTGAAAAAATATCAAGGATAGAATTAGAGGACCTTTTGATCATTATTTTCAATACATGTATAAAACTAAATCATATTATATTTCATAGAGAAAAAATTGAGTAGAAGTAATTTCATTAAGGGGGAATATAGAAACAACCAAGATTTTAATTTTATACATTTCATTTCAATTTTTCTAATATCATATAGGTTTCTACTGATTAATTTTCATTTAAAATTTTTAATGAAACTAATTATAAATGAATTACATTGATAAATAAATTAATGAGATATTTTAAAAAATAATCATTAATTTAATAAAGGAATGTATTAATAAAATATATAAACTCATCATATCCAATTTCAAATAAAAAATTTTAAATAATAAAATTCAATACATTAATAACAAGCAGATGTAAGATGAATCCCAACACATTGAATGAGTCCATCCAAAGGCAGTAGCAGCCTCTGCATTCTCTAGAATAGAATTAATGAATCTATCAAAATATAGGGATTGTTAAATATCATAATCCATGATGTCTTACGGATAGGTCCATTATATTAATAACTATTATATCCCATTGTAGTGAAAAAATCATTCAAATTTAGGGTCCAAACAATAGTATCACAATCAATGTACTCTTATCTACTAAATTCCATATTGAGCTGGGGTAGCATCTCATGAATACTAGTATTATTGAAATATCTGAAATGGTGACATATTTAATAGAGTGAGGAATATGAACCTCGTAATTTATTACCATTGAAATCCATAGAGTGTCCCATCAATTCCACAAGGACTTCTTGCAGACCATCCACATTGATCATAAAATTATATAATGATGATAATTATTAATTAATTGAAGAACTGGAGAAGGAACACACATAGAATATCCATTTTCAATATGAAAAAAATTATTGGTAGAAAAAATTATAAAGAAGGGTAGTTAGAAGAAAAGACGCACCAGGTGAATGGTTTCATTTATGTCTCATTGAAAAGCCTGAGATTTTTGATTCCCATACATCTCATATCAAAAGGTCTTACCCAACTATTCCAAGAAACTATTATCAAAATCATTTCATAAATTCACCCAATCCAAGTGAAGTTACACATCATGATCTTAAACTCCTCAAATATAGTCATATAGAATCATTAAAAAGGAAATTCAAAGAAAATCATTTATGTTATCACATAACTAACCAAAAAAGTATACCTTCCTCTTACATGGTATTCCCTTTCCATGTGTCCATTTTATTGAATTTATTTTAGTAAATACCCTCCAAATATAATCTTATCTAAATATCACAAAAAAGTGGAACCCCATGATATGTAAATTGGATGGACCCTCCCCTAACACAAATACCCCTCATGACATTGTTTTTTGGTAAATAGTGTCTCTCCATCCACCAAAAAAATAGTTTAATTATTCGAACTGATAACCTGACCATAAACATCCATGTAATTTTCAAATATTCCATTAGTAAATGATATAATAGATTTATCACATTTCCCAAAAGTGAATAATATCATCATCATATAAAATATTTAATGGTGGAAAGAATACCCTTCCAAACAAAATCTAATTAAAAATACCATCCAGAAAAAATATCATTAAGGGAAAAAACTATGTATCCATATTCAATACAAATGAGAAGATAAGATTATTGATCTCATTCCCTTACCCCTATAGTTTGTTCAAAGAAACCCCTTGGGGAGCCATTCATAACAATTGAGATCCTAGAACTCTTGAGGATGCAACTGATAATGATAAAACATTTCAAAAAAACCCACAAATTCTCATAATCTTAATGATAAATTTCAACTTTATTATGTCAAACTCCATAGAGATGTAAATTTTCAATGCCATATTACAATAAATCACCATTTCCATCCTGATATTATTAGATTATTATGTGTTATGAAGAAAATTTTAAACACTAATATCAGGGACAATACCAAATGGATTTGAATTAATAAATATCTTGGAAATAACACCCATTCTATAAGTCATGATTTTACTAATGACATGTGGAATTGAATTCCCAATAAAACTAGATATAAAGTATTTAATTCCTAGAGCATTCTATTTTTTAGATCAATGTATTAAAATTAAATTTTACACCATAGGTCATTGATTCATGTTTAATAACTTCTCTCAAAATATTTATTACCTCATATTACACAATGTCCTAGCTGAAGACGAATAATTTATTTGTAATACCATCAGTTCCATCGACACTATAAATGTTGATAGAGAAAAGGGATTACATTATTTAATTTTCATTAGGGTGCTCAACAAGACTCTTATTCTATTGGTCATCAATGGTAGGAATAATATCATTTATCATATTTTGAGTGGTTTCATCACCGTTTTCCCCAAAAAAGATGTCAAAATATTTTTATGCATTAGTGGAAGTTTTATTTTCAGAACTATATAACATATCAATAATATTGAGTGTAGTTAGGCCACTTCTGTCCTTCTTCTCTATATGAATGCAATGAAATTGCCTTATGTTACTATCCCTTTTCTTATGAAACCTAAAAGTAAATATATTTCCAGAAAGATTCTCCTTCAGAGAAATAATATCATCAATTATGGATAATTCTTGCATCTCCACCCAACTGTTCACAACCTAGATTTGAGTAATTTCTTTATAATGAGCTATGTGATTTTCAGCCTCTGTGATATCGAACTCAAACTTATAAAAAAACCTTTGATCAATTATTTGAGACCATATTTAACAAATTCTAGTTTAGTAGCTATATTTTGTAATGGACTTCAATAAAAATCGAGCAGCCAAGCATACTTAATAATTTTCCTACATCCATGAACAATAGGATAAGCATTTTTTAACTTCAAATGTATAGGGTAGAAACATAAATTAATGAGAAAAATATCAACAATCAATGTATTTATGATCAAAATGAAGTTTGGACATTGTGAGACCCTAAATATCAATAAAATCATTAGTTTCATCAAATTGTATAAAAACATATCCAATTTTATGTGCATCCACCCATTAAGGGTATATTTTACCAATATGAAATCCACTCCTTTAATAAGATCCTCAAATAAACTGCATTTATCAATATAAGAAGGGAACTCAGAGGAATATGGTGTATAAAAATTAACTTTGGTTTTTTCTTTAGGTATTTACATTGTTTTGAAATCCACCACTAGGATATAACGTTGACATAAATTCTTAGAGGTTAATTCCATAAATTTACAAAGATATCTTATTATTGTACACAAATTAAAAGAATATACTGTGTTCAATGAAAATTTAGCATTATTTAATCCAATAGAAATAGTAATAGACTACTGATCAATACTGTAAGAGTTAAGAATTATTCTACCCTACTTTAAAATCCGATTAGACTAAATATCACAATCATTCTATTTATGATAAACAAAGTAATAATGTAAGGAATTCAATTTAAAAACCATTCAACTATCATGTAACATTCTTGGTTCATCATGAATAATAAGAATGGGTTTTAATTCAAAATAAAATGTCTAAGGGATATGAAAGATGCATATTTCCCAGTCCCTTAACAATTCCAAAAATAGTCCCATCATTTATTAAGGGATCCAAACATTGTTTTAGCCCCACCAATATTCTTTTTCCTAATTAGATAAGTTATTAGAATATAATTTTTTCCTTGTTCCCTTATCTACTACACATTCAATATTACCCCCACCCTCAATATATGTCTCATCATTCTGATCGTGGGTAGATGAGGATGATTCCTCATCACCTTTTCCCACTAAAAACCACATAAATGGGCTTAATTATTAAATTAATGGATAGTTTATTTATTTCAGATGTTGGGTATATTTCTTCATGTATTTTTAAAATATGAAACCTATACGAAATGACATTCTATATGATCAGATTTAGAAGAAGCATCGAAACTCTATCTCAATATTACTCCCTTTTTAACATCGGATTCCATTATAATTCTAGTTGAATCAGAGGGGTTGTCAGAATCCTATAAGGATGAGGGGAAATTACATCCCCCTTAACATCATAAGAAGAAATAAAATTATAATCCTTAATAGCATCTTACTTAAATAAGACAAAACTACCATAATTGATGGCCCAAAAAGAATCCAAAATGAAACATTCAATAAACTTATCATAGGAATCAACATTTTTATACCTGAAGAAGAAGAAATCACTAGATTATAAAAATAATAATGAGGCATGATGAAACTGTTGGAATCATAAATATTTAATCCCTCAACCTGAGGATCTGATGCATTATTGATAAGGATAATTATTGAAACATATTTAATATCATGTTTCATTGCAACAACATCATCATTGACACCATAATTTAACTCATTTACCAATGGGGGAGAATGATTCAATATAGTTTGTTTAGTGAAATCATTCAATGTGATATAATCTATTGGACCGGTAATCCACTAACATGATAGCCCATGAAATTGATCTGGTGGTTTAGAAAATGTTTTAATATCATACCCTTGGATTCCTCTATATATTATATCTTCATAAACCATGATTTTTTTAAAAACACATACACTTTATCTCTATTGAACTCTTATATAGTACAACAAAAAAATTTCAGTTATAGCAGAACTTCAGTTTCTTCTCATATTTGACCACTAGATTGATGTTATAATCCCTAGTAGTCCACACAAACTACTCAACTATGTTATAAGACTTATCAAGTTATTCATGTATCATAGAATAATGGTAAAATCATATGTTGTATTTCTTATTATCCGTCCTTATGGGATTTACAAAATAAGATGCAATATAATAGAGTATTTTTTGATGCTAGTATAACCCTATCAGTTTTAAAATTTTAATTCAAACCAGAATATGAGTGTTTATAAAATTTATAGGTTCAAAATATTGATCTCATTACAAAATCCATAGAAATTATGACATCACAGAGATTGAACAATGTCTCTAAGCCCTCTGTTTTCAATCATTAGAGGTGAATACTACCTTGTAGTAACTACTTCACATAGTAATCACCCTATATTCCTAAAATATTCGAATATCTAAAATCATATGGGTATGATCATTAACATTTCATAACTTCATCACAGTTGGAATTAAGACATGCATTATTATTGAATACCTATAAAAGATAAAACATTATTCCACTACACCTTTATTGGACAAAGCGTTCCCAATTTGAGCTTTTTTATCAACCCACCCATGTGGAGTAGAATAAAAATAAGATGAAAATAGCCTGGTTACTGCATTGATCACATCTATGGAAATATTCATTGATCCCTGAGCCTCATGAAATGCAGCCTCCACCCTATATGGTTTGGTTACCACATAGAAGCTAAAATGATTATTATGAACAACATGATCAAGGCTATCAACAACTATCCCTGTATCATCAATCCTCACACCAGAATATTGAATACCATTACTCGGGTTTGAATATCCCAACCCATCATGATCCACCATCTATCAATTAGAATAATTTATTGATAAAATATGATGTATGATAATATGGAATATAATGATGTGAAATTAAAAGAAGTAAAAAAGGGAAGTACATTCCTTAGAATCAAACCACTGGAATCAGATCATCACTTAACTATTATTTAGTAATCAATAATAAAAATGATGTAAAAATTAATAATACATATTTAAAATTTAAAATAATTTATTCATTATAATTCTTATACTATTAATAAAAAGTAAATTATGTTTTTACACATGAGAAAAAATATCTTTCATCGTCAAAACATAAGATTTTAAGTAGCATAGATGTATTGATTAATAAATAAATTTCATATAAAAATAGGTTTATATTAACATATTTGAATTATTATTTAAAATTACTATGTTGAAATTATACAAGAGAGATTTTATGATTTTATCTGAAAACATGAATTTTGTGGTGAACAATAAATTGTACATTTCAATAAATAGTATGTTTTATGTCCAATTTTTTATGTAATGATGACATAATGACTTAGAGATCATTATTCATATAAAATAATTCTGTTAATGATTTAAATATTTTATTAAAAAATATATCAAATTTTTAATTCAATAATGTAATTTTAAAAATCTAGAACCTATAATAGTCTTTTAAAAACTAAATATTTATCCTTAAGAACCTTTTAATCATTAAAATGATATAAATTTACGGTTTTCTCAATTAAAATTTGAAAACTCACCGAACATGATTTAAAAATAATAATATTTTCGATAAAAAAAATATTTAACACCTTAATATAAATGTTGAAAATAAATTATATGATGTTTGGATGCATTTATATTACTGAATGTAACCATAAATTTACACAATGAAAAAAAACACCCCATATTTCCACGAATATAGAAAATAATTTTATTATTATTATTCATGAGGAAACATCTATGTAATTTTATTTTATATCGATGTGGAAACAATTCTACCAGTGTCACATAAGTCTTCAATTTTATTGTGACACAACACAAATTATTGGACCATTACATTACTGTTTGGTATTATGTGGTTATAAATTGCTCTTATAATTGGTTTAATCTCCTCAAATGTTTTTGGAGACATATATATAAACATGAAATAGATATTTTATGAATTTGAAATGTTTTTTAATTATATGTTCATTAATAATAAAATGATCCAGAAAAATCCAACTATGGAAGGTGGATTGTATGCTAAAAAAAGAAAAAAAATATTCTCATGGTGGACCTCATAAAAGTATCGTACGTGGTACTTTTTCATAAGGAATTGTTTCCTATGAAATGTTCACATTATTATATGAAGTATATGTACAATTATTATATATCAAGAGAGTTACAAGATATATATTCTCTTATGGTGTCCTCTAATATGATGTGTTCAATCATGGTTTATGTACAATTATGGAACTTTACTTGCTTAGAAAACCATTATATTTCTCATGAAATGTATATTAATTCAAGAATCGATTATTGATTAATATTTTGAAAACCCATGTATATATTGAAAATCTACAACAACTTGGGTATAATCCCTAATTTTTACACACATTCATGAGCCCTATGATGGATGTATGAATTATGAGTTTTGGGTATACTTAATATGGTTCTCTCTTCTACCCTTATCTATATTTAATATACTAAGGTGTATTTTCATTCATTGTTATTAATGGTCATTTAACTTTACCATGTACATATATTAGAATTGAAACCTAAGGTGGACTATGAGTAAGCCTCAATAATATTATATTAATTTTTTTAGTCTATACAGAAATTATATTTAATGGATCCCAATACACTTCTGTCTTCATAGCCATAATTCCTATTTTTTGAACATTAATTATTAATTTCCATATTATAAAAAATAATATCTCTCATAAATATTATTTCATAATTGATTACATAAATATACACTTAATAGAACCCTTTAAAATAACAAGGCTGATTATATTATTGGTAATTATGTTCATATAAAAAAATATAAATATATATGCAATATCATATTTTAGAACTCTATAACGCGCCCTTAAATTTCCACGACCTTCCAAAACAATGCGAGATAACATGGGGATGTACATAAAAAATTTGTTATCTATAATGACTAGTAAGGGAATAATAAAATCATAACACTATAAATGTAATACATGCAAGTCAATAAAAATATCAAGGTATCATAAGAGGGGTGATAATCATTAAAAATATCATTGAATCATGATATAAGTTCATAACATTAAGGAAGGATGGTAAATCATAAAAAAACATAAAACACGACGTCATAAGCATATGCCAAGGATAACCCCAAAGAAATCATAAAATAGTGTAATAAGGATAACCTAATATGAACCATAAATGGAATATAATGAGATGCAATGATTATTTAATATATTTTAGGGCTATATAAATCTTGTCCCACTATTTAGATTCATTTCATGTACATGAATAATATAAAATAATGATCATATGACAAATGAACGAATTTTATAACTTTTAATACCTTGATTAAGGAGTGTATGTTACATATATGGAATTCCTCAGTCAATTATGGATAAGGACACATAGTTTAATACCCATGAATGTAAATGGGGATGGGTATTCACTTCATAGATGTATTGTACTGAAAAATCACTAGATAAATTCTACATCATAATGGTGGATTATAAATAATCCTACAAGGTTTTAATGAGAGTTAAAGTTGTCTATAATCACATGAAAATCATATTTAAATTAATATTAATGTGAAAAAATATATCACAACAACAAAAATCAGTAATGAAAAAGTCCTAATATAAATAAGGTTGCTGAATAAAGAATAGAAAGAGATAATCACTTACCATGAGAGGGATCTTCTAAAAGATTGGGAAAATAATTTCTAGAGATTAGTTATACCTACATATGGATAAATAAATGATATTTATGAGTAAATTTGTAGTTCAATTGGATTTTATTGAGGTGGAATGAGTGGTTTGGTGGGATTTTATAGCAAAAGATAGGAAAATTAATTTTTATTTTGTAGACATTGGTTTTGGAATCTATATGATAAATTAATCCAAATGACAAGACAAACTAAGGTTTTTCTCTATGGTTTAGAGAAATGAGAATTATATTTTATTAATTTATAAATATCTGAGAACCTAAATCTTTTAAATAATACCACTGGTGATGTGGAAGTGAGTAATGTTTCCGAAAAATGGATTTTAGAATATTTAAATATAATATTAATTTTGGGAAATTAATTAATCCCATATAAAATTTATAAAATAAATTCCTAAAAACTCTATTTTAATGGGTAAATATATGTTTTCTCATTGATTATATTTATATTATTTATGACACCAATTTTTTTTTCATTTTATGATGTCAAAATACATATCATATAATTATAGTGTTTTTAATTTTTACTCAAAAATTATTCTATCTTAAAAAATTAAGAAAATTTACAATTGGATGACTTCAACATGTCAATTTAAAAAAATTATTTATTTTACTAAAATAATTCTCTAAATATGATAATTTTCACTTTCAAATAAATAATTCACATGAATTGAAAAACACAACTATTTTGACAATAATTGCTATTTTAACCTTATTAAAAACTACCTATGACTTCATAAAATTATTTCATTATTTATATATAATAAATATTATTTAATTTAAATATTTTATATAAATATAATTTATATTAAAAATTTATGAATTTATCAAAATGATTATCTTGATTGAAACTATATATTTCTAACAATACAATTTTTATATCATTATATTAAAATATAATTTTTACCAAAATAATTATTTAATAATTATAAATTAAAAATAAAAAATTAATATAATCATTAAATTCTAATGAATAAAAAAATTCAAACTATTATGGTCTGGATACATATCCCATTATTACATAGTGAATTCACTAACAGTAAGGTGTGAAATGGTGATATTTTCTTGGGGTGGTTTGGAAATCGGGATTGGACCACGATATATATGAGATAAAAATTCACCCATAAATGGTTTTTATTATTCATTATATATCGAATCTTATCTTGGGAATGTTCAAGGGAAAACTATAATGATGTTGTCTCCCTTAGAAGCTCTGATAAATGGGCTTTATATGGTACGATCCTACTAAGTCCAACATATCCATTTCCTATTTCAATTGGATTTATCATAACCATTTATATATTCTAATAATATAATCATTGTATAATGGATATATTTTTATGGTTTATGATGCTTAGAAGTATTTTTATAACATTATTTAATTTAAAAAGGTCAAAAATAACTAATGTAGCATATGGGTAGTCTATAAATTAATTTCCAAATAAGGAATGGAATTATTGAAAATGGGATTTCAATAATAATTTTTTTGGTTGTTACATTATTCCCACATTCAAAAATTTCTCCCTTGTAATTTTATTCATAAACTAAAATAGATGATGGTAAATTTATATCAACATATCTTATAGTTACCAGGTTTCTTCCTCAAACATGTTGTTATGCTGCAATAATTTGGACATGTGAGGTGTATTGTTTCATATAATTATTTATCTATGATATAAGATATTTCTAGCTGCTCCTTGTATGTAGGATCCTTCTCTAATTCTACTGCTTTGGATTTATTACATGTGCTGGGTCTTGTATTTACATATTCTTGTGGGATATATGTAGCACATAATGAACTTGAGATAGGTTACGTGGGAGTAAAAAAAAATCATCCACTGCATTGATGTGATCAAGGAAATTGAAGGGGCTAGTGTATATTTGACTAATATTTCCCTTCTCCCTAAACATCATGATGTTATTCCAAATTCATATATTATCAAATACTTTATATCTAATGTCAAACTCCATGTTTTTTATGGTTGGGTGTATATATTTTCTATCAACATTTTTTGGATTTCAGATGATTCTAAATGGTTTGATCCTTCTCCATAATCGCTTGGATAAGATCAGGTACTATCTTTTCATTCACAACATCATCCCTACATGATGGAGTCTGAAACCTCTCCCCGTATAGAGCCTAATAAGGATACATTTTAAAGCTAAAATGGAAACTATTGTTATATTATAACATCATTAGGGGGTGTTATTTATCCCAAAAACCTTTGAAATCTATTGATTATGATCTAATCATATCCTATATACATTTAATGATTCTACTGGACTAACCATCAATATCAAGATTATATGTAGTACTAAAACATAGATCTATATCCAAAAGTTGCTGAAGGATTCTCTAGAACCTCAAGGTAAACCATAGAACATGATAAGACATAATAGATAGTGGGACACCATGTATTCTTACCACTTCCATTATATATACCATGGTGAGTTTTCCAAGAGAGAAATCATCCTTGGTAAAAAAAGAATACATTGACATGCTAATGATATTGAATAAAACCCAAATTTAGTTATATTTTTTATGGTTTCTAGGGATTAATATGATGAAATACATGGTTATTATTATTCCCATATTCAAACTTTTATGATAAATTTTATGATATATGCCTTGGAATTATTTCAATCAACCAAAAATTGTTGGCATACCATGAAGTGTGATATAAATTCTAAAATTTCCATCTTCTTGTTATCCCATCAGTAACATTTCCCAAAAAGTATATATGTATTAGTTATTCATTGGTTAACAGAGACGGATAATTCATTTGGAGAATCTGTAAGATCATTCTTTAGTAATTCATTTTATGGGACATGTATATATGTCCAATCCATGTAACTCCACATTTAGCAACGTTAATCTCTATAAAGATTTCTACCCCTCTCTATATCACCTCATTATCCTTCTGAGTTTCTTGATTGTATCAGTAATATATATTTTATAATTACTTTTTGAAACATAAGATGTAGAGCCTTTTATTAGTACCATGTCCATCCTTTGTTTGTCTAGGATGATTTTATCCCATGTAATTTGTTTCATGGATACAGTTGCATGATCCTTTATACTCAAAGGATTGTCCTCCTTTTCACATTCCCATGATTATAATAGAATGAACAATCATAATCCATGATTAGATCAAACCACCTTCATTGATTCATATTAATATCCTTTTTATTAATATAAGTTTGATGATTTTATTATCTGTATATATATCTGACTTCTACCCATAGAGATACTGTCTCAAAATCATCAGTGTGAAGATCACTACATCCTATTTTCTACCATTTGTTCGGTATTTATTCTCATGGGGGGATGGTTGGCCTTGAAATGTTTCATAATTTATGAGTAAATTACCCAAATATTTTTTTGGATTCTTTACTACAAATTATAATTAATTCCCTACTGATGGGTAATGTGAGATAATGTCTAGTAATTATCCTATTCTTCATATCTTTTAATATTTCTTTTTGTTCATCATTCCATGAAAACAACACCCTCTTCTGAGTTACTTCAGTTTTTGGCCTTTAAACTCATGAGAAGATTCTTAAAAATCGATGGTAGTACCTAGATAATAAAAATAAATTATGGATTCTCATTCTAGAGGTTTTTCTTTGAAATCAATAAAATGAATATATATTGGAAGGATCCACACATATTTAGTTTTTATTGATAAAATTCCCTATGAATGCAACTTTCTATATCAAAAAATCACTTTTAATATACATTAAATACATAGTTTATTTCTAAAAGTACATTAGTAGAACATCAAAATGCACCACATGCTCTTTATTGCTTATGAAGTATATAAGAATATCATCTATAAATAATACCAGAAACCTGTTGAATAAACCCTTAAATAATCTTGTATTTAACTCTACAGATATACTTTTAGAATTTTTTGTCCTAATAGCATCCCCTTGAACTCATAATTCTAATTGCATTTATAATTTTATTGAGGATATCCTCTTTCACCATTAATTTATAATATTCTTACCAATGAACTAGATTAGAGAAGTACTGGTATCCAAATAGATGTTCAAAAATGTCATAAGTCAATGGCACATGATAAATATTATTTACCACGATATTTTTGAGTTTTTTATAATCAATTTTGTGGCACATTGATTCATCGTTCTTCATGGTGAATATAACTGATGTACCCATGATGAATCACTTGGGAATATAAACCTTTGTCAATATACTGTTGTATTTGCTTATTCTGAGCCTCTTGTATAATAATGGAAATTATATATAGGCTCATTTATATTATAAAAGAACTAAGTATATGTTCAATGATGAAATCAACCACCCAATAGGGAAGAAGACCATGCAATTATTAGAGAAACATATCTCTGAATTATTATACAATGGTCATTGCATAATGGAAGATATTTTACTTAGTATCAATATTTTGTGCTATATATTCATTCTCATATAAAAAATATCAATTATTTAGATGATGATATTAAATGAGATTTTTACCCCTAATATTAATTCTATATAATCAGACAGTGATTTAGATATTTTTGAAATTTATGTTAGATCTACTAAAGGGAATTCAATCCAATCCTAGAATATCATTGACTTATACTAAAGGTTGTATCATATGTTTTCTAGGAAATACATCCCACAAATTTTTATAGGAGATCAGTTATATAATTCAGATGTAATAGTTTCTCCATTTTTAATTTTTATCGATCATCTACTTAAATGTTTTGTTGTGGTATTTGAATAATTCTACTATTCATGAGTGATATTAAGGATTATATAGAATAAAAACACAATAGTAAATTTAATTTCATTGAATGAATAACAATCATATATATCACAATATCTTCATCATCATCCACCTTAGCAGTTTTGACGGTATAATATTAGCCTTCCTCTCAAGGCCTTTCTGGTTGTTTTCATGGGTTTTTGTCAAAAACCCTTGTTTTAATCTGTTGATACACATACTTTCCTTGTTCCTTGAATTTGAAACATTGAACAACATGTTGATGATTGACTGGATAATTCATTTCATCCATCACATTGGTGGCATTATCCTATAGAATATTTCAAGCAATGTTACCTTTTTCATTTACATAATGTATTTTTTATCCCATTTAGTTAATTAATAGGAGGATTCGACATACACTTAATATAAGTGGGATGTAGAAATTTACTCCCCCATGAGTCTTTTCCATCACACCACCGGAATTAAAATCCATTCCGCACATAATATCTCTAGACCCTTGAGACCCTTTAGATTCACCATCCCTGATTTTGACTTTGAGGGAACATTGTAAAACATCCTTTAAGCTATCAAAGTCGTAAATCATTAATGTGTTTGGTTGACTAGAAATTTTCCCACCAAACACACAATAAACTATACCTTGAAGATAAATTAAAATGAGAGTGTTTTATAATGCATTTATGGTGATGTTTTCATCATATGAACTAATCAAGGTGTAACCATTTTTCTTGAAGGCAAGGTAGAACCTCTCTTTTTTATGTTAGGGAGTGTAAGGGAAATATTTATCAAAAAAATATACAATTTATTCCACTTACTCCCTTAAATATCAACCTTAGTCATGTTAATTTTTTTATCAGTGTCTAGTATTGATCAAATTCATTTTCCATATGCTAAAAATCATGAATGCTCATATAATTATCAATGTATTTAAGGAATGAGAAGATCATTTCAACATTTTTTCCCATTTTTCTATGATTATGGGATCAAAATAACCATTGAAATAGAGTTGACATTTGTAGATAATGTTCTCAACTTCCCTATGATCATTCATAGGGGGATGTGGGTTTACTCCCTAATTACAATTTCTATTCAAATGTTTAGTCATTTTAGAAATAATTTCCATAATTTTCAGAAATCATACTCCCAGTAGGTTGGGCTTCTCTTTTTGGAAGTCCAAAAAATTTTAGGACGTTGATTGTTCATTAGGTTCCCCCTATTTCTATCCATTGAATAAAATTAAATAAAAATTAGGGCTAAATTTTAATACATGGAAAAACATAAATGAAAAACCAAAAAAATTAATGTGATAACTCAAAAATGACATATATTACATAAAATAATACATTCTAGGTTTCATTCTATGATACCCATGATTTATTTCCAATCAAAATGTCATATGGAAATTTTTCCCCTTTAATAATGTTTCTTAATGAGATTATGAATTTACCAAATAATATCCTCCATAATTATAAAAATATGTGTGAATCATGGACTCTTTTTCATACACAATTTGATTATCAAGTCTAGATCAATTTTCCCATTTTTTGGTTATTACCCATAGATAGAAGTGTGCCATAGCCATATTCACATATAGTATAAAGACAATGATTATTTTCATGGAAACCATTTATTTTATAATTTAACAAAGTTAAGGAATTATTTCATATTTTTATATTTATCCCTAGGAATTTGAATATAGTTTTATAATCATTATCCCAAAAAATAGTTAGACATTACACTGTTTCAAACTATTATAACCCTTATCTTCCATAATCATTATTTCATGATTTATTATAAAAATATACAGTTAATAAAATTGTATAAGATAATTATTCCTATAAAAACTGGGTTATTATTTATATAAAAAAATTGAAATATGAATAAAAATACCTAAACTAAAAATCCATACGATTCCCTTAAATATTCTCAATCCTCCAAAACCGCATGGGATATCCTGGGAGCATACAAAAGAAATTATTGTGATATAAATCCAAATAAGGGAATAATAAAAGAATAACATGATGAAAGTAAAAGATTTGATTCAATAGATATATCAAGGTAACCTAAGTGTAATGATAATCATAATCTAGAACATCAAATAATGAAATTAGGTGATAACACCATGGACAAATGAGATTCTAGAAACTACAAAAAACATTAAATCATAATCATAAGTCATTGAAAACACCCTGAAATCCTATCAAAGTGAGCTTATGATAACATACCATTCCCCAAACATTCAATATCATGAGATAAAAAGAATACCCAATGCATTAGAAGGATATATAATTGTAGACACAATTTTTGAATTCATATCAAATAGAAACATATGTGTAACATATAGATCCTAAAACATTATAATTAATTTAGTCACATTTAATCCCATGATAATGGAGTATGGTTTATATACATGTAAGGTACACATAAATTAATTATAGGTACAATTAGGTGAAGCTCCTTGACTGAAAATGGGGATGGGTATTCACTTCATGAAATTTTGTATTAGAAAAAAGAGTGAATAATTTTGAAATCATAATGTGGGTAAATAAAGATTCCTATAAGGGTTTTATGCAAGTTAAATGGATCTATAATCACATGAAAATAAGACTTACAGATGGAGGGATGTGTAAAATTGTACCCCAACATTAAAATTTGGGAAAAATGAAAAATATAAACAAGGTTCTTGAATAAAGAGGAGAAGTAGTGGATCTCTTGCCTTAAGAGGGTACTACTATTATATTGGGATCAAAAATTTATGAGTTTGGTAACACATTTTAAGGGATATATTGATGAACAAAAAGAGTAAATCTGTACTCCATGGGTTTTCATTAAAGATGTATGGGAGGCTGGGTGGATTTTTATATCAAAAGAGAGGTTTTATTATATTCTATACATAGGTTTTCAAATCGAAAAATAAATTTCCCAAACCAAAAACTATACCATTTATTTTTCCATGGATTTTACAAATGGGTGGTTTATTGTATTATTTTTTAATGATATTAACCAACAACCTTAAAAAATACCATCAATTATGTCGAATATAGTCATGTTTATTATGAATTGAATTTCAAAATTTAAAAATATAATTTATGTTTTGGAGGATTCATTATAGGTTTATATAATTAATAAAATTACTTCAAAAACACACTATTATACATTGGAAAACTAATTTTGGTTTTTTTATAATCTTTATATTATTTTATTACATTAATTTTGGGATTCTTGGATTTCATAACACATGCATATAAATATACAATGATTATTGTTTACAGGAACATTTGACGGTCCAAGAAATCTATGAATAATTCACCATTGGATAACATCCATGTATTGATTTCAAAAATAATATTTATTTTATCTAAAATAATTATAAAAAATCACTAATTTTAAATTTTAAATAAAAATCCATATCTATTGAAAAATACATACTTTTTGACAATTGGATTTTTATGACCCTTATAAAAAATTACATTTGACATCAAAAAAGTATATCTAATTATTTATTTAATTAATATTTTTTAATAATAATATTTTATTAATATATCATTTATTTAAAAAAATTATTGTAATCATTAAAAATAGTGTCTTGATAGAATCTATATATTTCCCAAAATAAAATTTGTGGTTTATCATAAGAAAATCAATTTTTTATAAATTATATTGATTAATAATGATTAATTAATGACATATGATAAATATGATATTAAATTTTTAAAAAAATTTAAAAAATCACTCTGTTTGGGTGAATATACACAACCCTTTAATACAACACTGAATTTTCTAAGGGTAATTTGTACGACGATGAATTCATTTGGGATTGTTGGCGAACATGGTTTGGTTCATGATCTCACTGAGCTTGAACTTATCTCTCAAATTGTTTCACTCATTCATTAGTTGTTGAATCCCAAGGGAAAGGATTAGTGATTCTATCTCTATTGGAAGCTATGATAAATGGGATTCAAAGAATAAAATTCTACAAGTTTAGGACATCACTTCCTTTTTCTCCATCAATTGGGTTTATTGTAAACCTGTATATATAATAATGGTATGATCATTATACATCGAATATACTATCAACCAATTTTATGCATAATGGAATTTTAAATCTGATATTACATAATATATAATGGTCCAAAAAAACAAAATTAGTTCCTGTGTTTATATAATTCCATTTTTGAATAAAGAATTTACTCATTCAAAAAGTGAATTATATTTATTAATGTTTTTTTCATTACACATATCATTCTTTTGTGTATAAAGGTTCATTCTATGATGATTATTCATTAGTACCAGTAATTTCCCATAAATTTGTCTTTCGACTTGTAGAATATCTATATAGGTTATACAATCCCATTCTAAAAAACCACAAATATGACCCATGCCCAATCAAAGTAATATGACACTAAAATATTATAATTTAGGTCCCAGTTATATAGACTTAATCTACATGAATTTTTTTATCACAAGTTCTTAGTCTACATGAAATATAATAAACCCCACAATCAATGGTAATATATATATTATTCCTTATCATATGATGTAATAATATATAATTTTTATCCAAACCACAAACCCATAAACACTATTGTATATTGTACTTCCCATATAAATGTAAAATGTATTTAATTACCTATTATATTCATTAAAATGGGTAGGCTATTTTATCAAGTATGAGTATCATGTCCTCCTTTCAGGGATTTAATCTCAAAATTATTCCATCCTAGTTTTCTTAAAATTACATGCCTCATTTATCTTGGAATATTTTCTTGACCTTTTAAAATGGATATAAACTATGTTTTCGAAATATATAGATTTTGATTCCCTTAATCTGTAGAAATAAAACTCATACTAGAGGGTCAATATTAAAGTTTCATTTCAAAAATATACTAACATAAGATAGGGGTGGGGAGGGGAGAATTAGTGATAAAATATTTTACAATTTTTATTTTTATTTTTACCCATTAGATATTCAAACCATTTCCTCTATTCATACGTATCGATCTATTTATTCTACCGTAACACTAACAAACACATGAAATTTATAAAATAAATAGGGGAAACTAACATGTAATATTTTTTACAAGGTTCAACCCCAATGAGTGAATATACTCTTTGTTGTGTTCTTATTGACTCTGCAATATAAATTTTTCAATATTTTGAAAAATTTATCTCCAATAAGTGAGAATTTATATTCCAACACTCAAAACATACAATGTTTGTTAGAGGTTACAATTATTTTACTAAATATTATCTTAGGATATTAGAAATCACTCGATAACCATTTAGTCTCCCAACTGGTATATATATATTTATACTAGATCGCTGTAGTTTCAAATTATCATTAATGATACATTGCTACGAAATATACTAAATATGCTTTATATTTCACTACATAAACAATAAGATATATTATTCTCTAGAAAAAATATTTATCTAATAATAAATGATGATATACAATTTCTTGCACACCAGTCTTTGTTTTATCATTCCAATCACCAAATGATTAAAAAATAGATATTATTACACTACCTAATATGTTTTTTCCCAATCTATTTATTCTCCAAGACCTCATTGACATAAAAAATAGTTTTAAACTATCTCAACACTTTTCTTCTCTCTTATGGATCATCTTCTATTATATAGAGATATCGTAGAGATTCTTATTATATAGGTTTCTTTTTATTCAATGAAACAAATGATATACTCTTAATATTAAAATTATATGTTAATTCTTTGATATATTGGTTTATATCAAGGAATAATGAATTAGGTTTTCAAACATTCACTCACTGATATAATATTAAAACAAAATCATAGAATATTGTATTGTCACACTCCTAAAAAACATCTCTATACTCTTATACCTTTTACTATCAAACCACATAAATATAATTTCCATTTTATAATATAGAAAACTCCAAAAAACTCATAAATATAACCTTCACATTTAAGATGGTCAATAATATTATGGATATATAATCTACCTATTTGTTCACATGTAATCTCATTCAAATATATCTTAATTTAATCTTCATAAATACTCAATATTAACATTCTGTAAATCATGCAAAAAAATCTCAAGAATTCAATACATGGTGGAATAAAAGTTTTAATGCAGAAATCATGACAATGAAACATATTCTTCATAACATTAGTGAACTAACACCCTTCACATGGTAAAATACATACAACATGTAATATCATATCATGGAGTTAAAATATATATGACCCAATCAATAACATATTGTGGTGTGTCTTTATTTTCATGACATGAGCTCAACACTATTATTCTTTAGGTAATTTTTGGTTTTGGTATGATCATTATATTTATTATGTAAGGATAATCCTTTAAACAATCAAAATTATTCCCAATATTCCTTCTAATCATTGGTATTTTGTATTCATTTTGGATTATTCAATCATCATCTGACTTAACATTCCATTATATCATTCAGAACCACATGAAATTATTAATCGTTTCAAATATTGTATAATATACATAAGAAATGTAATTTCTTATATTGATTCATCATGGATTACTCCATCATCATCTGACTTAACATTCTAATATATCATTCATAACCACATCAAATTCTTAATCGTTTCAAATATTGTATAACATACATAAGAAATGTAATTTCTTATATATCATAATGAAGCTACCTATTTTTTTCGAATTCTTATTCGGAAATACAAACTTAGGGACTTTTTACTCTTATGTATTACATAATGTTTTCTACTCCACACTTTTCTCCATTCGAAGAATATTTCCTAACATCTATTAATTATTGTGTATTTCAAAAAAATTCTATTTTACAAATTTATTAAGTATAAAAAAATATATTAAAACTTATCTACTTCCATTATATATCACAATGAAAACAATGTAAGTATGTGGAAAGAGGTTAGAGATCATCCTCAGACTCCCAAAGATCAGAAAATATATTAAAAATTATATTCTTTCATTCTAAAGACATTTAATTTTAAATGAATAGTGGAATAAAATCCATTATTTTTTTAAAGCGAATTTTTATTTATATAATTATTTTTAAAATTAAATTAAATTAAATGTCAAAATAGATACATAATTCCTACATTAATTCAATGTAATTCATTAGTGTCGTTTTAAAATACGATTAGATATATAAAATTTTATTGAATTTTTTAATGTCTTTTACGCACCTTCTAGGAAAATTTACAAATCTACATAAAACATAATTTTACTACTTATGTGAATTGAATTTAAAAAATTCGAGAGACACAGTTGGCATCAGTATGTAAAATGTGATTCAATATGATGAATACAATTTTTGTATTGAATAGTAACTTTTGAATTTTATTTACCATGGTTAATAGTAAATTTGGAAATTAAAGGAAAGTTTAATGTTATAATTACCCCAACACATGTCCTAATTCTATTAAATATGTGTTTTTTAACCAAGAGAAACCATTAGAAAAAATATGAATCTTGTTTATCCACATGGATTAGATTAGGACATTTATTATATTTTATTTAATGAAGAGTTAAAAGTGTAAAATGCAATGTTTAATTACTAAAATATTTTTAATATAAGGTTAAAAATAAGATTAATTAGACTATAAATATTAGTTATAAATATAATTATATTTCATAAATCCTGGTATTTTATTTATAATTTTTAACATTAAATAATTATATTTATTTATGACAAAATGATGATACAGTAATTACCTTATTAATGAATGGTTAAAATAAGTTTTCTTATAAATATTAAAATAAATGTAAATTGAAACTTTTAATTCGATCCATGATTTAACATGTTGAATATGACATGCTAAGGTTGATTAAATGAATTTTTTAAGTAATAATGTTGTTCTAACATTCACAAAAACTAAATACTATGTAATGTCAAAATTGACATAAATGACAATTTTAAACAAATATAATTTTATTAATTGATATTATATCCTAAAAATATAAGATTTAGGCAAAAGAATAAGATAATGTTAGATTTTTCATTAATGAAACACATTAGGATAGCTTATAATTATATATTAAATTTAATTACCATGTTATATAAATATACAAGGAGAAATGGGAAATGTTAAACTATTTATCCAAGAGTTAAATCTAAAATATATGGTTAATATGCTGACATAAACTTGTCTAAAACCAATTGGTTGATATTATCTCGTCCCATAAAAACATTATAATTGAAATAAATTCA
Source organism: Viscum album (assembly GCA_963277665.1). NCBI lineage: Eukaryota > Viridiplantae > Streptophyta > Magnoliopsida > Santalales > Viscaceae > Viscum > Viscum album. Next base: position 693,426,068 of record OY728120.1, on the reverse strand, counting down.
TTTGGAGCTATTAGAAACCGAAAATGACTTTATAATAAATTAATATTTCAAGCTCTTCCTAAAGTGCCTCTCATATATCTTATAAAAGGGTACACCCGTTTCTGTTTAATTCACATCTGCAAAGCCATTTGGATTAGCCAAACCCTACACAAAATATACTCCCAATAGCCCTAAATTAAATATCGAGGAATTAAATTGACCAGAAATCCCACCTATGGAGATCATTTGTTCAAATAAAGAAGAAGCACCCGAAGAAGAGGTAATTATTTCATTATCTCATTCAGTGATCGTTTCATAGTCCACATCCACATTCATTGTTGTTTCTATACCAAAATAATAACTCCAGTAACTTCTACATATTTTTATTTAATTATAGATATTCTACCACCAAAATCATTATTCTATCCATCCTATGAATAGAAAAGTTGTTATACGTGCGTATGTACGACTTACTGTCTCCATATTGTGGTGATGTTTTTAATTCAGCACATTATTATTTAGATGGGTATAATAGTGATGTATAATTGATGTAGATAATAACTATAACATGTTAATTATTCTGTATATATAATATACCATCAAATCACATATGATTTTACCATCAATAGAATGATATTCTTTCTCGTGTGTATGTATGACTTACCATCTCCAAGATACGATAAGATTTCATTCCCCTTCATAACCATTCAAGAATAATTTTCATTTGATGATTAAAAAATAATTTTTAAGAACATAATAACATTATAGATATGAATAAAATATATCATATAGATTAAAAATAGTACTTATGTAACGAAACATGTAAAGGGAAAATGAATTAGTTTACAACTGAATTACTGATACTACTGAAATATTATTAAGAAAGCAATACTATAAGATCATATATTATGTAATATTTATTTATGCAGTTCTTGTATAATTTAATAACAATGATTTAACTATTAAATAGGTGGTTAACGTACCCTTTACTAAATAAAATTAAAATTAAATGGTTATATTTACAATCTCTTCATTATCCATGGTTGTTTATTCCTAAGTATCTACTAGGACTTCTTTATAATCTACATATGTGTTCCCAAAAAATGAATTTTAAAACATTTTTACTATTTCCCTATATTATGGGTTAAAGTCATTTATACCATTGTATGTATTTTTATCAAATTTATTTAATCAATTTATTCTATCATTTTCCAAATAATGTACTATATGACCTTTTCTACAAATGAAGGAAAAAATGATTTTTAACTTATACAGTGGGTGAGGATATATTGAGCAATTAAAAAACCATCGAATATTCACTTAAAATATTATATGAATATTTTCCAAATAAAATATTTATTTTATAATTATGGGACTTTTAAATGATTTCAATTTTTAAAGAGATATTTCTCTCAAATAATATTTGCATTAATTTCATCAATGTAAACATATATTGTTGGATTTTATTTTTAATTGATGTGGATTTTTGATGAAACAATAATCATTAATTTATTGATATTTTTATGATATGTTTGACTTTGGATGTGCTATTTTTATGTCATTCAGAGTTTATGATTAAAGTTTTAACATTTTGTTTGTCAGTTTAATATGAATGATTATGTTATATTTCACCCTTTTCATATGAGGAATGCAATGGTCATAGTAAGTGAAGGTAGATGCATGCTATAGCCCCACTATGCATCAATATGTCTAATGAGGCAAAACAGTTTCTTGGTACAAGGCCTTGAATAAATTTATATTTAGTGTCTTGTCCCGAGGCCTTGACGTTAAGGTTAAGATGTCTAACATTATGCATTGCATCATTATGAGATTTTATATTGTTATTACATGTGACTATTAGACTATTAGAATATCAATGTTCATATGTAAATTTAATTATATGATTTTTTCTTCTCCATATTATGCTGATGTTTAGGTTTAAAAGGATTTTGTTTGAGTCTTATACATTAGCTTAAATGTTTATGCATATTTCTGATAACTTTCTCTATATTATTATCCTTACTAAGCATCTGATCTCACCCCTTTCATATGTTTTATTTTTTACAGGATGCGAATATGAATATTATGTTTGACCTACAGTGTTAGGCTAATGGATATGACTGTGTTCATAGGAGAGACAATTTTTCCTTTTCATGTCATAGTGTAATGCAAAACTTGTGTATATATCAAGAACATCCAATGTTACTAAACTGGCCTTTATTTTAGACATAGAGTCTTGTGATCATGCCAATGTTATTTCATAATACACCTACTTTGGATAACTAGGGATGGGGCGTTATAGTAGGTTTCAGAGGAAGTTTAGAACAAACATGGGGAACTAGATTTAGATAAACAATGATAAGAGAACATTGCCCTACGATAGACATTGATAGTTTGAATAGAAGAACATCCCAATATTTTTGTAATGTATATATTTTCTGGGTTTTTCATGAAATACATCATGGAAAGGATACTAAATTTAGATGGGGCTATTTAATAGATATACCTTGGAGTGAAAACTCCGACAAGGTGTTTCAGGTTTGACCTGGGGAGTCCTGATACATGACAATGGGCCTTACTACGCACCTGGATTAAAATACTAGGGGATATGCTTAGGATAATTCACATTTTAATTATAAACCATTATGAAGGATTTATGAGTAAATACATCCCCAAATAATACATTTTTATTATTATGGATCATATGCATAAACAATTCAATTTATGTCATGTATTTTACATGTTTGGAATTATGAATTGTGAATTAAAAACTAACATAGTTTATTCCATTTTTTAAAAATGGAACCTAGCGGAAGGAATGAATACTATATCAACACATTTAATCCATGTAAGGATTTAACTCTTAATAAAGATAATTATATTGGATCTGGTGACACAACTACTGCTGAAAAGCATATAACAACACTTCAACAACTTATTCAGGTAAGTAATAATAACATTACCCGTCTGGAGAAACATGATCCATAATGTAGGGGATCAATTTTAGGAAACATAAATAAGAAGAAACCAGAAACATTCAATGGGACTACAAATCCCTTGGTAGATGAGCAATGTATAAGTTCCGTAGAAAAAATATGTAATTCATTGAGAAGTATCAAAAGGGAAAAACATTTCATGCCAGTTTATCACCCAATATGAGATGTAGATCAATACAGGTCATTAATTCAAAACACAATGGAGGATGAAGAAGTATCAAATATGGAATGGAGGTAGTTGAATGATATTTTCATATAAATATAGTTTCCTCATGAACATCGAGTAGATTTAGAAAGGAAATTTCTGAGTCTAAGAAAAAAAGTGGATGTGATTGTCTCAAAGAATGAGGCTAACATTAAATGTTTATAAAGGCATGGAGAAGATGATATATGTAACCCAAGAAGTAATATTTATCTATTCCTTGATGGTTTAAAACCATTTATCCTTCCATAATTTTTCTCACAATCATTCTCATTGTATAATGATATAGTCTCATGTGAAATAAATATAGAAAATGAATTCTCTAAGACTTATGACTACAAAGTTATGCAAGAGAAGAAGGGATCTGATGAACACTCTGTAAAAGTAAATAATTTGAATAAGTGAACTTTTGAATTTATATCCTACAATAATTGTGGTAACAATGACCATGGTGCAATCCTAAAAGGGGTGAGAGTTGGTTATAAGTGTGGAGAAAAATTCCCCCAATCTCATGATTGTAAGGGGATGAAAGAGGATGTTGATGTTCTATGATACAATTGTAATGAAAAAAAGAAATTCGAAATTCAATGTCTTATGTAATAATGAAGGATACATCAGAAAAGGAAAAGGGAGCTAGAACAAGCTAATGCGATCACAACTGTTGAAGTTGAAGCTATGAATAACTATGTGGTAGGTACATTAATTGTTTCATTAAAATTACCCAATGCTTCATTTGATTCTGGATCATCACATTCGTTAATATCTTCTCAGTTTTCCAAGAAAATTAGATATTTCCAATTTTACTTATTAATGGAGTTGTCAATCAAAACAAATAATGGATATATCATTGCAACAATGTTTTGTCACTCAGTTACCATTATGGTATATAAACATACTTTATTTGATAAAGTTTTTGTCATAACCATGATTTAATTTGATATATTCATTGGTATGGATTATCTTTTCGACCATGATGAATAATTTTATTTTATGAAGAGAGAGGGTATATTTTTTATGAAGAAAAATAATACCGTATATTTTTAGCAAAAATTTCACCATTTTATTCTCATCTAGATCTACCCCCAACATCTCAACTAAGTTCAAATATAGGGGAGGAAGGATGTGAAATAACCGTGGGTGAGGAAATGAATGTAATATTAGGGGACATACATATTGTGAAAGAATATGTTGATGTGTTTCTATAGGATTTACCTAATCATCATCAAGAATCGGAAATTGATTTTTCTATTGACTTAATTCATAGTTGAAGGCCCATAATGAATACACCTTATATAATTTCCACGGTGGAAATAGAGGAACTAAATAAACAACTAGAATAATTGTGTAATAAATGATGTATTCATCATAATGTTTCTCTATGGGGATCCCCTTTTATATTTGTTACGACGAAAATTGGATCTATGAGATTGTTCATTGAGTACAGAATAATCAATGCTATATAAATAAAGAACAAGTATCCCCTAACTCACATTGATGATTTATTTGATCAATTTCCTAAAGCTAAATATTTTTTCAAGATTGACCTTCAATCTGAATATCAGCTGTTGTTTTTGAAGAAGTCATTCCAAAGAAAAAATTTCGAACCAGTTATGGGAATTACGATTTTACATTAAAGCATTTTGGACTAACTAATGCACCCTCTGTTTTCATGGATCTAATGAATAGTGTTTTCAAGGAATATCTTGATGGATTTTTAGTGGTTGTTATTGATGATATCTTGATATAATTCAAAATTTAATAATATCATGAAAATCACTTGCACACTATTCTAAATACTCTTAGGCAAAATGAATTATATGGGAAATTTAACAAGTGTGAATTCCAGCTTCAGGAAATTTCATTTATTCGACATATTGTCTCTAAGGAAGGAATCATTTTTGATCCTTCGTGTACCACGTCAGTCTAAAAATGGCCCGGACAAATGGGTATAAATTAGGTACACAATTTTATTGGTTTAGGAGGTTATTAAAGGCATTTTGTCTATAATTTTTCCCAATTGGCTAACACAATAACCATGTTCACACAAAAAGGAGTTAAATTTGTTAGGAAAAAAGAGATTGAACAATGATTTGAATAATTTAAAAGAATATTATTCAATTCTCCTATAATTGAATCTACCATCGGGGAATGATGGGTTTTTTATTTGTAGTGATGATTGAATAAAAGGACATGGTTGTTTCCTTATGCAGAATGATAGAGTTATGTCCAAGGAATCACAACAACTAAAAATTCATCTACAAAACTATGATTCTAAGGATCTTGAGTTAGCAAATATAATCATTTCTCTAGAGATATGGATAGACTATACGTATGGTGAAAAAATTTGAGATATATACTCTTATCAAATTTATGAAGTATATTTTCTCAAAGAATGAACTCTAGATGAGGTAAAGGCAATGGCTTGAACTACTCATGTATTGTGATTGCCCAATACACTACAACCCAGGGAATGAAAATAATTTGGCATATGCATTGATCAAAAAGGATCATGGATTTATGAAAAAGATTAGAGTTGAAAGGGATCCAATGTTCCTGGATCTAGAAATGATGGATATGGGAATAATAATGGAAGATGAAACATAAATACATTTTCATATAGTTTCCGAACCATCATTACTAGAAAATATTAAATGTTCGTAGACTGATGATGAGGATATTCAATAGAAAATTCATGCTCTGAATGATGTGAGATTGATCAAAATCGTATATGAATATGTAATACTGAAATTTGGGAAGAGGCTTTGTGTTCTCTATATACCTGATCAAAAAAGGGATTTGTTGGATGTTTCTCATAGCTCCAATTTTTCTATAGACCCTAGTAGCACTAAAATGTTTAGATATTTGAAGAAACATTTTTTTGGGACAACATGAAGTGGGGGTTGCTGGTTATGTGTCATGATGTATGGTTTTTCAACATGTGAAGTCTAGAAGACATCATCCTAGTGGAGTCATGAAACCTATTCCCATTACATAGATGAAATCGGATGATATTACGATAGGAATTGTCGTGGGGCTACCAAATTCTCCTAGATATAATGATGAAAAATGAGAAATTTTTTATCATATTACCAAGTCTTCTCATTTACTTGCTATAAGTGAATATTTACCACCTGAATTTTTAATAAGACTATATATTATTCAATTCATAAGACATAATGGTGTACCCCTATCAATTTTATCGATTTGTGATCACCATTTTACATCAAGATTATGAAAAAGTCGTTTGAAATCCCTGGATACTCAACATTTTTTGAGAACATTTTACCACCCTCAAACTGAAGGAAAATTAGAATAGACTTTTAAAACCATAGAATACATGTTGATATCATTATCACTTGAATTCAATGGTATGTAGAATCAGTATTTGCCTCTGATAGAATTTTCAACTAACAATTTTCTTTATTAAAGTATTCAGATAGCTCAATATGAAGCATTATATGGAAAAAGATGTCACAAACCAACTTGTTGGGACGATGTTGGTGAACTAAATCAGGTAGTCCTGGAACATGAAAATGAAAAAATGGAATGGGTGATGATTATCCAAACCCACATCAAAGCATCACATAGTATGAAAAAGAGCTATGCCGATAACTGAAGGAATGATTTGGATTTTCAAGTATGATATCATGTTTTCTTCATGGTATCTCTGTGGAAGGATGTTATAAAATTCGGTATGAAGGGTATATTAAGTCCCAGGTACATCAGACCATTCAAAATTCTAGAATGAATTGGAGTTGTAGCTTACCGTTTAACAATTCCACCAAGTCTTTCCAATGTTAATGATGTGTTCCACATATCAATATTGCAAAAATATATCACTATCCCAATGAATATACCCACCTATGAAAAAATAGATCTAGAACCCAACACATATTATTGTGAATATCCTATCATAATTCATAATACCAAAGTAAAAGTGTTGAGAAATTGTTTGACTCGTCCAGTAAAATCTCATTGGATAATCCATAAAATAAGAGAGGCAATGTGGGAACCATAGGTACATATGTTTGAGAACTGCCCAAATGTTTTTATGTAGGGGTATTCTAGAAATTTCGAGATTTAATTATTTGAAGGAGGGAATAATGTAACACCCCATGCATCCACGTTACGTTTCTCTTTGAATAATACTATAGCTTGTAATGTACATAACATCATGTTCCAGCACACCATGACCAATCAAACCAGCCTTTCAAAAAGTAGTTAGGAATAGTAATACCCACTTTTAGAAATTTTTTAAATTTTATTTTTTAAAATGGACTTTATTTTTGGTTTTGTAATATCAAAATTATCTTAGTGTGAATTTTTGTTATTATTCTAAAAAAATTATTTTTTTGATAAATACTGAAAATCACTACGTTATTGTTTAAAAATGACAATTTATTTAAATAGTTAATTTTCCTTTTAAATTAATTTTTAACTAAAAATAGATACATGATACCTATATTAATATAATTTTATTCATTGGCATCATTTTATAATAATATTTGATATATAAAATTTTATTTAACTTTTAAACATCTTGTACTAACCTTTTAGGCATATTTTCAAATCTACATAAAAAATAATTTTACTACTTCTGTGAATTAAATTTCAAAAATCTGAAAGACACGGTCGAAATTATTAAGTAAATCATGGTTCAACAGGATGAATATAATTTTTTCTGAATAGTATGTTTTGAATTGTATTTACCATAGCTAAAAGTAAATAGGGTAATTAAAGGTAAAACTAATTTTATAATTAACCCAACACATGTACTAATTAAATTGGATAAGTCTTTTTGACCAAAATAAACCTTAAGAATAAAATATAAACCTTTTTATCCACTTGGATTTGATTAGAAAATTTATTATAATTTATTTAAAGAAGAGTTAAAAGTGTTAAATTCAATGTTTAATGACTAAAACATTTTTAATATAGGGTTACACAGAAGAAAATATTGACTATTTTTATTCATTAGAAATATAAAACGATTTTATACATCATTCTATTTTATTTATTATTTTTAGATATTAAGTATTAAAATTTTTTATGACACAATGTTGATGCAGTAATTACCTTTTTAATGAAAGATTAAAATATTTTTTATCTTAAATATATGAAAAATTAAATTGATCCATTGGATTCCATCCACTTATTATTTAGTAGAATATTATACGTTAGAGTTTATTTGATTTATTTTTTTTGAAGTGTTAATGATTTTATGACTTTTAGAAAAACCAAATAATAAATAATTTCAAAATTTACCTAAATATGTTTTTAAAACATATACTATTTTATTATGTGATAAAATATCCAAAGAATATAATATTCGGCCAAAGGAATTAGATAGGGGTTGATATGTCTTTAATGAACCACATTAGGTTCTCTTGCAATTTTATAGTATGTTTATTAACCATGTAATAAGAAAATACAAGGAGACATGGTAAATGTTAACATATTTAACCAAAAGTTAAATCTAGAAGATAATGTTAATACGGTGACGTATAAATATCTAAAACCTCTAGATTCATATTATTTTTAATCATAAAAACCTTAACCTAGAAATCAATAAACATGGATTTATTAGAAAATGAAAAATATTTTAGAATGAGTTAATATTTCAATCACTTCTTAAAGTGCCCCTCACCTCTCTTATAAAAGGGAACTTCACCTTCTCTTAAATTCAGACCTCCAAAGCCATTTGGATCGGCCGAAAACAACTCAAATATCATCCAACCAGCCATCAAATCAACATAGAGTCTTTAATTTTATCATCAATCCATCTTAAGGAGCCCTTTTTCACTAATAAAAAAGAAGCATCTGAAGAAGAGGTAATTATTTCATCACCTCTTTCAATGTTCTTTTATTCTTCCACTTACAATTTATATATTGATTCCATAAAAAACAACTACTCTATAACCTCTATTACTGTGATTTTATTATAAATATTTTACAGCCATATTCCTTATTCTATCCATCCTATGAATGAAAAAGTCACTATACGTGCTTACATAAGGATTATTGTCTCCATGTCGTGGCATAGTTTGTTATTCAACACTTCATTATTTTGATGGTTATAATAATGATGTATAATTGATTTAAATAATAAATATAACATGTTAATGATTCTATATATATAATATATCATCCAATCCCATATGATTTCACCATCAATAAAATGGTATTATAGTTCCGGCATACGTGTGGATTATTGTCTCCACGACGAAATAATATTTCATTCTCCATCATAACCATTAAAGAAATATTATAATTTTACGATTAGAAAATAATTTTTATGAACTTAATATAATTATAGAAATGAATCAAATACATCCTAGCCATAAAAAATTACTTATGTGTCAAAAAAATAAAGGAAATGAATTAATTAACACCCAAAACAATGAAACTACTGAAATACTATAAACAAAGAAATATTAGTGGATAATATATTATATCATATTTATGTATGTGGTTCATGAATAATTTAATAACAATTATTCAACTGTTATTTAAGATGTTAACATACCATTGACTAAGGAAAAGTACAAGGTAAGGGTTTATTTTACAATCTCTTCATTATCTGAGGTTGTTTATACATAAGCATCTACTGAGAATTAATTTTCATCCACATCAATGATTATTAAAAATGTATTTCAAAACAATTATACTATTTCCCTATACCATTTGTTAAAGTCATCTATACCCTTGTTTTAATTTTTATAAGAAAATATAAAGCAATATTTCCCTCATTTTCCAAATAAGGTACTTTATGACCATTTTGACAAATTAAGAAATGAATGTTTTTTAACATATAAAGTGGGTGAGGTTGTTTTACACCATTGTAAAACCTTTGATTCATCCATCAAAATATTATATGAATATTTTTAAAATAAATATTTTCTTTTATAATTAGTCGACTTTTAAAATATTTTAAAGTAGAAAGAGATATTTTTCTCAAATAGTTTTTATATTAATTTCTTCTATGTCAACATAAATTGTTAAATATTATGTTTAATTGATGTTGAATTATTATCATACAATATTAAATATTTTATTGTTAGTTTTATGATATTTTTTTACTATCGATGTGATATTTTTATGTCATTCACAGTTTATGATTTAAGTATTAACATTTGGTATGTTTGTGTAATACTAATGTTTTTGCTTTGTCTCACTATTTTCATATAAGAAATGTATTGGACGTAGTAAGTGATAAGTGGGGCCCGCTAATGGCCCTTGATGCATCAATATGTCTCATGGGACAAACTAGTGTCGTGGCATAAAGACTTGAAAAAAATTTATTTAGGTTCTTGGAATTAAGCCTTGAATTTGTGCTCAAGATGTATGGAATTATGCATTCCATCATTATGAGATTAGCTATTGATATTACATGTGATTATTCGACTAGTAGAATATCCATGTGCATAAATAAATGGAATAATTTTATTTATAATTTCTATATAATGGTGAATTTTATGTTTGAATAGATTATATTTTTTTATTATTCATTCGGTAATTTTTTTTTATTTATGATAATTTACCATATATTGTTATCCTTACAGAGCATCTGAGAACACCCCATAATTATGTTTTATTTTTACCAAGATGCGAAGAAGTATATTATGATTGACTATCATGGATAGGATAAGGGAAATGATTGTGTTCAAAGGAGACACAATGTTTATTTTTCAGTTCATAATGTAATGTAAATCTTATTTATGTATCCAGTACTTATAAGGTTACTAAACTGATCAGTCTTTCAGACATGATATCTTGTGAGCATGCCAATGTTATGTAATAATACACAGACTCTTGGAAAATTGGTCCAACGCATTGATATAAAGTGGTTCTAAATTAAATTCCCCAATATCATGATTGAAATGGAATATTTTCATATTCCAAGAATATATGAAATCATATTAAGGGTTTTTGAAATGGTATTAATAATGTAAATATTTTTTTGATCCTCTTTTGGTTTTCAATGCTTGAAATATATGTTTTAAACTAAAAATTGATTTATGTGGAGGATTTCATATAAAAATGATTTATAATGGGGTAATTGCTGAATTTAAAATATTTATTTGAAATTTTTCTGTGTTTAATTACTTATGAGAAATTTTGAAATGGTTGTCTAATAATGTTTTTGATGGATATGTGTTTACATTGGCTTTCATTTTTATTTCAATGTGCAATAACCATGTGAAAAAGCATACCCTGGGATTGTAATAAATTGTTTGTGATATCTCAATTGATATAAAAATAATGTTAGATGTTGATTTTTATTAAATTTGAAAAATGGATTGGTATTTATAAACATGTAATTTGATAATGGCATGGTTGGCAGGGTCTTTAAAATGAATTTTTATGGAAGTCATCTCTTGATTTTCCTTTAAGTTGTTTAGCATCTGTGTGGCTTGTTTATCACTATGTGATTCTTGATTCACCCCTTCTGTGGGAATGTGATTTTTTATACCATTTATTCATTATATAAATATGGAAATTCACTATGATGGTGTTATGGGTGAGTGAGAATTATTTATTATTTCGTTTTAATATTGTCTTGCATGTTTTTTATTGTCACTTAATTTTTGTTCATGGTAACCCAACTACTAAGTGGTTGGAATAGTTTTTCACAGACATCTACGGGCCCTCCAGTCATATTGGGAACTAGGGCAAGTTAGGGTGTGCCATCCTAATGTGAATTTTATGATCTAGTTGGAATATTAGTTGTTTAAAACTAGTATATTCTGTACGCTGGTCTATGAGAGAAAATGTATAAATATTGGCACATATCATTCTAGTGATTATAAGTTAGATCCCATAAAAAAATCATTTCTTGATTCAATGTTTCCACCATGGGTTTTGATTTAGTGATTGGTCGTGTCATTCCCCATTCATAACCTATTGTGGTGCTTATATATTTATTACATTTACTATATTCCATCTAAAATTGTGGTTCATTCTATTTTATGCTTGACACATGTGTTTTTCGGTTGTTTTGTTACAAATTATTTTCATAGTTGATTTTGAAGTACTCATTTTGAAAATATTGACTACTATGTGGTTTTTTGAAGTGGATATCAAAATTGGTGTATGAATTTTAATATGAATTTAATAGATTAAATATTTATGAAGTGATTGTTTTTATTTTGATAAAGAAATCGACAATTTTTTGATAAATGTTAATTGTTGTGTGGTTTCTAAATAGATAAGGTCAATGAAATTTTTTTCAATGATTGTGTATTAAGTTGAAAAAAACAAGGTGATCATTTTCAATGGTTAATTTAATTTTTTTAGTTGTTTTCAAATGATTATATTTGTGTTCTTATAATCTAGTTATATTTTCAAACAAGAATTGTTTAATTTTCTAATGAAATAAATTGTGTAGGCTTAGTGGCTGGAAACATATTGGATGTTAAGCTCATAGCTATATATTTTAGGTTCCAGGGTTTTATATAGACTCAATTTATGTTCCTTGAGGTCAATGTTTGATTATTTGGGTTTTGGTCAACAATAAAATTTTTCATGGAGATGGACTCGAGATTGGTTTCAGTTTTTTTGTTAATGTTGTATCAACTAAGAAAATATTCTTTTAGATACTTTCAATCATTTATTATTTTATTATATTATTCCATGATTAATTATTCTTCTTATGGATGATATTTTATCTATAAAAAATGGGTTATACCAGTGCTGTTGATTAATGAATTTTTTTCATGTTATTAAATTTTGGATTCTTAGTTTATTTCTATATTGATAGAAAATTCACGGACAATAAATACCAGACACTCATTAGTTTTTATACTATATTTTTCATCATATTTTAAGAGAAATAATTCCCAAAGTGATTTCTATGATTCCTAGTAAGTAGATTATAGCCCAAAGGGATTGGGAATGTCCATGGGGTCCTATGTAATGTTGTTTTGGGTGCTACGATCCTAGAAACATAGGTCAGTTCACTAATAAATAATATCAAATATTGTTTTTCTTTGGTAAGAAATACAATTCGTGAATGTCCCTTTATTTCTTTAGGTATGTTCGAGTATAAATAATATTGATTTTTTTGGGTATTGAGAGGTACTAGAATGGAGAGTATAACTAAATCTTTCATATCCTAACAATACTGTTTTTAGGGGAACATAGGGTTCTAATTAAAGGGTTTTCTTTTTTTTAGTTCAATCTAGTGGATTTTATTATTAATTGTTGTTGTTTTGATATCATACAATAATATATGTGATTTCAAGGGCTTTTATTTGGTATCAAGGTAAAATATAGATGACAACATGAGCTTCACAATTATTTTGCATGACTTGGAAAATAGTGCGGTGCATGAGTGGTTTGGGTATATCACCTTTATAGATTAGGTTGCATGGTTGACCCATGGAGTCCAACCATTTACTTCCAAATTGTTTGTAATCATTTTTCATCCCTTGTTTTGTTATTTTCACTCCAATAAGACTTTTATTTACCTTAAATATATTATCAGTTCAAGCTGGTAGATTGAGTAGTTTATTTGTTCTTTTGGGATTTTGTTTTTGGGAACCACATGTGAATGTTTTTGTAGTTCATCGATTCTGTTAGATTTTAAAGCCCTTATATGGAAATGTGATGTAATTTTTTTAAAAAAATTCAAAAAATTGTTTTATGAACCTTTGGGAATAATATATTCCCATAGTTTTCGTGGAATGTTTTATAAAATGGTTATTTCTTCTATGATATTTTTAAAATGATTTAATAACAGGGAAAACATTTTATTTCTAATTTGATTCATCGGGTATTCGTGAATTTAATTTTTTCCAAAGTAGAGTATGAATACATTTTTATGTTGTATATGGGATTTTGATTTCATTTTATTTTTAATGTTTTTTTGATTATAATGTGAGTTTTGATGAGATTTCATCGGATGATTTGGTTTTCAAAATAGAATAGAATTTTGAAAAGAATTTTAGCAGTATCACATTTTTGGATGTGTTCCACTAAGGATGAATTATTCTCAAAGGGAGGGTATGAATTAGTTTTAAATAATATTTATTGGTGGAGAGTGATTAAAAAACTTATTGGTTGAATATTAGTTATTCAAAATTATTTATTTCTTTTCATGATATGTTCATCACATGTCAAACATCATTGTTTTTTGTTCACGGATTTTTTTCCCAGATTTTTATAGGATCATTTGGTTTATTGATGAGGTAAAATTCAATGATTGTTCATGGATCATGATGTTTAGTTTATATGTCCTACAATGGTGGGAATAACTATTTAGTTTCATAATCTACCTAGTCTCCCGGTGGAGTAGTGGATGTATAATGTTCTTTACTCTAGGATCCTATTTTGAATTTAATGAATCATTGTCAGACTTATTTATTTAGTGATCATGGATTTATTAATGAATTTGGGTGGTTTGAGATGATTTATCATATCCTAAATAAATTTTAAATACTATAATATTCAATGGAAAGAGTAGTTAGAAGCTTTCACTTTGGTTTTAGTTGATTTTGGTGGGAGTCTGTGGTACCTTCTCAACAACATGAAGGTATCTCTAGGGGATTATTTTATGATGGTGTTCATCAATTTGTTCTTTCATGAGGATATAAGAGGGGGAAGAATGAAAAATCTTATTATCCATCTTCAAGGTATGCAATTGGTAATGTATTACACCACCCACTACATGTATTTTGTCTTCAACTTTTCGAATATGATCATCGTATATTATGGAATGATATTTCATTGGAAGTGTTATTGAACAAAATATTAATAAATCTAAATTAATTTATATAAAAATTTTAAGGTTATTATCAATGAGGATATTTAGGTGTATTTGTTAAGCCCAAACTTCTAGTGGTGGGTTATGCCATAGTTATATCCAATGGGAATGAGGATAATTCCATGAGTGTGAAGAACAAGTAAGATGATATAGATAATGATGGAAAGGGTCCTCCTAATAGGAATAAAATATATATCATGTGATTCCAGTGTGGGGATCCATGGAATTATAATCCCTAATATATTAATCCTCCTTTGTTTTTTCCACTATTGTGTCCATTTATGCCATCGTTTGACGTTTTGTAAGCTAGGGTTTCATTGGGGATACTATTTTTTGGTGCCTTTTATTTTATGGATTTAATCTAGGATGACCATTTAGAATATATTTTTTTCTTATTTTTTGATATGTTTCTTGATGATGGCATTGACTATAAATTTCTTGAATTCCTTATTCTATATGGATGGTCTTGAGCACCATTTTTTTGCCTTGAATTTTTTAGTGAACCTATACTAACAATGGTGGTTTAAACCTATTCTGGTGTTGATATTTTGATGTGATCATTTTCTAGGATTGAAAATGGATTTTGGTGAATGATTATATAATTTGTGTTTGTGATTTTCTATTAGTTTTTTCATACAATTTAGTGTTTTTATAATGGTTTTCGTGATCCACCATGTGGTGGTGATCCAATTTATGGACTTATATTATCCCTATATGTTATGACATAAAATTAGAACATGTGTTATTATTTTTGAAGATTTTTCACTTAATTAATTTTTTTTAAGTACCATTGGTTTGAGAGTGATTTTCTCTAATGGTTACTTGATTTTTTCATGGTTTCATCTCTTGGTAGATTTCATGTGCGCCACCATGTTAGGGATCCATTCTTTCTTTAGACATGATATTTTAAATACCTTAGTTATTATTTTAATATAAGAATTTGGAAACCCTGTTCTTGTATTGTTTGATCACTTCAATGGTTTTCTGTTTTTTCATTGAAGATAGATCATGTTGAGTGGTTATTTTTGGTTTTTTCCATTATTGATTTTTTTCCTAACTACTATTTTCTACCACAATCATTATAGTGGTATATAAAGTCATAGAGTGGAGAAATAGGACACCAACATATCACTATATATATTAATTTCATTTATTTTATATTATTCTTTCTTAAAATTAGTCTTATAGTTTTTGGACCATTATTATGGAATTTTAGAGGTTTTCTATGTGTTTATTAATTTACCCACATACTTTGCAGTAACCATGTAATTCCCATATCGAGAGGATATTAATGGATACAAATTCATTTTTCAAGGCCCCTACATGATATTTCATATTATATAGAGCACCCCATAAACTATGTCACATGTTTTGATCTTGGTCATGGAATTTGCATTATTGACGCACATTTTGGTAAACCGTGTGTATTTCCATGAACCACATAATGTGTGATTTTAATATTTTCCTCTTTTAACATTATGGGTTTTCAACCCTTTATTCCCCAATATGCATCATTCATCCCATGGGAGACCATGGAGGATCTCCAACATTCTTTCCCTTCAAATCTTGGCCCTTATTTAGTGATTCAAATGAAGATTAAAGGTGGATATCCCTCTCATTCTCCTTATTTCCCTTCCATACCTATATCCAATTTGGATAGGATTCCCCCAGAAAACCAAGAACTGTTGTGGCACATTTCAGGGATTCATGTATATATAATTTTTATATTTTTAGTTTTAAGATTTATAGACACCATATCCATCCTTGGTTGCTTAGTCGCCATTAAAAGAAACATGTTTTGGCATGGTTTTTACTTCTTCCATGTTAGTGTTTCTACACAATGTTTTTGAATAAAAAGTATATTCCGGCTTGCAATATTAATTTTTAATGAATGTATGAATATATATTATGTATATGTGATTTGTTAATGTTGTATAAAAGTGTTTTAAACTTGTTATAAATTTTTTCTCATTTAAATTACAATTTTTAATTATTGTAATGGAATGTTTTCATGTGGTAAGAATATGTGAAAATATTTTGAGTATTTTTTCAAATAATATTGATGGTTTTCATTATATTTTTTTCTATTTTTTGTTTTTAATTAGTGAAAAATATGTTTTAAAATAAAAAAATGCTTTAATTTGATATTTTGACCTAAGAAATATTTAAAATGTAGTTATTTGCAAAATTTAAAATTTTTATTTCGATTGAGTGTGGGGTTTATGACTTTTTAGAGACACCTTAATAAATCTTTAGAAAAATTTATTGATATGGGTGGCCTTTGGACTTGATTTATTTTTTAAATTAGAGGTACCATTAACAAGACTGTGGCATAAAACATTTTAAATAGTGTGTTATATTTCCATTTATTTTCAATGAATTTTTGGTGTACTATTTTATAAAAAGAAGAATGTGGACTGGTATTACGTGATAGGATTTATGACTAATTCATTATTAGAACCATTGTTTTAAATGAAATGTTTTTAGAATGACCCTCAATATTTCCTTTTGAGTTGTTTACCCTTTGTGTGGTTTTTTGTCACTATGTGGTTCTTTCTTCTCCCCTTTTGTGAAAATGTAATTCTATATCACATGGATTCCTGAGATATATGAGGCTATTCATTGAGTGGGGTTTGGGGTGAGGGAGTGTAATGTCTTATACCTTATATGTTAATATTGGATTTAATATTCATATGAATCACTTTATTATTTATCATGGGAACCCAATATTTAGGTCGAAAATCAAAACATATATTCCACTACTTTGTTCACACACCCCCAATGGCCCCAATCATGTTATACTTTTGAAAATGAGGGGTGTTCCCTCACAATGAGGTCTGAGTGATCTAGTTGGATGGTTTTTGGTTTGGATTAAATATATGTTTGTATTTGGTCCATGATAGAAAATTTATAATGTCATAAACCTCACACGTTGGAGATTATAGGGTAAATTCACATAAAAATTTGATTACTTGATTTGCAGTGGTCATTAGGTGTTTTGATTCAATTCTCAATTGTGTCATTCTCATTTCGTGACCTATTATAGCACACATATAATGATTATATATATTGGATTAACTATGACATGGTGGTTACTTATTTTATACAAATAAACCATATGTTTTGGAGTCATTTCCATTGGAGAATTAAATTTAATGATGTTTTAAAAAACCATTTTTAAAATTAAATACCCTTGTGTGGGATTTTAAAGAGGATCTCAAAATGGGTATTTTGATTTAAAATCATATTCATTCAATAAAATTTATAAGAAGTATTTTTTTGTTTAAATAAAAAAATGATTTTTTCTTAGACATGTTAATGTGTGTGAGGTTTTGAATTGGATTTGTTTGAATGAAATGATTTTAAATCCTGTTTTTTAGCTTATTAAAACTTGGTGAACATTTTTTAATATTGAATTTAATATTAATATAAATTTTCACATGAATATTTTTGAAACATAATTTCTTGTTATATTTTAAATTTTAAATTTATGAATCACCATATTAAATGAATTTCATAGTCCCAGTGGGTGAATACATAATAGGATACTTTTATAATGCCTATAAATTTCATGTTACATTATTTTATTTGGATTCATGTTATGTTTCATGAGGATGATGTGGGGTGAGTTTGGTGTTGTTGAGAAAAAAAATTTCATGTAAATTTAATCACTCTTAGAAATGGTTTGTTTTAATTTTGGTTTGTTTTGTATCGACAATGATGACATTAATTTTGGTTTATTTTAGTTTTTTTATTTCTTATATGATTATTAAGGATTGTATATTTTGGATTATAGATAATATTTTATTTATACATGAATGGGTTGGATTTTTTTTTGATTTTGGCCAATTTGAAATGTATTTCATTTTTCGTTTCTCATGTGATTATTTAATCAACATCCAATGTAAGTATGGTCTATGATGGAATCTCTATAGATGTTATAATATATTTTATCAGTTAAAATAATTCCTAAAGGTATTTCTATAATTCCCTAACAATATTTTCTATCTCGAGTGGATTTGTAACACCCATCATGCCCTATATTGGGTCAAGTAATCTTCTAATATGATAGAACGCTAAGTCGGTTAACTACACAAACTTACATAAATCTGTTGAGCATAATAATTTTCGTATTTATGAAAATTTTATTTAATATTCATTATGAATATCTCTTCAATCATTATTTGTGTAAGATTCTTTCAAAACACTAGGAAATATCTATTATAATATAATTTTCCAATATAGTACATGATCTGCATCGACTAGTATGGTGAAAATATTTAATACATATGATCCCTAGAAAATCCAATTTTTATCTAACTAATTTAACTTCTTCACTCATATTAGGATATTCATCATCCCCACAACATATATTTAGAATTATATTTCATCACTAATAATAAATGCAATCTTCACAAGCCATTAGAATCTTCAGTCTCACCCTATAGAAATGGTTTAGATCCCCACACGTTCCTCACATTGATGATAATAAATATTTATTCTTCAATTTTCCCTTTTCTCTCACACTTTTTATAATAAATACTTTTAGTTAATAATAAGGTAAATCTATTTCCATCTCACACATTATTGAATTTTTCATCTTCGCATCCTTTTGATACTAAATCATAAATTTTTTTATGATAAGGGATGCATCACATTTCTCTATTAAATTTGGTATAAATTAAACAACATTAAGACTACTTGAGATAAATAAGTATAAAAAATAAGATTGATTATCATTGAATTAAAATATATTGATTCAATTATCTCATGAGTGATACATTCTAAAATTTCACTTACTATGGGTTCTGTCTAAATATTTTAGATGAATTTATTCCCCAAACTAAACAAATTAAATACATTTAATTCATTCTATGTAAGGTTATATTTCCCCCTTCATAATATATTTCAACTTGATATACACCCCCATAATAATCATATTTTATTTAATCAAATGATGTTTGGTAAATTTAGGTATCATATATCTATATCATCTTTTACAAGAGATGTCCATATTTATATATTTATTTAAAATAATTTTTTTTTGAATCTTTTTCACCTCATCTACCCCCAAGGAATGTACATTAATAATCATCACTCTGGATGATATTCATCAAAAGTAAATCCTAGAATAATATTATTATAGAACATAAATTATTTCATGGAAGAACATTGATACCAATTAATGCATTCCATGATGTATAGCTCTTTATTATTCATAGTTATCACAATATTGACCATGTTATACCTATTCATACATAATCTAAATTTTCCCACACATAAAATACATTAATATTGATGGAATTAAGACTTGGAAACTATTCATAACCCCAAACACCTTTTAATTATTTTTTATGTGATAACTATTCATGATCACCTGCCTTTGATTCATCAATCCATTGATGTTAAGAGACGATTTGTCTTCCTATTGTTTCAATAATTCTTCTTACATGGAACTGTTTTTTTCAAATAAGCTAGAAAATAACATTAAATATATTATACTAGTCATATGATCATGAATCCATTAGAAACAAAATTATATTTCTCATTGTGGGGAAGAACCTTTTTCACTAAATCATTTTGTCCATGAAATGATGTCATAATTATTTTGTAATGTGTTTCCAACATTTTTAAACCACCAATATATTTCCACAAGAACTACTAGGGAATACATTTAAAACAAACCCTCATGAAAATAGTATTCCATATCATGTAAACATAGTTATTTCCATTTATGTATTTATATCTCTTGTAATTTCTCATAGTTCTTTATTTTTTGACATGGGATCTCATGAATCTATAAGCTACGAACTTTTGGAAAAATTGCACGAGTCATAAAACCATCATGTAGTTTTTCTCCACCAAAATTTTACTTTTATTTATATTTTGGATTGATTCTATCTATTGTTCTTTCATTGTTCAACCAACATGGACATTGAAGGAAATTTTATGAAGGTCCTGGTTAAAATTTTGATAAAAAATTGAAAATATTTTTCTTTGATGAAGCATTCAACTTAAAATGATTTGTTCTTTTGATTTGTTCAAATCAATTTTTTTATTTACACCCCATGGATGACTCAAAAACGTTTTTATTCATCATATTTGGTGGTGTTATCATTTAATTAGTATGTGAGTTTTTCTTTTTTGGAATGAAAAAAAATCATTATCTTGATAACCACTTCTATTTATGTTTTCATATAATATCTGATGACTCTAAAATCTACATGTGATATATAGTTATCTCAAATCTATGTTTGTTATTTTTTACAACATGTTTTCATTTAATCTCGGATCTCATCCCCCTAATTTAGGCATTCTATAATCTCTATTAATTAATAGTTTATTCCAATATTTAGTTGACCTATTATAAAGCCTACAAATAAATTAACCAATAAATATTTTTCTCTTAAATTGGATTATACGCAAGCCATTTTGACATGAATCTATTTTTTTGAAAAATATACCTTTTATTGAGAATATCTTGTTTAATCCATGTATCTCTCTAACTAACATCAAGATTTAAGGTAGTGTTTTATTTTTCTATATATTTTGTAATCATACTTTACTATATTTTTATTTATCACATGTTCTTGAAGATTAATCAAAATTAGTATATAAAATATTTTCTCATACATGGGTTACCTTTTTTCCTATAATTTAAATAGATAGATCCATTGATGATCATGAGCCCTTATTTCCACCAATGTGAGTTTTTCTAGAGTCAATAATTTTTTAAAAACCATTCATCTAATATGATTTTGTTTTATGAAAAACATGGGAAGTCCAATAATTTCTAACCTCTCTGTTTATTAACTTATATTCAAGTTTATGACCATTTAAATTGAGAGTATTTTTCTCTTCCAAAAATTATGGCAATATGCATTCATGAACATTTTTTAATCTTTTCAATCTAATCCATAATATTTTTATAATTTCATAAATGAATTTTTCATCATCTTTTTTTTCTTTGAATTATTACTGATTACAATTTATATGAATAATGGATTTGTGAAATTTTTGGATGCATAGATCTTATCCTCATAGATTTTACAAACATTAATTACCTCATTAATTTATAATTATAAAGTCCCTTAAGACTTGAGAATTTATCTCTACTTATAATTAAATATCTCTCTTTAGATTCCACTACATTGATGTGAGAGTTGAACTTTGGAAATTTGATTACTAATTATTCTTCCATATATTCTCCATATACTATGATATGTGATTTTTTTCTTGAATTTGATTGATAAAATCAAATTTGTGTGTTTTAAACTCTATAGGAACTTTATTTAGTAATATATAACCTCAATGTAATGTTATTTAATAAAATTAAATAGATCTATTATCATCATGTTATTCACAACTTGGACTTGATGATTCTAGATGATCATAATCTATATATATAATAATTCAATTTAATGTTTTATTACATTTAAATAGGGGTTCACTCACATTATAATTGAAAATCATCCTCAAAATATTTTCATATTTATTATGTATTTTTTACGGTTTGATATGAGACCTCAATATTAGTAAAGACATTGATGGGAACTGTATCTTCCACCTAAGGAAACACTAAACCTTATTCAAATACATCGTTTATATATGTGTGTGTTTGTATGTGTGTGATAAAAATAAATAGGAAATAGAATATATTAAATGATAGCAAGTATGTTTTATACCTGACACTACTTTTAGTGTTTATGTTGAGGCATTAAGTGATATATATAGGGTTACTTCTTGATGGGTATATTTTTAATCCAGAGGAAAACATAGGGATGTTATCACCACATCCCTAAGGGAACTATGAAAAATTATCATCTTGCTCTCAAGGAATCTAAACAATAATACCTTGGGTGGAGAGTCATTCATATCCTCACACTCACATGTGACAATTCCAATGTTTAATACATAGCTTCTTTTTCTTTTATAGAATTTAGATTTCCAAGTTGATCATAAATAATCAATAAGAGGGTGTCAATTAGTGTTAATATATTTTACTAAATTTTATTTTCCCTTTTTATTATCCACTATTAATATTCAAAATTTTATATCAATTATGATTTATGGATATGATAATAAACTCTAAACAAAAATTTCCACATGAAATTCATAGAACAAAAAAGATACAATAATAAATATGGGATTTCAAGAGTCAACAAAAATTTTGTAATTAATTCCTTGTGATTTGGTATCATCTCATACTCAATACATACCCTATTTGTGCGAAGGTATCATCATTTTCAAAAATATTTTTTTATGGTTGTAGCTGTCTGTTGATATCTCTTCATTCTCCTGACTAAAATAAATATAATTACACTATATGACTCTATTCACCCATGATCTACTAACATATTTTTTTGAACAAGATTTTCAATATTATTTGGATGAAACTACATTAAAAATAATTAATATTTTACCTTGGGAGTAGTTCATTAGCTTCAAATACTTAAGTAAAACATCATAAAAATATTAAATGTTCCTTATGTATCTATATTGAAATTATCAATGCATTTATATGTAATTATACACCATGATGACTTCTTGCACAATTTTCGTTTTCATCAATAAAATTGACAAAACTGTTGTAGTTTATAAATTTTTGAACAATTTTCCCCTCTCTTATAAATCATATACTTGAATATAGATATTTCCTAAATATTATTCATCATCCTTGTTGAACAAGATATACTCTTTAGATTATCATTGTCTCGTCTCTCTTCAATACACATGTTACACTCAAAGAATGTTGTATCAGTTTTTTAAAAATTTTCTATCTTCGATACTCAATATATATGTAAATCAAAATCAATTTTGGAAACATTATCACTTTATTCACAGTATTAAATATTATTCTTAATAAATCTTATAAATAATTATTCTTATTTAATACCATTCAAATTTACATTCTGATTTTGATCAAACCTATCAGATAGAGGTGGATTATTTTAAAATGGTCTATAAGAAAGGTGAAAATACAATAATTGACTTAGATGGTAATATCATATTTAATCCTAGGATGAATCAAAAATTTAGATAATATTCTAGTATAGAAACAAAATCAGTATTAATTTTTTGAGAGAAAGGCCTAAAACATAGTTCTATCAAACAACTTATTTATGTCTAACATTCATGGAACCCATTAAGGATTTTTGTTTGAATTATTACATATTTAATGAATATTTTTATCCCACATTGAATAATTGACATAGGATGAAAGAGGATATGGGAAAGGAAATGTTTTCTAGGTAGGATGAATATGATAAAGTTGTTGTTAAAAAATAAAAATAGTGGAAATCATTGTGAATACATATCCTCAAATCAGATAATGAATGGTTTCTATAATGGAGTATGAATTTAAATGAAATCATTACATTTAATATAAGGAAATTCAGAGGAAATGAATATTTTTTCATTTCACATTTTATTTGATTAACATAGAGGATATTTATATCATTTTTTTGGATGGTTTGTCTAAGAATTTTAAAGTAGTTCATCTCTAGGATTTTGGATTCAGTTTATATTGTAATATTTGGTTGCTCTTGGTAAATTTGTAGGTTAGTTTTCTGTTATCCCTTAATTCGGTCTTTTTGAACATTTTTAGTTGATTTCAAGTAGTGATTGATCAGTGATAAAGGTGTCATGGGTTTTATGTTATAGTGTTTACATGTTATTAATTTTTTGTTTTTTATTTTTATATGTGAATCTCTAGTTATTTGGTTCAAACATTATATTGTTCTTAGTAAAGGATATTAATCAGTGAAATATTATTTTTAATATAGCCCTTACGTTAAAATTTTATAAAATAAATTTGTAATCACTAGAGATCAATGTATCATGATTTTGAATAAGATATCCTTGATATTTTTCTTTCCAGTTTCTTTCTTTGGGTCAAATGATCTACACATGATGTTTTTATATGATGTTCTATTTATTTGCATCTGTTTTGAACCACCCTATGAAACCTAAAGAAAATATAACATAATACCTTATTGAGATGGAAAAAATAAATCGAACTTTTTAATATTAGTGATGATATATAATTTTTTTCTTATAAATTTCATACTTTTCATTTGATTCATCTTTTCACTCGTACTGATGTATCTCTTAGAGGCTTCAGTTTCTTGACACTGGAGTTTTTATTTTCACAAGACGTCTCTATCCTTTTTTTGAAGAGGTTAATTCTTGGATAATGGAAGGATGTTTTTGGATTGTTTTTGCAACATAATATTTAATACCATTACATTGATGTGGGTTGTTATCTTGGTTTATTGTGTTTCATAATATGAAATACACTTAAGGTAGAAGGATAGAAATATAAATATATCATTTTATGATGAATGTAAGAATGTATATTTAAGAATATGTAGTATTTGGTGTCTAAATAGAGTGGATTAATTTGTTACAGAAGAGGCTTTTCAAAGTTCCTATATGAAATAATAAATGATTATTGCACAATCCTTGGAAAATTTTTTATTATATTTGTGTCTATTATCATTTTATTCGATGTTGGCGTAAGCATGTTTCACGACATACTTTAATCTTAAATGTTTATTTTTAATAATTTTTGGAGGTAAGTAGTTGTCCTTCAAACTCATATCCCATCATATTTGATAAAAAAGAGGTAACAATGTGATGAAGGATATTATGAAAGGTTATTTATGGATTGTTCTTCTGATGTAAGGATATGAATTCCTTGATGTAAAAAAGGATATGAATTTCCAAAAGAGAAAAATTGAAAAAAAAAATTAAATGATAAATTGTTTTACATTCTTTATAGATAAATTGTTTATACTTATTTATATTATATAAATAATACTTTTCGTAAATTTGAATGGAAATAATTTTCATAAATGTTAAAAAATATAGATGTAACTATAAAAATAATTCAATGATTCCAATATACTAAATAATATCTTGTTAACAGCTAAATTTTAATTGAATAGAAAAAATGTGAAATTGGTGTTTTTTGAATCAAATAATCATTTTTCAATTAGATTAACTTTTCATAACTAGACAATACTATGTGAATTAGATAAAAATTCATTCAATTAATGAAATTTTTTAATTCAAAAAAACCATTGTAAATCAGAAGAAATATTGTTAAATAGAAAATATTTTGTGAATAATATATAATTTAATCAAAAGTATGATATTTTTTGAATTCTGAAATATTTTCTTAATCATATGAAATTTTTAAAATTAGAAAAACTTCTAAGTATCGAATAATCATTTATAAAGAAGATGGACTTGTTATATGTAGAAAAACTTCATTAAATTAATTGAAAATTTTTAGAGAATATTTTTTCTAAAGAAGAATAAATTTTTTGAATCATATAACCATTTATATAATTGGGATAATTATTTAAAATACTATTAAAATATATGAATTATACAATATTTTGTGAAGAATATGAACTTTTTTCCTTTGGATGATATTTTTTAGAGGTATTAAAATGGGAACACTATTTTCAATATGATGAGATTTTTTCTATCAGATTAATAATGAAAATTAAAATAGTTCAAACAATGCTTGATGATTCTTAAAATTTTAAGATAATATACATTTAATCCTTCAATGTAAAATTTTAATGATATATAAATCGGAAGTAAAAATTATTAACATACGAGCCACACAATGTTTATGTTAAAAGATATAAAGAGTTTAATATAAATATCTATGTATCCTATTATATAAATTTGATGACTTGTTTCAATGGACGTAATGAGTGATAATGGAAGGATAAATAAAAATAGATTTATAATGTGAAAATTGGACAGAATGAATTGTACATTACAAAATACTTTTTTTCTGGAGAGACTTTTTAAAAATGAATAAAGATGTTTATTAAAACCATATTAATGAATTTTTGAATAAGATCCTCAAAAAACTCATTTAATAATGGTTGAATAGGTTTTTTAACAACATGTTTAATGTTTTTAAACGAATGTTTAGTGAGGCTGAGTTTAGAACAATCCTTAAGAAATATTCTAGAATCCTTGAGATGCATCCAGTGAAATTGAATTTAATAGAAGTATTGAAATTTTAATTTTAGTGACTAGTAAAATGAATTTAGTTTTCCTCCATCTCCATATTGGGAGAACATATATAAAGGGTTTATAATTAAAATATTACTCACAAAAATTCACTTAAAAGAAGCTGAATCATTTAATAATTTTCGATACTAGTGAGTTTCCTACTATTGTTTAAATTATTGTAAAATAAGTTTTTTAGAAATATATTTTATTCTAGATAATTCATTAGAGTTTATATTCAATGTTATCATATAGAGAGGAAGAGATGACATTTAATCATAGTGTTTTCCAAGGGAAGCGGTTTTGTAATTGAATAGAATTTAAGATATACATCATGTTCAGGATTTATTGATATAAAACCGAACTTCATTCAACAGATCTATTAATGGGAGACGTAGATAAACTATTTGGATGAATAAATCTTCAAGACATTCCATAAAAAAATTTATGGGGAGCTATTTTTACAATGTTTCATAATAGTATTTTTTGGCTCATGTTTTGTAAAAAAACCATACAATCAAATGGGAGCCATTATTATCAAACCTATAATGTGACTGAATGAATATAATGTTATTTGGTTAAAATTTTTCTTCACATCATTATAATATTTATTTTAAATAGTCTTAAAGGAAGGACCATGGAATGGATTTAGATTCTAAAACTGATGTTGAACCTTGTAAATAATTCTTTCCTTGTTTACTTATCATGTTTTTATTCTTGTGATATTGTTATAATATTTGATAAAGAAAATATCTCTAACAAGTTACTAGGGTTAAATTTCATAATGGATGAAATTTTTAAAAGGGAACACACTTATTCAACCACCTTCGAGGTTGTTCAAAAATTATTATGAACATCAATTAGTATCAGAGCCAATGTTAAATAATGAATCCTTATCATGAAAAATATTTATTCATTAAACCTCATATAGATTTCTACATTCAAATGGAAAAATTATAATGTATAGAAATATAGAATGACACGCTATATTCTATCACTTTTCTTTAATTTTATTTATACAACATATAATGCGCTTCCATCTATTGTGAAAATTATCTCATGATCTTCACTGATAGATGAAACATTCTGGTTTAAGGTAAATGAAAAAATGATATTATTTTCTATTTCTAATAATATGTCTTCATGAAGTGTATGGGTCTCCAAAAATATAATTAATCTTTGGGTAAACATGAATGTATATTCAGGGGAAAATCAATGTGAAAGAGTCAAAGTTGTTAATTTGGGAAAAAAACTTTCAAGATATCAGTATAAGAGATGATGACATTGCATAGGATTACTTTACAAGAGTTAATGAATTTTTTTTAACATTAGTGTATTTGGAGATATCTTGGAGCATTATACAATGGCTAAGAAACTCATGGTAAACTTAAGTAACATGTTTTCAACTAAATTTTTTCCCATAGAATATAAGAATGATTTATATCATGATTAATTAAATAACATTAATATTTCTTATGAAATGAGGAATGATGCATCATTCAGATAAAAAATAAAGGATGAAATGTATTCTAAACATATGGGAAATATTAAAATTCATGATATTGATAATTCAAACTTTAGTAATTCATAATACAATAAAGTTGATGAAATCAATCAAAATATTATTTCTGTTTTATCAAAAAACAATAGGAGAAGTATAGGAATGTATAGAGGTATAAATCTAATAAATTTTTTTACTATGTGGATTAATTTTTTATTTTTCTATGAATTTTACCATGAATGAATATTATGTATATAAATATCATCCTAAATAAAAAACATAGTAGAATAAAATTAAAAATCATATATCGAAGGAAAAAGGTACACTGGTGGTAAGAAAAGATCGATTAAAATACTAGAGTTATGTAGATTAAAATTTTAGAAATTTATCAAATGATAATGTTAATATATAAATAGATCACTCGGAAAAAATTGAATCCTCCTTGGAATATTTTGATAAAAATGCTGATTTCTCCAAAATTGTAGAGGAAGTAGGAGGTGATGAAAATTAAAAGGTATACCAACTAAGATGAGAACATTTGGAATGCATTCATATTTCTTTTTTGAAATATATCATAATTATTAAAAAATGTATTGGAAATAATAATTAATTAGGGAATAATGTAATTAAATAAGAATATAATTATATTCAGGAGAGTATAGACCTCATGTTGAGAGTTTTTGAATATGGAAATTTGTTGGATGATATTGCAAAAAACATTTATTCCATGAAAATTGAGAATTATTAAAATAATATAAAACTCATAAAATTTGAATGGTCTATATGAAATATGAATAAAAATTCAATAAGGCTTCTTAGAAAAAATCAGGATCGACTCAAAATGTAGTAATTTCTCCATCAAAAACCAGTCGAATTCTTGACACAATAAATTTAAAAGTTGACCTGATTCTACTAACCAAGAATCTATTAATAAAAATTACATGAAATAATGTGAAGAAAATTTATGTGAGAAAGTTATACTGATAATTAAAGGTCAAAAAACCTCTCATATGGATGTTACCACATTATAGGAGTAAATAAAAAAATTGAAAATGTTATAAACCATGACTACCGTTCTATGGGTAAGGATTTTACTTTTGGTATCAAAAGATATTCAATGGTTTTTGATGGTGTTATAGATTTTTTTGGGAACAACGATTAAAATTGTAATAATGATATATATCTTCCATGAAATAGACAAAATACAAGGTTTATAAATAGTATATGAAATATGAGTGACATTTCAAATCCGTATAATTTTGGAAAAAAATATCAAGATATTAGTCAATTTACTATGAAAAAATATTTTTATTTCTCATATGGGGTTTCAAAATGATATGACTGATATGTTATATTTTAAATAGAATTTATTAATACACATCTGGTATAATGTTATTATGTTAGATATTAAAAAGAATTTGGATATAAGAAAGATAATGAAAGGGGTTTTGTTTTCGATATAACTTCGAATGAAAAAAATGAATAAACCAAGGATTATTGTTAGAGTTTTTTATTTTCATATGAAAAATATATTTAAAAGACATGAATGATTTATAACATTGTGATCAAGGATCATTTTGTATTGAATCTTAGTGATCCTTAAATATAAGAAGAATCAGATCAACTAAGAAAGAAGATCGGAAACATAAATCAATGCAAGTTTTATATTTAGATCAGATAAAAAAACATTATTATATTGATCCAAAATTTTGATGATGTCATGTAATGAAAATAGGATGTGGAATCATGTCATGGGAATAATAGGTAGTAATGTATGATAACAATTAAAATTTATATATAATAAGAATCATAAAAATTTTCTAAAGGAAATATGGTAAAATATTTACAACTTTTAAAGAGGGGAAAATTCATAGTAAATTACATAAGAAACCTAAAATTTAGTCTGCCAGACCTCTGGATTTTTTTCAATAATACCTTTTTGGGTTTGTGAGACAAAAATCAATGAAAGATTATTTTTTTCATTATCAATTTTATTGATGATTTCAAATATTCTACTGATATTACATATATGAAGAATAAATCAATGGTAGTAGAAATGTTAATATTTTTTAGATGAGAAGTTCGAAGAGAGTTAGGGGTTTCCATGCTGAAAATAAGAACTGAATATGGAATGGAGTACACATAAATTTTTTTTGAGGAAAACCTAATAAAAACTGGTACTAAACATCAATACATTGATCTATACAACTCCCCAACAAAATGGAGTGGATGATAAAAAATAGATGTTTAGTGGTAATGATATGTACAGTGGCTATGTAATATATTTCTATGATTTACAAGAGAGACGATTTTATTACTACCATACATGTACAAAAAATATGTTTATCAAGGCCATAAATTAACATTAATTTCTTTTAAATGTAGTATAAATATCCTCTGGTGAAATATTCATGGTTTTTGGATGTCTCTGTTTACTAATAATCAAAAATGTTGATTTGGAAAATATGATGATAAATTGGAGTAAGGAATTTTCCTGGAATACTCACCCAATTGAAGAAGTTGAAAATATTGGATCAAATTTTTTTAAAAAAATAGTATATTCCTATTTTGAAAAAGATTATTAAAATATAAATTCCTTAAAAATGTTATTGAAATTTATTTGGATGATAAATTCATATATTCCAATGAAAAAATAAAATTGTGGAAGAATGTGAGACAAAACATGGGACTAAATATTTTATAGAATTATGTGGTGAGTAACGTGAAAAAGGAATAGGATCTATAAATTCTCACACCTTATAGAAACAAGTTGAATGTGATTATATTATTGGAAATTGGACTGTTTCGGTTTAGACAAAAATAATTTTGAGATTACAAATAAAACATACCTTATCTCAAAGTTTGAATGGGAATCAGTTTTTAAAGAAGCTAAATGTTAATTTTGAGTAGATACATTAAATGAAAATTTGTATAAGGTAGAGAAAAAAGACACATAGGAACATTTTTCAAATCCAACAGGAAATAATATTATTAGAATAAAATGGATGTATAGTAAAATTCTAAATTTAAAAGGGGGACTATCATGAATTAATGAACCACTTGTATGTAATGGAAATTTAGATGTGGATGGTGCATATTTTGAAGAAATGTTTTTCATTCAAACTGATATAAAAAACTATCAAAATTCTCATAGAAGTGCATAGAGAATGTTATTATAATGATTATCATATTAGTATTAAGTCATATTTATTAATTGTAGATATCCTAGAGGATGATTATTTTAGTTATCCTTATGGTTTAACACATTATAAAGATGAAATGATTGTGTTATTTTTGAGGAATTATTTATTTGAGATAAAATAATATCAATGATCTTAGTAATCTAATCAAGATAATTGTCTGAAAATGGCGAATAATTCAAAAGGGAATGTAACAAAACTTATACATATATGAATTTAATTAAGGTATGCTAATTGTTATTTTTTTATATTGATGACATAAATTTTTCATTGGATATAGAATATTATTGTAGTGCCTATATAGAAAAATGGAAGGAAAATTTTGTAATGTCAATTTTCGATGAACTAACCACCTTTATGTGACTAAATATGAAACAATGATAATGAAATATATTCTTCTCATATGAAAATTTTGATAGGTTGTTGTTAAAAATGTTTTTGTAGAAGATTTTAAAAAGGATTCAACTCATATTTTAGTAGGAATAAACATGAGTATAGATAATGTTGGGAAAAATTTTAATTATAAATATTTTTGAATATTGATTTTTTTTCTACCTTATATAATAAATGTCTGGCATTGTTTATGAAGTTAATTTATGTGAATGATATTAGAGTTACCAAAAAGAGTCAAATTTTCTTATATAAATATTAATTGTTAGATATATTAAAGGAATAACATCTTATAGGATTTTTTATAGTAGAAGTAGTTATAAAAACATTAATGGGTATATGGATTCCAATAGGGCTGGAGATTACAATGATTGATAATAAAAACTAAGTTGAACATGTTTCCTGGGATAATTGTTTGTGATATAGAATATTAATAAATAGAATTTAGTGACCTTATGAACAACATAATAAGAATATATTTCTACCACTAATTCTTGTTGTCAACTGATATGGATGAATGTTCATTTGGATGTTTTTAGAGAAAATGTTTATAAACCATTGAAGATACTTTGTTATAATCAGAGTGTCATTAATCTTCCAAGAAATCATGAACAAAATTTTATATAAAATAAAATTGATGTTGTGCATTACTTTATCAAGGGGAAAGTTTCTAATTGTTGTGTTATTCTAGAGTATATTTCTATAAAATATCAAATTAATGATGTTTTCAAAAAACCTATTTGAAAATTGTCATTTGTGGAATTGAGGTTGTAATATAATGTTTAGACTCAACTAAATACATCCGAAAAATCTATGTGATTTAACACCAATATGTTTTTTATTATTTTTTATAAATTTAGAGAGAGACTAATTAATATTTAACATGTTTTTACAATTCATTATATATTGAATCTAAATATATGGTTATCATAAAATGTATGCGAGAATAATAAAAAACATCTAGTGTGGAAAATTGATAGTTGAGAGTTTATATACAATGTGAAGAAGATATAACTAAGGGGGATTTTGTCTTTATAATTCCAAAAGAATTATATTCACTAAGGTATGGAATTCATTCATAAAAATTAATTTAATCTATAGTAAGGTGTTAGTAAATACTATTTGAGAAAGGTTATTATTTGATAAATGTTAAAACATGAGAGAGATATGTTTCTCTAAAAACTTGTTGAGTTGGGAAAATAAATTAATGAATGTTTCCAAAAAAACCCAAAGGTGTAAATTAGATATAATTTTTTATGGTTCATAATGATGTTTTATAATTTTTTTTAAAAAATATTATTATGAATTTTTTTATTAGCTGGATAGAAATAGGTTTTGGAATTTTTTAATGTTTAGTTTTGATGTATACTAGTGAAGAAATAAAATACATTCCATAAATTGAAAAGGGATAGAAATTTCTTAAATTGAAAAAGGATAGAATATCCTTAATGTTAATAGGGATAGTATTTTTTTTAATATGAAATGGTTATAATTTTCATAAAGACAACAGAATGAGTTTTCATAAAAGTGGAAAAGATAGATGATGTTATGTTTTTCATTAAATGTTTCCAACATCATGAATAAACTCTTGATACAATTTGATGTTCATTGTATATAAGAAAAGTAAAATTGATATTTTTTAATTAGAATAAAATTAATTCAGATGAACTTTTGTTAACCAGCTGAATTTTTTGAATCAAAAAAACATTCACCAACAAGAATTTTTATTTTATTAGGACAAAATTGTATCTATAAATCATATATTATTAAATAGGAAGAATTTTATTAACCAAATTAATTTTTTTTAATTTGATAATAAATCATCAACCAAATGAAAAATTGTTAGTAAATCATAACGTTGATAACCATAAAAATATTTATGGATCAAAAAAACATTTTCTAATCAAATTTTTTAGTCAATTATAGAAACATTCTTTAACCAGAAACTATATTCTAAATAGAATGATCTATTATGAAGTGGGTGAAATTGTTTTATTATATAATCATTTATAAATGATATTAAATTTTATAAAGATGATGAACTTCTGGGAATTGAATGGAAAATTTTCAACCTGATGAAATTTTTTAATGACGATGAACTTCTATGAAGCTGATGAATATTCATGAATTAGGTGAACATTTTTTAAGAGGATAAACATTTTCCCAATAGAATAAATTTTCTGAAGAAATTAAAGTAAAATATTTTTTGTCAATAAGAATAAATTTAATCCACTGGATGAATAGTGATAATTAATGAAGGTATACACATTTATTACATAATAAAAATTCAGAAGGCATTACTAAGATGATGTTATAAATTTAGTGTTACATGTTGTACAAGGTGGATGTCACAATGTTTAACATACGTATTGTACGAAGTCCATGTAGGAAGATATAACAAGTTCAATAAACAAATTTGATGTTTCTATAATAAAAATATTTTGAACAATACAAAAAATGTGGAATGTTTAATTGGATGGTATTAAAAGTAAATCACACAAGCCTTTTCTAGAATATTATTAAAAATTATGGAAGAAGTTTCTTAATTCAAAATATAATAAAATTGGATGAATTTCATCAATATCTAATTTATGATTGACAAAATATTTTCATAATGTAATGTTTATGGAAATTAAATGAATTATTAGTGATTCTATATTTAGAATAATATTAATGAATATTATAGAAGACTTGAGATACATCCATTGAAATTTAGTTTAGTGGGAGTGTATAAATTTAAATTTCAGTTGGTGGGAAAATGAATTTAGTTTCCCAACATTAATGTATTTGAAGAACGTATATTAAGGGATGAGAAGTTTGATAGTACATAATATTTTCACTGAAAAAAGATAAATAATTTAAGGATTCATTTCAAAAGTGATTTTCTATCTGAATACCTAATATATATTAAAGATGATTTTTTGATAAATTTGTCCTATAAAGAATCATATAGATTTTTAGATAAATGTTTCAAATAGAGGGAAAGGGATGGATTTTCCATTTAGAGTTTTTTTATGTACAACCGTTTTGTAATCAGATTTATTGCTGGTCATATATCAATAACATGTTTTTTTGAGATACGAAATATGAACATTCACTAGATGTAGAATATGATGGGATGGCCAGAAATTTTAGATGGAATAATCTGATAGAATTTTTGAATGAAAAATTGGGGGGAGATATTTTTACAATGTTTCATTTATTTTTATTTTGGCACATGTTTTGAAGGAAAAACTTTGTAAACTAATGAGAGTGACTATGGAAAGGATTTATGTTCTCAACATAAGGATTTACCTTTTAAATTTTATGTGTATTTTTTAATTTCTTATATTTTCATGCATATGAAATTTTTATAAAAGTTATGTGTGAAATGATTCTAACATGTTATAGGGGCTAAAATATCACAAAGACTGAATTTTATAAATAGGCAACCACTGATTCACCCACCCATCCTAGAGGCTTAATGATCATTATGATCATGATATTTAATTACAGAGATATTTAATCTATTAAATAAAATCTTATATATCCACTAACATAACTATTTGATCTCCTTCTAGAATATATTCTTCTTCCCAAATTTTTATCAAGAGGTAAAACTATACATAAATATATAATTTATGACACATCACCATGATGCTCAAAACAATTTCTCAATTTATTGTTGGAAAACCCTTACATAGGTATTTTTACACAAAATTTTTATGTACAGTCTTTTTAATGACATATTATATTTAAATGATAAATTTTATAAAAAATCATTTTTCTATAAAATTTCATTTAATGTTTTTCCCTTTTTAAAATTTCACATCTGAGGCTTAGAAAATATATTACTAATGATCAAAATGTATTATGTTACATAAAGATCTCATACCTTTGCCACATTTCTATAAAATTTATCTTTTTAAAGAAAATTAACTTGTTTACTAACATATGTTTCATTTATTTTCCACATTATTGTATTCACTCTATAATGTAAGATATATATGCATTAAGTATCTTTCACATCAATGTATGATAATTACTATTCCGAATTCTATTATACATTCCACCAAATTTATTACCTATTTCTCATGTATCATATGTATTAATGTAAGATATTTTCATTTTCCACTGTCAGTATACTACAACTCAAAGTGCTTCGTGTGTATCATCCAATGTAAATATTACACATCAAGTATGATATATCAATTTTTCTATTACAAGGTTTTTAGGAAAAAAATATTTTATATATGAAATTGGACATCATCAAATATATGAAAAACAAATTCCATCGTTTTAGGGATTATACAATCATTCCAAAACTTATCAACCAGATTTAATTGTGTTTTGAAATATTAAAAAGGATCAAAATTTTATTTAACATTATTTAAAAATATTTTCAGAATACAGGTACTCAAACTCTAGAAATTTAATGGGACATTAATAACTCAATCAGTTTCATATTTAATCACAAACTTTTCTATTCATCATCTATGTGACGTAATATATTTAATTTAACATCAAATATTAATTATATACACAATGTGTTTTCTAAATATTCCAGCAATCCTTTGTATTTCCTTAATGACAACTCCTTAATCTTTTAAAGAGAGATCTTCTCAAAATCCATAAATTTATTGAAGATGGTGCTTTCTCCATCCATCAAAATATCTTTTATACTCATTATGATAATCTCAACAATCGTCATAAGAGTATGATTACTTCAAAAAACCAAGAGAAATATATAGTAAACTCTATTTATAGGATAGTAATGGACCTACATCAACATGTGAAGTGGTAGAAAACACTAATACATATGATCTATAGGAACCCCAAGTAGTATCTCAGTACCTCTACTTCATCATTTACATTCTAATCATCATAATCACCCAATACATAAAAAAATATATCTTTTTTTAATTGTAATCAAACAAAACCATTATAATCCATTGGACTCTTCAAATCCAAAAATTATTAAAAATTATTATTATTTTTGTACCATTTAATCTTCATTGAAAATTATGAACTACATCTAAACTCTTCAATCTACCGGGAAGATGATAAACATTATCATAACACATTTTACATCATAGATAATGATAAAATCTATAATATATCTTTTATATTTATATATATTTATAAAATAAAGTGTAAAACATTTATATTCATATATGATGATATACAATAATGTTACTCTTTCATATTCTAAGATAATTATAAACTAAATAATAACTCTATTATCCTTTTAGATTATGACCAGATTCATCATAACCATTTTGAATTCTTATATAGACCAAAAATATAATGTAACATTTCATTTTTTCTAGATAACGATAAATTATATTATAACATTCGTGCCTTACCATCTAGATTTAAACTATATGGTAATATTCATTCTCTACTGTTATGATTTAAACTGAATTATATCCCTTTTTATCTTCCAAGATAGGTCCAAATTCCAAATTGATTATATATATATATTTAAACTATATAATAAATTCTCTATTATTATAAAATTATCTTGATATGAATTTTTCTCTATGTATGAGATAATTTAATCCCCCCATGTATAAGCATTAGCTATCAAAGATATTCACATTCTAATGAATCAAGTGGTATAATTAAATCGTATCTATAAATATGGTACATGGATAGATTTAATATTTATATATTATGTCAACAAGAGAGTAATAGGAAAGATAAAAATAATATCATATCATTAATAGAAACATTAATACATAACACCTTCTATGTCAAATATATTTGATAAAAATAGACACATTTTAAATTACAGTTGGAATTGTTTTGTCATAAGTTATTAAAATTCAATTTTAAACTTATAAGATATAAATGTGGTTTTTTATAACTTTTTGTTAGTTTCATATTAGTTTTTATTTAATTTTTAGTGTTTGTGTATTCAGTGATGGTTTCATGAAAATTGGTTTGGAGTTATCAAAGGAATCTTGGGCAAGTGTTGTGATAGTAGTAATATTTATATTGTATTGATGAATCCTACTGGGTACCTTGTGTAATCCAACAAGTTACCCTAGGGGAGAATAGGAATCTTATTTGAATCATATTGAATTATACTAGATACCCAGGGGGATTCATGGTATTATTGATAATTGTAGAAGATACCACTCAATAACATGTTAGAAGTATAATGGGTGCCTATTGAACAATCCAAAGGGATAAAGAAGGGCATAAGATAAATAGCAAGCATTCGACCTCCACATATCGGGTACCCAGTATCACAATAAATTTATTTTAATATTTTTTATAAAAAACTTTTTATATAAATACATAAAATCACCCCCCACATTTATAATGACCTAGATTCTTAAAACGATAGATTCCCATTATTCTCCCCTATATTTTTTCACCTCTAACCTACCTATATCTTTTCTGAAAGATAATATATTTTTAAACTAGTCTCATAAAAAAATTTCTTTCAATTTCTCACCCACATAAATATATATCCCATAATCATAAACTGATCTCATATATGTAATATTTGGGTTTTTTCTTTCTATTTTATTGTTTTAGGTGATTGAGGATGATTAAACATGCGATTATGGACGATTTCAGTTTTAGTAATAATTATTATGTAGTCCCTTGAATTTTAACTTTTTATATGAATCTCAATAAATGGTTTGATGCTGAATATAGGTAAGTTGGTGTGTGTGACCCCTAATTAAGATAAAAGGGATTATGGTGTTCATGGTAGGCTGAATAAAAATTTATAGAACCCTGAAAGCCATAACAAACAAATTTTCTCATATTTTATGGTTTTATATAATTTATTCTAATTTTTTAATGTTGAATTTAAAAAATTATTGAACCCAAGAAGTGTGTTACCCATTGAGTCGAGTCATTTAAAGGCATGTGTGGTTTGCATAAGTCACATTCAATATTCCATTGAGAGTAAAGAATCATTATTTGTTAATGGGGTTTTCAATGGTTATGGTCTTTAGATAAATTAAGTATATTGGTGTGACAATTATATTAAATAAATTGTATTTTACAGTGAGAGGTGTTTCATAGATTTTTTCTTTATTTAGTGAGACTGTTTGGGAGTTTGTTATGTGGTTGGTTGTTCAAAATGTGATATAACTGTATTATATGGATATAAAAAGGGTATGGTGGATATATAATGATTTTATAACCATTTGTAAAGTCATATGTGAATAAATGGTTTGTGTTTACCAAATTAATGGGTTGTCATTTTTGCTTGTGGGAAATCCACATTCGAGAGATGGTGATCCCTTTATTATAATATTCATTCTAGTAATTCGGTCAATAATGAAATGAATTTGTTTTATTCATAAATGTAAAATTGATTTTAATTTAAATTTCTATAAATATTTTTATCTTTTTAAATTAATCTATGTGTTTATTGTTCTATGTTAACTATGCAGTTCATTATCATTGTTATCCCTTTTATTCTTTTGTAATGCTCTTAATTGAGTAAAACATGTTGTTTATTTTTTATTTTCATGTATATATATCATGTTATTTATTTTTCATAAACTATATATGAATTTAAAATTGTTATCAGTTATTATATTTATTTTATGAAGTATCTATTCATGTTCAGCAGGTGATTGATAATTGTTGTAACCACAATGTCTTATACATTATAAGAAAGGGATGAGTTGGGGTGTTAATCTTATTTAAAAAAAACAAATGCTTATTTTTTGTCATGTTGTAAAGATAGTTTTTAAACATTAAAAATCATAAACACACTCTAAGTACGATAATTAAATATATAGACCTAATAACTTTCTTCAGTTAACATAAAATTGATAATCCAAGGATTATACATTGAAAACGTATTGATATACCATAGGGATAACTATACATTATATGTTATTAAAAAGATTGTGTATTGTTCAATACCAAACCAGGATCATATACATTGTTTAAATAAATCCATTTAATACTTGAAAGGGGAGAATTAATTAATAGAAAATCCACATATCACTCAGAATGAATAACTAATAAATATCCAAACAAGGATCAGTGAATTTATTTCTCCTTCAAGATTTAACCTTCATTAAGTGATTTGAATAATTAATTAATTCATTTATCAATGATAACTTCTCTTATATAATTCATAATGTGAAATTATGAAATCTCTCTTTATATCCTTTCTTCTTACATATCTCTATTATTCTTCTAATAACTTCTTTAAAATTAATATTTCGAAAATTTTGTCCAACAGATTCCTGATTTCACCCAATTGTTGGCCATCAATCCCATACCCAAAAGTCAAATTAGAAATGTAAAATCAATTTCAATGTTAATTTTTTATAATATTTGAATTTTAAAATTATATATAATCCACCATATTCAATTTTAATGTCTAATATAACAACGTAATGATGTCCTATTATTAGATACTCTAAGAATACTATAATTATTTGAATATTGAACTTGAAAAATCAATAGATTGTTATCTCTATATATGTCCTACTAAATTCAATACAATTTATGTTCCATATATTAATTAAAAAGTATTTACGTAATGATTTGACCTTAATGATGTAACATCTATTGTTTTAATACTTTAAAAGCTCACAACACTTCACTGCATAATGTGCACATATTACAGTGCAATATCTCCATAAGAAAACTCCAATTCGATGACACCATCTTGTTATAATGTATTGATCTTCTTGTAGGATGCAATAGTAAATAATTTCAAAATTTTAATCTTATATATTATAGTATATGATATAATGATTTCACATTATAGTGTAATATTAAATTCATCATTTTATAAAATTCTCAAAAAAATTACAATCTTATCAATGTGTTTGAATTATGGTGTTTTCTATATAGAATATCATACAAAAATACATAAAATATCACCAAAATTATATTATTATTCATAAAAGATATAATGCGTCTAAAAACACATATTTCCAATAAGAACAATATATTTTAATGTTTCTCTACTAAAGTACAAAATTCTATATCCTTGATTCAAGCATCACATACAAGAATTCAATTGTTTCTATCATTCTACCCCATTGAGTCTGTTGGAAATCAAAGTTGCAATTAAACAACCAAAATGTTTCAAAAAAATCTATAATCACAATATAATAAATCAACACTCACATAAATTTAGTGTGAACAATTATCAGTGTTGAAATCAATAAAATAGAGATAATTACATTCCTTAATGAATACCTCAATCTGACAGGTTTAATAAAACACTGAAAAATAATTTTTTTCATCAATAAAAACACTTTGTCCAATTAAACATTGTTACTAATCCCCATGGATTATATATCCACATATCTGTTACAACAAATACTCCCCAAAAATCTTATATTAATCCCCCTTGATATAGATGATTATTATAAATTATACTGGATTATTGATCAATAGTATTACTTCATTTTACATGATTTCACAGATCCCTCCTCTATTAAAATTATTCCCAATGGTTAACACCATTAAATCTTTGAATATCCAGGTAAAACAATAAAATCATATGGTAGAGAGGATTTTCCAAAACATTCTCTTGTATAGGGTAATAGTTAAACATCAAGATTTAACAGATACTTCCCCAACACCATTATGGCCAATAGAATTTATTAAAATATTTTCTAATTATTGATTCCATAAAATTAGATTCACCATAAAAATTAATTATTCCACTAAATCTAATATATAATATTTCATTATATCAATATTAATTTTTCAACACTGTTAAAATGAGGTCTTTATCAATCAATGGTAATTTTTTTAATATTAGATCATTATAGGTACATGGACATATTCACAAATATCATCTTGTTGATGGTTCTGAAAAATTAATTATTAAATTCCATACTTGCTAAAATATATT
Organism: Viscum album; assembly: GCA_963277665.1. Classification (NCBI taxonomy): domain Eukaryota; kingdom Viridiplantae; phylum Streptophyta; class Magnoliopsida; order Santalales; family Viscaceae; genus Viscum; species Viscum album. Next base: position 693,384,156 of record OY728120.1, on the reverse strand, counting down.
ATAATTCAATTTTTACATGATATATACCATATTACGTCAATATATTCTACCCAATTCAAAAAAAATTAACTGAGTATGACCCACAACTCAGATATTTTATATCCAAAATATCTCAAAAAACAGATGTATTAAACTATTTCAATAAATATTTATTTTCCCTATATCAAATTAAAAAAATATTCAAGGGTACCTTGAAAACACAACATGATTACTTAAAATATAAGTGATATTTCAAACTAAACCACTAAATATGTAGCATAAAATATGTTTTTACTTATAGATACCAATTACAAAAATCATTCAATCAATATATGTTAAAAATATTTATCCTCTTCCATTATATCCTCACATTCCACAAGTTTAGTCCCAATCATTATTTGAGTTTAAATCAGAAAGTAATCATACACGTCAACCTTATTTAGTAGATGAGTTGAATATTTTGGGAAACATAATATTATTTCTTATTATTATTATAATTCAAATTAATAGAGATTTTAATTTCACCAATAATGGATATATCATACTCTGATAACATTATGTTAGCAAATTATTCCTCATATTATAGATTACATACTCTCAAAATGAAATCAAAAACATAAAATGGTAACAAAAACTACTCTTCCATACATGATTTCACATTAAATTTGTGATCAACATGAACTATCATGATTCATAGATTCCTTATATAAGTGTTCAATCGAACAAACAAAACCGGTTTTTCTTGTTTCAATAAAATAGAAAAATGTTTTCTAATTGACACATTATTTATTTGATATATATAAAATCAAATCCATTTGACTGTTGACTATTGGCATCTCCTTAAGAACATATGTAATAAATTCCATCACCTCATGCATTTGATAGACTTAAAAACATCTTCATGTAATTATCTATATGAAAAATTCAATTGACTCATGTCATAACACTAGTTAAAACACTTATTCTATATTTATTAATTAAATATAATCATATCTCTTACATATAAAACATAGTTTATGGGGATAAAATTCCCATGATCATCATATATTAATTTGACATCCTCTTTATTCTGATAATATTTGGATCATTCATCCCCTTCCCAAGACCCAATGATTGATTTCAATCTATTTGATGTAACTATTTATTTGTGGTTATAATCCTTGATTTTAGTTTCACCACTTTATCAAATGTTCCCTTCTATATATGAGAATATATAGTATTGTTATATATAATCATCATAAACTTATGTGGAATCGGAGAAAATTTATCTTCTATAGTGTTTGACTCATTTATTTTATCTCTTCACATTCTTAATTTTCAGGATAGTTACGTCCATTTATCATTGGAATCATAATTATATTAAATCATAGAATAATTATTATTAATAGAGGGTTAAGGTCCTTCAAAATTTTTATGAACATTATCTAATTTCCCAAAAATCATATCTAAATAGAAATTTATTTATTTTTTCAATGATTTTATGATCAAAAAACATGATATAATTGTTTGAAAATATAATATATAACATATTTTTAAATCACTTTTAGTCTTCAGTATTAGTAGAATGTCATTATAATATATTTTCAACAGTTTCATGGATTAATTTCCTTGTTTCCATTCATTTTTATGAATATATCGTTTAATTATAAACATCATAAAATGTTATAACATCTTATTTCTTCCAAGGAGCATATCAAATAGTGTTTTCTTTTAATCGTGGCATAAAAATCCTAATATCAATTTTAAACTATCAATTAATTGATTCCTTGAATTAATGATTTGATACCACAATTTTCGTAAGTAAATTTTAATTCTTGTTATTCACCATTAGACAATGAATTTCAAAAATTTGATGTCATTATAGTGGTCTCACAACAAAATCCACAGGTTTAACACTATTCCCCTAAGTAATTTTCCACTTTAGTATATGTTTACTCTTCGACATTACTTAATAAAAGGATTTTGATGAACCGTTCATTTTTAGTTCCAAATATATTTAAATTTTTTTATCTAATTCTATCACCTATTTTTTTTGGTCTGTGTGAGTATAATGATACTCTTCAATCAATTTTCAATAATAAATAATATAAAATACCTTCCATATAATCTTTCATGATTTATCATTGTTACACACATCTCAATATATACCATGTAATGAAAATTTTAATCCACATATTCTTTTACTTATATTGATTTCTTATTATTATCTCTATTATAAATAATTCACTTGTATTTTTCAATGATGCTTCAAATTTTGTATTCCAATCGCAGCCCTTATCCTAGAATTATTTTCAATTCATTTTTTATATATGACTAGGTTTTTATTACTAAAAAATATTCTCCTCCCTTTTCATTTGAAGAATATTCTACACCTTATTTTATAATTCATATATATTTCCATTTTTCTTAATCATTTTATCAATGAATTTTAAGCCTTTTCATTTATTAAGGATCCCTTTTGGTGGAATTATTTTTTGAGACTTGTGTCATATAATTTACTTATATTTAAGATATTTGTTTCAACGTCCATAAACATTAATTACTTTGATAATATTTAATTCTTCTCTAGAAAGCCTCAACATTCGAAATCCTTTATTTTTAAATGCTATGTTGTTACAAAATAAATTTATACCATTGAAATAGACATTAATATTCATGATAAAATAAGTGTTTTTAATCATGTGGTATGAGTACAAACTATCAAGGATTGAATGTATACATTTATTTTTAAATTTTTATTTAATTTTAGACAAGATAGCCTTATACTTACTTTTTCTCTCTTTACATGACACTCCTAATTGTGTTGACGAATCTACAGGTATCACCACACTCATTTTAGTACCAAAAGCGTTGTGTTTTTTCCTCTTCCGATGATGAAAATTTGTTTCCCAATAAAATCATGTTCATCATTATTCATTCTATTATTATTTCTCATTAATATGATTTTTTACCCTGTTTTAAATATAATCAAAAGTTGAATGGTGAAAGATAGAGAAATAAAAAAAATACATGTAAAATTATTTCCTTCATTGGAGTGAAAGATATGTTATTTATATCGTTCATATCATTTTGGGAGCTTCTATTTTTTGTTAGTATTTAAACACTAGACAATATGTCATTGTGAAGATTATGTATCCAAAAAATTGACACATCATTGTGGGGTGATTTTATCAGCATTATTATACACATCTTCAACATTAAAATAAATATATTTTATTTTATTAGATCTCAATAGTTACAAGTTATTTATCCCTTTTTTCATTAAATTTAGCCTTAAAAATAATAAATTTGGATGATTTATATTAAAAAATATTTCTAACCATCCCCTATTGATGGGCCTTTTATCATTCAAAACATTATCATCAATATTTTTCCCCATTCATCATTTTTTTTCATATTCATCCAATAACATTATAAAATACTAATTGTTTTTGAAACCACAAGTTTTTAATTCAACATAAACACTATTAACCAATGTATTCACATCTTCATCTGGTGATTTAGTATTCCTTGATTACAACTTGATACCAGAATTATGATAAAAATTTACCTTATCATTCTATTTAAATTTAAGCATACAATAAATATTTCTTATTGATGTTATTATGAAATCTATTGGCTATACACTACCTTCTATAAATTATTGATTTTATCAATGGGTTTGTAAAAATAATCTAAATAAACCTTCAATAGTCTACCATTATTCTAATTTTTATTTCTTTTAATTTTTATCACCGGATGATAACCTTCATGTTCAATCATGTGATAAATGATGAATTTTGAATAATTTTTTTTCCTAAGATTAAAATTTATTTTTCTCATTCATTTCCACAATAAAATCCTCAAAATATTATTTACACATTGTATCACCTTCTTCAATACAAATATCACTATCCTTATATTCATTAAAAACATAACACATCCTTTAAAACGACTTTACAAATGTATTTCTAAGTATAAATTTTCATTTAGTGGGAACCAGAAATATGGTTTTTATGAGTAATAATCCATATAATAACTATTAGAATTAATCAAAAACCCTAAAAATATATATAAAACCTTTCCAAAAATTAACATGTTATTGAAATATTGTCTCTAAAACTTCCTTCCACTCATTTGAATTTGAATTTTATAAGTGACAGAACTTCATTACTTATGTCTTCTTTTATGAAAATACATTAATTGAAGTCTAGTTTCTCTATGGGATTGAATGATATTTGATTCAAAGATTTTTTCAACATTCTTTTTTCATTCACACTCTTTTAAATTGAAACTAAAATTCAATGGATGTTATTGAGTGAAAACATTGTGCGATTTCATTTTTCATGAATTTATAGCTATGGATTGAAAAATAGTTGTAACATTATCAGGATTTTATTCATTATATACACAAATATTAATTGATATCCATGATTATAAATATATCTAATGAATTGAATTATTCCGTTGAATAAGTCTTCCAAATTCTCATTTGGATATATCATCAAATCATTAAACTTTTCCAGTAACACTTTCATATATTCCTCGTTCACATTACTTTTCATTCAATAATAGGATTATTTCTATCTCATTCAGTAAAATATAACATTATGGGATTACTCATATTAATTTAATGGATAGATATAGAGAAAAATTTGATTCTAAGAGATCATATAATTTATGAAATAGATAATTCTGAAGGTTTAATAATTATATCAATCAAATAAATTTTTAATTATTTTGAAACATCTATTTATCTTTAAACACATTTCTAAAATTCATAAATAATAACCTACTGGCTCTCCTAAAACATATATCAACCACATATAACCAAAAAGACTAATATATAATGAATTTGTAGAAAAAATGTCTATACAACATTAAACAAATCATATTATCTCATTATTAAGAACATGTCAAAATTATAAAAACCAACAACACATCTAATGTTTGAAAATAAAATGCATAAACAATATAATTTAATTTTTTTCAGTATAAAATTGCTCATCCAAGCAGAATGTGTTAATCCAATATTGTGTTTATGTTTTTTTGTTATCAATTTGTGTCAATGTATATGAATGAATATTGGATGGTGTTGTTATGAGAATAAGAGGAATTTCCTAGAAGATTTATATTCTTCCCATGAATGTTGATGAGAGGAAGGTTTCGGTTACTAAAAAATGTTAATACCATAGCTCATATATAAAAGTACAAAGGTTTTGTCCATCATTGTTTATATTTAAAATAAATGAAATTAGGTTTCATTAATTATTCAATTGGAAATTAAAAGAGAAATTTATTATAATTTTGTTATAGTTATAAATTATATTGATGAGAAGATGTTTTGAGTTCCCTAGAAAAGATACTATCAATGCTCATATGTCAGTGTATATAGGTTTCCTCCACCACTATTCATGAGACAAATAAAATAAATGAGGAAGATACCATTATTCACATTGTGAATATTGAAGAGGATTCTAGAAGATCATATTAATATTCTATAATTTAAGTGTTTATAAATTATAAATTATTATTCTATTAGATATTTGTAGATATCATTTCATTTATATTGAGATTTTTAGGGTTTTAGTTATTGTTATGTTTTACATTTCATGAATACTCTATAGTAGATAGTGATAATTTTAAGATGCTAATGATTGTGAAATTATGATAATAATTGGTTCAAAAATATTTTTTTTCTCGAGTAAGAAGGATTTCATGGTGTATTCATAGTGATAAATAATGTTTCTTTGTGAATAATCTATTTGAATTTTTTTTGAAATCCATCACAGTGTTCAAAGAGTAAGGGATCTAGTGGTAAAAACTATCATCAACTTGGATGATGTTTAATGATTTCATTTTCATGTTGTTAGATGTAGTGGAATAATAGTGAAATATTATTAGGAATATTTTTATTTTATATTATTATTTGGATTTATTCTTGTGATTATTGAATTTATATTGATGGGATTCTGTTGTAAATTAAGGATTTCTAGAAATCAAAAATGTGTATACTCAAAAATTGAAAAATTATAATGATTACTCCATATAGAGTGAAAAAATGACAATTTCAATAGAAATACTATTATTTAAGGAGAAGAATTATGTGATTCCATGGAAATAAAAGGCTAAAATCATCGTATGAAGTTAGATATGAGTAAAATATTGACAATGGAAGAGTCAGCACCTAATAATTTTATGGTGAATGTTGATAAACATAATATTTATATTGGACATTATATTTATACTTATAAAGAAACATAAATTTATTTATAGAATACCATAAAGTGAATTTTAGAGTAATGTAAGGTGTCCCACACCTTATGAGGAAGGTTCCTAAATTAATTTGGGATCATTTGATCAACACCAAAAGGAAAATTAGGTAAAAATAACCCTATAAAGATATGAGTACTATCTAAAATTGATAATGATTCGAACAATGATGAGAAATTTAATTTGAAATCTGATGACTTCTGGAATTGTTAATACATTAACATTTTGAATTTTTATTAATGATGATAAATTTAGAATGTATACTAATTTTTGTATATGTTATCAAATGATGTAATGTGTTAATGAATATGGAAATAACATCACAATAATATATTAGGATTTTCTCTGGAGGTTTATCATATAATGCCATGAGAAGGAACATTGAGTTGTGAAATAGTATGATTAGATGCATTCATGGTTCAATAAAGTTAAAATTAATTTAAATTAATATATTTTTTGGATAAATTAATGGGAAGAAAATTTAAAATGATAATTAATGATTATTGTAAGGAAAGCCTGTCTTGAGTCTCATGGATACTTAAATGAGCTATTTGGATAGGTATTGTGATATGTTTTTTGAAATATATATACATCTAACAATTATATAATATTTCTGTATTTTAATATAGAATCATTGTCAAAATACTATTAATTTACAAATATTGGGATATGGATAAATACATCACTCAACTATTTGAAGAATTAATCTCTTTGATAAGAGGGAGATTCAATACTTCTTACATAGAAGAATTATATTTATCGAAGAATAGTAGAGATCTAATGATTCTATCATTTAATCATTAATTTGATTAAAAAAGTGAAGTTCCAACATTTTTGTAAGATTTCATCTCTATGAATTTATGAATAAGAATAAAATTAATTAATGAGGTATAATCGTTGATGTTTCTTCATACCATTTAGGCTAAAGAAGTTGTCAGGGACTCATCCTATGATATTCTATTCCATAAGGTCTTAATAAGTTTAAGTAAGACATAAAATTTTATTTAACTAATAGAGAGTCCATAATATTGATGTGATCAAAGAATCCATTTTGATTTCTATAGAATGGGGAATAATATTAAAAATTCATTTTCCAGCAGGGACATAATATTATTCCACTAATCTACTTTTACCAAATATATAATTGATAATAACAAAATAACTATGTCTAGTTGGGATAAAAACCACCTTGCATTGGGGATATAGACATCCATGTGGGAGATAAACCTTTTAAAAAATTCTTGGTGTCCTTTATTTCATTAATTTCATTTTTATGTACATGTATTCCACAAAAATGAGAATATTTATTGATAGAGATCCATTAATTAAATAATTTTAGATGTGAATAAGGGACACCCTTTTATTTTTTAATAATCCAGCACACACTGATTCACCAACATTCCATATTTCTCATTTCCCATATACATCCTATCAATCTGTATCAAAGTGCGAGTCCACACCTCTTATTGAATTCTCATTAATCTATGTTTTGAATTTCTTCCCATAAACAATTAATTACACTTTCCAATTAACTATGGAGGGAAAAAATAAATAAGAATTTAAAACTACAAATAAAAGTTAAAATTATATAATGAATCCAATGAATTAGAAAATAAATATGTGAATATATTTAGGTAAATATCCATCATATCCATAGAATAAGAGTAAAAATTTTCCCCATGATCTATTCATAATGAAGAAAACTAAATTTCATTCAGAAATTTAATATTAACATCAACTACAAAGAAAATATAAAACCATTCTACCTCAATGGCTTATATAATTATTATGATGAACATGGTGAAATAAATATTTCTAGATAAAAGTTTCCGACAAATGACCCAAGAAAAAGATGAATAATCACAATACTGATTACTCACAAGATAAATGAATCTCTGATTTAAAATATTTATTTCATAATAAGATAGAGTACCTTCTATTTATTTATATATTAAAATTTAATAGATGAAGGTCACCTATCTTGAATAAGAGTATATGAAAACAAAAATATCACTAGCACACAAGATCGTGATGTTTTTATATCTCACTGAAATATACAATTTTTTAAGGGAAAAATTTGAAGAGTATAAAAAAATAATCCAATATTCGGATGTACTTGATATATGCAATCCTCATGTTTTCCAGAGACAGAAAAGAATAAATAAAAGTTTCATGCAGAAGAAGAAAATCATAATTTCTATATTGATATCAGAATTATCTATATGAATTCAAATCAATGAATATCAAAGATATTGAAAATATGATATAGGAAAAGAATAATTTTTTCAGGATTGAAATGAGAACATAAAAATGGAATGTGATTAAAAAAATATAATCATTGTTTCATGATTAAAATATCCTTTATATAATGTCCCTTGAATTTGAGATCAAACTGGTAAATCTATAATTGGCACGATCAAGGGGGCGAGATGATGCTTCATATAATTATATGGATTAATATTATATTAAAATAAAATGTGTGGTGGAAATAATGTATTGAAAACCTCAAATGATAAATATTTAAAAAACTCAAAATATAAGGTATTATCCATCCCATAAAATATTTTGTATGTGTTAATTCTTCTTTTTTGAACGTTATAGTGGAAAAACAAAACTTTTTATAATGATGGATAATGGGAAATTCCAATTAACTCACCAATAGAATTTTTTTGTATGGAATAGATAATAAAATAATTTATTCCCCAAGACAGTCCTAAAATAAGGATGAAATATAATAAAAATATCCAAAACAAAATAATGCCCAGATTACAATCCAATAGAAGAGAGTGTGGTATGTTGGATACTACAGGTTCCATGGGAGATTTTGAAACACGGAAACTAATTATTATAAAAAAATTCAACCACCATCGGTCAATAAAATCCTACATAATGTGGGAGAAAATAAAGGTTTTGAAAAGTCTCTTAAAAGAAGATAGAATTTTTTTTTTCCTCAAACTCTTTTAGAATGTTGGAGAATTTCTACGTAAAATAAATGAGAGAGGAAAAATTAGTGGATCATTAATATCAAAATTAATTAAAACATTCCCAATAACTATAGATGATAAAATTTTTTTTAATTGAATAAATACCTCCTTATAAAAAAATAAAGTGAAAATTGGTAACAAGAATATTCCCAAAAAATTAATGATGAAAAAATGAGTCCTCCTTGGTGGATAAATAGAATTTGAAATATGCTCAATGAATACACTATAAATATAAGAGAAATGATAAAAACAATTAATAATATGATTCTATTAGGTAATAATGGGACATTTAAGGTATTTTTCATAGTATCAAATGGTCAATTGTATTGATTGAGGTAAGATAGAGAATAAATGATTATGAATCCAACTAAAAATGAATTATGTTGATTTACTAAAGAACATTCATTAGAATACATATATAAGATACAATAATTACGAGCACATTGATAAATAATGTATAAAAATTTAGATGGAGTATTTATATAATGAAATAATAATGGAAGTATCCCAAGCATGTAATAGTGAAAATGTTAATGAAGGGATTATACATTAATAAGTTGAATTTAATGAGTTGTTTTAAAAATATGATGACTTAGGATCTACTGAGGTTCTTTGTAGTTATTGAATGATGATGAATGAAATTTACAAGAACTATTTAACTCTACTACTAGCTAATAATGTGATACTAAAGATGATTCAACAAGAACCAGGAAATGCATGTTCCTTAATGGATAGTGCCAAGAATAATTTTCCATAAAATTAAATTGTTAAATAAATTAAGTAATCCATACTACCAAAGAATTATTGGAAATTCATGAAATTCAATATTAATATATCACCTAGATATATTGTAGAAAGGAAAATAATATCCCAGTTGATATGTAATTCTCAACCCTTGATCTCTCATTGATGTGAAATAAAATACACCATGTTCCCTTTTATTTTATTTTATATTTATATACCTTTTTTCAATGGAATTAAAGTAGATTCATTTTATTATATGGAGAACTAACGAAAATAATATGACATATAATATTAGATTAAAAACTCGAAAATACACCTTTTTGGATGATTTATCAACTTGTATAGAAAATTCTATAAATTTTAAAAGATCAAAATTGATGAATATGTGAAATCTGTGAGGAATGGAATATAGATAGGAAGTTAGAGTCCTAATATAGTCTCTACTATAGGTGTTATAAATATTTTTTATTAATATTTCAATATTTTTGATGTGAGAATTTAGTGTCTCTTCAAGGGGTCAACAAATAGATATTATTAAGAAGCTTCCATTATTATAATTTACAAAAATATGGATTTTCTACATTTTTATCAAAATTAGGTATTAATAGATATGTCATAATAATCTCTCATCAAATTTTATCATAAAAATACGAGACGATGGTAAAGGGATGAATTCAAATTATTTAATGACTTGCTATTGAAGAATTTTTAGACAAGATATAGAACATGTATTTGAAGATTACAATATTCTACTATTTTTTGGATAATTTTATCTATTTGGTGAGATAAATGTAAGGGTTCAAGCTAGAGTAATGTTTTAAAATTCATTTAGTAAGTGTAATTATAAAATTTACACCATTAATATCAATTTTTTTTCATCTTGGGAATATATTAAAAGTCCCAATAAAATTTAAAAAATGGTTTTCATATTAGTTGGTATCACAATTATATTTAATAATGGAATATTTAATTGTATAAATTTTACCGTGTTATTTTATAAACTGAGTTTCAATAACATTATCTTTTACTATAATAATATATGGAACATTAATTTTAGAGTGAATTGATAATATCATCTCTCAAGTACATTGTACTTATTTTCAATAATGAGAAGATAAGGATACTAAAGAGGAAAATGATAAATGGGGAGAGTAGAAAAATGATTAGATGAAATAACATATTGATATGCATTTACTAACATTTTTATTGACCACAATTAAAATGGGGATATTTCTTAAGACATTTTTATATTTGTTATCAATTATTTTTAAGGACCATGAAGCTATCATGGATGATTTAAATGTTTAATGAATAGTAATTTCCTCTATGTTTGTTACAGAGCACGAAGATATTGATAAGAAAAAATATTGAATTCCCATGTAAATGTACTTTCATTTCTTATAAGGTAGAGTGTATATTTTACCAATACAATTTTTGATGTATAAGATAAGTTAATTGAGAAAGTTTTCATTACCATTAAGTAATATAATTGACGAACTAAATAGATTTTTTTGTATTAAAAAATCATTTTTATGAGAATAATGTATGACATCCCAAGACATTCTATTTCCAGTGAACATATGTATGAGTACATAGGTATTTAACACCATTATCTATGTATATATGAAATTAAATTATTAGGTTTCCAATATCCAAGTAAAAAATAATTATAATGATTCTTTTATTTCATATTCATAATATGATAGAGTGGAATTAATAAGGTGAAAATGATGAATATATTAGATATTTTAAAGGACTATTCATTTTAATGGAAATGTTTTTGGTTTTAATCTCTACAATATTTTATACCACTTAAATAACATCTAGTATGTAAATATTGTTTAAAGATTCGGATTATTGGGAATTTATAAGAAAAATGGGTTAAAATAGATTTTATTACTGGAGGATGCATGGTTTCATGGAGTATTAATAAAATTTAATAATTTAATGCTATGAAAAAGTTATAAGAAAAATATATAGATTTCCATCTTATTGTTCACAAAGAAATTTAATATATGATAAATGTTTTCCAACCATTGGATGATATTTAAATTAGTTTTTAAAGTTGATTGTTGTATTTATATATTATTGAAATATTATAAATAATATTTATATGATGTATTATTATTTTTATTTTCTGTCAATTTGACTGGATTATATTTTATCCTCTTTGAAGTAATTTTGATTTTTTAGAATTCAATAATGTGAATATTAAAAAATAGATGACATGAAGAATACTCAGTTGAGATTTTACATATGATAAATTCCTTAGCTACACTAATTTTATATGTCAAACATAGTGGGATTCTTGAGAAATATAAGGTGGAACACACCTTAGAAATATAAATCTAAGAAGAATATTGACAAAGGATGTTTCACCACCATGTATCCTTGAGTTGAATTTTGAGATGTGTTAAGTGTATATCAATATTCATATGATTAATTATAATGTTATTTAATGTGTGATTGCAATGAATAAAAGATTAAGTATGGTAGAATTTCTGGTGGACCCAAAATAATAATGAATGTTCTTATAATATTTTGAAAAAGGAACATTTCCAACATAAGGAATGTAAGGTGAACCTCAACCTATTAATAATATTGTTATTTCTAAAATTGTTAACGATGCAGAAAAAATTAAGAAACATAAGGGTTAATCAAATGAATCTGAGATCTTGTGAAGTGAATTTAGTAATTATAATTTCCATGATGTTGAATACTCTGTATGGTATAAGGTGTTTAAGAAACAATATTATTTGAAGCTATGGGAATAATATACCTTGAAATAAACATTCAATATAATATTTTGATTCATGAGAGAGTTTGTGTGACTAATGGAATGATAAGTAAAATCATGTGTCAATATTATATGATTACATGTACACATGGTTGAATTAAATTAAAAATAATTAAAGGATTCATATTTTTAAGAAAATTAGAGTGATGAAAAATTTACTACGATAATTAAGGAAAATTTATAGAAATATTTATCCAGAGTCTCCTGGAGTTCTATGTGAGATATTTTATTAATTAAAGTGGTGAGAATTATGAATGAGATATGCAACCTCAAATCAAGGAAGACATCTATAATCAATTATGGAAACATTATTTCCGAACTCGTAATATAAATATCTGGATAAGAAGAAAAGAAATATGGTTTGATAGTAATTTTAAAAGAATAAAACATTTGACCAGGAGAGTGAAGAAGTACTTCCCACTCTGGATAATTCTGTGGATTAATGAAAAAGAGATATATGATACTGATTTTATTTTATCATTCTATTACGATACAAAAAGTGAAGTACTAATGATATTGGAAAAGTTCATCACTGAAAATTCAATTAGAAAAAGATGAATAATAAGAATAATAGAGGTATTATCCTTATATTTAGGGCCTACCATTTAGGCAGAAAAAGTGGTTAGAGAAATGATATATGATATTCTATGTTTTAGGGTCTGGTGAATTTTGAGGAAGCCTTCAATATTTATTCAATTAAGGGACAAAGCAAAAAACTTTTGATCAAAGAAACACTTTTTATTGTTGTGGGATATGGAATATTATCAAATACATGTTTTCTATGAGGGACATGATCATATACTACAAATCTACATTGAGTTGTTAGAAGAAAAATATTCTAAATAAAGAACTTCTAATTATTTATTTCATTTTAATTTGCTAGTTCTATGATTTTGGGGCCAAGGACACGTGATTTCTTATGTTATACTTGAAAAATAAATAAAAAATATATGTGATTGGGATAATAAAAATTGTACAACATGGGTATAGTGATTCACATTAGTTTTGAACCTCACTAACAAACCTGGGTATCCTTTATTGACTAATATTCCATCCATCTGTACATGTAAAAAAATTGATAAATATTATATTATAGATATCCATTCAATAAATAGGTGAATTTTTGGAGAAAGGATTTGGTAATAAATTTTAAATATTCAACCTACATCAATTCAATCCCCCTTATTGTAGGTATTGTCCCATGGAGATAGTAACCACATGAACCGTTAATATTTTGATGTGCTATAAAAACCAATTCAAATTTAGGATAATTAAATAATTGTTTTTTAGTCACTCATAATATATATCAAAAAAATATTCTAGTGTCAATTATAGAAGGTGTATCTCTATCATGATCCATCATTTATGATAAAATTTGAATCATCAATGATATTCTTCTAATGTGATAACTCATCATCCCAAATTCCGAATATGTAATCAATCACTATCTCTATATCCTCTAACTATTAATATCTATATTATTATTCTAAAAACATATTCATATTCATAATCCATGAAATTTACCATATATAAATTAAGATTTCAGTTTTTATTTTCTTTAAAAACTATCCACACAAGTCAAATTAAACTCCAAAAAATCAATGCCAAAATATCCAAAAAATTTATATATTCAAATTAAAAAATAAATATTTAATCCACCATATTATGGTGAAAAAACCTTAATTACAATGTTTTGTTATTATATTACTATATCCTTATAATAACAAATATTGATATGAATTTAAAGTCAAGAAAATCATATGGTGGATATCTGTTGATAACTCCATCCAAATTTAATCTTGTGTAATATAATTCATTATAGTAAAATAAACATATATTCATTAAATTGTATATTTTTTTGTGAAATAAAAATTTATGAAAAAGTTATAGATCTGAAATACATTTTTTATTCAGTAAACCTGATGACACAATTCAAATTTATTTCAATTCAATTTATAAATAAAAAACTACAATCCAATTATATTATATTATTATAATGTAATGTTATTCTTATAAATTCAATTCATGAAAAATAATATTATTTTAATATAAAAAACAAACAATAAAACATTATGATTTACAATATCAACTCAATATTAAATCCTTAATTTATTTAAATCCTCCATCAAATATTTTGGCCTGACCAATATGGATGCATCATGAGTTTTATTTTTTTCAAAATTCTTCTCTGAAACACCTTAAATCTCCACCATACATCTATAATAATTTACTATATTAATAATATTTCTAAAATCACCCAATTATAATAAAAATTAAATTCCCTTCAATTCAATATGGAACACAATATTTTCATCCAAAAGACCCAGGATTGAATCTATGTAGGGACGAATTTCAAGGTACAGTAGCATGGGCACTATAGAAGGACTGTAGCAGCAGCGGAACTATAGCAGTGCTGACACATTAGAGATGATAGTACTGTAGAAGCACCGTGAATTTTTCATTACCATTCACTAGAGGGCCCATTGGTAAAAAATGGGCTTTCATTCCCTGGGCATTTATTATATGTAATGGATCTCCCTCTACCCAGTCAAAAGAGGTATTTTATTTACTTGAATAATAAAACATATATTTGGCCCCAAATGAATAAAATAATGGTTAATATCAGCCTATGTTGTTATTCTAATTTTGTTTTATTATGTTTCTATTCATGTGTTAATTTATATTTATAACAAGGTGATGAAATTTTTTTTAATGATTCTAATGGGATGATTTGTGTATACTAGCTACAGATTAATGGAATAAGCACAAAGGTTCTCTAACACATGTTTGTATATATAGCGATGGCAATGTACAAGATATGAATATATGGGTGTAGCGTAGACACCCAATTATTGATTAATATTTCCAAATATAGTTCTATCATGGATCATGATTCACTAAATTAGTTCTTCGTTACTTAATGATGATCTACTTACCTTATACATGGGTCCCTTTAATCATCAATTATAGTTTTTATCCTCCTACCAATGATGATTCCTAGAATGGATCAGAGTATGTATTATCAGTTCTCATGTATACCATGAAGTGGGTATAGTAGTTTTCTATGTGTTTTGGTAGGAACATATAAATTTAGAAAAAATGTTTATTTTTTAATATTTTTTATTATTAGTAGCACATACCATTATTGTATTTATTCTATATATGTTGGACTATTTTTTATTTCTTCTACATATCATATGTAATAATACATTCACTCATACATTAATTGTATTTTAGTAGAGGATATCTTGGAGGTGGACTACTAAGATACGTAATCACACTATAAATTTCCAAAACATTGTATATATAGGTTGTAAATTTAATAAGTAGTTTTGGTTATGAATTATAATATAAGAATATGTTATTTATTTTCTAGATGAAGGTATGAAAATTTTAATGAGGTGATGTTATAGTAATATTGGTAGTGCCTACTTTTTTATTTCTTATTTTATTTCTGTTTTTAGTGATCTATGAATTTCGGAAATTATATTTTTCATTTTTAATTATGAAATATTATTAGTTTGTTACATTGTTGAATAGTGGATTAACTATTTCATGGAAACAATTTGATTGTAAATCCTTGTTTCAATATAATTATTCTATCAATATTATGATATTTTTGTAATTTATTAGTTATTGTATGATATGATAAAAAGGTTATAACCTACCCACAAATTATCATCAGTCAATTTTGATGAGGTAGTGACCTCTAGTATATGAGGCGACATACTAAAAGTATCTGGTGACTCATTTTTGTCCATACATCTCGTTTTTTGTTTGGGGTTGTCATATGACATCCCATTCAATATTTTTTTTGTCAACATAAAAACAAATTAATTTTCTCCACTAAAAAAATTAAATAGTGTTGCCCTATTGAATTTTTTTAAATCGATGTTAATTATCGGGAGAAATTGTCCAACTTTAGAAGTGATTGATCAATCATGAATCATTACATATGATATTACAAAGTTATATTTTTTCCATTTAATTATATTCAATTCATTAATATTTTTTATGGTAAATTAAATTCAATGAAACCAAATAGAATGGGATGTGTTTATGGTAACTGGTACTTCTATGACTCAAAAGCAGTATGTAAAATTATTTTGCGTATATGTTGTTTCCATTTTTATTCCTACAATAGATCTAGGAATCCAAAACCCACATTCCCTAACAACACATATTTATCAATAGGCATTAAAAAATTATATATGTTAGTATAATTAGGGTGATATTAACATGCTCAATAACATAGTATAACCTTGGGGAGATGAATCCAAGGAAATTCATCACCTCATTTGAGGACTAATAGTGGCTGGTGGCTCCCATTACCACATTAAACAAATTTGGGGCCAATCTCCCATAAAATATAATTTTTTTATTATATATAATAATGTGATATCCATTACACTATAACCATCCCACAAGATTCACATAATAGGGTACATTCTCACTATGGTCACCACCAATACCATTCAACCACAACTACATTGAATTTTTTTAAGAGGCCACTACCCCATCAGAATTATTATTGGATATAAGAAATAGAACTCAATAGGGGTAATCCATACACACCTCCCATGGGAAAGAGAACTATCTTATTGCTACCAAGTACCCTGAGGATTATCGCAACATTATAAGCATGACTAAGGTATAATTTAGGGACATATTAGATTAGAGGGACCAAAAATCCTATGGGGATGATTTAGTGTCCATAATATATTAATCTCACCACTTAATGGAATAAATTTTCCATATACATATACTTTTTAATGATTCAAAAAACAATCAAAATGTTATTCTAAATATAAAATAACACCGTAGCCTTAGAGGTCGTTCCCATTATATCACTCACACTAATCACATAGGTCCACACTATGAAAACAAAAATAACCACATTAAATATTCTATTCATAATGAATTAATTTATTACAATTATGATACTACCCATAAAAAAATTCTCCACAATAATGTCCATCCCTATGGTTTCAGGGTCAACAATATCCATAAAGGTTATACATTTGAAGACTCTATTATCCACAATGAAGGTCCTCCCCATGATGAAGAAAACAAATAACATGGATACATACCTTGGAAGGATAGAAAAATCTACCCTAAAGGTCCCCCATGTTAGTGAATTCTCCACTATAACAAAATTTCTTCCATATAATTGCACAATTAATTTTCTTACTGCCCCACATAATGAATTCATTAAATAACATCGAAATCTTGTAATTACAAATGTAAAAATCATTCATAAATTCCTCTTTAATATAATATATATAAAAACCACCATGAGTATCCTCATAATGATGATAATTATAAACCCCCAATAGGTATAGTAACATTAAAATATGGTTCAACCTATAAAATTTCAAAAAGTAAATTTACCATTTTACCCTAACATCATAATTAGATGGGGGTTAGGAGGACTACTAGAATTTCTTGTATTCCTTTTTTATTTTGAGAATATCCACCCGATTAGGGGGTTGATCATACCAGCAGAGTGATGTATATAATTCATTGTCTCCTTAATATATATATATATATATATATTAATTTTAAAAATATTACATCTATCACACCATACTCCTCAAGGCCTAATTATCTAGATTTTAATCCACAGTTTTTGAGTTTCCATCTTCCAAAAAAGGGACCATAATAGTTCCTCATGGTAGACCATGCATCTCCTTATATGCTGGTATTGAACAAAATATTAAATTTTTCAAATACCACCCCTATAAAAAGATGGAACTAAACTAAAATATATTCACACCAAACTGTATAAATAAATCTATAGATAGTGAATCTCTTCCATGGGATAAACCCAGATAAAAATCATTATTAGTCCTTCCACTGGATTATTTATGCTTCAGTAATTTAAAAAAAAATCCTGGTGTCTTGATAAATATTAAAAAAGTATCTAAAAATTACCCATGAGTTTATAATATCATGGTGATTCATTTATTGAGAATGTTATTGAAAATGGTAATGTGTAGGATGATATAGTATGTGATTAAATACAAGTTATAAAATGTAATCTTTCCACCCACTAGTATATTATTATTTAGTTCAATTAAGAAATAATACATGTAATGAATATTTCGTAACTTGTTGAAAATTTTAAACCCCATTATTATATAACACATACAATATGATGGGGATTGTAATTCCCCAACCCTAGAAACCTGGAGATGGTGCATTACTTATTACATTGGCGTGATTATATGGAATCAAATCCTGAAGGTCCAATCAGTATAACAGTCTTGGAAACTGAGAAAACATACATGATACACACAATACATTGGTAAATTCAAAATAATAACCTGATAAATATTAAAATGAAATAAAAATAATCTTTAAAACTCATTCAAAGTATTCTTATTCATAAACTAGGTATACAAAACATAATAAGGGTGTGCTCAAATGATAATTTAGGGTGTATAATATGGAAGAACTAATGAATCCATGAGAATTATAATTTAGATTTTTATATTACAAAAAAACACATTTAATTAAAATAACTAGATAAGGAACAATCAATATAGAAATTTAAGAAACTAAAACACATTAAACATAATCAATGAACTCGGAATGTAAAGAAGACATAGATATGTCGATGCAAAATCTCATGGATAAAAATGATACAAGAAATAAATTAAATGCTTCTAATATTGGACTTTATGTATATGTCACATGAACCATAATACCATAATGATATATTATTAAGACAATTTATAATATTTGGAGTTTTCCAACTGATTCATTTCAAGATAGTACAGATACATCATGTTTCTATTTTGAACTGGGCCCCGACTATGTATGCTCATCCAAAGCATTCTTCATATATCAAATAATATATTTAATTAATAAAAAATGACCCTAATCAACATATATCCTTTTGGAATAAAGTAAAATTATTTATATATAATTCCCCAGTGGATGATAAATAACAAAAAAAAAAATTTTGACGAATAACAATATCATTGTAATATCATTAAAAATATTCTTGATTAAAATAATCATTAAACAATCCAAAGTGTACCATACCACATTGAAACTTTTAAATCATAATACCAAGAAAGAATACCATCATATGAATATTCTAATATCATAAAAATAAGTATATTCATGATATAACATTTAAAAAGTCTTTATATACACCATTTAAAAGTTAACTGGTGCATAACAACAAATCACTCTTAGTGGAATGTAAATAGGGAATAATGATTTACTATGAGTTTCCTTTTGGGTGATCATATATTAAACACTTATATAGTGGTCTATAACAAGTTACTAACTTATAATATAACTATAATTATATATATTATTTCATTTATTATCTTTTTATAATTTCTTCTTACCCATTTGATAGTAATCTTTCATTATTTCCACTATTCAGGGTGTTAATTTGCTAGTTTTTCGAGTATGTTTTGACATATTATTTGGTGTTTTTATTAGATAGATCGTGATTTAATCATCTCAAAAATATAAAAATTCATTTAATTATAATAAATATCATATTTCTATAAATAAACCATAATATTTTGAGATAAGAAATAAAATGTACTGTTCATAGAGATGGTGGGTCATACGTATACATTAATCCAACTTTCATTTATTTGTCATATTAAAAGAGTGATAAATAAATGAGAAATATGTTTATTATAACTAGATTATAATATTATTTCCCTATATTTGACATTGTTTTATTAAAATCATCATTAATATTTTCCATGTATAGTGCGAATGAATAAAATCATATTGAGGAGGTGGTAGTCCACACTTCCACAAATGATTTAATCGTAATTAACAAAAACAAAAATTATAATGGTAAGTTTTGTAATAGAATTAATAATGAAAATATACATAAAAATATAATATATATAATATAAAAATTGAGTGATGGTAATAATGTCCACCATGAGAGATGGTAAAGGGAAAATGAACAGCATTGCTTTGTGAGATGGAAGATTACCATGAACAAGAATGGTATGTTCATTAACCATTAGATGGAGGTGTGTTTAAGTGAATTTTGAATCTATAACAAAAAAACAATCTAGTATATTGATTATAATACTGTATTTATATAATAATGGAATAATAATAATTTAATGGGTGGAAAAATAAATAAAACTAATGATCTTAAGGAAGTCCATTGCCTCTTATTTGGTTATCTTCTTTTGGTTTCTAAGAAACGGATTTTGTAAATGGATTTATTATAAAAGGGAGGATTCTAGGAGGATGGGATGTATTTTTAAGATCTATGGTTTCAGATATTTTTCAATCCAATGTGTCTTGAGTGGTATGAGTAAGTGGGAGACATGAGTCCCTTTTTATAGTGGGGGAGGATTGACACACTTGTATGTTTTGGAAAAAGGAATTCCACCCATGTGATTCCCATTGATTGTGGAACCAATTACAAAAAAAATCCATGTTAGTTAATGGTTGATATTTGTTCATATTTTGTCTTCTATATTAGTTTCTAGGACATTGGGGCCCTTATGTTTATGTTTTAGTTTTTTGTTTAGCCTAATTTCACATTTATTATTAAAATTAATTTTAATTACATTCATTGAAATTTTTCGTCAAACACAATGTTGAACTTATTAGAAGTTAAAAATTATTTTCATTCAAAATATTGAATCCATTTTTTAAAATTCCAATAACATAAGTGATATAAATTAATTTAAATTTAATCTCATAGATAGGATGACGATGCATGTTTTTAATGTAAAAATGCTCAAAATATTTCTAACATTATATATCCAATTTCAATGTGAAATTGGTTCCTATCACCAAAATTGGATAAATAGATAAAAAATAAATCTAAATAGGCTTTATAAATATTTAAAATTATAATTTAACCATATAAATAATTTAGATGAAAAACCAGTTTTGAATTAAAATTCATTATTTTTCACTATCTAGAAAAAAATGAAACATCATAGAAAAACACAAAAATTACACACAACACTAATTTTTATTCTTATATTTTAAAAATTAATATGATTTTTTAAATATAAAATCTATAAAATTGAGAAAATTATTATTTAATATATGTTCTTCATTAAATGGTGGTCAAACTATCTTTCTATAATTATTTTATTTTTTCATAAAATTAGGTTTTTTTAATCTTATACCTATCAAATATATTTTATTAATATAAAAAATATTTGAATAAATATATTATATAGAAATTTATTCAATATTATAAATAAATTGAAATTAATTTAATTTTCTAGAATAAAAAATCTTTTTGAGCATAAAAATAATAATTTTTTCATTACATTCAATTGAGTTTTAAATTTATTTATAATTAATTTATAACTAATATATTCATTTTAGATTTTTCTAAATCATATATTTTCAAATTATTGATTACATTATTAATAACTACTTATTTAATAGCAATTTTATGTCTTATTATATAGAAGAAAAATATTTTAATTATATATTATTGTTTAGTATAACTCTATCTTGCTTGTAATGAATGATATCAAACAATTTTTTTATTGCATGTAAGGAAAGATAACATTATAATAGTGTGGTTTGAAAGTTATATCATTGATATAATTAATTTAAAATAGTAAATATATTATAAATTCTCATGATACTGCATTTCCTTATTCAGTGGTTGTTGTGTGTCATACATTCTATTGAGTATGGTTCTCTTAATTGAGGATTTCATGGTGTTACATTCTCCCCACGCGAATTTCATTTCATCGTATCAATTTAAACATGATCATAGTAATTAATGGGTTTGATATTTTAAAATAATATTATTAAAAATCCAAATTTTAAATAGGTTCAACAACACGTATTATTAATAAGTGTGAAAGGAAAGTATAATGGTCATATACCTAGGTTCCCTAGTATGAGAACATGCATGGGAAATGGCAACATGGATACAAATGAAAAAATATAACAATCATGTTCATATGGAAATTGATAGAGAAAATGTTTAGCTTAATGTTGAAGACCAAAAATCATTAAACACCTATTGTGAAATGGCCATTGATGTCATCAAATGTGATGACAATAAGACAACATTTTTGTTTCAAGACTATTTCAACTATAGTTTTGGAATTATTTCACTCTATAATAATGTCAATAAATATACATTTATATTTTAAGAACATAATATTATCATTTGGTTGAACCTTGAACTATTTTGAAATCATTTTTCATCAGAGGATGCATCATATTGTGGGGAAAAATATTAACCTCAAAACCTCATCTAAATATCTACAAAAACCATTTCATATATGGGTATCTTTTCTAAAACATTACAATCTAGAACATTAGAAGGAAGGTTACAAAAATTCCAAAATTTTCTTCTCAAGTAACATGAAGTAGATTTTAATCATCACTTATGAATACCTTTATCATATATTCTCTTCAATATTGTAATAACATTTTTTTGACCCAAACAGTTATAGAAAAGATAACAGATTAATGGGTTCGTTTTATTGGGTTATTTCATTTGTTTTCCAATGAAAACGTTATTTTCTTTGTCCGTATGGTGAATTTGTACCATTAGTTCAATTACAGGGGTTAATTGGGGTGAATTCATTGGTGTCGATTATAACATATTTGATGGTATCTAGTAGTGTGTTCATAGAGATTTAAGAACTCAACAGATATTATATCTATAATCCATGGACCTTCTTTTCCTTGGCATGTGTTTGTTGGGCTATTTCCTCAATGACATTTAAGAACTTGTTTTGTTCAATATAAAGGGAACTCGAGCTCATCTCACCATTTTAGGGGGAACTATTTCCTATTTTGGGGATCACTTATAGATTTAATAATGGTTTATATATTCATGAATTATTTGATCATTACCATGAATGTGTCCATGGTATATCCACAAAACAACATTTAATCATGATTACACATAAGATTGGAATCATAAAGATGTATATGAGGTTCCCTATCAATCGTTTGATATGTATTTATTCAAGGTTCTATATTATTGTTATCCTTCTATGGATAAATTAGGGATGATATGGTTGTTCTCTAAGACAAGGATAGACTTAATAAATAAGGGATGGTTCTATACTATTTATCCTAATCTAGGGGGAGAGAGCTATTTTAAGTCTATGATCAATCACATAAGATAATCATCCTATGTATCCTCAGGAGAGGAATCAGAATCCACATAGTTTAGTGTCCCTTTACTAGACATGTCTACTTTTAATGTCATGTGACAACGAAAGAACTGTGAAATTTAATGTAATGCAGAAAGAACACATAATCAAAAGATGGACCAGTCAATGGTGATGTGAGATTTATACTGATGTTTCTCAGGGTACCTAGAAGACATATGATATCTTTGGTGGATGTGACCCTACAAGGAGTGTTTTCCTAAATACATAATGGTGATTTCGATGTCAGATTTGGACTATAGGGATGCCTCATATGTAACACAATTTGTTGGGGATCAAATCCCACATATTTTGGTCTTATCTGGGAAACACACTTTAGGGGAGGCCCATGTTTTGGGTTGATAATGGCGATTACATATATAGAGAAGGCACAATCGTTGGGTTGATATTGGGTCTTATATATATGGAGAAGACTCGTACATTCAGTTGATATTGGTGACTACATCGGTGGATAAGGCTCGTGCTTTGGGTTGATATTAGGGCTTATGTATATGGGGAAGGCCCATGATTTGGGTTGATATTGGGGATTACACATGGATAGAATTCCCATGCTTTGGGTTGATATTGGGGATTACATCTATGGAGAAGTCACGTCCTTTGGGGTGATATTGGGTCATACATATTTGGACAAGGAACATGCTTTGGGTTGATATATGGGCTTACATATATGGAGAAGGCATGTGATTTTTGTCAATATTGGGGCTTATATTTATGGATAAGGTCAGTTCTATGGGATGATATTGGGGCTGATTTTCCTTCCCCATGTTGTAGTGTATCATGAAATCATAATCCCTAAGGAGTTCAAGACATATCCTTTTCCTCATGTTGAGTTCTTTCTGTGATAAAGTATACTTCAAACTCTTGTGATCAGTATAAATCTATAATTTTTCACCATAGAGATAATGTATTCAAATAATCAAAGAAATTATTACAGCAACTAACTCAAGATCATGAGTATGATAGTTTTTCTCAAGAATTATCAGTTGTCGTGATGCATAAGAAATAAAACTATCATTTTTCATAGGGAAACATCCAAGTCCTTTCTTTGAAGAATCATTATAAATAGCAAAACTGTCATTATCCGATGGTAGATTCAATATAGGAATATTTAATAATAATCTCTTTAGTTCATTGAAACATTATTCACATTCTTTTTTCCAAACCAATTTAACCCTTTTGCGTGTGCCCTTTGTTAGTGGGTTATCCAGTTAGCCAAAATTCTATACAAAATGCTGATAATAACCAGCTATGCTAATAAAACTACATACCTCAGTTATGGTTTTTGTCATGGGCCAATCTTGGATTTCCTTCGTCTTTGCAGGATCAACTAGGATTCAATCCTTAGAGAAAATATGTCCATGAACAGAAATCTCCGGAATCCAGAATTCACACTTGTAAAACTTTACATATAATTTATGTATTTTAAGAGTCTTTAGGATAATACGGAAGTGATTTTCATGATCTTCACAGCTTTTGGAGTATACCAAGATATCTTCAATAAATACCACTACAAAATCATTGATATATTCCTTGAAAACATTGTTCATTAAATACATGGTGAGAGAGAGTGAATTAGTCAATACAAAAGGCATCACTGTAAACTCTTAATGCCCGTATCTGGTTCAAAATGTTGTTTTTGGAAGGTCATCCATCTTCACACACAACTGATGATATCCAGATCGAAGGTCAATCATTGAAAAGTATTGAGCTCCACGCAGTTGTTCAAATAAATTATCAATGCAAGGTAGGGGAGACTTAATATTTATTGTAATGGAATTGATTTCCCTGTAATCAATTCAAAGTCTCAAGAATCCATCTTTATTCTTGAAAAAGGGGAAAGGGGCTCCCCATGGAGGAACACGTAGTCGAATAAATCCTTTTTCACTCAAATCCTCTAGTAGTTTATTTAGCTCCATTAATTCCATTGTGGTAATTCTATAAGGGGTATTCAATATGGCCATTGAACCAAAAATTAAATCAATTGAAAACTCAATTTCTCGTTCTGGAGGATGTCTAAGTAAATATTATGGAAACAAATCAACATATTCTCTCACAATAGTTACATACTCTATTTGACCATTCCTTTCAGCACCCATAGTAATTTCATTCTATTCCTCCCCAAAATTTGAATTTAGTTGATCTATTTGAGGTAGATCTAGATAAAAATCAGGTTGTGATGATTCTTCTCTAAATATAAGGTGTTCTTTATCATCGCCATCAAAAATCTTAACCTCCTTCTTCTAATAATAATATTTTTCATCATTTTCTGAAAGCCAATACGTACCGAGGATTGTATCAAATTCAATCATGGTTTTGATGATGAGATCAGCAGATAAAGATAATTTTTATGCCTTAATGGGAACTGATTCATAGAACTTTGTAACAATGATACTTCCCTTAAGTGTTTTTATTAACAACTCCCTTGTTAAATCAAATTAAAAATATCAATTTTTTCAGCAAACTGGGAAGATATGAAACAATGCGATGATCCAGAATCAAATAATGAATTTGTGAAACTTTAGGAAACAATTAAAGTATCTGCCAATACGTCATTAAGAAATTCAACCTCTGCATTTGGGATTTCATAAGCATGTCCCTTATCCATTTACCTTCTCTATAGCATATTTACATGATGTTTTGGAAAATCGTTAGCATAATGTCCCATCTCTCGACAACTATAGCATTGAACATCACTGGATTCCTTCTTCCCTTTGTAATCAACAGCAAGATGGAATTTCTGTCCACTATTCTAGCACACTCCTTTTCCATTAAAACATTCACCAGGGTGTTTGCCTCCACAATTGTCACATTTTAGAAATTAAACTCTTCCATTCTTCACGATTTCCTTATATCATTTCCCAGGGTTTTTAGCAGCCCTCTTCTTTTCTTGATTTCCCTTAATGTCATAAGACTTAGAGAATTATTTTTCTATCTTGATGGCACACAAAACTATAACCTCATATGATGAAAAACATTGGGAGACTAGTGCTTCCCAAAGGAATGGCTTTAGGCCATCAAATAATCAATCAATTTTGCTCCATGGATTTTGTATGTAGTCTACAATATTTCTTGATAATATTGTGAAGTTATATTTGTACCTTGAAACATTCTCATATTCCTTCTACCTCAGATTCAATAATTGTCTCTCCATATCTGCTCACTGCTCACGAGGGAAATATTTTTCAGAGAATATTTCCTTAAAATAACTCCATTCCATATCTTCTATCTCTTCCTCCTCCTTTGTGTTTTGGATTAATGATCACCACTGATATGCATCTCTCGATAGATTATATACATCCATGATAACCTTCTCTCTTTCATTACATCCCAAAGATAGAAAAATATTCTCAAGGGAACATGTCCTCTTCTCTACTACAAACAGGTTTGTAGTCCCATTGGATGGTGGAGGCTGTTATGACATTAAGTGATCTAGCATGGCTCCTCCACGTGGTGGATCTGGATGTTCCATATGGGTAAGGTTATTATTCATAACATGATTAAGTTGTCTTAGTATAGTTATGAGTTTCTCAGCACCAGTCATAGAACCATAGCCAACATCATTATATTGCGTTGGAGGAAAATCCCTACTGGGGACACATGTTTTCATGCGATTTCCATTCCGTCAACTCTGTTCCATATCTAGATAATGGCATACACTATATTCGGTGACGAATAATAATGTATAATGTTAAATAAAATAATACTCATAAAAAATGAGATCATATGAATGGCTAATACCATATTCTCAAAAATAATTTCATTGAGGAATATTTTACATTTCAATCCTTCATAACGACTTGTAATAAAAATATGAAGTATCCAAAGCATATCCCACGGGAGCCTCGTAACCAATAGTGCAGCAAGGCCCGTTGCCGTGCCCCAGTTCCTGTTCGAGTCGCGCTCAAAGCGGTGTTTTCAGGTTTTATCCCTAGATACATCTATTTCAGAGCCACCTTTACCTGATCGTATCCAGACAGGGATGTATTTCTTTAAACATCACCCTAATCTATTCATTACCAAAATACTAGGGTTTTATCCCAAGGGAGAGAATGTATGTCATATTTTCAAAATGGATTAGAATCCACCATAAATAATCTTTAAAATCATGTTGATAATATTTTATTGATCCCTATCCATGGAATTGATATAAAAAATTACATGGGGACATATCATTTACATTCAGATAAGGGGAAAGACACTACAAAAAATATCTTCCTATGATTCATAGGAAATTTTTTTTTCTTCAATATCTATCCAAGGAAGAAAAAAAGGGTTACCTGATATGGAATATCTGTGTCCATCCTAATTTTTAAAATATATATCTTAATATGTGTTTAGCCAATACTCAGTTTTCACAACCAAATAATTTTGAAGAAATATTGGAGAGGATGGGGCCTCTACAACCATAAATATTTTTCCAATTAATCTTGGAGGAATTTTCCATTCATAGAGACCACACCGTAGATATAATTTCTAAAAATCCTATACATCCATTCTGGGACAAATTGGATGATAAATTCATCACCTTTATTTTTCATAATGAATTGAGAAATGGTAATTCTCTACCCAATATTCAATAATGAGTTACAAAAACCTTTCACAAGGTAGAACAACAAAATATGAGAACTTATGATGACCCATAACCAATGTTATTCAATACAAATATGATTCGATATGGTCTATAGTAGTATGTCATTTTCTTCACGAAACACCCATATTTCTTTATGTGAAATTACAGAAAAATTAGAGCATTGTTCCACTAGTTTTCATTCACCGCCAATCCGACCAGAAAACCATTACGGTTGCAAACTGATAATGAGAATCTTGCATCCATCCAATAGTAAAATGGAAGATTCCAAAGAGGAAAGATTACTAAAATTATATTTATGATCCATATTACAAAAATTGGTTACCTAAAATTTTCCTATTAAAATGTGGAATAATAATATCATATTCTATATTGACATCAGATAACTCAACAATGATTATCCAAAGGGTTATATTTATATCCCATTAATAGACCAATTGTTCAATAGAAATTCTAATTTTCAATCCCTCTCCTTCATTGACATGTATATTGGATAAAATCAAATATGAAAATCTATAGAAGATAATATATACATCACCAATAGAGCTCCCTAAGGGGTATACTTCTACTGAGTTATTCCATTAATTTGGAAAATAAAAAAATCCATTTACCAATGTGTGGTTCACCACATCATCATGAGCCTCTTGGAAGAAAAAACCAGTATATATATATATATATTGTCATTCAAATCATGAAATTTAATAATCACATGATTATCTCGTGGTTATATTATTATTATTGAAGCAATAAAATGTAATGATAATATCACTGTAGTTTGCATTAAAAGTCACATGTTGTAAATTATTTGGGATTGTGGTCCACTATAGATATAACAATTGTAACCATTAAAATACTTAGGAAATCCTATATTTTCATAAAATATTTAATGTATTATCTTGGTTTTAGAATCATTATATTTGTTTCGTATTTCATGTTATAGAAAAATCTTCCTATAGATAGGTTAGTTGGACAGAATGTTGAATAGGGGGCTTGGAGAGTGTCTAATATATATTCTCTCAAGAATATAAGGATTTAAAAATATTAATAGACATATATTTTATATAACCCCAATAAAAATAAAATAATTATAAGTGATGTGATTGACCAAATCAAGAAAATCTTCATTGTGATGGTACAGATCACACAAGTCCTATACATGGGACATGTGCTTGTGGCCACCTCACATAAGTTAAATTTTCATAATTATCCAAAGGATATATAAAATTATCAATTGATAATGTTGATTATAAGACACATATTCACATATTATTCCTTCTAGTATGACTATCAAAAACATGGTTTACATGAATTCACATAACATTCATCCATGAAAAACCATTAACTTTAACAAAATGTACCCTTGAATCAACAATACATCATTGATTATGATGATTAACACTCACATATGTAAGGGAAAAAAATACTTTCCTTCTCATAAGTCCTATATTCCAAACACTTTTTTAATTTCCTTGATACAATAATGCTTCCCCCTACATGGGGTCTCCTTTATAAAGTTCCTCTATCTACCCATATCCATCTACAATGTATTAAGGTGTATTATTATTTTTCTTCATGAGGGTCATCTACCTTTACCATGAACATTACTTCCCCCAAAAAACCCTTTTTCCTTATGTGTAAACATTACTCATATTATGAGCATTCCACATCAGGCCAGTACCAAAACACTTCATGTAACGTGGATTCCAATGCCCTATAGTGTGATGAGTCCATTTACTCATCCGTTGTATGTAGGAGTAATTGTTTGGGATCAAGGATATTTCTTGAGGGATTATATAAAGGAGTAAAATATAATAATATGTTGCAAGTTTCATGCTCTGTACTTGGAAGAATCTCCATCTCCCTCAATTCTCTTTCATTCTTCATTATCCTTTACCAACAAAGATACTATCATTCAATTAGTGCAGGAGTGTCTATATTGGACATATAGTTATTTGGAGAAACCATTGGATACACCCAAAGATGTGGGATGAGATTAGAATTAATATTTTTGTTCATCATCAAACAAATGGGAAGACGGAAAATGTTGCAACTCATCACTGAAAGTTATAAAAAAAATTTATCATTTACTATTTTTTTTGTTTTTGGTATCCCACGTGGTGATCTTCAGTTGTGGGTTTATTATTCATTTCTACAAAAAAAATGTAAGTGTTAAACTATTTAAATACATCCATTAGTGGTATAGAATATTTATCATACATTTTTAGTCTAAAATAGTTTTTAAAATTGAAATTATATAATATCATATTGATATCATAATGATTATCATTAACAAAAATTTATTATTTATTCAATACTTTTGGGGTCATGTTATATTATATGTGATATCATAATACATAAAATATTTTGAAACATTTTTTGCAATGTATATTTGAATAACATATTGAAAATTTTTGTGTATGATATCATTGATGAAGGGCAAAAAAATAGAGTAGTCTATCATCAAATCCATATGGTACATGTCGTAGATTATGAATTCCAAGAATGATTTAATATTACTTAGAATGTGGATAACCCTATTTGATACCTTTTGTAATCCATGAAGTAAAAATGTATAATATTTGATGGATTAATCCAATATGGTTCTTATCATAGGGTGAAATATAAAGTAATTGTGTGATGTTAATAATACAGAGGGTAATTACCTATGATTCAATGACACAGAACTCCTATTTTAGTGTTTTACAGGCATCTTCCATATGACTTATTATTGTAAAGGTCAACAACACAAGGGTATAATCATACATTGAAGAATATCCTAAAATGATACTCTTTAACCCCTGGTTTTATTAATATGGAGTCCATATATTTTATTATTTTAATCCTATATATACTAATTCATGAAAGAGATAATATCCCACGATATATAGATTATGGTTTTAGTTATATAAAATGTATATTAATAAGATGTGATCTCTCATGAAATTATGTTATTTTAATTTTTTTCACAGAAAATTGTTTTTTATTTGGAAATATATGTAGTATCTATCATAATAAATGATAGATGGAACCTACTCCACCTTAGAAATGTTTTATATCACACATAAGAATATATTGATATTACTAAAAATTATTTGTATGGGAAATTTATATTTTTATAAATTTTAAATACGAATTTAATTAGATAGTTTTTTAATTTATTATCATAGTAACAAGAGACACCCTAGGGGGTGAATCACCATGATAGCATAGTTTAACATTTCTCCTTATCTTAATCCCATCATCCTAATATCTCATTTCAATATTAAAAGGAAGAATAATTCATCATTCCTATAATTTTCTAATTCACTACAAATAAATAAAAAACATATATATAGAAATATAAAATGCAATACATATAGACATTTTACTTGGTTCAGCCACACTGAGCCACATCCAAGGAAAATACACTCTACAATGAGTTGGTGTATCAAAAATCAACTATAAATCGCTAATTTTGTGGATAGAATATTTTGGTAAGGTTACTCCTCACCAAGGATCACATCTAGAATCTGTTTTGGGTGAGGCCACTTCTCAATAATGCTTATTGCCTTTATAAATAATGGTAAGGTCACTTGTCATTAATGGTCACTCATTATTCTCCTCCCCAAAATGAATTGGTTAAGCTATTATATTATATAGATATAGGTTTATGATTTGAATATTGAAATCAAAAAAATTCCATGTTTTGTTCTTGGAATCGGAATCAAAAAAATTCAGATATTGAATCTATAGTGAATACCATGTGAAACATTAAATTTCATTTCAAAATGTATAAAAAACCCTTATAAGAAGAGTTCTTTCATTGATCTTCAATCTAACTTTTCTCAACAGCAATGTTACAGTTGTACAAATTTTTTAATGGTAACTATTATTATTTATAATATTTAATTATATGAATAAAAAACATAAAAATTAAATATATGATCTTCAATACTGATCTCAGTACATTCTAGTTTAAAAACAACATCAATATAGATAATTCTGATATGAAATAGTGCTCATCTTGGTGATTTTAATCTTCCTCTATAAAAATACATAATTCCGTTTTTTATAAACTCTATACAACATCAATATATTATATTATTTTTTCTTAAACTTTATAATAGAATCAAATATTTCCTAAAACAATTTGATTTTTAAATTAGATGTCCAAATATTAATTAAAATCCAATATCCTCTACTTATATACATCCTTTGAATATTCTATAAATAGGTCTACACCATTTAATTAAGATGGTAAATTATTAGTTTCAAAAATATCAACCAAACCTCTATGTGACCACCATATCCTTACATAGTCATGATTTATACATAAGCTATAAATCACTATGTAACCATATTAATTCTAATATGACATGTCAGATTGTCTTATTAATTATTTAAAATACTTGATATATAAATTTTTTGACCTGATACTTCTTGGTGTGTAATATTTTTAAACTAGTATGATGATTTATGATTCAACTTTCTTGGCCCTATAGTATTTTCAGGGTAGGTTTTCATTGAACATATCCTAATATTAGTGTAGTGTGGCATTCCTTCCATGATGAATGCATCAAGATTCTAGAACCATTGAAATATACCCAATAATCATTTGTATAATGATATTAATTTTGCAGAATGGATCTCTATAATACAAAAAGATCAAAAAAATCCAATATCTCATTATGATGAATCATATTTTGTCTTAAAATGTACCATGAAACACAAAATTATAAAAAAGGAACCTTAAGATCATAAGGGAAAAACCATACGGAAACTGTATTTCTTGTGTAACCTCTAATCTCATGGAAGGAATTCACCTCATGATGTTCCAATTTATTCTTTTAAACTCATCCAAATGAAGTGATGGATTGGTCTACAAAGTTAATTTTCTAGTTTTTATTACATCTATACTAATATATATCATTCTTAATTTATATCCAAGTCATTCATTGAAAGATTAAACTCCTTTCAAATACATAATATAAATGGATAATGATATTAAATAACATCATTCTCTAGTGATTGGATAAAAAATTATCATACCCATTGTTGGAGTAACAAACTCAATTTCTGTAGTACCAAAGGCAAGTACAAGATGTAGAGAGATACCGAAACATTCATATATAGAAATGTGATAGTGTCTCTATATAACTCTCAAAACTATCTTACATGTACATTCTATAATTCCAATTGCCTAAACCATTCCAATATCCCCATCATGATGAGTTAAATCTTTACTGATACTCCACAACACAACATCCTCTTGGTTATTGTCAGAAAATCCAATATACTGACACATGGTTTTAATGATATCATCCATTTGTTTACAATACTACCCATACCATAAATTCATCATCTATTAGATTTATGTGCATTCATCTCACTCCCCCTTTTTTAATAAAATGAAAAGGGTATTGTCATCTATATTTATCATTTCATATAAATCCTATATCTCATAACAATATATTATTTCATTCATGTGTTCTCATATTATTTCAACATACCTCATGAGGGTCATTTCATAGTTCCACTTTTCCTTTATCTCATAGTCCATCATCCTCTAAATAATTTTTTTTGGATTTCTTTTTTCCTCCCTTATGGAATTATAATTGGTGTCTCAAAAACATAAAAAATTACCCCTTTGAATCATACTTATTTCTCTATATACTGAAGATAAATCATCTTATCATACCACTTTTGGGAAATGAAGTTATTTCAACCAATGTTAATTTAAACATTAAATTACATAAATCATAATAGTACTCAGAAAATTACACTGCTTACCATATCATTTGGAAATGATGCATAAGATTTCCTGATAAGCCTATTGAGTTTGATATCTTGGTAGAAAATAATATTCTTTATAAATCTCATCAATTTCATCCATATAACTCACGGTTTACAATAAAACCCTTATAGATTCATCAATTTAATTTTGTTGAAGGAAAATTTCCAACGATCTCAATTTCATTCAATAAAAAATTAGTAATACATATGTAGTTAATAAAACTTTTTGAGACATATCACATGTTGATAAATTAATAATGCATGTAAATTGAAAACTATTGATACCATTTGATATCTGTGATCTTCCTTTCTTCACAAGACTTATCCATTATCAAATAATCCTTACCAATGTAAGTAACCAAAAAACTTCTTAGTCATAATAAATTTCATCTAAAAATCATTTTAGTACCCAAAAATAAACAAATATGATACCCCATTGTTAGTTAATAACTACATAGAACATGTGATCTTTTATGAATAAGGATTCCTCTTCAATTGATTCTTTGTCATCATCTTATGGATTTACCAACACAAATTATATCCCATTTCACTTAAAACAAACCATCGTATCACCTATAATTCTTCATTATAACATGCAAGGATAGATTAATAATTGATTTTCAAACAATTTGGTAAAAAATGTTTTAACGCTAGTTCAAATCATGAATATACTGATTCTGGGTTTTTTTGTGAAACTTCTACAAGTTGCGTTATCAGAAAACATCATAGGAATATTTTTAAAAAGCATCAGAGAACCATTTAGTCATGGTTTAAACCACTTCTAAACACTCAACATGATTATTAAATTTTAAGAAAATATTTACTATTTATTTATTATGAAATATAAAAAGTAAGGTTATAAATGTTTTGGCTAGGATTTCAACCTCTAACCCTTTGGTTATTATGCAATGATTTTTCCACCCACAATGGTCATTAGGTTGTGAATAAAGAAAGTTTGGTATTCTTATTTATAACTATAGATAAAAATATATAAATACATAATCATACATTCATTCATTTATCGTATATTATTTATAATTATTAATTAAAATTTTATATTTAACACCAAATATTTAATATATATATATTATTTTTATTATAATTATGATTATTTATTATTTCTACATATATATAATATATAATATATATATAAATAACAATTAAATAAATAATAAATAAATATTAAGCAACTATTAAGTAATGAATAAATAAATAATTAATTAATTAATTATTAATAAATATATAATTAATAAATTAATAAATATATAATATATAATAATAGATAAATGATGAATATATAATAATTAATTAATTATATAATAATAAATTTGTAAATAATAAACAATAAATAAATAAAAAAATTGATAAATAACAAAATATTTACAAAATAATAAATATAAATAATAATAATAATTTGATCATAAAAAACTAAATATTAATTCATAACAAAAAATTAAAAAATAAATAAATAAATACCAAAAATATATATTTGAAATTAATAATAATTAAATAATTTAGAAATACATAAAAAATAAAAAAATAAAAATATAACTATAAATAATAAATAATAAATATATACTAAATAAATAATCCACTAATAAATGATAAATAATACATATATAACTAAAAATTAAATGATAAGTATATAATAAATTGATAAATAAATAATAATTAACTAAAAATAAAATATATTAAACCATAAATAAATAATAAATAATAACCAAATAAAAATTAATTAATAAGATATAATATATAATATAATGATATATTGGAAGATAAATATTGGTAAATACAAATGCGAGAATTATTTATTCATTATTTAGAAATATATACATAGATAAAAAATATATTTTCAAATCAATTAATTTATATACTCATATAATTTTTTTAATATTTTGAAATATAAATAAATATCTTATATATATATTAATTTACATAAATGAATATAAATACAATAATGATGGAGATATATATATATATATCAATATAATGTATATAAATATATTTAAATGTAAATAAATATACATTAATAGATATAAATATCTATTAATATATATATATATCACATTAAATTTACATAAATATGTATAAAGACACACATTTATAAAATGAAATATAATTATATATGTATATATAAACACATATAAATATCAATATATATACCCCCAAAATATATATAAATATACAAAAAAACACATATATACAAAAAAATATATAAACATCTATATAAATATATAATTACATCTAATTATAAATAAAAATAAATATATATATAAAAATTTTAAATAAATATTCATAAATACATATAAATGCATTCACAAAGATATATATATATATATTTTAAATCTCCAGAAGGGAGAATATTAATATAATGGTGATATTTTCATATATATTGGAATGTAAAATCAAAGAATAAAATCATAGACCACCCAAAAATAATTAGAAGACCAAATTCAATAAAATGTTCAATCTATTAGGGAATCACAACTAAATACTCTGTTTTGGAGGCCTTCTAAGAATTTGTTTACTACAAAAAGACAATGATTAGGATCCCCTCAATCTGAACAACATAAAGATTAAAAATGGCTTTGATTTTATTATTAGACACATGGATCAATAGTTTTGATTCCTTGAAGACGAAATTTGATTTTTTAAATATCGAAGTAGCGTAATAATTTTTTTCTATTATATGGTACCAAATGTCTATCTATTTTCATTGTATTCCTTCTTTTATGGTTATATCTTACATGCCATAGTGTATAAATGGACACCTAGATCAAAAGATATTATCATTTGATATTGAAGTCATAATTTTCATATTCCCTTATATCATTTGTTACATGAGGGTCTTTTATCCATGATTTTCATATATATATATATATATATATATATATATATGTTTGTGTGTGTGATTTTTTGTTCTGGGTGTTTATATATAAATACATACAAACATTGATAAACATTATTTTCCAATTAATAATTAATAATTTATTTATTTATCAAATTTAAACAAATGAATAATTATTATAAATAATATTACATAATAAAAATTAATAATAAATTTAAATAATAAATAATAATTGATTTTATATAATAAATAAAAAATTAGTATAAATAATAATATGTAAGTAAACAATGATTATAAAAAATAAATTATTATTTTTAAATGGTAATTTAAAATTAAAAATTATATACTGATAATCATTTATTATTAATTATAATTGTAGTTTTTTTTAAACCATATATAATTAGTGGTGGTTGTCTAAAACCATCATTATAGTTAAATAAATATTTCTAAAAAATAAAATTCCAAATTTTTGGGTGGTTTTCAATAAACCACTTCAAAATGTCAACACTTTTCAATAATCCATTTCTAGGAAATCGCGAATGAGGAATTTAGTGGCGGTTTTTTTAACCATCCATAAATGCCTATTTTTTTAATATGAAATGTGACAACTACATAGGACTTGCTGACCATGTTTTCCATTAACAAAAAATATAAATCTTCATCACTACCTGAATCTCCTTATTTATTAATTTTCTTATTTTAATTTCTAAATCCCCTTGATATATAAATCTTTAGTTGTTTTATAACTAGTTAGTCAACTTATATAAAAATAATACGTAATTTTTCATCCGTCAAATAACTCTTATCAATGCACACATAATGGATGTTCTTCTTCCATCAATGCACATACAGTTCATAGTCTCCATAGATAGTGTCTCCTCATTATATTTCAACAATAAAAAAATTAACACCTCTAGGATAGGGTAATATATAAAATCCTCAGGTAGAGAAAAGTGGTTAATCATAATATCCCAACACACTACTTATGGTCTTCTTCCAATCCTTTCTCAAAATAAAACCAATTTTACAAACTACTCCGTAAAGGATTGGATCAATATATTTATTCTTACACAACATGGTATTCTTATCCATAATGATAATCATCCTACTAGTTCAATTACGCTAACCCAATTCATTATTTATGTATTCTTTCCCAAGATTTGTTTTCTATTCAAGGTATACTCCACAAATTTTATTCTCTAAAATTATAGTGATACCAATAAAACCAATAAAACTATATTCATAATCCCCTTCAATGATTTTAATGACATCCATTTCTGATTAGATTAATCTTGTTGATCTTTACATTAAACAGTCATTCTCATTATGATTTATTAGAAATAACATATATATCATAGAACATGATGGTTTTTTAATATTTTTTTATGAGAGTAGACTAATCATTCTTCTATACACTCTAATATTGTTTATTTTTTATCCACAACTATTGATATCAAATAAACACCATTGTTTCATGATGCACTCTTGGATGCCTTACCTCATTATAGTCACCCACAAAAATTAATATATTCTCTAATCAAACATATTTTCATTTTGTGAAGACATGTTTTCTAATAGATAGTGGATCAATGGCATTCTTCATCATTCTTTCTCTTATTCCCATATTACAATATCTTATAATAAGTCCATTATAAAAAATTTAAAAACATATTCATTTTTTATGATCACATCTTCTTCTTCTCATCCAAGGATTATATCAAACAAATTCCATTTTAAATCTACACATAGAGTGTACTTTCTATCAATAATAAAAAATATTCCTAGAAAAGTTTAATATTTACCCCTTTATCTAGGAAAAACCATTCATCCATATTTTTATCTGTTTTAAAAACCTCAAAAACCTTAGATAGAAGGATAAAAATTTGATGTAAATAAAACATACCTTCCTTATTATGTCATAGAAGGATTTGAAATTATGTTCCATTCAAAATTTATAATAATTCAAATGTAATATTTAAAAAATTAACCTTATAACCCAAAATCCCATAATAAAATATTATTTGGTTATATTACACTCTTTGGATCACCTTTTTTGACTCAATAAATCAATTTATTTATTTCCTTAATTCATCTTTTTGAACCCCTCTTATCTCATTCTTTTAACTCACTAAAGGTTTCATAATTTCATTAGAAGATGATGAAGAATATCATTATTTATAATAGTTGATATTTAAGCTTCATGAAACTTCTCTTCCCTTCATGATGAATTGTAAAATATTCACTTAGTTTACTTATATGTTACCACCAAACCTTTAAAATTTTAATACATAACTTCCTTTTTGAAAAAACTCAAGTTACACTAATCTCTTTCACCCGTCAAGGACTTCTTTTGTAAAATTAAAGACGTGAATACATATGATCGATTCACTATGCCTGATTGGTCACATGGAATCATGCACCTCTGTTCAAATTCTATAGGTTTTTGACTTGTCGCGAGGGCCTAGGTGTATCCATTGGTAGATTATTCCATATTACCATAATGTATTATAGGGGAATATCAATAATAGATAAGTAGTTGAAGTATTAAATAATACAGTGAAATGATAACCAATTACAATATATAAAAAATTAAATAATCTCATATACAATGATGATGATAAATGTCATATATCCATAGAAAACATCCAAATTATGTATACATGGTAATCATACTGTATGTTAACAAAAATATCAAAAGACCAAAATTTTCCACAAGAATAATGAGTCATAGATCGGTCCCATACTCCCCAACTCCCATGAAATTAATAACATGTAGTAGGGAGATTTCTTTTTTCCACACTTGTAATCATATATTCTGTTTTATTACCCAATGACAGACCAAATAGGGTGTGATAAATAAGTCCAATAGGAAAACACCTATGGTCTATACCATCTAGTCAGTGAATATATGTAACAATAATGTAAAAATAGAATATAACATGTAAATTAAGAAATCAAAAATTAAATATCCAACATGTTTAGGTTCTCATTTAATAACTAATTCCTTTAATAAATTCCATTTAATAAATAATTCATTGATTTAATAATCAGTAATTGTGTCAATTATAAGTATGCTTAATTGACCATCCATTTTCATTTAACAATTATGTCTCAGGACCTGGCGTGTAACCCTGTGTCTCCCATGATATCATGATCAAGGATGTCTAAAGAGTCCATTCATAATGTTCAATATGAAGACTGAATACAAGATTGTTCTTTGGCTTCAAAGACATATTATATAAACCATTTCATTTAATAACTCATTTCATAACCTCAGACCATCCATGTAATTCCATAGTTAGAATCCAAGTCTCACTCCTGGTGTAATATAAACCAATACCCTATAATACCATCTATGGAAATACCCAGGAACCCATTATCATTCTAGGTGTGGTGTAGCATCTCTTCCATTCGGGTCCATCCTTGGTTGTACAATAAGGGAGCCTAAGTATCACCCATGTTATAGTGATCAAATTCCATTTGATTCCATCCATGTAATTATCATATGAATCCATGTATCATACAACTTATAATAGTCAAGACATAGATTCTGTCGTTGGATGTCCACTAGGGGGTCCATTTATCACCAATGCATGATAATGGTTTAAGACAATTGAGTACGTCCATGGAATTCTCATAGAAATCCATGTGTTACCTGGGGTATATAAGCAATTAAATATGAATATGAATATAATTTAATCATATTCATTTAAATATGTCAATGTAATCACCATGTAAATCTAAATATAATATCACCTTGTAATGTGACTCATGTATTGTACAAGCATAGAAGGCTTGGCATTATTTTAACTCACAGGGGAAAACCATTAACTCAATCATCTCAACCTTAAAACACCATATACATGGAATGGCCTAGGGACAAGGAATCCATTACCTATTTTATTAATCCATTCCAATTACAATTAAAAATTAAAATTGAAATTAATCTTACAATTCAATTAAACTATTGAAATATATGTTAATCATACAAAGAAAAGGGGTATAGGGAACACACTATTTCATCCAACTCATAAGAAATAAAATAGACCATTTAATAAAACAACCAACCCAAAGGGGTGGTTCTATTTTTCAGGTATTAATCCTATAACCATTCATCGAAAACCTCTTTAAATTCTTATGTCATGCTTAAAAAATGAATTCACGGATTGAATCTCATTTAAAAAGGGAGACTCTAAGATAATTTGGCCCACGACACAATGAAATATTTACAAACACTTGACATTAAAAGAATGACATGAGAAAAAAATATTGTAGGTCCTTAGTTGATAGATCATCCCATATCAACACCTAAATCAGCTAAAATCATAATAAAATTGAATAATGGTCGAACAACCAATTGATATGGAATATTATCTTTCATATAAATAGCACATAATAATCCATAAGAATTAATAACAACTAAAAAGGAATTGAGAACTCACTTATAAAAATCCAATGAAATGAGCAGCTCTTGAATTGGAGATCATATGGAAAGGCAGGATCATATCTTGGAGTAAACACCAAAAATCTATCCAATGGTGGATGTTGTGTGTTGATGTGTTGTGTGAGGTAGGGTTTATACTTACAGAATTTTATGGTAAAATGACAATTTTACATAAAATATCTAGGTCACATTGTTTAGAATAATTTTTACATGTATGAATTGGGAACCGTCATGGTTTACTGTTAAAGATTAATAATGAGTGTGGAAACTGTGAAAACCCCACTGTCAATTTTGAAAATATGGTATTACGTCTGTCCCTCCCAAATCACTCAATTTTCAGTAAACATGAACCATTTCATTTCTCCCTAATAATTGGGTTCTGATCTCTAGTCTAGCCACATAATCCCCTATTACCTTATTGATGTCAGAGGTATTGCATATATGTCCATATTTAAAAAATTAAATAGATAACTGATGAAAAATAAATGTTTATTACCTCAAAGAAGAATAGGGTTCTTACAAACATCCCCCAATAAAGCAGTTTTCCAAGAATTGCTTTACCTAGGGTGGTGAAAAACGATGTGAGAGCATTTCCAGCTACTATGATCATATATATGCCTCCTAGTCCGAAGTATCATCTTAAATTTGGATGTGAATCCATATAAACCTAAATAATGGAATGGATTGGCCTCAAAGAACCTTCAAGCAATGATCTACAAAACGAATAGGACACTCTTGGAAGGGCACATTTACCTAAATCTCATCCTTATTAGGATGAATGAAATGAGACATGTCTCAATAATAACACTATTTGTGAGATATATGGAAGATGTCATGCATAACTTGGTGCTTTTAGGTAAAATAAATTGATAGGATACCTGACTGAGTCTCTCTAGAATCTAAAATCGTTCGACATAATACTATAAAACATTACCTTGTCTCCTGATTCTCTTATTCCCCAACCTTGGTGAAACTTGTAAGAAAACCCAATCCCCATGAATGAACACTAATGGCCATCTATACTGATCGATGTATGATTTATAATGAGATTTTATAATAGTAATCTGTTTTTGGATCAACTGCAACGTCTCTATGGTCTCCTCAACAAGATGATTTCTAATCATAGCTGCTTCTATTGTATCTATCCAACATATGGGTGATCAGTATGGACAACTATAAAAAACCTCATAGGATTCCATATTTATAGTATCATAAAATAAAATTTTTGGTTTAATTCAACTCGGGGTGTATGACTCTCCCTAGTTCCACAATGATATTTGATTAATGCTCACAATATGTCCTCAAGCTCCTGAATCATAAACTCTGACTGTCTATCTTTCTGGGAGTATTATGTATTGATTAGAATCAACTATGTACCCAACACCCTCTGTATCCCTTTCCATAATAC
Source organism: Viscum album (assembly GCA_963277665.1). Classification (NCBI taxonomy): domain Eukaryota; kingdom Viridiplantae; phylum Streptophyta; class Magnoliopsida; order Santalales; family Viscaceae; genus Viscum; species Viscum album. Next base: position 693,341,169 of record OY728120.1, on the reverse strand, counting down.
TGAATTAAACTAGGAATCTATATCTAACGTTATATATAATAGGATCCAATGAAGTCATAATATCTCATGTGTGTACAACCTCTCAAACACAACAACATTGAAGGTTTCCTTGATTGGAAGAATATGTAAAACCATTGTGAGCCTCTGACTGAAACCCATACATCATATTTTGCTCAAGGTGGACTTGGTAAACGTATCATAAAATTCATCGTGAGGCCAACCCACTTCCTCTTGGGGAAGGGTAACTATTTTAATATTTTGGTTGGTCACTGGTATTTTCCTTCACCTGATGATATGTGTAACACGTCCGGACAAAACCAACTATATAATATATCATTCCCAGACACTAGTATTGACAAATAAAATCAAGATACATATTGGTGATGTCAGTATGCAATTACTAAGCTGAATTATGAAGGTATCACATAATCTCCTCAGGAATTTCATCTAAAAATTATACATGACCATGTACTCAGAGAACATAATCATTTTCAATGGTCTATCTAGGAGGAGGGTCCTCACCTTCCACACTCTCCCATAGTACTAGGCTCTCAGAATTTAATAGTTTCCTCATCCTCACAATATCCATTAGGGTAGAGGTAATAGATAAGGTTGATAGAAATGTCTTCCCATGAGTGTTTTGAACCACCAAATGCATCGTAGAGAAAAATTGATGATCTTCCACTCAATACTAGCCTACTGAGCATCCTATTATTGACTCACTATAGTCAGTGCATCAGCTACTAGATTATCATTATTAGAAATATAGAAAATCCCTACATCAATATACTATAGGTATTCCACCCAAATCTACTATATCATTTTAATATCACATGATGTAAATATATTCTTATGTATTTTTCATTCTATGTACACCCCAAAATGCTCTACCAGTAAGTAATGTCACCAATAGCTCAATTCATGGATGACTACAACAAACTCGAGATCAGGTGTCTGGTAATTCCTCTCATGTAGCCTAAAAATATGAGACTTGTACACCAAGGTTCTATCAACTTGCATAAGAAATGATCCTAGAAATATATAGGATGCATCATAGTACATATTTTACCTCATGAACAGATCTCAAAAAATCATTATCATCATTGTATTTAGTCTCCCACCCTACTCCTTAAAGGCCATCTCATGGGATTCTAGAACTAAAAACATTACATCATTCGTATTAAATCCTATAAGCAGTGTTGTAAAGAATTAGAGGTATTATATGAATAATCTATAGTAATCATCACTCCCTATGAAACTATGCACCTTATAGATTTTCTTGGGTAGATCCCAGGAAACAATAGATCTCACATTTTTTGTGTCGACAGATACTCTTGTCACAGAGATAATGTGACCCAGAAAGTGAATTTCATACATCCATTATTGGATCATTGTGATCAAAGTATATAATTGATTCTCTATTAGTGTATTCAATACAATTTAAAGATGTTTGGCATGGTTTTGTTGATTTTGAGAATACACCAAGACATTATCCACGAAAACCCAAATAAGATAATCTAGATAAGGATGGAACACTCAAGTAATCAATGTCATGAAGACTACTATCATGTTCATGAGACCGAATGACAAAAGAAAATACTCATAGAGACCATACAAGCGGTGAAAGTATATGAGAGGAATATATGATGGTCTATGACACACCTGATGATAACTAGTTCTCAAATAAATTTGTGAGAAAACATATCATCCTTAGTTCTTGTTGAATAGATCAACTATCCATTGTACATGATACAAATTCATAACCTTCAAATGGTTAAATTTTTGATATTCCACATATATCATGAGGGTATCATCAACCCTTCTTTTAAAAAGGACTTGTAAACCCCATAGAGAAGTTCTCGGCTGGGTAAATCCCATTTCCTCTAAATCCCATTACTGCCTCACGAGATCTTACATATTAGTAGTAGCCATCCTATATGGAGGAATTGTTACCCATGCATATCTAGTTAATATCATCATAGAGAATTCTACATTTCTCGCTAAAGGTAATCTTGAAAATTGATCTCGTACAATGTCCTTGAAATGATCAAATAGTGGAGGTAAATTTTCATAATAAGTTCCATGATCATTAAAATAATGGCTCATAATCTAAGATATCTTCTCAAACATCCCATGATACTCAGGTCTAGCTCGGCATGTATGGACATCCATTAACCCTTTTGAATGAACTCTTTGCCATCTCACGATGTTAAAGTCTTCCTAGGATGATAGCATTCAACGAATTCATAAAAGGGAACCAACATTTTTGTCTCAAGAATGAAAAAAAACATGTCATCTCTAGGACAAATAGGTCCCAGGTGATGTTACAACTTCCAATCTCAAGGGGGAGCTCCCTGCACTATCGTTCTCCATCTGTTCTAATTATAAATGGAGTTTCAAGAGTTATTAAGCCTTCAAATGTTATAACAATGATTTCAAGGCTATTGAAAGCAAGAAAAAATATAAATCTATCAGAGTCCCATTTATCATAAAGTATATAAGATAAAGTGTAGGCTACTAGAATAATGCCTCTGATAATATAGTGTCTAGGATCCTACTATTCAAGTGGTGATTGTACTATATATTTCATTCCTAAAGAGTGACCTTGTGATACATAATGGCTCCCCTAAATAGATCCACCTTATTTATAATATAAATCTAGGGTCTATCTACCATGACCATAATCAGTACCTCAGCCTGATCTGAAACCTGTACACTATCTCCTTACACAATGAGAAGCTACTAACCCCACTTTTGAATGTGGTGTCAGTGTTTAACCTCTCTTACAAGATACTGGTGGAAATGTTCCACAGAAGCGCTATATATGGCCCATCTTTCTACATGATTGACACTCGAATAGCTACCTTGTATAGTATGGACTCATATATCCTATCCTAACACATTAGTATCACCTCACTTAACTACCATTGTTTGTTTTATCACTACTAATATCATTTCATGGAAGCTTCAGAAGTTTAGTCATACTACTAGTCAATGATGTACCATATCGAGATGTGGAACATCCATGGCTTGATCCTCCATCATCTCTCAGGTTATGTTCTATGATAATAATATAATTCACTAACAACTATAAAATCAGTTTATATCTAGGGTTCTGAACCGTGGCTATAGTCTCATAAATCGGGGCTATAGGATATAGCCACGGTTCTCACAACTGTTTCAAGTATTTTCATAGCTATAGGGTAAATCTTATAGCCACTATTCCCAACCATGACTGGAACCCTATATCCATGGTTTGATCCATGGCTATAGCCCTATATCCAAGGTTACAACTACGGAAAGAACCCTAAATCCACGGTTTTCAACCCGTGGAATATGCTAAAATCACTCGTCGCCTATATATAGGGTCGAAACCGTGGCTATAGACATTTAACAATGGTAAGGAATCGAGGGTATATACCTATAGCTACGGTTTAAAACCATGGCTATAGGCCAACAAATTTCAAAAAAACCGGCACCATTCAGCCGGTGATGGCCCCTTGCATCATCCCCACCAACCTCTATAAAGCCCCCCACTCTCCCCCTTGCACCCCACATGCACCGTAAATCCCACCATTCACCCCTACCCCTACATCCCTCTCCCCTCCCTGGAATGACCCCACTCACCCCCTGGACAGAACCCCCCCCCCCCCCTCATCGATTCCCCCCTGGACAACCCTGCCCCTCCTAGACACCCCCTCCCCTGGAAAACCCCGGGAAAACCCCAACTAGACACCATCCCCACCTTTTGTATACCCATTTCACCACCCCTACTAGACACCCCCTTGACAGACCACCCCCCCCCCCCCTCCTGGACACCACCTCCCTCTTGGACAGACCCCCTGGACAACCCGACATGGACAGCCACCACCCCCCCCCCCCCCCCGTCCTAGACACCCTCCCTCCCTCCTGGAACCCCTGGACAACCCCACCCAAAAAACATCCCTGACCTAGACAGACCCCCCCCCCTCCTGAAAACCCACCAGGACAGACCCCCCCTCCCCATGACAACCCAACCCAGACAGCAGCCCCCACAGCTGGACAACACTTTCACCACCCCTACTGGTCCCCCCTCCTAGACACCCCCTCCTGAAAACCCCCCAAGACAACCACACCCAGAAAACAACCACCACCCCATATCATCCTCCCCTCCACCCCATAGACAGACCCCCACCCCACACATCCCATGCACCCCTTTCCCCCCTGCTGGACCCCCATAGACAACTTCCCCCTGGTGGATCCCCTGGACAGTAGCAGCTCCCGGGTGGACCTCTTGGACAATAGCCCACGCTCCCCTGCAGGACCCCCTGGACAGTAGGGCCCCCTTTCTCGACCCCCTGTACAGATGCCCCCCCCCCCACTGCTGGACCCCCAGGATAGCAACCCCCCTTCTGGGGCCCCCAAAACAGTATCCCCCCTACTGGACCCCCCTTTCACAACCCTAGCTGGACACCCCCCTTGCACCCCTGATGGAACCCCCCCAGATAGCAGCTATCACACCCCCACCCCACACATCCCTTGCACACATACCCTTGCACACCCTATGCACCCCTTCCCCCCCCCCTTTTGGACCCCCCTATACAACAGTCCCCCCTACTAGACCCCCTGGACAGTAGCCCCACCCCCCCCCCCCTAGACAGTAACCCCCCCTGCTGGACCCCCTGGATAGCCCCCCTGCTAGACCCCCTGGATAATATCCCCCCTACTAGACCCCCATGGACATCATCCCCCCTACTGGCCCCCTAGATAGAATCCCCCCTGCTGGACAACCACCCTACTGGACATCCCCCCCCCCCCCACACACATCCCTTTCACATATCCTAAGTGATCGTTAGTTAAGTAGATTGACCAAGCAGGTGATCTTCAGGATTTTCTCTTAGATGTACCTACCAAATCATAACATGTAGAGGCTTCTTTACCAAGTGCTGAGATATTTTTTCAACAGTTCCTTCTGATTCTATATCCATAGTATTTTTATAATATTTTAGAGAAAGAATTCTTTTATATTTTAGTGGAATTTTGAGTTATCAGGAACCTCCAATTATTGCATCTACATCAAGTGCTCCACCTCCCTTGGAATTATTAGATGATGATTTTATTTAGTCTATGGTAAAATAGTATTTATGTGCTATTATAGTTGATGTTCATTCATCTCATCCGGATTAATTAAGGCAGATTCTATAGAATGGGTTTTCAAGGAATAGGTTGACCAGTTGAAAGTGATGACAACTCTACTCAAGCTATTCATGGAGGAGAATATTTCTTTAGTAGAATGGAGAGATGATGGAATTTTATTATAGAATATTTCAATCTTATAAAGCCTTTCCTATATGTATCCAATACTATAGTGGCTTCCCGTAGGAAGTCAAAAGTGGAACAGTAAAGTGGACTCCAATGTTTGCACTGCTGTAGTGGTCACAATTGTGGGCCACAAGAATTCGGCCCAACCAGATCGAGCTACACTAATCCAACAATCTCACTTGCTGCATCCCTTGATGTGAAGGTGGTTAAGAGTGCCCTTTTTCTCTAAATTGTGAGATTTTGGCAGGTCCTGATGGGTACAAAAATTAATTCATTATGTTATACTGGTATATAGTTCGTGATGAGCTCCTTAACGCTATGAGGGATTTCATTAAACATGCCTCAATGCCCTATGTAATCAACTCCAATTTTATTTCCCTGATCCCAATGAAGGAAAATGTTGTGTATGTAGTGGATTTCATACCTATTTCTATTGAGAATACCTTTCCAAAAATCATTAGCAAAATTAATTATATGAGGTTAGGTCCCATTTCTTGGGGGTTATCTCTTCAAATAATCCCCCGAGACAGCCCTTTTACACCACATAGACTGCCACCCTAGACACCCTAGCCGCACCCTGCCTCCTGCCCTACAACCCCCCCCCCACGGACAGACCATGGACACCCCCTGAACAGCCCCTCCTTGATACCCCACCTGCACACTGCCCCCTGCCCTGTAGCCCCCCTGGTACCCCCCCACGAACAACCCTTGGACACCACACACACACCTTTCCATGAAGATCCCCCCGGACAGCCCTTAGACACCCCCTGGATATCCCCTCCTAGAAACCCCACCTGCACCCTCCCCCCATCCCAGTAGAACCCCCCACCCACCACCCCCCGGTCAGCCCTTGGACACCCCATCTAGATTGCCCCTCCTAGAAAATTATATATCAATCAGTACCTTCAATTCATTATGATAGAATTATAAATGAACAATGCCTTGAAACTTTTCCAAGAATTGTATTTTTCTGGATTAGTCTGAATAATAGTCTTCCAGCACTTTTAAATCATACCCTCTAGTAGGATGGTTACAAAAATAACCCTAAGTGACTAATAAATCTATATATGGATAAACATATCCTCAACCTTCAGTACCAAAACTAGTTCATCCTAAGAATCTTGTTACCCAAGAATTATTATGGGGATACTATCTTGATTCTAGGGATACTAGTTTTTCCTTCAAGATTGATTTATTCAAGTCTTTTGATTCAGTCAGGTGGAACTTCTTATGGGATGCTTTGGATCTGATTAGATTTCAGGCTAGATTCTCGTCAAGGATAAAATATGAAGCTCTACCCCAATGTTCTTGGTGAATATTAATGGCAATTTACATGGTGATTTTTTGGGGGAAATTTGGCTCAAGAATGGAGATCTGCTTTTGCCTTTCCTTTTTGTGATTTCAATGGAGTTTTTCTCGTGCATCCTGGAATACATGAGGTTGGGGGATTCTGTGGTGGAAGGTGTGGGAGGGAAGGCAGGTGGTAGGGGGATGACCGGGGGCTGGTGCTGGCTGTAATAAGAGGTAGGGGCTGGTGTGGGCTGGATTTTAGGTTGCGGGGGGCTATTGGGCATGTGGTAGGTGCTCGTGCGGGCTGGGATATAGGAGGTCAGGGGTTGGAGAGGGTTGTAAATAGTGGATGGGGTTCTTTTGATGGTGGCATAAGGCTGGCATGAGTGTTTTGTATGATGATGGGGGGTGGTGGAAGTTCTTGTGGATGGTGTGGGCTAGATTTCAGGTGGCTGGGCGCTCGTCGTAGGTGCTAGAGGGATGGTGCATGATAAATTCAAAGGTGGAATGGGGGCTGTAGCGGGCTAGAATGTTGGTGGAAGAGGCTAAAATGAAGGTGTAAGGGGGATATTGTAGGATTTATGTGGGTGGAGCCAGGGCCAAATCACGGAATTACCGTGGCGTGACCACGGTGCGACCGTGGCGGGATCACGGCGTGACCGCAGCAGGATAGTGGTGTGTTGGCCTAGTCCAATGTCATCTACTGGGAATCATCTTCCATCCAGGAACAAAGGTAGTAGGAGGAGGTAGGGCAACATTCTGGTTGTCACCCCACTGACAGAAATTGTGATTAGTCAGTCTCAACATTGATCAGAAGACTCATGGAATACTATCATTGTGAACCTTCACGGGGTGTCATCCTGGATTAGTATCAAATCACGACATTACCATGGCGTGACCGCGGCGTGCTGGCCCGGTCCAGCGACATCAATGGGGAAACATTTTCCAGCCCAGAGAAAATGGAGTTGGAGAATGCTGGACAACATTCTAGATGTCCCTTAACCCGCGAAAATTGTTATTAGTGAGTGTCGACATTGATCACAAGACTCATGCACTACTATCACTGTGAATTGTCACGGGGTGTTGTCCTGGAGCTGGGCCAAATCATGGTGTGACCACGACGTGACTGTACCATGACCGCGTCATGACCGTGGTGTGTTGTCCCCGTCCAGCAATATCTGTGGGGCACCACTTTTTGACCAAGAGTGAAGGGAGTGGGATGTGGCGGGGAAACATTCTGGTCATCACCCCGCCTGCAATAATTGTGATTAGTGAGTCTCAAAATTGATCACAAAAGTTATGGAATACTGTCACTGCGAACCGCCAGGGGTTGTCATCCTAGATCAGGGCCAAATCATGGCATTACCGCGGTGTGACTACGGCTTGACCGCGGCGTGAATGCAGTGTGTCGTCTTCTTCCAGCGACATCCACAGGGTAGCATATTCTGTCCAGGAACAAAGGGAGCAAGGGGAGGCGGGGAATCATTCTGATTTTCTCCCTGCCCGCAGATGATAGTATAGGTCAACAAATTAATATGCTATAACTATGGATTTCCAAAGAAGGTTGTAGAGAACATCATAATGAAGGAATTTCTAAAGGGAAACAAAATGATGGAAAATAATCCTACACCATACACAAACCATTTAAAAATTCAGTCACTTTTCCTAAACTTGTAAATTTTATTTATAATATTCAAAGTATGAAAAAAAGTGTCATGGTCAAGGCATATGCCTACTCGGGAAATTTGAATTGAGTTAAATGAGTATGAAAGGCCAATTTATATTAATCAAAGAAAACAAAAACCAACAATCCAGGAAAACACCAAAAAGAGGCATGTTAAATACTAAACGCAAATCTAATCATGACGCAAATATCTTTGACTACTCTTTGTATTAGAGGATAGAACACCTCCGTTTGAAGGGTTTTATTATAAAATCATGGAATTGAATTATCAAACAATTCATTTAATTATATTTAACATTTATTCTAAAACATATTAAACAGAATTCAAATGTAATAATTTAAGAAACTAGATCAACATGACTATCATTGTGACTTTTCACAGACAACGCACCTCCATTGGAGGGGTTTTATTATAAAATCATGAATATATTTATCAAAAGAAATAATCATATTAATCACTTTTTCAAGATATGTAATTCAATATAATTAAGCAGAATTAAGAAAGAAGCTAAATTCAATTTAAAACATTCATTAATTAATGATTCTAGAAGAGGGATCCAACATCAAGGTGGAACCAAACCGTCCACTTCAACTCTTGCATCTTTCTAACTAAAAGTTACTACCCCCCCCCCTATGGGTATACGCACCATCACACACATGCAAGAACACCTAACCACTATGCACACACCTTCATGGCCATTAGCATGTGCAATGGGATCCTTGCACATATGCTTATATGCATATACCAGTCTCCATTCACATGTGTATGCATTTATATATATATATATATACATGGGCACACAGATCCCCATACGTGAAAAATCACTACCATGGTTGACTATACATGTAACGGGGGAACCCACATACATATTCTTTCTTACCTATGCACACGCAGGCGAGACGCCCTTAACTTGGCTACTCGAATCCAAGGTGCATGGATCAACACACTACACAAAGGATTTTAGGAACATTAAAAAACATAAAGGATGCTACATAACTAGTGAGAAACCAACCAATGACATTAAATCCTTAACTCTATTGGAGGAACCAAATCCACCCAAACCAAAATGAAATGATCAAACACCCTACTAAATACATAATATGGAGTAAAAAACTCTGAAATCCCCAAAAACATGAGGTGCAAGACAAGTAGTAACCATATAATCTTACCTCGGATCAAAGCCAGTGGACTAAATAAATCTTAACCCATTTTCCCCCCTTCACAGAATATAATTACTATTTTTTCACAGATAGAAGTAAAATACCTATGTGTGAAATGAAACAATGAAAATAAAATAAAAACAAAACTAAAACATACCTGTCACCTGTGACTATACATGTCACCGCCCACCATATAAGAAACACAATGCCCTATGGGTCAAATCATGTTCTTGCACGAAAGGGAGAAATAAATCTATGTTTAAAAATGATACTATCAAATATTACATTCATATTAATTAACAATTATTCTTCATGTTAATGACATAAAATTAGTTTGTCATCATTTTCACCATAATTTGGTTTTGTTCGATAAATTTTATTATCCCACCTGATAATAAACGTTTAATAGAGGAATCAATTTCTAATCAAATAAAATATATCATTACAAAAAATGGATCCACACCTATGAAGAAGGTTCAACACGATAAGAAATAATGTTTTATCATATAGTCTTATGAGTTATAAATGGATAAACCAAAAAATGAAAACATTGAGAGTTATCTAATTTCCCATGTGAATATGAAATTTTCAAACAATAATAAACATGGGAAAGAAGAGAAAACCATGTTTCCACAACATTTATGTTTAGAAAGTTAGAAATAAGAATGTATAAATAAAATCATACCATTTTGAGCTACAATGAATAGTGCACCAGTGTTGAGAAAAAATCCTAATAACATAGAAGTTGATAAAAACACATTATTACCATACATGTTGATATAAATTAACACCCTAATAGAAATTTAACAAGAAATACACTTCACATATATAATTTTTTTAGGGATAATAATTTTGAAAAAAGATTATTTCATATAGTGTTATTATTCCATTGAAAAATCTACATGGAGAAAATATGAAAATACATTATTGATAATCACAACTCTCAAAACTTTTCCTCAATGTCCCCCTTCCCCACCACGATTTCACCCCTACCCCTTCCCCCTCCCCCCTGACATTTTTCCCTCCCCCCACTGCCCTCCTTGCACCCCCTGCCCCACCCACTTGCACCCCCTGCCCTGCAGACCACCACCCTCCTCCTCCCCTACAGAACACCCCTTACCCTCTGCTATACTGACCTACCCCCCTTCATGCCCCCTCTACCCACCCCCTCCCACTACCCTGCAGACCTCCCCACTACCCCCTACCCCCTCCACCCACCCACATCCCCCTCCCCCTATCCTACAGTCCTCCCCCTGCCCCCTTCCCTGCAGACCACCCCCTTCCCATGCCCACTCCACCCACCCCCATCCCCCATTCCCCTGTCCCCATGACACTTCCTAATTCCCCCTCCCCTACCCCATTCCCTCTTCCCCCTACCCTGTAAACCTCCAACTACCCCCCTTCCCCCCTCAAACCGCCACCTTCCCCCTCCTGCTACCCCCTGCCCACACACTGTATGTTTTCATCTATATGAAACTTATTCTAGTAAAGCCTCCATAAGAGTGTATAAATTGTGGGGATAATCTATCTTTTATACTTTCCAATCCAGTGGGTGCTTTGTTGATTCAGGTGTTGATAGATGTTCTTGGAATCAAGTCTTCCATTATGAGATGGTTCCCAGATGAGCATGTCTTCTTATATTAGGAATTAATAATTTGAGATAATATCTGTAATATCATCAGGGATAGTTTCCATGTTATCCATCTGATCCATGATAGTGTTTCAATTTTCTATTGATTGGAACGTTTAGAAAAAAAAATCAACCAATGGGGTGCCCAATCAGTTTTCATTCCAGAATTTGAGATGTGATTTCTTGTTGACCGTCCAGCACAAAGTCTCCATAATCCTTAGGGAGATTTCTCACAATCCAGGACATATTGAGTATTAGATGTACTTTGAGTACCCTGTGATCATTTTATTAGGATACCATGATCTGAGAAACTTTAGAGTCTCGTCCTCTTGTCAGATAACACCTGAGAAATCAGTCTTGGTGATTTCCTTCTAAACTTCATGCAAGGAGAATTCAAGAGAATTTTTTTCATCCAGTAGACTTAATTTCCCTTCAATCTGATCATAAAAATTTTTAGTATCAAGATGAAAATATGAGGGTTATTATTAGATCTATATTTACCCCATGTGTCCTGGATAATCTTTCAGCACTCTGATAGAGGAGACCACGCGTTATTGAACATGAATTTTTCTCCAATTTCTGATCTCTTTTTGACTTTTGTGATGTGTTCGAATCCATAGTCTTGTGGAAGGATTTAATTGCTTTATGAATTTTCTCATGTTTCTTAGGGGCCATGGATGACTCTTCTTATACCTGATCCCTGATAGGTGTAATATACGCTAGATTATCCATCATCTTCTTAGGTTGATCACAAATATCCATCCCTATTTCAGTGGACCGCTTTTATTCTGTTGCACTCAAAACTATGGAAATTCCACTAGATATGGAATCATTAAAATCCCTTGAAATAAGATCCATCATGAATTCATTATCTTGAATGTCAATAGAAATTGAAAGGATGTCCGAAGTCAGCTGCTTTCGAAACTCAAAATCATGGTAATGTGTTTCTGTTGTATCTGTAACCTGTTCAGTAGCCATGTTTCCATTAGGCACCATATTTGTTTTCTCCTGCACAATTACATCATTTCCAGCATACCCATCAAGTATGTGCTCATCCTTCTCCACCAATGCATCCCATGATGAACTATCCCCAGTAGTATTTTCCCATAGCAATCCATTATTTTCATCATTTTAATTCTTGAGTCTCCAGTTTACAGAATCAACATTTTTCTCTCTTGAAACTTCTCTCCAATCCTTGTTCGTGTTGGAAGGATGGACCATATTCTGGAAAAATCGACACTACTGCAGAGTATGTACAATAATTTTATAGTTATTAAATAATTGAGGAAGTTTCTTGATTTCAAATCTAACCTCAATGTGTTGGCAATTTTCAAACATGGAAATTCAGTTTGGTGGAGGCACTTCCATATTTATCTCCATTAGAACCCCTGCATACAAGCCAAGTTCACCATTTATCATTTTCTTATCAATATTCATCATCATGGTGTTACCATTCATGGGTTTTTCAAGTGGATTTATGGTATAACATTAGGTGTTTTAGTTTACCATGGATGTCCATTTATTTCTTGGGAATGAACATCAAATTCTTCAAATATGTTTTGGGACTCGATCTAGCAGATAACCTATACCTAAGCTTTTTCATCATATATCAAGATAACCATTATAGAAATATTAATATTAACATTTATGAAAGAAAATGTAGCTTCATTTTTGATCTGAAATCTTGATCCAGGAAAATCTCAACGAATGTTTGTGATTGATACATTCATTTTTGTTAGTTGAAGTAAACTCTTAATTCATTGAATAAACATGGAATATAAATAAATTCAAGGGCTATATTCATATTCATCCTTGAAAAAACTAGTGGTAATTAGAAAACAATTTTCTAAAACCATAAAGAAATTATGGAAACATGTTTTCAAATCCATCAGGAAATTATTGAATTCAAAATAAAGGTTTAGGTAGGCAGAACCTACCTCAACCTCAAGACATGTTTTCTTTTGACAATGACAACTCGAATAATATTTTTTCCACTTTAATGCATATGCAAATTCACATATATATAAATACATCTAGCCCCTATGCAAATATTTATATTGCCAAATATTCACAGGAGAGTCCTTAGATGTATGTTTATACATGCATATACCCCTATACACATACAATAGTATACATTTTTCATATCAATATATAATCACATGTAGCCCCAATATATTTATTCATACTACCATGAGTGAATATATATAAAGAGGGAACATATATATTTAAATGTCTACCTGTACATTCACATGTATGTCTTCATCAATTGCGACTCAAATCATCCTTATAAAAACTGAAAACGCATTCCAAAAATATAAGGAACCTGTAAATCAAAAAAACCCAAATTAAAATTGTGTCAATGAAAAAAAGGCAATAAAAATTAACCAAATAAGATTTTTAACTCACTATCATCGATGGTGGTGGAATGAACTGGCCTCACCATAAGAATCCACCTATAACAAAATAGTTCTAAATGAAATGAGATATAATGAATGCTTAAATACATGTGATTAGTGTTTCAACTATACATGATAAATGAGACATGAATCCATAATCACAATGAACAAATAATATTCTGCCGATAAAATAGAAATTAAAAGGATGATCAAAGTGTAGCATGAAAAAGGAGGATACAAAGCTCCTCCTAGACACCCCTCCCTCTACGAAGCCCATCCCTCTCCCCCCTCCTGGACAACTTGTTCTTGCAAAAAATTGTGGGCTTAAAAAAATTCCATTATATTCAATAATAATTAAAAAGATAAATATATAGTAATTATATCAATTAAAAAGTTGAACTAGTAAAGGTAGACAATTAGAAGTCGAAATTCCCTTTTTGAAGACCGCAATGAAAACCATAGGCCACAGACTACACAACACCCATTTTCAGCTCACTATTTCTAATAGATAAATATTATAGGCAAAAAAAATGAACTTCAACAATGAAAAAACGAATGAGTTGGTTTTCTAACTCATACCACGGAAAAAAATAAAGGTTCAAGATTTAGTGTAAACATGAGGTGTAATGATCATGCACCATCATGTAATTGGAAGATGATACAAACATGACTTATAATAAAACATCATAAATGAAGAAAAGTATTGACAGTATGATCCAAAAAGAACAAGAAAATTCCATACAAAAAATCATGTGGAAACAACCACTTTTTCCGCTCTTCCATAATTAGAAGTGATTCACATCATCAACAAAAATGTCTTCATATTCCTCTCGGACCAACCAGACAGTCATGTAAATTAGCATGGTCCAGCCCTCTGTCCAAGATAATCAAATGCAAATTCAATTGAGCGTGGTTATATGAAATATAAATTTAAATAATTCTATATATAAACATTAACAAATAGTCTTCAATAAGAATTTCTTTAACCAAAATCATGATTTCATAAGGATTATCCAAGTGAAGCCTGAAAAACACAAGTTATTTCAAATTCAATAGCTAGATCTAATTAAGACCTCAAAACATGATTGCCACTAATTTGCAAGTCCAATCTTGAAATGTAATATAATTGAAAATTAAAAATAATAAATTTTATGGTGAAAATGGATAGGAAACCACAAGTTCAAGGAAGTAAATAATCATTAATTCTCCTCACACCTACACTAACATAACACCCCCTTCCTAGACACCCCTCCCCCTACAAACCCCTCCCCCACTTCCCTCATGGAAAATTTTCTCTTGCAATAAATAGTGAGCATGAAAGTCATCTAGATGATACAATAAGAATTTAAAAGATGAATATATAGTAATGATATCAATTAAAATGTTGAACTTGTATAGGTAAACAATTAAATATTGTAATTCCCCTTTTGATGCCATCAATGAAAACTGTAGACCACATGCTGCACAACACCCATTTTCATCTCACTATTTTTTATAGGTAAATATGAAATGAAAAATGAATGAACCAAAATAGTGAATAAATGAATGAGTTTGTTTTCAATCTCATACCCTGTAAAAAATTTAAGGTTCAAGATACAGTGAAAACATGAGGTGCAATGAGCATGCACCATCATATAATCGGACGAGGATACAAACATGAATTATATTAAAACTTCATATAATGAGGAAAAGGACACACTGTTTTAGCCAGAAAGCACAGAAAAACTCTATCAAAAAATCATGTTGCAGCATCCACTTTTTCTGCTATTCCATATTTATATGTTTTTCAATTCATCAATAAAAAGTCTTCATAATCCTCTCGGACCAACATGATAATCATGTAAAGAAGCATTGTCCAGCCCTCTTTCCATGTCAATCAAATGAAAATTCAACCGAGAATGATTATATGAAATATAAATTTTATTAATTATACAGATAGGCATTAACATATAGTCTTCAATAAGAACATCCTGAAACAAAAGCATTGTTCCAAAAGGATGATAAAAGTGCAGCATGAAAAACACCCTTGATTTCTAATTCAATAGGTAGATCTGATTAATACCTCAAAACATGCATTCCACTAATTTTAAACTAAAATATAGAAATTTAATACAATAGAAAATTAAAAATATTACATTTTATTGTGAATAGAGATAGGGAACCACATGTGAATGAAAGGATTTAATCATTTATTCTTCTCACACCTACAATAATATCACACCCCCATCCTAGATACCCCTCCCACTACAAAGCCCCTCCCCCTCCCCCTCCTGGAAAAATTGTTCTTGAAATAAATCATGAGCCTGAAAATCATCCTGCATATAAAAAAATAATTACAAAGATGAATATATAGTAACGATATCGATTATAAAGTTGAACATGTACTGGCAGAAAATCCGAAGTCGAAATTACGATTTTGAAGCCAGTAATGAAAACCATAGACCACAGGCTACAGAACCCAAATTTTTAGATCAATATTTTGGATAGGTAAATATTCAATGAAAAAAGAATGAACTACAATGGTGAAAAAATGAATGAGTTGGGTTTTCAACTTATACCCTGGGAAAAAATTGAAGGTTCAAGATACAGTGAAAACATGAGGTGCAATGAGCATGAACCATCATGTAATTGAAAGAGGATACAAACATAACTTATAATAAAACATAATATAATAAATTAAAGGACTCACCATATGATCCAAAAAGCGCGGCAAAACAACTATCGAAAATTTTGTTGCAACATCCACTTTTTATTCTCTTCCATAATTATAAGTGTTTAACTTCATCAACAAAAAGTATTCATATTCCTCTCAGACCAACCTGAAAATCATGTAAATAAGCCATATCCATACCTCTATCCATGAAAATAAAATGTAGATTCAACTGAGCATGATTATATGAGATATAAATTTAAATCATTCTATAGATAGGCAATAACAGATATTTTTCAATATGAATGTCCTTAAACAAAAGCATGATTCCAAAAGGATGATCAAATTGCAGCATGCAAAACACCAGTGATTTCTAAATCAATAGGTAGATCGTGTAAAGACCCGCAAATTTCAAGGAAATTTTTTTTTCTTAATTTTCTTTGGAATTTTTCAAGAGCGCAGCTTCAGACGGCACCTGATTCCGAGGCCCGGTGTGCCCGGAATCAATTTCCGAAGTTTGGCTCGGGTACGTTCAGTGAACGGACGAGCTGGTTTTTCTATCTTTTGAACCGGTGCCTGGAATCGAATTCTGAGGGCACCGATGAAATCGCAGCGCCGGTTTTTTCTTAGAAACGCCTCTTCCGGAGTTGCGTTTGCTCAGACGTGGTTTTTAAATTTTGGGGCTTTAAGTCAGAAATAAAATAAAGTTTGTGCGACAACTTTATTTTATTTCACTTAAGCTGCTTGGAAGTCACTTGGAAGCCACTTGAACTGAGTTGAACTGAATAGGATGCTATCCAGAAATATCATACCCCTTGGTAGGATATTTGTGCGGTGGGGCCCGCACGAGCCCCGCCGTTTCTTTCGCTAAGTAACGCACCCGCGAAAACCCGTCAAAGTAACTGAAAAGTCAACCGACGCGTTTTCTTTAATTCTTAACAGACCATTTAATTGGGCAGTTTGTTTCGTAAATTAAATGGGCTGTTTCGCTCGTTGAATTAATTCAACGAACTGATGGGTCGTTACTTACGCTTTTGCGTTTGTTGGCATGTTTATAAAATAAGACCAACCTAAAAATCCTTTGAAAGGATTTGAGAGGATCTTGTTTCTTCATCTCCCCACGAAGAACGCGAAGAACGCGAAGAACGCGAAGAACGCCGGCGACCGGAATTCGACGACGCACACCGAGATCTGCGACGTCGACGAGCTCTACCCGCGACGTTCTTCGGCGACGCCTCTTCTTCCGCGGCCGATCCTCGTTCGGCAACAAAGGTGAGAATCGAATCTTCTAATTCTTCCCTTTTTATAATTCGATGACAACAGATTTAATTAATTAAATCCGTTTGCTCTTGATCCAGAGATTGGCGACGCGATGCCGGATACCGCGACGACGCGACGATTATCCTTCTTCCGCGACGAGAAATTCCGCGACGACCTCTCGTCCGACGACGACGACAAGGTAAGGGTTGATTTGAAATATTTTCCTTTCCCGTGATTTTATTTCTTTTAAAATAAAGAACCGATCACGGAACAATTTTAAATTTATTTAAAATTGTTGATTGATTATTTCTTGTTTCTCCCGTTGTTTATGACTAACGCGGAGGGTGCGGGTCTAACGAACAAGACCCGGCAACCCTCCGCCGATCTTCCTTTTTGTGCGGATTTGGCGGGCGACGGTAAAAGCACGACGCAAGGGCCAATTGTTGATTCCGCAGTGAAGGACGCGTCCCGGGAGGAATAACGGCGCAGACGGGAGGCAAAACGGGCCACCGGAGCAACTCCGGCGGCCTGCGGAAGGCGGCGGCGGCGCCCGGCGTGCCGCCGGAGGAGTCCGCCGCGGCTCGGCCGCGGCGGCGGCGAACCGCCGGACCGCGTCCGCGGTCCGGCCACCCAGCACGCGGCCCGCGCGGGCCGCGTTTCTCCAAAGCCGCGGGTCAAACCCGCAGCGGCTCATTCGGCCGCTCGGCCGAAGCCGAGCCGGCCGGGTCGGGCCGGGTCGGGCCGACCCGGTTCGGCCGACCCAAGGGGGGGGTTCGGGCCGGGTCGCCCCGGGCCCAGAACCCCCGTTTCGGGCCCTCTTCGGTCATTCGCCCATATCTTGGGCCTGGGACCTCCGATTGACGAACCGTCAGCGGCTATGCGATCCTTGGATCGAGACGGTCATTTCGGTATATTATACTCAAGGTTTAGGAAGACTTTGGGTTCGGCCGGGTTGGTTCGTACACGAAACCAACCGGGCCCTCGGAGCGGAAACGCTCATAACTTGAGCTACGGACGTTCGATCGACGTACCGTCAGCTGTGGTAGTTTCCTCTAAGTGAGACGGAACTTTTGGCATGCTCCGCCCGAGGATCGGATACAGGAGGAGTACGGTCGGGTTGGTTTTGCCCTAAAAACCAACCGGGCCCCTGGGACGAAAATGCCAATAACTCTCAGACCGGGCGTCCGATTGACGCGCCGTCTGTTGCGTTGAGATCCTGTTGTCGATACGGAACTTTTGGATACATCAACTTCGGACTACGTGTCAGTTGATGTATCAGCCTCTCGGCTCGTGGAGCGGACCCTCCTAAACGAGCTCGCTTTGTGCGGGAACCCTAGCGCTGGCTGTGACTTCGACGACAGAGCAGAGATCCTCCGTGGACTGCGACGACAGCAGAGCAGAGATCCTCCGTGGACTGCGACGACGGCAGAGCAGAGATCCTTCGTGGACTGCGGTGACGACTGTGCAGAGATCCTCAGTGGACTGCATCGACTACTGCACTCAGCGATCCTACGTGGATCAGTGCCCGATCTTGTGTGGGTCCTACTACCGGTTCTGTGTGAGCCACTGCCTACCGGTTCTGTGTGAGCCATTGCCTACAGGTTCTGTGTGAGCCCGATCCTGTGTGGGTCTTCTGCGGGGGTTAGTACCTATCGATCCTTCGTGGGTCCGACGACTTAGATGGATCAGTGATCATCTTTGACGTAATCTGAAAAAGTATACCTGGTTGAGCTGAATCTTATGTTACTCTCCTTTGTGGATTGTGTTGAACTATCCTATGTGGATTTACTATTTACTCTCCTTGTGGATTTGAGTCTTGCTTTCCTTTGTGGATTGAGTTGTTCTTGAGCTCGTGAGCAGAGCTAGAATTGGGGACTTAGGTATATGTATGGCATATACCTAAGTCGAGTCAGATGTTACTTCGTGATTGCATCTTTCTTTTGTGCTATATCCTTTGTGGATTTCGGGAGACCTTCGGGGGTCTCGGGGTCCTTACTGAGTAGCTTGTACTCACCCCTGCACGGGCTATGCCCGCACCTTGTTGTGTTGGTTGCAGACGACGGACAGCGCTGATCACGGTTGGGGCGTGGAGCAGGACGGTACCTGGAGGTGGACCACTGGGAGGGACGTGCTCGGAGCGGACGTGGGACCCGAGGAGCCTGGAGACTATCTGTACCCACCCTTCAGGTGGGATTTCCAGTGGACGACACGAGGCCGCCGTCTTTTCTTCAGTTGCTGTACTTTACCTTTTCAGTTGTACTTTACAGTTGGGCTAGTATTCCGGCCCCCTTTACTTTTCTGCACTGTAGTTACTTTCCGCTTGCTGACTCTGTGTGGTTGTTACTTATAAAGGCAATGCCTTCCCTGTTTACTGGGATTTTACGCCTTGGTGCTAGTCGCCAGCCCCTGGCCTATGGAAGGCGGGCTTGGGGTAGTCACAGCACGGGCCCCGAGGACGGGTCGTGACAAATTGGTATCAGAGGTGGTCGGTTCTACCGCAGACTCTGATCGTCTTTTCTTTCTATATGAAGCAATAGTGTTTAGTGCACTGAGTGTGGTTATCAGTTCAGGGAGCCCAGTGTTGGTGCGGCGGCCGACGTATCCGTACACCAGGACCCTGACTCCTGATTTCCGACTTAATGCATGAAAACATTGATTGCGTGTGTGTTTCAAGTCTTCTTTGTGATTACTTGTGTCAGCTCACCGGGTATACTGATATGCTTCATGAAAGTCTCAAGTTTTCCATGTGATTACTTGTGCCAGCTCACCAGGTATACTGTTCTTACTGTGGTGCTCTTGTTCTCCTTTTCAGGATGGCCCCACGACGACATCCAGCTAGGGTTCCGAGTGTAGGGTGCGACGGCAGTCCACCGAGCGACGAGGCCTCAGTGCAGGGCCCTTTGCCAGCAGTGGCACCGGCGGTAGCTTTACCCGCCGAGCCACCGATGCTACCAGTACCAGACGCTGACGATGCACGTCGCCTCAGGGCACTGCATGAGTTTCAGAGCCAGCGACCGCCCAGGTTTCGCGGTGAGGTGGACCCCCAGGCCGCCGAGGACTGGCTAGAGGCGGTGGTACGGATCTTTCGGCTAGTGAGGACACCAGCGGATCTCATGGTGATTCTCGCGGCGAGCCTCCTGCAGGCGGCGGCAGGACGATGGTGGAGCTTGATGCTCCAGGTTCACGATGAGGCGTCCTTGCTCTGGGCGGACTTCGAGAGCCTCTTCCGCTCTGAGTTCGTCCCGGCCACCCTCCGAGCGGTGCGCATCCAGGAGCTTCTCCAGCTGCGCCAGGGCAGCATGACGGTCACTCAGTACGCGGCGAGGTTCACTGACCTATCTCGCTACTCGACCGACATGGTACGGGACCCCTTCTTCCGGGCCCAGACCTTCGAGCAGGGCTTGCGACAGGAGATTCAGGCGTCGCTGATCTCCCTCAGCATTCCGACCCAGGCGGGAGTGCTGGAGCGAGCCCTCCTGATCGAGAGCTTCCTGGCAGAGCCTTCTTCAGCGGCGAGACCTAGCGCAGGGCGGCAGGTAGCTGAGTCTTCGGCAGCAGGTAGCCGACGGTTGAATCTCGGGTCCAGGCAGACCAGACCCCCACGCAGACGGCCTCAGGACACCGGCTCAGCAGTACGGGGCACACAGCGGAGTGCCAGCCTTCCGAGAGGCAGGTTGTGCTACTCCTGCGGCGGGCAGGGTCACATGGCTCGTGACTGCCCGACTCGCCGATCAGAGGAGCAGCAGACGGTGGAGGGGCCACCCAGGCAGAGGCAGAGGGTCGACCGTGGCGGTCCGCAGGGAGGAGGCGGACGAGGCAGAGGAGCTGGCCGAGCAGCGGGTGGTGGGCGACGCTTCCAGGCTCTACCCCCACCACCACCAGGAGGGCCACCTCGACCACAGGGAGCTGGTGGGCAGGGACAGGCCCAGCTCCAGGCAGTGGAGGCCTACGACCCCGACATACCAGAGATGATTCGAGGTACGATCTGTGTCTATTCCACCCTTGCTGCAGTACTTATAGACACAGGAGCGAGTCACTCTTTCATAGCCCCTGCCCTTGTTCGGAGCTCGGAGATTCCGACTGAGCCGCTGGCTCGATCTTTACGGCTAGAGACTCCTACGGGAGCAGACTCGACGATTACGCACTGGTGCCGGCAGTGTGAGCTTACTCTAGGAGGCGAGAGCTTCGGCTGGGATCTCCTTGTAGCGGCGTCGAGGCCTTACGACGTCATCTTGGGCATGGATTGGCTATCCACGGTTCATGCCCAGATCGACTGTTTTAGGCGCAAGGTGCGATGTGTTCGCACCGACGGGAGCAGGATTACCTTCACCGGCGAGAAGGGAACCTTTGCAGCACAGGATGGACTTCCGCGGAGGAGAGTGCAGCCCATCTCTCATCAGTTGGCTAGCCTCATCCTAGGAGCAGTGGACGTGCGGAGTCCATCTTTTCCTGCAGTGGTGGACCAGTACGTGGACGTCTTTCCCGACGACGTTCCAGGGATACCTCCTCATAGAGAGGTAGACTTTTACATCGAATTGTACCCCGGGACAGCCCCGATATCTACTCCAGCATATCGGATGGCCCCCGCCGAGCTTCGGGAGCTGCGGGTACAGTTGGAGGACTTGCAGAGCAAGGGGTTTATCCGACCCAGTGTTTCACCCTGGGCTTCCCCGATTTTGTTCGCCAAGAAGGCGGACGGGAGCTTGCGACTGTGTGTCGACTATCGTCGCCTGAACCAGGTGACAGTGAGGAACAAGTATCCGCTCCCACGGATTGATGACCTCTTCGATCAGCTCAAGGGAGCGCGGTGGTTCTCGAAGATAGACCTCCGGTCAGGCTATCATCAGCTCAGAGTTCGAGACGAGGACGTGCAGAAGACGGCCTTCAGGTGTCGGTATGGCCATTATGAGTTCTTGGTTATGCCGTTCGGCGTAACCAATGCTCCAGCAGTGTTCATGAGCCTCATGAACAGGATCTTCCAGCCATACCTCGACCGATTTGTCGTGGTCTTCATTGACGACATTTTGGTATACTCGACGACTGAGGAGGAGCATGCCTACCACCTGCGAGTTGTGCTAGACATGCTCCGAGAGCACCAGCTTTATGGCAAGCTCTCAAAATTCCAGTTCTGGTTACGTGAGGTCCATTTCTTGGGGCACGTCATTTCTAAGGCGGGAGTTGCAGTGGACCCCGCGAAGATCGAGGCAGTGCTAGCTTGGGAGCCACCCAGGAGCGTGACAGAGGTGCGGAGCTTCTTGGGCCTAGCCGGATACTATCGGATATTTGTGCCAGACTTCTCCAGAGTTGCGGCCCCACTCTCAGCGTTGATGAAGAAGGGGAAACCCTTCGTGTGGTCAGACAGATGTCAGCAGAGCTTCCAGGAGCTGAGACAGAGATTGACCAGCGCACCTATCTTGAGGTTTCCTGAGGAGGGAGTTAGATACGTAGTTTACTGCGATGCATCAGGGACTGGACTCGGGTGCGTCCTGATGCAGGAGCGGGCCGTGATCGCCTACGGATCACGTCAGTTGAGGCCGCATGAGCAGAACTACGCCACTCATGACCTGGAGTTAGCAGCAGTGGTCTTCGCTCTGAAGACTTGGCGGCACTATCTGATGGGCGAGCGCTTCACAGTCTTTTCTGACCACCAGAGTCTCTGGTATATCTTCTCTCAGAAGGACCTGAACCTAAGACAGCGGAGATGGCTTGAGTTCCTCCAGGACTATGACTTTGAGATAGTCTATACTCCTTGGAAGGGGAATGTGGTAGCCGATGCCCTCAGCAGGAGGACGGGCATTCAGCTACATGAGGAGGCGACGGAGCAGCTAGCCTCCTTACAGATATCCTTTGTGGATAAAGACGTAGCAGCCTTTCTTCAGTCTCTCACAGTCTCTCCTCCACTTCTACAGCGGGTCAGAGAGGCTCAGCGTGGGGACGCTGATTGTGAGACCTGGCGTGCACTGATATCCTCAGGTCAGGCGCCTGATGGCTTCTCCCTTGGAGCAGAGCACGACATCCTTTTCAGAGGACGTACCTTCGTACCAGTTGCTTTACGAGAGGAGGTGCTGAGAGAGTTTCACACTTCTCCCTTAGCGGTATATCCCAGAGTGGCGAAGATGTACCAGGATCTCAGACGACAACAATGGTGGCCGGGCATGAAGAAAGCTGTGGCTGAGTTCGTTTCGCGATGCCTCACCTACCAGCAGGAGAAGGCAGAGCATTAGGTACCAGCAGGCTTGGTACAACCCTTGGAGGTCCCGGAGTGGAAGTGGGACGGCATATCTATGGACTTCGTGACTGGACTTCCACGCACTTCCAGAGGTCACGACTCCATTTGGGTGATTGTCGACCGACTCAACAAGTCGGCACACTTCTTACCCATCAGAGAGCAGGGCTCAGTGGAGAGCTTGGGACGTCTTTACGTCCACGAGATCGTACGGCTTCACGGTGTGCCATCGTCTATCGTCTCCGATCGAGATGCTCGTTTCACTTCCCGGCTTTGGAAGGGGTTGCAGGAGGCGTTCGGGACGCGGCTCCATCTGAGCACAGCCTTCCACCCTCAGACGGATGGTCAGACGGAGAGGACCATACAGACACTCGAGGACATGCTCCGTGCATGTGTTCTCGACTTTGGTCGCAGCTGGGAGGACCACCTACCCTTGGTGGAGTTCGCGTACAACAACAGCTACCACTCCACCAACGGGATGGCACCATACGGGGCGTTGTACGGCAGACCCTGCAGATCACTGTTGTGCTGGACAGACCCTGGGGAGTCAGCACTCGTGGGACCAGAGATGGTCGGAGCCACGACAGAGAAGGTCCAGATCATCCAGGAGAGGATGAGGACAGCTCAGAGCCGGCAGAAGTCATATGCTGACAGGAGGTGGAGGCCACTAGAGTTCGAGGATGGCGACCACGTCTTTTTGCGTGTCTCACCTCGACGTGGTTTACGGAGATTTGGCCGAGGCGGCAAGTTGTCTCCACGCTTCATCGGGCCTTTCCAGGTCCTCAACAGGATAGGAGATGTGGCTTATCGCCTGGCTCTACCACCTCAGTTGCACCGGGTGCACAACGTCTTTCACGTGTCTCAGCTGAGGAGATACGTGCACGACCCGACGCACATCATCGACTTTGGGGAGCTGGACGTGGACGATGGGGTGACTTTTGCGGAGGTCCCAGTGGAGATCGAGGATCGACAGGAGCGGGTCCTACGTGGGCGGTCGATTCCTCTTGTGCGCGTCAGATGGCAGCACGGGAACCTCCAGGAGAGCACTTGGGAGCGGGAGGCTCAGATGCGTGCTCAGTACCCCCATTTGTTCCCCTAGTTTTTGATGTATCTTTACGGGGACGTAAAGCCCTGAGGTGGGAGTAATGTAAAGACCCGCAAATTTCAAGGAAATTTTTTTTTCTTAATTTTCTTTGGAATTTTTCAAGAGCGCAGCTTCAGACGGCACCTGATTCCGAGGCCCGGTGTGCCCGGAATCAATTTCCGAAGTTTGGCTCGGGTACGTTCAGTGAACGGACGAGCGGGTTTTTCTATATTTTGAACCGGTGCCCGGAATCGAATTCTGAGGGCACCGATGAAATCGCAGCGCCGGTTTTTGCTTAGAAACGCCTCTTCCGGAGTTGCGTTTGCTCAGACGTGGTTTTTAAATTTTGGGGCTTTAAGTCAGAAATAAAATAATGTTTGTGCAACAACTTTATTTTATTTCACTTAAGCTGCTTGGAAGTCACTTGGAAGCCACTTGAACTGAGTTGAACTGGATAGGATGCTATCCAGAAATATCCTACCCCTTGGTAGGATATTTGTGCGGTGGGGCCCGCACGAGCCCCGCCGTTTCTTTCGCTAAGTAACGCACCCACGAAAACCCGTCAAAGTAACTGAAAAGTCAACCGACGTGTTTTCTTTAATTCTTAACAGACCATTTAATTGGGTGGTTTGTTTCGTGAATTAAATGGGCTGTTTCGCTCGTTGAATTAATTCAACGAACTGATGGGTCGTTACTTACGCTTTTGCGTTTGTTGGCATGTTTATAAAATAAGACCAACCTAAAAATCCTTTGAAAGGATTTGAGAGGATCTTGTTTCTTCATCTCCCCACGAAGAACGCGAAGAACGCGAAGAACGCGAAGAACGCGAAGAACGCCGGCGACCGGAATTCGACGACGCACACCGAGATCTGCGACGTCGACGAGCTCTACCCGCGACGTTCTTCGGCGACGCCCCTTCTTCCGCGGCCGATCCTCGTTCGGCAACAAAGGTGAGAATCGAATCTTCTAATTCTTCCATTTTTATAATTTGATGACAACGGATTTAATTAATTAAATCTGTTTGCTCTTGATCCGGAGATTGGCGACGCGACGCCGGATACCGCGACGACGCGACGATTCTCCTTCTTCCGCGACGAGCAATTCCGCGACGACCTCTCGTCCGATGACGACGACAAGGTAAGGGTTGATTTGAAATATTTTCCTTTCCCGTGATTTTATTTCTTTTAAAATAAAGAACCGATCATGGAACAATTTTAAATTTATTTAAAATTGTTGATTGATTATTTCTTGTTTCTCCCGTTGTTTATGACTAACGCGGAGGGTGCGGGTCTAACGAACAAGACCCGACAACCCTCCGCCGATCTTCTTTTTTGTGCGGATTTGGCGAGCGACGGTAAAAGCATGACACAAGGGGCAATTGTTGATTCCGCAGTGAAGGACGCGTCCCGGGAGGAATAACGGCGCAGACGGGAGGCAAAACGGGCCACCGGAAGAGTCCGTCGCGGCTCGGCCGCGGCGGCGGCGAACCGCCGGACCGCGTCCGCGGTCCGGCCACCCAGCACGCGGCCCGCACGGGCCGCGTTTCTCCAAAGCCGCGGGTCAAACCCGCGGCGGCTCATTCGGCCGCTCGGCCGAAGCCGAGCCGGCCGGTCCGGTCGGCCGGGCCGCGCCCAGGCCGGACCGGACCCGGCCTAGGCAGGTCAGGCCGGGTCGGGCCGACCCGGTTCGGCCGACCCAAGGGGGGGGGTTCGGGCCGGGTCGCCCCGGGCCCAGAACCCCCGTTTCGGGCCCTCTTCGGTCTTTCGCCCATATCTTGGGCCTGGGACCTCCGATTGACGAACCGTCAGCGGCTACGCGATCCTTGGATCGAGACGGGCATTTCGGTATATTATACTCAAGGTTTCGGAAGACTTTGGGTTCGGCCGGGTTGGTTCGTACACGAAACCAACCGGGCCTTCAGAGCGGAAACGCTCATAACTTGAGCTACGAACGTCCGATCGACGTACCGTCAGCTGTGGTAGTTTCCTCTAAGTGAGACGGAACTTTTGGCATGCTCCGCCCGAGGATCGGATACAGGCGGAGTACGGTCAGGTTGGTTTTGCCCTAAAAACCAACCAGGCCCCTGGGACGAAAATGCCAATAACTCTCAGACCGGGCGTCCGATTGACGCGCCGTCTGTTGCGTTGAGATCCTGTTGTCAATACGGAAATTTTGGATACAACAACTTCGGACTACGTGTCAGTTGATGTATCAGCCTCTCGGCTCATGGAGCGGACCCTCCTAAACGAGCTCGCTTTGTGCGGGAACCCTAGCGCTGGCTGTGACTTCGACGACAGAGCAGAGATCCTCCGTGGACTGCGACGACAGCAGAGCAGAGATCCTCCGTGGACTGCGACGACGGCAGAGCAGAGATCCTTCGTGGACTGTGGCGACGACTGTGCAGAGATCCTCAGTGGACTGCATCGACTACTGCACTCAGCGATCCTACGTGGATCAGTGCCCGATCCTGTGTGGGTCCTACTACCGGTTCTGTGTGAGCCACTGCCTACCGGTTCTGTGTGAGCCATTACCTACAGGTTCTGTGTGAGCCTGATCCTGTGTGGGTCTTCTGCGGGGGTTAGTACCTATCGATCCTTCGTGGGTCCGACGACTTAGATGGATCAGTGATCATCTTTGACGTCATCTGAAAAAGTATACCTGGTTGAGCTGAATCTCATGTTACTCTCCTTTGTGGATTGTGTTGAACTATCCTATGTGGATTTACTATTTACTCTCCTTGTGGATTTGAGTCTTGCTTTCCTTTGTGGATTGAGTTGTTCTTGAGCTCGTGAGTAGAGCTAGAATTGGGGACTTAGGTATATGTATGGCATATACCTAAGTCGAGTCAGATGTTACTTCGTGATTGCATCTTTCTTTTGTGCTATATCCTTTGTGGATTTCGGGAGACCTTCGGGGGTCTCGGGGTCCTTACTGAGTAGCTTGTACTCACCCCTGCACGGGCTATGCCCGCACCTTGTTGTGTTGGTTGCAGACGACGGACAGCGCTGATCACGGTTGGGGTGTGGAGCAGGACGGTACCTGGAGGTGGACCACTGGGCGGGACATGCTCGGAGCGGACGTGGGACCCGAGGAGCCTGGAGACTATCTGTACCCACCCTTCAGGTGGGATTGCCAGTGGACGACACGAGGCCGCCCTCTTTTCTTCAGTTGCTGTACTTTACCTTTTCAGTTGTACTTTACAGTTGGGCTTGTATTCCGGCCCCCTTTACTTTTCTGCACTGTAGTTACTTTCCGCTTGCTGACTCTGTGTGGTTGTTACTTATAAAGGCAATGCCTTCCCTGTTTACTGGGATTTTACGCCTTGGTGCTAGTCGCCAGCCCCTGGCCTATGGAAGGCGGGATTGGGGTAGTCACAGCACGGGCCCCGAGGACGGGTCGTGACAGATCTGATTAATAACTCAAAACATGATTGCCCCAAATTTTCAACTCCAATCTATAAATGTATACAATAGAAAATTATAAATACTACATTTAATGGTGAAAAGTGATATGGAACCACAAGTTCACCGAAGGATATAATCATTCATTCTCCTCACACCTACACTAATATAACACCCCCTCCTAGACACCCCTCCCCTTACAAAGACACACCCCTCCCCCCTCTAGAAACATTGTTATTGAAATAAATCATGACCTTGAAAATCTTCCAGCAGATACAATAAGAATAAATATGATTAATATATATTAATGATATAAATTAAAAAGATGAACTTGTACATGCAGACAATCCAAAGTCAATACTCCCCTTTTGATTCCATCAATAAAAACCATAGACCACAGGCCACACAACCCCCATTTTCTGCTCACTATTTCTGATAGGTAAATATTCAATGCAAAACGAATGAACTACAACAGTGAAAAAATGAATGAGTTGTTTTTCCAACTCATACCCCAAGAAAAAATTTAAGGTTCAAGATACAAAGAATATTTGAGGTTCATTGAGCATGCACCATCAAGTAATTGAAATAGGATACAAACTAGACTTACAATAAAACTCCACATAATGAGTAAAAAGAATTAACATATGATCCAGAAAGAGTATAAAATCTCCTTACAAAAAAAACATGTTGCGACATCCACTTTTTTTCACATTTCCATAATTGGAAGTGCTTCACTTCATCAACAAAAAGTCTTCATATTCCTCTCGCACCAACCTAAAAATCCATAAAATAAGCACTCTCCAGACCTCTGTCCAAGTTAATCAAATGCAGATTAAACTAAGCATGATTATATGAAATATAAATTTAAATCATTCTATATATTGGTGTTAACAGATAGTCTTCAATAATAATTTCCATAAAAAAAAGCATGAATCCAAAAGGATGATCGAAGTGTAGCATGAAAAACACAAGTGATTTCTAATTCAATATGTAGATCTGATTAAGAACTCAAAAAACGATTCCCACTAATATGGAACTCCAATCTAGAAATGTAATAAAACAGAAAATAAATCATTCAACTTTTTATGGTGAAAAGATATAGAGAACCACAAGTTCACAGAAGGATATAATCATTCATTCCCATCACACCTACACTAATATAACGCTATTAATTTTAAAATAATGAAATAATGATGGATTGGAACCACAAGTGGATAGATGTAAAAAAATAAAATTGAAAATGATGAATATAATTAAGTGTTCCCTTATGTAATTCTCTCATTAATCATATAACAATCTCTTATAAAATAAATTCACCACCATAAATAATACACTTGAATGACCCAAGATTTCAATCCATTCACTTTCTCTTTAGTGTGTTAGGTTATGTAGTAAAAAAATGAATTTTGTTACTCGACTTTCACCTACCCATGTAAATTGAAAATGTGGCATCACTCCTTTATCACCCCTCACTCCACAGCATCATATTAGAAATTAATGAAAATTAGGATGGTATTATTTTTAAAGAAAATTAATTGATAAAAACATGATAATATTTAAAGGGGCATGGATAATAATCTACCAATAATATGGAAACAATCTGATTTCATAAAAATAACACTAGAGATATGATAAAACAAATTCATTTAAATCCAAGGACTTTATTGGGGGAATGTCTCCTCAACCACACCATAGTAATCTAAACACCATCACTATATAAAACTATTAACTAATCAAAAACCATTATGATATATTATAATTTTTTTTGAGATCCATATATTTATAAGTGGGAATGATGTTATTTATCTAAAAGCCACATCAAGGCCATCTTCCACCTATTATTTTAGTATTCATAAGAAAGATCAATCACATTATTCATTGGAGAGGTTAAATGTTTCTATATTTGTGGGTGGTTATGTCTTTATTTATACTCTTGGATCTCATATATTTTCATGACACATTCTCATAAATAATATAATAATATTTAGGAAAATCTATCCAAGATGTTAAATTTTCTCTCTTTTGAATAGAGAAAATCACTTTTCTCAAGATTTTAACACCTATCAACAATTTATTCATGTTCCTCTCATTGAATTTCAACATTCCTTGACCCTTTCACTCATTAAATAGCTCCTCTTTTTCAATTTCTAATGTTGGTTATTCAGTTTTTACCTATGATTTTGAGGACTCTTATGGTTTAGGATTTAATTGTTTTGGTTTTAAAATAGTTTTCCCACTATTGGTTATAGTCACAACATTGAGTTATTCATGGGAGTTTTGTGTGTAACATGATTCATCTACGATATTGAAGAAGGGTAAACCGGAGTTCGAATGGGTTCTATAAGAATTTCAGTGTTTTATATATCTAATATCAATGATGAAAATTGATAATTAATTTTCAATATATTTATAAAAAATAATTCTAATAATTTATATAGAAAATATTAGATTTGATATTGATAATGTTGGGATTGAAATTGGTAATGGGTTGGAAAATTTTCCAAATGGTTAGGATTTAGACCATGTAGTTGATTGAGTAATTGATTATCCAAGCAATTGAATTTAGTATCTTCATTGTACATGTGATGAAAATTGTTTTATTCATAAATCTCATGAGTATTCAGATCATTTTCCTCCATTAATGGTATCCCATGAGGAGATTCCATGATTGATGTAATAGTTATAAATTATTGGTCACTCAAGAAGAACCTTTTATTGGAAAATCTTGCACCTTTGGAGTATAAAGTGGTTAATACTGAGGGTTTCACCACTGACAATATTTTTCTGTAATGTGTAAGATCCCCTGTATTATAATAGATAACAGGAATCTCATAAGGTATATCTTTACTAGATATATTTTATGCAGAAAAGTCCCCCTCCCTCCAAGTATGAATGATATTAGTTCCTTGACCAATGGGGGACCTACACATCCTAATATTATGAACTGAATACAAATGAGCGCTTCCATCATTATGTAGGAATCTTAAAAGAATCTTGGAGTTCTGATCAACCAAACAAATATTGATGTTATCAATCCTCCAAATTTAAATCCCACCGAGTAAATATCTTTTATCCACCATGATATAATTACATACACCATAAAAGGAATTATATTCAATAATGATAGATCCCCTAGAATCATGCAAAATCCCTCCTCATAAATCCCTATTTATAGGACCCATTAACATTATGTTTTAGTCCAATATTGTGGGGTTTCCTATTGATCCACCACCCTAGAGGAGCTCTACCTTTTTTAATCACATACCTAGATAGGATCCCCTTACTAGTAGACATTCTCTATTCAATTGGAAGAAGGGAACCTATTTTGTCAATGAGAGAGTGCATGTTAAATTCAATGAATATAGGGAGATATTCTGGCCTCCACGACCCTTGTTCCTTGTCTCATAAATCACCCAACACACCACTAAAAACAATATTAAATGAATATTAACCATATATTAATGTTTCACAACAAATTGAAATAATGTAGACAAAAATTCAGTGGTGTATCCCCCTTAAATTGAAATCCCATAAGTTTCCCAACAAGGGCCCATGCAAAGCGGACCCATTCTACATAAAAATAATAATATCTAGACTAAATCAGATTTTATCCTCTCACAACACATACATGGTGAGGGTGTATAAATTATATTACCATGGATATAAATTTCTGTTGGTATGCCCTTTTTGAGTAACCTCTAGAAATGTATGCTCAACTTAACTGGGATTTATTTAGACAAGACTTTACTCACCCACTCATCATG
Source organism: Viscum album (assembly GCA_963277665.1). Taxonomy (NCBI): domain Eukaryota; kingdom Viridiplantae; phylum Streptophyta; class Magnoliopsida; order Santalales; family Viscaceae; genus Viscum; species Viscum album. The sequence continues at coordinate 693,309,322 of OY728120.1, read as the reverse complement.
CTCCTAGTTGGATATTAATAAAAAGTGAAACACCAAATCATTAAATTATCCCAAGGTAAGCTTTTTTAATGTTCCCATATACGGTTCATAGAGTATATAAATCCTATCATAAAAAATCTTATGATCCTCATTGCGGGATGCAGATATAATCCTAGGGTTTATTCTCACATTCCTACAGTAAATGTGAGGGATGGGAATCTAGGGATGAAGTGAAAATGAACTATCAAGTTTTATTTCTAATAATTAATGTCACCTCACCCACAAACCCACACACCAAGTGTTGGATCCACTCTACATTTTTTTTGAATAGCAGTAATGGGAATTGATTATAGTATTTCTATTTCAATTTTTAGGTATTTCAGATTTTAATCGCCATTGTCAACCATACCTAGAAACTTTTATAAGTGTGGGGTCAAACCTAGATAGGTTAAAAATGATATCAACACTAGATTAATGAATCTCATCATGGATCCATCACATGTATGATGAGGATCCCAGGAGGTGTGGTGGCCATGTGGAAGGAGGAGAATCCTAGGAGGTGGGGTGGTCGCGTCAGAACCTTGCTGGATCCATGTCTGCACCATGCTGGAGCCACATCAGAACCATGTCAGAGCCACATCAGAGAAGGTGGGTTGCGGGGAGGTGGGGTGCCCTCATATGAGACATTGGGAGAGGAGGAGAATCCCGGGGGGTGGAGGAGGTGACCACATCAGAACAGTATCAGAGCAGCATCAGAACCGTGCCGAAGCCGTGTCAGAGAAGGAGGGTCCAGGGAGGTGGGCTGGCTGTGTCACAGATGTTGGGAGAGAAAGTGATTTTCAGGAGGGAGGAGGGTTGTGTGGAAAGTGAGTATTGGAACTCATGAGGTATGGGGGGGAAAATGGATCACATGGGGGGATAGTGCCATGGATACCAAAACAAACGTGGGTATAAGTGATCTACAGCCACCATTTTTATTGCATGTGGCTATCGATCTGTGTCTATAGATCCAAATTCTAGTACTGACTATTCCATACATTATAGTTAGCCCAAATACATTCACCTATGATCGAATATCATATATGAGACTATACTCCAATCACACAGATTTATAAAGATAATAAACCATTGAAAATTGGTTCAAAATTGTAGAGCTCAGTAAAACAGAATGAGTAATCAATAACTAATAATGTTCCCTACTCCAGGTGGAAGCACTATCAGGAAATATTGGATCCCAATGTTGTGTTATGGAATTAGTTATAGATATCCATATTAAAATTCCTACAATCCATCCCTAGATGATGATATTTCTTAGTAATGACATCCCATCATCTCTTGAATTTATCACAAAACATAGACATTTTGGGTGTTACCCTCCTCCCAGAAGGTGACTATAGATTCCTGAAGATAGATAGCATGTCCTCTAGCCATGAATCAGTAGCCGGTGGTCCACTATCCTCAAAAAATGATGGTGGATGCTACTTTTTTAACACAATATTCAACTCTTACATAGTCGGAGAATGTCACGAATCACCCTAAATGGTCTACAAGAATCACAAGAACCCCTCATGGAATTTTTCTTAAACACTTGTGTTTGGTACAACTATTGGTGGCATAGTTGGGACAACTAGAGGATAAAATAATTTCTCATGGCCAACACCTCTAATGTATGGTTGTATTCAACCTCCTTGTGTATGATAGGATTCCTCCTTGGTTTAATACCACTAATATTCCAAAAACATGCCTAAAAATAATCAACATCAAAATTGATACCTCAAAAGCATAGGATAGGTCAAACCCCTCCTTAGAAAAAGTCATGCCACATAGCCATCTCCTAAAGCCTAGTATGTAAAAAGGAATTGCAGATAAATTCACTAGGTCAACTACCTCTTTCCCACTAAAAATATAGATATAATACACGTCTATATTTTTAATATCAATTTCCCATTTCAATTTAATTTTATATTTATTTTCATTATATAACAATTAATTTTAATGGTTAAAATGATTGGTTCACAAATTTCTAATCCATGAGGGCCCATACACCACAATAACTAATGTATGGCTTCCCCAAAATTCATACCATAACACAATTAATATTACCTATCAAAAAAAACATGTGTTACTATCAGAAAACCTTTCACAACCTCATGAAAAAGGTAATTCATCCTAGATGTAATGTCCTAATGCGTGACATGTCATTTCTAATAATTTCTTATATAACACGTGAGATGGTATAACTTCATCTTATTAGGTTTCAAAAAAATAAAACCAATAATCATATTAATTATAATATCATAAATCATGTGCCTCACCAAACTATGGAATCAAATCAATTATAGAAGTCAAAATCATGAAAAAATTAATTCCATTAAAGGAAACATAATTTTTTATATATGTGGGGTAGATACTTTAAGACACACCTCATTACCAAACTCCAGTAACATTCTAGCCCTCTCTATTATCACCAAATAGTATGGATATCTAGAAAATAAATAATCGGATACCACTTTTTAATGTTTTGGACATAGATGCCACTCAACAGTGCCCCATGATCAGTTGTGGACATGGTATCAAGTGCTTATCACCAAAATCTAGAGGTTTTCGACTATCAGCGAGGCCCTAGGTGTATATGTGGAGAGACTATTCCCTCTAATAGAGTGTAACATAGTGAAATATCAATAATAGATTTGTATAGGAACTTTGAAGTCATTATACAAGAGATGACCATTAAAAATGGAGAGACAAATTAAGATAATCTCATATTAAATGATGATGACACGTGTCATAGGTGTATACAAAACTACGAAAACACATATAAAAGGCAGGTGTAAAACACATGGAACAAATGAACAAAAATCCCAAAAGTATATTGATTTCATTTCAAGCATTAGATTAGGCCCGTGCTATCTTTTTACAGAGTATTTAAGAAGCTATAGTATGGTACATGACCTTATTCATTCCTATAATCACATAGTCTGTTTGGGTACCCCAAGGGGGGCCCAAGTAGGGCATGAGACATAATCGTAATAGGAATCTTCCAATGGTCCGTTCCATCTAGTCAGTGAATATATATAAAAAAATATTGTAGAAATAATATAAATACTATAGTATGTACTCATAATTAATCATCTTATATGTTTAGGTTCACATTTTATAACCTATTGGATTAATTAATTATATTTAAGAATAAAGTCTCTGATTAAACAGTCAGGCCTATGTAAATTATAATCATGCTCAATCAACCATTCATTCTATTTTAAACATTACATCCCAAGACCCAGTGCGTAGCCCAATGTCCCTCGTGGTAACATAAATAAGGATTCATAAACTGACTATCCATATTGTGAAGTACAAATACTGAATCCATGAATGTGCTATGTCTTGACAGATGGATATATAAACCATTCTTCTCGACAATTAAATAGAGAACATGATCACATCCTTATCAATCCTTAGTTGGATTCCAGGAATCACACTAATTGTAATAAAAACCAATAACCTAAAATCTTATCCATGGAGATCCTATTGAACCCAGGTATATCTATAGGTGTAATGTAACATTTCTACCATCTAAATCCTTCCTTGTTGGTCCATTAAGGGATACCAGGTCTCACCCATGGCATAATGATCAAACGCCTTTTGGTTCTCTCCAAGACATTATCGTATGAATTCCTTTATCACTCAATATATAATAGTCATGCCTTAGAGTTTATCTTGGGAATTCCTCTAGGGATTCCAAGTATCACGTATTCATATGCAAGGTTCAGTCCCATTATGTCCATCCATGGAATTTGAATATGGATCCATGTGTCTCCCAAGCCATAAAATCAATTCAATGTCAATACCAATGTAATTTATTCATAATAATTTAATCATGTAGAGGTCCCCACCAAGTACAACTCAATTTAGTATCACCTAGAATGGATAATCAAGTATAGGTTAACCATATAAGGCCTATATTTAATTCAACTCATGATGTTAAATCATTAACTCAAGCATCTCAAGATTAAATAACTTTTCCATTTTAATGCCTGTGGCAAATGAATGCACATCCAATTTTATTAATCCATTCCAATTAAAATTCACATTTAATATTTAAATTAAACATATATTCCAATTAACCAATTATAATTATTTTAAACAACCCACGATAAGGGTTAAATGGAATAAACTAAGGCATAAAACTCATAGTCCATCAAATGGATCATTTAATTAAACAACACACCCCAAGGGGTTGTTTCATTTTCAAGGTATTAAATCTATAACCATTAAATGAAAAACTTTTTAAACGCATATTTCATGCTAAAAATATCAATTCATGGATTAAAAAACATTTAAAAAGGGGATATTCTTAATGAATTAGGAATAAGGAAAAACAAAATACATATAACCACTTCACTTTTAATGAAAGACATGATACCACCTACCATTGGTTTATAATGGATATTTATTGAATATTATCCCCAAATTTATCTCAGATCTAAATTAAATCGAAGAATAGATGAAAAAAATATTAATATGGAATATTAACATGAACCTAAATAGAATAACAAATACTCAAAAGAATTAACAGTAGCTAAATTGGAGATTAGACAATTAAATTGGATATTAGACACAGATCCGTGATCAAATACACGAATAGCCACAAAAAATATCTCCAAAGGTGGTTGTTGTGCACTGAGATTAAGGGAGAGTTTCAATTTAGACTTAAATAATTTAATCGAAAAAATGATAAATTTAACTAAAAAATCATTCTCGCATGATTTAGGAAAATGGTTTGAAAAACAGTGTGCTTATCAGGCATGGATAGCTTTTGGGAAAGAGCACCCACATGATTTACCCACATGGTTTATCTAATAGTTCAGATGCCACATAAAACCCACTATCAAAATTATAACCCTAGTTTCACCATTGTACATCCCAGAGCGCATGGTTTTCACTAACCATGTTCCAGGAAATTTCATTCCAAAATATGGGTTTGGTGCTCCGGTCTTGCCCCAGACACCCCTTTAAACATTAAGAACTCATATGTAATTCATATTAGGAAATTTTAAAACAATTGAAGTTATAATTTATAGAAAATAAATGATTCTTACCATAAATAAGAATCATGTTCATACATATCCTTTTCTTCATAATTCATTTTGGGTGGCTTCACTTGTTCTTTATTCCCTTATTGTAACTATTTTAACGAACTTCCTTGTTCTATAAAATTTTTTCCCTTTACATACAATTGAGTATTATTTAATATGATTCATGATTAGAATGACCCTTTTACTAATTTTAATGATTATTCATAAATAATGAGCTTGAATTTTTCTCTGAGGCCATTATTTTCAGCAATTGATTGTTCAAGTAGATATATTCATTGAACTCATATTTTAAGATCATCCTTAGAATTATTCTATATTGAATCATCAAATTGTTTCAATAGTTTCTCCATATATTCAATATTATTTTGGATCTCTTCCTCACTTCCCTTAGTGAAAACCATAGTCTTATCTTCTTTATCAGTCATCTCATCATAGTTATGTGATTCTTCTCGATTACTAAACCTCCCAATGATTTAATTTTAAATAATTAATAATATAATAGATCCATAGATGTACTCATTTTGAATACAAAAATATTTTCCGCATGATATATAACTCTCTAATTTTAGTCTTCAATATATGTACTCAATCGTTTAGTTCTTTTAACATATTTGTGGGCCTTTTTATTTAAATAAATATTCAATTTTGATTATTATTGAGTTACAACATTACATTCAAAAACATCTTCTAGTATTGTTAGTTCAACCTCAAATTACTTGACATACTCATAAGACTATTTTATTATTCCTCTAATCTTTGAATTATTTTTTATTTGAATATATATATCTTCAAGGCACATGAGCCTCAGCCCAGTTGGTGAGGCATCCTTATGTGCATCCAAAAGACCCAGGTTCAAATCCAGGTAGAGGAATATATTTTTGGGGCAAAAAAGTTGGTACTGTAGCAAGCATTGCAGCAGTACTGTACATTATGCAGGAACTATATAATAATGTACCCTGTATGGGTACTGTAGCAGGCACTGTTGCATTTACTGTAGTAGGTACTGTTTTGTACTATAGTAGATGGAACTATTCACCATGGGATACTGGTTTGGTCTTGGTGTCTATTGGGATTTCGGGCCACCAAATCCTTCAGGTCAGTAGGGATTTCGGGCCACCTATAAGGCCCTCAGGCCACCTCAAGGCCTTCAGGCCACTGTAGTTGCCCCAGACACACTACAAAAAATGAGATGCCCCAGAAGATGATTCGGATCAGGTGCACTTACTGGAGCAGAGCCAAATGTATTTGTTAGAATGAGAGCATATGTCTATGGAATGAAGACCATCCTGTTCTTGAACGGAAATCCTATCCAGACAACCATGCAATAAAGGAGAGCTAATATCATGACGCAGATGCTTGAGAGGGGCAGTTCCTTGTAGATAGTCTGGTTGATTTTCCAAAGACCATCGGGTCATGTAATCTCATAAGACTACATGACTTGTAATCTCTAAGCCTATGGGCCTTGTAAGAGTTATCCCTCATCCCTTGAAAGGGGGGTTATAAAAAATAAAAACAATAAAGGCCATCATGCAATTCGAGATAATATATATATCTTTAACTCAACGTATATTCTCTAATTGTCATATTGAAATTTTAAAATGTATTAGATAAAAAATATATTTTTAAGAAATATCTCCAATATAACCTATTTTCTTTAATATAATATGTAGTAAACTGAGGCCCCCTAGGGGTGAATCATGGTGTTAGTAGGTTTATATTTTCCCCCTTATACTTATTACTTTTTCATTGTAATTATTCCCCATTTCAGAAGGACCACTGAATCAGACATTACATTATCTTAAGAATCAATCCAAATAAATCAATTTTATATATACAACAATGTAAAATACATGGTAGGGAGATATTTTACTTGGTTAAAAACTCATGGCTATAATAAGAAGAATTATCATACCATTGTTCTATTGTACCAAAAATCCACTCTAATTTATTGTTCATGTGGATAAATATTTAGGTATGTTCACTCCTCCTCATGGATCACTGGATATAAAAATTTTAGGAAAGACCATTTCACACCTAGTCTTAAAAATTATATAAATATAGGTATGGTCACTCCTCACTAAAGGTCACTACATTTTCCCCTTCACATAATTATTTGGTTATGGTTTTTGTTTGTAGACATGTAGGTATCTTTAATGTTTATATTCATTAGGTCACTCCATGTTCAAAACCTGAAACCCGTATAATAATTTCTAGATGATGATTTTAGAGTGAATACTGAGTGCTACTTCCAATACAACTTCTGTATATAAAATATTCCTTGAAAAAAGAGTTATCTCTTTAATCCTTAATCTATCATTACACAATTAAACCATGCAATATATATTAGTTTCATCAAGGGAATTAATATTCATAATATTATAAAATTATATACCAAACAAACATACAAATTAATGATATAATTTCCAAATATTATCCATATTATATCCTATTTCAATAACTCCTTCAATATAACTTATTAAAATATAAAATAATTCTTATTGTACTGATTCATATTTACATCTCAAGAAACAAAAATTTCCTATTTTTATATATTCTTTTCTCCCTTTATAACATCATTTTTATTCTAAATATGCATAGGATATTCTGATAATCCAATAAATAAATTGAATTTCAAATTTAAAATTCAATTCTAATCTGATTTAAATTTCCTCTACATTATATAAATCCTTGTATTTTTCTCAATTATATATCTACTTCAAAATTAAAATCATTAGTGATTAGTCACCTAATTATCCCCCAAAACCCATGTCACTTCCACATCCCTATTTCTATTTAAATTCTAGAGAAACCAAAAATCATGATGTGACCTAATGCTTCATGTCATGTAATGAAAATTTCTCTTGTGACTTATTTTAAAACCCATATTGTATACATTGAAACATATGTTCTTATGTCATGCACTCTATTTTGAGAAATAGAACACTTAAATCATCATCTTTCATGTCCCTATTGGATTTTCCTTATATTTTATCATTGTTCACATCCTTCAACAAATGTGTCATAAATTTCCTTCCAAAGATCGTGAATAATTTTTCTGTATCCATTTAAATCTACTAGATTCTCCTTAATGGTGAAATATTGATTTCCTAGAATGTTATTTCACTATTAATAATATCTTATTTTATTCAAAAAATACATAAAAAATTAATATATTGTGTAGAATAATGGATCAAGAAACACCGAATTATAATAAAGTAACCATATGAATGTGCATGCACAACCTTCCAAAAACATCATTAAAATGTGACCTCCGAACTCATGGTATGAATAAACTATGAAATGTCCCAAATGATTTTTATAAAACTCTTCTTCGTGGAATTTCACATTGAGTCACAAAGTGATATATTAAATTCCTACTATTTCCAAAATATTCTCCATCTATATTGATTCAACACAAATTATTTACTTGTTATATATAAATTTTTTTAACGATGGAATATACAAGAATATGAATATTGGAAACACCAATGCCTAGTGACTGGATTCATAATATTCTGATCAATCATTGTAGTATAAAACCTCATTTCTATAATAATAATGAAATTTGATTGATATATGGAGATATCAAGGTGAGTCAATATATTTCTCAAAAAGATCATCTATCTGCATCCAGAAATACCAATTCCAAATAACCTTCACACAGCACCATTATCATGACATTAATATTTATCCACTATTAAGAACAAAACCACATAGTTGTAGTAATAATAAAAAATTAATCTTCCCACCCCCCAATAATGATGTGGTTTGATTTGTTTCATTACCTCATGGTTTTGATTCCACTAGGACTCAGTACCCAAGTTTGAAAAAAGAATCATGATAGGGTAGAGTTCCCTTATGATTCATATTATAAAATGAATTTACCCTTTTCCCCATGTAGTACTCAAGGTTCTATCATCATGGAGTAATCTTAATGGTAACATAATAAAAGCAACAATCTAGATAGTACGGTGGTTAGTCCAATATGAAAAACTATGGAGAGCACTAGACTCATGTGTCCAATAACCCCCTCCCCCTCATCATTAATAATGTGTTTCAGTGATACCCTTAATCATTGGTACATTTTAATAGGATCTTACCATCCCTCTAATCATTGTATTTTTCAATTTAGTGTATCTCAACCAAATTCTAATTCACTGAGGGCTCTCATACTATCATTGGAAAATCCGTCATGATGGGAAAGATTTTTCTAATGATTTATAATCCACACATGAAATGCTCTCCCACCCTATACGGCTCCCTTGGTGTGATAATCGTTATATAACTTCACAAGTCACTCTACAATGCTTGAAATCTAGAGTGTCTGGTGGTTAGTAATAGTTCACAAACCTCAAGGACTGTTGGCCTCATGTATCCAACATTTATAAATTATAAAAATTTATATTAAAGATATTTATTAATTTATAATGATATTTGTAAATTAATTAACTACAACACGATTATAATTAACAAATTAAAAATTTATGAAACTATTATCAAATTACAATCCCATAATATTAATAGTGAATACTAAAATATATATTTAAAAATATATGTCTTGGCTTATTACATAGATATAAATAGTATATATTGAAATTAAGTGTTTAATTTATATTTTAAAAAACATTATATAATATGGTTTACATATAAATTTTATTATATTTAGATTTATGAATTTCACATAATTAAAACTCAAATTATTAAAATTAAATTAATTATTTGAGAAGTTATTTAAAAAATATCAAAAATACTTTTTATAATTATTTTGGTCAAGAATTAAATAATATTATTATGTTATAATAATATATTAAATTTTTATTATTTATTTAACGTGGAATATAAAATTATTATATTTCATATAATATCATATGTCTAAAGTGAATTACATATAATAAACAACATTATACAGTTTATAGTTCAAATAAATATATATTCTTTATTTAAGTAATGATTATTCAAAATTAATAAACAAATTTTAAAATGTTTATAATTAGATTTTAATTTTTGTTTGGTTATTAATCCTTTTATCTCAAGTTAAAATATTGGAATTCTTCATTTAATTTTAAATTCATTCCTTGATTTATTCATAGGTATAATTTTTATATTATGATCATTAGATTAAAGGTCATTAAATTTATTCTATATATGGTTATACATGAATCTATATAGTTATGTACATCGAATGAAAATATATTTATTTTTCTTTTACAGTAATTATGACCTATCCAATAATTGTTTAAAGACATAGACATTAGAATTTTTGATGATATTTATTTGGAGGAAGGAATATGATTTCAATCAAAATTAATAGAATCATTTACATGTTAGGGGAATCTACAAGATAATGTTGTGGGATTAAATTTCCTTTAAATTACTAAAAGGTGTATTGCTTCCAAATATTCACTTTTTTAGACCTTGTTCATCCAACCTGGTTGGTCATTCCAATGTTAGGTAACCCTGGATAATCTATTTAATGAAATCAATTAATGAGTGGGAAAAATAGTTTTAGGGGCTCATTCTTGTTTTATTAATGAGGTTAAACATAATAGAGAGACCTTTATAGGATTGGGTTACTATAGGAATAGAGTCGTGTTTATTCAAATAATGTATTGGGTAATGTTTTAGCCACTAAACTATCCAATAGTGAAATATTATATGATTGGGATAATTCCTTACCTAAAAAAGATATGTGATGGGGTAATTTCCAAGGAGACCTAAATATGAGAGAAATATGGATCTTATCCCACTAACTGATATGATGCATTTAAATGAGTCATCATTTTAGTGGGATCATAATTAATAAAATTTCTTATTATATTAATATAGAAAAATATACTCATCTGTTAAAAAAATATACTAAATAAATGATATCTTCACTTCCATATTTTCTTTGAGATCAATATTTTATTAGATAATCAATATGTAAAAAACTCCCTATGGATAACAACTTATGAGATCTTCATAAGTTTTTAATTATTTGTGTTGGAACAGTATCCTCCAGAGAGGGAAATTACTAATGTTTTTCAACCTTATGAATCCAAATTCTAATGTGAATCATATATGGATTCCATTTATGATTCAAATTTAATAGATTAAATATATCCACAAAACTGTATTCTCTACACATTTATTCAATATTATGGTAAATTCTAATAACCAATAGAGATTGAAGAATTTATTAAAGTCGTTTTCTTTCTAGGAAAATAAAAAAAATCATCAATGAAAATTTTCTAACAATTTGGATGAAAATAATTTAAATTTTACTATATCGTATCATAGTATTGAATATAGATTAACTGGGGATTGAGGTGCCTTGGTTTTGGAGATGTATTGGAAAAAAAATTTGATAAATGTTTAACATATAAGTAAAAATTTATTTATAAATTCTAAAAATTCTTATTACAATATAGACCCGTTTTCATTGAAACATGAAGTTATCAATATGGATGAGAAATATTTATATATTATTGAACTTTCCAGAATACATTAATCGGATTTTAAAATAGTATGAAATTTAAATGTTCGGTATTAGTGTTATAGAAATTAATTCTTTAGTTTTTAAGGGAATTTGTGTTCCCTAGAAATTAAAACCTTCAATATTTTGTCTGATATATAAATATTTTACTATGTGAGGTGATATTTGTAGAATTACAACAATAATTTGAATTATATATTGAGATCAAGAGTATGGGTGTTCATTTCATCCCTTAAGGGGGTTATTTCCCAGTCTAGGACTCTATTATTGATTTTTTACATATTTGTTAATTCCTTCCTAGTGATGATATAGGTTACCTTAGATGTGATAGTGGGAAATCATTGTCATAAATAAATGTTAAAATATCTGTGTATTGTAGGATCTAAATATTTTCACTAGTGACTGATTATACTATCGTTCAAAGCCACAAGGGTAGGCACTCTAGAATTTATCACAATCTTGGGAGGAGTCTGGAGTTGTGGAGTTAGGATTGGCCCCATGACATGGCTTCATATAGATCTATATGATAGAAATTGGAACCTATTTTGTTTGGTGTCATTTAATTTCCAACATCATAACCATTAGGTTCATGTTTTAATGAACATTTTAGGGCCTTACATGTTTGTGAAACTATGAAAAATGAGTTTCTTTTTATAGGCATGTGACTAGGACTAATGATGATTTTTTGTCCCTGAAACTAAGACCAATGATATTTTATTTAACATAATGAAAAGTTTTACATGTTTTCTTTTATTATATGTTTATATGAATAGGATCTATTACAATAATTTTAACCTCATATAGAACATACTATTAATTTAAAGGGACTGTGAAATGGGCTTTGTGGAACTTACACAAGAGCGGCCCATTCTCGTTTACTTTGGATCATGAATGAGGTGAGAGTTGGTTTGGGGATTTAACAATATTTGGGTCCAATGACCATTGAGATATATAATATTTTATTGGTACTCTAAAATATAGTTTTAAAATTATGAATGGAATAAATAATTGGCAGTATCCATATTCTTTTATTGGTTGGGGAAAACTCATGTGACATCTTCAAAGGTGTACATGATCGTTAGGGAGAATTCTTGCATGAATATCCTAGTCATTTGTCTTAGGAGACTATGGATGGGGTTTTGGTGCATGGGACTAAATAAAATGGACTTCTGGTAAATAGAGAATTGGATAGGTAATTTCAGAAATTATTTAATCCCAATTAATGGAAATAATCAAATTGGATTCCCATGATGGATTTATGATTACTATGTATTAGGAAAAAGGAAAATGGTTCATTAGAAAAGTAATTGGGAAAATATAATCATAGAATGGGGGGATAGGTAGAATGGTAACCCATGTTAGTGGCCCAGGAAAATGAAACATTGCATGGGGTGGACTAGGGTGATTTGGGTGAATGAATCTTTTATAGGGCTCTGTAGTCTATATTTGGTGCATGGTGTCCTAGAAAAGATCTACGAGGTAGCTTGGATTTATATAACCCAATTTGGGATCATTGTGGTATCTTTGAAAAATGTATACCCAATAGGCTTCTATAGTGATGGAAAGGGCTCATTGTTCCCTAGTAAGTAAATCAGAAGTGGGTGTCCTTAAAATTATTCCATAAGGGATGTTATATTTAATGATGTTTTAGTTTGAATATCATTAGATGATGTAATTACCCTAAGATACCATTATCTTATTTATTTTTGGGTTTAGGGATTCACATGATGGAGAAATGGGAGGTATGTACATGCATACAAGGAGGTCATGGTGTCACAATCTAGATCTATGAGTATGGTTCATCAAGATATTTCCATTTTCCTCCCAAATGCGAGGAATTATTTATTTTTATAGGAATAAAGCGTTTAGTTCGTATATCCAATGGTTTAACCACATCCTATTCCCAAATAGGGTGATAAAATAATGTCATTATTCTTTGATGTTGGAAGGCCATGTTTGGACGCACCTCAAATAAGGAGATATGGGAACTGCCGGCCATCATTGAATCCTGATGTGTAAGGAGACTTGGGCATGGGGGACAATCTTAAAATATGTTGTTTAATGAGACATGGATGCCAGAGTAGAATCATGTAATTGGATATTTAAAGATACTGGGTTACAAGTGGCTAAGCATTGAAGGGGTCACGTTAAGATAACTAGGCATGGGAGGCAAATAATTTAAGGTGTTTTTTAAGGTGACCCATGCATGAGACATCAAATAAAGAGGGGAAAATGTAGGATTTCCAAGGTGGATGTAGGATAAGAATATAATCACATCATGAAAAGAGATAAAGGTGTGGGTGTCTATGAATGAGAAACTATATACATTAATAGGCCTAGGCATGTGATTCGAGCTATGAAATTAAATTTATTTTAGGTGGATTTTGAATGGGAGGCCCATTGTAGAAGGGAATGGATTGCACACACAACTCATCCACTAAAAACCACCATAATCCAACTAATTCTTCTAAACATAGAAAAGTAATGTTCAATGAGATCCACGTTATTAGAATCAAATACAATAAGAATGAGGATAATCATATTCTATAGAAAAAACACCTTAACCCAAATGCTTCCTTTGTGGGTATCAAATATTCAGGTTTGACGTATGAGGAATGCATGTACTAAAGACTAGGGTGTGAGATGCATTTGTATCTATTCAAGAAAGATAAGATTATATGTATGTGGTGTAAGAGACACCATGTTTGACTGATGAAGAGGAAATTGAAGTAATTCATATTTGTCAGTAGCTTAGTAAAACAAAAGTAATACTGAAAAAATCTGAATTGTTGATTAAAGATTGCAAGAGTTGAGAAGAATATTTTTCCACCATAGTGGAGAGATTATTCCCTACCAAGGAAGATGAAGATATATTATGGATGATATTCAACAAACCATTTCTCTATCTAGTTGATCGATTTATCACATAAAAGGAATGATGTAGGTAATTCTATAACACACTATCATTTGTAACACCTAAATGTTTTATAATGATAGTGACTATGATTTTTGGATTCCACACACCTTTTATTTTTTTGAATGGAAATACAATTTCAAAATTTTATTAGATTCCTTGGTTTTACTGACTCTTTAACAGTTAAATCTTATTTAATTTGAAAATAACAAACTGTAATATCAAAATAATTTAATACATCTTGAAACTTGAAGGAAGTATATTTGGGGAAAACAATACTTTCCAAATACATGAGTCAATGATGAAATTCCATAATCAATCCTCTGTCTTCAAGGAATGTTCCATAAAATAGGCGTAACATACTAGATAAATAAATAATATTTAAATTTCATATTTATTAATATTTAGTAATTAGATATTAATTTTACTTTAAAGGGGTTTCTATGTTCGATAGTGAACCCAATACGCAACAAACGAGTTTCTTTGAAATCTTACGTTGCACACTAATAATATAATAATATTATATTAAATGGTAGTTATCACATAGCTATTGTAATGAAAAGAATGATTATAACTAACTAAAATACGATTATAAATGTTTGTTAAATATTTTTACATTTATCCAATAAATTTTTGAGGCTTAAAATGTGAATAAATCAAATTTTAAGCATAAATATTATAATTTTATTTAAAAGGATGATTAACCGCTTTTTGATGGTGAACCCTTTTTAAATCAACTTTTTTTTCAATTTTTTATGTTATACAAAATTAAATCCTTCTTTTTAATCCAGACATTAAATTTTTTGTTTGTGTAAATTTTTGGTATTTTTCCGATAAAGTTCATTTTTAATGAATAGTGAAAAATGTTGTATTTTAGTTCAGAACCACCTTTTAATATAATTTATTTATATGGATATATTATATTTTTAAATGGTATTGAAGTGTAATTAAAATTTATTTTTACCATTTAATCCAATGGCGGTCAGTGGAATTAATTTCACTTTGAAATTAGACAAAAACTACTGTCAATATTTTGATAGATATTGTTTCTTAAAAACCCGCTATTTGTTTTGACATTGGGAATTAATTACAAAATTAATTAATGAATCTTCTATGTTTTGAATTTGTTAAAATGGACATCATTTTTGAATGAGGAATATAAAACATAGCTAAGGGTTAATTTTTGGTATTTTTCTAAAAAACAATAATTTTTTATGAATAGTGAAACCACTAAGTAGTAGTTAAAAACTAATTTTTTTTGTATAAATGAAATTTTATCG
Organism: Viscum album; assembly: GCA_963277665.1. NCBI lineage: Eukaryota > Viridiplantae > Streptophyta > Magnoliopsida > Santalales > Viscaceae > Viscum > Viscum album. The sequence continues at coordinate 693,293,578 of OY728120.1, read as the reverse complement.
CTTCTGTGAATTAAATTTCTAAAATATGAAATACAAGGTTGTCATTTGTTTGTAAAATTTGGTTCAATGGGATGAAAATAATTTTTGGTGAATAGTATCTTTTGAGTTTTATTAACTGCGATAAAAGCATATTAGGGTATTTTAAGGTAAAAACTATATTATTAAAATATAAAAACACCTTCACACATGTACTAACCTAATGGGATGAGTCATTTCCGACCAAAACAATCCATGGGTAAAATTGGGGGCCCCATGGAGCCACTTGGGTATGAAAATGACAGTAATAACTTTTTATTTAAAGTAAAAATAAAAATGTCACAATCATGTATTGATTTACTATAATAATTTTTACATGGGGTTATATAAATAATTATTTTAAATATAAATTTTAATTATAAAGATAAAAAGATTTCATATATCATGGAAATTTTTTTATAATTTTTATACATCAAATAAATCAAATTATTTTTGACACAATGATGATGCAATGTTTACGTCATTATTGAATAATTTAAATAAAAAAGGAGATAAAGTTTAAAACAATATCCAACACTTGTCCAACACTTCTCGGATGTTTAAATTTCAAACATGTATCACCTTATCGTCGACCTTAATGATTTTTTGGCCATTATAAACTGAATCAAATTTTATTATAAAATAATACTTTCATGCTTTCCAATAGATCCCCTCCTCCCCCTTTTTAAAAGTCCCCACTTCCTACTCAATTCACACAATTCTCAAGACCATTGACTCATACAACTTCTACTCAAATAAGATCCCAATATCATTATATTCATCATAGACTACTTACCTTAGTCATAAAGCACTTCAAGAAACCCTTTTGGTTCAAACCAAGGGGAGTTAACCAAATGAAAAGTAATGTCTTCTCTTATATTATTTTGTTTTATTTTGCATCTCCAACCCCCTATAATATTTTTATTCCTTTATTTTGTAACAAAAACAGAATCTTCAATATACTAGGATGTAGTTATGAGAATTATTTGAGATAAACGTACACACAAATCCATTTAATGGGTGAAGAATATAATGTTTTTTTGGACGACGAACTACTACCTCACGTAATGATGATTGTTCAATTATATCCTACCACCTCTCACGGTGGCCATTAATATTTCATTGTATTTATATATGTGATATATATTATGTTTATTGTTTTCTTATGCTTATTTATTTTTCATTTATCTCATACCTTCATGGTCTCCATAATAGGTAAACGCTGTAATTTCATTTTAGGAAGTGAGGACTAACGCCACCACAAAGTGATATGACTCATTAATTCCATACGTGGAATGTATAAATGATATAATTTATGAACTTTTGTAACATATATAAAATAAATATTAAAATGAAATTATAATATACCTATGACTCACTATTTTTTTCATTTCATTAAAATATTAAATAGAAATGAAAGTAGTGTTCATGCATACATATGGCTTACTGTCTCCAAGAATGGTGCATTTCATTTCTTATCTCCAAATGTTATGTACTATTATAAATACATATATATAAATGATATATATGACATATATGAAATATAAATGATGAATATAATTATGTATATAATGTAATCTTGAAAACATGGACAATTTATAATTATAAGGAGTTCATTTTTGACCCATGTTCCGTACATCAACCAAATGTCCATTATGAACTCAACTAATTAAAAAAATTGATATAGAAAGGTAATAAGTGATATAAAAGGAATAATAAACATAAAAAATATTATTAATAATGTATAAATTAATTTATTTTTATAATTTTGGAAGAAAAAGGATCATATGAGCAAGTCAAGTCGGACATGTGGTAAGGGATTTCATATCTCACTTTTAATTCGATGAGATTTACATTGTTCACCACTTATTTATTGCATGTGGTGTATTTTTTACTGAAATTTTCTATATATTATAATTATTCTATTTATATTCATGGTATTTTGTGATTCATTTGGTTTTTAATATCTTTGGTCCATAGGACTCGATTTATTACTATGAGGTTAGGAGTTTTATCTCACCTTTTAGTCCCGTGAGATTAATGCTATATTTGTCACTATCTACTTTGAGTGGTGTATGTATTGCAAATTATTTTACACTTTTTTTAATATACATTCATTTATCGGTATTTACATCAAAATTTCAATGTCCTTCTTTCATGGGGTGTATGTTTCGTATGTTACCAAATCGGTAAGGGAGCCTTTCACCCTCTTGTTTTTAAACGGCTTCTTTTTATTATGTTATTTTATTTAAATCATATTATGTTGGGATATGTTCCTATATATCCTTATTGATGTAAATTTTATGTCCAAGTTATGAGATACCATTTTCTCTCTCATCAACTCATTTTCTGAATTTTAAACTGATGTCATTAGGCTATCGAATTTTTGTAAGGGAACTACTTAACCCAATATCAATTCATTGGGATAAACCTCCACCTCTTGATTATGTCATGCTATGAATATTTGTGAATGAATTATTATTATTTTATACTTAATATCCACTTATATTGGGTGTATTAATATTTGTCACGCATGATTATGCCATAGACCTATCCTTAATCTAAGGATTGCATCTTTATAAGGGACTTCGTCTCAATCTCGTTTCATTGAGGCACATTTTGTTTTACTACAAGACATTTTTTATAAACTGAATAAACACCTTTAACTTTTCATTTCATTTAAAGGGAATATTTTTCTACGAAGCGTTTTACTAAACGACAAAAAATAATGTTTCTTTTAACGTACATGGAGACAATGACCTTTCCGCCGCCACAAGTATTATTTGATCTTTGGTTTCCACAACAAGCTGTAATGTTTTTAAAAGAAAATAAATACCATATACACTTTTATGTATGTTGGTATTGAAAATGGTTTTGATAATGGATTTCTTATGTCAATATATTTATGTGAAATATTGTGATTGAAATGGGGAGATGTTTTCTTTTCATTATATTTGTTTTATGTCTTATGATTTTATAACGGTACATGGACATTTGACCGGTGGTTACATGATAAACCAAATGATGGGTGGTTCCGTGAATACCCAGATGGGTGGTTAAATTATAACCTCCAATGCATTGGGTATGGAAGTTATCCGTGTTGTTATTCCATTTAGTGACATTTGTGGATGTTGACTGTATGTATATTCTGTTTATGTATGTTTACATCCCCTGATACCTTTATATGTTATGTGTTCTTTATATGGGTTTTATGGTGATAATTTGGTTAAAAAATGGTATGAAAAGATCTTTTATTCAGTGAAGAGTATTTACTATTTCATAAAGGTGAAAAGTATTACTTATGATTAAGTATTCATGGTTTACATGTTGTTTTGAAAAACAAACAGTTTCCTTCTTTGTGTATCCCTTACTGGGATTTTTATGCCCATCCCAAGACTTTAAAAATTTTTCCACATGACATAAAGATGTATAAGGTCAATGATGGGATCATTTAAAGACATTCTATCTAAAACATGGAACTATAATTGTTTCTTTTTTAGATTTTTTATTTTATGAAAAAAATGGAAACTGGGTAAATGTGCCTAATTTGTAATCTTTTGATATGTAATAGCTATGTGCTAATTCTCTAAAACAACAATCCTAAAAATATACTCAATGTGAATTATTCATTTATTTCATGATTATGTAATGATTTATGGTCTGGTCCTTGTAGTTGTTATCAAAGGTCGGTTTAGATAACTTTAGAGGTTTGGGTATTCTTTAAGCATAAGTGACAATACCATAATGGTTAGGATTTTAGAAAGAGTCATAGTTTTTTTAGATAAAGTGAATGATTTTAAGATGTAATTAATAATTATATTTTAGTATCATATGATAATTTTACTAAAATACTCACATTGTCCTTTTTTGTTTTAGTAAATGGCTAGATCTAGCAGGAAGAACACTAACAATGGATGTGAAGAAAACTGTGATGGTTTTCTGACCGAGCAACTGAATCATATGGGAGTTTCAATGAGAACCCTTGTGGTTATTCTCAACCAAATATCTAGATTCATGATTGACCACCTGAACCATGGTGATTTTTATAAGGAATCATAATGCTGAGAAAAAAATCCCTACGGAAGTTCTGGAAATAATCAGAATGGTATGTTTGTTCAAGAACCAATGTATCAAAGATGTAGATAGAAACACCTAGGAAATTATTTCTAAGGGACAGAAAGATTCTATAGATTTTGAAATTATGGTCATAAAGCAAGGACCTTCCATGGAAAAAGGAACCATCTAGTTGACTCTAGGAAAAGGAAAGAAGTTTTTAAAGAGGGATCAATTGAATGTTCTAAATGTGGTGTGCATGGTCATTATGAAAACCCATGTCCTACGAAGATATTTCAGGAATGGGATCACCATGATCATAAAAATATCTGTTTACCAATACATAATGTTATTCTGATTGAGGATGAATAAACTGAAAATGACCAATAAAAGGTATGGATTATTTCTTAACATATGTTTTCCAATTATTGAAATCATAGGATATGATACATGATTTTTTTGTAAGAAAGAAGTATTTCAGAAATTTTTTGAAATTAATGGTTAATGGATCATGAAGAATGTTTAATGATTGAGAAGTCTACATATAAGGGATTCAAAAGTTATGGTAGATTTTAGGATGATGAAATGCTTAAAAGTGTTAAGACTCTTTTGATAATGGGATTACATTAGAACACTTTTTATAGTATGTGTAACCCTGATGTTTGATATATGAAAATTTTATTCAAGGAATAATAATCATTTCTTTTATGGATATAGTTATTAAGAACCATTTGGATTTATACGATCCTGGAATTGGAGGTAATTACAAGTTAATACTTTTGGGATGCAAAATGAAAGTTATTAGATAACCTTCATGGTAAAAATATGTTATAATTTTTTTTTTGGAATTTATCACTTTTTGGGATTGTTATAAAATTATATAGTTTTTGAAAAGGGACAATACTCTGACTGTGTGACAACCCGTCTCGTAGGACGAACCTTCGGGAATCAACCCCACAAGAAAAGTGGTACTGGAATTTATCACCTACCACTGGACTATGTGAAGTCCCTAGTTATATTGACTAATTATTTTTAGTTATATGATTTTATGAATCAAGAATAAGTTGATTTTGGGTTACCTATGGAAATGATTAACCTATAAGGGAGGATATGCGATTGGGTTAATTTCTTTTCAGTATGATAATTTTAGATTATCCAATGTTATTTGGAGATAAATGTTAAAATGTATCGTGGGGGACTGTGTGATAAAAATATTATGAGTTTTCATGTTCGATCATAGTTTGAATTAAATTGAAGAATTTTATGGACCGCTATTTATTGAATGGTCTTTGATGAACTTTGTGTTTTGTTTGAAAAAATTTGGGATATTAAGAGTAGTTTTTCTTTTTGTAAAGGATTGTCCTTTTTTGGGGATTATCCGATCTTTTACTATCGATTTTGAATTTGGTTGAGGTCTAAAGAAATGAGAAATATACAGTTCATCTTTTTTGGATTATGTGAATCTCTAGAAGTTGATTATAGTGCTTTTAATGAGAACAATTCATCCTAAATACTCATCATTTAGAGAAAATATGAGTTTGTGATAGAAATATAGTAAAAGATGAAAGTATAAATGACATGTAAGTATTTTTACTTATGTTCTAGTTAATCCCATAAATAAATTCCTCAATTAAATGTAACTTAAAATAGAAAAAAATTTTGTTAACTTTTCTTACTGTGGAATCAAATACCGTTGAACTCTTCACAATTTTGTGGATTTCAGATTGTTTACTTTCTCCTGATCTTTTCTTCTATCACTCTCCATTAGAACATGACACTTAGATTCTCCTCCATATCCATGTTTTCGTCGAACCATAGAATGAGTTATCTCAGGTGACCATTGTACTTATCAATCATTATTTTAACATAATTGTTTTACTGACTCCTTTTCCGATTTAGTGCTTTCAATGATGTTTTCCAGCCCAATTTAAAAATTGTGAGGACATAATTCCCAAAATGGGGGAAGGATATAACATCCTAGGTAAATAAAGAATATGAAATTTTCATAATTGTTAATATTTTTTAATTAAATATTAATATTACTTTAATGTGGTGTCTATGTTTGATAGTGTACCCGATACACAACAAATGATTTTCTTGGGAAGCTTATGTTGCAAAATAACAATATAATAATATTATTTTAAATCGTAGATAACACCTAGCCATTTTAATGGTAGGAATGAATATAACTAACTAAAATATGATTATAAAGGTTTCTTAAATGTTTTTAAATTTATCCAATAAAAGTTAGAGGCTTAAAATGCGAATGACTCCAATTTTAAGCATAAATATTCTAATATTTTTTAAAAGGTCGATTAACTGACTTTGGATGGCGAACCCTTTTTAAATATACTTTTTGTAAATTTTACATGTTATAAAAAATAAAATCATACTTTACAATCAAGACATCAAAATTTATTTTGTGTAAATTTTTGGTATTTTTTCGATAAAGTTCAATTTTTTAATGAATAGTGAAAAATGTTGTATTTTTTTTCAAAACCACCTTTTGAAATAATTTATTTATATGGTTATATTATATATTAAATTTATTTTAATGTGTAATTAAAATATATTTTTTCCATTTAATCCAATGGTGTTCATTGTAATTAATTTTACTTTGAAATTTGACATAAACAAGTGTCAATCTTTTGATATATATTGTTTCTTATCAACACGCTATTTGTTTTGACGTTGGGAATTAATTATAAAATTAATTAATGCAACATCAATGTTTTGAATTTTTCAAATTGGACATCATTTTTGAATTTGGAATATCAAATATATCTTAGGGTGAATTTTTGGTATTTTTCTGAAAAACATCAATTTTTGATGAATAGTGAAACCACTAAGTTGTAGTTAAAAACTTATTATTTCGTTTAAATGAAATTTAACCGATTTTTTGAATGGAATTTAAAAAATCTGATATACATGGTTGTCATTAGTAAGTAAAATGTGGTTCAATGGGATGAAAATAATTTCTGGTGAATAGTAACTTTTCAGTTTTATTAACCGCGATTAAAGGTAATTAGTGTAATTTAAGGTAAAACGATATTATAAAAATATAAAAATACCTTTACACATGTACTAACCTTATTGGGTGAGTCATGGCCTACCAAGACAATCCATGGGTCAATTTGGGAGCCCCATGTAGTCACATGGTTATGATAATGACATTAATAGCTTTTTATTTAAAGAAAAAATAAAAATGTCACAAACATGTATTATTTTACTAAAAAAAATTTACATGGGGTTATATAAATTATAACTTTAACTATAAATACTAATTATAATTATAAAAATATTTCCTACATTATGGTAATTTTTTTATAATTTTTAGACATCAAATAAATAAAATTATTTATGACACATTGATGATGCAGTGTTTACGTCATTATTGAATAATTTAAAAAATAAGAAGATAAAGTTTAAAACAATATCAAAAACATGTCAAATTCTTATTGAATGATTTTTTTTTCGAATATGGGCCACCTTATATTCGACATTATGAATTTTTGGTCCATTAGAAACCAAAAATCATTATATAATAAAATAATATTTTCAAGCATTCCAAAAGAGCCCCTCCTCACCCTTATAAAAAGACCCCACATCCTACCAATTTAACACACTTATAAATCCCTTTTTCTATCAAAAAACTTCCAATATACACTCCCAATATCCCTCTATTCATCATAAAATACTTACCTTATTAATAAATCACTTCAAGGAACCCTTTTGGTTCAAACCAAGGGGAGTTACCCGATTTAAAGGTAATGTCTTCTCTTATGTTCATTTGTTTTATTTTGCTTCTCCACCCCCCTAAACTATTTTTATTCATTTATTTTGTAACAACACCAGTATCTTAAATATAATAGGATTTTTATGGGATTTATTTGAAAAACACTTAAACACACCTCCATCAAATGGGTGAAGAACATAATGCTTTTGTGGACGGAGAACTACTGCCTCATGTAATGATTTTTGTTAAATTATCTCCTACGTCCTCTCACGGTGGCCATTAAGATGTTCTTGTATTTATATATGATATATATTATTCTTATGGTTTTATTATGATTCTTTATTTTTCATTTATTTCATAACTTTATGGATTCCATAATAGGTAAACACGATAATTTCATTTTAGGAAGTACGGACTACCGCCCCCTCAATGTGATATGACTCATTCATTCCATATGTGGAACGTATAAAGGATAAATTTTATGGAATTACATAACATATATTAAATATATATTATACTGAAATTATAATATACCTATGAATCACTTTGTTTTCATTTCATTAAAATATGAATTAGAAATGATAGTAGCGTTCAAGCGTACGTATGGCTTACCGTCTCCAAGAACAGTGCATTTCATTTCTTATCTTCAAATGTTATGTAATATTATAAATAAATATATATACTGCATATATATGATATATATGACATCTATATTATTAATATCATTCTATAGATAATGGAATCTTGACTACATGGAAAATTTATAATTATAACAAGTTCATTTTTTACTCATGTTCTAAACATCGACAAAATCTCCATTATGAACTCAATTAATTAAATAATTGTTATAAAAAGATAATAACTGATATAAAAGAAATAATAAACATGAAAAATATTATTATACAATTAGAAATTAATTTATTTTTATCATTTAGGAATAACAAGGATTATACAGGTTAGTCAAGTCGGACACGTGGTAATGGATTTCTTATCTCACTTTTAATTCCATGAGATTTCCATTGTTCACCACTTATTATTTGCATGTGGTGTATTGTGTACTGAAATTGGATATATATTCTCATGATTATTTTTATATTCATGTTATTCCTTCATTCATTTGGTTTTTATTATCTTTTTGTCATACTACTGGATTTATTACAACGAGGTAAGGGGTTTTTATCTCACTTTTTATTCTTATGAGATTCATGCTATATTTATCACTATATACTTTGGGTGGTGTATGTACTACCAATTATTTTACTCTTCGTGTAATATAAATTCATTTATGGGTATTTACATCAACATTTAATTGTCCTTATTTCATGGGGTGTATGTTTCGTATGTTACCAAATCGGTAGGGAACCTTTCACCATCTTCTTTTTAAATGAATTCTTTTTGTTATGTCTTTTAGTTTACATCGTACTACAATGGGATATGTTCTTCTATATCCTTATTGGTGTAAACTTTATGTCTATGTGATTAGATACTGTTTTCTCTCTCATCAACTCATTTTCTGAATTTTAATGTGACATCGTTAGGCTATATAATTTCTGTAAGGGAACAACTTAACCCAATTTCAATTCTTTTGGTCAAACCTCTACTTCTTGATTATTTCATTCTACGAATATATGTGAATGACCTATGATTGGTTTACACTTAATATCCACCTATATTGGGTGTATTTATATTTTTCACATATGATTATGCAATTGATTTATCTTTAATCTATCGATATCGTCTTTGTAAGGGACTTCGTCTCAATCTCCTTTCATTGAGGCACATTTTGTTTTAATACAAGACATTCTTTTATACACTGTATAAACACATTTGACATTCATTTCATTCAAAGGGGATATTTCTCTATGAATCGTTTTACTAAAAGACAAAAAGGAATGTTTCTTTTAATGTACGATGTGACAATGACTTTTCAGCCACTGCGAGTATTATTAGATATATGACATCCTCAACAAGCCGGATTGTTTTTCAATGAAAATAAATATTATCTAATCTTTTATCAAATTTGGTATTTAGAATGGTTTGATAATGGATTTCTTATGTCAATATATTTAAGTGATTACTGTGATTGAAATGTTGAAATGTTTTTATTCCTTTATATTTTTTTATGTCTTATGATTTTATAATGGTACATATACATTTGACGGGTAGATATTTTATAAACCAAATGACCGGTGGTGCCGTGAATACCAAGATGGGTGGTTACATTATAACCTCAATTTCATTGTGTATGGAAGTTGGCCAGATGGGTATTCTATTTAGTGACATGTGTGGATGTTGACTATATGGTTATTCCATTTATGTATGTTTATGTACCAAGTTACCATAATATTTTATGTGTTCTTTATATGGGGTTTATGGTGATCTTATGGTTACAAAAGGGTAAGCAATGATATTTTACTCAGTGAAGAGTATTTACAACTTCATAAAGGTGAAAAGAATTAATTATTATTAATTATTCATGGTTTACTTGTCGTTTTGGAAAACTAATAGTTTCTTTCTTTGTGTATAGCTTATCGAGCTTTTTATGATCATCCTTAGTTTTTGAAATGTTTTCCACAGGACATAAATATGAATAGGGTCAAGGATGGGATCAAGGAAAGACATTCTATCTAAAACATGGATCTATACATGTTTCATTTTAGGATTTTTTATTTTATGAAAAAAAATTTGAAACTGGGTAGAAGTTTCAACTTTGTAATCTTTTGAGATGTAATAGTTATGTCTTAATTATTAAATTCTAAACCTGAAAAGATCCTCAATGTGAATTATTATTTTAATTCAAGATTATGTTATGTTTTAAAGTCGAGTATTTATAATAGGTATAGAAAAATTTTATATGTATAAATACACTATCATAATAATTTAGGGAATTTATTTGAGAAAATTACTATTCAATTTAGTTTCTTCATAAAACCGTACACTTAGATGGTTATAAGAAAGACATATATTTTATAGATTTACCATTGCGTTATGTCATGGTTATCCAATTAAATTGAATTTTTTTAAACATGAACACTTAAGTAGATGTAGCTGAGCTAAATATGAATCTCACATTCAATCACACAGTTATTATCACAGATAATTTATAATTAGTTTACAATTATTTTATATATTTAAGAATTCATTTTCTTGTAATTATTTCTCTCTTGGAAAATATATAGAAAAAATCTTATTACATAATCATTACTTGAAAATATTCATGAATATAATCCATTTATAAGTATCCACTCATGTTCCATTATCCTCAAACCGTTTTAGATGGATATTTTAATGCAGTAACCAAATTCCATGAACCTTACAGTTTACCCATTGATCAAATCTAGATTTCCATCTAATCATGAAAGATTCGTCTTGTTCTCTTGGGTCTTATGAGGGATAAATATTATTGATTATCTATATTCTTGAGAGCTTTCTTGGTGGAAATATCTCTAAGGTTGACAAAATTCATTAGACATGATTTTTTTTCACAAAAATGTCTCTAACATATCACAATAGAAATTAAATAATTATTTTTTTATATCTAGGTTAAAGAATCAGTAATTGTATATAATCTCTTAATAATTTGTTTAATCCTCAGAAGTCCCAACCAAAGATATTTTTATTATTTTTTATTCCATTTATGTTTTTGAAAACCATAGATATTTAAATATTATTTATTTTAACAAGTGATATAAAATATATAATTTCAATATTACCGTATAATTCATCTTTCCAATCCTCCTCAGAAATTAATAACTATTTAATTAAGAAAAAATATATCACTCTATTATTCATTAAATAATCAAAAATGTGATCAGCATAAATTGAATATTTTTTATACCTCATAGATAATAATAATATTTATTCGAATATATAATTATATAACAATTTAACTAATGTTTTTGATATACACAGTAAGAAAGTCTATAAGAATATTTCTTAGTGGCATTATGATAACTAGCCTAAGGTCCATGATGAACATATATAAACTCATCATGGAATTGATAAAGAAATAAATTAATTTCACAATGAAAATATCCTCCTCTTAATGATCACCATGAAATATAATTCATTTCTATCAATATCTCAGTATGCAAGTTGCGTAATTATGTTATCAACCTATATGAATGAGTGTATTTCAATAAGTTTTCAATAATGAACTATTTGATAAATCCACCATGTAAATAGAATTAAAATTTTAATTAAATTCCATTTAAATATCCTACGATATCTTCTTCAATTAACTTAATAGATAAAAATACATTATTGACTTAATTACTAATGTCATATCATTTGTGGCACACACATCATACCCTACTTCTCTATAAAAATATATCATCGTGGATTTTATTAAGAAATAAATTTACATGAATAATTATATACATTAAAAAAATGATGTATAATGGATAATAGACACATCCTCAGATTATAATATCCAATGATACATAAAAATGAAGAATTCTTGTTGGCGAATCTATTCTCGTAACCTCTTTTCTTGGAGATCACTATGAGAAATATTCAAGAGAAGAAGTATCAATGACTTATAAGACTCTAAAACCTGATATCCTACATCATCTATGTCCCTTTATATATATTTTTTCTATATGTAGAACATTATTAAATAATATAGACATATACCTTCAGAGTTCTTATTTTATTGCTGAATTTATATGACCTTTTGATGTGATATAATCATTAAAGTAATTATGACATTAATGTTACACATAAAAACACTCATCATGTGATATGATATTTTTTAATATTAAAATCACTGAATATATAGGTAATAAAACGAACAAGGTATTTGGTTTAATGGTACAAACTCTATCAGGATCCCACATAGAATAGATCAATCTACTAATGGGTTATAGTCTACTAGATATCACATGATATTTATTCGTATGGTAAGATAATTATTGTGTCTATAATTCCATCATATTATTCCTGATGGAAACACTAATTACATAATCCTCACCAATATAATAAAAATATCTCAATAGATGATAGATAAATATTATATTATTACTCAATTGTTGTGGAATTGGATCCTTTCATATAGGCATCACCATTATATTATCACAATACAATGTCATACAATATTTACTTCTAGGCACCACATCAAGATCCACAAGGAATATTTATATTTGAACTATATTTCTAGCTATATTTGAAGGATAAATAGAGTTGGAATGTATTATAGAATCAAAAACCACTAACAACATTTAACTTTTCCTTTTCAAAAATCCTCTATTTAGGGAAAATAAATACCATGAATGTTTCTTTAGATAATCCTACTCTATATGGAAACTAGAACTGGTATATACCAAGATGACTAGTGTGTCATATGCTTCATAAAACAAGAACATATCCTTAGTACTCCTCATATACTTCAGGATAACATTGAATTTCATCCAATGGTGGTCTCTTGGATCTTCCCCATAACTTCAAGTTGTGCCAAAGGAATAATAAATATATAGATTGTTATATATCAAGATATAAATGTATAATCCAATTTCTGATTCATATGGAATCCTGTTTATTCTTTTTCTCTCCTCATGATTCCAAGGACACATATTCCTAGTGAGAAGTATACCATGTGACTCTAACAAAAATCCACTATTTGATTGTTCTATACAGAATCTCTTCTATACCATGTCAATATATATATTCTAAATTAATCCAAGAATACTATTATATATATAATGAATGATCTTGATCCCTAGAAGTTGGATTACTTCACCGAATTCATTCATGAAAGGCATGTGTTAATAGATTTATTGATGATTTTAAAACTGTTATCTCATTTTAAATTAGTAATTTCTCATATCTATATAATAATATGGAAACTACTATTCTCACAAGAAACCAATTATATATATAGGGAACACATTCATCCTTTATCATTCCAAATTACCTTATGGCTTCATCAAGGTAAATATTCTATTATTTGGATTCCTTATTTAATCCATAAATATAAATCTACAACCATCTTACCTTATTATCATCATGTGTAGTTATAATCCCTCGGGGTTGTTTTTTATAGAAATCATCCATAACATTACCATTATAAAAATATATTTTGACATCCAAATTCAAAATCTCATAACCAATGTAAGATATTATGGAAGGAAGAATTTATATGTATTTAATTATAGAAACTGGTCAAATGGTTTCATCATAGATTATGTCGTAACATTTATAATACCCTTTATCCACTACCCATATCTTATAGTTACAATCATTACATTCCATGTCCAATTTCTTTTTGAAAACCCATTTTCACCAAACATTCATTACCTCAACTGAAGTATCAATCATAACATAAAAGCGATTATTATATATGGAATCCATTTCAATATACATTTATTCTTTCAATACAAAAACTTTTTAGATTCATACTATTAACTTATAGGTCATACTTTTATCATTATAATTTATTAATGAGTCACCAACCTTGGTGACAAGAAAACTATATCTCTTAGTTTAGATAAACAGATAGATGTTCCTATGGAGTACTTATGTGTCTTAAAATACTTAATCCATTGGGCTTGGTTGAATTTATACATATAAAAACTATTATGTATCATGAGAATCAATTTCATTGAATTTAATCTTTCTCTCACTCTCAATTTCAGATTAATGATCCATCTCATGGAATATAGAATGTACTACTACTATTAACATTTTTTCAAAGGGGTCCTATAGATAATATCTCATTTCACCCTTAAAATATCTTATAAATTCATATTTTTTACACTAGTGTTATTGTTTGTTTTTAGCGATATCTTTTAAAGATGTCTCAGATCCCCATACACATGAATACGAAAACAAAATTTCATCTCACACATTAACTGATTTATAAATCTATTTTTTCTTTATTTTTCACTCAGTTTAGTATGTGTGGTGAAGTCCATAATTCATATGAACAAAATGATAATATATGGTCTTCATTACCTATCCTTGACCTCACCATGTCCAGAATGGTTAATTTCTTCCTTTCACTGACAATGTTACAATATAGTGAATAATAGGGAGGGAGTTGAGATGGAATCCCAAAATCCCTCTGATTTGTGATGAACACATAGTTATGTTACTCTCTATAGTGATCCGAATAATGAATATTTATCTTATTACAATGATAATTCTCTGTATCATTTATGAAATTCTAAATTTTTTTAAAGGATTCCAAATTATACCTAATTGCGTATAAATAATGAGATATACTCAAGTCATTAGTAAAATTTAAGATGTATGAGTATCTACCAATAGTTATGATGGAAACCATTCATCATATAACTATGTGTACCCAGTCAAGAATCTATATGGACCATTAACCCCTTTCAAAAAGTATTGGTTAGGTCATATTTAATTTTAAACAAGAAATAAATATGTCAAGTGGATTGTTCTCAAAAGAATATAAATACCCAAGTTGATAGTTTTTTCTCAATAGTTTATAATTTTCATGACCATGTTGGTGATTCCACAATTAGGTATGACATGTTTCATGTAAACATGATTCATTATCGATTTTCTAAAATTTATTTTTCCCAATTTTAGTATATAAAGAACTTTATTATGGAGTGGAATACCCAAATAAATTACTTATTTGTAAAAGTATTAGATTTTATTACTATAAATGAATACCAAGTGATCCATGATTAAAGTAGACATAAATATAATTTTTTTGTAAATACTATGAAGGGAAAATTATTTCAACAATAATATAATCAATTAAATCAAAAAAGTATAGTGGTAGTCTCCTATAGCTAAGGTAGTTAGTCTTGTTCATTTATTTTGTCAAATACCCATCTCACGATTGTAAATTTTCCAGATTCTACTTGATTCCAAGGTTTTGATAAAAAAACAAATTGACCCTCGAAATCATTATTTGTTACCCAAAAGGTGGATAGAAGATATTACATTCAATAAAAATCATTATTGAATATTTTCTTATCTTTTTTACTGTATTGCAGTTCTTTTACTAGTGGCCCTTCTTTCCACCATAAAAACACATTGTATCTTATCACTTTTCATTAACATATATTTTCTTATTCATGGTTGGGTGGTGTATAGATGGTATAGAGTCCGATGTATTCCTGATTTTATCTTTCATTACCTTCTGCTTATTCATCATAAGGACTCTTCATTTTTTACACCTCATGTACTTATCTTCTTAGAGAATTAGGGTGAGGATTTTGAAAAGTAACTTTGCGACAATGTTCATAAAATAATTCAGAATAATGCTATATAATCGTAGAGGTAGTGAAGAAATACCGAGCTTGATAAATTTATTATTAGGTAGCATGAATCCTATGATGTCTAAACACAATATATAAGTAATAAACATCCCTAAATGTGGTTTAATATGTTATAATTCTCAAATAATTAATTGAAAAATCACATTGGATATATCAACTACATTTCTCCAGATTGTGATCACTAAGATGGGAAAATATGCTATATAAATACATATCCTCATGTAGTTTAATGAGCTCAATTGACATGGGGGATAACATAACATGACCCATGCATAAAATATATAAGTCACACACCATTCTAGTGGAATATTAAAAAAATATCACAATTATACATACACGGGGACCATAAAGGTCTAGTGTCGTTGGAGTCTAGATACATAGTCACCATATTACTTTAAATATCATCAACATATCAATTAATTATAATCATATTATAAATATTATAAATATATAATAAATAGAACCATCAAATAAAACCATGCGAAGGAAAAAATAAGAAATATTGAGCCTAGATGCTCAGTAAGGGTAAACATGGGAGATATAAATCCTAATCTCATAAGAAGATCATAAGGGTAGGAAACCATAATCATTTTGATGTTATCAACATTAAATATTCATAATCATAAAATCATAGAAACCAAAATCATAAATAAATCCATATTAAGACACATGGTTAAAAAGGGAATTAATGTAGTAATAATCCTTTATGAGTTATAACATTGGCATGTGACCTCATAAGAAGAAGACGTTAAAATCATGTGAACATAGTTAGTCAAATTCATATCAATGAATAATCTTGTGAGAAAATATTGAAGCAATCATAAAAACATAAAAAAAAGTCAAAAAATATATTCACAATCATGTACATGCATTTTATTTTGATTATAGATATAATTAATCATACTCACACATCAAAACATGAACAAAGATATTTGAAATCATGTCCATAAATTTTTCTTGGGAGAATATCTTGAAGAAATCATACAAACACATTAAAATATGAATATTTCTTATCAATATAATTTACATGATTATAATCATAATCTCATATGGTGACAACAGAACATTACCCGATGAATTGGAGGGATATAATGGATCCAACCATCTCATAATCATAATCTTTTCATATGTACACCATAACATCACAAAACATTAATCATATCATAATAGCGTAAACCATGGAAAATAAAATAGTTTTGTAAACATCGCATCATCATAATCATAAATCACATATATAATGAATAAATATGGTATATTTGGATCATATACGTAGTAAAGCATGAATAACATCAAAGGATGTCATCATAGATGAAAAATTACATTAGAATTCACTAGAATATTTTTTGATGAAAATAACAAGGGAATTAAATATTTCAGAAATATATATCTATTATTCATTCAAAATATGTTCAATTAATTTAAATTATATTTGAAACAATGTCTTTTTTTTTATTTCGTGAATTTGGAACTTAATGACCAAATGGTCCAATTAATGTTATTAATTTATTTTATTTCACAATTGAATTAAATTGAATATGCAATATAACTTATTTTGTTTCTTTATTTTGAATAAAAAATTAAATATTCATTATGAAACATTTAATTCTACTAGGTACTAAAATTTTATATATATTCATTTTTTCATTTAATAGATTTATTCATTTTTTAAATAAAATACAGATTTTAATATAAAATGAATTTAAATTGAAATTGTGAGATTTTATTTTGTTTTGAAAGAATTCAACTTATTTGTTTGTATATTAAACAAATTTGAAAATAATATTATATTTTTTTGTGGATGATTAAATTTATTTATAATTTTTTTATAATTGTTTAAATTAATTATAAAAAATATGCACTAAATGATTTTTTATACATGTCAAAAGAATTCAAAGGGATGGATGAGTCATTTTTAGATCCGTTATTATACCAATTATGGACCCCATTCATGGTAACTACCTAATATATTTTTCCCTTAATGACTACATGTAGAAAAAAAATATTTATGTTTCTACAAGACCATTCACAGTCACCTTAACTGACTGTGAACACTTTCACTCATGATCAAAAAACTGATCGTGATCCACCCCATTCCTACCAAGATCCCTTCTCATAGAAAACTCAAACTTATCATGAATTTCACTACTACCAACATTCCATTAACTCATTGACCTCCATCATCTCAATTCATCATAGGCACTTCAGTTGAATGTAATGACTCAAATCTTTTATATCTATCTTCCTCATTGGAGATGAACTTCTCATTGTATGCCCCCTGATGATCTGCCACAACAAAAAAAAGACACATTACTAGCCACCATGAGCTACTAGAACGCCACCACCCCTATGCATAAAAAAATAGAACCACCACTCATGATGGGGAAGATACCATAAGGAAAAAACTAAACCCCATCATAAAGCCTCAATGTCACTTCCAATCAATAAATTCGAACTGCATCTCTAAAATAATGCCAAACTGAACACCATCATAAATACTCAATAGTGCACTAAGGACATATCATCTCCCATAAATTTCACATTGTTTCTTTGGGTTAGGGAGGGATGATGATCATTCTCACTATCTCACTCCAGAATTGTTCCCTCACTCACTATAATATATGATTCTCATTTTGATGTCATTACTCATTGTAATTATTATTATGATGGAATAATTGGTCATTTCTGTTCATTCCTAGGGTAATTACCTCATTACACCCAGTTGATGAATTTTTATCATCCATGTCTCATTTTTATTCTTCTATAGATCTTAATGGTTTTAATTAGTTAGATATTTATTCAAGTTATAATATTTTAACTTTTTCTACTTATTAATATAATTTAATTCACAATATAGCTAGACATAGATCACCCCATATGACTACATGATGTGGGATTTTTCGGGGATGATCAAAAATATATAATCAATAGGATAAGAAATGATAGGGGATACAGTTATCATTGTATTCCCCTTTCAAAACTCAAATATCTCTATAAAAGTAATGAATGATATTTCTATTGAT
This sequence comes from Viscum album, assembly GCA_963277665.1. Taxonomy (NCBI): domain Eukaryota; kingdom Viridiplantae; phylum Streptophyta; class Magnoliopsida; order Santalales; family Viscaceae; genus Viscum; species Viscum album. Next base: position 693,274,499 of record OY728120.1, on the reverse strand, counting down.
TATAGTGTTAATTGGGAACAATTGAATATTTTTTAAATAGGATAATGGGGGGATAATACAGTGTGATACCACTACTCTAAAAATTGATAATAAAACTAACCAATTTCACCAAATTTTTTCAATAAATCCAAACCTACTATAATAATATTTTAACACACCAACACCACATTCTTCACTAATGAACACCAAAGTATCACTATACTTCATTTTTCATAGGTTCATATAAATATTTTTCTAATCACCCCATGATGGGTAAGTATAAATCAAGGATCCATTAATGGGGATTCCAATTATTTATTTTTATTTTGTTTTAACATGTTTTTTAATGACTACATCTAATTCTTCGAACCTCATTCGTTTTTATTCAGAGGTTGAGAGAACTGTGTAGAGGAGACTGAATGCTCAGAAAATTAAAAAAACATATGTAATAGTAGTTTGTAATCATTCCACTGGATTAATATAATTACTCATTTTATTCCTCCTCAAGTGCTATAATTGGATGTGAAAAATTGGTGGATAACCTTGCTCATTTCACAAGACTCTGAGGTTAATATATACACCCAATTCAAATATTAAAAACCAATAATTACTATTGATTTAAAAATAATGTGCCTCATAATGGGAATGATTGAAATATTAAATAAGATTCATGTACTATACAGTGAATACCACAATTGAAAATTGAAAATATTCAAATAAGTTTATAATGGATTCAAAACTGCATGAGTCTCTGAGGTTCAAATCATCTATAAGGTTACTCAATTCCCACATGAAGGGGAATCAATTTATTGTAACTATAATATGTATCCTAGTGAAGTAACCTCATGGGATGAGCTATAGAAAATTTCATTAGAAATTATTTCCAACATTAAGGAGTTCTTAAATTCTAGATGAAATATATGGAATGAAAGAAGAAACTAGAGAAAATATCTATGATTTTTTATAATATTTACAAAACTAACCACATATTTCCCACACCATATATATAATGATAATAATTTCATTGTATTATTTTAACATGTATTAATGGAAAATAACCAAATCCTACTTGATTTTTCATTATGGGGAGCAATGACCAACAAATCAACAATTGAATTTAGAAAACAAATCAAAAGGATCTCCCAATATTCCATGAAATTTTGTATTTAACTATAACTAGATGTGTAAATTTGGTAAAAATTTCCAAATAACCTTTGTTATAAAATAAAATTTAATATTTAACTTCTATTGTGAGATATATTGTTTTAGAAAATTATTCATCACCCCCACACCCCCAATGTTCAACCAGTTGTGCTATTCCCTCGAGCATTTCACATATGGATTCCCTAGAGTAAAAGTGATTGAATGATTAAATGAAATGTTCTAGAGGAAATATTAGAACCAAAAATCTTAAAAAATGTTTTAAATAATTTTACACCCATTAGTTTGGAAATTCGAGCCTATATAAACAAAGGACACCATTATATCAAGAATTCCAGTAGGCCTCTCAATAGCCAATTGAACCCCCTCAACTCTAAAGATAGAATTTCCCAACATCGTTATGTTGCCACCAAGGATAAACATATTGGACTAATATGAATTAAATTCTATGAAAAGTAGTAGAATCTCAAAATAATCTACAAACCACTATCACCACACATGGATCAAATTTAAAGGAATTTAACATACAGTTCATTAATATCATGCCCAGCCTCAAAAATATTATAAGTAAATGCTCAAATAATCCTCATACTCAATAAATTCGTTACCCTAAATGAAATTTTACTCCTATTATATTAATTAGTGAAAATGAGCTAGAAAACAATAAATGAACACCCCTCGGTACCAACGATGGAAGTGAACATCAGTATGGATCAAAATAATCAATCTAATAAAAAGAACCTAAAGAGGATGTTGTGAAGAAAATTCTTGTGAATACATAAAAAGAAAATTAAATATAGAATATCAGACAAAACCCACCTCCCTTCTATATTAGGATGCATGAACCAAATAAAACCATTGAAGATTCACTTTAATATGAGATATTGGAATTCTTTAATAAAGTGGATATTAATATTACCATATTGAAATCATTTTTACAAAATCCAATGTAAGAAAAACTCATTAAATAATTTTTAATTTGTAGAAGATGATTATGAGGAAATGAATAGGTATGGTTAAGTAATAATTTATATGCTCTTTTTAAACCTCAAATTCACAATAAATGAAAGGATTTACAAAATTTTTCTGTCCCATACACATTTGGTAAGGTGACATTTTCCAATCTAATGTTTGATTTACAAAATTAAATTTATGTTATGCCTAATTATATTAATTAATATCTTAACTTTGGAGAATAAAAACCCTCTAATGTGGTTTTTCCACTATCCAACAAAACCATATCCAACCTAGTAGGTGATCGTGAAGATGTATTTGTATGTGTAGATGGATACCCATTCCTTGTTGACTTCAACACTCTCAGTATAGAAGAAGGAAAAGGTAAAGATAACTCTACCATTATTTTGGGTAAAACATTCATAAAAGATATTAAAACAATCGTAAATATAAATAAAGGAACCTTATTTATGACTTTTGGGGATGAAACATTGGATTTCAACATACTCAATTCAGCTAAACACCCACATGAAGAACATTTTATTTTTAAATTATTTATTAATTACCTTGTTCCTATAGAGTGTAAATTGAAAATTTAGAAGATATAAATTTATTATTAGATGATTTGGAAAAACCCAAACATATTGATAAATAAATTTTTGGAAACACGGTAAATATTGAGACGGTTTAGTGTGTTGGGAAATTTGAATAAATTTTTGAGAGATATTTTCATGTGTTACTCATTTATTCCAAAAATATTTCAACCTTACATGTGAAAGCTTCTAACGTGAAGAACACTATTTTAGAAACATCCATTGAAAACCCAATTTAATATAGAATTATAAATAATACCATCAAATATAAAATATGATTTTTTAAAATAATATGAGAAACTACCATTCATAATCTCAAAAAACAAAAATCCTAATAAGTAAACCTATTTAATATTATGAAAAATAACACCAGTGTCATAGGATAGATATTTTGGAATTCTCTATTGATTATGCCAACCACATTTATATATATTAATTTTCTAGAATATAAATCAAAACTACTGAGACAACCACAAATGAGGATTAAACTAATCCTTTTTAATGTAATGAAATAAGTGTCAGAAATGGTTTTAGGATATGGAATAATCAACCCCTCGTCAGACTCCCAGTGTGTGTCTCCTAAACAAATTGTCCCAAATAAAACTAGTAACCCAATTATTTAAACTAACAATAATGAGTTAGTATCCACAATGATTCAAAAATATGGAGTGTTTACATATATATTAAGATATTGAACCATTTTAAAATATTATACCACTACCATATACCCTTGTGGAACAATTTTAGAAAGGTTGTCTAGAATATGATTTTTTCACTCATATAGGTTTTCTAGATACTTTCTGGTCCTAATATCTCCTATTGACTAATAAAAAAGAACATTCACATTTCCCATCAGTATATTTTCTCATAAAATGATTCTTTTAAATCATTATAATTCCCCATGTACATTTTAGTGGTTCATGGTTTGTATTATATTAGACCTAATTGAAAACTACTTGGATATATTCAGGAAGGAATTCAATGTATATGGGACCTATATTCAATGCTACGTGGAGGGATAAGATATTCATAAAAAATTATGTATAGAGAAAACATGATTTTAATTTATAACAATTCCATTTTGTTGTAAAAAAATAAATTTATTTGGGACATTTAATATCTATAGCTGGGGATTTTGTTGGAAAATAAAATTTTGATTTTATTTCCAATCATACGTGCCCCACAACTTTAAGGAACATTAGATCTTTTCTAGCCCACATTTTATTTTATACAGTGTGTAATAGGGGATTCATAAACGTTTTCCCCCACTAAAATATTCATGACAGAAACAGATTCTTGTTTTAAAGATTCATACAAGAAATTTTTTTATTGATTGATAGAGTGATATACCACTACCCCAATTAAATTTTCACCAAAATATAGTCTCAACTTTGATATTCTATGTGATACTTCCAACAGATCTATAGGTGTTGTATGTTCAAGAAATATTGATAGAAATCCATATGTTATATACAATACTTAATAGAAATTAAACACTAAACAAATTTGTTATAAAACAAAAGATAAGTGTTTTTGTCTATTTTTTTATTTTTACTAAAATTTCATTCTTATCCTTTATGAAGTAAAGTAACTATTTTTCTAGATCATACAACATTGTGATATTGATGATGATTCCAAACTGCTAAGGTGTGTGTTTCTACTCCAAATGTTTGACATGGAGATTTAGGTTAAGTAGGGTGGATAAAATACAGTCGTAGACCACATGAGTAGGCTGCCTCACACTATCGAGGTAGAACCTATCCTTAATACTAATCTAGATGATTCATTCCCTAGTGATAAACTACACTACATCACCTTAGTTACTTTGTATTATGAAATAATAAATTTTATATTCATATCAAAGGTACCCTTCCTCTTTTCAAAAACTCAAAACATTAAAATAAAATATAATTAAAATTTTTCATGTAGGGATGACCCATATTTATGGATAATTATCAATGAAAATGTAATTAATAGATGAATACATAAAGAATAAATGAACTCTATGCTTTAATTTTGTTATAAAAAATCATTATAGGCCATTTTATACCTCAAATAACCACTATAAAAAAAGTAAATGAGGTTTTTTTGGCCAAATATTATTAAAAATCTCCTTTTTTGGTTAAATGTGTCCAAACCAATAGATTACAACTGAAATTTCCTAAAGGCATGAGATTCCATAAATATAGTAATTTTTATAAGATATTTGACTTATGGGAATTTTAATTCGCAGTATCATTAATTATTTCATATGTAATTTCCTATATTCTATTATAATTATAAAATGATTCTAATTGGATTGATGTAAAATAAACTTGAACTGATGACTCAGTAAATATGATTGAGTAACTAATATAATTATTTGATGGTTCAGAATAACTCAATCTATAAACAGTCACCAAGGAATCCACTTTTACAATAAGAACCTAGAGGACCTCATGATGAAAGATAGATTGCACTATAAGACTTACACTTCCTACCAACCAATGAAAAATGGACTATATGAGGTTTCCAATAGGAAATCCAAATGAAATTTGTAGAAAATATTGAAACCCAACATCAATTACTAGACTAAGAAATTAGAATATGAATTATGGTCATATATAACATTCTACACCCCCCTAGTGTGTAATCTATATGATTGTTTATGGTAAATCCTTTTACATTCAAATGGAGCTACATCACAATACCTATAGGGCGATCAAAAAATTGAGCATGGATTTTTGTAAATATGAAGAACAAAGGAAGATTCATATGATAGAAATTGAGGAGACAAGAAGTGGTAATATGAAAATTAAAACTATACCTAGAGGGAAATAGATTTTTAAATTATAGTTTGATCTATAAAGGATAATTCCATGTGGTAGATTATGTGTTTTTGTTTTATTCAAGGATATATCTTGTAACAGGTAAGATTTTTTCCAACTATACATGTACAAACAAGGATTATGATACATTTTATATGGGTGTATTTGAAATTGAACTAGGAGGTTCAAAAAAATCATTTAAAGTTAATGGTCAACAACTAAAGAATTATAAAAAGGATTTTCAAAAAGAACCTACCTAGGTTTATATATTCCTTCATGCTACTAATAAAAGGAGAAATATTATATTGTCTCTTTCACTCATATTAGTCCAATTTATTATTTAAATTCTAACTATTTTTCTCAAAAAAATGCATAATGGAATACAACATGAAGTGTGTTTTAACCAAGTGTGGTAGAGAGGGACAAGATAAATTTAGGATGTAAATAACATTTTTTGTTTTTCTTAAAAAATAAAAAAAAATATCGAATTCAATGTTTTATAGGGTTCTATTATAAATTTTTTATAACCTAATGTTTAAATAAATAAATATATAAAAATATTTTTAAAAACCTATATATAAATATTTAAATTTATGAATATTATATATATCTTTATTACAATTTCTTTTTTAATTTCTCTAATTTTCTTAAATTTCCATGCCTTGTAGTGTAGTATGAAAATACTAAGCATGATTTGAAGTTATTTATTGGTTCAAAAACTATAATACTAAATGAATTGTTGCATGAGTTAGTAATTTTATTCATGGAAGATTGTTCTTTGTACTAGGATGGAGAATGTTAGAGAGATTATTTTTCTGGATCGAATTTTATAACATGAGGAAACTAGGAATTTATAACATGATATTATGTAATTTGATATCTATGAGAAATTGAATTATTGGGATCCAACAAGATTTAAATTTATATAATTCAGTTGATATTGGATTAAAATGTGAAATTGGAAACCTGTGATGTGTCTCTGAGACCATGGAATAATGATTGTGTGTATCCCTCAATAAATTTCATTATTCTCTTTTTCATAGTTCTCCACACATACATAGAAGAGTTAACTTAAAAAAGTAAATAAAAATGAATAAGGGACTAAGTGAAAAATGAATTTATTTAGGTGTGTTCAACATATTACCTTTGAGTAGGAAAATTGACATATAAAATATTTATTTGAGTTATATTAAAACTGAGGAAAATCAATCATTGGTTTGACGGAACATAGCAAAGAGGGTCCAATCTATCTTATTATTCGTAAAAATTGGATTTTAATTGAATAGTATTTGATCAATTAATATAATTGAAACATTGATTGAATTTTAATTAGGTAGTGTTTAGAATCACGTATTAGTAATGCTAATTTTCATAGTAGATAAATCTCTAAATAATTTTTCTCGAAGGTAGATTTAGATATTATCAAGATGAGGTTTATTATTATTTTTGAATAAATTTATATTCATTAATAATGATTCTCACGAGTGAAATATTTCATGTGTGGTAGAGTGATGTGGACAAAAATATTAAACATGTTTCTACTTCTATTTCATTATACAGTCAATTAAAATAATTTTTAGGTGAGACATTGAAGTTTTTTTTTTATAATTTGAATATTAATTATCAAGTGGCTAAATTAATGATTTTTATTGATTTAATTCATCATATTAATTACATTTCCGAATTCAAGTGACATACCTCATCTATATTACACATTACTTGGATATTTATTATAGAAGAATACAAATAATATCAGCTAAAATATTGAGGGCTATAGTGTATTTGGGTGATCTATTAAATTTCATAGTAATCCTTAAATTTTGTGGGGGTACATAAAAATAATATAAAACATCCTTAACATGCTCATAATATTCCTTCATACATAAAACTACATTGAATAACCTTGAGACATACAAATGAAAGGGGTGAGATATAATGCCTTGTAATGGAATAAAAAGAATAATGTGAAGAAGGTATTAAATGTTTGATAAAAATAATTTCAACTGGACATAAATTGGGTGACAATCATAAACATGAACAATGTGTCTTGGTATATCGTTTTAACATGAAGACCACATGGGAATGTGGACACAACATTAAAAATGAGATAATATGATTTAGTTAAGGTTAAATACCATAAAACGATAACATAATGTTCTTAATAGAACCTTAAATTCACCATACATGGATTATATTAAGAATAAAATATTACAAAATTCACTGGTTTTCCATCTGTACAAACCCATCATAATCATATCATATACAGGCATAAGTGTTCCAGATAGATCATATATACTAGAATAAATTTCCACAAATTTATTCAAAAAATAATTATGTGGTGATTAAATAAATATTTTTCAAAAATAAAATAATTATAAGTGAATAATGTTGAAAAAATGGATAGGAAATTTTAATGGATATTCAGTAGACAATTATTTGGCATTAAATATCACTATGAAATTTCAGAATCATAATAGGGCACATCAATGTACTTGGGATGTATTAATGAGAGTGAAAGGGACCAATAATAATTTATAAATATTAATTTACTAAATGATACATGTAAGAAAATATATCAACACCATTAATTGGAGATTAAATGTATAAGAAAACTAAGATTCATAGAAAAATAAGAGAATTAGAGAATCCCATTACATGATAGGTTGATTTCAAAAAGATTTGTAGCAGCATCTTGAGATTTAGGGGGAACCTTGTGATAAATATATATAGGGGAGGTAACATTATGAATTTTATTACTGATTTTTTAGTGATGAGTAATGGGATCATGTGAGGTTATTTATATGAAAATTGAGGTGAGTTATTTATTATTTCTCAAACATAGGTTTTGGACACTAAAAAATAAAAATATCAGAAAAAACAGACCATGTTTTATTTTCCTGGATTCTACAAAATAGGATTGGATTTAATTATTTTACATGGAAAAAGGATGAACCCAATAAAATATTACCCATGGGGATGTGGAAGTGAGTTATGTTCATAAAGAAATGACATTAAATATTGAAAATATAATATAGGTTTTGGGGGATTTGTAAATTCATAATAAATTTAATCAAGTGACCTCAAAATCACTATATTTTGATGTGGAAGCATATATTTTGTCATTAAAACCCTTAATAAAATTTATTACGTCACTTTTGGGTAATTTTTATGTTATAATAAACACCAAATATTTTGGTCATATATAATTTGTTCTCGAAAATTTGACTTCATCAAACAATAATGAAAAAATTACTGTTGGATAATTTTTACATGATGATTACAAAAAAATTACTTTAACTAAATAATTTTATAAATATGTCAAATATCAATTTCAAAACTAGAATTGGAATTTATTGAGATATGATGAGTTTTTTGTCAAATTAATTTTTGAACCCCAACGAAATTTCTATTTGATTTTTTAAAAATTATATTATCATTTTGATTTATTAAAAAAAATTAATAAAAAATTTAAATAAAATATCATTTATTTCTAAAATCCACAAATTTATAAAATGATATTTCTTAATGGAAAAGGCCTTTTACCCAAAAATATAATTTTTCATTTATTGAATCAAATTCAAAATAAATTATAAAGTAAAATATTAATAATTAAATATAAATATTTTAATATATCAAATAAAATATAAATATTCATATTATTATTTTCTTGGAACATATCCTATTATTACAACAGAAAACACCCTGAGGGTAAGGTGTGTAATGGTCATACATTAATGTGGTGGTTTCGTGTACATGGTTCGTTCTATGATATCGATGATCATGAAATTCTCAAATAAATGTTCCCAATATTTTGTTAGATATTGGTTTTCGTCATGGGGCTGGTCAAGGATAAATTGATGTGATTCTATATCCCTTATAAGCGTTGGAAAATTGGCTTCATTGTGTATGATCCTACTGGATGAGGCAATTTTTTCATTTCTCTATGTTAATTTAATTTAACAAACCCCTATATTTATATCAATCATATGATCACTACACAATTATTTTTTTTCAACTATAATTAATATTTACATTCATTAAAATATGGTTGGATATAATGAAACCAATTAGATGAATGCTTTTTCCCTAACCATAATAATTAATTAGACACTGAATTAAATCAAAATTAGTAATATATTTATAAAATTTATGGTCATTATTATATTACCCCCATAATAAATGTATCCCTATAGTATTTAATTTCAAAGACTAAAATAGATGTGGTAAATTATGGTTTATCACATCCTCCAGTTCACATGCAACTTCTTCACACATTTGGTTTGTCCAAAACACATTGACTAGGTGTAATGTTATATTTTTTTAAACATTGTTTTTATGATATAATATTTTCAATCGTTTCTCCTCACAAGAATAATCATTCTCTAATGGTACCACCTCTGGATTTAGTACATTTTATGGGTGTATTATATTTTCCATCAATATTAATAAAAGGAAAACATCATGTAACAGATATAGTTTATGTGGGTGTGGTAGTTGATAAGACATTGCTTCAATGCATCTAAGGATCTGAATGGGATTAATTTTTCTTGGAAAAATTCTCTCCTAATTACTAAATATCATGAATTTCATTAATGGAGATATGTATAGGAATAACATATAACCAACCACAAAATCTAGGTCCTATAGATGATTTTCATCATAGCACATAGGTTGACTCTAAGAAGTCATATTGTACTAATAAATGGTATTGACCTTTTCCACCATTTCCTCATCCATTTCAGGAAACATTAGTATAATTTCATGAAGTTCAACATAGAATTCAGGTGTTCTTATTCTCTTCCAAAAATGGGAATCATAGAGATCCATTGGATGCTTTCATTGAAAATATTTCTTCATGATAGCTCAATTGTAAGAAGATGTTGATACCACCCTACATTGAAGTCGATTGAGTATTATCTCAGCATTTCCTTTATTTGTTTGTATATTCTACTTATATTAGCCATAATTTTCTGGTTTTTTCCCCTGAAATGCATGTTATGATTAATAATTACTACTTCTAGATGGTTTACAATGGATTTATTTATATAACTTGAAACATCCAATAATTATGTATCAAAAGGCGACATGATTCCAAAGGTGGGTGTTCTTTATTTTTGTTGACCGATGATACTTAGGAACTCACATTAGTGTAGGGGTTGGGATTTAGGGCTCATTAAACAAATTAGGGGGAATTCTGGCCTATTTTTGGACTCTCATATAGATTTAACATATGTTCATGTGTCCTTATTAATTTACCTACTAAAATGAATGTTTCCTTTTGAGATTTGCAATCAATTTATTTAGCATGTATTAAATTTAACATCCTACAAATTTATTTTATGTTTTTAATTAATGGAGATATCTATTTGTATTATAGGTTCTCCATTAATGGTATCCTCTCATATACTACATATAGATTCATTAGTCATTTGTTAAGATGATGTTGGTTTTTAAATCACTCAGCGGGGTGCTCTTGAATTTATGGTCATTGAGGTAGACAAGAGTTGTTTTGATGTTGGGATCATACCCATTAATGGGATACCTATGTATCCTAATTAAAGGAATTAGAACCATCATTTTTTGGTGACACTTAATGGGACACATCATACATTTTATGGTCTTGTGATAATGGCCTAACCATAATATTTATTTTCATGTGGAAAGGGCATATTATATAAAAGATTTATAGTCAAATAATGGTGTGGGAAATAATCCTATGGGTCCCAAGGAACATGGGAAGGATATAGGTTTTCATGTTGGATTAGACCCTATTGCTAATGTAGCCTAGAAAGAACAAGGTTTATTCGGAGTGTTTGGTTTTATCCTCGGGGGTGTCTTCCTTGGAATCCCACATGGATAGGAATAAAAGCCCATGTAGTTCATTAAATATCATTTGAGAATATGTCCATTTAAGATAAGTAGGTTCTGTCTTACTCATAAATAGGATTCCCTTGTAATATGTTCCATTAGAAATGTCTTAACTCTTAGAAATATAGGATGGATAACTTCGAGGTTTAGTTCCAAGGAGGATTCTCGGATTAAGGGAGTTAGGGTTGGACTCTTAAGGTGGATGTCTAGTGAGTACGAGCCCTAGGTGAAGGATTCTTATGTGTCCTAATTATGGTGTGAATCAGAGTTCTTGTATCTTAGGAAGTGATTTGGATTGTGTGGATGTTGTTCTCATCACAAAATCTCTAGGCCCACATGAGTCTTGATCGGTGTCAGATATGAGTTATTGTGAAATATACCAAACACCACACACTTTCTACTCCACTGATGGAATTGGTTGGGACTACGACAAAAGAAGACAAGGTGATGGTGGGTGAGGGATTAGATAAATTAACCCTTCAATGAGAAATTAATGTTAAGTTCATTGCATCTATTTTAATAAGATATGGACTTACTCTAGGAGGGATTCCCTAAAATTGATTCTGGTATAGGATGGAGGCGTATTTTTTGTCAAAAACAAATGATGGTGATAATTGTACATTACCTACCATGGAACTGATTTTTTAGGTGTTATAGATGATAATGGGGACATGGAAGAACCCTAATCCCCCATACTGGGAACTTCCCGATGGTTTCCCTTGGGAATGGTTCCATGTGAATATTGATATACGTCTCTATAAAAACCCCAAGTATCTAGAATCCCTTATGAGAATACTGTAGGAATCCTCTGACTGTAGAAATACAAACCCAAATGGGAGACACACTAACAAGTCTTTCCTAAAGGATTGGTAATTCAGGTGTCATTATTATAGGATTCAACATGGTCACTTTTTGATTAGGGAGCCATGTAAAGAGATTCTCCCCATCCAAAGGTTGATTAGAAGATCCCTTTGAATATAGTTTTCATAGGTAGTCAATGGAAGTAGTCTTCATTGGTATGCTACATAGGTGTACCATGTAGGTCTTCAGAGGAACATAAAAATGACTATCATAGGTAGAAGAATCCCATGAGAGCCTAATATTACTTGTCCAATTGACTAGGGAAAACAACACTTTGTTGAGGCTTTAACATAACCACCCCATGTGTCCGTTGATGTTCATGGAGGCCACCCACATAGGTCTTTTCTTAATGAAAGGATCTTTGGGTGGTGAGTTATCCTAATTGGAGGAGGGTCTTTAATCCAGTGTTTTATACATAAATCTCTAAAAGGACTTTGATCTTTTATGTACAATATAATTATTTCTTCTCTTTGTTTTATATGTATTTCTATGAAAATTTAGGGGACTTGGGAAAAGGATCTACACAATCGGAGCTTCAATTGATCTTAAAACATTGATTATAAAGAAAATGGGTTAACCATGGGTCACATTTATAGGCAAGGAGGGGGATGGATGAAAGGAATTAGTTTTTGTAGGTGTTCAGTGTAACCCATAGGAAAAGTTCCCCCACAAAGGGGTGCATAAGTTTTATAGTCTCATAGGTCCCCATCGGAGGTCCTTAACATTGGTCCTCAACATAGGGGGCTATGCGTTGGGCTACATGGGTATGACATGTGTAGGCTTCTTGATGTGTAGATGGGATGTGTGGCTCCCTTAAACTTCATTTCATTACATCCATTTACAAAATTTGATACTTTTATATCTTGTATGACTATTCATAATTGTTTTTACTTATTAAGGAGTGTAAAAAAAGTTCCCCATAGGATTGGATCCGATTTGGAAAGAGGGACTAGTCCTGGGGAATGATTATGGGGAAATGATTAAACATAGTTATGTTTGGGACCATGCAGATATTCCATGAAGCCATGTCTCATATTTCAGTTGTGTAAGTTGGTGGTACTTATAAATACCCCGATTCCTTTTTAATTTTCTTCACATGCAATCATATATTTCTTCTCACAGTGCATAACTCATTTGATCATCTCTCCCGCATTGTGCTCTCATATAGGTCCCTTGAAAATTACACAACGTATAATTTTCTTTGTGATAGAGCTATGAGAAGTTACTTAATCGAAGGAGATACAAAGAAGTTCTTTATTAAGGGACCTAGGTTGGGTACCTTGTCGAATGACCTATGATGGGTACCTTGTCGAAGGACCTATATTGGTGACCTCATCAATGGAGCTATGCAGAACATTTCCATTGCCAAATTTACTAGAATTCCAGTATGTTAAATTTTGGACATCCTTAATTCAATCTTCTTATTTATTGAAGAAAATTTTCTAATTCACATTACAGGAAATGGCTCACAAGATGACTGTGACTGAGGAAGCTGGATTTCTTTCAACTAAAATGATGAAAATCATTGGACCGGACAATGGCAATGTTGTTGAGATTACCCTTCCTAGGATCTTTTAAGGCATGATTCTATAAAACTATAAATATCCATGATGCCACTATTTTCCTCTATATGGGAATGAGTTTTTCAAGGATTCACACATATCATATTATAAGAGATATTTTACAAAGACATGGTTTTCCCAACACATTAACACTTATTGGATGAATATTACTACGAAGGGTATTCCTGATCATGAGGGAATAGTCTCTATTGTATTAATCCTACATAATGGTACTTGTACTCATGATATGATGGATCATTTTGTAGATCTAAGGCCGCATTTCTACAATTCATTCATTCATGCTTTAAAAATAAATTAATCTAATGGTAGAAGGTCAATTGGGACCTTTGTTCTGGGGTAAGAGTCATGTCTGAATGGATCTGGGCATTTCAGTTACACCGGACTTGTGTAGTGTTTATGAAAGAGCTGATGGATGTTCATATTTATGAATCTGACATGATTGTACAAACATACATTTACAAAAATAAAATCATTCCGAAAGTACTGAGATGATGGAGTCTGTAAAAAAAACTCATTCCATCTGATTCATGATGATGTTGGCATCAGTTTACGTGACATCTACCAAATATATGGGGTTTCTATTATCAGAGAGATGAATGAAGAATTAATTCCACCAATAAAAACATGGTATATTTTAAGAGGATTCCACCTTTGTTACATGAACTAATCAAATTAGTAAATAATCATCCAAAAGAAAAGAAATATCATTGCACTAGGAAGATATTCAGGCCAGTGTCTGGTTGGATTCTTTTTTAGAACCAATGAAAGAGAAGGTTCCTACAAGAGAAAGTAATACCATTTTCCCAACTTCGGATAATCCTGATGTTGTAGTAATGTATTATCCCACATTGGAGAAAGGTGATTACATGAATTGGGGTGATATGGTTATGCCTGAGATTGATGCAAAAGCACACCTAGCTGGCTTCCTTGCCATGTGGCTAAGCATTTTTTTTAGTCTCTGATTTTGGTGGTAGTGTAGGTCTAGAGACATTTGTTGTTGTTGTCAAGTTGGTAAATGTGAAGTATATTGGGTTGTATACCCTAGTATTACCAAGAATCCATCATTCCTTGTTTCATTTATACAATTGGAAGGATCCGTTTAGACTAATAGGACCATTTAAAATATTTTGGTTCTAGTTTGTAGCACATTTTTTGTCATATTCAGTATTGAATTCGGTTCAAAATACCAATGGTGATTTACATCATCTTTGTAGAATGTTTTTGGGGTTCATCCATTAAATCCGAATCCTAATGAAGTATTGATGGCAATAAATGAATTGAGAGAATTCATCTTCTTTCTTTTGGGATACCCACTAACAAGAACATTTTTTGATGATGGTAATGAAGAAAATAATGAGCTGAGGTATTACTTGATGGAATTTTGGAATAGTTTATAATCAACTAGGATAGATAGTGAAATTATTATTGAGGCTTATGTCACTTACATGTTTTCTCACTAGTTTAAATGCGTTCAAAAATCAAGAACCATTCGGCTCACCTATGTTAGGCATGAGAAGAACCAATTAGAAAGCTAAAAATTATGAATTATGATGGATTTAGAAACATCTAAAATTTCAATTATGCTACCTCGCTCAGATACTTCAATTGGATTTGAGGCTGGATATTCTAAATCTTCGGTTTCTTCATACAATTATAGAGCTTTAACAAAAGGAACATATCGAGTAGAGGCCAAGACAACTGTAGTCTATAGAAAATGTGGTAAAAGGTCTAAATCCATTGATAATGTATATGATTCAGAATCTTCAGAACCATCAAAACATCTACATATAAAATCCACCATGAAGACTAAGGCAAGGGAAACAACACCACTAGCACTGAGGTGATCATGTTTCCATAATCAAAAATATGTTACCATCCCATCTGCCAATTCTTCTAATGAAGATGGGTGTCTTGATGAGGATAGCTAATCATAGGGTGTCGAGTTTTCTCTACAGACAACCGCATCAAATACAAATTATGTGTAGACATTTTCAATCCAATACTATGAAAAAAATACTCTTGAACATGGGGATGCATGGGCATTTCTCTTGTTTTCAGTTTGAATACCAGATGTGGAAGATATTAGAGCACCATCTGATTGTCATTTTCACAATAATATGGCTAATCTACACAAGTATATCATGGAGATAGAGACATTTATATATGAAATTGATAACCAAGTCCCGAACTATTTATGAGTATATGATATTATGGATCGAGGGATATGTGAAGGGGTAATTATTCACCATGAAGAGGAATGGGACATTTATTATAATACAAACAATGTATTTACCTTTTATTTTTTTTCAATTCTTCATTGTTATCCACCATCATTAATTTTAATTGTATTTATCATTGTAACTTAAAATTCGATAAGTAACATCAATAAATGTTCTCTAGTCATTAAAAATTTGGAACATAGTCACCCCCATCAAAATAGTGGATGCAATTATTGAGTCTTTAAGACATTATCTTGGAGGGAAGACCCTAATTGAGGAAATGGAGATAGAAAATATTTAGATTCTACCTCAGGTCACTGCAACTAAGAGGATTCATTCAATCTCAATACTATATTATGAAAATAAATGTAAGAGGCCATTGTTAGTGATCCTAAGTGTACGTTGAAAATGTGGGTATTCACACTTTCCTCAAGTAGAATTGTTTTATGGATTCAACTTGGTGACCATGTCCAACTTTTCATAGGATCTTCATCCATTTTATCTCATAAGGGATTATAAATTGATCCATCCAAAAATAAGAAGGAAACTCAATGGGATGTACAAATTCTTACTGTTGAATCTGTTACCTTAACAGATAAAGTCTCTAGGGATGAAGCTACATCAAATCATGTTTTTACTGAGAGAGAACATGGTCAAGGTAATATCATATGCATTTCTTCTGGGTAACAAAATTATGTTTCTAGCATTATTTTCTACATAATATTTTTGATCCACTTCTTATGTTAGAGGACGATGAAACAATAAATGATGATAATTTTGTTGCTCCAGAAGGAATGAGTGAAGATCTTAGACAAAATATGGTAGGTACTGGTGTTGATCCTAATTCAGAAAGGCACGAAATCATTACACCAATTGAGGAATTGAAGAAAGGAAATTTCAATGGAGCCAATTTGGTTATCGATCAATTATTATAGATACCATATATGGTGATGATGCTATATTTTACACACCAATATACACTGAATTAATGGACACTATTATCCCAAAAATCGATATTTCATGATCTATCATGGTGTTTGGGGATTTCCTTAAGGAACTAAAAGGATTTTAGTTCTCATTCTTTCATTTTCCATACATAATTTCTCTTTTTATGATATTTCATTTTACAGCGAAATTCATACACCATTGTCTGTAGAGAGCATTGTAAAGGCCCTTCAATAATGGGGCATCCCACTTCAATCTTCATCCATTTATAGTATATATATGTTCCAATTAAGAATCAAGTATTAGGTAATTCTTCAGTGCCAATGAATATGATGAAATGGGAAGCTCAGGAGAATTATCCTCCCCAAGAAGTACTTTCTCAAACTAATGAAGCTGGGAATACTGGGGAGGAATCTAATCAAGAAGTCAACTTATTACTAGGTAAATGTCAATGACTATCTTGATAATGCTTTTTTCATGATTTTTTCTTGGAGATAACTATTATTAAACTCCACTATTTAGGGATATCGACTCCCATGGTTGGTTCCAAAGGTGATGCTCCTATGTTATCTTAACCAACAACGGATGATGGAGAAACTACTACTTCAAAAAGAGTAGATCCAAACACCTCCGTGAGTGATATAATTCTAGAATATGTTCCATCTCATGGTTGTGAATCTAATTCTTACATAGAGCTGCAGTTTTCCCTAATTATTTTTTTTGAAAAATCATGGAGAAGTATTTGGGATATAGTGTCTAAAAATTATTTAGTTGAGTTTCCTTCATTCTTTGGCTGAAAGACAACAGTTTTTAGCATAATGGGATTTTGTGGATTTGATTATCATCTGGTTTACAATGTGATGAATGAAATCATTCTCTTGTGTGATCTAGGACACATATTACAGAAATATCATTGAAAGGCCAAATATCTCACTATAGACGCCGAATTTCATAAAGGGATAAAATCATGATAATAAAGAGAATAAAATGTATTTGGAATAGAAAGAGATGAATTCATGACCCAGGAGTCAGGTGCATTCACAATTCAGAGGATGAACACAAAAGACCCTCTGGTGCGCAAAATCTTCTAAGCCCAATGCATAATCAAGGACATGCTTCCCCTAAAACCCATCTGAAACTGCCAAAGGCCCTCGCACACATGAGTGTGGAGTTGTGCACAACACTCCTCCCAGTGCAAAAAATATTCTGTTTTTAATGCGACGTCAATGGTGCCCTTGCGCACCTATGTTCTTGATAATCAGTTAAGGCCCGAGCATCTAGGCGCTAGGGGGAGCATAAAATCTTTCTTTCCCCATGCGATGCAAAAGGGGCCTTTGCATGCAGGTGGGCTCTAGAATAAGTTAAGGGTCAAGCACGAACATACCTGGTGGTACGAAATATCTTATATGCCCAATGAGATGTCAAATGAAGGCTTCTGTAGAAACCCCCAAAAAACCTCCAAAGGTGTCGGTGCATAAAAGGCCTATAGGCATCCAAACATTCCTCTGACGAGAAAAATCTTCCATGTCCAATGCGACATCGAACAGTCATTGGCACAAAGGGCCCGTTGTGCACACCCCTTGAGGACTTCGGCTATAATGTAATGAGTATCCCAACCTTTTGGGGACGGTGAAAGAAGACATAGTGATGCTCTACTACATAAAATACACCTCCTCCATGACCTTACAAAAAACATTGTGGCCTCTAGGTGTTGGATCTTTCTTCATAGTTCCCCCAAGGGTCCTCCTTCGGGTGGGCCCTCTTGGGCGTGATGCTTATCCATTTCCATTTACCCCATGAAATTTCCATGATAAATATCAATCTTGTGTGAAATGTTCCCCCTGCATCGGACCACATTTCCATGTAGCCATTTCATCCAACACATAGCCTCTCATTTTGTGAGCACCCTCCCTGTTTGTGTGAAACCCTTTATTCTGACACGAAGCCTCTCATCTGGCACGTCTCCCCCTTTTCCACTCCTTGTGTCATTCTAAAATTAATGCACCGTGTTTATGCCCCACTTTTGTGAAAACCCATGTGGGTCTTGCACCCTCTTTTCATGAGACCCTCTTGGTTTTCACAATGTGATTTCAAAGTCCATTGGGTGGTGCTTCCCATTGCTTTACTTCACCTCCTTCTTCTTTTCATAGGCACACTAGTGGATATTTATTCTTCGCCTAGTCATGCTAACGTGTGCCCCTCATTGGATAACTCCACAACAACCCCTTACAATGACATTACTGATTCATTCCCTTCCCTAATGGAGGGTGGGTATCAATTATGTAAGTCCTAGGGGTGCGAAGTGAACTCCCCTTGTCCGTGCGACATGATGTTAAATTGCAAAGACCCCACATCCTCAGTACATGACATTTAACTATATCATTTCTTCGTGATTCATATCTGGATTCCCCATTTTGGACATTCTCTATGCCCACTAGTCTCCATGGGAGTGATATCATTCCTTAAATGGAATGAGATCCACTTTGTAAGAGAGGTACATGCCTGTAGGGAAGGGAAACCATCATGGTGTAAGCCCATATCCTTTATTGAAGGAGGTAGTACCCTTACTCCTCTTTATTCTACCATACCTAGGACTATAGGGGGTATGGGCACTAGGACCTTCATTATCTTGTCCCTATACCTCTGGGATTTTCCACCACTCAAACTTCCATCATGGAGTAAGTCACAATCTCTATATCCATAGGCTATGAACCATGGGTACGCCCCTATTTCCTTTGTGGGATGCTAACCACATGTAAGCCCCAACACACTTCCCATGGATGGCCCCTTCATGACATGATCGTCTGGTCCTTTTTCCTATTATTTCTGACACCGAGCACAACTCATGTGGGGATAGATTAATCATCAACAATGACATCCTCTCTGGGAAGCATAGAGTGTATGCCCATCACACAATCCTAATCTATGTGGAAATTGATCCTTTCCAAGGCATGGTATGTAGGAAGCCTCCTCAAGGTTCAATCACAACCACCATTTTCCAGACCACTTCACGTTGATTCTCCAACACCCCATCCTAAACTACATGGACTTTGATCCTTAACAAGGCAAGGTATGTAGGAATCCCCCTTGAGGTTCAATCCCAACACCCAGTTGTTCTGACACCCTTCATGTTGGTTCACCAACACCTCTCATGAACTATATGAACATTAATTCATTCTAAGGCAAGATATAAAGGAATCCTCCATGAGGATCAATCCCAACTCCCATCAGTCATACCTACTTTACCTCGGTCCACCCTCGACCGGCATGATGTTAAAAAGTATTCCCCTTTTTCCAACATGGAACTAAAAATTCCTCCAATCAACGGTAAGCCATTGTAAACCCCAATCAACAGAAAGTTGTGGTGTTCCCTGATCAATGGTAAGCCACTGTCAATCCCCACTAGTGATTTTCATGTTGTGTTTCCAATCGTCGGTAAGCCGTTGTAGACCACTTTCATGGGACCAACATCTTTGGTCTGCCCTGAAGCATTAGACCAACCATGGGTTGCTAACCATGTGTAAGAACTAGCATTCCATCGTGTCATTATCCCCTATGTAGACCCTGATTTTATGCCCCCATCTCAAACTACATATATTTGATCCTTTCAATGGAAAGGTATGTCGTAAGCCTCCCTGAGGTTCAAGCCTAATAACCAATGGTCCCAACCACATCAGGTCAATTCACAAATACACCATCCCAAACTATGTGGACATTGATCCTTTCCAAGGCATGTAACATAATAAGCCTTCCTAGGGCTCATGTTCAACACCCAGTTGTTCTGAACCCCTTCACATAAGTTCACCAAAACCTCTAATGAACTATATAGAATTTGATCCTTACCAGGAAAACGTATATAGGAAACCTCCTAGAGGTTCAATCACAACTCCCATCGGTCCAGACTACTTCAAATTGGTCCACCCACATCCCGCATGACGTTAAATTGTACTCCCCTTTTGTCCCAAAGAACACTAAACTATCCCCCAATCTGCAGTAAGCCATTGTCAACCCCAATTGTTGGTAAGTCGTTCTATTCCCTGATTGATAATAAGCTGTTGTCAATCCCAACAGGCAGTGAGATGTGGTTTTTTCAATCGATGGTATGTTGTCGTTAACCCCTTTGTGGGGACCCACATCTCTAGTCTTTCCTCGATAATCAGACCAACCTCGGGATACTACCCATGTGTAATCCCTAGCATGTCATTAGGTTGTTGTCCCTTGTGCACACCCCGATTCTATTCCCCCATCCGAAACTAAATGGACCCTGATCCTTACCAAAACAAGGTATATTGGACACCTCCCCTAGTTTCAATCCCATCACACTTGTATCATCCTAGTCGTTCTCTAGATCCTATGTGTTTGTGGAAAGTGATGTCCCATACTAGAGGTTTCCCTTCCCCTAGGTACCCTTCATACGGGTTTCCTACATAGGTTCCCCATCACCACACAGAAATATGCATACATTGATTCCCTACCAGGTGGATACGTAGGATGTCACTTCGAGACTCAAACCCAACACCCCCATCACTCTTACGGTTATTTGACATAACTCTCTATCTAGTGTCAACAACCCATATACATCTTGATTTTTACCCTATCCACCACATCCCAGTGAGATCATGACAACACTCCTCATCACTTCTCATAGCATGACTTGGGAAACTACACACACAGTATCACTGGAAAATGTATTCCCTATAGTAGTCACACCAATCAAATCCACTCGAGTCAGTGTTATGATCAGTCTGATCCATTCTTTATAGACGTTAAACTCAGAGAATACCCCATGTTAAACATTTAATGATGAGAAAAACATTAGATACATGCCCATGGCATATAATTCCATGAATTTTAGGTGGAATGGATCATGATTCCACACCATCAAGAATCCCTATCATATGGGGATGAATCCCAGACGCACTAGTGTTCCAGGGTCCAGACATGCCAGTGATGTCCAATGTGACTACTCCCCTGACCAATGGTTACTGCCCTTGCTTGACCCCATGGAATGTCCTGATAGATGCAGTGTAATTAACCAACGTCCATGAAGACATGGCAGTGGGATGATTTTGACGAACAACATATTAATCTATGCTGGAGTCCCAGACAGGGTAACGAGTTCTGATGATGAATACATGGAAGGAGGAACTGGAATCCCATCATCCTGTTTTTATCAAGGAGAAAAAGTACCTACACAAGTGATGGATGTCACCCACCTATGGAAAGAAGGATTTCAAGGAAACCAAAAGTGCATCCTTGAAAGATGAATGTGCACCCCGACGAAAGCATCAGAAATAGAAATGGTGAACCAGACGTCAACGATATTCATTCTCAATATGGAGATTAGTAGCATTTGAGACATTAGTGGACTAGCGTGTCATTGGATACATGTATCTGTTTCTAGGTCCCTCTAAGAAAATAGTGGTCCTGGTATGAAACTCAACTGAATTATGGGTAGTTAAAAAGTTGAACATCTCGATCTGCGACGTTGTCAGCAAGGATTTTTCATACCATCCATGGAGGACATAATGATGTAGTGGCACTAGACGTCGATTTACATTTTGCAGCACTAATATTTTAATATCCTTTCTTTACAGGACTCTAGCTTCTGCAACAAGAAACTGATCCCCACCCATCAACCAACGTAGGGGAAGGGGCAATGCTAATGTGGTAGTGCCACATGACTCCACCCCTTCAGGAACTGTTTCCATGACCACAACTATTGTGTGCCCCCACCCCATCTCCCTGTCTGAATATTCACAATTTTGTTTTAAAAATGACCTCATCTGCTGATACGAGGAGGAGGGGATTATCTCAAATAGGGATGTGGCCAACCATGATTTAGAAGCATCTTCACCTCATCACTACCACATCCCCTAGGGGATGCACATCGAGCCATAGCTAACCACTCTGATACCCACCCGTTTAGGGAGCCTCTCTATGGAATTCTTCGATGAATCCCTCTCTTATTCCAATGTGGTGGGGGATGTCCGGGCCATCCCATCTGGGATCTCATTCCTGGGGCCGCCAAGGAGGGCACCCATTATGATGCGCCAATGCCGCCAACTGGCCCCTCCACTCGAGGAGCAGGTAAGATATGCACCTGCACTACCATCCCCAGTCCAGTTGACCTGATTCCAATGTCGAGCGCAGGCTGGGGAGGATTCCCACTGAGGGGAATCAAGGTTAGGAACTATCATGGATTGTTCCATTGATGATTTATAACATCAGACCACTATATGTGCTGAGTAGGGGCCCTCATTCACTCGACATGGATCAAGGCCCCAACCACCCCATAGGCAGGCTGGGTCAACAATCCCAGTCACCGGTGTAGGGAGCACCCGCCACAGACTGACCTGTGGTGATGACACCCAATACGGAGGTCCTCCCCATACCGCCACCGTTGGGAATACGAGTCATCCTCACATCCATGCTCGGTGAGGAGTTCCACACAATGACACCTTTAATCCAAATGACGGTACACCCAACGATAGTGAAACCTAGTATAGAAGCCTCTTATATGCTCATTATATATGGTCTGGGACCATTCCTCCTACCACCGACCGCCGACATTGAGATGTTTGTCATTCAGTCAATCTTCCATGTGGGGGAATCCCCCATGTCCTTACACCAGCCAACGAATGTCCTCCTCACCTCAGCAATCAGAGGACTGATGTTTTCCTCACTTAATTGTAATCCATCATGGTGGTCCTACCTGTGTTCAACAAGAATAGTACTAGGACCCTTCTCATGCTGATGCTACCAGAGGAAAAAAGCAAGGAAGTCCTACTGATGCTCCCATAAGCTCCAGTGGAGGTCCTACCCACTCCAGCACTTTCTGTTGAGATTCCTTCTACACACTAGTCAGTGGAAACTATGTTCCCCCATGTGTTCCATTTGTTAACTGTCCATGTGCTTCCCACGCCCTAGCTCATTCAGTTAGAATTACTCTCCCCCCAAGAACATGTACATCCGAAGGTCCTCCTCGCACTGGAAATATAATTTATCACGAAGAACCATCACGAGGAAGGAGGGAGGGTCATTGTCTCCATAAAAAAATTCTGGGAAGATTCAGAATAAAATTAACCCAGTCTGCTTCATATATTCTACGTACGAATTCGACTATGCCATGGAACCCTTTCCATGATCATCTATGTCCATGGTTGGGTCAGTAACTAGGAACATCATCCTTTTACATCTGAAATGTGAGGTCCACCTAATTCATTCCAACCCCCACAGATACATCCAGCAGGATATAAATTTAGAAACTCCCTAGGGTCCAACCATGCAATGGCCACCAACATAAGCAGAAGAATTACCTACCATAACCACAGATCATAGAGAGTTATTCTTGGAATGATGGGGAATGAACAATAACATGGATCACTACAAGAATCCATAATCCCTATTCCAGAAACTACTGTTCCCATCCCGTCTTATTGCGACATGGTGTCAAAGTCACTTCACTCTCTAGAGGATAGCCCATGATGCATTGGTTTGTCAGCCTGCTATTGTATTCTATGATGGCAAGCATACCACCTCAGTGGTCTTCTTCAGTACCACTACTAGTTCCCCAGCCGCCTCTAGTTTACGATTGGGGTAATGAAGGGCCAGACCCTAAATCTAGACCAGGGATCTTCTAGAATATTCTCATAGGAGACCATTTCCCAGAGATATATTGTCCGGTTGTAGTACAAATTTTTTGGGCTTGAGAAACACTCACCCAAGAGGAGGTTGGATGGTTTCACCAGACC
The DNA here is from genome assembly GCA_963277665.1 of Viscum album. NCBI lineage: Eukaryota > Viridiplantae > Streptophyta > Magnoliopsida > Santalales > Viscaceae > Viscum > Viscum album. Next base: position 693,249,775 of record OY728120.1, on the reverse strand, counting down.
CTCTAGGCGAATCATTGCCATCTTCTTCATTTACAAGTGTCCAACCCCAAGAGTCATTCACATTTCGAATACATTGGTCAACATTGTCATTTGGTTGATTTGGCTGCACTCCCCGTGGCCCAGCGTCCTCAGTCTTTTGGCTACCATTAGACCCACCAATAATGATGCATCTAGATCTTTAAAGTGCTCTACATGATAATTAAGGAGGCTTCTACCTACATGAAACTATATGGATGGGGATGTATGTGACCCTCTATTTCGGTTCTATCTGATGTATGCCCGATTTTTTTAGTGACATAGAGGATATGCCTCCAGGAAGGGTTGTGGTTAACATGTCTGAACTGCCAGTGGTTGAGAATGAGCTGGAGCTTCATGGAGAGGAATTACCCCCCAAGGTAGTCTCACACCTATTGGATCCATTGTAAAGGATTACTTGTCAATAGAGAAATATATTGGGTCTTCTTGTGCCCATTGAGCTGTTGGTCCTCATCAGAAATCCTAACAAGGTTAAAGGGAACCTCTGAGCCATAAAACCAACCGACACATCTGGCTCGGTGTACAAAGCAGATGATGATCCACAAAAATCCTCACAGTGCCAGAAATTCAATGAACACAAGAAGAAGGTCAATGACTTTGTTGATGAACTCACTGCAGAGTGGTGACCAGACTATGGTGATCCTCGTTGGGGCATCAAGGGAAGACACAACTTCCCCCTGACGAATTTCCCCCAGAGGACCCCGACCATCCTGTCTATGCAGATAGGTTTGAAGATGAGACTTATGGAAAGAGGGTGTGGTATGTGTCAACCAATCCACCTGAGCAGTGTGGAAATCCAATGGACAAACTAATGATCTCCCAGCTTCTCCACGGGTCATTCCTCCAGCCCCTCCATGAGCCTTTTTTCTTACTTTTCATGTCAATGATCCTGCCATGGCACTGTTGTTCTGGGTTTCTTGTCAAGATATAAATTCTCTACTAGATGATCACATGGTGGCGCTCATTGCCCGCCTCGAGGCATTGGAGACTCGATAGGTGCCAATAACGACTAATGGAAAGCCATATCTAGTGTGGTGGATGATATGCCAGCACACCTGGGTTTCGAAAATCCCACATTTTCACCCTTAAATTAGACAGGTGACACACTATAGCATCTATCCCACATAATCTCATGGTGTATACCCATGTTGGGAAATTTGACACAGCAGGAGGCCGCCATGCTCCGGTGTTTTCTATAGACGATGGAAGGGAATGCATTTGTTTGGTACAGCCAGCTACCCATCAGATCAACAGAAAACTGGGAAGTCCTTCCTAGGTAATTTCGTTACCAATTCATTTACACCACTCAGAAGATGAGCATTACAGATATCTTCAAGCGCGTGAAGTGTACTAACTCGTGGATAGTGTCCTTGTAGGAAAGGGATCATATACTTCATTAACATTCTATTGACTCTGGAGAAACTGCTGACAATGTGTGTTTGGAATTTCAAGACAGAATTGGTCCCCTCACTCATTACTCAGAATTAATATATGGGAATCTGAGACTTTTCTGATAAAGCCCAGCACCTAGAAGAAGCCTTGCAACATGCCATCATGGCATGTCCATTGGCAGTTGTAATCCCCGTGAGAAGGGCCTCTAGGGCCGAGCCAAATGTGGTGACACAAATAGATTCTCCCAGACAACATATATTATTACCAGTGGCGATGTCTCCACAGCCTTATAGCGGCCCTACACCTCAAGTGCAACCACTAGCCCATCACGTCCAACTTCAGAATCGGCAGGCGCCCCTGTGCAATGTTACACCACCACCTAGGCCTGAAAATAGGGATCAACCTCCTCGACAGGCTCCTCCAACCCCTCGATAAGGTCAGGATCTCATGGCCACCTTCCTAGATAGGAGGAACCAAAAAATTTTGTTCAATAAGTCTTAGGTACCATGTTATTTCTGATGTTCCTTGGAATAGGGGAGTGTACACTTGCATGAATGCTAAAGGCTTGAAGTGGCGAACCTCACCGATTACCCTAATTACTATTACAATCACCAAATCCTAGCACACACCCTCATGTAGAGAAATGTTCTTAAAGACATGGTTCAAGACCAGGTGGATAAAAACATAGTCGAGTTAGGCCCTACTCTTTCACAGGTGGCATGTGTCTTCATGAATCCATACAATAGCAGCGACAATGAAGGTGAGTGGCATCAGGTTTCTAACCGCGGGTCCTAGAAATCTGATGCTTGGATGGAACATAAGATATTTTCATGTCCCCATGGTATTATTTTTGCACACCTGAACCATTAAAAAACCTTCATAAGATGTTGTGCCATCAACCTGTAGTACTTTTGTGCCAATGCCTCAACTATCCGCTTCCTAGAAAAGTAGGCATCATCGGTGAAAGGTAAAACAATATCCTCCACCTATGCCACCATCCTCCTATACTCTCAGTAATTTCATGCCTCTGGAGATGGTGATTCCACTAAGTATCCATCAAGTAGTTGATGAATATTCAATTTAAAGTAAATGGTATTCATTGATTAATACCATAGATCTGGTAACCCCCTACATTATTCCTAACAATAAGGAGTGCCAGAAGGATCCTCCCAACATCCCTATCCATCTATAGCATTGAAGGAGTCTTGTAAATATGGATCATTGGAGGGCGTCCGTCAGTATTTCCAGCCAGGCTATGCATTCCAACGAAACCAGATAGTAGGCCCAATGCAGATCTCATTATGCACAATCTTCTAATTTACTGTAATTAGGTCTGCATTCACTACAATTCGTGTTTTCAGATCAGGTAGAGCCACCTCAACTACATCATGATAAACCACTCTATTCTATGGACCTATCTCAGTCATCTACCCCTCATCCGGTGGTCACTCTATAGGCTTCTACTAGTAAGCAGTAAGATATTCCCAGCAACAGTCACCTGTGGGACCATCCGGCAGGGCCCACCATAGCTCCTGTCCTAGAGAGACCTCTTATAAGCATATGTCCCCACTTGGGACAGTTGTATTATTTACTCAAGAATCATTCTAGCATTACAGAAACACTCTCCCTCCTTGAGGCCCTTTTCCTTTCAGCAGATATGCACGAGGCCCTTGCTGAGGCTATAAGAAGCAGACTACAGTTTGAGATAGAGGTAGCAGCCGCATATGACTTCCATGCTGAGATAGTAGAGTTTTCTGAATGACAAGACATCATCTTGTTCCCCATATAAGATGATGGCTCCCTTAAAAGGGTATGATTTTACAACTATACATCACCAGATAGTTTAATGCCGGGGAGGTTCGCCGCTGTCTGGTCGACACAGGCTCTAGGATCAACCTAATCCCAACTCGGAAACTACAAAAACATGGGTTGTTTGATAAGTATCTGAGACCCTCTCACTTGAAAATTAATGGTTATGATATTTTGGAGTAGACACTGGTTGGGATGATTTTCATGAAGACCCAGTTTGATGGCCTTTTTGCCAGCACCGAATTCATGGTTATCTCCAAGGAAACCACCTAAATGCATTGATTAACTGGACAAGGATCCAAATACATGCAGAGGTTCCTTCATTATATCATTAGTGCCTCATGTACTCCATTAATGATGAGTTGGAATGCTTGAATGTGGTGCATCACCCTTTTCCTCTTCTTAAGATCTCTATCTAGATTTCGACTATTAAAAGATCAAGGACAAACTGATTTTGGCTAATGAGGGTGATTATGCCATGGCTTTGACTAACCTGTGGAAATATCTAAATGATGCATACATCATTACAATCCAGCGATCAGAGTCTACAACCATAAACATTGGACACATCATCGTTGTTTCTGGAATGAGGGGGAACACATTCCCAAGTCTAAGCAATGTCAAAAGATCACCTCATACTCCTATATGAATCAGGCTCAGGAGATCCCAGATCCTCCTACTCCCATAAAGTATCGGGATGTATGCCCCATGGAAACGACAATACATCATACTTGCTTGTTCTGATGTGTTGGGATAAATCGGACCAAGCCAACACGCCACATTTTCATCAATATCAGAAAGCTTGGCACCTTGGGCCAATGACCTGATGGGATCAGATCAAAAAACTTCATCGTTATAGTCTCTGTAGCATAGGAGTCCCCGGATGAAGTGTCCAACACCATCCAGGATGGTACTAGCCTCCCATCAGGATAATTTTACTAAGAGCAAACTCATCCAACTAAGGATCCCCCTCCATATGTGAAGAAGATTATTTATAAGATGATCCCCCAACTATTAAAGAGGGAATCTCCACCACGATTGACGAATTGGTGTAGGTGAACCACGATAGCAAGTCCAATCCAAAACCCACATTGATCTATTCCTCTATGCCTCTCTAGGAGAAGCAATGTTATGTGGACTTCCTCAAACAACACCATGATGTGTTTTTCTGGAGTTATGATGAGAATCCAAGACTATATCTTTAGGTATCCTCCCACTGTCATGGCCTCCCAGAAAATCACTACGAGATTATGTATCCTCCCAAAAATGTAGACCTTTATCATGGCTCCATGGTCAAGGTCGAAGTAGATAAGATCACTCGATCCAATATCATTAAGAAGGCCCAGTACCCCAAATGGCTTTCCAACATTGTGCCAGTTAGGAAGACGAACAGATAGATTCATGTTTCCATCGACTTATGAGATCTCAACCATATGTGTCCGAAAGATGATTTTTCATTTCCTGTGATAGAATTGTTGATCATCGCTTCAGCTGGGTTCGAAGACCTCTCTTTCATGGATGGGTACCCCAGGTATAACCAGATTTGAATGGATGCCAAGGATGAGGAGTCATTTCCCATCAGGGAACCACAAGGTACTTTATGTTACCAGGTCATTCCCTTCATATTAAAGAATGCAGGTGCCACCTACCAATGGTCTACACATTTCATATTTAAGCCGATCCTCTGTACATGGGTGGAATGAAATGTGAACAATTGGGTGCTCAAATCTCTCCAGCATCAGGACAATCTCAAAGATGTTGATAATATGTTCGGCTTCCCTATTTCCTGCCACCTGAAGTTGAACCCATGATCTGTGCCTTTGAGGTCACCCCTAGAAGGTTTCTTGGTTTCGTTTTCACATATTGGGGCATCGAGATCAACCCAGAGATGATCAATTACAGCACTCAGATGTCACCCCCAAGAAACCACTGGGAGCATCATGGTTTTCAAGGCCACATTACCAACATATGCCGATTCATTTCAAATGAGACTAGAAAGTGTAATCCATTTTATCAGCTCGTGATGAAAGGAATTTCCTACAATTAGGATGATAAATGTCATAATACTTTTGAGGAAATCGTGTGGTACCTATTACAACCTTCAGATCTGATGCCACACAATTTTTTAAAGTCGTTGGTCCTTTATGTGACAACACTGGAATGATCACCCAATTCCCTTCTCACCCAGAAGAACAATGAAGGAACTACAAACAATATCTACTATCTCAGCCACATGATCCTCAATAAAGTGACCAGATACTCCCAAATCGAGTAGAGCTTCCTTTCACTGGTATTCACAATAGAAAAATTGCTACATTACCTGCAGAATCATGAGGTACATATGGTTTCCCATGTAGATCCGATGAAGTACATATTTAACCACCCCATTTGGCCCGACATCTAGCTCGGTGGGAAGTAATCCTTTAGTAGATCAACATGAAGTTAGTCCCCCATAAGGATATTAAAGGGAAAGCATTGTCAGATTACCTTTCCACCCATCTAGCTCCTGTGGACCAGTCCCTGCATCTCGTTTCCTCGATGAAGCGGTACTCTTGTTAGACCAAGCCATTCTGTGTTGGAAAATGCACCATGATGGTGCTTCCTGAATCCCCACCAACAAAATCCTCAAGGACCACAGGCTCAACAGAGTAGGCCTAGTTATTATCTTCATTACCCATGTACAAGCCATTTTTCAGTATTCATTCATGTTGTCATAATGCTGCACTAACAATGTGGTAGAGTATCATGCTCTCATTACTGGCCTCGAGCTGTCCCTTGATAATGATGTTCCCCACATGTATGTGAAAGGGGACTCCATACAAGTGATCAAGCATATCAGCAATGACATTGTCATAAAAAATCCCGAGCTTGTACAACTGTTGGAACACACACTCTAGCTAATTCCCCATTTCCAATCTTGGCCAGAACTTACTCATGTCCCTCGATCCCAGAACCATCGAGCTGACGCCTTGGACAACCAATATGCAACACATTTAGAGCCTGAATAAGATGATTTTATTATCCACATGTCACACTAGAGATTCATCACTCCCGTCACTCTAGATAATTACGAATACCCACAGGTGCGCCACATTACTGTCAGTGCCAAAACATCATGTCCTCCAGGTCCTCGAGGTGAAGTGATTGAGGAGACTCCTAAATGGGGAACCTCCATTATTGAGTATCTACAAAATGGTAATCCCCCAACAGATCGTGCCGAGAATGATTGAATTCGACAATGCATTTTACAATTTACCCTCCACGATGGTCCCGGTCAAGAGCAGATCCTCTACTGTAGTGGGTTTGATAGTGTTCAACTCTATATCATTCATGGAGTTGAAATTTCTCATGTCATGTAAGAGGTTCATGCATGTTCTTGTGGGGCTCATCAGACTGGGCTGAAACTATCTCACTTGATCTAGAGACTGTGGAAATTTTGGCCCTCCATGATCCAAGACTGCATCGAGTTCACCAAAAGGATTCATGATCATGGAATTCAACAAAACTCACTCTAACTTTCTGTAGAAAATGGTAGGCCAGAACATGATGAGATGGTTGGACAACCTCCCCAACACCCTCGAGGCTAATCAGGCGATGACTCGTAATTCCATATAGGTGACTACATAATTCCTAGTGTACCTAATAGAGTGCTTCCAACCCATCTAGATTCATATTCCTTCATTAAAAACACATTTCAATGATAAAAAATTACTAGATAATGTTGCTGATGTCTATTTCGATGAATGGGAAGCACTAGATGAGAACATGCTACGTGCCCTGCACAATTTGGAAAGGCATTAGAACAAGATAACTAGATCATTCAACAAGAATTTTAACCTTTTCTCTTTATTGAAAAGAGAAATTGTGTGGGCCCTAATAGCACCAATGATACCTAGAAAGAGGCCACCCATTTTGGAGCCGAAATGGGATGGACCTTAAAGAATTCATAAGGTTTACTCCCATAGTGCATACTCACCAGTTACCATGGATGGTGAGCGTATAAATCCTCCACATAATGCCAAGATCCTCAAGAAACACATTACATGAGTTTTATGGTCCCACATGACCTTAAACTACACATTCCTTCATGACACTAAACTATATTATGGTCTGAAACAACCCTAAACTGTCTTGTCTTGCATGACCTTAAATTGTAGTGTCCTACAAGACCTTACACTATCTCATCTTCCAAGATGTTAAACTAAATCTCAGGAACAATGTATTACATGATTATCATACACATGGGATATGTAGGAATGCTCAGACACCTCATCCTGAGTCCATACCGATGCTCTATTCAATTGACATCCACTCTTGGGTGTACTTCCCTTGTTGGATCCCATGTGGCACAACCGATGCATCTTTGGATCCACTTGTGGAAAGACTTTGAAGGTCACACCATGTGCCCCTCCTCATTCTTCTATCCTCCCATGTCCTTACCGCATGATGTTAAACTACATGGCACATTCCGGACTACGTATGGAATGATGCCCATCCTCGTGGAATATGTATGACCGCCCATACATTTTTTCCATCGGACCAATCCCAAACTCCAAGATCATACCTTGACTCTCTTCCTACAAGATGATAAATTTCACAAGAGTATTCATGATTATTACACCCCCCCCAATTTTGGTTATCGAAATCCCTTTGCATCCGAATGGACCTCCAAAAGGCATGGATTTTCAGCACAAGGGCTCCCCAACAATTTCAGTACGACATTGTAAGATATTTCTGATGAAAAATAGAAACATGTATCGCAATTTGAATATGTTCGTCTGGAGATTCTCATTTTTCATTCCCATTTCAGGTCAAACGATATGGATGTATTTTTTCGAATATAGATAACATCCATCCCCCATCATTTTCACCACCCCTATATTTCCCAAAAGTTGGGTTTAGTGATTTATTTTTGTCATGTTACCTCATCAAACATCTATCCACCGTGGACATGAGTATTGATCTAGTGTGTAGAGACCTTGCATAAACATCTTCCCCCATTTCCATTATCTTATATGTTAGGAAGAGCCTAATCCTATTCCTTATATACCACATCATTCATTGCTCATGTGGGCATAGGAGAATTGTTATGGAAATACCCAAATAAAGGGTCACGTGTCTATTTTTGCCTGGGACACCGTTGTACGAGGTTTTCAGACCCTTTTCAGCCCCCTAGACGAAGATCTCATCTTGGATTGTGTGTTGTGGTATGGAATTATGTCTACATTCATGTCAGGTCTTCATGAGTAACACCACATACATCACTTCTATGATCTAGTCTCTCCTTCCCCATATTCTCTAACATTTTTTGAACCCTCATCACAAGGTTTCTTTCATGGAATCGCACACGGTGTGATGTAGATCTCGTCCTCATTTACATAGGGTATGATTTATCAGGCCATGAACATTCCCTCTTTAACCTCATTTCTCTTGTATATGTCTGAGCCATATGACATTAAACTATGTTGCCTAGTCTCACATGTCTTTATATTGTATCGTCTATACTGTGTGACAGTAAAGTACTGGGTTTGGTCCTACCACATGACCCTAAACTGTGACATTATCGTCCAGGCTGCACAACCAAAAATGGCATTGTTTTGTGGTGTCCTCACTCAAGGGGACATCATGTTTGGTATCGGTCACCCACCATACCATTTGTCAATGCCTTTATATGGCTTGATTCTTGTGTCGAATCCTAGACTTTCCATCCTAGGTCCATTGATTCACAGAAAAACACATTCATTCTAAAAGATAAACTAGATCTATCAAATGATTCTTCTTTTTCTACGGAGGCAGACCCACATGACCTTATTATCCCTAGAAATGGGACTTTACCAGGCCACATTAAAAACAACATATGGATTGAATCCCAATTCTCATGGGGTACGTAGGAATTTCTATGCCCTTTGCCTTAGGCCCATCATAATTTTCACTTTTAGTCCCCTAACATAGATGTTTCACGGAGATCACATTGTGGTGATATGGGCACCTACGGTCCTCATTCACGTTGGGTTTGGTAATTATTTCACCACGTGTTAACCTCCTTCAGTTCCATATATGGCCTATGCTCTATGACCATAAACTAAGACCACTTTTCATTATTTCCACAAGACGTTAAACTGCATGACATCTTCCATAACTATGTATGGCATGACTCCCATCCTCATGGGAAACGTAGGAATGCCCAGACATCTTATCTTCAGGTCCAGCCCCAGGAATCTAAAATCCTTCCCCCCTCTCATTGGCTCCATGGCCTGAACACTTTTGGGAACATTATGTGTGGCAAGTACCTCTCACTTTCTCATTCACACTATGTAACACCCCGAGATTTTATGAAAAATATTCTTTTTAATTCCATTAATGTCTTGTGTTGTACGCTACACCAAACGAAGCATGCACAACATGCATCCTTGACTTTACTTGCATTACATGCAATCACGACCTTCCTCGATAGCGTGTGTAGTACGCAATACCAAGTTTCACTAAACAACGATTTGCTATTAAAATATTATTAAAACTAGCCGTTATTAATAGTAATAACCACCTTTTAAAATTTTAGAAATTTTATCTCTCAAAATGGACTTCATTTTTGGATTTGGAATATCGAAATTAGCTTAGGGTGTAATTTTGGTACGTTTAGGATAACTTTCATATTCTGAGGAATAATGAAAATTACTTTTTTAATCGAAATAATTAATAGTGATAAATTATTAATTTTAGTGGTTTTAATGTATATTAAGAATATATTTTTACAATTTAATAAAATGTTGGTCATTGGATGTAATTTCACATTTAAACCAGACATAAACAAGTGTCAATCTTTTGATAGTTATTATCTCTTAAAAACACACTATTTGTGTTGACGACAGGAATTAATTTTTAAATTAATGCAACTGATATGTTTTGAATTTGGTAAAATAGACATCATTTTTTAGTTCATAATATCAAATATAGATTAGGCCTAATTTTTGGTATTTTTCTGGAAACTTTCATTTTTTGATGAATAGTGAAACCAATAAGTGGTAGTTAAAAAAATGAATTTTTAATAAAACTTAATTTTACCACTTCTGTGAGTGGAATTTCAAAAATACGAGAGACACGGTTGATGTCAGTAAGTAAAATTTGGTTCAATGAGATGAAAATAATTTTTTTGGTGAATAGTAACTTTTTACTTATTTTCACCACGGTTTAAAGTAAATAGGGTAATTAAGGGTAAAATGATATTATTATTACCCTAACACATATCCTAATTATATTGGACAAGTGTAATTAGAACAAAAACAACATTAGGAATAAAATCTGACCATTTAGGCCCACTTGGATTAGATTAGGACATATATTATTAATTTATTTAAAGAAGGGTTAAAATAGTAAAAATCAATGTTTAATAAGTCAATAATTTTTAATATAGGGTTATACATAAGATAAATTCGACTATAAATACTCATTATAAATATAATAAGATTTCCTAAATAATGGTATTTTATTTGTAATTTTTAGACATTAAATAATTTAATTTATTTATGACACAAATATGATGCAGTAATTATCTTATTAATGAAATATTGACAAAATTGATGTTATAAATACACAAATAAATGTAATTTGAGACTTTTTATGAATTCCACTAATTTCTAGGTTAATATGACATGTTAGTATTGATTTAATTAACTTTTTTCGAACTAATCATTCTGTTATGATTTTCAAAAAAAATCAATTACTAAATAGTGTCAAAATTGACATAAAATAGTTTTTAAAACAAATATTATATTATTAATTGTTATTTTATTCCTAAAAATATACTGTTCGGCCAAATGACTTAGATAAGGTTATATATATTAATAATAAACAACTTGGGGTTCGTTTGGCTTGTTATAATAAGTTTATTAACCTTATCGTGTAAGAACACAGGAAGACACGGTAAAAGTAAAATTATTTAACTTAATGTTAAATCTAAATGATAAGGTTAAAATAGGAACCTAAAATTGTCTAAATTATATTTGGTGATAGTATTTCGACCCATCCCCACCTTATCTTATAAATAAATTAATTTGGAGCTATTTAAAACCGAACATGACTTTATAATAAAATAATATTTGTAGTTATTCCAAAGGTGCCCCTCTCCTCCCTTATTAAAGGGAACCCCCTCCCTCTCTTCCTCACACCATATTGAGCCTTAAAGCTCGGCCAAACTCTGCAAAATTCTCTTCTCCACTTCCCTAGAAACATCATAGGGGTTCTGGTCTTCCTAAAAGACCAATTTTAGTTCCCTAAGAGGAGGTCTCAAAGAGGCGCTTCAAAGAAGATGTAATTTCCATTACCGATTCTTTCACCTTTATTTATTCTTCCACTTATTCTTATAAGGTAGTTTCATTATGAAGTAATAAAATCAGTATCACTCATATACTTATATGTTATTATAATTATGAAACAACCCTATTTCACTATCTATCCATCCTACGGAAAACGAAATCACCGCGCATGCGTACGTACGGAATACCATCTCCACGCCGTGGTGAAATCTATTTTCCACCACCACCTTACATGGATCGGTATAATTGTGTACATAATAACTATATATGATTATTTTAAATTGATATTGATTCTGAAATAGTAATCATACACACCAATAAAATTTCACGATCATGGGAACAATATCATCGCTCGTGCATACGTACGGAATACCGTCTCCACGACGCGATGAGATTCATTCTCAATGATTAACCATTCATGAATGATTATAAAGCATATATAATAAGTAATCATGAAATATATGAAATAATAATGATACTGGATTTATGTGTATATATATGTATGTCATCTACTTAATTCCATTCAACTCAATAAGGAAACGAAAACAGCGTTCATACGTACGTACGACCTACCATCTCCATGAACGGTGTATTTCGTTCCATTTACTGATTTATTATATATATGTAAATTCTGAATATATATTATATATAAATCATTTTTTATATTCTGTAATTAAGTAATCATGATCTATGTAATCATATGAATAATTACAAGTCAAAACACGGACGATAAATGAAACAATTTTACCCAAAACACTCTTTAACATGGAATTTACAAAAGAATGGGTAATATAATGTCATAAGTGAACCATATATGATATCATAACAATGGGTATGATTCTGGAATAAGTCAATAACATTATTTAAATCATTATACAGGAGGTTCAGACACTTACGAAGCAAATCAGACCTAAGGTAAGGGATAATTTTGCAAATCTCATTTTTATCCGAGATTGCATATTCGTAAGTATTTACTGGGGTTATTTCTATCAACCATGTCCATGTTTTATAAAAGTATTATCGTGTATTTTTAAAGTCATTTTTACACATTTTTTACTTTTACTACATGGTATGTAAGGAATCTTTCTTTTGTTTACGTTACGAGGTACTTTTTTTACTTTTCTGGCAAAAGTACGAGAAGAATGTTTTTTTAACTTATACGGCACGAACTGATTTTTACGGTTTAATAAAGACTGATTTTCATGAAGCTTCCTTCAAAATATTTCATGATTATTTTAAAAAAAAATCTCATTCATTTAAAATATCATGACGTTTTGTGAAAAGAAATTGATTTTGAAGAAGAAAGGATATTTTCCTCAAGAATTCATTTCAAATGATTTATCAAAACCATTTTCCATCTCAGATGAAATTATTTCATATGTGTGTGTTTTATGTTAAATGTATCTATAATTTACATGGTTCACTTTTCTTATGATGAAATATCCGTTTGTTTTATATGGATTATGAAATAATGGGATGATGTTTATGAAACCCATTTTATTCTTTGGGTTATGATGAATGTTTTAAGTTTATTTTGTGGAACAAGTAAGAATGATTTCATTATGTGATGGGTGGGACCTATATCTCCCTCCAATTCATTGGGTAAAGATTTTATATCTCTTGAGATATATATGGATGGAACGGTAGGTTATACCAGTTCAGTAAAACAGGACTCAAATGAGGAGCGAACTCGGTTCAGAAATGGACTTTGTCCACTAAGATAGTCTTGGAAATGAGTCTTGACTAATAAGAAATGATTCTCTATGATTATGTGTGTATGCCACAAAGTTTCATGTTTTAAGTTATGATTATTGGGATTTCATTTCACTACTATGATTTATCCCATGTTATGATATTATGATCTCTTTGGAAGGTTAAGATTTCCAAAATGTTATGTTCTTATGAATATGATGTGATTGATTTTTATTTTGTTTACCCTTAATGAGCATTTGAGCCCACCCTTTTATGTTTTCTTTTCCCTAGGATATAATGAAAGGTTTTAGGTAAGAAAAAAAGGGAAGATCTTTATGGGAGATGTTGAAGATCGTTCACCATGATTAGAAGATTACATTCCGAGTTTCCAAAGACACTAAACTATTACGGTCCTTGTGTGTGTGTTTTTGTTATGCAATAAGTATTCCTCAAAAGTAATGTAATTTCCTTGTACGTTAATATTTGAGTCTCTACAAATGGTATTAGAGGAAAGGTTTAGTCAACCATTGGAAACTGGGATGCAAAAACGTTAGTGAGATCCCTAGAGATATTTCTAAGGTATGTCTAGGGATGTCCCTAAGGATAAGTATACGTATAGGATATAGTCCTAGAACTATGGTAATGATCTTAGAATTTAACATAAGGCGTTAGATATTAAAGGTAATCCCCCTTTATTATGTTGTTTTCCCTAGCATGATTTTTGCCTCTCACACTATTATTTTTGGGTTTTAGATGATGGATGGAACCCGAAGGAACCGTGTTGATCAATGCAATGGAAAATGCAATGATTGTCCTCCTGAACAAACAAATGTTATGGGAGATGGAGTGAAAATTATTATTTCTATCCTTACACAAGTTATGAATCATTCTGGACTTCCAAATGAGCAGAGAAGGGAACAATATTCTATTAAGTCCTTCATGAGGCAACGTCCACCTTCTTTTAGTGGGTCTTCTGATCCACTTGTTGCTGAACAATGGATCAGTACCACTGAAAAGATATTTTCAGTTCTTCAATGTTATGAACAGGATAAAGTCATCTTAGCAGTATATCGATTGGAAGGTAAAGCTGATCAATGGTGGAATCTTATCAAGAATACATGGAAAATATATGAAATTGAGTCCGTGGAATGGGACGAGTTCAAGAACTTATTTTTCAATAAGTACTTCCCTCATATTCTTCAAACAAAGATGGAGAAGGAGTTTCTTGAACTAACGCAAAAGGATGATGAATCTGTTGGTATATACGATGTGAATTTTACAAGGCTTGCATGGTATGCTTCTGGATTTATCATCCAACCTGAAAGTAAAGTTGATCGATTCTTCTGTGGCTTAAAACCAAATCATCGAAGGGCAATAGCTATAAGAGATTTCAGAAGCTATGAAGAAATTGTGCATTGTGCTATTAAGGTAGAAATGGAAGTTGGTGTTACTTATCCATCTCATAGTTTTTATAAGAAACAAAAGATAGAGTTCAAGGGGAAATCCCAGAATAATGGTGAAATGAAGATGAATGTTTCCTTATGCTCAAAGTGTGGAAAGAAGCATGGTGGAGAATGTCTTAAAGGGACAAGTAAATGTTTCAAATGTGGAAAGGAAGGTCATCGGGCATTTTAATGCCGCAGTGATGGGAAGAAGATGTCTATTGATGCAAAAAAATGAAGGGATACACAGAATGAACCTACTACACTTCAATGCTTCAAGTGAAATGAAATGGGGAATTATGCTAATAAAGGCCCTAATCCAAGGGTTAGTGATGATCGACATGAGCAACCAGTTATGGCAAAGGACCAAGGGAAGTCACATGCGATCACTATTGGCGATGTTGAATATGATAATGATGTCGTGGAATGATTAAGTGTTTATGTAATGGGATTCCAAAATAATGTTGTATATAGTATCGTGGAATATCGGAATATTTATGTATCGGTCGATTGTGGTTTTCAATAATTTTATGGTACCGGTAACCATGGAAAGTGATTTAGATATTTTTGGAAAAAAGATGATATGCGCATAATGATGGGAAATCGAGATAATGAAATATTTGACAGTATTCATGAGCTCATGATTTATATATGGACTAAGTGATATCATGGTTTGAGTATATAGAATTTTGAGGATTTTGGTATGTGAAAAGTGTTAACTTTTAATTACATACATTTTTTCACTAAGGTTCAATGGGTATTCAAGAGAATACATGATTAAGGCCTTTGATTGTTTGGAATGTGACCGACAAGACATATCTTATGATATATGGGGACCAACGATGGTATTAAATCTCTGGCAATCATTTTCACTATATTATGAGAGTGGACTGCAGTATTATGGATAAGCCTAAAGATTGGAATGGATTATGTTGGACATAAGTTAGTATTGTTTAAGGATAGAAGTTTTTTCGATATTATTGATGGGATGTTATAGTAATATAGTTTTAGAAAAAGGACAGCATTCAGGATGGGTGACAGCCCATCGCGTCAGACAAGGCCGTGGGAATCGAACCCACAACCGAAGTGCGACAGGCCTTTATCGCCTACCACTGGCCTACAGGAAGTCCCTGTTTAGTAGAAACTAGTTTTATTATATTAAGCAGTATGATATATGAAGTATAAGTCCATTTCAGGAACCATATATCATTAATCTCACTATAGATGGACTTATGTATTTTTTGATAACTTTTCTAACCTTTTGTTTGAGACAGATGGAATGACACGTCATTCAATCACATGATCTGCTAACACTTCACAATGAGATGAAGTTGAAATTGTTCAAGGCACGAACAACAGTGAGATTGTACCAAAATAAAGTAAGTATTTATTCTAATTCAAATTCTTCAACTTTAGGGAAATGATCTTGAAAACCAAAAAAATGTTGTCCTAGTGCTCTTATATCTGATGAATCAGATGGTACCTTAGATCATCACAAATTTATGGCTTCGTGATTTCTGGCTTTTCTATAGCCATGTTCTCTACCACTCTCCATCAGAACATGATGGTTAGATTTCTCTTCCATATCCATATTTTCACCTATGTGGAAACCCATTGATTAGTTTATTTGGGTAACCGTTACGTTTCATACTTTTGTTTTTAATGATTGGTTATGGTATTCCTTTTTTACTATGTGGGTTTCTATTAAAGAAACTTTCGAGTAGTAAACCATTTATATCCCCGACGAATTTCGAGGGCGTAATTCATTTTAAGGGGGGTAGAATGTAACACCCCGAGATTTTATGAAAAATATTCTTTTTAAATTCATTAATGACTTGTGTTGTACGCTACACCAAAATAAGCTTGCACAACACGCATCCTTGACTTGCCTTGCATTACATGCAATCACAACCTTCCTCGATAGCATGTGTAGTATGCAATACCGAGTTTCACTAAACAACGATATGCTATTAATATATTATTAAAAATAGTCGTTATGAATAGTAATAAACACCTTTTAAAATTTTAGAAATTTTATCTCTCAAAATGGACTTCATTTTTGGATTCGGAATATCGAAATTAGCTAAGGGTGAAATTTTGGTACTTTTCGGATAACTTTCATATTCTAATGAATAATGTAAATTAATTTTTTAGTCGAAATAATTAATAGTGATAAATTATTATTGTTAGTGGTTTTAAAGTATATTTAGAATATATTTTTAAAATTTAATACAATGTTGGTCATTGGATGTAATTTCACATTTAAACCAGATATAAACAAGTGTCAATCTTTTGATATTTATTATCTCTTAAGAACACGCAATTTGTGTTGACGACGAGAATTAATTTTTAAATTAATGCAACTGATATGTCTTTAATTTGGTAAAATAGACATCATTTTTGAGTTCATAATATCAAATATAGCTTAGGACTAATTTTTGGTATTTTTCTGGAAACTTTCAATTTTTGATGAATAGTGAAACCACATAGTGGTAGTTAAAAATGAATTTTTCATAAAACATAATTTTACCGCATCTGTGAGTGGAATTTCAAAAATCTGAGAGACGCGGTTGATTTCAGTAAGTAAAATTTTGTTCAATGAGATGAAAATAATTTTTTGGTGAATAGTAACTTTTTACTTTTTTTTTACCACGGTTAAAAGTAAATAGGGTAATTAAGGGTAAAAATGATATTATTATTACCCTAACACATGTCCTAATTCTATTTTACAAGTTTAATTTGAACAAAAACAACCATAGAAATAAAATATGACCATTTAGGCCCTCTTGGATTAGATTAGGAAATTTATTATTAATTTATTTAAAGAAGGGTTAAAATAGTAAAAATCAAAGTTTAATAAGTCAATCATTTTTAATATAGGGTTATACATAAGATAAATTATACTATTAATACTCATTAGAAAGATAATAAGATTTCCTAAATAATGGTATTTTATTTGTAATTTTTAGACATTAAATAATTAAATTTATTTATGACACAAATATGATGCAGTAATTATCTTATTAATGAAATATTGACATAATTGATGTTATAAATACACAAATAAATATAATTTGAGACTTTTAATTAATTCCACTAATTTTCTAGGTTAATTTGACATGTTAATATTTATTTAATTAACTTTTTTCGAACTAATCATTCTGTTATGATTTTAAAAAAAAAATCAATTACTAAATAGTGTCAAAATTGACATAAAATAGTTTTTAAATCAAATATCATATTATTAATTGTTATTTTATTCCTAAAAATCTAATTCTCGGACAAATGACTTATATAAGGTTATATATATTAATAATAAACAACTTGGGGTTCGTTTGGATTTTTATTGTATGTTTATTAACCTTATAGTGTAAGAACACAAGAAGACACGGTAAAAGAAAAATTATTTAACTTAATGTTAAATCTAAATGATAAGGTTAAAATAGGAACCTAAACTTGTCTAAATTCTATTTTATGAGTTTATTTCAACCCATACCCACCTTATATTCGAAATAAATCAATTTGGAGCTATTTAAAACCGAACATGACTTTATAATAAAATAATATTTTTAGTTATTCCAAAGGTGTCCCTCTCCTCCCTTATTAAAGGGCACCCCATCCCTCTATTCCTCACACCACATTGAGCCTTCATGAACGGCCAACCTCTGCCAAATTCTCTTCTCCACTTCCCTAGAAACATCCTAGAGGTTCTGGTCTTCCTCAAAGACCAATTTTAGTGCCCTAATAGGAGGTCTCAAAGAGGTGCTTCAAAGAAGAGATAATTTCTGTTACCGATTCTTTCACCTTTATTTCTTCTTCCACTTCTTCTTATAATGTTGTTTCATTATGAATTAATAACATCAGTATCACTCATATACTTATATGTTATTATAATTATGAAACAACCCTATTTCACCATCTATCCATCCTACGGAAAACGAAATCACCGCGCGTGCGTACGTATGGAATACCGTCTCCACGACGTGGTGAAATCTATTTTCCACCACCACCATACATGGATAGGTATAATTGTGTAAATAATAACTATATATGATTATTTTAAAGAGATATTTATTCTTAAATAGTATACATACACTCCAATAAAATTTCACTATCATGGGAACGATATCATCGCTCGTGCGTACGTACGGAATACCGTCTCCAAGATGCGATGAGATTCATTCTCAATGATTAACCATTCATGAATGATTATAAAGTATATATAATAAGTAATCATGAAATATATGACATAATAATGATAATGTATTTATGTGTATATATATGTATGCCATCTACATAATTCCATTCAACTCAATAAGGAAACGAAAACAGCGTTCATGCATACGTACGGCCTACCGTCTCAATGAACGGTGTATTTCATTCCATTTACTGATTTATTATATATATGTATATTATAAATATATATTATATATAAATAATGTTTTATATTCTGGAATTAAGTAATCATGATCTAAGTAATCATATGAATAATTACAAGTCAAAACACGGATGATAAATGAAATAATTTTACCCAAAACGCTCTTTAACATGGAATTTACAAAAGAACCGGTAATATAAAGCCATATGTGAACCATTTATGATATCATAACAATGAGTATGATTCTGGAATAAATCAATAACATTATTTAAATTATTATACAGGAGGTTCGGACACTTACGAAGCAAATCAGACCTAAGGTAAGGGATAATTTTGCAAATCTCATTTTTATCCGAGATTGCTTATTCGTAAGTATTTATTGGGGTTATTTATATCAACCATATCCATGTTTTATAAATGTATTTTCATTTATATTTAATGTCATTTTTAAACATTTTTTACTTTTACTACATGGTATGTAAGGAATCTTTCTTTTGTTTACGTTACGAGGTACTTTTTTGACTTTTCTGGCAAAAGTACGAGAAGAATGTTTTTTTAACTTATACCGCATGAACAGATTTTTACGGTTTAATAATGACTTATTTTCATGAATCATCCTTCAAAATATTTCATGAATATTTTCAAAAAAAATCTCTTTCTTTTAAAATATCATGACGTCTTGTGAAAAGAAATTGATTTTGAAGAAGAAAGGATATTTTCCTCAAGAATTAATTTCAAATGTTTTATCAAACCCATTTTCCATGTAAGATGAAATTATTTCATATGTGTGTGTTTTATGTTTAATGCCTCTATAATTTACATGGTTCCCTTTTCTTATGATGAAATATTTGTTTGTTTTATATGGATTATGATATAATGGGATGATGTTTATGAAACCCATTTTATTCTTTGGGTTATGATGAATGTTTTATGTTTATTTTGTGGCACAAGTAAGAATGATTTCATTATGAGATGGGTGGGACCTATATCTCCCACCTATTCATTGGGTAAAGATTTTATATCTCATGAGATAGACATGACTGGAATAGTTGGTTATACCGGTTCAGTAAAACAGGACTGAAACAAGGAGAGAACTCGGTTAAGAAATGGACTTTGTCCACTAAGATAGTCTTGGAAATGAGTCTTGACTAATAAGAAATGATTCTCTATGATTGTTTGTGTATGCCACAAAGTTTCATGCCTTATGTTATGATTATTGGGATTTCATTTCACTACTATGATTTATCCCATGTTATGATATTATGATCTCTTTTGCAGGTTAAGATTTCCAAAATGTTATGTTCTTATGAATATGATGTGATTGATTTTTATTTTTTTTACCCTTACTGAGCATTTGAGCTCACCCTTTTATGTTTTCTTTTCCCCTGGATATAAAGAAAGGTTTTAGGTAAGAAAAAAAAGGGAAGATCTTTATGGGAGATGTTGAAGATTTTTCACCATGATTAGAAGATTACATTCCGAGTTTCCAGAGACACTAAACTATTATGGTCCTTGAGTTTGTGTTTTTGTTATGTAATAAGTATTCCGAAAAAGTAATGTAATGTCCTTGTACGTTAATCATCGGGTCTCTACACACTAGGTTTGGAAATAGCCGCACCATGTGATTAATTTGTCTTTTCCCAATTTGATTTTTGTTCTATGATCCTAAACTATGATCTCCCTATGCGTACTACGTGTCGGTTTTGACTACGTCTCTGCAGTATGCACAGTCAATTAAATACAGCCCCCCCCCATAATTGACAATCATACAACCTTAAGAGGGAAGCATGAAACCCCAGGAACCTTGTCCTTAGAACGGGACTCGAGTCCCACTTTATAACATGTCATATTGTCATACTCAGATGCGTTGGAAAAAAAGAGCCCAATTTGTGGAATTTTTATAATGACATACACCCATTCCATGTACAAGCTTTCTGAGTCCGTTATTTGGATCTTTATCCTCATCCACATCTGAAGGAACCCCCTTTACAGCCTGGTCTCCTACCACATTGTCTTACCTACCATATTGGGCCAATGTCCCTGATGTCCTTAGAAGAAAAATTGATACTAGTCATGTGTTTCAAACATAGTCAGCTCTCATCCCCCATTTTCCTATCCCAATTCCTAGATAATGCGATATGGATGATGTGTTTCAAACATAGTCAACAATTTTCCCCTATCGTCATGCCACCATCATTATGGTCCAGATCTCAAGAATCAAGATTCACATTTTTTCACATCCTCATGTGTAAGTGGACTTCTAACATAATTGGATATACCCCTTCATGCATCTATGTGCATTAAGTAGGTGGGTCTACATTATGGTGGCATCATTCAGCTAGATTCTCATTTCCCCTAATGTGTGCCTTTCAGTTCTAGGAGGGTCCCATCACTAATCCTTATTTCCCACATTGAGCATGACTCACATGGGATTAGTAGTTTTTGTATGACATGTAGTGGTGCATCCATGCCACACATGCCTTTCATAGGACCACATATTGTTTAACTGTTCTCTTAGAACTATTTATGGATTGATTACCAACCTCATGGGATACAAAAGAATGCCCAGCTAGCCTATCTTGGGCACAAACCGGTTTTCATCTTCGGTCCCATGACCTAAAGATTTCCTAAGAGTATGTGGGGTGGTGTGGAATCTTATGGTCCTCATTAATGTCAGGGAATATACCCCACCACACATTTAGTTTCAAGATATCCATGTCATTAATTCATGATAGAAAACAGTGGTTCTACCCTAAACAATTTCATGATGCCCCATGTTAATCATGGGATGCTCTAGGTCCCTTGGAAATAGGATTTACCCTATCATGGTTGGCCTCCATGCTATGCTTAAGAACAATGTTTGTCATGATTCACATCCTTATGGGATATATAGCAATTCCCAAACATTCTGCATCAGGCCCAACCCTAGGTTCATTAACCCTTCTATCCCCTCAGCCATGATCTCAGTCCAGGAAGTATGATCATTATTCTAGGTGTATTTCCCTCACTGTATGACGTTTAAACTATGTATTTATCAGCTTTATAGTTATGAAGTAAAATTACATGGCATTCCAAGTCCCTACTAGAGAGGTCCTGTTCAAGATTAGGTATGATCGCTGATTAGACTAATGTACCCACATAACATGACTTCATCATGGTGATGTAATTTCAAGAGTTATGGACTCCATTAGAATTTCCCATCACTCCACACTCAATATTTTGCGTACCATTTTTTAGTAACATTATACTCTATCACGTCTAAAGAAAACCACTTACATTATGGATACTCGGACTATGGCTCGCCTACTATCCTGGGATAATGTTCCATAAGAATAATGGAAGAAATTTCAAGTTAGGCCCATTGTTTCAAACATGGTCAACTGTCATCCCACTATTGTTATCCCCATTTTAGGATATGAGGATAAGGATACTGTTTTCAAACACAGTCAATATTTATCCTTCATTGTCACTCCATCCCTACAATGTGATTGATATTTGTATTGTGAATAGCACTTTCCACTCCCCTGTGTTTGGATCAATTCCAACAACCCTTGTGTTACCCAGCTCATGCACAAGAGTGCATTGAGAAGGTGATAAATCAACAGTTCTAAGAGCTTCATTCTCCATTTAGGCCTCCCCCTTTCTTCCCAAGTGCTTGGATGGGTAATTTATACCTCGGATGCCCGAAATTTGGTAGGCATTCCCATAGTTAAACGGTGTAACGATGTGACCATCCCTTGTTTCTCACATTAGGCTGGACCCACATGAGCTTCGAAATTGATCTCAAATTATTTCATGACTGTGTTTGGAATGAATTAAATATAAAAAACAAGTGAATAATGTGTTATTTCATGTAGATCCATAGAAGCATCTGTAAAGAAAAATAAGTATATGGGTTTGGCCAATACATGACCCTTAATGATCGGTGTTTTGGATGGATTGTTCCAATGTGGCCACATTTGTACTTTTGGCCTCCAACAACACTTCCTGACCCCTGAGATCCTTCTCTTAGATAGCAGTGCAAGGGAATAACTCATTATACATATCTTGTTCCTGTGATTGTTTAGTTTAGTGCTCATTCATTTGGAGATTCTCTTGCACTACCCTCTCTCGAGCATCCTCCAGTGGGGCACTTAATATCTCGATGTGCTCGGAGTGGCTTGTAATTAATGAATTCCTTTTATTTGATTGCTCATTAAGGAGTTGGACCACATTAACCACCTCCAATAAGGCCTGAGAATTCAATGACACTATCTAGCACCGAGAAATGTCTGATCGTTGGCTATTCTCCCATATCGTCTCCACCATGTAATCACATATTATTAAATAATGATGGTGAGAATCTACCCTTCTAGTGAAGTGAAAGCATATCCAGGTGCGGAGTGACCCCATCCAACTAATCAATTATGCCTTTGTCTATATGAGAATACATTTGATGAACTTACACACCTTGCACCCTGTTATACGGCTCTCCTCCGTAGTGTCTGAGTCAGAATTGTCTATTTTCATGGGGTCTTCCGGCCTGTCTTCGGGGAAATAAGCTAGGAGTTCAGTGGAAGGCTCTTCCTCGGTAACTCATTCTTTTTCAGCGACTGCACCCTCGTCGAGATGGAACACCACCCTGACAACATTGCCTCCCATTATATCAACCTATGGCTAGTCAAGCACTGATGCGATTCCACCTAGAATGATTTCTTCTCCAAGAGTTGATGTGGTCATTGGAAAGGCGCTTGCAGATGTTCCAGACATAGTGGCCTTTCAAGTCTCTAACCATTCAATCACTTAACTGGGGATTATTGTACTGTTCAACCAAATTTCCCATCAACGAATAGATGTAATGATGATAAAGGCATATGAGGGCCATGCATGGTAGTGTCCTGTGCATGTGTCATAGTGGGAACCGCCACCACAGGGGATCCTTCGACACTTGTTAACTCAATCACTGGTACTATATCCTACCAAACCATGGGGATGGCAGATATCTTAGAGGCTGCCATTTCAACTCTTAGGAATCATCAATGCGTGTCCCTTTCATAACCGGTTCCCCACCTTGTTCGGTTAAGGATAAAATTTATTAAAAATGTTCCATTACGTCCATAAGCACATATTCATTCCATATGTGGAATGATACCTAGTAATACTCACCCATTTCCCCCTAAACGGGTCATAGATTGATGGAAAAATTGTGGATTGTTGGGAGATAAATTCTAGTGCAGATAAGAGTAAGACTAACCTCGATCTACTCATCATGTTCTATGTTAGCACCTATAATTTGTCCACTCTACCTGTAACTTCGATAGAGATCAGTATCTTCTGAGGGTCCCCCTCCACTAAGGCCTCCAACTCCTTCATCCTCCTATTCTTCATCATCTATGCCTTCTTCCCATTCTTCCTCTTCTTCCTATCCATTGTCTTCTTCTTCTTCCTCTATACTTTCATCATCTGATGGAATCTTTTCTAGTTCATGTTCCTGGCCATGGATCACTTTCACCAGGAGATATGGTTCTTCATACTACCATTGTTGTCATGAATACATATCCATGGTGTTCATGTATTCATGTCCGTGATGAATTTTTACCCTATCCACCATATGGATACACCCTATGACTGGTAAATCAAGCACGGTGTGTAGCAATGTCCACCACAATTCTTTAGTGGACATAGAATCCCACAATGTTCTCGAGGAAGACTATAGAGAGGGGAAAATAGCATCAGTAGTTTGCTACTGGAGACACCTAAGTTTCTTTCCCATATATTCCCATGAAATACCATGATTCCGCACGTGGGGCCACCCTTCCTCGAAAGGTGGAGGCACATTCTTGTCTTGCGATGTTCCTACCAATGAAGTAATGTCTTGTTCCATTCTAGCGACTCTGACCATTCATTTTCTCACCTCTATAGTGGAACCTCATATACATCCTTGTTCTTCGAGCTCTACACTAGAAGCCTTGATTTTCAAAATGTGTTTCCAAAGAATCACCTTGATATATTTTGTTGTTCATTGTTCAACAAACTCTTTCGAAAGGCCTTCACTAAAGTCAGTGCGGGGAAGAGTGATGATTTTTCCCAATCCTACTACCATGAACATAAGACACATTTGGCAGGTAATACTAGGATATCATTCATCATGAACCTATTCATAAACATTCATCGGCATCTTTTTGCATACACCCAAACTGCATGGTGAACCTGGTCGGTATGTATGGTTCGCAAAGTAATTTACCTTCAATCAGGGATGCTAGTAAACCACCTTAGATGCTTTTCAGGTACTCCATATTCTGTAATGGACCCACCCATCATCTATCATTTGACCAACCGGGGTACGGAATGGGTGGAAGTCGATGTGGGTGTGGCTGTCGATCTTGATCTTGATCCCCTCTTTTTTGTTGCGTCGGTGGGAAGATTCCAGCAATGTTCAAGAAGCATGGCCGCATACCATTACCAGGGGTGAATGGAATTCGAGAAGTCATACACACCACAATGGGATGTGACTTAGCCATGGAGAATATTGAATGGTCCGCATAACCTCCTGGGTGTACTTCCCCTAGAGATATGCCCCAGATTACAGTACAGCCTTTCCATCACTAGCACCCCACCTTGTTAACATTTTTCTTCGCCGCAACAATCTGGGCCATCATTAGTATCCTTCGGTGGAGCCCCATCATTGTGTACCTCACTTTTAGTATCCATCTGCTCATGAATGAAGAAAGAACCCTGACATATCTTACATTTGAGACATGACTTGAATTTATGCCAAATCCCCACGATCGTTACTCTCCTGCCACTAGGACCCTCTATTATGATCCCACTTTTCCCCTCTTAGATATGTTTGGGCATTGTTTCCATTAGCCTGGCATTTTTACAGTTGTGTCCTATGTCAGGAAAAGACTAAACCCCCCTGAATTGGATATGTCCTTAAGAATATATTTTATTTTCATCACCTCTTTTTCCAGATCTAGCAAGGGCCATGAATGGATTTGGGTGCATGTACTATGTCTCATACATTCACCGTCGGGACGAACTGATCATACTGGTACCTCTACTAGGGGAAACCCCAATGCAGTGGGCGTCCCACGGACTGATGCGCACCACCCTATGGTGTAGGTGGAAGGTGTTTGTATCAGGGGACTAGCGACTGAATAACTACGCTACCAGATCCTACTGTCGGTAGAATTGGAATTGGACGTCCAAATTACTTCAAAATGATTGAAAGGCAGCAAAACTGGCCCAAATTCCTTGCATGTCTTGCATACCCAGTACACCCATGTCCATGCATTGGTGAAGTTTCCGCTGGATCTGAAATCCAATTCCCTCCAACACTTCGTCTCGTTAGTAATACTATTTTTTAAAGTAATTTCATAAAGAAATGGATATTCATTATTAACCAAACCGCTTCGCACAACCATCCTGGCCTTTAGATTGAGGATATTGGTGGATGTGTTCTATATTTCCCTTAGTAGGATGGTCATTGTTTGTAATATGGAACTTCATGAGAGTGTCCTTGCACGTCACCCATGACCGCGGTGAATCCATCATGAAACTGGGCATCAACAAGTCCTCCAGAAGGCCTAAGTCCCATAATAGAAGGATATCGCACTGGAAATAATCTTTTTGAGCTCACATAAGTCTGCAAAAAATCATATGGTTATTATACATAACCCTTCTCATGTGAAGAATTTGAGGGTTTGTGATCATCTGAGTCCTCTTTAAAGTTGCAGTAGCCTCCCTATTATCATCGGTCTGTTGGGCAGCCATTTTTGAAATCCTAAGGTATGGACACAAAAGAATGATGATTCGGTGGGTAAAATATATGGCAACACTCAAGAGTGATGATCTGCGCAAAAAACATAAGAACGTGTACAAAACTCAGAGTCGACCATGAAAACATACACACAGATCATGACGGTTTTCATGCACGACAGCCAAGGGCATGTTATGCCAAAAATATTCAATGTAGGGGAATTTGTGGGTTCCCTCATCCTATTTATAGGCACGAGCATGCCTTCTGTGTGGAATAAATATTTTTCCGCGTCCAAATTGAGTTCTTGCGCACATCGAATGGGCACTTCCCCAATTTTCGACGTGACCCTCAAAATCCAAACATCAGGTCCCCCTTCAGCTTCGAATCAGAGAGGGGGATTTTTTTGATTCCTAATTTTGGATACATCTAGAAATGGGATGATAAATAGAAATAAATGTATTTGAAAGTGAAGGGGAATATTCCACGACCCAGGAGGTGGGTGCGAGCAAGATTTAGGGGATGCACACAAATGTCCCTTCGGTGTGAAAAATCATGTGATACCAATGCGATGTCAATGGTAGGATTTCATGGGAACCCATCCAAAACATTCAATGTTTATGGTGTGTGAGAGTGTGGAGTTTCATGAAACACTCCTATTGACATAAAAAATCATGTGTGCCAAATGAGATGTCAAAAGGGACCTTGCGCGTCGGGGTTCTTGAGAATCAGTTAAGGCCTGAGCACGTAGGCGCCCAGTAGTGCACAAAATCTTACATGCCCCCTGAGACAACAAAGGGGCATTTGGGGGATGGAAGGCCTGAGAATCAATTATGGCTCGAGCACGAAGGTACCCGGTGGTGAAAAAACTCTTCCAGACCCATTGCGACGTAAATGGAATGTGTCTGCAGTGATCCCCATAAACCACCAATGGCAAAGATGTGAAAAAGGCCGAGAGGCGTGCAAAATTTCCTCCCATGTGTAAATTCTTGTGCACCCAATGTGACACCAAACAATTGTTTTCATTCAATGCCCCTTGTGTACAACCTCTATGGACTTCGCCTGTAAAATGAAGCATACCCTCCACTCTTCGGGTATAGTGACAGAAGACGAAGTGACACTCTGCTCCTTAAAAGACACCTTTTCCCTGACCATGAAAAAAACATGGTGGCCTCAAAGTATTGGATCATGTGCGATAGGTAATCCTTCATTTGGGACCTCTTGTTTATGATCCCCATCCATTTCCTTTAACCCCAAGTCATTTTAGCACAAATGATCCATCTTGTGGCCACGTTTCCCTCTGTATCAGACCACTTTTTGTCACATATGTTCCCTACTGCGTGAATCCTCTAATTTTTCGTGCACCCATCCAGTTTTCACATAGCCCTTCCATCTTGTGCACAACCTCTCATCATGTGAGCCTCCCTCCTTGTGCCCACCATGTGTCGTTCTTACCTTAATGAACCATGTTCGGGACCCTTTTATGCCCAATAAACCTGTGTTTTCACCCTCTTCTCATGAAACCCTCTAGGTTTTCATGAAGTGATTTTAATGTCCCTTGGGTTGTTCTTCCTGTTTCATTTCTTCGACTCATGATTATTCTCATAGGAATGGTAAAAACTATATCTTCTTTACATAGGCATGCTAAAGTGGGACCCTCAATGGATCTCTCCACAACACCCCCTTACCATTGAATTGTTGATGCCTTCCTTTCCCAAAGGGAAGGAGGGTATCAGTTATTTATGTCCTAGGGGTGCAGAGTTAACCCACCTCATCCAAGCTAGAGGATGTTAAACTACCAATCACCGTCATCCTCAACACATGAAGTTAAACTATAGCCTTTCCCCATGCATCATACATAGGGTACCCTATCTTAGAAATTATCTATGCCAACTGGTCTCCATGGGAGTGAGATCTTTCTTCACATTGAATGAGATTCTCTTTGTTAGAGTCGTGCATGTATGTGGGGATGGAAAACCATCTTGATGTATTCCCCTATCCTTTATTGTAGTAGGTAGTGCCCTTAATCCTATTTATTCTTCTATTCCAAGGACCAAAGGGGGAGGTGGGAACCATGACCTTCATGATCTTGTCCCTCTACCTCTAGGCTTTTCCGCCACTTTGGCCACCATAATGGAGTAAGTCCCAATATCCATCTCCCTGGGCTATGAACTACGTGTATTCCCCAGTTTCCATTTTGGGCCGCTCACCATGTGTAAGCCCAAAACCTCTTCCCATGGACACACCTTTCATGATGTTATCATTAAGTCCTTACAGCCTCATGTATCTCACACAGAGCACAACTCATGTGGTCTTTGAGTAAAAATCAACCATGACATCCACTCTGGGCATCTAAGAGTGTAATCCCCACAAACCATCCCGAACTACGTGGACATTAATCCTTTCCAAGGCATGGTACATAGGTATCCTCCCTAATGTTCATGCCCAACAACCATTGGTACTGACCACTTCACATCAGTTCACCATCACACCATTGAGAACTATGTGGAATTTGATCCTTGTAGAGGAAAGCTATGTTGGAAGCCTATCGGAGGTTCAAGCCCATCACCCAATTGTTTCGACACCTTTCACATCAGTTAACCATCACCTATCATGATCTATGTGGACTTTGATCTATGTTAAGACAAGGTATGTTGGAAGCCTCCTCGATGTTCAAGCCCAAATCCCATCGGTCACAACTACTTCACGTCAGTCCACCACCATCCTGCAAGATGTTAAACTGTACGCCCCTTTTTATCCTTCACGAAACTAAATTGTCCCCCAATCAGTGGTAATCCATTGTCAAACCAAATCTATAGTAAGGAATTGACTTCCCTGATTGACAATAATCCATTGTTAATCACAAATAGCCATAATCTGATCTGTTTCCAATCGACTATAAGTTGTTGTAGTACCCTTGGTTTGGTCCCACAAATCTGGTCATCCCTCGAGTTTCAGACAAACCTCGGGCTGCTAACCATGTGTAAGCCTCAACATGTCATCGAGTTGTTGTCCCTTGTGCACAACCTGATTCTATTCCCCCATCCCAAACTATGTGGACTATGATCCTTTCGAAGGCACAATATGTAGGATTCCTCCCCGAGGTTCAAGCCCAAAAATCATTGGTCCCGACAACATCACGTCTGTTCACCAACACACCATCATGAAATACATGGACTTTGATCCTTTCCAAGGCATTTTATGTAGGTTTCCTCCTTGAGGTTCAATCCAAACACCCAGTTGTTCATTCCCTTGTTAGGTCGGTTCACCAACACCTCTCATAAACTACGTCGACATTGATCCTTTCCAAGGAAATGTGTGTAGGAATACTTCATGAGGTTCAGGCACAACTCCCATTGGTCTAGACTACTTCACATTGGTCCACCCCTATCCTGCTTGATGTTAAACTATATACTCCTTTTTCTCCCGCATGACACAAAATCGATGGTATGACGTTATCAATACCAACTAGTATTAAGCCATTGTGTTTCCAATTGACGGTAAGCTATTGTATCCCCCATTGTTTGGATCCCCATCTATGGTCTTCCCTCGAGCATCAGACCAACCTCAGGCTACAAAACATGTGTATTCCATAGCATGTCCTTGGGTCTTTTTACCCTGTGCACACCCTGATTCTATACCCCCATCCTGAACTACGCGGACTATGATCCTTGCCAAGGAAAGTTACATAGGAAAACTCCCTGAGGTTCAAGCCCATAACTCATGTCTCATTTGGTCATTCCCTTGATCCTATGTGTTTCAGGATGGTCAGGCCCAAACCTAATGGTTACACTTCCTCTTGGTCCCCTTCATAGGAGTCACCTTCATAGTTGTCCCATTGGCTCACCGAACTATGCCGACATTGATTCCCTTCCATGGGGATACGTAAGAGGTCTCTTTTAGACTCAGTCCCAACATCAATGTCACTCTTACTGAGGATCCACGTCACTCCATATCCACATTAAACAAACCATATCTAGCCTTTTATTTACTCAGTATGCCAGATACCGGTGAGATCATTCCAACATCCCTCTTCACTACTCTTAGCAGTACTTGAGTAAATAACCATGTGTTATCTCTAGAATCATTGTTCCCTCCAACTGTCAAACCCATCTGATCCACTCCTGTCAGTGTTCTGATGAGTCTGGTACATCTCTTCTAGATGTTAAACATACGGAACACCATGTATTAAACATGGAATGATGAGGGAAACCTCATAGACATTCCCATGGCATATAATGTCTCACATTGAACGTGGGATGGCTAAGAATTATGCACCCTCGAGAGGACCTATCGTACGGGGAAGAAACCCAAATGCGCTAGTGTTCTTGTGTCCAGATAATCTAGTGATGTCTAACATGACTACTCCCCCATCCAATGGTTTTTGCACTGACTGTAACCCTTGGAATGTCCTGACAAAAGATGTGTAATTAAAAAACATCCATGAAGACATGAAACGAGGAAGAGTTTCATGAACAACATCTTAATCTACGGGGGAGACCTGGACTAGGTAATTAGTTCTGAGGAGGAATCTATGGAAGGAGGAACCGAGATCCCATCATCCCATTTCGATCAAGGAGAAAACTTCCCTGAATATGCAACGGATGTCGCCTTCCTTTGGAAAGCGGGAATGCAAGGCAAGAAACAACGCATCCATAATAGATTGATGTGAAACCCAATGAATGAATCTTAAACACTCAACAATTTTAAGAGCTTTCAAGTTGAAATATCTAAGGAAAAATCCAACCACAGAAAAAAATCTGAAAGAATTCAATTGTATAATTATGGAGACAATGATGGAAGTTGAACATATTCAATAAAAAATGGTTGTTTTTCAATATATGCTTGTGGAACTGAACCAATCATTGAGGGAATACCATTTTGAATTGGTAAATAGCATTTCAACTTCCAAAGATGCACTTTGTTAGGACAAGGTTCCCAAAGATTCTCAACTAACCAATCTTTAGAAGCATTTGATAGGACCCCGGAGGCTATTAAACAAGTAAAAAATCAAGTTGAAATATTTTTCTAATATATAATGGAGTGACTAAGTTACATTGATGTTACAACAAATATTACACATAAATTATTATGATTTTGACTCCAATTATACATATATATATATATATATATATATCTTTTTCCCTTATTTCTTTA
The DNA here is from genome assembly GCA_963277665.1 of Viscum album. NCBI lineage: Eukaryota > Viridiplantae > Streptophyta > Magnoliopsida > Santalales > Viscaceae > Viscum > Viscum album. The sequence goes on along the minus strand of OY728120.1, from coordinate 693,217,819 downwards.
TGTAATTAAAATATCAAAGCTGATTTTTGCAACAAGGAATCTTCTAGTCAGATAATCATAATTACAGTAAATGGGAAGGGGCACATTGACTTTTACCTATGCAATGAAACATAGTAAGCACAATGTGAATGTCTCTAAAGTCATAGGGACAACCCGATAATCATGGTGGAATTTGGATTTTTTTTTATTTCTTGATATTTCGAAGACTATATAAAGTATAGATCTAGCAAGAAAAGAATCAACTTTTATCTAGAATTACCATTGTAATTTTTCAATATAGTTAGTATCATGTATCTTTTGTTAGTTAGTTTAAATTCATGCAGGTCATATTAATAAATATAGTATTTTTAGTTGAATATCATTGACAATGAATTTTTAGTTGAAAATTTAAAAAAATCATGATTGCTTGGAATGTCCCAATATATTCATAGGTATTTCCATGGGGAATTTAGAGTCTTTATTTTATTTTTTATTGTCAAAAAATATAAAATTTGATGTATCTTAATAGACAAAATCTCTTATTTGAACAATGATATCGCTATTTTACAAACCCAGTATGGAAGATGTATTAAGGAGGGCCATATAGGGCATGCTCAGTATAGCCAAATAGTGGAATCTTTTTAGTGACATGCATTTTATGTAGGGAACTCATGCATGGTCACCAAGGGGTGCATGATTCATTATCAAGAAAAAGATATCTCAAGAATTATGGAATTATATTATTGGTAAAAAAGGCGGTCTAAAATTTGGATTTCTCTAGAACATAGTCGGTGGATTTTCCAAGGAAATGAATTTGAAAATAAATGGGTCCATATTGGTTGATATAGGCCATGAATGGTGACCCATGTTTACACTAATTTGGTATACGAATGACAATAAAATTTTCCAAAAGGTGACTTCCAATATTTTACAATGCAGGTTAAAGTCAAGAAACAAAGACATTATACTATTTAGTTTTAGTTCATTTATTAAAGAAATTACATGGATTTATTTTATGGACTTTTGATTTTAGTGGTGGATTAGGAATCTCCAACTTCATAGTAATTTATCTAGAAATATATTACCATACTAAGGTATGGAAAGAAGGAATTATAAACTATGTGTTAGAGATATCAGAATATGAAAAGTTATATGGGAATGTGATAATGTAATTAAAAGAAGTCTTTTCCAAGAACAACATATCCATTGTTTGAAAATACCCATTATGGGGGATATATTATGAAAGGCAACCTTTCAGAACATAATGCATAATCAGACAAAAGAGTTCATAGGTATCACACATTCTATTGCTAAAAGTTGATGATGGATTATGATGACTCTAATTTTCTAAATTATATAGTTTTCTTTATAGCAAACAGTACTTGAATATTGAGGGGGATAATTATAGTCCTAATTTTAGGATATTTTAGTATTATTTGATCTCTTTAAGAGGTAAAATGTTTAAAACATGGTCTTGGATGCTTTCATGTTGGGATAAAGGATGTGAGAAAAATATACAATAGGTCACCAATTTCAAAAATGGGTTCTTGTATATCACCATCAATGTTTGAAGTGGACATAGGAGGCTTCAACCATGAATGAATTTATCAATATTTAAAAAACACATTATAGGGGTTGTATTAGGTAGGTCCACCAAGAGAATGTTCTACATAGCTAAACAGTGGCATCCTTTGGATGAAATTCCTATTATGCATGAAATTTTATTCAAGGCCACCTAGGAGCCCATACTACATAGTCGGGAAAAAAGAGTTCTCTGGTATCAGAAACTCTTCCATCAGAAACCAAATGAATATTATAATGATTTTAATGCATTCAAGATTACGAGTGAGAAATGTGAAAGGTGTGATGTTCAATGCATAAGAGAATTATTTAGATCAATATTGGATAAGATTTTGGAGTCCCTTACATATATTTGGCTCATATATATTTTGGGAATATCTTTTTATTCCCTTAGTGGTATCACTAAGGAGAGGACCAAAAACAATGGTCTATTATGTGGATTTTTACTTGCATATGGGTGATGGGGAATTATTTTTTATTCCACAGATGGATCTAAGATATATATCCCATATTTCACTACATTTCTTAATAGTATGAGAATCAATCAATAAATACTTCTTTGGATACTTTGTAGATTAAATTCTTGTAGCAAGGACATTAGGGGATTCAATGTAAATAGCATTTGAATCTTCTCAATTAGATCTAACATGTACATGGAAGATAAGAGGATTTTTTCACACCATGCTATAGTTGGTCCCAGTTATTGAACGTCTAAATGTCACAATATATCTATAATTAATGAGAATCAAGGCACTTCCAATATAGTTTAATATCTTTTGGTGAGTATGAAGGAGAACTGATGTAAAATGACTACATATCTCATAAAAATGAGAATCAGAACACAATTATTTTTTTAAGGTGGTCATGCAGTTTATTATCATTCAATAAGGACATATAACCCCAAATAGGAATTGAAATACCATATTTATGCATAATTTATCGTTGAAAAATTCTTAATCCCACACGAGTTATGATCGGTGTGTGAATAAAGGGATGGTAATAGGTATCTTCTGTGACACAATGGTATAAAAAGTGAAGGATAAGTGTATGATAATTAAATGGTTGATTAGCCAGGTTATAGGACATGAGCATCACTATGTATCATACTGAAGAAATAATTTATCCACACATATCTCTTGAGATTATTCTCCTTATCAATCAAATTTTTATGTGGGGAAGAGGGGTTTTTATAATTTCCAGTTGGATGGTTGGGCCTAATGAATAATGGCTAGGAATCAACATGAAATCATAAAAAAGAGAATCAATATACAAGTCTTGGAAGAAGTCACTATGCAAATTTTATTTGTGCATATATAAAAGAAATGTGGTTTTATTTCATGAAATTATGGTTGGTCCCGGGATTGGAGATCTAGGTGTCTCAACATATCCCCTTGATATGACAATCAAGCCAAATGTAGTTCATAAAATTATCATTCCCTGTACCCATTGAGATTGATATGAGAGACATGGGATTTTAATATATTCTGGAATAATGATTAAACATAAGACACAAGATGTTATGAAAGTCAAAAGGTATATTCTGGAAGATTAGTTTGTATAGATTTTGTTCACATATATGTAAAAAATGGGAAATAAATAACTTTTTGGTTGTCGTTTGGCTAGAACAATAATTAATGATATGGGAATCACTAAATATCCCATTATAATGATAATCAAGGCACAAATTGTTCTTGAAAATAATATTCCCACTGTAGATCTAACTCATAAACACATGGAATGGGGGAATTTATTTTTTGTTGTAGTTGGTCCCAAGATTAGATAACTAGATATCTCTACATATCTCATTATAATGAGAATCAATCCATAATATGATCTTAAAAAGGGGTCTCTATGTAGTGCTGAGTAATAAATATAGTTAAATGGGAGTCATGTGCCACTAAAGATTATCAATGATGTGGGAGATGAATGAGCATGGAAGATACTCAGTTTTTAAAGAACCAAAAGGAATGGGATTTTTTTATCTTGGTGTATTTCATAATGTCAAATGAAGTAGATGTTAACCGTACAATTTAATGTCATCTATAGAGGAAAAATGATGTCATGTAGTTTAATGACATGTGGAATGGACAATGATTCTATGAATTTTATCATCATATAACGTGGACACATATGGTTGTTATGAAATTTAATGTCTTACAACTAGGACATTACTCTGTGTGATTACACAATGTACGTCTCAAATAATCATGCATTGGTTGGAGTTTTCATAAGTTCTCCATCCATTGAGATTATTTAATAATCTCTATTTGATTATAAATTATGAATGGAATATGGTCCTTACAACTTTGGCACATGATTTAGAGGATGCTTCCCTGGTATCATCTGAGTCCTAATGAATAATACCAACTCTTCTTTATGAAATGATTGTAGGCCAGAATTCCTATTAAAATCTCTTGATATTTTGTTCTAAAAAACATCTAAATGAAGAAATGTATGTAATATCTTTGTATCCAATCTCTATCTCATCAAATCATACATAAGACTATTCATCTATATATAATTGGTCATATATAAAAATTCAATGTGAAGGATATTGAATTTCAATAGGAGGAACTACTTTTTTTCCATACACAAACAAAAACATGGTCGACCATGTTGTAGTATGAGTAGCAGTCTGATAAACCCACAAATCATTAAAGAGAATACCATGACAAGATGTTTTATGATTATCTACTATAATTTGGAGTATATTTTATTGAGTCTTGATGAAACCCACTTTCTGTCTAGGGGATACTGCATCGTAGAAAGATGAATGGGAGGATTTGAATTTTTTCTCCTAATATAGGTTCTTCAACTAAATGGAATAGAAATTAGAGCTGTTTTACATCAATATGGTATGAGGGACACCAAATATGGTAATGATATTAACTTTTAAAAATATAAAAAAATCATGTTTCAATGTCATCATTGAGAGGTATTTACACATCCAATTTAGAGAAGAAATTAGTAGTAGTATGAATATACATTAATTTCTTAGCTATAGCTAGAGGATATGGCCATACTACCTCCATTCCCCATATATAAAATGGAATGGAGTATTTAGTGTATGCAGAAACTTATGGGGTTGATTAATGATGGTGGAATGCAATAGGTAGGGATGAAACTTCTTAGTGAAAGTTGTGAAATCTTGTTTCACTGAAGGCCAAAAGTATCCAAGCCATCTGATATGTTCAGAAATCATATTCCCAAATTGGTGAGCACCACAGGCTCCTGCATGATTGTTTTCATGACAACCATAGTTTCATCCCTATTAATGCATCTGATAAATATTTCTTTGAATCATCATATATAAAGGATATATTGAATTTTTGGGCCTTCATAAAGTTTGAAAATAAATACTCTCATTTAGATTTATTATCTTTTAATTCTATCTGATGGCCCAAAGGCCTTATTTTTTTTATTATATATAATCCCCCTTTTTTAGGGATTAAGGGAAACTCGTACATGACCTGTAGGCCCAAGGAAAAAGGCCTGACACGACTCACAATACATGACCTAAAGGCCTAGAGGCATACTATGCCAAATACATGACTTGTTGGACCAACCCAGAGGAACAAACCCTCCCCTAGCTTCTACATCATTGATCACTTAGCTCCCAACCTTGCATTGCTGATTATCTAGTATTGCACCGTATAATGTTGTAAGGTTCCTGGTCCCTATGGCGGTTTCCATACACTCTCATTCTTCCAATTTGAAATCTCTGCATCTAGTGACTTCTAGTCATGTTAATCTGATCCACTTCTGGGGCTCACTCTGTGTGAACTAGGCTACTCCATGGTCTTTATGACCCGAAGGCATGAGACCCGAAGACCATTGATGACCTGATGTCCCTGGAGACCCGTAGGCACAAACCGATGGCTAAATGGCCCCAATCATGTGAATAGTTATGGAAGCTACATTACTGAATAGTACCTACTATTACACTACTATAGTACTGCTAAAGTAACCCGAAAATTCACCTTCACCTGATTTTTTATCCTGGGTCACTTGGATGCCATGCAAGATCCCTTACCACTCATGTATGGTCTCATTGGCAATTTTATCTAATGGTAGTACCCAATTTTGGAGATCTTCTATGATGGGTGTTATCCATTATATGGTATGACCATATGTCTTAGAAGTGTGACTAATTTCACTGATTTACCCTATTTTGATTGGAGAGAAAGGTGAAACCACTCAATGATGACCAATGATAATGATTCCTTATTTGGATCTACCATGGTTGTGGTTGTATTTTCCAATGCACCAACTTTGGAATTTTATGATTGCTAGATGTAAAAAAATGTTTGATATGAGGGGAATTTTTTCCATTAAACCTGGAACATAATCACACATGATAATTATTTCTTCTCTTCCAATGACGTAATCCCTATTGATTTGATTGATTACCAATTCTAAATCACCTTTATCCTCGGGTAATCCACTGGTAATTGTAGTGCTAATTCCTATTCTAAAATTAGATCATGATATTATACTTAATTATTGGTACCACAATTTAATAACAGAATAGAATATGGAAAGACTACCTTCTATGCGGAGATATGCACAATTCCAAACCCAACGTTGTTAAGTTTTGGGTTTTCTATTATTTTCCTTGTTGGACTTCTAGAAGAACCATTGAAGTACATTTCCAATATTCAGGGACATTCTTGAATAGATAACATTAATTCATCAGGAAATTCAATATTCATTTATTTCTCTTCCGTAGATGGGTGGTTAGCATGTAAATCTAATAAATCATGGCCTTGTATTGCTTTCTGAGGTACAAACTATATATCAAATTGTTCGAGGATAACCACCCATCATTCCAGATTTCTTATAAACATAGGACGATATATGATAAATTTGAGTAGGTTATTGTGAGATACCATGTGGACCTCATGATGTGGTGAATAGTGTCTCAATTTCTGATTTGCAAAGATTAATTCTATTCATCTGTTCTCGCTAATTTAATATAGAGTCTCTACATCTATCAGGGTTTGTTTGAGATAGTAAGGGTCGTTTTCAATCCCAACCACATTATATTGTGCATGGAAAGAGACTAGTAATCACTCTAAGTCTACTATATTAATAATTAAATGCATTCCATCAATATGTAGAATCAATAATAGTGGGCTCATTATGTATTTCTTGAGGATATCAATTTCTTCTTGGTAGTAATTGGTCCACTGATTGGTGACCCCTTTATTCATCAATTTAATGATGGTAAAATACTTTCCCACCAAATTGGATACGAAGCACCAGATATGTATCATGATTCCTTGAAAACCTCTCAATTAATTAGTGTTTTTAGGAGGTGAAATTACATGGATATCCTTATTCTTCATAGGTTGATCATCAATTCTACAATGGAATTAAAAAAAACCAAGAAATTTCCTTATGGTTACCCTAAAAGCACGTTTAAAGGGTTTTATCATTAAATTATATTTCCAATGCTTGATAAATATGTTTTTTAGATCAACCATGTTATTATAATGTTGTCTGAACTTTACCACTAGATCATCCATATAGCATTCAATGAATTTCCCCAAGAAAGGTTTAAAAATACGGTGCATTACACATTGAAATGTCACACCATCATTCATTAATCCAAAAGCCATTACCTGAGTGAAAATAATTCATTTACACTCTCTAAAAGATATATATTCCTCATATTTTTGGTACATTATGATTTGGTTTTACCAAGGGTATCTATCCATGACAGATGTAAATTCATAGAAAGGCGTTGCATCAATTAAAAGTTCAGTGATTGGAACAAGAAATTTATCATTGGGGCAATGCCATTTAAGATCTATAAAATCAATTAAAAACCAGCTTTTACCATTCATCATTTTCAATGGGACAATGTTGGCCAACTACTTGGTATATTGAACCTCATTGATAAAGTTGGATTTGATAATCTTGTAGAATTAACCCTAAATTTTCGAGGCATGAGTTACATGTGTTCTTCTTGTCGCATACATAAATCCTTGATGCTCTTATGGTAAACAAAATTACTGAGTGGCCACGTTAGGTTCAAGGCCTGGAATTTATTTATAGTTTTATGAAAATAAATCTCTATTTTTCTTAATAAATTAAGTATAAACCTCTTGCTCTTCATAATTCATGGTCACACTAATTATAGTAGGGCGTGGATCTTCCTCTATACCCACAATTATTTCTCTATGATCATCCAAGATTATAGAGATACCTCACTAAAATGCTAGAGGTGTGTCCCTGGGATCTTCCTCTTCATCCACTTCCACATGTTCCACTTCATCTATTAATTCTTGAAGGGATGGTGATGAAGCAAGACACTCAGTTCTAGGTGAGGAATCCGTATTTGTAAATCCTGAAGAAGAAGAAACCATTTTTGATCTTGCTAATGATGTAGTGTCTTCTAGGAGTATTGAAGTGAAAATGATGCGTTGGGAATTAGAATACCTGCCTTTCTATATTAATTAAACAACTTCTTTACGCATGGATGATGAAACAATGACATGTTGATGTTTGGTGGATGAAATGAAGACATCTCTATTTTAGCTTTCACAATAGTTAGATAAATCAAAAATTTATCCAATGATTCATGGCTTGATTGAAACAACAAAGACAAAAGAAGTCACTAGATGAATTCTTGGATTGGGGTTTACACATTAAATTTGACTTATAGTCAATACATAATCTCCACTGAGATGCTTGAGTTGGTCAGCTGGTATCTTTTTGAGACCATTAAGATTATTGATTATTGTGATATCTTTTTCCACGGGCATCATTCCCATTGATTAATTGTACTATGACTCAATATATTGAGATTCAAATGTTTTTTATAGCTCCATGTCAACATGAAAGTTCCAATTTTACCATTGATGAAATACTTATGTCAGTGGTGGTATAATGAAGGAATGGATGCATGTGGATGTAGCAAAGGCCTTCCAAAAAGAATGTTGAAAGCTATATAGTAGTGGAAATATAGTCTTTCCCAATGGTTCTAAACCATTGTGAAAGGATGTAGAACCATTGGTATATGTTATAACAATGGTTCTACAAATCGTAGGGAAGTAAGCTGTTGGGAAAGATTTTCCCAACGGTTTACAGTGAACTGTTGGTATAGAGTGGGGGAATGCTAACCTATCCCAATGGTTCTGCCAAAACATTGGGATAGTTTTTCTGAATGGTTTGGCATGAACCTTTGGGAAATCCCAAGGATTATCCTCTTTCCCAACAGTTTCTAAACCATTGAGAATGGTTTTTTACCAATGGTTCAATGAACCATTGGTAAAAAACGCATCAGAGATTCCATGCCAATGGTTTGAAACCGTTGGCATAGCCTATGCTGTGCAAATTGCACAACAACATGCAATTTTCACAGTAAGTCTGCAATTTGGATAGCAAGCCTCATTTTGTACATTCCCTACCATTTTCAATCCAATTATTTTTCCTGCAATAAACTAACACATACATATACAATTATTGTACCTGCAATAACCAACTAACACATAAATATAGAGAACAAATTCATACACATTTAACATATAATGCATCCTGGAAAAATACACATCCATAATTAAATTATAATTCATAACATAATTATAAACATAAATAATTCATTTAGAATTCAATTTAAAATTTAGATGACAATTATATGTGGAATCTAGAAGTCAAATAATAATTTGATCGATTTTTTGTATACAATATATTTTTACCTGAAATGATGTCCATTTTAAACAAAATACATACACCTAGAGTGATACCATCCACACCGCAACTCGGATTGATCCGGGGATGACTCGTACATGTCATGACCCATGGATTGTTGTGTTAAAGTATCGACATAATTCGAATGCGTTTAGTCAGTTTCCCATATGCCAGTTGATGTTTTTGAATTAAAATGATGTCGTATTGAAACAAAATGCAGACACATTGAGTTGTTTCGGCCACACCGCATCTCAGATTGAGGCATAGTTGATTCGTACACGTCACATATGACCCATGGATCATTCTCCTAATGTTTCAATAGAAACTGAATGTGTTTGGTAGGTTTTCCATATGTACTTAAAAAGTTGCGCATTTCAAACAAAATAGAGCCACATAATGTGATTTTGGCCACACTGTGTGTCCGATTAAGGTGGAGTTTACTCATACACGTTACATATGACTCATGGATCATTGTACTAATGTATCGACACAATCCGAATGCGTTTGGTCAGTTTTCCGTACGCTAGTTGATGTTTTTCACTTAAAATCCTATCCATTTTAAACAAAATAAACACAATTAGAGTGGTGTTGGCCACACCATGCCACAGATTGAGGTGGGGTTGACTTTTTCACGTCACATATGACCCATGGATCGTTGTGCTATATTATCGTCACAATCCGAATGCATTTGGTCACTTTTCTGTATGCCAATTGATGTTTTTCACATAAAATGACGTCCTTTTGAAACAAAAAATAGACACTTTGAGTGGTGGCGGCCACACCGCACCTAGGATTGAGGCGGGGTTGACTCGTACACGTAACATATGTCCCCTGGATCATTTTCCTAAAGTTTCAATTGAAACCGAATGTATTTGGTTGTTTTTCAATATTTACATAAAATGTTGTCCATTTTAAACAAAAGGGAGAGACTTATAGTGATCCCGGTCACACCATGCGTCTATTTGAGCTCAAGTTGACTCATACATGTAACATATGACCAATGGATCATTTATATAAAGCATCAACACAAACCGAATTCATTTTGTCAGTTTTTCATATGTTAGTTGTTCTTTTCACTTATAATCCTGTCCATTTTAAACAAAAGAGAGAAACTGTGAATGGTGTCGACCACACCGCACCTTGGATTGAGGCGGGGTTGACTCGTCCACATCACATATGACCCATGGATCATTTTCTTGAAGCATAAAAACATTTCAAATGCATTTGTTCAGTTATTTGTCTGCCAGTTGATCTTTTCACTTAAAATCTTGTCCATTTTAAACAACAGAGAGACACTGTGAATGGTGTTGGCCACACCGCTCCTCAGATTGAGTCGGGGTTGACTCGTACACGTCAAATATGACCCATGGATCATTGCGTTATAGTATCACCATAATCAGAATTTATTTGGTCAGTTTTCCGTATGTACTTAAAATGTTGTCCATTTTAAACAAAAGAGAGACACTTTGAGTGATTTGGGAAACACAGTGCCTTAGATTAAGGTGGGGTTGAATCGTACATGTCACATATGACCCATGGATAGTTTTTCTAAAGCATAAACACAATCCGAATGCGTTTGTTTGGTTTTCCGTATGTGAGTTGATGTTTTTCACATAAAATGACGTCATTTGGAATCAAAAGACAGACACATTGAGTGATGTCAACCACACCGCATCTCAGATTGAGGCAGGGTTAACTCGTAGACGTCACAAATGACCCATCAATCATTTTACATAAGTATCAACATATTCCGAATGTGTTTTCTCCCTCTTCCGTATGCCAGTTGATGTTTTTCAATTAAAATGTCGTCCTATTGAAAGAAAAGACAGACACTTTGAGTGGTTCCGGCCACACCACATCTCAGATTGAGGCGGGGTTGATTCGTACACGTCACATATGACCCATGGATCATTCTCCTAATGATTCAACAGAAACTGAATACGTTTGGTCGGTTTTCTGTATATACTTAAAATGGTGTCCATTTTAAACAAAATAGAGACAATTAGACTTATCTCGGCCACACCGTGACTCGGATTGAGCCCAAGTTGGCTCGTATAGGTCACATATAACCCATGGATCATTCTCCTAATGTTTCAACGGAATCCTAATGCGTTTGGTCGGTATTCCGTATTTACAAAAAATGTTGTCCATTATAAACAAAATAGAGCCACTTAGATTGATTCTAACCACATCGTGCCTCAGATTATGGCGGGGTTGACTCCTACACATCACATATGACTCATGGATCATTTTCCTAAAGCATCAACACATTTCAAATACGTTTGGTCAGTTATTCTTAGGTCATTTGTTCTTTTCACTTATAGTCCTGTCCATTTTAATCAAAAGAGAGACACTATGAATGGTGTCGGCCACACCGCAACTTGGATTGAGGCCGGGTTGACTCGTACACGTAACATATGATCCATGTATCTTTGTGCTAAAGTATCAACACAATCCGAATGTGTTTGGTCAGTTTTCCGTATGCTAGTTGATGTTTATCAATTTAAATGACGTCCTTTTGAAACAAAAGACAGACATTTTGAGTGGTGTCGGCCACACCACGTATGAGATTGAGGTGGGGTTGATTCGTACAAGTCACATATAACCCATGAATCATTCTCCTAATGTTTCAACAGAAACCGAATGCATTTGGTTGGTTTTCTGTGTGTAGTTAATATGTTGTCCATTTTATACAAAAGACAGCCACTTAGAGTGATTCCAGCCACACCGTGCCTCAGATTATGGCGGGATTGACTCATACATGTCACATATGACCCATTGATTATTGTTCTAAAGTATCGACACAATCTGAATGTGTTTGGTCGGTTTTCCGTATACTTGATGATGTTTTTCACATAAAATGACGTCCCTTTGAAATAGAAGATAGACACTTTGAGTGGTGGCGACCACACCGTGCCTCGTATTGAGGCGGGGTTGACTCGTACACGTCTAATATGACCCATGGATCATTTTACTAAAGAATGGAAACAATCCGAATGTGTGTTGTCAGTTTTCCATATGCCAATTAATGTTTCAATTAAAATGACGTCCTTTTGAAACAAAAGACAGACACTTTGAGTGGTTCCAGCAACACCATGACTCAAATTGAAGCGAGGTGGACTCGTACACGTCACATATGACCCATGAATTGTTCTCCTAAAGAATCAATTTATTCCGAACGTGTTTGGTCGGTTTTTCGTATGTACTTACAATGTTGTCCATTTTAAACAAAAGAGATCCATTTAGAGTGATTACGGCCACACCGTGCCTAAGATTAATGTGGGTTTGAATCATACACATCACATATGACCCATGATTTGTTGTTCTAAAGTATCGACCAAATCTGAATGCCTTTGGTCCGTTTTCCGTATGCCAGTTGATGTTTTTCACTTAAAATGACGTCCTTTTGAAACAAAAGACATACACTTTGTGTGGTGGCGGCCACACTGCACCTTGGATTGTGGCAAGGTCAACTCGTACATGTCACATATGACCCATGGATCATTGTGCTAACATTTCAACACAATCCGAATGTGTTTGGTCGGTATTACTTTTTCTTGTTGATGTTTTTCAATTAAAATGATGTCCTTTTGAAACAAACAATAGACACTTTGAGTGGTGATGGCCACACGACGTCTCAGATTAAGGCGAGGATGACTCGTACACGTCACATATGACCTGTGAATCATTCTCGTAAAGTTTCAATGGAGACCAAATGCATTTGTTCAGTTTTCTATATGTACTTAAAATGTTGTCCATTTTAAACAAAGAGAGCCACTTAGAGGGATTGCGGAAAAACTGTGCCTCATACGAAGATGGTGTTGACTCCTACATTTCACATATGACCCATGGATCATTGTTCTAAAGTATCTACAAAATTCGAATGTGTTTGGTCGGTTTTCTGTATCATAGTTGATGTTTTTCACTTAAAATGACATCCTTTTGAAACAAAAGATAGGCACTTTCAGTGGTGCCGGCCACACCGCATCTTAGACTGAGGCATGGATGACTTGTACGCGTCAAAAAAGACCCATGAATAGTTCTTGTAATGTATCAAAGGAAACTGAATGAGTTTGGTCAGTTTCCCGTATGCCAGTTGATGTTATTCAATTAAAATGACATCCTTTTGAAATAGAAGATAGACACATTAAGTGGTGCCAGCCACACCACGTCTCAGATTGAGGAGGGGTTGAGTTGTACATGTCAAATATGATGCATGGATCGTCTCCTAATGTTTCAATGGAAACTGAATGTGTTTGGTCGGTTTTCCGTATGTGCTTAAAATGTATTCCATTTTATGAGAATCCCCATGTTTCTATTAATGGAATGGGTTTTACATAAAATCTTGTTGAAATTCATATAAAATATATTTATATCATTCTTAGTATGGATTTGATTTTAGTTTGTTATACTATGAAACATTTCGGAGCTATCAATGTCAGACCCAATGGATATATATCTTTTATAACATACCAATAATCTATGATATTGATTAGATGTGCAAAGGTGATTTACATTGATTATCATGATGAAAATAAATAAAATATATATTATAGATTTTCTACTATTAAATGAAATCATTGAGGGTGGGGGGGCTGTCCGGCGGGGCTGTCCGGGGGGCTGTCCGGTGGGTGTCCAGGGGGCTGTTCGGGGACTAAGGAGGAGCGTGGGGGGATGTGCAGGGGGCTGTCTAAGGGGTGTTTGGGGGCTGTCTGGGGGATGTCTGGGGGATGTTCGAGGGGTTGTCTGGGGTCCAATGAAGAGGGTGGGGGGCTGTCCGGGGGGATGTCTGGGGTGCTGTCTGGGATCTAGGGAGGAGGGTGGGGGGGTTGTCCGAGCGGCTGTTCGGGGGGCTGTTCGGGGGGATGTCCAGGGGTCTGTCTGTGGGGTTGTCCAGGGTCCAGGGAGGTGGGGGTGGCTGTTCGGGGGGCTGTTTGGGGGGCTGTCCGGGGGCTTTCCAGGTGGTGTTTGGGGGGATGTCCGGGGTGCAATGAAGAGGGTGGGGGCCGTCCAGGGGGATGTCTGGGGGGTTGTCCGGGGGGCTGTCCGGGGTCAAGGGAGGAGGTTTGGGGGTGGGGGGGTTGTCGGGGGGCTATTAGGGGGCTGTCCGGGGGCTGTACAGGGGGTGTCCGGGGTCCAAGGAGGATGGTGGCAGGTTGTCCAAGGTCCAGGAAGGAGGGGGGTTCCCAAACACACAACCACTAAATGACAACAACATCCAAAAAACAGATAATACATAAAAATAACTCAACTCCAATACTATACTACAAGTCTAGATAAAACCAACAACTAGAATAGATTAAATATCTAATCTCAGTAATATTAGTCAAAAACGTAATGGATCAATTTGTCCCACATTGACATCCCCATCATCACCATCATCATCACCCTCTTCCTTGTCCCCATCATCATCCTTGCCCTCCTTAGTGCCCTCCTCCCCGCCCTCACCCTCCTCCTCACCCACGTCAACCGTCGCACCCTCCTCCTCTCCCTCCTCTTCTGCATGAGACTCCAAGCCATCATCATCGCCAAGCTGGACATCGTCCTAACCACAACTAGAACTGCCACCTAGTGCACCGTATATAGAACGTATCAAAGACATATATTCATAAAAAACTTGGCTGGACTCTACTAGATGTGTTAGACATATAACGTCAATAAATTTCCTAAACGCACTGTTTTCCCTAGAAGACTGTTCTGCCCTCTCTGTGGCACTTTTCTCAGCATGTTATACATGTTCCCTAACATGCTGCAGCTAGGTGGCACTACAGGTCGTACCTGAGGAGGGTCAATTCCTCGTCAGGGCTATCCTAGTTCGGCAGCGTACTCTGCCAGAATACTCCTCTCCCAACACCTGATGTAAGTGATCGGTTGGCCCAAAATTGTCTGGTTCTTGGGAATCAATGGCCTCTAAAGTAGCATGTTACAAATATAAATATATAATTATGTTACAAAATATATAATAAAATATAAATTCAATAGATTAAATATTTCAATCTGCTACTGAGTCACTTCATTGATGGCACTTCCATACTTTTTTCATCTACTCGAGCAAAACCGTTTTGCTCGAGGCACACGTCCTTCAATATTTTGTATTTTTCTCTACAATGACTTTGAAAACTAAATTTACATGAAAACATTAGTAAACTATTAAATAATTGAGGAATGAAAATAATTTTTAAGTCATAAAGAAAACTTATAAAACAATTTTCAATCCTGCTTCCACTCATGATTAGGCATCGTAGTGCGTCCTAGTGTGTGGAGGTATTTTTTTGCATCAATGTTTTTTTTTATTTTTTCCATATGATTCCTAAATAAAATTAGAAAATGAAACAGATGTAATTAAAACAAAACATGAAAGTTATTATTTAAATACCTCAAATTTTATTAATAACTTAAACTATGTACTCATCCAATGAGTAATCATCTGACGATACTGCTCTATAGGACAATCATACACCACTAGTACTGCCTCTAACATAGTGCCAACTCTAGAAACCTAGACAATATAAAACTCATGCTTGTTGGCTCTCCAATGCCCGCCTAAATACTTCATAAGTTCCAGTCGTGCACCCTCACCATCAGGAAAATTATATCCAAGCTCACATCAAAATATTAATTCATATAAATAAATAAAAATTAATTGAATTAAATAGAATAGATTTTTTTACCCATATCTCTGCCCACGCTCTATCCTTGACCTCACGTGGAAAAGGTCTCCATGATAGCGGGCAGACTGTAATGATGTCAGAGTATTTGGAAAGCATCACCAAAAAACTCCGACATTGCTGCCTTATTTTCTCAACCATTTGGTTGTCTTAATTATAATCCACCATAACCTGTGTGTGGTGGTTCCACACTGAACGCATGCGTGTACACCCCCACCCACGCCTCCTGTCAGTAGATGTATCTGTCATGATAGAATAACATATAATTTATCAAAACATGTTATAATGAAAATAAATATTGCTATAAATTTTTTTAGGGTTCTATAAATATACTTGTGCTAGTCTGATCGATGAGCGCCTCTAGATCCACAGAAACTAATGGAACACCTTGTGGTGGAACAGTAGTCGAAGACGATGGAATATAGATGTTCGGAGAGACAAAAGTATAAGGAAAAGAAGACGGGAAAACTGTACGACCGGATGCTGACTGGGGAGTGGGAATCATCATGGGATGTGAAAATGATGGGCCAGAAGATGCAGAAGGTATAGAATACATGGGAGGCCAAAATATCCCGTGTGTCCCTAACGACACACCAAGATTAGAATGTGGGAAGTATGACATGTCAGTGGGAGGGGAAGGGTCTAGTCGGGTACGCGCAGCTGCTCGTCCACCTCTGGTACGAACCCTCCTCATACCACCAGCCTATGTACTAGGACCAATACTAGGCTCCTTGTCGAATAACTATCGATGTATAGGTGGATCCTACAAAAATGATTAAAAAATAATAATCACATGACATTATATATTCTTTAAATATATCAATTTCAAATAAAGTACTCACTACAGGCACAAATGATGTAATTCACAACTCTGTCATTGGATGATTGTTCTCCATCATTTATTCCCTTCGTCTCTATTCATATGGCTTCATTTCCTGATTTTGAAAACAATTATGTAATTAATTAGAAAAAGGAAACTAATGTGTAACCCAAAAAACTAAATATATGAGGGAATAGGGGGATTAATTGGTAATTTATCCATCAATTGTTGTAGAAGAGCATGAATGGATTTAATAAATCATACAAGTTGTAATGTTGAACAAGTTAGAAATATTGTTTGACTGTGTTTGAATACAGTTCAATTCCAAATAAGAAAATGAAATTCAAATAAATCCACAACCAATAAACATTGAAAATTCACAAAACTGTCAAGTCAGCTATCAATTGTTTTAGAAGACCTTGAATGGATTTAATAAATCATACATTTTGTAATGTTCAACAAGTTAAAAAAATTGTTTGACAATGTTTGAATACAGTTCAATTATAAATTAGAAAATTCAATTAAAATAAAATTGCAACCAACAAACATTAAAAATTCATATAATGGTCAAGTCAGCTGAAACATATCTGTGATCAATACTAAATCAATTTGAATATTACCAACCTTTACAACCCAACTCGAGGTAAACCAAATGAATTGAGAACATGGATGAATGATTCTATATATTTTCAACCACAACTTCAGGTTCACAATCAACACAGAAAATTGAGCTATTGGAGTCATCAAAAGAAATAAATGGATTGGTTCCAATGGAACTTGGGACAGTGTCAATTCCATCATCACCATCATCAAAAATATGTCTTGGAATTACTTCAACTATGACACCAAATTCAGGATGAAGTTCGTCTTTGACATAAAAAACTTGTTTAGCCATTGATGCCGACACATATGGTTCTTAGGTTGCTATAGTGCGAGTCATATTAATTACTCGAAATCCACAATCATCAATAAATGTGCCATGTCTCGACATCGAATCAAACCAATGAAATTTCATCATTGTGACTCATCCCTGAGAGTAATAATCCAATATTTATATTTTCCCAATAACTCCATAATAACCCACATTTTCAAATCATGGTCTACTATCTGAGGCACTGGCATAAAAATCTGTTGTGGCAGTAACCATAACACCATCATGTTGTGTACTCATGTTCTTTTCAAATTCAGTGACAAATAAATTTGTACCCATTGATAACAATTGATTTACAGTCACGAACCATGGTATTATGACCAAAATCCAAAGCTCTTATTTCCTTAGAGACAGAGTTAGCAGACATAATCAATACCTGCAATATAAATGACTATTAAACATTATTAAGTATTGATATAATTATTTTAAACATTAATTTATTACCTTTAATTTTAACGAAGCAGAAAACTCTTTGCTATGAAAAGACTCTCTCCTTCTCAATGATAAAGAACGATGTTTCCTATTTATCAATGTTTTATGTTCCCAGTAGATAAATAATATGAATATTTTGATAGATATATATGTAAGATATACATAATAAATTTAGCTAACTGATATAGTCATCGAACAAATCACAGTTGAACAAAACTGTGTGATGTGCCATCTCCCGCTCTTCATGGCTTAATGTCTTCAATGTATATGATCGAGGAATTCCTCCTGTTTGAGGATGTGATGGAAAAGTGGGTTCAAATTTATCATATTGTTCTTCTTCATTTCTCACTGGTCTGTTCAATCTTGTAGTTAGATCAGACAAATACATCGTGCAGAAATCCAAACATTCTTGAGCCATGTAACCATTCATGATAGAACCTTCGGGTTGATTTCTGTTTCAGACATACAACTTTAATGTGAACATATTTCTTTCAGTTGGATACATCCAATGAAAAGAAACAGGTCCTTCGAGAAGTATTTTAGTGGGAATATGGATAGTCAAATGCAGTATGCATGTGAAAAATGTTGGCGGAAATATTTTCTCCAACTCACACAAAATAAATGGGTTATCTGTCAATAATTTTTAGAAGAAGGACTTGGATAACTTCTTATCACATAGATCTCTAAAAAAATGGCACAACCAAATAACATCCATGCTTACATTATTGGAAAAAAGATGACAGATTTCAATTGGAAGCAACTCATGCAGTAGAACGTGATAATCTTGAGTCTTCAATGATTTTATCTCCAACTCTCTTCTGTTGACCCGTTTATATATGTTTCTTGAATAGCTATCAAGAACTCTAATAGTCTCTAATACTTCCATTATTTTTTTTCATAGGTGTCAGCACATAATAACTAGATGTAAGTTGCCATTTATTTTCACTGATACGCACATGATGTAATTCCTGTCTGATGCCCCAATCCATTAAGTCACACCGAGATCGTAAATCATATTTTTTCTTTCCCTTGACATTTATAAGAATTGAAAGAAACAATTTGAATATATTCCTTTCAATATGAATTACATCTAAGCAATGAAGTAAAAAATTGGTTGACAAATAAGGAAAATCCAAAAAGATACTCCTCTTCCTCCAATTGTTACAGGTTTCAGTGGAAACATTTTTTCTCTTTCCAGATTTCATATGAACCTTCCTGAACAAAAAACTGGAATCTTTCAATTCATTAAGCACGTCAGTTCCAGACATACGCTGAGGTGGATCATCAGTCTCTATGGTATTATAAAATCTTCAACGATTCAATCTATATGGATGATCCTTTGGCAAGAACCGTCGATGTCCCATAAAACTGAATATACATCAATGTTTCATTATTTTGGATAGTGTATTCTTCATACAAACTAGACATGACAATTTTCCCTTCGTGCTCCATCCAGACATCATTGCATTAGATGGAAACTTTTTGATTGTCCACATAAGCGTAGCATGCATCTGAAATATGTCTTTCAAAAATTCATCTTATGTGCGCACACCCACATCCCAATGAAGTTTTAACTCTTTTATTAATGGTTGCATGTATACATCAATATCAATGATGGGATCAGAAGGACCTGATATGATTATAGTCATGAAAGTGAAAGGTCTTTTCATAAACAACCAAGGGGGATGATTATAAATGTGTATAAAAACTGGCCATGTGCTCTGTGAAGTAAGAATCTTCCCAAATAGATTAAAACTGTCGCATGAAAGACCCAACATCACATTACGCACGTCAGCAGCAAAATCAGGATGTTGAGCATCAAATCTCTGCTATGCAAATCCATCTGGTGGATGAACCAACTCATCATTAGTCTTCTTTCACTCGGTATCATCCCATCTCATTTTTATTGATATGTCATCTTACATTAAAAACTTATTGAGTCTGGGGATCAAGGAAAAGTGCCAAATTACATTATGTGGAATGAGAGATGGTGTTCTATTAGATTTTGACTTCCAGTGGGATGTGCCGCATTTTATATAATCATTTCATTCAGTGATATCCTCCCAGAATACACTGCAATCTTTCAGGCAAGAATTAATTTTGATTCTTGTAAATCAATGTTCCTCAACTAACTTCCATGCCATATAGTGGTTTGAGGTAATATCTTCTTCATATGGAAGTAAATCCTTCAAGAGGGTAAGAATGTAATCGATTTCTGCATTAGAAATCCCATTCATTATTATCCCAGGAAACAATTGGATTAAAATTTTTAGCTTTTTCATTTTATCACATTGTCGATATACTGGAGTCGTGGCAGCATCATTAAATTTTTTCACCCTATCAATATCATAATTTTCACTAGATGAATCAGTTGTACTCATATAGAAGTCTTCTTGAGTCGAAATCCTTTCTTTTTGATGATGATGAATAAATGGAAACCGATCATCAAACAAATTCTCCATTCCAGTCCTTTTATTTCGATCATCACCAATTTGAGATTTCATTATCTTCCCATTGTGATACCACACAATGTAGTTTTCTTGAAAACCATTTTTGGTTATGTGGTAGCTGACTTCTTCACGGCTCAAACAATGTCTTCCAACACAATTGGAATACGGGTAGTCTATGTGACCACTATCTGAAGCATTGTGAAATGAAAAATCTATAAAGCTCTCAAAATTGTTTTGAAAATCTCTTGAGATCTGATCAGTTTCATACATCCAACTTCTGTCCATTTTGGAAAAAGAATTTATATAAGTCATTTTTCCATAAACAATTCAATGGGATTGATCTTTAATCTAAAATATCTTTTGAAATACATTTTAAATAAAAAAAATCCTTTTCATCATTTTTAACAAATATTTGGAGTATTCTCAAGGCACCCCCATTTGGAAAAGTCACATTAAATGTCAAATTTCCACGCCAAACCATTGAAAACAATTAACATGAGACAATCATCGACCAGAAATAACATAACTGGAAATTAAAAAAATAGAAACCAGATGTGAAATATAATTTAATGTTAAGTTAGGGGAAATGATATTTAATAGAGACAACAAAATCATATGCGGTTCCAACATCATAACGGTTAATTAAAACAACCCATAATAGGAATGGGAGTGCCTCATACACCTAATACCAAATAAAACAAACCAAATCTCCTATTAAAACATTGAATTTCAGGGTTCCACTCCACTTGGATAGCCCTACCCCCACCCCACCCACCCCACTAAGATAGCCCTACCCCCACCCCACTTGGACAACCCAACACCCCACACCACGTCGACAACCCTACCCCCATTCCACTTGGAAAACCCATCCCCCCCCCCACCGTACCTAGACACACCTACCCCCCACAACCCACTTGGAAAACCCAGCCACCCCCCACCCCACCTAGAAAGCCCTACCGTCACCCCACTCGGACAACCCATCCACCCCACCCTACATAGACAGCCCCTCCCCCACCCCACATGCACTCCCTCCCTACCCCATTGGGACAACCAAGACTAGACACCATCCCCCACCCAACCTACATACCCTCCCCTCCCCCAAATAGCCCTACCCCCACCCCATTTGGACAACCCAACCCCCTCCCCCACCCTACCTAGATAGCCCCCTCCCCCACCTTACCTAGACAGCCCCTCCCCCACCCCAAACAGCCTTACCCCCACCCCATTTGGACAACCCCACCCCCTCCCCCACCCTAACTAGACAGCCCCTCCCCCACCCTACCTAGACAGCCCCTCCCCCACACCAAACAGCCCTACCCCACCCCATTTGGACAACCCAGCCCCCTCCCCCACCCTACCTAGATAGCCCTTTCCCCACCCTACCAAGATAGCCCCTCCCCCACCCCAAACAGCCCTACCCCCACCCCATTTGGACAACCCATCCCCCTCCCCTCCCAACCTAGATAACCCCTCCCCCACCCCACTTGGATAGGCCTTGACATCCTCCCCCACCCTATCTGCACACCCTCCCCCACCTCAAAATTAAAACATAAATTCATCCAAATCAATATCTAATTTTCAACGAAAATAAATTCCACCAAAATTACCATATCACCCTGCTAAACAAACCCTTTACGTTTGGAGAGTTGAACAAAAAACATATAAAAAATCCAATAGTTCCTTAGATACCAACCCTAATATCGCTTAAATCAAAACATCAAACACCAAAAAATAGAGAAATAACGCTAAAATTAAGGTAACACATACAAATTTGACGTGTGAAATAAGATTTTATTTGATTAAAGATGGATATTGGGTGGAAAGAGTGTCGCGACTGAGAAGAATTCAGGATCTCTGCCTATAATCGGTCTACAATCGCGCTAAGGGGGGGTTTGGATGGTCTATATTTGGGGGAAATCTTTCCCAATGGTTGGTAAAAACCGTTGGGAAAGATAGAGTTTTCCCAATGGTTTCATTAAACCATTGGGGAAAATGATTTTCCCCATCTTTCCCAATTGTTTGATGGAACCATTGGGAAAACTAATTTTCTTTCTATCTTACCCAATGGTTTTATCAAACTATTGGGAAAATCAATGTTCATAGATCAATACCAATGGTTAATGAAAACTGTTGGTAAAGATCACCTATACCAATGGTCCAAAATTCCCGTTGGTATACAACTGTTGGGAAAACATGATTTCCAGAAGTGATACCCTGTTGGAAAACCATGAAATCTGAATTAGATATAGGATCTCCAAACATAGCTCTGAATTTAATCTCTCATATATGTTATTGTTCATTATAATCATAAACTTGCAACATTAGTGTGGAGGGAGATAAGTTAGATTCAGTGAGACCCATCTGATGAAGTGTACAACTGGGAATGAGGTTGAATCCTAAACCATTATCAGTGATGGATTTTTAGATTTCATTATCATTAAGGTTTCTAGAGAAATTTATGGAATGATGTTTCCATGTATAAACTTATCCTCATATTGGTTCATGAAATATATAACTTCATGAAATTATACAATATAATTCTCAATATGATATACCTCAACAACATCAACCTCGGTTTCAATCTGATTAGGACTTGAAAAATTCCCAATAAGTAATTCTAAATGATCCTTTGATAGATTCAGAGCATCCATGGTTGATAAAATGGCTGGTACTTGTGCCATTTTATTCAAAAAATCATACTTCTGGTCCAATGTTTTTTATTTTCATGCATGGAGATGCGGTTTTGCAGGTGCCTTTGATTTTTGTTCTCCTAATGTAGACGGGCCATGTGTTAGGGAAGAAGCTGGAACTACATATGATCTTAATGGATTACGCTGACTGGGTCATTCCACCTGCCAAGAATGTGATGGTATAACCTCTAATAGGCCTTTTAAAATTCTCATTTTGGGGATGATCTGGTCATGTGGGGGAGATTTCCCTTGTTCTTATTGTTAATGTTAATGGGCTCTCCCATGAGTTCTGGATGTATAAACAATTCAAGTAGGAGGTTATTAAAATAGTGGCTTTTAGCATACCCACATATTCCCATGTATCCTCAACCATGAATTATTACCCTAGTTCCCCAATCAAGTGCAGGGAATTCACGTTGATAACTAGAATCATCATTTGAATAGGTGTTCATTAATTGGATAACCTTAACAGAATCGAAGATCAAATCCACTTCTATTGAATATTCTGTCTGAACGCTCATTTCTAGATGTACCATTTAGAGGGGTGGTTCTAGTGCTTTTGAGATAGTTGGCATGAAATTTTTCAATGTCACGGAATACACTATCCTTGACATGAGTTCTTCTTCTTCTTCCTGGTCTTTATCCTTCGGACCATATCTATTCTTTGAGGATTAGCTTTCGGATGACTGATCTTTTGAGGAAGATGGATTGGTTGTATAAGAGGTGATATGAATAATAGTTCATTGTTTCAACTTTGTTCGTAGAATGGAAAGAGATTGATTTATCATTTTTCTGACCATCCATTCATCAAACATAACACATTCTTTAGTTTATCTTTATACCATTCACCTTCCTCCTCTAGGATTGTAATAGTAACATATGCTACCTAGGATGATTAACTTTATAGTTCCACTTTTCTAGGGTCCACCCTCTTTTACATGATATATTTGGAAGAAAACCAGTCTTGAATGGGGTGCCCCAACATTTTATGTAAGTGAAAATAGTTTGGTAGGTCCTCACATCCTTATTTGTTATATTTCATGGGTCTTTTCAGTTGGACTATGTTGATTTCCAAGGTTGAAATGATGTAACCGAGAACATTATCATTCCAAAAATAGTATAATTTGTTATTTATCTACTCAAATTGTCTTTGACTTCAATCTATTTATCTGTATTGATAAGGCGGTCATTTTTTCTGATGCTCAAGAGGAGGATCCCAATAGTATGACAGGGTCTTTGAAATAGGAGTAGGTATTGGCTGTTTCATGACTGTAACTATGGAATCCTCTTCTTTTCTTGTTCTCCTTCCCAAACCTTATGAGATTATAGAGACATATCTTTTGGTTTCTGTGATTTAATTCCCCACATCTAGTGATATTGATGAAATTTTATGAAACCCTCCTTTGTATTTCTCATGGATTATTGGTGTGCGCAACTCATCACCGAGATTTTCCACATATATTGGAAAAAACATATCTTTAGCGAGTGTTTGGTTTAAGGAATATTATAGTCATTTCCATCATGTAATGAAATTAGAAAACTTTTCATTCTACCATTTTTTATTTATCATAATATTAACTACTATTGTCTTCTACATCATTGAGAGTAATTGTAAAGGAAATTACTGACAGATGTCTTCCAATCCAGTGATTGATTGATACTTCAAACTTGTATACTAGGAAATGGATAACCCATGTAGTGATTATAAAAATCATATGATCTTTTCTACTCCTTATTTTCAAAGGTTCTCCATCATGGTATCAAAATAAGAAATGAAACATGTTAATAGTTACTATGGATCTCCAGAACCATTAAATATTAGAAATTTGTTATTCATAATGTTCGGCGGAGTAGGAATTGGATCTACCCACTTGAGGAAAGCCGTTATTTTATATTTTACTATTATGTGTTGTTCTTCCATTACTTCTTATCGATTTTTTAATGAATCTATTTTATTCATATGCATTTGAGGAATAACTGGATTAGATGGGACCTATACAAGTAAAATAAATGGAGCCTACACTGGTGAAATGACTGGAAAAACCACCAGTGGTGGTGATGTAGGTATTTGTCTGTGAAAACCCCTGGGGATCAGAATATAGGGTTGTGATTGAACCTCTTCTAGTTTTGTACCAAATGGAAGTAAATAATTATCCACATCAATAGCTACAAAAAAAATTCTTTGATGATGAACTCCGACTAGTAGCACAAACTGAGGATCATCATGTAGAGCTTGTCTGGCAGGAATATTACTTTGGAGTACATATGCATTGATTACTCTCAAATTCTTCATCTCTTACACTTGCTGGAAAAATATTTATTCATGAAAAATATATTGACCTTCTCTAGTGTAAAATTGAGACATTATATTACCTTTATCCTTCCCCTTGATAGGTGCCTTTCGAAAAGGGGGATGTTGGTTATTCGAGGGAATACCAAAATTTTCAGTAATCCGATGATTTCTGGTAGGCACAACTCCTTCATTTTCCTTAATATGTGCAACATTATGAATAAAAACTTCATCCTCTAACTCCCCTAATATGTATTACTATCTTGGAGGATCTTCTAAAATGTTATTAATGACATTTACCAAATCGAAATGCACTAATGACATACTATAAGTGTCATTGTAAGAATGTATTTTCTTCATCATCTATGTGAAATTGTTCTCTTATATGATGGTTTCTTAGGGAAATATTGAAGGACAATAATCTGAATGAAATCCTTGGATAGTTTAGTTGTGCATTCACTTGGTGTATCATTCCTTGGTTGGGAGAAAACAGACTTCTACTTATGAGAGGATTATAGATGTGAAAAAGCTGCAATCCCTGTAGTCTAGGGATATTCATGTTCTTCTTCGTCAACTATTTAGGATCTTCTTGTAGAATATAAAGGTTGGGATAAAAATCTCCTAACCTTATAGGATAGTGTGGTTAAAAAAATACTATGGCTGATATGAGTACAGATTCTCCTCGAATTTTATGAATTTTGGTTTGAACACTAGCTGGGTGAATTATCTTACACCCACATAAATCACCAGTTTCGGAATACTGTTGTAATATATCCGAAATTTGTTTCATCTTATGGATAAAATCTTCTAGGAGGGAAGCTAGATCGACGTTTTCAGATTCTTGATCCAGAAGTGCCTTAATATAATTCTCCTATTGAGCCTAACATTGGTGGAAACCAGTCGAGGCCTGATCTTACTATGAATTTCTTTGGACATGTGAAAAATTTGTTTTTTGTATCTAGAATGGGGAAATAACATTTCATGAGACCAATTTTGGAGGTCTTCAGTGATTTTTGAGTGCTGGGAAATGAAATGCTCACGGTTCACCCCATAAACTAATATAAACTCCATAATGGGTTTCCATGATCAATTTTCCAAAACCTATTCATTGAATTGAGGACTAAATATTGAAGGGCCTCATGTTTCTTCTCAATCTTTGGATGTCAATAAACCTGGAGAGATTCAATTTCAATTTTTCAATGAAGCTATTGTATTTCTATGACATGACTTCAATATTCATCATATGTTAATACATAGATTTTTAAATGATTAATAGTCTTCCATAGGTTGATGCTTGTATCATGAATGCAATCTTCTATCAACATTTTTGGAATGTTGTATTGAGAGGTTGCCAAAGGCCAAAATATGAGCAGCATTTCACCCTTATCTAATTTTTTCCACATATTAAATATATAATATTCATATTTTTCTATAAGTTTATCAACTTGGTCCGACCAATGTGGACACTCATCAATTACTTTATCATATGAAATGTGATCAGTTGATGTTTCTTCTACTATTTTAGAAAGATAATGACCATGATGTGTTTTGGAGAATGACCATCGTAATTGGATATCATCTAACTAAGAAATTATTTCACCTTTCAGAAACATGTAATCAGACATTCTTGGCATTATGTTTTCACATTCCAAAATATAACAGAGCATTCTAATTACTAATTTTTAAGTAGGATAATTTTATTGAAAATGTTAAACAATACTTGAGAGTTCACTTTTGTTGAAAAATCCCTCAGGGGGAGGGCCACCATGTTGGATTACATTGACAGATAAATCTTCTCAGTTCTTAATGATTTGTCCACACAGACGGTGGATGTTGCTCTCATCGAGATATGGGTAATCTAAATTGACTAAATTTTCATGAAGAACGTCATCATGATGAAGTATCTAATGATGAACTTTATAATTATTTCTAGTACTCCCATAATTTGTTAATGAGAGGGTAGGATCACGAGATGCAATAGATTAATGTTTGAGGGATTCAATAATGCTAACATTAAGTGGTGCCAAATCCATGATTGACTCTCATTTCTCAAAATGTGCATAGTGAGGCAAATTCTTATATTATCTCTTACTTGTAATTTTAGACACATACTGGGAAAGTTCGTTATAATAAGTAGGTTTATATGCCTAGTTTGAAGTGGCTGTCATAATAGACTAATAATCTACAATTAAAACGAACGTATGTTTCTGATCCAATTGTTATTTTTATAGGGGAGAGTGTTCCCCCATAAACCTCCTAGAATGGAATAGATGTGTATATCTAATCAAGGATGGAATGCTATAGAGTCATCCTAGGTGTGGGGAAATAATTATGTGTTTGTCCCTCTAGAACAATTGATGTTATCGTTATGATATTCTAGAAAGCTTATAGGATACGGGTAGAGAATTTTGTATTCCCTTTTACCATTTCCAAAATGTTTTTGGTTGCTTCAATGACTAGAATGAGAATATATATCCACTCCGTATTTGGATTTGGTGTGTGTACCTACTCTTATCCTCCCTTTCTAGTCAGTGGATACTAATCATACTTGTGTGTGGGCGTAGAGTGTTCGGTCTTCCATAGGTCTATTTCTAGTTCATTCCAAATGACTTCTCTAAATTCTACTAAATGAGGTTGTTGGTATACATGATGGATGCTGGTAGGTGTGTGTTTCGACTTTCATATAGCCACTAATTTTGGTTGGAATGCCTTTTTGAATAGATTCAAATGATTCTGTTGACTGGATGATAGATTGAAAGTAGGTGTACGTCCATGCTCATGGTTCTCCACTGGATTAGAATAGAGGGATAGGTTGGGTACGTCCTGGTGATTCTGTTGGCTGTTAAAGATAAGGAGTACATGTTCATGTTCCCATTCATTGTTTACCATTAAGTTGGGATGATGGAATTCAATAGAGGGGGGAAAGGTAGGAACCAACTCCCAATGGGATGGTTGTTGTTCCCGATAGTTCATCTTGCATCCCCAAGCTTGAGGGACCTAATCTGGATAGCCAAAGATAACACCCTCATCATGTTGAGGGTTTACTACCATAAAACATTGGAAAAGGTGGTTGTTGTTAGGATACCTCAGAAGGGACCCCTATGTCTTTGTAATAAGTCCCTAGATGGCCTCTTGGTAGACCTCCATGGAATATGGCAGGGTTTGTTATTGCCTTATGGGAATAAACTGCTGAAATGGTTGAAGACATTGGTTGGGATTGACTGCTTCAGAACTAGTAGTTGCATTTGACATAACAATTGGGGGTTATTTCTTATTTGGAGGGCCTGTCACGAAGCCTCTAATCTCAGGATAGTATTGTGTGGATTGTATTCTCATAACAATGCATTGAAGATCCACTGTGGAAGATGCTAATTTGGTGATGATTTCCATTCATCTAATGGTGATCCACCTTGTGTTGTTTCCCGGGCATTCAAAGTTGAAATATTTAAAAAATACATATGGAACAAAGGGAGTTCTTGGAACAAAAGTTTATGTATATATGAAAATACAAAAAATGAACTCTTGCTAAGATGATGCTTTTATATGGACACATTTTGGATTGATTCCCATGTTTGACCTTCTTTTCTCAATTGATTAGGGACTAAGAGATGGTTAACACTATCATCTTTGTTATGGATTCATGTTGGGTTTACCATTTGTTTGTTTCCCCCAGAACATGTGTTCTGAATAGGAATCACTAATTCTTTATGTTTTCCATTGGATTTATTTAGGGAACATGAAGCATCCAATGGTTTTATATCCAAAAGGACCTACTTTCCAAATGATTACATTCGTTAGGTTTTTTGAACTGTGATAATTGAGAACTCACATTGGTCGAGAGGATGTGAGGTTGGGCACATCACACCCTTTTGGGGGAATTATTGAATATTTTTGGACTCTCTTATGGATTTATGATATGTTCATTAATCCTCATTTATTTAACAAGTATAATGTATGTTTCTTGGGAGATTTTCATTAAACATATTTATCATTTATGAAATTTAGAATCATCCATAGGTATTTGAGGTACTTCATTATTGGATATATTTGTATGTATTCTGGTTCTCCATTAATGGTATCCTCTCATATACTACATATACATTCTTTATTCATCTTTTATGATTATTCTTGTTTTTGAGCCACTTAGTGGGGAACTTTGGAATTTATATTTATCCCTGTAGAAAATAGTTGATTTGATATT
Source organism: Viscum album (assembly GCA_963277665.1). NCBI lineage: Eukaryota > Viridiplantae > Streptophyta > Magnoliopsida > Santalales > Viscaceae > Viscum > Viscum album. Next base: position 693,188,082 of record OY728120.1, on the reverse strand, counting down.
GGGATCAAACCCATAAATGGGCATCCTACGTATCTTTTTGAAAGGAATAAAAACCCTCATATTTTTGTTCCATATAATAGGAAACACGATTATTTTTAAGGTTTTGTGATAAGGACCTAACCATATATTTTAATTTCATCTTTCAAGGACATCTGTGATAGAATATGTCTATCCAATCTTGGTGTGGGACTTATGCCTATGAATCCCAATGAACATGGAAAGGATATAGGTTTCCAAGTTTGATTAGACTATATTGGGAATGTATCCTAGAAAGTATAGGGTTGATTTTCAGTGTTGGGTTTGATCCTTAGGGGGGATTCCTACATATCCCACTTGGATTGGAATCAAATCCCACATAGTTTGGTACGACTTGTAAGGGAATATGTCTCCTTGAGAGAAATAGGTTGGGGATTACTCCTGATGGGGATGTCATTGTAACAGGGTCCATGAGATATGTATCAACTCATAGTGATTTATGGGGGCTTAATTTAGGGTTCACATCGAAGGAGGATTCTCGGATTAAGGGAGTTAGGTTTGGTCTCAAGAAGAGGATGTAAGTGAGCTTGAGCCCTAGGTGAAGGCTTCTTACATATCCCAAATATGGTGGGAATAAAAGTTCTCATAGTTCAATAGTTGAGTTTAATTGTATGGTTGTTATTAACATGACCAATATCTAACCCCACATTAGTCATGATCGATCAAAGAAACAAGAAGATGTGAATGATTCCAAAAACCAAACAGTTTCTCCTCCACTAATAGAAGAGGTTGGTCATACGATGAAAGAAACCGAGGTAACAGTGGGTTATGTCATGGAGCAATGATCCCTTCAATGTTAAATGAATGTTAAGGTAATTGGGTTTTTCACTAAAGTATAGGGGCTTAATCAAGGAGGTATTCCCTAAATTTTATCATGGTTGTTGAGGGAGAATTTTCAATTTTCAAATAGAATAGCATGTGTGCACCCTACCTTCTCTACCTAGTAACTGAGGTTCAGAGTCTTAGAGATGAGAAGGGGGGACATGGCCTGATCTCTAATCCTCAAAACTGGGAACTTCCCAACACTCTCTATGGGTTAAGGGTCCTTGTGAGAATATATATAAAAACCTATAGATATCCAAGGGATATCGCATCCCATATAAGACAACTATGGGAATCCTCTGACTATAGAAATACAATCCCAAATGGGAGACATGCTAATGGGTCCTTCCCAAATGTTTGGTATGTAAGGAGGTTTTGGTGGAGGTTTCAACATTGTGCCTTTACGAAAAGGGATCCATAGAAATAGAGGCCCCACATCCATGGGTGGATTATAAGAGGCCTTCAAATATGTCTTGCAAAGGTGGTATGTGAGATTCTTCAATGGCAGTAGGTCATGTAGGTGTACCTCATAGGTCTTAGGAGGAACTAAAAAATGCTTAAAAACTGATGTATATGCCTACTAGAGCTTGATATGCCTTGGTAAATGTTCTATGGACAACAAAACATGGGGGAGGCTTTAACATAAGCATCATAGGTGTCCTTTAATTCCCTTGGAAGCATCCCACACAGGTCTTTGCTTAATAAATAGACCTTGTATATATGACTTCCCTTGTTGGAAGAAGGATCCTTAATCCAATGTTATTTGTTAATACTCTGAATAGAATATTATATTTCTTATCCCATCAGATTTTCTCTTCTATCGTGTTACATTATGTTGCCTGAGAAAATTTGGGGGACCTGGGCGAAAGATATACACAATGGAAAATTCAGTAGTTCTTCGATCATTTTCAGTTAATAAATGGGGAGCGCAAGTGTCCTATTTATAATAAAGGATGGTATGATCAAATGGTATTTATATTCATAGGTGTTTGGCATACCCCCATAGTGTAGGTCCCCAACGTAGGTGTGCATAAATTCTACTATCGCGTTGGTCCCCAGTGGAGGTCCACAGTGTTATTAATCGGTGTAGGGGGCTATGGATTGGGCTGAATGGGTATGACATGCACTAGACTTGTGATTCATAGACATGCCGTATAGCCCCCTTAAACTATATTTCATTACATCCTTTAACTTTATTCAACACTTTGAAATGTCCCAAGTGCTTCTTCATAAACATTTTTCCATTTTATGGAGTGTCAACAAGGGTGGTAAGCTGTATTGATGTTCAACTTAGTATTTATAGCATGTTGGAGAATCTTCCAAAATATGGAGGTAAAAAATGGATCACAATCATAAATAAAATATTTTTGGGTTCCATGCATCCACACCCCTCTCTAATGTATATACTGGTAATTTTATCAAGTGAGAACCCTCTTAGATAGTGATTAAGTGAGTTGGATTTGTTAGATGATCCACCAGAACTCATATAGAATTATTTCCTATTAATTTCCTCTAAATACTAGTAAAAATTCCCTAGGTTATGTTTTACTATTTCTATACAGGTATGGGTAATGATTCCTTCATCCCCCAAGATTTATTCCTTTCTTCCCTCACTTACTGACATATAAGACACATTATTTTTATATTCTACATTATACTTCGTCATATTATCGCACCAATAGTGCTATCATATATCTCAATACATCTTTTTTTACCGAGTCAAATGGAGAAGGATGAACTATGTGCATCGTCTAACATCTCATTGTTTAACTCATTATTTGATGGTAAAAATAGTCTTCTACCTAATCTTACAAATCCTTTATTAATTTTTAACTATGTGGATTTCCATTTTCATTTAGATTCAATATTCTATTGAATTCCAACATCATCTCCTTGAGAGTCCTTTATCGCCTCTAGATAGCATGGTTGGGAAATTATTTTTGAAAGGATTGAAAATGGTCATTCATTTATGATTCCCATGTCAATCCATAACAAGTGTAAGATGATCAAATCCTCCTCAATTATCATCAATGATATAATTTATGGATCCTTTCAACTTATATAATATACCACATTATTTTCTAAAATAATATGGTAGTGGATTGAGTAGTCATTGTCTTCATTCACCTATAACCATATTCAGGGAAACATATTCAGATATTTTTGTGTAAATATATATTTTAGGATCCTATCATTCTTATATATTTCAAAATTCTACAGAAAGAGATAATGGTGACTAATTTTTAATGATATGATCTCTGCATAAATGTATAGTTCATTTTTTTAATAGTTATGTTAATTAATTTTTAGTTTCCCTTAGTCATAGGCCACCACATTGTCATTCAGCATTAGTACATAGCCCGTGTATTTCATCGAAGTATTGTAGTATACTACGAAAAGATCCCCACTTGTAGATTTGTAAAGTAAATGTTCCATTATAAGACCCTTTTTGAAACCCTTGACTCTCTCTTGAAATTAATTATTCAAAGGAAATATGACTCCCATATGAGTTATCATGATTTGCGGTTATGACAATGATGATAAATATCTCACAAATCGACGATAGTACCAAGCTATTCTAGCTAAACTATGTATTTATTTTATGGATTTTGGTCTAGACCATCCTTCAATTGCCTCTATCTCAAGGTCCCACAATTTTAATAATCACTGTGATAATATTCCCTAATACTGAGAATTACTTTAACCAAAACTCACTATTTTTAGTTTTCATATATATTCTTTTTTTGTAGTATCTACAGAATAGTGATTAGATTCTCCTCAATATCATCTATCCTTTCGGAGAATATTATAAAATCATATATAAAGACAAATAATTTTTTTAATGTTATGTATAATGAATTTTTTCATCATTTCCATGAGTAATTCTAGAGAATTAGTGAGTCTTAAAGGATTTAATATGAAATCATAGTTCCTGTACCTTATATGAAATGCATTATTGGGGATATCCACATTTTTCACTATTACATGATAATATACTAAAAGAATATCCAATTTTGATAAGTATTGGGATCCACATTTATGATCGAATAAGTCATCAATCCAGGGAATATGATACATTTTCATTATCATGATCATGTTTATCTCATTATAATAAATCAAAAGGTGCATCGAACAATCCTTCTTTTTGATAAAAAGGTACAGTGCACCCCTTGGTGTTGAACATGGTCATATGAACCCTTTATCCAAATTCGCTTATAGTAGTTTCGTCTTCTCATAATGTTAATTTCCCATTATATATGGATTCTTGGATAATGTTAATTTCCAATGTATATGATCGATTAAAAATTCAACGTCTTGACGAGGAGAAAGACTAGACAATTCATAATGAACCACAACAACGTATTCCTTTAAAATGTGCATCCTTTCATGGATGATTTTTAATTAGGCTCAACAAATTTATCAATATACACATTATTTTAGGTAAATAATTTCCATTCATGATCTGATAGTGCCAAAAAATATTCATCCTCTATAATAAACTTATATCGAATTAGAGGTTCATTTTTTATATAGAGAGTAATTTTTTTATCATGGAAATTTATGTCATCTCTTTATAAGGAAACCTGATCCATAACCATAATTGAAAAAACTCTAATAAATGTAGTATCAGAAGGTACAATGGGAATTTCATCCCAAAATTTTTTATAGGGGATGATTTCTATACTCGGGATGAAATAATTACCCCATCTTCTGGTTTTATAGACAGCTCTACTTCCATGTTTTGTGGCTGTGTGTGAATAGTTATACTCAAACAATCATGATATGAAGTAATGTGAAGAACAAGAGTGAATGGTTACATAATCTATTCATGAATTAATAACTATTTTACCAATCACCACATTTATATTGGGATCCACCTCATTGGTAGTGATTTCATATGCCATCCTTAAATGCATTAGATTTTGTTGGCGTTAAATGTTATCGAGAAACCGTACGTTAGACCAATGGTTCACATAGTGTGCTGAATCATTGAAGTTGAAACACTGTAAAATAGACTAAGGGAATTCTATGGAATTATTTTATTATATATCATTTGTTTTTGTCTCCCATCACAATCGCGTTCTTGGTGATGCTTACTTTCCTCATCTAAGATATTTCCCCATCCCATTGAGGTTATTTTTAGGTTCCTCTTTCCACACTTCTGAAAAGTGGGATGTTAATATTTCTTACCACTATTATAATTATCCATTTTTAATCCATAATTAAATACATCATGGTTCTTCTTATCCCCATTAGACCATTGAAACTCAATGATCTTCATTCAATCTTTGAGGCCACTCCATCCAATTTCCTCATAGAAATCAATGAATCAGATAACTAGAGTCTTCCAAAGACTCAATTATACATCACTAAAGAAGTGGTGAACATTTAGTTTAGGGTAATGATAGTGAATGTGGAACATATTTCATCTAATTTGATGTTTTATATATAATACCTAATGGATTCCTCATCTTTTTCTTCTTGTTGGACCGAAAATCCCTTTCCATTTTCTGTTAGTCAGTGTGGGGAAAATATTTTTCCAAAAAATCACAGAATTCGTTCCACTTAATCTCCTTGATACCATATTCATGAATTATATTCCATATATGTTTCCACCAATTCTTGTATTTCCATCCCTATGATAATCATATAGAATAAATTTCTATTTCTCAGAACATTGATGGATGGAGAAGATATCTTCAAAGGAGTCGATCCATTAATCAATTATTAAAGGATGAGATTGTCCATTGAATGTTGATGGCCTTTTCCCCATAAATTTTTCAATTGATGATTTTAATTTTTTAAGGGGATTTGGGTATTCCTCCTGATCCTGGTTTCTATTCAAAAAAATGATTCAACTTAGAGAGAATAATCATAAATTTTTTGATCCCTTCTCTCATTGGGATGGGAATCTTGTTTTTGAAATCATAACATTGACGTTAAACTTAATTGTTTAGTTGGTTCCCCATATTTCTTCCATTTAGATAGAATCAATTGAAAATTATGGATGATTATTGTGAAACAATTTAATTCATAAATTATAATATCATAAAATAAAAGGGATAACTTAAAAATGACATTTATTAATTAACATTTCAATTTCTACGCACCAATCTATGTTATAATTAATATATTTCATATAATAATACATTATGTAATATTTTTGTTCCCCTAATAATGGTAAGTAAACAACTTGTGAATTTAATAAATAATATCCACCAGGAGTGTCAAACTAGGTGTGCAGTAAGGCTCATTATCTTCCACCAGTTCCTGGCTGAGTCTAGTTTAATATGGTTTTTTGGGTGAAACCCCTATATAAATTTATGACAAAAACACGTCTACATATAATATCCATATAGAGATTTATTTTTATGGAGAAAACATACTCTATACTTTTTTAAAATTTAGGGATATTTTATTATGTTTATCCTTTTCCCAAAATATTTCTCATGATTTTTCTACTTATCATCCAAAAAATAACTAAACCGTCATTTCCTAAAAAATTCAAAACCCTTGTATTTATTAAACATTATTTAATGATTTATTACATAATAATAAACATAATAAATCCAATAATATGGATAAGTATTATGTCTTAGGGAATTTAGGACAATTACATATCTATATTAGAACGTTGGGTACATCACCATTATGGAAAACATCCTTAACATGCTCATATTATTCTGCAATTCTAAAATCATCATGGGATAAATTCAGGAAATATATAAGAAATGTTTTATATATAAATCCTATTATGGAAATAAACAAATAATAATAACATGAAGAAGGTATTACATGATTTTCAATAGAAATTTCAATGGGATATATGGTGAGAATCATAAACAGGAACAATGTGGCTTGATATAGCACGATAATGTAAGGACAAAATTGGAATGTGGAAAAAACATTAATAATAAACTCATAATCATAAGTCATGGTTAACCTCCATGGCAACATAACATAATGTGCTCAGGATAACGTCATGTGAACCATACATGGCATCTCATGTGACTAAATCATTACCTAATGCATTGGAGTGTTATCTGGGCCCAACCCCATACCCAAATCTTGTAAATTCATAATAGTTCCACATAGATCATATAGATAAGGTTATATATCATCACATTTAACCCCCAAGATAATATATTTTGGATTAAATTCATGTATTTCCCAAATATAATAATTGCATGTTCATAAAGGTGATTACCCTTGATATGAAATGGGTAAAGGTATTAACATGGAATGTCCCTTAATTTTCATAAATTTTATTAATTATATAGAATTATTTTGAGACTAGGAACTGATATGGAGAGTGATATCAATGTCTCGAGTGCCTATAATGATCCGTTGGAAATGTTAATCTTTAAATAGCGTGTGTGAGTGGATTTCCTAAAAAAGTGTAATAACTATTAAACCATTGCCAAGATCAGAAATATGTGGGAATTCTTGCATTCAGGATGGCATGTTTACCCTAGGGGAGACATAAGGATAGCCGGCGTAGGCCTCTAATTAGAAAACCCAAATTTGACATAATAGTAAATAAAATTATAAAATAAAATAATTTTATTTTTCAAACAACTGTAACTCACGAATAGTGAATCATATATAAAAATGAGACCACTACTTATCTCATGAGGTTATTCTTTCATTATGATGATCCTAACATTGGATGGAATGGTCCAATAGTGGACGTTAGTTTATGTCCAAAAATAAAATAATTAAGTAACCATTATTTTATTGTCAAATACTTATAACTCCTAAACGGTAACCCGGATTGAAAATCCGAAAGTACTATTGAGATTGTGGTGGTGTTTTCACCATAGACAGAGCCTACCATCGACTAGTGTAGGTAGAGGGTGAATTTTAATTTTTTAACATTTTTAAATAATATTTAATAAACATGCATGCGATATTTTCTATCTTTTGAACCGGTGCTCAGATTGAAAAAATGACGGCACTATTGAATTCACGATGTTTGGATTCAGTTAGGAAAAGCATAACATCATCTAGAAAGGGGCAGATAGAAAAGTTAAATTTTGGACTTTTCAAAAAATAATAAAACAACTCATTGAGTAATTTTATATGTTTCTTCAACTATTAATTGAAGGTTGGCGAAACTACGATGTAAATAAGGGCATTGAATATGTTTCATTTAATGACTCATTTATTTTTGTGGTGTAACCTCAACACATACTTAATTAATGGTTCATTAATTAAGGTTCATTAATGAACCAAATTATTGAAAACAATGTCACATTTGTTTTCAATTAATTTAATCCATTGGGGAAGTAATTAAGGACCATGGGGGAAACTAATGATGTAACGCTGAGGAAATACCTCTCCAATGAAGAATGTAGAACGAACATAGATCGTTGGAGGATCTCATACAGAGGTCGACCAACGGAGATGAACCCTTATGAACATAGATTGTCAACAAATGTGTAATCCCTCCTTCATCCACAATGGACAAAACAGAATCAAGGTAGTGGATTTATATGTTCAATGTGTTTAATGATCCCTCCTCTCTCATTCTAGAAAAATAAAAATAACACTGATCAACTGAAAATGGGTTGATCAGAATCTCATATGATCTTATGGGAGGTTGTAGTGGGTTTTTAATTAGGGTATATTATTAATCTATGTAATTATTGTTATCTTCCCCATGCAAGAATGCTAACATAGAGGGTGTGGGCTGATTTGAACAAGGACTGGACCCTCTGTTGATCTTTGATCAGTGGGTTCTTCATGGGAGACCGAGAAACCAAGTGGGAAGATGATTCTGTGGGCTTTGTAGTGAATGAGGTGACTCGAGAGGCTCATAGGGGTAGACTGGATAGTAAATAAACCACTAGAGCATCTCTGGTGGCTCACAGAAGGTGCCGCTTGTTTGGCACTGGAGACTGGTGGTGGCAGCCAACCCAGGCCCTCCTCATAGAGGAGACGACGCCAGTAGGCGCCATAGAGGCAAGATGCAGTCATCTCTTACCAGCCATTTTGAGGTGGAGTGGCCCTCTCTGGCCCCTCATTGGATGCTCGAAACATCCGATTGTGCCAATCGTTATGAAGATATGGGGCGGCGCTCGCTAGCACTACTAGTTGGTTGATGTAGATGCCCCATTTCCGGTCGAGCACAACTGGCCCGCACCACAAGGGAAGGGTTATTTTGGTGGACCACACCCCCACAAGGTTGGCCAGGCCACCTGTATGCTGGAACCGCTAGCCGGGCCGGACCCGCCCTTGAGACGGACCCGTGGATCCAATGGCACAGTTGGGATGGACCCTTACCGAACTCACTCCAGGCCCTCAGGTCAGGTCAGTCAGTCTAACCAGGTCAGACCATACCCAAACCCGGGCATCCATGTTTCACTAAAATAGCTATAACTCACAGATAGGGTGTCTGATTGATGTTTCATTTATGGCGTGAGTACCCTTGCAACGGGGCGGTCCTTTGGGGATACACTACATGAGCATTGGAAGAAGGTGGAGTATGGTTGGGTTGGATCATACTCGAATCCAACTTTACCCAATTTACCTTTATCCTGTAACTTACCGACCAAGCATTTGATTCATGTGGCGTCTTCCACGTTGGAACCCTTATGATCAGATGGTTGTTTTGGTTATTTCTACGTGGGAATTCTTGGTGGTTGAGATACAACCTGTGGCTTGAGGAGAGGATCATCTAGAAGCATGAATTCTATGTGAGGGAATCCAGTGGGTAGTTTTGACATGATGAAGGATTATAGATCCTCTGTGGGTCAAAATATAGTGATCCTCTATAGGTCATCACATAGAGATCCTATGTGGGTCATCACTTAGCGATCCTTTGTGGGTCAGCACCAAGTGATCCTCTACGAGTCAACACATAGCAATCCTATGTGGGTAAGCATTTAGTGATACTCTATGTTTCATCACCTAGCGACCCTAATTAGTTTAGCATAAAAAACCTCTCAAAAGAAAATGATAATCAAGCTTTATGACTAATCATATTTATTCCTCTTCTTTAATATGTATACCTGTTGTGATCTATCTTTTACTTTGTGCCCTATGATTGAGATCACGCTCTGTAGTTTTCCCTTGTGAAATTTTGAGAGAACTTTGGGGGTATCAGGGTCCCTATTGTGTTTTGATATACTCAAACATGCATGGTAATCGCAAACACCTGGTAGTTTCTTGGGCAGATGAAAGATAGCTTGACTAAGACATTGGAGAGTTAGGGAAAGATGATACACGGAGGTGACCGATTGACATGGTGATTCAGATTGATGAGTTGTACGTACCCATTAGGTAGAATCCATGGAGAATGATCTCTGGTTCTTGTGTTTCCTTTTTTTATACTAATCATTCAGTTGGTCTTGTATACTTCCCCTTTTACTTTAAGTACTTCATTTTACTCTTTATGGTGGATTTTAGTAGTGCATGTACTACTCCTTTTCCATTATGTTTTTCTTGGGTTTCTTTTTACATATCTGTTTGTGTAGAGGTTTAAAGGAAATGCCTTCCCTTTTTGGGTTTCACCTTTTCTGTTCTAGTCACCAGTACCTGGCATATGGAAGGTGGTTTGGGGTAGTCATGACATGGTCCCTGAGGATGGGTCATGAAAAAAGTTGTATCAGTGGTTGTTCTATTCTACTAGAAGAACTAAGAGTTTTTTTTTTCAATGGGGCAAGAGTGTTATGTGTATTATGTTCAGATTTTAGTCTATGGAGTCCAGTGTTAATGCGTCGGCTGACATATCTATACACCAAAACCTTGAATTCTATTTTCTGACTTGGTACATGAAATAACTAGTTGCATGTTTTTTGGAAATGTTTTTCTCTTTATTTCTTTTCAGTCCGCTCACCATGTATAATTTTTTTCTGTTGTTCATCTTTATTCTCATTCAAGATACCCCCATGTAGATAGTTAGACATGATTCCATTGCGTGTCTGTGAGGATGATCTATAGAGTGATGGGATTTTAGTACAGGGACAACTGACTGAGATGGTATCTTCAGGTGATTTCCTAACAACACCACTTCCCATTGGTCACCTATAACTACTAGCACTACTAGTAGAGGGAACATATATAATTAGGGCCTAACACAAGTTTTAGTGATAGAGAACCCATAGGTTCTAAGACAAGGCTGACTCACAGGTGGATAAGGACTATATTAAGGTTGTGACAAAGTTTCCATCTATCCAGGGAACCATTAGATTAGATGGTAGTATTGGATGTGATCCTTCTATGTTGATCAGCATGAAATGACAAGGTCTAGAATACCCATATCTTACTATGAGATGATTTTTTTGCAGACAAACATGTGAACCATCCTTTTGGAAGGCGTATCATACCATAAAATGATAATGGGTATGTGTTACCTAGAGATTATGTAGCTTCGGTAGGATGAAATTTTTGTAGTTCAGTATTCATAAAGGCGTACCGACCATTCATGGTACCCGATGAATATGATACGTCTGATTATTCAGGGCTCAGACCACTGAGTTAGATGTGTTTAGGGATTTCTGAGTCATCACTATTCATCTTTTCATTCTTACATATGTTAGGGTGATATATAGAATATTTTTTGTTGAATGTTCTTTGGATGAGAAAATATAGCCAGTGAATATTAGCAGTGGAAAGGAAGGAAACCAACATTAGTCTCACCTAATTGAACGTATAAAATGATTTTGGAAGAATAAGTGATAGGGACAGATGAATCTCTAGTGCAACAGACATGGAAAAGGAGCATGGAGATTTGTAGGAGGTGGTATACATTTCAACATATTACAACCACAACCCTAATGTGGTCCCCACTAGGCTCAGGGAGCTAGAGGAAAATTTTAGCGAGTAGCTGCATGTGGTCAATGTGTATGACCTATGGGATACATGAATGAGTCGAGGTACGACTTGTGTCTACTACTAGCTATCGTATTAATATACTTAGGTACTAATCATTCCTTCTTATCACGAATCTTGATCAAGACCATGATTTTCTTGTTATACTGTTTACTTGATCCTTATATCTAGAGATACCTATGGGAGGAGACTTAATAATCACACTAATGTTGATGGATTGATCTATCCATTGAGCTGAGAGTTTCAGTAAGAACTGCATGGTGTTAGCATCGAGGACCTACAATGTTAGTTTGGGTGTGGACTGGTAATCCACAATTCATGCTTAGATTTAATGTTTTAGGCATCAATATGTGTTATATCTATAGCATTAGAATGGGGTTTTCCTTGGTCGGTGAAAATGTAAATCCATGAATCACATGATAAACTCATGCATAAGAGGGTGTAGTTGATCAATCTCGAGTCGACCATTCATAAAATCGTGGTAGTAGGTATTTATAATTTTAGTTCCCAACATTAGTGGCTGAGTGCAGGAACATCCCTAGAAAAGATGTTTCTAATATTACTTCCCCATATGTGGAGCGCCATATGTATCATTCTACACCCCGATATGGCACTAATATCAGCATCATTATATTTGATGTATTTTGTAGAGCTTCACAAGAAATGGTCGTAGGTGGGGTACTCACAGAGGAAGGCCATAGTAATACCAGGTGTTTGAGGTTATGTGTTGATTACCGTCACCTTAACATAGCGGTCATGGAGAGAGTGTACCCACTACCAAATATTAACATCAATCAGTTAAAGGGGGTATCATATCATGTGGATAGAATGGTGCCTGTAGGATTTTTACCTATTGAGACAGTAGATATGGATATAGATCCTTAAAGAAAATGAAATTTGGATAGTATATAATCCTTGGAAGGGGGATGTAGTGGCAGACAGACTTAGCAAGAGGTCTAGTTTACAGCTATTGATTGAGGGGATGAATCCACTAGCCCTGATGATGATATCCTTCGTGGATGATGATAAACCATCTTACCTCTTGTCTATAACTATCTCTCCACCACTACTTTAGGAATTTTGGAATGCATAGATTTTGGATGTGGACTGTGAGGTCCCACGTTCTCATATATCCTCAGGAAAGGCTCCTTATGAATTATTGATAGGTGGGGACCACGTCATCCTTTTCATAGGATTCACCATGGTATCAGTGAAATTACCAGAGGTGGTGATTTGGGAATTCCAAACAACCCCTTTATCAGTACATCCTGGTGTGGAAAAGATGTATCATGACCTCCGATGTCAGTACTGGTTTCTATGGATGACGAAAGATGTGGAAGAGTTCATTTTAAAATTCCTCACTTGTCAGTAAATGAGAGTTGAGCATCAGGTTCCAGCACACTTGAGCAGAGCTTTTACCCCCAGAACAGTGTTTAGATGGAGGGGACCATAAAGACCATTTAGTAAATACTTCATGCTTGTGTCCTTGATTTTGGTCACTATTAGGGGGACCACATACCACTGGTGGAGTTTTCATATAGCAATAACTATCACTCCACCATTGGAATTGAATTGTTTTAGGCCTTGTATGTATGACCATGAAAATCACCTCTATACTGGATAGACCCAGGGGATTTAGCACTCATGGGTCCAAAGATAGTATGGGATACCACTGAGAATGTTTGGATCATTCATTAGTTGATGAGTACTTCACAATTAAGACATAAATCATATGCCGATAGGAGATAGAGACCCTTGTAGATCACAAAGGGATGCCATGATTTCCTTCTGGTCTAACCGCGATAGGGATTATAGAGATTTTTATAGAATGTAAAGATATCTATGGGGTTTATCAGACCATTTCAGTATCTAAGTGGAGTTATTGATGTGGCGTACCACCTAACTGTTTGAACATGGAAGCACTGATTACGGGTTGTTTTTCACATTTCGTAGCTGGGGAGGTACATGTACGATCCATATCACATCATCAAATTGGGTGAACTAGACATTGATGATGGGGTGAATTTGCAGAGTTCCCAGTGGAGATATTGGTTCAGCACGAGAAGGTTGTTCTTGGATGATCGATTCCTCTCGTGCGTGTTCGGTGGGAGCATAGGAATCGCCAAGAGAGCACAAGGGAGGGGGGGATCAAATTTAGGCTCAGTACCCCCACTTTATTTATTTTCCATTGTTTTTGTTTTTGGGAACATAAATCTCTAAGGTGGGGAGAATTTAATGTCCCTGAATTTACATACAATTGTTTTTAGTTATGTCAAATTATTTTGAGACTAGGATATGAGATGGTGAGAGATTCCGAGTCCCGAAGTGCCCTGAATTATCCGTCGAAAATTTTTAAGCTCTAAATAGCATGCATGAGTGGATTTCCTAAAGATGTGGAATAACTATTATATGGTTTCCTGGATCAGAAATTTGTGGAGCAGTTGCGTTCAGGATGGCGGGTTTACAATTGGTGTGACTTAAGGTTAGTTGACGCTGGCCTCAAGTGAGAAAAACTAAAAAATGGAATAATCGTAAATAAAATAATTACTGAAAATTATTTTATTTCTCAAATGATTATAACTCACAAATGGTGACTCAGATTACAAAATGATACCAAAAATATACTCATTAGAGTATTCATTCATTATGAAGATCCTAAAAATAGTTGGCGCAGGCCAACAGTGGATGTTAGTTTTTGGCCGTAAATAAAATAATTAAGTAACAATTATTTTATTGTCAAATCGTTATAACTCTAAAATGGTAACTCATATTGAAAATATGGTATTACCATTGAGATCATGGGGGCATGTTCCCCTATAGGGGGGCCTAACCTCAACCGGCATGGGAAAATAGTGAAAGTAAAATTTACAACGTTTTTTAATGTACTTGTAGTAAACGTGGGAGTGGGTTTTTTTATCTTTTGAACCAATGATCGGATTGAAAATCCAATAGAACCATTGAATTTTCAACGTCGATATTTGATTAAATGTATCTTATCATTGAACAGAAAGGGTCAGATTGAAATGTTAAATTTTGGACTTTTCATAAAAATAATAAAATAACCCTTTGAGTTATTTTTTTCTTTTATTCAACCATTAAGAGATACATAGAGAAACTATAGCGTAATGACGTGCATTAATCGAGGGTCATTTAAATACTCATTTATTTTTAGTGTGTATCCGAAAAAACTTCTTAATAAATGGTTCATTAATTAAGGTTCATTAATGAACCACATTAATGAACACAATTTCAGGTTTTTTTCTTTTTATACAATTTTATGGAAAACAGATTAACAACCATAGGGGAAACCTCTAACGTAACGCCGATGAAATCCCTCTCCAACGAAGAATGGATAATTAACAATGATCTTTGGAGAATCTGATCTAGAGATGGATCATCGGTGATGAACACCAATGAATGTAGAATGTCAACGAATGTGGAATCTATCCCTCTTCCTCAATGGATTCAACCGAATCCCGGTAAGAGATTTATTTTCTCTAAGTTTATAATGATTCCTACAATATCTTTCTTGAGAAATATAACTAACATGGATCAACCAACAAATGGGATGATCCCTAACTCATTTGATATTGTGGGAGGTTGTTTTGGGGTTTTGATTAAGGGATATTCATAATCTTTTTGATGATTGTTATCTTCCCAATGAAAAAATGCTAACGTGGGGGGTGTGGGAATCCAAACAACACCCGAACCATATAATGTTCTTGGAATGTTTTGTGTTATTCATTAGAGACCGAGAAATGTGGCAGAAATGGGATTCAAAGGGCTTCACAGTGAATGTGGTGACCCGAGAGGCCTGTAGGTGCAGACAGAATGGAAAATGGACCACCAGAGGTTCTCTGGTGGCCCGTGGAAGGTTTTGCGGCATGGCACCATAGGTGCAGCAGCACCAGAGGCTCACAGTATTGGCCTGCCCACTCTGGACACATTAAAAAGGCAGCGCCTACAGAAACCACAACGGCAGGAGGCAGCCCACTCTCACCTATCGTGTGGAGGTGGATCGGCCTGCTTAACCCTCTTGGTGGACACATAAAACGGCAGGCTAGTGGCTACCGTTATAGGGAGATGGAGCGACGCCTTTTGGATCTGAAATCTAAATGATTAGGACTCCCCACATCTGATTTTGTGCATCCATCTCACAATGCACAGGATGTGATCTTCAGTGGGGCTGCACCGCACCAGGCGGGTAGGGCCATCTACAGGACAGAACTGCCTGCTGGGCCGGATCTTGAGAGTCGGTCGGACCCGCCAGCCGGTACGAACCCCACTGGCCTGGCCAGACCCTCCACCAGGATGAACCTTGGGACCCAATGGTCCAGTCAGGCCTCACCCTTATTTGACCCACTCCAGGCCCTCGGGTGAGGTCGGGTTGGTCAAACCGGGATGGACCAGACCCGGACCTGACCAGCCCCGTTTCACTAAACAACTCTAACACATAGACATGGCATCTAATTGATGCAACGTCTTTTGTGTGAGGGCCCTTGAGATGATGTGGTTTTTTTGAGATACTATAGTTGGGTATGGGAATTATTTGGGGTCTAGCTAGGTTTGATCAGACTTGAATCCTATTGAGCCCTATTTACCTTTTTGCTTATAACTTACAGACCAAGTGTCTGATTGATGCGTCATCTGCCGCATTGGAACCCTTATGAGAATATGGTTCCTGGGTTATTTATAAGTGGGAATTTTTGGTGGTTGAAATATGACTAGTGGATTGAGTAGTGGTTCGTCTGAAACAATTCATACTATGTGAGGGAGTCCAGTAGTTTTCTATGACGTGATGAGGGAATAACGATCCTTTTTTGTTCCGTACCATGAGATCCTCCTTGGGTCAGCCTGTAGAGATCCACTATGGGTTATCATTGAGAGATCCTCCATGGGTCCATACTAAGAAATCTCCTTTGGCTCATCACCTAGTGATCCTATGTGGGTGAGCACCAAGAGAACCTATGCATTCCAGCATCCAAAGCCTCTTGATAGAATAAGATGACCTAGCTTCATGAATAATCATCTCTATTCATGTTTTTATGTTGTTTACCTAGTATGAGATGTCTTATAATTTTTTCCTTTTGATTGAGATCATTATTTGTAGTTTTTCCTTGTGGAATTATGGGATACATTCATGGTGCCTCGGGGTCCCTACTGCGTATTGATATAATCACTTGTGCACTATGATTAATTTATTTTATGTATTTTTTCCTTGTGAAATTCTAGGAATCCATCAGGGGTCTCGGGGTCCCAACAGAGTATTGTTATAATCACCACTACACAAGCATCACCCACTCCTTATTATGTCTTATACAATTGATAGACAGCTTGACTGAGACATTGGAGATTCAACACTTGACAGTACACGGAGGTGACAGATTGGCGTGGGGAGCCACATTGACGAAATATACCTACCCTTTAGGAAGGATCCATGGAGGATGACATGTAGAATTTTTTTTAATTTTTTTTAACTACACATTTATTTGGTCTTGTATACTGGACCCATTTACTTTCCATACTTAATTTTACTCTTAATGGTGGTTTTTAGTGGTGGTTATACTACTTCTTTTCCATTGTGTTTTTCTTAAGTGCAGTGTGCCTTGTCTGTGTGTGTACATGTTTAAAGGAAATGACTTCCCTTTTCAAGTTTCACCTTTCTAGTGATAGTCACCAGCCCCGGGACTATGGATGGTGGGCTTGGGGTAGTCACAGTATGGGCCCCGATGGAGTGGTAGTGACCTCACCACTCAACTTTTTTGGAATATTAATTCATAGGGAAATATAGTCAGTATAATGGGGGAACACAAATGTTAATGAGATGGACTAATGGGAGATAAAGGGGTTTATAATAATTTATATATAATAAGGTATGTAAGAGGGTTATATAAGAATATATACCAACATTAGGAATTATAGATAAAAGTCATAAGAAATTGAAAATTCTTGAATAAAGAATAGAAAGAGAGAATCCATTACATTGAGAAGGTGATTTCGAAATAATTGGAGGAGATTCTTGATATATTGTCAAATATTGGGAGAACTATAGAGGAAAGGGAAGAAACAATATGAGCTCCATGGTTTAAATGTGAAGAGAAATGGTATCTTGTGTGGGTTGGTATTGTAAAAGAGAGGGGAGTACTTTATTATTTTCCAAACAAATGTTTTGGACTCTATAAAACAAAATAAGGAAGACCAAAACCCTTCCCTTGGTTGTATCACATGTTTTCTTCCATGTAGGATGTTTTTCATTATTTATTATCTAAAATGTCCTGAATCATTAAAATATTCCCCCTTGTGATGTGGAATTTAGTCATGTTCAAATAGAAATGATTTTAAAACATGATAATATAATATAGGTTTTGAAGGTTTCATAAAGGCTTAATAATTTTAATAAGATAAACATAAAATAACCATATATTCAAGGTGAAATATATATTGGGTCATCTACACCCTTAGTATCATTTTTTAAATCACCTTTGGGTCATTATGAGGTCAGAATATAAAATGTATATTTGTAATATAATTATTTTTTTCATGAAAATTATACCATTTCAAAAAATTATAAAAAACAACTATTTGATAATTTGGACTTGATGATTGGAAAAAAATTTATTTTATCAAAATAATTTTCTAATCATGCTATCTTTTACTTGTGAAACAGTAATTTAATTATTTTGAAAATTTATGGGATTTTTTTGGACAAAAACACGCATAGAAACCTTATAAAAATTAATTTTTTCTTGATAAATATAATAATATCATTTATGTTTAATAAAAATTATTTAATAAAAATCATTTATTAAACTAATTTTTGTAAAAAAAATCCATTAAATCATCAAAAGAAATTTTGTTATTGAAATTTCATATTACCCAAAAATAGATTTTTTGTTTTATCATATCAGAATCAAAATACATTATAATGTACCCTTAATAATAAGTAAATATTACGTTTATTATATTTCAAATAAAATATTAATATTCTTCTTATTAGGGTGTTGAAACATATCAAATAATTACCCTAGAAAACACATTGAGGGTAAGGTATGTGATGTTGACACTTCAATTGGGTGGTTTGGTGTACATGGTTTGAGTTGTGATATTAATGTGATTGAACTTATCCCATAAAAAGTTTCACTCATGCTTTAATTGTTGGATCTCAAAATTGTGTTGTTCAATATAAAATTGTAGATATCCAGTCTCCCACATAATCTTCATGGGCTTTATAGAGTAGAATCATATAGGTTGGGACTATTTCCTCTTTCTTTTAAGTTAATTAGATTTATCATAACCCTATATTTATTGTAATCTTGTCATCAATATTAAACATCTATATTTTCAAGGGCTACAAAGATTAACTGAATTTTATATCTGATATTATATTAAAAAACCAAATAAGATCATATATTTTCTCATACCATAACATACAATTGGAAACTAAATTAAATCACAATTTTAATTTTAATAATAATAATTTGGTACATTACATGACATACAATTAGATTTGAAATTTTTTTTTTTAATATTATATGAGATTTTAAATATTCAATATGGAACTTGGAATTAAATTAGGAATTATATTTTATATATGTTTAGTTTTTTATTTAAATTGATTTAATCATATTTTTGAAATTAAATACAGATTTAAAAATTAATTGAATATGATTTTAAAGCGTGGAAATAGATTTTATATTGAAAAAAATCAAAATTATTTATTGGTTTATTTAAATAAATTTGGAATGAATTTAATAGTATTTATTTAAAAAATGAAATACTGATTTTTATTTTTGTATCATTGTATTAATTTAATATAGAAAAATAAGAACTGAATAATTTTTTTTCAATTAAAAAAAATACAGAGGCATGGACTAACTATGATCCAAACAATTACTATTCCTAATGTAGACCCCATTCATGATTACTACACAAGTGATCATTCCCTTACTAACTACATCCCTGAAAATATTTAAAATTCACTGCAGGAACACTCATGTTCACATTAACTGATCGCAATCCACCCCATACATTTTATGAGTAGTTCTCATAGTAGCATCCAACTAAATCTGAGTTCCACTACTACCAAATTACCATTATTCAATAGTCTACTAGCCTACCATTACCTCATCAACACTTAATATTAATACATCCCTCAACTCAATTCTCTCCATCTTCTTTACCAGTTATCAACTTCTCATTTAATGTCCCTTTTTATATGTTGTCGTAAACAAACCCACATAGATGGAAAACATGAGCCACTATCATTCTGCCACCCAAGTGAAGAATTAAATTGTACCACATCTAAGAATAAGAATGTTTTTTTGGGATAAATAAACCAAAAACCATTATTAAGTTTTACAACTAACAAAATTCAAAAAATCCACATTGTATCTTTGAGCAATGTCTCCAAAAGAGCCTGAAGCTGAATGCAGCACCAGTCCAAATTCCATGATGTTGACACCCACCCTTGAGCTCACCTAATTCTGGTCCATTATTGAGAATAATAGACATTTTTAGAGTCCATCAATTTGATTCCCCCTTATTCACATCACTGAAGAGAATAATATCCCCGGAAGAAGAAATGGGAAAACATAACAAAAATAAAATAATGACAATAATAATAATTAATATATTGGTTTGTGATGTTAAAAAATGATTAATAAATAAATAAATAAATAAAAATATTATAATAATATGTATATAAATATATACAAATATATAATAATATATAATAAATTACTAAATAAAATTATGTATTTTTATATATATAGGTTCTAAGGCATGTATCCCATATATAGTGACATCTTAGGTCCAATACATGCTTCTATATTCTCAACCACTTTCAATGGAACAATTTACAAATCACCAGATAAATTTTATCATCCATTATCTTCCTTATAGAAAACATGTATTTACATTTTTTTGTGATGCACTAAAGCACTTCACCATTTGATTATAGTTAAATTGACAATGGGAGGGACCCAAATTTGTTATTCTAATCTGAGTTGGATGTGTGTCAATCATTCCACCATGATAAAGTCACCACTCGAATGTAAATAGAAATACATTCCTGAGGAATTTAATGATTCCCATGAACCTCATGTGGATATTTTATAGAGCACACCAAGGAACTCTGATTTCCCATTATATTTATCACTATTTCATTAGGATTGGGTGGGACAATTGCAACACCCCAGGTAAATAAAGAATATGAAATTTTTATATTTATCCATATTTGTGAATAAAATATTAATATTACTTTAAAGGGGATGCTATGCTCGATGGTGTACCCAACACGCAACAACATCTTTCTTGGGAATCTTACATTGCACTCTAATAATAAAATAATATTATTTTAAATGGTAGATAATGCCTAGCTGTTGTAATGGCGGGAATGAACAGAACTAACTACAAAACGATTATATATGTTTGTCAAATATTTTTACTCTTTAAAATAAATTTTGGAGGATTAAAAATGCGAATGAATCCAATTTTAAGCGTAGAGATTATAATATTCTTTAAAAGGTCGATTAACTGCCTTTTGAAGGAGAACCTCTTTTAAATACACTTTTTGAAAATTTTATGTGTTATATTTGACAAAATAAAATTCTTATTTAGAATCGGGACATCAAAATTTACTTTGTGTAAATTTTTGGTATCTTTCCGATAAAGTTCATTTTTTAATGAATAGTGAAAATGATTTATTTTAATTCAAAACATCTTTTTAATCTAATTTATTTATATGAAAAGATTATCTTTTGATTTTTTTTAAAGTAAAATTATAATATATTTTTACCATTTAATCCAATAGTGGTCTTTGTATTTAATTTCACTTTGAAATTGGACTGAAACTATTGTCAATCTTTTGATACTTATTGTTTCATAAAAACACGCTATTTTCTCTGACAGGGGGAATTAATTTTTAAATTAATTAATTAAACATATATGTTTATAATTTTTTAAAATAGAAATCATTTTTGAATTCGGAATATCAAATATAGCTTAGGGTGATGTTTTGGTTTTTTTCTGGAAAACGTCAATTTTTGATGAATAGTGAAACCACTAAGTGGTACTTAAGAAACCAATTATTCGTTTTAATAAAATTTTACCACCTCTGTGTTTTGAATTTAAAAAATTCGACATACATGGTTGTCATTAAGAAGTAAAATTTGGTTTAATGAGATTAAATTTATTTTTTGATGAATAGTAACTTTTATGTTTTCAATCGTGATTAGAGGTAATTAGTGTAGTTTATGGTAAAAATAATGTTTTAATAATATTATATGAGCATGAAACATGTCCTACCCTCATTGGATATGTCATGGAAGACCGAGAAAATCCATGGGTCAACTTGGGGACCCCATGGAGCCACTTCGGTTGGGAAATGACATAAATAACATTTTATTTAATGTTAAAAGTAAAAATGACACAAACATGAGATGTTTTACTAAAACAATGTTTTCATGGGGTTATACAAGTCAGATTTTTGACCATAAATTTTTATTAGGAATATGAAAATATTTCCTACATCATGATACTTTTTTATAATTTTTAGACTTTAAATATATTAAATTATATATGACATCATGGTGATGCAGCGATTACCTCATTAATAAAGGATTTAAATAAAATGAAAATATAATGTAAAATATATGACCAAAACATGTCAAAAACCTATTGGATGGGTATATTTCGAACCCTTATCACCTTACCCTAGAATTATATTAATGTGGGACCTTTTAAATCCGAAACTCATTTTAAAATAAAGGAACATTTCTTTACATTACAAGAGTGCCTCTCCTCTCCTCTTATAAAAGGCCCCCACATCTACCTCCTTACCCACAGATCCTAAGCCTTTGGCTCGGCCAACCCCTACCCATTGTGTATCTCCACATCCCTCTGTAACTCCTTGAAGCCTCAATTTGAACTGAAGTCTTCACAAGGAAGCCTTTGTGCTCAATCCAAAGGGAGTTACCCGATTTTAAGGTAATGTCTTCACTTGAGTCCTTTTGTTTTATTTTTCTTCTCCAACCCCATAAAATCTTTTTATTAATTTCTTTTGTAACACCTTCAGTATATTAAATATACTAGTATGCTTTTATAATTTTTATTCGAGCTAAACTTACACACACCTTCGTCTAATGGTTAAAGAACATATTGTTTCTGTGGTAGGCGATTTTCTGCCTCATGAAATGATGATTGTTCATTATTCTTTTAACACCCTTGAAGGTGGCCATTATGATGTCACTGTATTTTATATATGATATATATGGTATTTATGTTTACTATATTCTTCTTCATTTTATATTTAAATCATACCTTTATTCTGTTCATGTTGTGTAAATGCGATAATTTCATATGAGGAAGTGTGGACTACCTCCCCCTCAAGAGATGTGACTCGTACATGCAATACATGAAATGTATAAAGAATGAAATTAATGACCAAATGTGACCTATATAACATATATAATATACAGGAATTAATATATATATATATATCATTTAATTTTAATTCCATTAATATGATAAAAAAATTTAAAGTTGCGTTAATGTGTACGTACGACCTACCGTCTCCATGAACGGTGCATTTCATTTTTTATCTCCAAATGATATGGAATAGTATAAAATGAATATGTACTGGATATATATGATATTTTAATCATTAATAATATTATGGAAATTATTTATTTATAACTACATGGGAAATCATTTTTCAAACAAGTTCATTTTTGACTCATGTACCAAACATCGACAAAAACGTCTGATATGAACTAACCTTATTAAAAAATTATTATAAAATTATGATATGTGATATGAACTGAATAATAATATTTAAAGGTGGTCCTTAGGAAATTATAAATAGAACAAAGTTTTTTATTCAGGAATATAAATAAACGAACAAGACAAGTCAGATTTGAGGTAAGGGATCCTACTCCTCTCTTTCTTTTTAAGTACACTCCTTTATGTCGTTACTTTTAAAGATCATCTTTCTTGTTATTGGGATATTATTTTATATTAATATTACTATAATTTTTATGTTCATATTATGAGAGACCCTATTCTTTCTCATCAATCCATTTTAGATGTTTTGAGTGGCGCTGTTAGGCTGCCGAATTTTCATAAGGGATCCAACCTCTCTCTTTCTTTTTAAGAACCCTCTTTTATGTAATTTATTTTAAGCTCATATTTTGTATGATTGGGATGTTATTTTTTTACTCCTACTATACTTATTTTTTTTCATACGATTGGAGATCGTATTTTCTCTCATCAATCCATTTTGGATGTTTTGAGTGGCGACGTTAGGCTGCCGAATGTTCGCAAGAGATCTAACCTCTCTCTTTATTTTTAAGTACTCCCTTTTATGTCATTTATTTTAAGCTCATAATTCTTATGTTTGGGGATGTTATTTTATATTAATAATACTGTAATTCTTATGGTCATAATATCAGAGACCCTATTTGATCTTATAAATCCATTTTTGGAAGTTTTAAGTGGAACCATTAGGCTGCCTAGTTTTCGTAAGGGATTTTTCATCTCACTTTTAGTCCCATGAGATTTATGATACATTTTCCACCATTTCCTTTGAGTGGTGTATATACTTCCCATTATTATACTCTTTGTGTAGTATAATTTCATTTATGGGTATTTACATATTTATTGTATGACCCTTCTTCAATGGGGTGTACGTTTCGAAAGTTACCCAAGTCGGTAAGGGAACCTTTCACCCTCCTCTTTTTAAAAGACTTATTTTATTATGTCTTTTAATTCAGATACTATTATGTTGGGATATGTTCTTATATATCCTTATTGATGTAAATTTTACGACCAAGTGATGAGATACCCTTTTTATCTCTCATTAACTATTTTTCTGAATTTGGAAGTGATGCCGTTAGGCTGTCGAATTTTTGCAAGGGAACTTCTGAACCCAATTTTGATTATTTGGGATAATCCTGTACACCTTGAATATGTCCTTCTATGATTATTTGTGAATGTCCTAAGATTTTTTTACACTTAATACCCACTTATATTTCATGTATTCGTTAGTCACACATAATGATGTAACTGATTTATCCATAATCCAAAGATATTGTCTTTGTATGGGTCTTCGTCTCAATCTCCTTTCATTGAGACATATTTTGTTCTATACACAACTTTCTTTTAAATGGTGTATAAACCCCTTTGACTTTTATGTTTATCCAAAAGGAATCTTTTTTATATGAAGAGTTTTAAAAAATGATAAAAGGGAATGTTTTTTTCATACATATGCGGTGACAACGACATCTCCCCCGCCATGACCATTATTTGAGTTTCGGATTCCTCTACAAGCCATACCTTTTTTTAAAAAGAAAAATAAATATCATTTTTTACTTTTATTTCATATTTGTATTGAAAATGGTCTTCATAAGGTTTTTTATATCAATGTGTTTTATTGATATCTTGTGATTGAAATGTGGAAATGTTATGTTTCATTTATGCATGTATTATGTGGTATGATTATGTTATGGTTCTTGGGCATTGTTATGAAGACGGGTGGTTCTGTAATAAACTATGGGGGGTGAGACCGATATAGCTCTCCAATGCATTGGGTATCGTGAAGGAGTGAAACATTAAGGTATCTCCTAAGCGATTTAGGGAATATACTTTGGGGGGTATTCCAAACGTAACCAAGAGGGTTACTCCCTACGTAAGAATGTTATGAATGCCTCATGTTACCTTTTATATCTTATGATTTCAATGATTTATTCATGATTTGGTGATGTAAGTTAAAGTGCCTATGTTTTATTGGTAAATTATGATTTCTTTCTTATGTATATATGAACTCATGTTTCTTTTCCTTATTTTTATAACCCTTACTGAGCTTTTTATGCTCATCCCATGTATTTTTTTGAAATGTTTTTCACTGGTCAAGGGAAAGGTACATGATATGATGATAGTGTCAAGGAAGTGTCAAGAAAGAATCCATGATTTATTTTTAAATATGTTTCCGTTGATGGGAAAAAATGAATACTATCTTTTATGTAACCACTTTGTTTAAATGTGGAATGTAATGCAAGTTTTATGATCTAATTATCTAAAACTCTAAACCTGAAACGATCCTCAACGTGTAATCTTGTAATAACTCAAGATTAAGTAAGGTTTAAGGATGGGGCCTTATAGTTGGTATCATAGGTTGGTTTAGACAACTTTAGGGATTAGGAGTTTTTGTTAGACACATGATTAGTCCCTATATCTATTATTTCAGTTAAATCCTTGTTTTATAACTTTTCTCAGGTCAAGTAACATCGGTTACGAATGGAAGGAGAAGGATCTCAAACGACATTCCTATCTCTTTCTGATGACATGCTTGCAATAATTATTGAAAAGTCATGTTCGGATGATTGTGAATCATTTTATAGCATACAACTCATTTTCAAGCAGTTGTTTGAGATATCAAACACCTCCACTATACCTTGTTATCATCGTGGATCATGTGTTGTTTTCTAGACAAATACTATTTTCACAATATTCTCATATTTTCATGAAAGGTAAATGTTATCAAGGTATTTTCAAATATTTTACCTTATCATAGGAATTTGAAGTATATTATAATTTTAAAAATGGTGCTGAGGAAGGAGGCCCTTGTGCAACCTATTTATATTTGCTTTTAAAATATAGTCTCTCATCACACACTTGTGGTATTTTAAAAGGACCAATAATAGAAAGTTTCAACTCAAATTCTGTCCGACTATTTTATAGAAATCATGTTTTATCAGATGTTTTGTAATTATATGTCATACATGATTATTTTCCAAAACAGTTTTTCTATGAACACCCATATGACCAATGTTGTACAAGGTGTATTTGGATAGAGGAAGCAAATGATTTTGAAGGATATCTAAATCATTGTTGTAATGCATGGGACTTATACCTATGTGAGCAAGATGACTAAGAAACTAAGTGGATTCCATGATCAAGGTATGATGTTATTCAATTTGGGAATCGTTTTATATTATCTTATAGTGGTGAAATAAGACTTCAAGAATTAATATGTTGAGATCATAACGAATTTGGATGAAAATGAGAGTTATATGGAAACTATTGAGGTTAAAACATGTTAGGGTTATTTTTTGAGTTTTCTAAAAAGGACAACACGCAGACTGTGTGACAACCCGTCACGTTGGACAAAGCTGTGGGAATCGAACTCACAACCAAAGTGTGACTGGTAATTATCGCCTCCCACAAGACTACATGATGTCCCTGGTTAGTTTGACTGATTTTTTTAGTTAGATGATTTTAGGAATTATGAGTGAGTTGATTTTGGGTTTTCTATGGAAATTTATTAACCTATCATGGAGGATATGTGATTAAGTTAATTAATTTTCAATACGAGACATTAAGAGAAACTAATGTTGTTTGGAGATAAATGTTACGATTTAACATGGAAGACTATGTGACTAAATCATTTAAATATTTGGTTTCAATCTTAGTTTGGTTTACTTTGAAAATTTTATGGACAAATTGTTTATCGAATAGTCCTCGTTGAACTTTGGGTTTTGTTAGAAAAATTTTGGGGATTAAGAATAGATTTTCTTTTTATAAAGGGTTATCCTTTTCTGGATTATCTGATCTTGTACTGACCTTTTTGGTTTTGGTTTTTGTTAAATTCTAAATACATGGGAAGTATATAGTTCTCCTTTGTGGATTAGGTGATTCTCTATAAGTTGATTATAGTACTCTTAATGTGAACAAGTCTTCCTAAATACTCATCTTTTGGAGAAAATATGAGATTGTGTAAGGAATCTAATAAAAGTTTAATGTCAACAAGATAAGTGATTATGTTTCTTTATGAATAAATTCCTCAATAAAAAGTAACTTACAACAAAAATGTCGTCTATTAATTTTTCCTACTGGGGAATCGAATACCGTTTAACCCATCACAAGTTTGTGATTTTCTTGTGGTTAACTTTCTCCTAAACAGGTTTTCTATCACACTCAATCAGAACATGACCCTATGTTTTCTCCTCCATGTACATGTTTCCTACATGGAATCCTAGTATGGGATAACCCGGGATACCTCTGTACTTATCTTTCTATATTTTAAAGTGATTTTTTTACCAACTCTTGTTCTGATGTGGGGCTTTCAAAGATGTTTCGATGCCCAATTTTAAAATTGCGAGGACGCAATTCCCAAAAGGGGGGAAGGATGTAACACCCCAGGTAAATAAAGAATAGGAAATTTTTATTTTAATCGATATTTGTGAATAAAATATTAATATTACTTTAAAGGGGATGCTTTGCTTGATGGCGTACCCAACACGCAACAACAAGTTTCTTGGAAATCTTACATTGCACTCTAATAATAAAATAATATTTTTTTAAATGATAGTTTACCCCTAGCTGTTGTAATGGCGGGAATGAGCAGAACTAACTACAAAATCATTATATATGATTTTAAAATATTTTTACTCTTTACAATAAATGTTAGAGGATTAAAAATGCGAATGAATCTAATTTTAATCATAGACATTCTAATATTCTTTAAAAGGTTAATTAACCGCCATTTGAAGGTGACCCTCTTTTAAATCCACCATTTGGAAATTTTATGTGTTATATTTGACAAAATAAAATTCTTATTTAGAATTGGGACATCAAAATTTACTTTGTGTAAATTTTTGGTATCATTTCGATAAAGTTCATTTTTTAATGAATAGTGAA
This sequence comes from Viscum album, assembly GCA_963277665.1. Taxonomy (NCBI): domain Eukaryota; kingdom Viridiplantae; phylum Streptophyta; class Magnoliopsida; order Santalales; family Viscaceae; genus Viscum; species Viscum album. The sequence continues at coordinate 693,159,693 of OY728120.1, read as the reverse complement.
AATGTTGTATTTTAATTCAAAGACTCTTTGTAATCTAATTCATTTATATGATTAGATTAACTTTTGAATTGTTTTTAAAGTAAAATTAAATTATATTTTTACTATTTAATCCAATAGTGGTCGTTGGAATTAATTTCACTTTGAAATTGGACTTAAACTAGTGTGAATCTTTTGATACTTATTGTTTCATAAAAACATGCTATTTGCTATGACAGTAGGAATTAATTATTAAATTAATTAATTAAACTTATATGTTTTGAATTTAGTAAAATAGACATAATTTTTGAATTCTGAATATCAAATATTGCTTAGGGCGTGGTTTTGGTTTTCTTTTGGAAAACTTCAATTTTTGATGAATAGTGAAACCAGTAAGTGGTACTTAAGAAACAGATTTTTTGTTTAAATGAAATTTAACCACCTATGTGTTTTGAATTTCAAAAATCTGACATACGTGGTTTTCATTAAGAAGTAAAATTTGGTTCAAAGGTATTAAAATAATTTTTTGGTAAATAGTAACTTTTATGTTTTTAATCACGATCAGAGGTAATTAGTGTAGTTTAAGGTAAAAATAAGGTTTTAATAATACGAGATGAGCTTGACACAAGTACTACCCTCATTGGATATGTCATGGCCGACCATGAAAATCCATGGGTCAAATTGGGTACCCCATGGAGCAACTTTGGTTGGGAAATGACATAAATAACATTTTATTTAATGTTAAAGAAAAAATGACACAAACATGAGATGTTTTACTAAAACAATTTTTACATGGGGAAATAAAAGTCAGATTTTTTACTATAAATATTTATTATAAAGATAAAACGATTTCCTACATCATGATAGTTTTTTTATAATTTTTAGACATTAAATATATTAAATTATTTATGACATCATGATGATGCACCGATTACCTCATTAATAAAGGATTTAAATAAAATGAAAAGATAATGTAAAATATATGACATACACATGTCCAAAACCTATTGGATGGGTATATGTCTAACCCTTATCACCTTATCCTCGAATTATATCAATTTGGGACCTTTTAAATGCAAAACGCTTTTTAAAATAAAGGAACAATTCTTTACTTTCCAAGAGTGCCCCTCCTCTCCTCTTATAAAAGGCCCCCCACCTCTACCTCCTTACCCACACATCCAAAGCCTTTGGTTCGGCCGACCCCTACGATATTGTATCTAAACATCCCTCTATATCTCTTTGAAGAATCACATTGAGCATAAGTCTTTCCAAGGAAGCCATTGTGCTCAAACAAAAGGGAGTTACCCGATTTTAAGGTAATGTCTTCACTTGAGTCAATTTGTATTATTTTTCTTCTCCAACCCCCTAAACTCTTTTTATTCATTTCATTTGTAACATATCATGTATATTCAATATACTAGGATGTTTTTATAATATTTATTCGAGTAAAACATACACACACCGTCGTCTAATGGTTAAAGAACATACTATTTCTTTGGTTGGAGATTTTATGCCTCACGAAATGATGATTGTTAAATATTATTTTAACAACTTTAAAGGTGGCCATTATGATGTCACTGTATTTTATATATGATATATATGGTATTTATGTTTACTATGTGCTTCTTTATTTTATATTTAAAACATATTTTTATTCTTTTGATGATGTGTAAATGCGATAATTTCATATGAGGAAGTGTGGACTACCACCCCCTTAAGTGATGTGACTCGTACATGCAATACATGGAATGTATAAAGAATGAAGTTAATGAAAATATGTGACCTATATGAAATATATATTATACTGTAATTATAATATATATATATATATATATCATTTATTTTTAATTCCATTAATATGACAAAAAAAATGAAAGTAGCGTTCATGCGTACGTACGGCCTACCGTTTCCATGAACGGTGCTTTTCATTTTTTTTATCTCCAAATGATAGGGAATAGTTTAAAATGAATATTTACTGAATATATATGAAATTTTAATCATTAATACTATTCTGGAAATTATTTACTTATAACTATATGGGCAATAATTTTTCAAACAAGTTCTTTTTTGACTCATGTATCAAACATCAGAAAAAACGTTTGATATGAACTAACCTTATTAATAAATTATTATGATATTATGATATGTGATATGAACTGAATAATAATATTTAAAGGAGGTCCTTAGGCAATTATAAATTGACCAATGTTTATTATTCAGGAATTTAAATAAATGAACAAGACAAGTCTGACTTGAGGTAAGAGATCATTCTCCTCTCTTTCTTTTTAAGTACACTCCTCTATGTCATTCCTTTTAAAGATAATATTTCTTGTTATTGGGATATTATATTATATTACTCTTACTTTAATTTTTATGTTCATATGATGAGAGACCCTATTCTCTCTCATCAATCCATTTTTGATGTTTTCAGTGGCGCCGTAAGGCTGCCGAATTTTGGTAAGGGATCCATCCTCTCTCTTTCTTTTTAAGAACTCTGTTTTATGTCAATTATTTTAAGCTTATCTTTCTTGTTATTGGGATGTGATTTTAAATTACTCATACTGTACTTATTATGTTCATATGATGAGAGATCGTATTTTCTCTCATCAATCCATTTTGGTGGTTTTGAGTGGCGTCGTTAGGCTGCCGAATTTTCGAAATAGATCTAACCTCTCTTTTTCTTTTTATGTACTCTCTTTTATGTCATTTCTATTAAGCTCATCTTTATTATGTTTTTGAATGTTCTTTTATATTACTCATACTGTACTTCTTATGGTCATATTATGAGAGACCCTATTTGATCTCATAAATCCATTTTTGGAAGTTTTAAGTAGCGTCGTTAGGCTGCCGAGTTTTCGTAAGGGGTTTTTCATCTCACTTTTAGTCCCATGAGATTTATGCTACATTTGACACCATTTCCTTTGAGTGGTGTATGTACTTCCCATTATTATACTCTTTTTGTAATATAATTTCATTTGTGGGTATTTACATATTTATTGTATGATCCTTCTTCAATGGGGTGTATGTTTCGAAAGTTACCCAAGTCGGTTAGGGAACCTTTCACCCTCCTCTTTTTAAAAGACTTATTTTGTTATGTCTTTTAATTCACATACTATTATGTTGGGATATGTTATTATATATCCTAATTGATGTAAATTTTATGACCAAGTGATGAGATACCCTTTTTGTCTCTCATCAACTCTTTTTCTGAATTTGGATGTGACGCCGTCCGGATGTCGAATTTTTCCAAGGGAACTTCTTAACCTAATTTTGATTATTTGGGATAAACCTGTACACCTTGAATATGTCGTTATATGATTATTTGTGAATGTCCTCTGATTTTTTTACACTCAATACCCATATATATTTCATGTGTTCATTTTTCACACATAATGACGTATCTGATTTATCTATAATCTAAGGATACCGTCCTTGTATGGGACTTCGTCTCATTCTGCTTTAATTGAGGCATATTTTGTTTTATACACAACTTTTTTTATACAGTGTATAAACCCCTTTTACTTTGATGTTTACCCAAAAAAGAATCTTTTTTATACGAAGCGTTTTACAAAACGATAAAAGGGAATGTTTTTTTCATACGTATGCGGCGACAACGACTTCTCCGCCGCCAGGAACATTATTTGAGTTTCAGCTTCCTTTACAAGCCTTACCTTTTTTTTAAGAAAAATAAATACCATTTTTTACATTTCTTTTATTTTTCTATTGAAAATGGTTTTCATAAGGTTTTTTATATCAATGAGTTTTATTAATATCATGTGGTTGAAATGTGGTAATGTTATGTTTCCTTTATGCATGTATTATGTGGTATGATTATGTTATGGTTCTTGGGCATTGTTATGAAGACCGGTGGATCCGTGATAAACTAAGGGCGTGTAAGCCCGATACAGCTCTCTAATGCATTGGGTAACGTGAAGGAGTGAAACGTTAAGGTTTCTCCGAAGAGATTTAGGGAATATATTGTGGTGGGTATTCCAAACGTAACCAAGAGGGTTACTCCCTACGAATGAATGTTATGAATACCTAAAGTTACCTTTTATGTCTTATGATTTCTATGATTTATTCATGATTTGGTGAGGTATGATAAAGTGCCTATGTTTTATGGGTAAAGTATGATTTCATTCTTATGAATATATGAAGCCATGTTTCTTTTCCATATTTTTATAACCCTTACTGAGCATTTTATACTCATCCCAAGTTTTTTTTGAAATGTTTTTCACAGGTCAAGGGAAAGGTAAATGATATGATGATAGTGTCAAGGATGTGTCAAGAAAGAATCCACGCTTTATTTTTAAATATGTTTCCGTTGATGGGAAAAAGTGAATACTATCTTTTATGTGACCACTTTGTTTAAATGTGGAAGGTAATGTACGTTTTATGATCTAATTATCTAAAACTCTAAACCTGAAAAGATCCTCAACGTGTAATCTTGTAATAACTCAATATTATGTAAGGTTTAAGGATGGGGCCTTATAAAGATTCTCATTCACACTCGATCACTCTTGAAGGGTTCCCTCATTCCCTATTGGTTGAGATTCATATTTTATTTTAAATTTCCATTGTAATAACTTTAGTGATTGAAGACTAGGTGATTTGTGGTCGTGATAAGTAGAATTATCCCATTATCCCTATTGATAAATTCTTATTATTTGGGTATCCTTTGTATTCCAATATAGATATTATTAGTATTAAACAATATCATATTTATTATAGTTATAATGTTTTTATTTCATATAATTGTTATCAATATTTCACATGCTTTCCAATAAAACATAGATCACTATATACAATTACACAAAGTGAAATAATTTGGGGGAGATTGAATATATCTAATCACCATTGAATCCAACGATAGTTTATACAATGATATATTTATTTCTCCATATATAAAAAAATATCCAGATAAATATAATCAATGATATTTCAATTTGTTTAACGATTAATTGAGAATATTTGAATAGCGATTCAATAAAAAAATGATGAGATAATACAAGCTGAGTCTACTTCTCACCAAATTTATTTTCAAACATAAAAATTTCAACCACTATTTTCAACAATTTAAAACCCTCTAAAAAAATCATTTAACACACCCAGAACATTGTCTTCATGAATGAGAACCTCTTCCCACTTGAATTCATTTTTCTTGGGTACATATATTCATTTTATTAAATACCCCATGACTGTCAAATATCAAAATACCATTTTCATTTTAAAAATAATTAATTAAAATATAAAAATTTCTAAAATATATTATTTTTTAATTATAGATGAAATATTGTAAATGATACTATTAGTTAGAGTTAGTATCTCAAGATGGTTGGGTAATTGAGTACCCAACAAATATTTCTATATAAAAGACATTTAAATACAATCCCCTAGTGTTATTAAAAACTCCAAGTTAATCAAAATAGTATATCGATATAACTTTTGATATTTTAAAATATTTCTCAATGATTTATTAAGTCCTTGGTAAAACAATTATGAAAACTACATTAAATTTTCAAATCATGTTACATAATCAATAACTTATATAAAAACTAATTATGAAAAAACAATTATGTGGTGGTATATTTTCAATTTAAATTAGATTATGTTTAAATTTTATTAAAAAAATAAAACAAAACACCTCACTTAATAAAATACTAGAGGTTTAGTATCAAATCGGTACATAATCCTCTTCACATAGAAATACCCTATAGACATGTAGATTGTATAAAATAATATATGATCCAACACCTGGATTGGGTATACAATAAGAAATTGGTTATGGTCACACATAACCTATTATACAATAACCATGTGAATTAAAAGACACCAGACATGCACTGACCTATTCCACAACAAGTGGGAAAAATTTATAACTATATTTTGGGAACAAAATAGGTATATTACTATTAAATATTATTAGACAATGTTCATGTTATAAATACAGAGTAAAACACAAACTTTATTTAATATAAAATGTAATAAACAAAAAGTGAAAAAATTATGTAAATCATTTGTTGTTTCTGGGTTAGAAAACCTTTACTTATTTTGACATGTGGATTTTAGCCTAAAATAGAGGATTTTAGCCTGAAATAGATCTAGAGTCATGTTTTTTGAGATTTATAGTAGAAAATATTTCCATAATAACTTTCTAATGAATATATAGGATGTTTTATTGATGTTAAATGTGGTTCAATTATTCTACATTTGATCAGTTGAAATTATACTTCATGTAAGTAAAACTTTACTAAAATCATCTTTTGATCTTAAAATGTCCATCTCTATCTCTATGTGTGTCTATATGTTTCTCAGTTCATATTTATTACATACACATAAGTGAGTATACTTCCTCTTTTAATAGAAACATGATGGAAGAATCATATAGATCATTGCACCTCATATGTAATAATAAAAAAAACATTAATGTATCCGTAAAAAAAGTAAGAATAATTATTTAAATAAGTCACCACATTAAATTTGATAACATATCCATTAGAAATATTTAGTTCAAAATAAATATAATTAGTGGCATTGATTCTTTTGGAATGGGGATATAATCTCAGGTGGTGAAGTAGGTTGTTGTTGTTTCAAGCTAGCAGTGACTTATGGTGGTGGTGAATCATTCCAATATTTTTTCAAATTTCTTTTTTGATGGAAGATCATCTTCAATGATGAATACTCTCTAGATTTATGAATTATTGACACTTACCCAAATTTTAATTTTGGTGGTGACTCATCTTTGATGGTAGTTATTTTCAAAAAAAAAATTAAAAATTTGTTCAACACTAATCCATCCTTCTATGGTAGGTTTTCTCCATACTTTGACAAATATTCATTCTAACAGTCCTATATAGTTGACAGTGGGTCATTCCGATATATTCCAGATTTTTTCCAATCAAACTTTTATTATAAATTTCACTTATAAAACATAAAACTCATAAATATCACCATAAAAATTATTTTTTTTATCATTTAAATAAGGGATCTAATTGATTCATTAAATCATTTAGCCTTTATGAAGCGATAAAAGTACTTTTAGGCTCTAATACTAAAAAAAATTATTTTAATCTAGTAATAAAAAAGTAACTCATTCAGAAAATAACAGAAAATTTATTTTTATGTTTTTTTAATAAATTAAAACCTGGGTAAAAATTAATTTCCCCAATTATTTGAGAATATATAAATAATTCTTGAAGACATTAATATAAAATGTATACATCGAAGAAATAGATTCATGAATAAATATGAAATAATGTGTATTATTATTAAAAAAATTATTCATTATTTTATACAAAAAATATTGTAAAATATACTATTACATGAAATTCATGTTATTATTTTGTGTTTAATAAAATAATAATTTTTCATTATATAAGGATCATATAATTATTCTGAATGGAAATTCAAGTATAAATAATCCCAATTAAAATGTGATTGAATCACAAATCTCTTACCTCAAGTCTCCTATTAAGACATAAATGTGTGAAACTCATGTATAATATTGATAAATTTATTATAAATATATTCAATAACAATATTCATGCATAACATACAATTTAACATTCCATTAAAATTTCCAATTATTATTTTATTAACAATTCTTCCTTAAAATGGACATTCAGTTCAAAACTGGTACATTTCTCATGAAAATTTCAATTTGACGATTCTTGTACATACACCATAGTAATGGTCTCATCATGTATAAAATATTAATCATGAAATAATTATAATATTATTAATTATATACACTTTTAGAACAATTCCTAAAAATTTATAATGAAAAAATAAATACCATCATTTCATCCTCATAGTAGTTTGTATGTACTCACAAGTGAGGATTCCATTTATCGATGGATAAAACGACGGAAAAGATAATTTTAATTGAGAATATGATAATAATTATTTTATATTACATATTAAATATTTTCAATATAAATATAAATATTAGAATCCATGTAAATTAGAAATGAAAAAAAATCACATTGCTATATAGAGGTGGTAGTCTACATGTACACATGAGCAACAATACCGTTTCACAATGGATTGGACGGGGAAAAATAATGGTTAAGAAATAAAAATAATAACATGTTATTATAACATAGGTACATATTATATTAAATTGTAATGGATAATGTTGAATATTTTTAGGTAATAGAATAAATAAAAAAATGAGATCAGTTAAAACGATTACATCCTCATTAAGAGACTTCCATTCAATTTGATATTTAGGATCCAATGGATGGTGTTCAGAGGATAAAAAAACCTCTAGAAAATGTATATGGATTTATAGAAAAAAATTTCATAGTTTATGGTTGAGATATGTGGCTCATGATGGTGTGAAGAATATAGGATATTTGGTGTCCTTTTATAGTGAAGGAACAGAAATGCTGGCAATTAATTTAAATATTTAAATATAATAAAAAAATTAATTTAAAAGATTAAAAATGTGAAAAAAAACAAATATTAAATAGGGTAACTTCTAAATCTATTGAATCAATAAAATTTGGATAGGTTCATTTGTAATTTAGAACCTTACCATTTGGTTTAACCCCTCCGTCCACAAATTTTAATTTAATGTGTAGAAAGTACATTTTCAATAATGAAGTGTTATTGGTTTAATTATAAAGTAAAAATTTCTCTTAAATGGTAAATGGGTAAATTTTTTTACTATATAGAAATCCCATTATCCTCGTTCTATATTTTAATTATTTTTAAATTATTTAAAATATATTATTTAACATAAAATACCATAAAATAAATTTTATGAACTAATCACATATTTTGACTTTAAAGAAATAAATGTAGGAATTTCGGTTGAATATATACTATTAAATGATAAATTTAAAATAATTATTAACTATAAAATTTGGGTAACACAATAATGAATCTAGAAAATATTACATATCATGTTTTTAAAATAATTTACTTTGATTTTTCTAATACATTCCCAAGCACTATGAAAACATTGTGAAAGTAATTAAGGTAATTTTACAACCACAAAAAAATAAATTAAATTAAAATATTAAAAATAATTCACATATATTAAAGATATAAACTAATATTTTTTCATAATATCTATATATCCTTATGAAAACATATAAGTGAAATTAAATTCAGGGGAGTGACATTTTTGCTATATTTTCTTAACATAATATAATATAAAGTACATTATTAATGAAAAATAGAATCAAAATGGAACATATTAAAATATATAAGGGGTGATAGAATAATACTAATTATATTAATTTTATTCACTTTTATGGATGATATGTAAGCATTATTATATATTTTTAATCATGTTTATCCCATTTTTCACTTTACAATGGTAATAAATTATACCATATGTACTATTCATAATACCCAAAAATAATAGGGGCCTTTTTACCAAATTTTTACATCATTATTAAAAGTATTTATTCTATTTTTCATGATTAAATTCCTTAAAAAATTAAAAATTAATTTTTGATAAATGGCTGCAAAATATATTGAAAGTGTTTTTTTATAAAAATGTGTTTTATGAATAAAACAAGAACTATTCATATCCCAAGCATATGAAAAAATAATTAGATGTATGTTTAAACATTTTATAGAATATATAATCTATTTAAATAATTAAAATCAATTAAAAATAGGGGTAAATATATTTTAATAAAATAAAAATTTATTTCACCCAAAAATTGGGTTTTTATCAAAATGACTTTTTTTACATTAAAATGAATTTATCAATCAATAACTATGGAATTAATTAAATATGTATTTAAGAAATAATTTTTTATAATTTTTTTAGGCTTATTAATACACACTAGTAAAAGTGGTTGGTGATAAACCTCACATTAAATTATAATAATTAAATTGTATATCAATGTTTAATTAAGAATAGAGTTGCATGTAATGCAAGATATAAAAAAAATAACAATAATTTAATGATAAAAACCCATAAAATATTAGAATTTAAAATTCTAAAAACTAAAAATAATTTCCCCCTTTAAAAACTATTACGAAGATATAAACTGACAATATTTCTGCCTCATCAAATCCTTATGTTATCATATGCCATCTATTATTTTTTGTTTCCACCAAAACACAATGACCATGTGAGTTGGGTTGTTCTTAATGTTTTTTCACATTGATCCATAATCTCCACCGGTTGTTCCACATAAGTGATAATATGTTTTGGTGTCATGAAATCTTAGTTCAGTACATGTGAAGGATCATCTATGTGCTTCCTTGGGAGGGATATAGAACACGTCGTAAACTTGAGAGCGATTCAATGGAGGGCCATGTGATAAGAAATTGTCATAATATAATATGAAATTTTCTAGGATTGTTATTTATAGGGATAATATTTCCCTTTATTACAAATCTCACAATCAATTTCCATGTTTATATTAATAGTAATTCCTTATCACCATCTTCAAAATCTAGATCTCACTGATGATAATTAACATAACTGTTTTATAAACATTGAGATACCATGCATCCTTGTTGAATGGATATAAACATTTCTATAATTTCCTCATATATCTTTGGTCCTAATAGAGTTATTTCTAGAAAATTATCCCAACGACATAGAGTTATTCACCTTCTTATATAGATTGATTCAAAAACATCCATCTGAATTCTTGTGCGATAGTTAATGCTTCAAGAAAACTCGACTAGAGAAATGTTTCGATATAAACCACATTTATAATCCATATAATTGGATCTGGAAATATCTTCTAGGTTTGTAATAGTCTCTTCATATTTACCATATGAATGATGATGATATATGGTGCTTTAGTTCAACTTGGTACTTAATTTCTGCTGAATACTTCTCTGAAACTCTGAGGTTGTCCTCCTTATATGCCTATTTAATCCTCACATAGATAGATGGTTGAATTTTTATCTATGAAGTATATAATATATACCATTTAATCATGATTTTGAGGTATATATTTTTAAAATCTATAAATTTCATATTTTTTTCAGTCCTCATCATGGAAAAAATTGCATGGTCATTCTAACACCAAGAAGTAGCCATCTTGTTTTCCTTCAAAGTGTTGTAATGTATTGATAAATAATAATCATTAATCATATCCAACAATATTCTATTGAAGATATTCAATTCTTTCAATATCAATTCATTTTTTTTAATGATCCATATATATGTCACAATTTTCATCTTCAATACAATTCCTTCACCTGATTTATTAGAAAAAATGACTATTGCAAACTCCAAGTCACACGTCATGTAATTTTTCAGAAGAATTCTAATTTTTCGTTTGTTATAATATGTTATTATATAAATTTTTAATGATGAAACCTACCATCAACCTTATTCAATGCATCAATATAGATCAAAAACACTTCTCCACTGTTGGAAAAGGTGATCCTTGGTGTATTGACCAACCTTCATTTTAACTCCTTGATATCTTCAGAACATTTATATATCTATAGGAAATTTACATCCTTCCATGTTAACCTGGTTTTTAGAATATATAGTTGTGAGAAATTATTCACAAAGCCTAAATAATATATATTCAACCAAGAAAACTATGAATCCCATTTACCATGGTTGGTCTGGGACATTGTTAAATAACTTCCATCACGGAAGGGTATAATGATATACCCTGAATCAAAATTATATAAATCTAAAATGAATCATCATATAACCAAAATTCAATCTTGTTAAATTTGAAATACAAATAATCCTTTCTCAGGGTCTTCAACAGAATATTCAAATGATCATTATTCTCTTGATTAGTCTTAGAATATATAAGAATATCTCCTTTAAAGACCACCAAAATGCGATCAATGTAATATTTAACGATTGTATTCATTACATCAATGATGATAGTGGGGATCATTGGAATGTCCAAATGGAATTACAGTGAATTCATAATTCTCATACCTCATTATGATGGTATTCGTAACTATATCATCATTCTTAACCCCAATTTATGATATCTAAAAAAAATTAATATCGTAGAAAATTTTAGAGATATGTGAACTTGATCAAAACATTCATCAATATAGAGTAAAGAACACTTGTTCTTGATATAAGTATTGTTGAGTTCTCAATAACAAATTCCAAGATTCGTTAACCAATTTTTCTACTAAACTAAACAAAAAGGTAAACCCTATGGTGATGTACTCATGTATATGAATCCTTATCAAGATTCTCCTATACATTTTAATTCAATTCATATAACTATATTAGGTCCATTATATAAAGAGTCTTTGAAATATATGTAGCACTATGTATGAGTACAATTGAAAACTGAACATCACCATAAAAGGGAATACAATGAATGTATTCTATAAATATGTCATCAAAATAACAAATAATAGGGATATCTTAATGTTTTGATTCTCTCCAAACATTAGAGATAAATAACCCTCATTAATAGGATGTTAGACCCATATAATAGAAGTTAATTCCATTATATGTACAAAATTATTATCTCACTAAAATATGATCATAGGTAGACTATAACTATCAAACATGAAATCCCATTCTTACCAATTGATAGGTGCACTATATTGAGAGTTCCAATCCATTCCCTAAATCACATTGTATTCCACATGGGGGAGAATCATATGATTTGGAGGAAGTACATTCCCACACACTATTATCTTAGAGGATCTATATACTTGTGATGAAATGATCAAACCATTATTAATTTTTATTGAAAACCCAAAATATATTTGATGTGGTGTTTATATGATACCCTTTATAAATTCTTTAGACATAAAATAGTGGGTAGAGATATAATCAAATAAGACATTTGTTGTTATAGAGTGGATGGTTAGTGTTTATTTCATCATGTTGTTCTCTTTACAAGCATTAGTTACAAAAACAATGACCTACACTTTATCCTTTCTCTTAGGGGTTTTTGTGGCCTAAATTCCTTTTTAACACATTGATTTTGGTATTTATTAACATAATTACTAATTTAAATGCATATGGATCATTGTAGGTCATTTTTTGAATCCTTCTTCTCCTTTATTTCATTTGTAGACCTTTTAATTGATCATTAACATTCCTTGGATTGATTGATATATATTATATTATTGACGAACATCTCACTTCATATGTGATAATTTCCAAACTTCTTTTCCCCACATTTTTTGTGTATGGGTGGATGGTATTTCTTTCTTCTATGATATTTTCTATTTGGTTTTCCCTGAGGATCGATTTTTTATATTATTATTACTAAATGTTGAATAATAATTGGAGTTCCCACTCATTATTTCTACCATCAAAACACATTGAATGATATATTCATTGTTAATAATGTATTGTATGGGTAATGTTTATCAAAGACCTAGTTTCATGTTACTATAGAATCGATAAATTTGGCTCTAGGGTCGATGATAAAGCCAGAAGCATACATTCTACATCTTGTAAATATTATTTCATAGGTTCCAATGGATTCATCATCATTTTGTTTCATATTTATGAAGTAAATTTCCATCATAGAATAAAGACATCAATAAATTTATTTATTAAGAAATTACCTCCTAGACTCCTCCCATTCCATGGATTTTATTTCATCCTCTTACCTCATGTTATTAATAAGAGTCAAAATTTGATTGGATTAACCTTCCAAATGATCGACTACAAAGACAACTATCTCATGGTCTAATACCTGAATAATAGAAAATATATTTTCTATTGAATTGATCCATGGATCGACAACTAGTGATTAAAATACCCACATAAGGAAGTCAAATGTTATTGTATAAAATACTAAGTGGAATATTTCCCCCTCTATAGTAAATTTAGAATCTCAATATGGTTCACACAAATTCTCATAAAATTATAGATTTTATTGAAAATAGTGACAATTTACTACATCCCATATCCAAAACCATTTTGATTCTCAAAAGTGAATTCATTTCATTTGCCCGAAATTTCTATCTTCACTTGATTTCTCCTAGTCCATATTTTTACATGAACCCAAAAAATTGTGTAAATATAAAATATCAGTAATCATAGAAAACAATCATATTAATATAAAAAAAATTCTTATGATATCATAAATTATGAATCCTTCTATAAATACATGAAACTTTATTTACATATCATAACAATATGATTTATCAATGGGTTTCATAGGTTGTATCCTTTTATTAATCAGCATGGTTTATAAAGAGAATTTGATTTAACCAAATCATATAATTTGTGAGTGTCTATTATGGTGTGAAAATTTAGGCCCACTCATCATGAATCAGTGATGATCATGTTAATACCCAATTGACTCCTTTTTGTGTTTTTATCTTTAGGTGATGTTGTTCCATATCTACATCTATATTATAGTGTCCTGATAGAGATTCAAATTCTAGGAAAACCATATTATATTTCTATTAACATAAATAAGGATGTTCCCATATAACTAATCTTATCATATGTGTTCTCATTAAGGTTTTCCAATCCAAATCTGCATAAAAATTTCAAAATCAACATACGATAACAACTACAGAAACCATATTATAACATATCTAAATATTATATCATATTATATGAATATTCAATAAATATCATAATTATACATGGTAAAGGACTGTAATTGTTTAATATCTTCAGATACTCAATATAAAATCTACTTTTTTAATAAAATATCTTCAACATCTCTTATAAATATATTTATATTACAAACCTTCTATACATATCATACTTAGAATCTTCCATAAAAAAACAGTGAAGGAAAATACATGAAACTATGAGCTCATGTTATTATTAAGGTATGACATGGGAGATATAAATCATAATAAAATAATTCAATCATAATGTAATGATAATATAATCATGTTCATGTTTTCAATATAAAATATTCATACCCAAAACATATTATATCACGAACTCCAAAATCAATCCATATCTATATGAATTAATAATAATTACATCTAATTGTTAATCATCATTAAATATTCATAACACATGCAGGTGTCATTATAGTCATAATAAGTCATAATCTAATGAATAGATATTTTCAAAATCATTTACATACATAATATACTGAGTATATCTAGAAAAACTAATAATCACACATAAAAATGTAAATAAGTATATTCACAATCCTGTCTTCACGTTTTATTTTGATAATATATAGAATAATTACTAATGAATCATAAAAATATTAACCAAACTATTCACCATCATGTCTACACATTTTCTCGTGTTTATAACTATAAGAAATCAAACTCATTTATCAAAATGGGAATAAAGATATAATCAATCATTAATAAGGTCATCATCATTATCTAATGAGATATAAATATCACATTACCAAATTAGTTTTTGTGATATAAAATTCCAAAAAATCACATAATCACAATCTATTAAAATTAATTATATGATATCATTAAACATTCATCATATCATCATAGAATAACCCATGGAAAATAAATGAGTTTTAGAAACATATAATAAACATAATAATAAGACATACAATGAATGAATAATTATTGTATCATTTAATTACATCCACAGTAAATCATAAGTAACATCAATGAATGTTATCATAGATTAGAAATCTTTATTAAAGATCAATGAAATATTTCATAAGGAAAATAATATATTTTTTTTAAAATAACTTCCCTAAAGTCTGAATCAGGTAAAAATATTATGGGGAAAATATTCATCGAAATAATCCATGGAAAATGATAATTTAACTATAAAATAGTTGAGTGGTCATGATGGTGGTAAATTCCTTTTTTGTAACTGTTAAAAAAAATTGTTCTCAAAATAGTAAAAAAAGTTCATCCCTCCCAAAAACATAATTATTATACTTTTTAAATTTTTTAAAATAAAATAAACAATGGGTAGAAATTAATTTAATAAATTGTTCAATAATTTATAAAACACCTTCAAAATAATTATATTTATAATGCGAAGATAGAAGAAAATAATTTCTTACCAAAGAGGAAATAAAGCTAGTTTTTCCTAAAAGCATATATATCAATAATTTTAACTACTAAAGAGTTAAAATGGTAATATTACATTAAAATTACATGAATAAATATATTATAATAAAATAAAATGTTTTTATCGTTAAAGGATCATATAATTCCCCTTAATGTAATTTCATCCTCAAACAATCACAATTAAAATGATATTAATACATAAATCCCTTGCCACAACTCTCTTCTTAATTTATACTAGTTTGAACCGACATATAATAAATATATATTTATTTTAAATATATTAAAAAACCATATTCATATATTACATCTTATTTTCTATTCTGTTTATTTTTCTAAACATCCTATTACTAAATATCCATCACTAAAATGGACCTTCATGTGGCAATTATTCAATTTTCTATACGTGTTTTGGATCACCGGTTTTGTGAAATTAACCATACTAATTATATCATCATATATAGAATCAAAATATTTATATAATTATAATATTATTAATTATAAAAATAGTTAGAACTTTTTTCAAAATACATAGATGAAAGATGATTTATATAACTTTGTGGAGGTGGTAGTCTGTACGAAGGCATGAGTGATGTTTCCATTATTTGATGGTTGAAATGAAGGTATGGTAAATTATAATTCACCATTAATAATCATAATTATATAATAAATATGATATATATAAAATAATTTTGTCATTTTTACCACACATGTAAAGAGTAATGAAAAAACAATCACCTCGCTTCATATAAGTGGTAGTCCACATGTACACAAGAGAGATTTTATCATTTACTAATGAATTGAAAAGGAAATAGATAATAGTTATGAAATAAAAAAAATTATATTATATGTTAGATAAAGTTATTCTTATATTGGAATTTTTATGATTTAATTGAAAGTGGAAAAATAATAATTAAAAATATATAGATTTGTTAGAGAAATTACCTCTCTTTTTAGAGTCCTATTTTTTATTTCTTATTAATAATCAATGGGATGGTTTTTTAAAGATTAGATAAACCTAAAAAACGTATATAATTATGTTGAAAATATTTTTTTCATGGTTTTGGATGAACGAAGTGGGTCAATGTGGTGGGAGGAATAGATGATTGGTGGTGTCCTTTTATAATGATGGAAATGACTAATATATAATTACTTAAAATATGTAAATATAATATATTATTTTACATAGTTTAAGAGGAAGATAGATGAAAAAATTTGAAAATATAATTGTTTATATTTAAAATTACTTCTAACAAATTTTTTTTTTCATTTTAACCCTTATCATTTGGTTTACCACTTTAGTAAACTAATTTTTACATTAATAGCTGTAATAAAATATTCAATACTAAAGTGATATAGATTTACATATAAGGTAGAAATTGTCTAGATAATTGAAAGAGGGTGAAATTTTCACCCAAATACCACCACCTTTTCCAATTTCATAATTATTATGATTTTTTTAATCATTTATCAATATATTATTATCATAAAATTCAATTAAACTCATATATAAAATTAACATAATTTAAATTTTAATACATGAATAAATACATAAAATGGGAATATAAAATCATTTAAAATATTATAAGAATATTATTAATAATTAAAATTATATGAAACCATAATTCATCAAAAAAATATACTTTTGATGTTTTCAAGACTACTTAATTTGATTTTTTTATTACTTGCACAAACAATACGTCTTCATTTTGTAAGAATTTAAGGTAAATAAAACACAACTAAGAATTAATAATTAATACCCATCATACAAATAAATATATAATGTTTAAATAATCGTATATAATCATTAATAACTTTTCTTTATCATTATGTGAGCATATAAACAAATTAAAATAATTATATTGTAATTTTGAAATATTTCTTCACATAAAACAATATAATGAATTTTTCAAATGATCAACATCGCAAAAATATCATATATTCAAATATAGGAATTTTGTTGTCTAATTAAACTAATAAAAAAATTATTCTATTGTATATCATTTTCTATGATTTTACCATTATATATCCAATTTATACCTTTACTGTGGGGATAAATCTTTCTACATGTACTATTAATAATGCATGAAAATAATGTATGGTATTTTAATAAATTTTTACCTCTTTAGTAATAATATGATATCCATTTTTTAAGATTATACATCAATATTTTTAATAAATTAATTTTGAAATATGTGTGTAGAAATCAATAAAAACTATTGTATAGAAAATTGCATTTTTAAGAATTAAACATGGTTTATTCTTATACAATTCCTTGAAAAAACAAATTGATAAATGTAAAAATATTTGACCAAAAATATACTTTATATATTTAATTAAAATAACTCATCAATACTGATTACCATTATTTATTAGTATAAAAAATCATTCCATGGAAAAAAACTATTTTTTAGAGAAACATATAATTTTTACATTCAAATGAAATTTTCAGTTAATAAAAAAAATATATACAATAAATGTGTTCAAAATAATTTTTCATATTTATTTTCATTCACAAGTATCAAAAAAAAATCTATGGTTTAATTTTCATATAAAATACTACTATTCAATTGTATATCATAGTAAATTTATAGTTAATGTTTTATGTAAAATAACAAATCAAAAAATTAAAATTATTTATTATAGAATATAATATAAAATATTGTGGTGTTGAATTCTAACCCCTTGTATCAATTAATCTATTGAAAGTCCATCACTATGATGAAAAAACCCAAGGATACATCTGGCTTATAATGTATTCATGTTCTCATTGAGTATCCAGAAATTTGTGGTTTCGCAACAAAAAATTAACTATGTATGTGGACTTGTTTCGAATAACATTTCATATTTGATCTAGAATCTACATATATTGTTCTACATAAGGGAGATATTTCACCAGTGGTGGGTCTACTTATTTCAATAAATTATTTGGATCTGGTATATACATCCTTATGAGAGATACATGGAACACACCATGATCTTGAGATAGATTTTATAGAAGAGATAATTGATAGGAAACTATTACAATATGTTTAATAAATTCAAAGGGATTGATATATCTACGGATCATATTTCTTTTCTTTCCAATTCACAAAACCTTATTCAAAGGTGATATTCTCAGGAATACATTATCACCAACTTCAAACTCTAGATCATACATATTAAATACAACAAAAAAATTTATCTGATAATAGATTCCTTTATGTAATATTTATTGGCTCTAAAAATAACTATCATTTCGTCACCATGATATTGTCCCAATAGATTATTTTTTTATCATTAACACAGAACATTTGAGTTCTTCACTTCCTTCCATAGAGGGAATCATAAGAATCCATATAAATACTAATGTGAAAGCTATTGTTATAAGAATGCTCTACTAGAGAAATGTATCAATCCAAAAAATCATTAAAATTCATAGAAATAGACCTCAACATATCTTCAAGTGGATAAATGGTTATATCATTTTGAAAAACAATATGAGGATGATATAGAGTTACGTTGTTCAATTTTGTCCTATTTTTGTTAAATAATTATCTATAACCTTTATGAAAACCTTAGATCCTTATCAGATATAGTATAATTTGGTACCCCATGCAACTGTACAACTTCCATAATGTAAATCCTAGAAATGTTATCAAGAGATGTAACTTCTCATATTGTTATATATCCTCCTTTTTTCCCCTTCAATCATCACATGGATAGATGTTTGAACATTCATATAATAAAGATATGAAATTTACTATTTCCTCGTGATTCCATTATCCATCTTCTATGAACCATTAAATATTGGATCTTTTTCAGTCCTCGTCATTGAAAAACCAGATCAATATTTTTAAGACAGAGCATCAACCACCTTTTTAACCATCCTATGTTTGTAATGTACTGATTAGTAATAATCAGTCAACATATATAACCATCTTCTCTGATGAATACTGAACTATTCAGGTGCAACAATATAGGTTATGACTTTATAGTTCCTATATTTTCCACACATTTCATTATAATGATAAAAACTCCATATCTTCAATGAAACAATTAATGTTTCTAAGTCCAAATCAAGAGTCTTGTAATTTTTTCCTGAATATTCAATAGGTGTGTGGCATAAGATATCACCATATCATTTAGTTTGATGAAACATCCATTTCCATTCATCAATGAATCACCATATATTACAAATCATTCATCAATATAGGTTAATGTTAGCACATGTGTAGTAATAAACTTTATATTTTGTCTCATAAAATTTTTATTACATTCATTTATCCATATTAACTTGGATCTCTTCCATTTCAAAATAGTTATTATATTATACTAATGTGAGAATGTATTCATAAACATTGATAAAATTTATAGAACCCTTGAACAATAAAAATTTCATTTACTATGGTTGATCTAGTCTTTTGTTTGATAACATCTATGTTTAAAAGTGCTACTGATATACCCTCTATTGAGATTATATAACCCAATAACTAAAGATTATGTATCTGAAATTTTTACATGGTAAATTTTTCATACATCTTATAATTCCCCATGTTATTCACAAAAATAATGAAATTTTATTCATGACCTGATGTTTTCTTTAAATATATAATAATATCATATGTAAGCACAACCAAAAACTGATAAAGGTAATATATATTGAATTAATTCATAATATCTATAACGATATTGGTATTTCTAAATGGTATTATTATAATTTCATAATTTTCATACCTTGTATATATGGATTAATTTCGTATATCCTCCTTCCGAACACACAATTAATTACATCCATAATGAATCTAAATATTTAAAAACTATAGAGCTCTAAAATTTTGATTAGATTTGCCATAAATGTGCGTTAAAGGATACTTTTTCTTCATATTGATCTTTTAAATTTATCAATAATCATGGAAAAGATGCATTGAATCATATTTAATCTTAATAAAAGGAATATGTGAACCTCGTGTGGACACGCTAAGATGTATTAATCCTTTATAAATAATCTTTGTGTGTAACTTATTCAATTTATTTTAACCAACTAGATCCATTCTATAAAAAGTAATTGAAATAGGTGTAGTACTAGGAAGGATTTCTATTGAAAAATAAATATCAATATTTGGTTGAAAATATTGAAATTCTTTTATAAATGCATCCAAATATTCCCAAAAAACTGTTATATAATGAACATTAAGTTTTTATCAAATCATATTAGATAAATATCCTTAATGAATATACATTAATATTGATATAATATAATTAAATTCCATTGGAATTTCAAATTCCTCATCTCAATGAAATATGATCATAAGTTGATTTAATATATCAAATGTGACTTCACATCCATAGAAATTGATATGAGATCTATATATTTAGATCTAATCAATGCCCAAAATGGAATCAAAATCAAATAGAGGGAGAATAAAAATATTTTTTGGAAACACATTCCCACATACTTCTATTAGCAAGGAGCAACATACAAGATATTATATAACCATAGCCTTAGGATTTTTTACTCCTAACTCAGATCTAATCATTGATTTTTTGAAATATTTACTTAAAAATTTATTTAGATATGAAAGTATCGTTACAGTTAGAATCAAATAAGCCAATTTAAATTATAAAGTGGATGGTATATATACCTCAAACTGTGATGTTCCCTTTACCAACATTAGTTTTCGTTATATTGTCCTTCACTTTATTCTTTGTCTTATAGGGTTTTTGTGGTCCCACATCTTCATTAGCTCTTGTATAAGATAATTTATTTTCATGTTTCCCAATATCTCATTTATAAAAAAGCATAAAATCAATATTTAAATCCTCCATCTCCAATATTTCCTTTTTATAACTTTTTACCCATCATCAAAATTAACCAAATTTATGGCCACAATTTTCACAATCACAGTATATCCCTGATACTTTTAAATTATTTATTAGGTAAATTCCTTTGAATTTTTATGATTTTTTTCATTTGAATATGATTCCTATATGGTATTTCCCATTAAATATTCCATAAGGATCCATGATTCTCTTTTTTTGATTAAAACAAATTGAATAATTGGATTAACTATAGATACCCTATATTTATTCAAATATTATTACATGATTTTAAGCATAATTAACCATAAAATTCAAACCAAGGATCATAATGTATATTGTAATTGGAATTCTAGGTATATAAAATTAAAAACATGGAAATTGAATAAATAATATCTATATTAATCTTACATAAATATGTCCTGACATCCTTCTATTTCCTTTTTCTACATAAGATAACCTGGGGAATACATATACAAAATAATGACCTAAAAATCCCATTAAGGGAATAAGTATAGAAGAGAAGAAAAATAGTTGGGTTTGAAGGAATTAAATGATAAAATGAAATTGATGGCTCATAGATAAACATGGGGAAGCCTAATAAATATGACACAAAATAATATGATCATGGAATCATAATAATGTTCTAGAAACATACAATATGACATAGAAATGTTCCAAGGCTAACTGTAAAGGCTATATAACATGGGGGAAAAAGTTTCATAATGGACTAGGTTTACTACCTAACCTCATAGAATATGTATCACACTACTACAAAATCGGGCAATAATAGCATTAAAATCGGGCTTTAACAGCGCTGTAAAGCTCAGCGCTGATAAAGGGGGGGGGGTCCTTTAACAGCGCTTTTTTAGCGCTGTTAAATGTCACCTTTAACAATGCTAAAAAAGCGCTGTAAAATGTCGCCTTTAACGGCGCTAAAAAGGCGCTGTTAAAGGATACCATTAACAGCGCTAAAAAGCACTGTTATATGTTTCCTTTAACAGCGCTAAAAATTGCTGTTATATGTTTCCTTTAGCAGCGCTTTTTTAGCGCTCTTAAATATCTCTTTAACATAGCCTTTTTAGCGCTGTTAAATGTCGCCTTTAACAGCGCTAAAAAAGCGCTGTTAAATCCCTGCCTGCTGCTAATAAAAAACCTACACCAGTACAGCCAGCTGAGCAGACCTGCACAAAAACCAGTATATCAACCACAAACCTGCACAAAAACCAGTATATCAACCACAATCATGTCATCAACCGATCACAACCCAACCAAACAGTGTTCTTACCTTGAGATAGATACCGTCTACCCAGAAACAAAAACTACCTCATTACATAGTATCACAAAATATTCCTACACAACTCAGAAGATAAATACTAGAACATTACACTATGCATTGTTTCTCCTTGGATTTCCACTTGGTTTTGACAAATCGTGCAGAGACCGTGCTCCTTGAATCATTTTGCAATACATAAAATGGATATCCCAACTCTCCCAACCATCACCCTTAGTAATTATGTATATTAATACAAAAAGGTAACATATCATAAACTGGGGGACTGTAATGAGACATCAAGATTAACATTCTATATATAGGATCGATTTCTGGTAGGATTGGTTGCGTTGATACATGACTCTACCTGGACCTCAAAAATAGATATATGATCTCACTCCAGGACTTTCAGAGAGACTCCAACTATGTCTAGGACGTCCTGCTAAAGCGATCGTACTACCGTAAGTAGGAAAAGATACCAAAACCATCCTAGGAAGGATCATGGGAGCCAACCCTAATGAAATATGTCCTTGATTTAGTGTTCAAAGAGATCAATCATGGTACATAATATTTTTTGTCATATTAAGGGTCACATGCCTTGTCCCTTTACCCTGGGTAACTCCAATGTTCAGCTGCCTGTGTGAATATACATGTCATATCAATAGGAAATTACATGGCATGTTAAAAAACATATACGTGTTACCCTTTGATCTTGTGTCCTCTTATGCACCCTTGCCCTATGTTAGTACATGACGTCGATCCTGTGTGATTCTTCATGTGTATCTGTACAAGGGATAAACTGCGTAGCTGGCTCATTAAAGACGTGTAGTGGGATATATTCTATGTAGGAAACCCATGTAATCCACTCCATGTTTGTGTATCTCAATAATTCATGCCAAGTCTTGGGGGAGGGTCTACACTACATGTGAGGTGGATATCTCAGTTGTTGATTTCACTTAAAAATAAGTCCATTTGAACAAAACAGAGGCACTTTGAGTGGTGTCGACCACACCGGACCTCGGATTGAGTCGGGGTTGACTCATACACATCAAATTTGACCCATGGATCATTGTCCTTAAGTTTCAATAGAATCTGAATGCGTTTGGTCAGTTTCCCGTATGTCAGTTGTTGATTTCTCACATAAATTTAAGTCCATTTTTAACAAAAACAGAGGCACTTTCAGTGGTGTCGGCCACACCAGGCCTCGGATTGAGGCGGGGTTGACTTGTACATGTCACATTTGACCCATGTATCGTTGTTCTAAAGTTTCAACAGAATCCGAATGCGTTTGGTTGGTTTGTCGTATGTTAGTTATTGATTTCACTTAAAATTAAGTCTATTTTTTACAAAAAACAGAGGCACTTTGAGTGGTGTCGGCCACACCGGGCCTCAGATTGAGGCGGGGTTGACTCTTACACATCACATTTGACTCATGGATCATTTTCCTTAAGTTTCAGTAGAAACCGAATGTGTTTGGTTTGTTTGGTGTATGTATGTAAAATATTGTCCATTTTAAACAAAATACATACACTTGGAGTGATACCGGCCACACCGCATCTCGGATTGAAGAAGGGTTGACTCGTACACGTCACATATGACCCATGGATCATTTTACTAAAGTTTTAACAAAATCCTAAGGCATCTGTTCGGTTTCCCGTATGTCAGTTGTTGATTTCACTTAAAAATAAATCCATTTTGAACAAAATAGAGGCACTTTGAGTGGTGTCGGCCACACTGGGCCTCGGATTGAGTCGGGGTTGACTCTTACACGTCAAATTTGACCCATGGATCATTTTTCTTAAGTTTCAATAGAATCCAAATGCGTTTGGTCGGTTTTCCGCATGTCAGTTGTTGATTTCACATAAAATTAAGTCCATTTTGAACAAAAGAGAGGCACTGTGAGTGGTGTCGGCCACACCGGGCCTCGGATTGATGCGGTTTTTAATTGTACACGTCACACATGAGTCATTGATCGTTGTGAAAAAGTATCAACACAATCAGAAGCCGTTAGATCGGTTTGGCGTATGTACGTAAAATATTGTCCATTTTAAACTAAATACATACACTTGGAGTGATACCGGTCACACCGCGCCTCTGATTGAGGCGGGTTTGACTCGTACACGTCACATTTGACCCATGGATCATTGTCCTTAAGTTTCAATAGAATCCCAATGCGTTTGGTCAGTTTGTCGTATGTCAGTTGTTGATTTCACTTAAAATTAAGTCCATTTTGAACAAAACAGTGACACTGTGTGTGGTGTCGGCCACACCGGGCATCGGATTGATGCAGGGATGACTGATACACATCACACATGAGTCATGGACTGTTGTGCAAAAGTATCAACACAATCAGAAGCCGTTAGATCAGTTTGGTGTATGTACGTAAAATATTGTCCATTTTAAACAAAATACATACACTTGGAGTGATACCGGTCACACCGCGTCTCGGATTGAGGCAGGGTTGATTCGTACACATCACATATAACCCATGAATCGTTGTCCTAAAGTGTCAACACAATCCGAAGGCGTTTGGTCGGTCTCCCGTATGTCAGTTGTTGATTTCTCACTTAAAAATAAGTCCATTTTAAACAAAACAGAGGCACTTGGAGTTGTGTCAGCCACAACAGGCCTCAAATTGAGGCGGGTTGACTCGTACACGTCACATTTGAAGGTGAGTATGCATACACGATAGTTGACCTTCTTAGAGAATAGTTTCTGGAAGAGTATAAAAGACATGAAGCAATGAAGATCATTAGAGTGTTGGAGCAAATGTGGTTGCTACAAACAATGTGGAAATCAACTTGTGCAAAGCGACCTATGTTACAACTTGCAGGTATTGTACTCTATTTTTTTCTGGAAGGTTTCAGTTTAAATGAATTTTGGAATGATCATTGCTATCCATTGTCTTTTAGGTTTTTTTGACCACCGAGGGGAACGGGTGGGGTCTGCAGACATTGGAGGATATGTCGAAGGTTGATTTTGTTTGTGAATATGTTGGAGAAATGTTAACTCCCGTAGTTCTAAAAAGAATAACTATTTAAAAGAAAGTCACAAGTTTAGATACATCTCAAGATGGTCAGTTTAACGTCATTTTTAGGGACACTACTAAAGACATGCTCAGATATGAACACATCCCCCACATTTAGATCGTTGTCTACTACAATGATCTTCCAAACAAGATATGCATTAGAACGCTCACGATACATAGAGAAATTCACTGGCCACCTTCGAGAATGATCTGAAGCACAAACCATGACATCATTATGTTTTTCCTTGAAAATTCTCTTGGCGAACTGGAATGGCAACTCACTCTTGTGATTTTGCGTCTCTACTTGTCTCTTCATGTGTGCAGCTACTGCCATTCCAGTTCGCCAAGAGAATTTTCAATGAAAAACATAATGCTGTCATTATTTTGGCTTCAGATCATTCTCAAAGTTGGGCAGTGAATTGCTCTATGTATCATGAGCGTTCTAATGCATATCTTGGTTGAAAGATCATTGTAGTAGACAACGATCTAAAAGAGGGGGATGTGTGCATATCTGAGCATGTCTTTAGTAGTGTCCCTCAAAATGTCTTTAAACTGACCATCTTGAGATGTATCTAAACATGTGACTTTATTTTGAATAGTGACTCTTTTCAGAACTACGGGAGTTAACATTTCTCCAACATATTCACACACAAAATCACCCTTCGACATATCCTCCAATGTCTGCAGACCCCACCCTTTCCCCTCAGCTGTCAAAAAAACCTAAAAGACAATGGCTAGGAATGATCATTCCAAAATGAATTTAAACTGAAACCTTCCAGAAAAAAATAGAGTACAATACCTGAAAGTTGTAACTTAGGTCGCTTTGCACAAGCCGATTTCCACATTGTTTGTAGCAACCACATTTGCTCCAACACTCTAATGATATTCATTGCTTCATGACTTTTATACTCTTCTAGAAACTCTTCTCTAAGAAGGTCAACTATCATGTATGCATACTCACCTTCAAATGTGACGTGTACGAGTCAACCCCGCCTCAATCTGTGGCCTGTTGTGGCTGACACAACTCCAAGTGCCTCTGTTTTGGTCAAAATGGACTTATTTTTAAGTGAGAAATCAACAACTGACATACGGTAAACCGATCAAACGCCTTCGGATTGTGTTGACACTTTAGTACAACGATTCATGGGTTATATGTGATGTGTACAACTCAACCCCGCCTCAATCTGAGACGCGGTGTGACTGCACCACTCCAAGTGCCTCTGTTTTGATCAAAATGGACTTATTTTTAAGTGAGAAATCAACAACTGACATACGGGAAACCGACCAAACGCCTTCAGATTGTGTTACCATTTTAGGACAACAATTCATAGGTCATATGTGATGTGTACGAGTCAACCCCGCCTCAATCTGAGATGCGGTGTGACCGGTATCACTCCAAGTGTATGTAATTTTTTTAAAAGAGACAATATTTTACGTACACACGCCAAACCGATGTAACGGCTTCTGATTGTGTTTATACTTTTTCACAACGATCCATGACTCATGTGTGATGTGTACGAGTCAACCACACATCAATCCGAGGCCCGATGTGGCCGACACCACTCACAGTGTTTATGTTTTGTTAAAAATGGACTTAATTTAAAGTGAAATCAAGAACTGACATACGGCAAACCGACCAAACGCATTCGGATTCTGCTGAAACATAAGGACAACCAAGATATGCATTAGAATGCTCATGATACATAGAGTAAGTCAATTCCCACCTTCGAGAATGATCTGAATCCCAAACCATGACAGCATTATGTTTTTCCTTGAAAATTCTCTTAGCGAAGTGGAATGGCAATAGCTGCACACATGAAGAGACAAGTAGAGATGCAAAATCACAAGAGTGAGTTGCCATTCCAGTTCGCCAAGATAATTTTCAAGGAAAAAAAAATGCTGTCATGGTTTGTGCTTCAGATCATTCTTGAAGGTGGCCAGTGAATTTCTCTTTGTATCATGAGCGTTCTAATGCATATCTTGTTTGGAAGATCATTGTAGTAGACAACAATCTAAATGTGGAGAATGTGTGCATATCTGAGAATGTCTTTAGTAGTGTCCCTCAAAATGTCATTAAACTGACCATCTCGAGATGTATCTAAACTTGTGACTTTCTTTTAAATAGTGACTCTTTTCAGAACTGCGTGATATGAAGGTATTTTGGAGATTTTACTGGTTCATGCATGATGTGAAGGTATTTTGGAGATTTTACTGGTTTTTTTGTCCAATGGCCAAAGAAATGTGGTCCATCATTCTTGCAAGTTACTGGTGCATTTCATCTGTTAAAATGGACAAATGACCCATTGGAGAAAGAATGTTTTATTTAATAATAATTACAATTTTTCTACAAACTTTTACATACAAGAATGTTTCATCTTTTTATCCCCATGAACCCCTCTCAAAAATTTCCGCCAATTATACGCGTCTGCAACTCTTGCAATAAAAGTCTGATCTTCATGCTATATCTGGACAATCTTGCATCAGGTATGCGGCCCACTCGTTTCTGAACATATCTACATCATCTTGTGAATATGACGCTTTTCGGTATTCATAATAGTATTAAAAAATATATAAATAAAGAATTAATAAATAATTTAAATGAAATAGTACTTGTTTTCGAAAATACCTCTTTAGGGATGGTAATTTGTCCATTGAAAACGATATCTTTCATGAATCTACAAACATAATAACCGCAATCTTTGTCGTTTGTTTGTTTTGGACACTGCAGAAACATTGATCATGAGGCGAGTAAGTAACTTGTGTTTCATATATGCTTGGATAGTACAATTTTATTATATATACCCTGATATTTGTCCAGACATAGTACTTGCTCGGCTCCTTATGCTTAGCCCCTATCCTCAAACCATGATTTAGACGATATTGGTACACCTCCCTATCATAACATAATCCTCAGTAAAAGATAATATATATTTTATAAATTGATTTTTAGACCTAAAACGTAGGATGTAGTGTCTTACAGATTGACAAACTGCATCACATGCTGTCAGTTTGTTGGATATCCGTGCTTTGAGTCCAGAAAATAAATCTTGGGAGTATCCAAATGCACCGCAATTAGCAGCCAATGTTGCCTAAATACACAAAAAGGAATAAGTAATGAATGAAATGAAAATATTATTGATATGCTTTAATCTTAGAGTTTTACCCCTACATGGTTGGTATGAGGAAGAGTCGGTCATCCGTTATCTTGCTCTCAAATGCTTTTAGCAAAGCAGTCGCTCTTTCCTTAATTTTTGATTCTGATAATTCTATTTCTTGTGTTGATGTGATTTGAGGACTGATGAGTCCGAACATTGGCTCATGAGGAAAACCCTTCAACTGCTTTTCATATATACGTCTGCCAATAATATTAAATGTATTTAATCATAATTAGCACAATATATCATCTTTTGGAAAAGCGACGGGGTTGAAAGCATACCTCATATACACATTTACACTTGTAATGCCGAGCCACTGATACTCAAGAATCTCATTTACATTTTTAGCAGCAACAAAATCTTTTATTTCCTCTCCATACATATTCTCTTCAAAAACAACTACATGGCTACTACCATTTGTCAACTTCGTATCCACATGAGTCTTCAATTCAATTAAATTTGGATAGAGAATAGGCGGTGTAATTCCACTTTCAGTAGATCTTTTGGATCGGTTGGTCGATCGTTTCGATGCTCCTTTCACTGCATCCCCTTTCTTCATCTATAATAAAATTCATTGGTTCATACCTTTTTTTATAATGGTTTGGCTTAAAAAACTATAAATAAATACCACTTTTTCAGCATGTAGTCTCACAAGTTGTGATGGCCATGCAATGAATGTCCCAATAGCCTGTTTGACTGTACAAATATCATCATCATCAAGTGGAACAGGTAGTTGTGATGTTGGCTCATGAGCTGCCGTAATTGTCACTTTCAGATGATATTTTGGAAGTGCTCTATTGTGTAGCATGTCCTCTGAGATGTTTAATACTGTAGCCCTCGCTACAAGGCGATAGGTGGGTGTTGAAAGATATAAATCACAATCATTATCACCCTACAGAAGATCAGTATAGGAAGAAATCAGTGTTTGTCTGATTCACATTTTATCAGAACAATTAATAGAATAATTTACCACAGCTAACACAGCTCTTTCAGGGGAATGGCTTGCCTCAAAGCTGGTGGGGTGTGGGGCAGGATCGTTAGGCGCTGGTTGTTCCTGAGTTGTCTCTTCTCTTGGCTTCTGACCCATTAAAGTTGCTAGCAACTCTCCCTGCCATTGAAACTGATCTTCAAGAGTTGCTAGTCTATTTTTCATTGCTGTCATTTCTTCATTTTTTTGATCCTCTTGTTTTTTTTTCTCATAATATACTCGGGGTGTCACCCCAAACCCCCCAGCTCTGACTTGACCGTATTGTTCTGGTCGCTTCAAAGCTGTCGCTAATATATCTACACCAGCTGCAAGAGTACCTGACTCCTGTGACTATCGGATATAAGAAAATAAGTAAATATTATTATGTAATATCAATTTAAAAACAAAACATTTTATCATGTCATTCTTACACATATTTCCCACACTTTTTGTGTGTTTTCATCAACCAAATTCCCCTCCTTATCCACACGTTCCTCCTTCCATAGCACATGACGAGGGATGGATGTGTGTTTGGTTTCAGAGGCATCAACCTACATATAAAAAAAGAAAGATTTTTATAAAGTTGTTTCTTGACACATAACAATATCACATTAAATTTAAAATACGCACCATTTTCATTTCTAGTGAGGCGTACCCCATCCTTGCTTTACGATAGGGGTACGTCAGTTTTGATGCACGCTCCTTGTTTTCATACTGAGTTGCTGTTTCATAAATGAAATATTGACAATAAAAGTGATGAATACATGTATATCCTCAAACAACATATTATCGGTCACAATATACCTGAGACTTTTGATCCCCACGATGACCAACAAATGAATCCAATGATTCTTGGGATATTAAGTGATTGTAGACAATGGGTGGTTGCCGGTTTATTTTACCCTTGGAATATTTTAGATGATATTTTGTAAGAAGAGTGTGAAAACTTCGATGACACCTTCCCACAAGCCGTAGTACATAAGTCTTGTGTGAATCATCTACTATAAATGCACTCTGCAATGGATTGTGAAGAATAAGACGTTGTTTCATTATTTTATTTGCTAGTAAATTAAAAAAATGAAATCAAAAAGTTACCGTAATTTATTTCAACATCACAGCCTTCAGGCTGGACGAAACATGGTGCCATGAAGCTATGTCAATCGGCACGCGTTGCCGAGTGACAATTCCAACGTAACTTCTAAACATTGCCTTGTTGGGGTTAACATGTTGGCCTCGTACATTCCACCCAACATCGAATTTGATTCCTTTTCTCTTTCCCTTCAAAACATTAGCCAACACTGTTAAACTATGACACACGTATTTTTTCTGCGATGTCGCTCCTTTATCCCCAACCATTTCGTCTATATCAGCATCATCAATGTTTTCATCTAAAATCCTAGCATCAGCATGTTCAGATGGATGTTGGACCTCAACAATAGGAGCACCAATAGCAGCAGCAGTACCAACAACAATATGTTGAGATTGAGAGGCTTGAGAGGCTTGAGAGGCTTGTTCAGCAGTAGTAGCAGCAGAAGCAGCAGCAGCAGAAGTAGCAGCAGCAGCAGCTTGAGAGGCTTGTTCAGCCTCGAGTTTAGGAGCACCAGAACGTGCATAAGTCATTATCTGCAAAAAAATGTTTAACACTTATGTTGGATTACATAAATGCAATAATGATAAGATAATAACATGAGATAACAATATTTATATTACAAACAAAATATATCCTGTTTATTGAACTCTTTTTTTTCAAAGGCTGAATGGATTTGACACCTCTATCGATAATCTAAATCCCTTCATTATGGTCTCCTATAACATACAAAACGTCGTCTTCATTGGGACCGCTGCGAAATGATTGCGACGTCCCACTGAAAGGATCATCCTCAATTGAATTTTCATCGGACCCTTCAGTAGTTTTGGACGATAACAGAACAATCGACCACTTTCGGTTTGCAGGGTTTGGAACATAAAATACTTGTACCGCTTGTGATGCCATTATAAATTGTTCGTCTTTGTACACTTCTTTACTGAAATCAACTTTCACAAATCCCAATTCATCTATTTTAACACCACTGTTGTTATCAACCCAGTTGCATTGAAAAATCAGCAATTGGAATGTCATATAATCCAACTCCCATATTTTTTTGATAATGCCAAAGTATGACATATTCACGAAAATTGGATTTCTATCCTTACTACTAGAAACATGCATCGCTTCAGCCACAAGTGTTACTCCACTATTTTGCATGGTACTATCTTCATCATGTTTATCTGTATAGAATGTATAACCATTAATTACATAAACATTGTAAGATAATATATACACACATGGTCCGGCAGCTAGCCATCGAAGTCGTTCTGAAATTGAATTCGGATTTTCATCTATCTCCTTAAAAATATGGTCTCGAAACCATCCTATAAACTGGTGATTATGTGTATTTTCTATCCATTTTTCAGCCCTTTATGGATTCAACTGCCTCAAAATTTCTTTGTGGGTTTCAATATATGGAGCATCCTCCCAACTTTTATGCAAAACATAAAGGTGGGCCTGCTCCCGATCAATAATATTGATTGTCACAACATCTCTTCCAGAAATTCCCTCACCCTCAATGCGTCCAGTGTGACGAGATTTCGGCAGACCAATGCTTTCCACATCAGATAGGTATTCCGTACAGAATTCAATGGCTTCCTCAACAATATATCGCTCCACAACACAACCCTCTGGCCGACTTCGATTTTTGACATACCCTTTCAAAATCTTCATATACCGTTCAACGGGGTACATCCATCTATAGTGCACAGGACCACAAAGTCGAACCTCTCTCACCAAATGAACCA
Source organism: Viscum album (assembly GCA_963277665.1). Lineage (NCBI taxonomy): Eukaryota > Viridiplantae > Streptophyta > Magnoliopsida > Santalales > Viscaceae > Viscum > Viscum album. Next base: position 693,126,751 of record OY728120.1, on the reverse strand, counting down.
TCAAATGATCCATCATATCAAAGAATGTTGGCGGGAAGAACATTTCTAAATCACATAATATGATGAAAACTTCTTTTTCCATAGCTGGAAATTTCACAGGGTCTAAAACTTTGCTGCATATAGCTTTGAAGAAGAAACAATGTTTTCATAACGTATGATGATCATTCTTCGGCAAAATGCAACGTAAAGCTATAGGAATTAAATCTTTCATCAAAACACGGCAGTCATGTGATTTAAAACCATTTAACTTCAAATCATTCATTGACACAATGATTTTGATATTTGATGAATATCACTCTAGAACCGTTACATCATTGAAGAAGTTGCAAAACTGATATATCTCATCCCTAGAAAGAGTGTACGCAGCTGGAGGAAGAAACGTTCGATTTTCACCCATCACGGGTGCCAACTCTTCTCTTATTCCCAAGTCATCCATGTCCAACCTTGCCTTAATTCCATCCTTTGTTTTTCCAGGAGCATTTAGCAACGTTCCTATAACACTGTCACATAAATTTTTTTCCACAAGCATCACATCAAGAAAATTTCTGACGTAAAGACATTTCCAGTATGGTAATTCAAAAAAAATTGATCTCTTTTCCCAACCGATTTTCGGAAGGTTTTTCGAAAATGGTTTACCAAAAACAGTGTTCACGTCTTTTACTTTCTCAAACAGTTGATCACCTCTTAGTGGAGATGGTGTTTTGCGTTGTTCTGAACTTCCATTGAATGATGTCATCCAAGATCGGTACTTATGTCGACTGGGTAGAAATATACGATGTCCTAGAAACACAAATTTGGATGAATGTTTCAACCTAATTGATTTTTTATCTTCTTCGCACACAGGACACCCTTGACTTCTTTAAAAGCTATAGCCTGACAAATTTCCATAAGTAGGGAAATCATTTATTGTCCCATACAACAACGCTCTCAACGTGAAGTATTCTTTTTCATAAGCATCATACAACATAACACCTGAATCCCACAGTAACATCAAATCATCGATCAAGGGAGCCAAATATACATCAATATCGTTACCTAGTTGTTTTGGTCCTGATATAAGCAAAGATAACATAATGAATTTCCGTTTCATGTATAACCAGGGTGGAAAGTTATAATTTACCAACATAACAGGCCATGTACTATGAGTGATGGTTTGAAAACCAAAAGGATTCACTCCATCGGTAGATTACGCAAGACATAGGTTTCTCGACTCATTTCCGAATTCAGGATACTCATGATCAATTCTCTTCCATTGAGGAGAGTCGGTCGGGTGACGTAATTTTCCATCTTTATTTCTTTTATTTGCATGCCACGACAATTGTCTTGCAGTTTCATCACTTCCATATAGACGCCTAAACCTGGAATGATTGGAAAGTACCATACAACTTTCGTAGGACTACATTCATCTTTCTTGTATCGAGAAGCACCCCACTTTGGGCATTCTGTAAGTGATTTTTTCTCCTTGCGAAACAATATACAGTCTTTCGGGCAGGCATGTATTCTTTCAGAAATCATACCCATCAAGTGTAGCATTTGTTTAGCTTCATATGCCCGTCTTGGGTGCTCATTATCTTCTAGAAGCATGTCATTCAAAAGAGCAAGTAGTTCCGTGAAACTGAAATCACTCCATCCGTTGCCTGCTTTCAATTTATACAACTTCAGTACAGCTGACAATGCAGTATATTTAGTGCAACCAGCATACAATGGCATCTTGGCACAACTCTTTAACTTCTCAAACAATTTTGGGCAATCACGGAGTTCATGCTCAACTGTCCTTGCCATTTCCTCAATACGATCTTCATCATCATTGATATCTGTAATCACATCCTCTATATGGTTTTCTTCATTATCCATATTTGTATTCATATCTGATGATCCATAAAATGTAGTTTTATTCCAGCCAATAGCTACATTCTTTTTTTCCCCGTGTTTATTCCAAAATTTATAACTCCTATATATTCTGTGACATATCAAATGTTCTTCCAACTCCTCTGGAGTAATTAGACTAGAATAACAACAATGTAAACACGGACAAAAGAGTTGAGAAGGATCCTTTGCATGATACTGTGCAAACTTGATGAACTCTTTCACTCCGTTCTCATACTCTATTGTCAAATGATTAGCATCCATCCAATCTTTATTCATCGCCATTAATTCTGAATAAACAACATGGAACATCATGTCCATTAATTACAAATGAACAATAATGAATGTCGTGTCCATTAATTCCATGTAAACCACAAGGATCATATTGTTCATTAATTTTGAATAAGAAATATGGAACGTCATGTCCATTAATTCCAAATAAATAATAAGGAATTTCATGTCCATTAATTCTGAATAAGCAATACAGAACGCCATGTCCATTATTTCCAAACAAACAATATAGAATGTTAATTCCAATAATTTTGAATAAGCAATATGGAAGTTCATGTCTATTAATTCCAAATAATCAATATGAAACATCATATTCATTAAAGAAGGTAATAATGATGTAATCACATCCATATCATATTATGATCAAGTCTAAGGAATATCACCCTTGCATTTTATCAATTAATTTGATCAATTTAAGTCTTATAACTGATAATTAGTAAGATGGGGTCCAAGGTATATAATCAATAGCACTATATTGTTTAAAAATGGTTATGGAACATGGCCTTACCATTCAACTTTTATTTAATTCATTTATAAGTGATCAAGTAGTTCATGGGTATGTCCATTACACATAAATATCATTAATTCCATTTAATAAACCCATGGGCATGGGATATATCAACACATGTCAAAGGTGGTTCAATTTCAAGCCAATGATCAATAGGGGTCATGGGCCTATAAGAAACACACCCTAAGGTGGTGATTCGAGTAAGGTATACAACCTCTAAAGAATAAGTTTGGTGCACAATGGCTAACCAATTTAAGACATGATAATCTACTAAATTAATTTTACATTTTATAGTCAACATGCAGAAGGATCACCACACGACACAATAGCGCATCATATAAACTAGGGGTGTCCATGGGTCGGGTCGGGTCGGGTTGGAGGTGTTTCAAGGCCCGACCCGAACAAAATAGTTCGGGTTGGGTCGGGTCGGGTCACAAGCGTCCAGAGCAACCAACCTGACCCAACCCGACCTAGTGGGGTCGGGTTACCCGTCGCATGCCCGAAGGACCCAACCCAACACAACCCATCGAGGGTCGGGTCAATTTGGGTCGGGTTATATGTGTAAACCCGACCCAACCTGACCCAAACCAATCCAACCCATCCCAACCCAATGGAGCCCAACCATCCACTCAATCCCAACCCCCCTAGACCCAACCCGATGGACCCCCTGCACTGCACCAGCCGGCTGCACAAAAAAACCAGCCCCCCTGCACAAAAATTTCAGCCCCCTCCCCCTGCACCCTCTACCCCCTCCCCCAGGCACACCAGCCCCCCCCCCCCTCCTGTACCCTGTACAACACAACACCCCTCTCCCCCTGCCCCCTCCCCCCTGCACAGTCTCCCCCCTCCTACACCTCTGCACAAAAAAACCCAGACCCCCCCCCCCCCGTACAAAAATTTCAGCCCCCCTGCACAAAACTTTCAGCCCCCTACACCCTCTGTCCCCCTCCCCCAGGAACACCAGCCTCCCCCCTCCTGTACCCCGTACAACAAAACAACCCTCTCCCCCTGCACTCCCTGCCCCCTCCCCCTGCACTCCCTGCCCCCTCCCCTGCCCCCTCCTGCACCCCCGCACAACACCCCTCCACACCTGTATGGAACCCTTGCACCCCTACACCAGCCTGCAGCAGCCTTGCACCCCCGCACCCTCCCCCCTGCACACACACCAGCCTCCCCCTCCCCCTGCAAACCAACCAGCCTGCCCCCCTCTCCCTCGTGCCTGCACACCAGACCCCCCCCCTGCACCCCTGCACCACTAGCCTCCATGCACCCCTGCGCCTTCCAGCCAACCTCCCCCCTGCACACACACTCCCCCCTGCAAACCAGCCTGCCCCCTACAAACCAGCCAGCCCCCCCCCCCACCAGCACGCTAGACCCATCCCCCTCTAGCAGCACCACCAACCGGCCTCCCTCCTCCCTGATGCCCCCTACCCACTCCCTCTTGCAAACCATCTTGTCCCCTCTCCCCCTGCATGCACACACTAAACCAACCCATCGCATCTCTCCCCCCGGCCTGCACACACCAACCCCAGCCTCCCCCCCTACACACGCCAACCCCCTCTCCCCCTGCCTTCACACACCAAACCTACCAATCCTGTACCCCTGCACACACCAGCCCCCCCTCACACCCCCTGCAAACCAGCCCCCCCTAATTTGACTCACTATCAACACCAGTAACAAAACCAATTGAAGTTAAAGTGGAGTAAATTCATGATGCAGTAGAAATAAACATTACTAACATAAGGAAAATGAAATAAAAAAACACACAGCAGTAGCAGATTTGAAGAACGAATAAGCGAAAACATATGCAAAAATAATCATCACTAGGAGTAGAGTGAATAACATTGATTCAGTCTGAAAAAAGGGATGAGGGGAAGCATATGCGACAAATAAATGACAACCACATAAAAACCTACACTGCAAAACAATATTTAGGGCATCTACATACCTTGGGTGAAGAAATCAGAAGTCCAAAGTGGTGAGGGAGCCTTCTGCTCTGCCTGGAAGACGCGACCGCCGACGTAGGGGTGCACGGGAGGAGCCGCCAACCGTTGAAGAGGAGGAGTAGGCTTCGAAATGGAGGAAGATCTGCGGAAGAGGGTCGAGAAGAAGGAGAAGGAGTACGGAAGAGGTCCGGCAAAGGGAAGATCGGGGGGAGGAAGCTGTCGCAAGGGTACAGTCCCGCGAGAGCTTAGGGAACGATAAAAAAGAGGAGACTTTCGGCCTCCTTTTAATAAAATCGGTGACAGGTTTTAACTGCGCTAGAAAAGCGCTGATAAAGCCCCCCTTTATCAGTGCTGATAAAGGGGGCCTTTATCAGTGCTGATAAAGGGGGCCTTTATCAGCGCTTTTCTAGCGCTGTTAAAGGTCACCATTAACAGCGCTAAAAAAGCGCTGATAAAGGTCCCCTTTATCAGCGCTAAAATTCTAGCCCTGATAAAGGGGGGCTTTATCAGCGCTAAAATTTAAGCGCTGATAAATGGGGGCTTTATCATCGCTTTTCTAGCGCTGTTAAAACCTTTCCTTTATCAGCGCTAGAAAAGCGCTGATAAATCATCCCTTTATCAGCGCTTTTAACTAGCGCTGATAAAGATTATCCTTTATCAGCGCTTTTTGATTAGCGCTGATAAAGGTAGCGCTTTGCTTGCCCGTTTTTGTAGTAGTGTCATGAGACTAAAAATTAACCAGTCCATTGGATTTCTTTATGGGAACACCCATTCTAACATGTTCATGAATATGTGTTCTACATGGTGAATCAAACATATAAATAAAGATAAGGGTTACCCATGGAAGGAAATGTATATCATAATCATGTCATAAGGAATAAAAAATGGGTGTGTAATAATGGTGTCCATTAATGATTGGATTTAAATAATACATTGAAATTCCTAATGGAAAATAATCATATATCATGAAAAATGATGTCCACCTGATGTGAAATTTTTTAAAAAGAGTGTTTAAGAAACTATTGATATGAGCCACTCTAATGTGTTTCAATGGGAACTATTAAAGAATATTTAATGTGTGAAAATGTATAACTGTTTGTTTAAAACCCAAAATAAATTATTCTAGTTTTTCATTTTATAATTTTTTTTATTAAAAAAATTGGCTTGTAATATATTATGTATTTTTCTTGAAAATTGGGAAGAAATGGTGAAATTCTCTTTAATTAGGCATACTGATCAGAAGGAATTAAGAAGGGAGATTTTTAAAATATTCATTTAACCATCACATAATGATATATTGAGGTTCATAAATATTTTTGGAACATAGGCATAGAATTTTGGGGAAGTATAAAACAATAATGAAGAAATATGTAGGACAAATTAGAGAGAATGTGTAACCTAAAGGTAATTTGGAGGTTCAAAGATAATCCATTAACATTTGTTTGATCTTAACATGCACTTAATATCATGGAAAACTAAATAAGATGCAATAATTAATTATTTAAAACCTATTTTAATATATTTAGTTTTTTATAACTTTAATATGTTCATTTAGGGTAATTTTTATTTGTTATAATGTTTAATTGTTTTGTTCCGGGAGAGTTAGTTTCATGATTATATGAACGGTTCCCTTATGTTTAATTATGCGAGTTATTTTCAAATAGAAATAAACTAACGAAGTGAAATTATATGATAAATATTTTCCTTTTTAATTTTATATGGTCCCATATATCATTTTTATTTCTTGTAATAGTACGATTCTTTATATACAACATCAATGATAAATGTTTAGTTTGTCTTGGGTATTTTATGTTCACAATAATCTAGATTGTTTTATTATTTATTATTATAAAAATATATATTAGTTCTAGAACATGATAAAAGATAAAAAATAAATATTTCAACATTATTTAACTGTAATAATGGTTTTATGAATATCCTTGAATGCGGTAATGTATGAAGAAAACTAATTATCCATGAAGTCTATGAATCGACACCTCACGGATGATGTATTCATTTTTAGAATAGTTGTAGAACTGAAGGTATTTAATGATGGATATCCAATTATAAAAATATAATTATTGTATATATATTATATAGGATTTATCATGTAATATTTTATAGTGAAGGAAAGGATGCGGTAGAAAAAATAAATAATTTAAAAGGGAAAGGCGGAGGATTTTACATATTGAGAATTTTCTCCTTGAGAACCACATTATGTTACTTGGGATTGGAATTTTTTGAGATAAAAATCTCATATAAGTGGGGAAGAGGATTTGGAAGATCATTGGCTATAATTTAGACTATATTCAAGACATAGAGTGAGTAAATATAAGGGGTAGTGAGGAGTGGTATTTATAGTGGGAGGAGAGGCATGTTTTGATTATTTTATTCTTTTGTTTTTTAATTTGATAGAATAATGTTAATAGATATTATTCCTAATACTTATTATATTAAATCGCTCAGGAAAGTTCAAACAAATTGTCTCTTTCCTCAGAAATACATCATACATGACCCAATAATTCATGAGCTTGTTAATTACAAACAATTGTCGCATTTCATTATTGACCCATAATCCAACTATTTTAGATAAATATTTGGAATTAAACATAATAATTTTTTGATATTTTGATTTCAAAATATGAATCCAAATTATGAAAATTATTTTCAATGTATGAGATAATTAATTTTAAATTAACATTATTATTTATTCAAAGTATATATGTTGTAATATTATATCTAATTTATGATGCATTGAAAAATCAATTAAGGTAACTTAAAATTTTCTTATGTTTATATAATGAAAATATTAATTTATAAATACCTATTTTGAAAATGTATTCTATTTTAAATCATTAAATGAATTACAATATTTTTAATAAATATTTATGTCTCAAAAAATATTAATAATTAATTTATCATTTTTAATAATATTATTTACTTATAACATGATAAAAATATGTCATATTTTAATTTCTAAGATTCATAAATAATATTTTTACATATATAGGTGAGGTTATTATTCAATTGTCTAAGTTACTATTCATAATCATCATATTAATATTCCCACAATTAGATAACTGTTCCATTTTTATAGGTTCCTTAATTTTTATAAATACCAAATAATTTCATCTTCATTAGTGAGAATAATGTTTTTAGTAGATTATCTATTTTATTTATCTGTTTTATACTATATAACACAATCATAAAAAGGTAAATTCTATTAAAAAACATTTGGGTCATTACATCTTCCACTCTACATTTAACCGTTCAATGAAAATTGAATGATTTACTCATAGTTACCAAAGTCCTTTATGGATATCACCTCTAAAATAATTAGATTCATTCATATGAAGAATGAAAACTTTTTTCTCACATGTTTGAGGATAAAGATAGAATAATCCATTTTGATTCTTCTATAATTTTCATTGTAGTTGCAAATAGATTCATCATCCTTCAAATTAAGATCCAAGAAGTCCATTTCCATATTAGTGTGGAGAGTTTAAGGGAATTATTTATTATGTAATACCCACTTTATTTACACACATTCCATGTATTTTATTTCTTTCTACTTCCTTAATGTCTTGATAATACTCCACTATTGACCAGCTTCACCTTCCTCGCAATAAACTCTTAATAAAACATATTCTTGGTCCAAGAAATAAACACTGAAAACATTATTTTCTATAGCATTGAAACATTTCATAGAAACTAGTGTATTATAAGGCCCATGGAAGGATGTTTTAGTTTTTTAACATTGAAGAATTGATATCATGTTTATCCCTCAGTGTATTAATAATCTCAAATCCGTTCTCATAATATCTATTAGATTGGTATATTTTAGTATGCATAGTCAGAAGATATTGAATTGTAGCTCCAAATACATTTGGTTACTCATGTGGATGGTCATTGCCTTGGACATGACATTATTTTTTCACATGATCCTTCCAAGTTTCATAGCTTTACTAAAACCCTAAAAATTAAATTCTTTTTAATTTCAATTGAGAATAATCTGAGTAATAAACCATGCGAATTGGATAATAATTCTTATCTGGCCCTAAATTACGACACCTTATTTCATTACATGAAAAACAATGTTCATCACACATCACTATTTAATTCATCATAATTGTTAATAAAGAGAATTTAATTAACAAAATAATATCCCTTTGGAGTGTCTATCAATGTGTGTAGTATTAGGAATACTCAAAAATCACCTTTTATGATCATGATAAAAAAATGAATCCCCTTAAATGTTATTTTCTAAGGTGAATAAATTCCCCAAATTCATTCACATGATATTATCAATACATCTACATATTTTCTAGGAAATGTACATTCATTTAATTAATATAACTTTTCATTTTTTCATATACCTTTTCTTGTCATAAATTTTCTCACTAAATTCTTATAACCCAAATCAATAAAAAAAGATATTGAATCCTCTGATACCAAATATAGTGACCCAAGAATAATGTTTAATAATATTACATTATTCTATATGAACACTAATTACATATTAAAATTCTTGATGATCAAGGACAATAATAGCTTATTATCATTGGAGATGAGATACATAATCACCATATTTCTTAAAAAAATTCAACATATCCCATAATGATGATCATATTAGTACCTCTGTTGAAATACCATACATAGAACCTTATATCAAAACCTAAGGAATGAAAATATAAGAATGATTGAGATCAGATACCCAATAACAGTACACATGGTAGATATCAATAATAAGTACACAATATGATCATAAGTGTATGATAATATAATGAATTAAATGTCCTCAATATAAAATAATAATTCATAGAAAACCATTGATCCTAAACTCAAAAATCAATCTATATCCATACCCATGATTAATTAGGTTTTTCATGAATTAATAATCATTCAAGAGTCAATACATAGTTATGTGACATGAAAAGCATAAGATGTCACAATCTTATGATCAGAGTTATTTGTAATCATGAAAACATATGACACTATTAGAACATATTGATGTGATCATACTCACAAATCAGAATGTGAACAAATATATTTATAATCAGGCATATACACATTATTATGATCGTAGATATAAGTATACATACTCACAAAAGAAAATATGAAAAATATATTCTCAATCATGATCCTACATTTTATTGTGATAAAATATAGAATAAATTGTACTCAATCAAAAAAATTTAAAAAAAACCAATTCACATCCATTTCTACCATTTTCCTCATCCTCACATGAGATATCAATATCACAATACCCAATGAACTATAGGGATATAATAGTCCCAACATTTATATAATAATAATCCAATCATGTATATTCCCTATGATAAGAAAACATTTATCATGTCATTATATTGTAACCAATGAAAAATAAATTGGTTTCCTAATAATCTCATAATCAATATCATAAACCATCTGGAGAAATAATGAGGATGGTATCTTTAGATCAAGTCATTGTTAATGAATATGTAACATTAAATAATTTTATCATTGATGAAAAATTCCATTAAAATATCATTTGAATATCTCTTGAGAAAAATATCCTTTTCATTTAAAACCCAATAATTTAAATTTGTAATATTTTCAAAATTTACTTAAAAAATTTAAAATATAATTAACCATGAATAGGTGTAATGTGAAATTAAAATAATTTAGATTTAAAAATGGTGGGAAATTTTGTTCTTTTTATAATCATTGAAAACAAATATTTTGTTCACTCCATTTGTAAAAAGTTCATCATTTAGAAAATTAAATGAAGATAATTTTTAAAACATTTTAAATAATTTTAAAAATGGATAAAAGGGAAATTGAAAAATTACTATAAAATATTTAAATCATTCTTGAAATCATTTTAAATAAAAAATGTACATGATAGAAAATAATTTTTGGAAAAGAAGAAATAAGATAAATTTTTCTTTAAATATATCATTATTTTTAAGTACCAAATTGAATAAAATTGTACAATTAAATTAAAATTACATGAATAAATGGAGGCTAATAAAATAAAAAATTTTTCTAATAAAAATTTTATATTCTTTTCCTCAATGGAAACTAAAGCACAATCAATCCTTATTAAATTATGATCAAAAAATAAACCCCTTACCAAAAGTGAAATATTTATTAATAAATGTTTGAACCTACTATATAATAAATATAATTTTATTATATATATTTATTATTAAAATATATTCAAAAATATCTTAATATTTACCATTCATTTAAAATATTAAATTATCCATTAATTAACAAATCTTCCTTAAAATGGACATTTAGGTGAAAACTGATCCATTTTATATGCATGTGATTGGTTCAATGGTTCCATTACAAGAACCTTAGTAATGTTTTAAACATATAGAGATTAAAAATTTGGTAATAGTTATCATATTAATCATTATATATAAATTCATAATCATTCTACAAAATGTAATGATGAAAAATGAATTATGACACTTCATGGAGATAGTTTCCCATCTCTATGCACGAGAGAAGTTTCTATTTATTGATTGAAGGGCCAAATAAAGGTAAATTATAAGTCACCATCCGAGAATAATTATTATATCAAAAATATAATACATATTCATTAAATATATCTTTATTACCATGCATCAAAAGAGGCAGAGAAAAATATCATATCACTTTGTTGAGGTGGTAGTCCACATGTACACATAAGGGACATTATCATTTATCAATGGATTTTCTATAAACAAAATAACATATTAGTTTATGGAAAATAATAATTATATTTTATTTCAATGTTTTGGAAATTCATTAATGGTGTAAAAAAGGATTACAATGAAGGAGAAAAGTTAAAATAATCAACTCCTCTTTGAGAAATCTCCATTGGATTTATTCCTTGGGATTATAGGGATGGAATTTTGAGTAGAAAAGAACCTCCAAAAATTATAAAATTATGACTAAAATATTTTTTAGTGTTTTTGTATCTAAATGGATCCAGTGGTGTGAATAATATTTGAGGGGTAGTGTCTTTTTAGAGTGAATGAATGGAAACACTAGAAATTAAATAGAATAGTTACTTATAATAAATTATTTTTCAAGTTAATGTGATTCTAATTAGAAAAATATTAGAAGAGATGATATTTTAAGGTTGAAATACCTTTATCTAATACAATTTCAATATATATATGTGCCATTTTCAGCCTTAAATTGTTTTAACCCTTCATTAACAATTTTTAACCATAATTGTGGTGAAAATGTTTTCCATACTAAAGGGTTATATATTTACTTATGAGGTATATTTTTTATAAAAAATGGTAAATGGATCAAATAATTGACCATATAACACCCCGTTTTCCTATATAAATATTGTTTTTATTTTTAATTGATTTAATAATATATTAATTAATATATATACAATTAAAGCAAATTTAAGAACTATTCTCATATTTTGAGGTTAAAGTCATTAATATTAGTTTTTATTTTTTTTATAAATTCTTTAACAATAAAATATAATTTATTATTTAACATAAAATTCGTTTGGATTGAATTTTTTTCTAGAAAATATTACTTTTTATGATTTTATAATCGTTGACTTAGATATTTCTATTACATACATGAGTACTGGGTTTGTTTTTGTAAGAATTTAAGGTAATCATAAAAAAAACTAACAAATAAAAATTTAAAAACAAAAATATAAATTTATGATTATTAAAAAAATAATTTATATTATTACATATAATTTTTTCATAACTATTTTAGAATTTTATATAAATTTAACGAGAGGGTCAGTGAAATTTTGGAATTTCAATTATTTAATATAATATAATGTTCTTCATCAAACACAAAAGGAAAAAACGGTATATTATTAAATATATTAAGGGTTTCATTGAATTAAACTCTACTGATGAAATATAGGAATGTGTATGTATGATTTTGATGCCATATTCTGCAGTTTTTTCCTTTTTATCCCATTTTACCCATTATCAAGGTGATAAATTTTACTTTTGGTATTATTTACAATTCCTAAAAATAAAAGTGTGAAATTTAAATAATTTCCACCAATTTATTATAAATATAGAATCCATTATTCTAGATTAAACTCCTAAAAATTTTATAAATTAATATTGAAATAAGTTTGAAAAACACAAAAAATCCCTTTTTTTGAAAACTACTTCTTTAATCATTAAACTAGATATATTCTTATCCCATCCATGAAAAAATAATTATATGAATATAAAAAAATTTAATAAATATATAATATATATATTTAATTTAAACCATTATTTATGAGTTACTTCTTTAATATAATAAGATATAAACATATAGCATTCTTAAATTTTTTTAGAAAATATCTCTTTTTTACATTAAAATAATGTTATCGATCGATAACTAATGAATGCATTATGTAAATCTCTATAAAATAAATTTTATTAATTTATTTATTGACATTAATACCAAACAATCCATCAAATATGTGATAACGACAGCATTATATAACAATAATTCTATAAAATATCACAGTTTGTCAATACCAGATGTTCTATGTAATTTATTTAAAGGGTTGGGGATAAAGCCACATTTATTATTAAATCAATGAAAAGACAACTTTAACATGGTAGAGGGAGACCCATTACATATCCCTATGTCCCAGGGGGCATTTATCCCTTTACATCACCAGTAGGCCTAATGTTTTGGCATAAGGCCCTTTGTGAGAATAATACTGCTACATTACTTGCCTGCTACAGTACCACACAGTACCTGCCACTACTACAGTGCTCTGCTGCCACTACAGTGTCCTACCACCGCTACAATACCTTTCATTACTAATGGGACGCCATTGCTACAGTACCCTATGCCAAATTGGTTTTGAACACCCATTTTTCTATGTAATGAAATCTAACAAAGAAATTAAATTTAATTATAGAGAATTATAGAGTATGATATTTTAGTATTGCATAACATGAGGCACTATAAATCCAATTAATCATATACATGAATCCAAAATACAAATTTATCTTCCACGTCATCCTCCTTAGAGGGCACTTTCATTGTAACAAGGGACTATAAACCATATATTCTTCACTATGGGAGTAGTATGATGTGTAATCACTGAAATTTTTTTTTTAAATTCAATCTGATGAGAAAGGTATATATAACTAAAATTTATCATATTGATAATTTTTATTTCATTTTACATTGAAAAATATATAAAAAATCAATATATATTTTAGTAAATTTTCTAAATTTCCAAAATGTGACATAATAAATTTTATTTATTAATGTCCAAATTTTTTATCATGTCCCAATATACATCAAAATTGGAATTAGAATATCCCATTACGTTGATAATATAATGGTATGGATCCAAATTTGCTATAACATAACTCAAACAGAGGATTACTAAGCGTTCAAAAGGTATTTATTTTGGAATTATTTCCAACTACATTAACTCAACGTTCTTTGATATGTTTATTAGACACCCAATCAAGAAATATTCAACTTGGATATCTTAAGTATATATTCTTTGTTGTACCATGTCTTCCAAAGGGGATTAAACCATTATGTGAAATAGGTCCCATCAACCCAAAACATTTTTTAAAAATCCCACATAATTCAATCCACCCTGATGCGGCTAGATAAGAACATTCAGTTATGGTTGCATTTTAACTCATGTAATTGAAGTATATACTAACTAAAAATTTTATTTTATGGATTCTCATATTATGTATAAAAATAATTTTATCCATTTTCACATGATTTTTTTATTCTGTGAATTTAACATAATTAATAAATAATGTCTTAATAATGTAATTTTCATATAATCCATTTATTTTATTCGAATTTATATTCTTTTAGTTCATTTATTTTTTTATTTTTTATTATGAATAAACATGAATATCATAAAAAAATAATTATACTTAAAGGAGATATACGATTAATTTAATAAATATGGGAGAATCATGATCATCACTACATCATATTTTACTGAGAATAAAATAAACGATTAGTTGGCCCTTGGGGAATAACTCCTTAACAGAGTGTGGATTGAGTTTCAACATTCCTCATATTCACCATTGTGTATCCTTGGATTGTTTCACCTCAACATGAGTTTGGATCTAACTCCCCTCCTTGGTAATCCATAATTAAAAAATATTTACTCACACATAGCTATGTAGTACCTGGTTGTGGGGTTACATAAAATAATCTATGGATATGTAGGTCCTATAGAATAAAGGTGGGAAGGATAACACATAGGACATCTTATTAATTTAATAAAAAAAATCTATTACATTCAAAACCCATGAAATAAATGTTAATTTTAATAAAATACAATAATGACATTGTTTTTTCATGTTCATGATCATCCACGCATGCAAAAAATAATAAAGTTAATAAAACCTTTATAAATAATTATTATTAATTAATTATTAATATAAATCTATAGATTTTAATAATTAATTATCTAATTATGTAATTTATTGATTTATCACAAATGTGAATCTAATAGACTTGGAGATACCCATTTTTCTAAAATTTAAATATATTATAAAAATGTAGTTTATTTACAAATAATTATGTAATTGATGTGTGTTTGAGGAATGATAGTATATACCCCCCAATGAATTACACAACATACCATACTGTTATTATTGTGAATCATTTACATAGGAAACATATAGAATGAATGGTATGTCATGACATTACATGAATTTTAGTTCTTGGAGTCAATCCAAAAAGTCATCTCAACATTTATGGGACATAAATCTCCTTTAATATACATATCAAGTACCTCTGGTAATTTACATGAAGTACAAATCATATATAAATAACATAAAAATTAAGTATTTCTAAAATCACAAAAATATTAACAAATATAATCATTTAATCATATAAGTAATTTCAAAATAATTTTTATTTCATAAATTATTTTTATTTCATGAAATTAATTCATGTGGTATATATCTCGACTTGGTGTGTAGTGTGCATGAACTGGTATGAGTTACATGGAATGTAAAACCCGACACATAGAATGAAATATGTTCTCTAGCCTTAATCATGAAATACATTGGGACTTGGTGCATAATTCACGTGTACATTGATGTTTTATGTAGTGTGTATCCCTACTACATGTCATGTAGTCACAATCGGCATGTGTTTCTCGGCATGTAGTAAATTCACAGTGTGATGATTACATATCATGTACTTTGACCACATAGTTTCCATGATTCTAATTAAAAACAATCATGTGGGGTTATATAGTGTTTACACAATATAAATTTCAAGTAACCATTCATGATGTATTCCATATTACAGATCAATATATTTCATACAATGTGAAAATTTAATTTTCTCCCAATCAATGAGATGTTAAAACACCCTGGACCTGTACTCCTAGATCCGATGGAAAAAATATAACTCTTTACAAATCTGGATTTGATACTAAAAAATGAGACTTAATTGTATCCATTTAAAATTAAAACATAAAAATGGAATATTCAGTCACTTACATACCAAATAGAATTTAGTTTCAGAGTTTTATAAAATTGTGAAAACCCCCATTATGTAATAAAACCCATATATTTCTATCCAAATGTTAATTTTTCCCATTATACATAGAGGTTATTATTACATGATAATTTTTCCACCTGTCTCATAAAATTTTCCATACATGATTAATATATCTTATATATTATCATTCCTCATAACCTGGTAGAATGAAAACATAAGAAGGGTGATCTCAAATTCCCAGTAAGTGTAAACATATGCATCAATAGAATAGACATAATGAGTATTCAATGATCTTTAATCCATGAGAACATAATAAAAGTGCATGACTATAATATAAGGTAGTTTATAACAATAAAAAAGTAGAACATAATACATGATTCTAGGAATATGACAAGAGTCATTTGAGTGAACAATCATGAACAATGTGATGTAGATCATGTTCTACGATATGATCAAAATACATATAATGTATAGAGAAACATTGTTGGTTTAGTGAGACATCATACTATCATTATAGAATCTTCTAAATATGATAATTTAAATATTATATTAGGAGTAACTTCCTACTAGTTAACTCCATAATCTCCGAGGAGTTACTTATATTTAGTAGACTCTGAATCTCATAGGAGTAACTTCCAGCCAGATTACTCTGTCACGTTACCCCATTCATTTTAGATCTATATCATGGTTACACATCATCTTGAGTAAAATTAAGCTCACCATTCATCATCAATAATTCTCAATAACTATAATATTAATAATGTACATATAACATTCATTTCATCATAAAACACATAGAGACAACCATCATTCCCTAAGAATATAGATAAACTAATGGAAATGGTTTCATGACAATTTTATTGAAGACATATTACTATGATATCTATAGAAAATACCTAGATGGTATCAGTAGATCATATCACAGGTGAATCATTAGATATATAAGGTTAATTTATACATATAAAATACATTCAAAAGAGAATATGACCATTTCTATAAAAATGGGGAAAATATCATTTTATTTCGGTATCTTAAGAAACTAAATAATTCATAGAATATCAAGAAATAATTTTTTATTTAAAATAAACATGGAAAATTTTAAAGGGAGATTCAATAAAATGAATAATCAGGGTGGTGGTAAATTTCTTTTCATGGGGTAAATATTGAAATAATGATTCCTTTCACACATTTTGTTAAAACACATAAATAAAGAATTTAGAAAAATAGTTAAAATTTCTTTTAAAATATTTTAATAAAAATTTAAATATTTTTGATATTTTATTTAACAAATATTTTTATCATAAAAAATAAAAAATTATTCTTTTTTCAAAAAAATGGACATCGAAGAAAATGTCCACTGACTAAAGAGGAATTATTAATGTATTCTCGTAAAAAACAGTCACGTTCATTTTAAGAGAAAGAGACAGAAGAATGATAGTAAAAAAAACATAAACCCCTAGAAATATAAAAACCGAAAGAAAATATACGGGGATTAGGATTTGATGAGCATATAACTTCCCTAATTGGTATTCATGTATAAAAAATCAGGATTAAAAATGGGATTACCGCATAATGAGTTACTGTTTGTAAATTTAGAATCATGAACCCCTTAGAATAAAAAAAATTAAATGAAAAAAATAAATACAATGAATATAAATCTATTCATTATATAGAATATATAAGGTTTATTATATAAACAATATTACTATAAATAGGATCTTAATATGAAACTTGTCTCATTGAAACAATATTGTTATAAAGAATTCCTACAAAGATCCAAGAATTTGAAGTTAGATTCAATAAATGAATTAGTTAAATGAATAAAATTTAAGTCTATATAAAATAGTTATAAATAAAAAATAAAATATAACACATAATATCACACATAAATTTTTTCATGACATATTTAATAAAGAAGTGAAATAACCCAATGAATAAAATTAGCTAAAAAACAAATTACATCTAGTCACACCTTATCACAACCTTTATTTATTTTCTTGAATAATAAGAATATATATATTATTCAAAATATTAATATAAACATTCATGTTTATTCTGTCACGACCCTTCCACCAGGGCCTGTTCCGTGACTACCCTAGGTCCTCCTTCCATAGGCCAGGGGGAAGCGTCGTGACAATCTGTAATTCATTAACACAACCACACTCTTCCAATAGTTTCATAAAAATGAATATCATTATTCAAATCAAACATCATACGAATAGATCGATGCGATTATAGTGCTAGAGTGTTATTTGATTGCTATTAGGTGGGTGAGTAAGTTCATATAACACCCCAAGGTTTTAAAATTTAATGCAAGAAATTATTTTTTATTTAGATAGTTATAACAATATTTTAAATAGAATTTTACATCTTCTGTGATTTTAATTTCAAAATATGGATATACACAATTGCAATTAGTATGTTATTTAGAGTCCTATAAGACCAACTTAATTTTTGGGGAATAGTAAACACCGTTATGAATAGTAATGATGCTATTATGAATTGTAACATGCCCTTAAGAATATTTATGTCACCTATGATAGTATACATATATTATTTTATTGAAGTGATGATATACCAATATCTTGGAAGATATAAATAAATGTTTTAAAATTTTGGTTTTTGAATAAAATATTATTTTATTTAAAATTTAAATTATTCCTATTTATAAAATTATTTTAAAAAAATGGAGTTATTTTTTAATTCTACACGTTGAAAAATTGTTAGGGAGTATTTTTCATATTCTTCTGAAATAAATGAAATTTTTATGAACAGTGAAATATTGTAAAATACAATATATATAAATTATCTGTTAAATACACTATTTTTTACATCCTGGATGATGTAAGCACACTTGGTTAGAATTAAAATACTCTATTTACAATTTTTTCACAAGAATTAATTCTATCCATGAATTTAACAACAATATTAATATAGTGACTAGAATAATGTAAAACTCCTCTCCTGTACTTTAAATACCACTCATTTCCCTGCTCTTCCTCCCACACCTCTCAAGCCTTGAGGGTTTGTTATGTTCTTCCAAATACTCCTCTCGTGACACTTTTCCAAATCCAGTACACACTGGTCTCACCAATAGTCCAAAACCATGGGCCTTAAGAAGGATCTCATGGAGAAGAGATCAAGAGGTAAATATCCTCTTTTGTTTTCTTTTTTTCATTTTCATTTCTATTCTTCATCATTCATCACCTACCATTATAGAAGAGGCATTATGGATCCTATATCTCAAATATTTTATATTTCATCCTGTGTGTGGATGATTCACCATTATACTTTTTCACCTCTATCGCTTATTCTAGAAATTAAATCACCATATGTGCTCTGTTGACTTACTAACATTGTGGATGATGTGTTTTCAATTTCCTTTACTCCCTTCAATATAGGTCATGAAACCATTTTTTGTTTTAACCATGTTATAACTTTGTATAATATCTTATGTAATGTTCTAGAATCTTTTTTTACACATGTTATTATTAATATTTTTTAAAAAAATAAGTTTGTTATTATCGGATCGTCGCAAAAATGACCAAAATGAATTACATTAAAGTTTTAACTAATTAATTGTCCTCATATATAGATTAAAAATAATAATTGGAATAATTTAGGGATATAGAATCATGTAAATACCATTTCAATCTACTTTTGGGGTTTCACATACAACCATCATGAAATTCCATTACAATCCACTCACAGAAACCATGTAATGCACACACCTGAAACAAGGGAAATAACACATTATTATTAATTAATGGGTCAAATGATGCTATAAAATAATCATATAAGGTGTCATAAAATGGATATTTTTCAATAAAATATTAACAAATATATTTTATTCTTCATATAATAGGTTTAAACACGTTTTAAGGGAGTCGAACTCGAGGAAAGAGATCCCTTCTTTCTCAGTTTTATTCAAAAATCTCATCTATATTGTGCCATTTTTAGATCTTTTGGATGGAGTATGTTTTCAAACCACATCTATACTCAACATATGATATATATATGATGATATACACCTTTTCTCTCACATTAATTCCACCCATATACACTTATTTCCATGCCTAAATTTCGTAAGTGAATTCTAAATGCAATTTCATTTCTTTCGGTTAACCTTAAACTTCAATGGTTTTATCGTGGGAAGAGGATTTGTGAAATGAAATTTGATTGTAATATGATTTACTCTATGTATTTATTGTATATATACATATTCCCTTAATTTAATCAATTATCTCTTAAATTTTGTGGTATTCCTAAAGGTTTTTCCGTTTAAAATCCTTTTAGATGTCTCCTTTATAAAATCTAACGAGATTGTTCTTTTTTTCATGAGTCTCCTCTTATAATTTCATTATTATTTAATACTATAGTGTCCCTATTATATTTTTTATAGTTATTTTTGTATAATAGGTTTTTATTATTTTTGGTGTGCAATGTTTATTTTCTAAGAGTGTTTTTTTACAAAAAAGGGTATTTTGAAAAGTGAGTATGTTTTTCTCTAGGGTGTAAATGAGTTATGAAGTGCATTATTTATTATATGTTCCATTGAAATTATTTCTGTTGGGTCGACCCCATTATAACTTGTGATATGACGGTTGAGACCCATTATTTCTCAAGATATGTTGTGTTAAGTGCATTGTAGCTTAATATATGGCAGGTGAGCCCCATTATAGCTCTCTAATGCATTGGGTACTCTAAAGATGGAAGTTTACCAAATTATTATTCTATTTGTAAACGTGAATATAAGGTGGATATCATAAATATATCCCAAGACAACTACATGGTGTTTCCATGCATGGAAATGAATTTTTTTGAAATGGGTTTTTTTAATTTTTATGTTATCACTTAACAAACGACTTATTTTCTTATATCCATTACCGATATTTTTGTGATCATCCCATGTTTTTAAATGTTTTAATAGGTTATAAGGATCTGTAGGAGAAATAAGGATGGAAACTTAAATTTCATAATGATTTTCAACGAAATTATGTTTTATTTGAGAAGATATATATTTAAAAAAATGGGTATTGTTTTAATAGTGGCCACATGTTTGATTGTGATATGTTATGTATGTTGTATGTTATAAATACCAAAAAAACTAATCCTGAAATGATCCTCAATGTGTAAGAAAATATTTCCTGTATAAAATTCAAAATTATGTAATGTTTTAATGCATGGTCCCTGAAGTTGGATTCAGAGGTTTCTTTAGGCAACTTTAGGGGTTATAATGATGTTAATTTAATACAATAACTGATTTTTACTATATGGTTAACATAAAATGATATTGAATTTAAAGATTACAATGTTTCATTGACTAATAAATTTCTATTCAAAATTGATTTCCACTGATGAAACATGGATGATGATGTAGGAAGGCACCGAGAGGATAATACCTATCCGAATATCCATCCTAGAAAGGTGGGAATCAGAACCATGTAGTTTGTGAAATCAATTGATCAATTTACTAATGAAATAAATTGTAGTTTTATCTGTTCTAGAGAGGAACATTATTTACAACGAAGAAACATATCTTTTATGCAGAATTTTATGAGGAAGCATCCTCTAGCATTCAATGGAATCACATATCCCGTGATTGATAAAGGATGGATCAATGCCCTAGAAAAGATATTTGATGTAATGGGATAATCAGAAAACCAAAAGGTAATACTTGAAATTTATCATATTTAAGGTTAACCTAATCAGTTATTGTATGTAGTTAATAATAAGACACAAAAAATGATCTTGATAGTCTACAATGAAAATATTTTAAGAGAATTTTCCTTGAAAAATAATTTCCTAAAATAGTTAGACTCATAAATGAGAGAAAATTAATTGTAATGAAGTAGAAATATGATGAATCTATGGATACATATGAATCCAATTTTACAAGACTAACTATGTATGTAATGGATTTTACTCAGGAATTTGATTGAAAAAATCATAGATTTTACTCTTTTTTGAAATCATTTATACAAACAAATTCAGATTCATGAGAGTTTAAAAGCTACGAGAAACTTGTTCGTTATACTAAATAGTTGAGATGCATTTTTTAGACAAATATGTTCCTCGTGATGAAACAAATAACAAGTGGATAGGTTGGAAGTCAATGAGGAAAAATCATTAAAGAAATATAGAGGTATGAAAATGAATTTCCCATCTTGTGAAAAGTGTGGTAGAAATAATCCTCGAGAATGTATAGTAAATTCTAAGAAGTGCTACTGATGTGGAATGTATGGACACCTGTCTTGTGAGTGCATGGAATATGTTTCAAAAAATAATGAGATATCAATGGTGAGATGCATTAATTTTATGGAATTTGGTCATTTTCTAGTATTTGTATAATCTAGTCACTGTTGTAGGAAATCAACAATATTGGAATTAGAAGGTTGTGTAAAATCCTTTTAAACTATTTTTATAGATTTTGAGCTTAAAAATAAAGTGGTATCAGGTACATTATTTGTTTACTCAGATTTCTCTAAGGTATTTTTTGGTATGGGGTCTACAGATTCCTTTATTAATAAGAATATTTATGATAAATTAGGAATTTCACTTCATGAAATGAAACCATCACTTATGGTTTAGACACTAGGGGAAAATATTAAATAAAATGGAATTATTATAATATTTCTATTGGTATATATGGAAAGGCATTACCTATAAACCATTTTTTTATTCCCTTGGTAGAGTTTTATGTTATACTGGGTATATATTGGAATTATGTTTATTACGAGAAGATTGATTGTAGTGCTAAAGAAGTGGTTTTTATTTGGTTTCAGTTTGTATAAAATAATTAACCTAGACAATTGAAAACATGTCAGGATGCAGAGAAAGTGTTGAAATACGGAAATGAAAGTTATCTTTCTCATATAATTGTGAAAAATTGAACTGTTATGCTTAATGATTTTTCTAGGGGTAAAAAAATGGCTTGATGTTTTTTTGATGAGTTATCTGATTTAATACCTAATAAGGAAGTCAAATTCTCAATTTACATTGCCACTAATGCTAAACCAATTTCAAAACCCCCATATCTATTGACTCAAATGGATCTTATTGAATTTAAATTTTTTTGTAGGATTTTCTTGAAAAAGGATTCATTCATCGTAGCACTTCACCTTGGGGTTCTCATGTCCAGTTTGTTAAAAGTACAAAATTTTCAATGAGAATTTATGTAAGATCCTGCCCACAGTTTCCCAGAGCCAATGGATTATTTGATTTCATTGGCATACATATAATGAATATGAATCCCTAAATACTGAGTACTTTAGTATTATTGGAAACAAGTTACATACATAAGTTTAACATTACAACATGATGTGAAACAAAACACTAATTTAATCACTAGAAACATCACATCTCATAGATTATGCTTAGAATTCATTCATAAATTACTTATTCATATCCTTTGAAAATGTAACATAAGAAAGGGGTGAGATCAAACACCCTATAAGAGTTAGCAATACAATGGAATATAATATAAACATTATACTGGTGAATAATTGAAAACACATGCCTTTAATAATAAACTTGAAAAATATTATTGATGG
The DNA here is from genome assembly GCA_963277665.1 of Viscum album. Classification (NCBI taxonomy): domain Eukaryota; kingdom Viridiplantae; phylum Streptophyta; class Magnoliopsida; order Santalales; family Viscaceae; genus Viscum; species Viscum album. The sequence goes on along the minus strand of OY728120.1, from coordinate 693,103,109 downwards.
AATAGGAGATAAATAAATATTTCCATAATTAAACATAATCATGGGTATTATATAAGTCTAATAACCACATGAACATCAAATACTAGCATAATAATGACGTAATTTCATTTTCCGGACATCATAACCATAGCGTTCAAGCCTCGTGCTAGGACCATAAAATAATCATTTTGTCAAGGCCTCGTGCCAAGACCATAGTTTGTCTCATTAGACCTACCGATAAATCAAGGGGATATATAGGGCCCCATACATCACATAATATTTCCAATTAATTCCTCATATGAGCGAGGATCAACATAAACAACATATAAATTCACATTGAAACAATCATATGAAATGTAACTAACTTTCACAAATTGTTGAACATAAACACTATCCATTCTGAATAATATGATGAATGGTTTTCAGATAGATCATACACAATAAATTTATTCATAAACCATTAAATTATATAATCTATATGTATTCATAAATTATTAAACCTAATAAAACCATGGAATCAATAATAGCATTGAATGAAATACTCTTATAAAATCAATTAGCAATTTTGAGTTAAATACTCTTTTATTTTGAATAGAAGATTTCTTTTGGAAATTCGTTGTATAAAACATGAAGTGAATTAATATAGTATTTAAATAATAAAATGAGTTTTTTTATAAATATAATTCTTTCTAAAAACATATTATAGAGTTCCCTTGTAAATAGATAGGAATTGGAGATATTCCCTTGAATCGGGCTTCTATTTTGGAAGAAATTTTTAAAGTTCCTTTTAGAACCTGTCACTATCAATAAAATAAGAAAGGGTTCTGGTTTTTAAATACATATATAATACTAAAACATAATATATGTTGAGTACATAATATTACCTAAAAAATTCATTGAGGTAATTTGACAATGAAAGTAACCCGGATGAAAATGGAAGTTCGGGTGAAAACCATTACCATAACTCCAAACATGTTCCGCTCTTGTAATTAATCTCCTAGAATATGAAATTATAATTTTTATTAACTTACTTCATAACCTATTAGACATGTATTTATTTTACCATAATTGTGGTTAGTTCATTGTTGTCATTATTGATAATTTATTGTATTGAATTTCATCATTCTGGAGTGTTCATTCCCTTTATTTTCATATTCGGTTCACTTGTTTTTATGTAATGAAGATCATGTGAAATGGTTAAAAATATCCATAATTTAATTTGAACATTTTTTATGAACATAAAATTTTTTAATGGCTGTTTCATTCATTTGGTTACATGTAATGGGGATGAATCATTAGATGACAACCACATCGATTATTTGGCGGTATATGGATTATTATGAACATGTTTTCTCATATAACTTAATTATATGTACATATTATGGTTACATAATATTTAATAGGTTATAATAAATTTATTATAGTGTGGTTCAACCATAAATATGGTTTCATGACCAGTAATGAATAATAAGTTGATGAACGAAACATCGTTGTCCACTAAGGCCATAAATTAGAACCTCATGGAAGTTGATTTCATTTATAGAAATAAAATAGAGGGAGTAAAAATATTTATGATGGTTCTTCCATTAAAATGATATAATTAAACTATATATATGTTACTATAGTTATCATGGTCATTTGGATAGAGGAGGTGAGGAGATAAAAATAATAGAGATGATCTAGAAAATAAGAGAAAAAAAATGAGAGATCCCTTATGAACATTCGGCAGCCTAAAGGCATCGCTTATTATTTTATAAAATGAAATAATGATATAAAAAGGGTAACTCATCATATTGAAATAAAAAGGATTGTAATAAATATACATAAAATCAACCCCTGACATATTATAATGGAAATTCTATGAGATAACATAAAAGAAGTGTCGACTGAAAGAAGAGAATGAAGAATTCCCTTACCTTGTAGAATTACTCCTAGATCTTGAAGTCGGAACCTTGGGGGCTTAATGACACCTTAGGAGGACTCCAATAGAGGTGAAACCACCAGTGATTCTAGGATTAGGGATTTGGAATGATTGAAAAATAATGGATGAGTGGGTATTTATAGAAAATGAGAGGTAATTTTTTAATAATTTCGAAGGGACACCTCATTATTGGTTTTTGCCAAATCATGGGCTTGACCATGGTATTTTCCCATGGTTTAAGCCACCTGGGACACATAATATTATAAGATACTATAAAAAAGTATACAAGCCTTTTATTTTAATTATTATGTCATTATGATGTCATTAAACTACTGAATACTCAAAACTGCATTTTTCACATTTCATGATAAATTCAAGTATTTTAAAAAAATCCCAAAAATTCACCCCTACCATTTTTTCAACATGTAGAATTCAAAAGTGAAATCCAATTTTAATATATATATATCTAAATATAATTAATTTAATTTTTAAATATGGTCACAATTAATTCGAGAAATAACAATCTTGATGTGAAATTAGTTTTATGTGACATTGGACAATTAATTAAGATCCCATTATCCTATTTCCTTAAGAAAATAAAATAATATTATTATTTACTCTTCATGAGGTCATATTACTATTCACACTACTATGCATATTACTATTCATAAGTGTATGTTACTATTCATCAAAAATCAAGTTCGTTATATCAAACTCCAAATTACTTACTGAACAGACCTCTAGATGACCATTTCTTGAAATTCAAAACATAGAAGTGGTTTTATTATAAAATTGGATTCTATATTTATTTTCAAAACCATTGGGTGTTACATTCTACCATCCTTAAAAAAATTTCATCCTCAAAATTCACAGATTATTAATTATAAAGATTTGGGTATGTCTTTAACATAAGCTCCTTAGGCTCCCATGTTGCTTCCTCCACCATATGGTTCCTTTATAGAACCTTTACCTGTCGAGTCATCTGATTTCTCAATACATGTTCTATAGTATCAAGAGTCTTGATAGGATCTTCAATTGAGGATAGTTCGGGCTAAAGTTCCACATCTTAATAAGTGAGTATATGTGCTGGGTCTGGTATGCACTTTCTTAACATTGACATGTGGAACACATTGTGAACCTTAGAGAGACATGACAGCTTTGCCAAATGGTAAGCTACAGCTCCAATTCGGTCCAGAGTTTCAAAAGTTCTGATATACTTGGGACTTAACATTCCCTTCTACCTGAATCGTATAATACCATTCCTTGGAGATTCCTTTATGAAATTCAATCTCCTTCTTGAAACTCCAAATCCTTCCTTCGGTTGTCTGCATAGATATTTTTCCTACTTTGAGCTATTTTTATATAGACTGGATAATCTTCACCTTCTCCATTGTTTCATCAAAAAGTTCGGGTCCCATGAGCTTTCATTCACCAACATCATCCCAACAAGTTGGTGATTGTCATCTCTTCCCATATAATGCTTTATAAGGTGCCATCTGAATACTATAAAGGAAGCTATTGTTGTAGGAAAATTCTATGAGAGGTAAATATTGATCCCACATGCCTTGAAAATAAAGTGAAAAAGACCTCATCATGTCTTCCAATGCTTGAATAGTCTGTTCTGATTGACCATCAGTTTGTGGGTGGTACGTAGTGCTCAAACAAATATCAGTATATAGGGCCTTTTGAATACTTCTCTAGAATATTAATGTAAAACATGGATCATGATTAGAAAAAATCGATAGGGGTACTCCAGGAAGTCACACAACTTCATTAATATATATTCTTTCTAGACGTTCAAGTGGTAGATATTCTATTATAGAAAGGAAATGTGATGACTTGGTAAGATGATCAACAAAGACCCATATTGCATTGTTCTTTCTAGGAGTATTTGGTAGTCCCATGACAATTTCTGTCGTGATATTATCCCATTTCCACTCAGGTATGGGAAGAGGTTGCAATACACCTCCAGGCTGTTGCGTTCCAGCTTTCACTTGTTGACTAACCATACATCTAGACACAAAATTAACAATATCCCTCCTCATGTTGTCCCACCAAAAATTTTCCATCAAATATCTATATATATTACTACTACCAGGGTGTATAGAGAAATTTGATCTATGAGAATCATCCAACAATTTCCTTTTTAGATCAGTTATATCGGGAACAAACAGTCTCTTCCCAAATTTCAAAATTCCGTCTTCATATACGAAGTCACTCAACCTCCCATCATTCAATGCATTAATCTTCATTTGAAACTCCTCATCATCAGCCTGAGAACTTTTTATCCTTTCTAATAATGATTTATTGGCAACCATTTGAAATAGCATTGGCGTTTCACCTACCATGGTTATTCCCATATCATTCTTTACTAGATCCATGAAAATAGGATCCCTTTAAACCCTCATCTTGTTCAAAACTCTCTAAACCATTCTACTCAAAGCATCAGCCTCTTTATTTGCCTTCCCCGGGTGGTAGTGTATCGTTCAGTAAAAATCCATGAGTAGTTCAAGCCATATCCTTTGCCTCATGTTGAGTTCCTTTTGTGACAAAATATACTTCAAACTCATGTGATCAGTATAAATATCACATTTCTCACGATAGAGATAATGCCTCCATATCTTAAAATCAAATATTGCTGTAGCTAAATAACAATCATGAGTAGGATAGTATTTCTCATGAATTTTTAGCTATCGTGATGGATAAGAAATAACCCTATCATTTTGCATAAGTACACAACCAAGTCCTTTCATTGAAGCATAACAACAAATAACAAAACCATTATTCCCTGATGGTTGAGTCAATATAGGAGCATTGAATAATCTTCTCCTCAGTTATCCGAAAATTTCTTCACAATATTTTGTCCAAAGAAATTTAACTCATTTACGTGTGAGCTTTGTTAATGGGTTATCCAGTCGGGGAAAATTCTGCACGAAATGTTGATAATAACCTACTAAGCCAATAAAACTGTATACCTCTGTTATGTTTGTTGGTGTGGGACAATGTTGGACTGACTTTGCCTTTGCAGGATCAACTAGGATTCCATCTATAGATGCAATATGGCCAAGAATAGAAATCTCCTGAAGTCGGAATTCATACTTTCTAATCTTCCAATATAATTCATGTCTTATAAGAGTCGTCAAGATAATGTGCAAGGGATTTTAATGATCATCGTAGAATTTGGAGTATACCATGATATCATCAATAAATACCAATAAAAAATCATCAAGACATTCCTTGAAAATTTTGTTCATTAGATCCAAGAAGATAGAGGGTTCATTTGTCAATACAAAAGGCATTATTGTAAACACGTAATTCACGTACCTGGTTTGAAACACTGTTTTTATAATGTATTCCTTCTTCACAGTCAACTGATGATATCCAGATCTAAGGACAATCATTGAATATTATTGAGATCCTTGTAGTTGGTCAAACAAATCATCAATGTGGGGTAGGGGATACTTGTTCTTTATTGTTATAGCATTGATTTCCCTGTAATCAATGAAAAGCATCATGGATCCATCTTTCCTCTTGACGAAGAGGAGTGGGGAACCCCATGGAGAAACACTAGGTTGAATAAATCCTTTTTCACTCAAACACTTTAGCTGTTTCTTTAGCTCCACTAATTCCACAATGGCCATTCTATAAGGGGTCTTCGATATGGACCCTGAACCAAGAATTAAATCAATAGAGAACTCAATTTCACATTCTAGAGGATGTCTAGGTAAATCTTTCGGAAACACATCAACATATTCTCTCAAAATAAGAAAATATTATATTTGAACATTCCTTCCCTCATCCACAGTTATTTCATTTCATCCTCCCAAATAACTGAATTTAGTTGAGCTGCTGGGGGTGGATCTAGATAAGAATTAGGAGGTTATGATTCTGCTCAAAAGATATGTTTTTCATTATCATCATCATAATAAATTGTAACCTCCTTATTCATACAATAAATTTTTGCATCATGGTATGGTTTCCAATCCATAACGAAGATTATATCAAATTCAATCTTCGGTATGATGATGAGATCAGCAGATAAAGAACATTTATATGCCCTAATGGGAACTGATTGAAAGAACAGTGTAGTAATGATACATTCCTTAAGAGTTTTGACTGACAACTCCATTTTTAAATCAAATTGGAAATATCTAATTTTCGTAGCAAACTAGGAAGATATGAAACATTGAGATGATCCAGAATAAAACAAATCATTGGATAAACTTGATGAAACAATTAAAGTACCTACAACCACGTCATTAGGTACTTCAACCTTTGCAGTTATGATTGCAAATGAATGTCCCTGTTCCCTTGGCCTTTTCTGTTGCATATTTTCTTGACATTTTGGACAATCATTAGCATAGTGTCCCATCTCCTGACAATTATAGCATTGAACATAATTGGTTTCCTTATTCTATTTGAAATAACTAGCAATATAGACTTTCTAGCCACATTTTTAGCATACTCCTTTTCATTTTAAGCATGCAACAGGGTGTTTCATTCCACAATTGTCACTTGGTGGAAATTTGACTCTTACCTTCTTCCCCGTTTCCTTATTTACTTTCCCAGGGTTTTCAGCAGCCCTCTTCTTTTCTTGCATTCCATTATAGTCATAAGACTTATAGAATTCTTTTTCTATCTTGAATGCACATGAAACAATATCCTCATATGATTAAAATCATTGGGAAACCAGTACCCACCGGAGTAATGGTTTTAGGCCATCAAATAATTGATCAATTTTTCTCCTTTGATTTTGTATATAGTCCACAACATGTCTTGCTAGCCTTGTGAAGTTGGATTCATACTTGGAAACATTTTCATCCATGTTCTTCCTCTGATTCAAGTATTGTCTTTCCATACCTTCTTGCTTCTCATGAGGGAAATATTTTTCTAATAATATTTCCTTAAAATCCATCAATTCCATCTCTTCTATCACTTCCTCCTCTTTTGTGTTTTGGATTAAAGACCACAACTGATTCGTATCTCCCGATAGACGATATACTGCCATGAAAACCTTCTCTCCTTCATTACATCCCAAAGTAAGAAATATATTCTTATAGGAACATAACCACTACTCTCCTACAAATGGGTTTTGTAGACCCGCTGAATGATGGATACTGTTGTCCCATAAAGCGATCAAGCATGGATCCTCCACGTGGTGGATCCGGATGCTCCATACAAGTAAGGTGATTATTTATAAGCTGATTATGTTTTCCAAGTATAGTTATGAGTTTCTCAGCACCAATTACAGCACCAGAGCCAAAATCCTTATCTTGTGTCAGAGGAATATCCTTACAGGTGACACGTTCATTTGGGCAATTTCAATTCCATCCAATAGGCCCCACATCTAGATAATGTAATACACTAGATTAGGTTATGAATCATAATGTATAATTTTATCTTAATAAAATACTTATAAAAAATTGAGATCCTGTGAATGGCTAATCCTATATTTTCAAATATGGTTTCATTGTGGAATATTTTTCATTTCAATCCTTCATAATGGCTTGAAATGAAAATTTTAATTATCCTAAGAATATCCCCCTGGAGTGTCGTATCTAAGAGTGCAGTAAGGCCCTTTGTCGTTCACTAGTTTCTGTTCGAGTCTTTTTCAAAGCGGTGTTTTCGTGTTATACCCCTAGATACATTTGTGCCAGAGCCGCCTCTACCTTATCGTATCCAGATAGGGATGTATTTTTTGAAATATCCACATAATATATTCTTTACCAAAATACCTAGACAATATTGTATATAAATCCTCAAAGACTAACATAGGGACACTTCCCCAATTCTACATTTTCTAGTTTCATTGTATTCTACTAAACTTCCTCTAATACCAACTGTAAGATCCTGAACCCAGTTTCCCAGAGCTAGTGCCTTATTTGATTTCGTTGGAATACATACAAGGAATACAAATCCCAAATAACTGAGTAGTCTAGTATTATTGGAATTAGGTTACATACATAAGATTAACATTACAACATGAAGGGAAACAAAACACTAAATTAATCCACTAGAAACATCACGTCTCCTAGATTATGCTTGAATTTCATTCATAAATTACTTCTTCATGTCATGAGAAAATGAAACATAATAATGTGGTGAGCTCAAATTCTCAGTAAGAGTAAGAAATACATCAGAAGATAATATAAAAATTAGACATGGTGAATAATTGAAAACACATTCCTTTAATAATAAACTTGAAACATATTACGGTAGGAATATGAGCTAAATAAATAATGCCATAATTAAACATAATCATGGGTATTTTAATATTAGAATAACTACATGAACTTCAAATACTAGCATCATAATGAGGAATGTGCATATACTGGACATCATAATCATACATTCCAAGCCTCGTGCTGGGACCATAAAATAATCATTTTGTAAAGGCCTCGTGCCAAGACCATAGTTTGTATCATGAGACCTACTGATGCATAAAGGGTCTATAGAGCGCCCCATCAATCATAGTATAAGTCCAATGCTTTCCACATATGAGAGGGTGACATCATAAACAACATATACATTCATATAGAAACTATCATATGAAATGTAACTACCATTCACCAATTATTGACCATAAACACTAACCATTCGGAATAATATGACAAATGGTTTTAAGATAGATCATCCACAATAAAGTTAATTATAAACCATTAAATAAAATATGGTATTTAACTTAATAAATTATTAAACCTTATAATACCATGGAATCAATAAGATAATTGAACGAAAATACTCTTATAAAATCTTTAAGCAATTTTGAGATAAATACTCTTTTATTTTGAATAGAAGAGTTAATTTGGAAAATCATTTTATAAAACCAGAAGTGAAGTAAGATATTATTTTCATAATAAAATTATAATTTTTATAAATATAATGCTTTCCAAAAAAAGATTATAGAGTTCCCTTGTAAATAGATATGAATTGGAAAAATTCCCTTGAATCGGGCTTCAATTTTGGAATCAATTATGAAAGTTCCCTATAAAACCTATAACAATCCATAAAAAAAGGAAGCGTTCTTGTTTTTAAACATATATATAATACAAAATCATAATATATGATGAGTACATAAAAAACATAAGTATTTCATTGAGGTAATTAGACAATAAAATTAACCCGAATGAAAATGGATGTTCGGGTGAAAACTCTTACCTTAACTCCAAATGTGTTCTGTTCTTTTTCTTAAGCTCCTGGAATATGAAATTATACTTATTAATAACTTATTTAATATCCTATTATACATTTATTTAGTTTACCATAGTTCTGGTTAGTTCATTTATGTCTTTATTGATAAGTTATTGTATTTAATTTTATCGTTCTGGAGTGTTTGTTTCCTTTATTTTCATATTCAGTTCACTTGTTTTTAAGTAATTAAGATCATGTGGAATGGTTATAAATCTCCATAATTAAATTAACACATTATTTATGAACATACAGAATTTATAATGTTTATTTCTTTCATTTGGTTACATGGAATGAGGATGAATCATAAGATGACAACCACTTCGATTATTTGGCGGTATTTGGATTATTATAAACTAGTTTTGTCATGTAACTTATTTATATGTACTTATTCTTGTTCCATAATACTGACTATGTTATAATAAATATTTTATAGTCCGGTTAACCATTAATATGAATCATGAAATGTAATAAATATGAAATTGAAGAACGAAACTTTGACGTCCACAAAGGCCATAAATTGGAACCTCATGGAAGATGATTTCATTTAAAAAAAAATAAACAAATAGAGTAAAAATATTTATGATTGTACTACAATTCAAATTATTTAATTATATTATATATATTTTACTGGAGTTATCATGGTCATTTGGATAGAGGAGGTGAGGAGAGAAAAATAATAGAGATGATCTTGAAAATAAGAGAAAATTTGAGAGATCACTTATGAAAATTCTGCAGCCTAACAACGTCACTTAATATTTTATAAAATGAAATGATTAGATCAAAAGGGTACCTCATCATATTGAAATAAAAATTATATTAAAAGGAATACATAAAATCAAACCCCAAAATATTATAATGGAAATTCAAATAGATAACCTAAATGAAGTGTTGACTTAAAGAAGAGAATGATGAATTCCCTTACCTTGTTGAATAACTCCTAGATCATGATGGTAGGAACCTTGGGGGCTTAAGGACACCATTCGAGGACACTTAGAGAGGTAAAAAAAGAGATTCTAGTATGAGGTATTTGGAATGAAATGAAAATAATGGATGAGTGGGCATTTTTAGAAAAAGAGAGGTAAGTTTTTAATAATTTCAAATGGACCCCTCATTATTGGTTTTTGCCAAACCATGGGCTTAACCATGGTATTTTCCATTGATTTAAGCCATTGTGTACACCTTATATCATTATTTACTAAACAAAAGTCTACTAGCCATTTATTTTAATTATTATGTCATCATGATGTCATTAAACTTCTGAATACTCATAACTGTATTTTTTCACTTTTCACAAAAAATTCATGTATTTTAGAAAAATCCAAAAAATTCAGCTCTACCATTTTTCTGTGTGTAGAATTATAAACTGAAATCCATTTTCAAAAATAATTTTCTAAATATTATTAATTTAATTTTCAAATAAGGCCACAGTTAATTCGAGAAATAACAATCTTGATGTGCAATTAGTTTTCTGTGACATTGGAAAATTAATTAAGATCCCATATTCCTATTGCTTTATGAAAATAAAATAATAATAATATTTACTATTCATGAGGTCATATTACTATTCATATTAATATTCATAGGGTTATCTTATTATTCACCAAAAATGATGTTAGTTCTATAAACCTCTAAATGACTTACTGAACACAACTCTAGATGACCATTTCATGAAATACAAAACATAGAAGAGGTTAGATTATAAAATTTCATTCTATAAATATTTTCGAAACCTTGGGGTGTGACAATTTACATTCATTATAGATCAATGAATATAATAATGGTTAAAAATAAGTATCCATTGCCTCTTATTGATGAATAGTTTGATCAACTTTAGGGAGCTATGTATTTTTAAATGTTGACTTAAGATTCGGATACCATCAACTAAAGGTAAAGTAGGATTACATTCCAAGAAATGCTTTCTATACTAGATATGTGCATTATGAGTTTGTTTTTATGGTCTTTGGGTTGAGAAATTCACCTAATATATTCATGGATTTTATGAATTGAAAATTTCATGAGTTCATGGATAAATTTTTGGTTGTGTTTATTGATGACATTCCCGTGATTTCTAAAAGTAAATAGGATAATGAAAAACATCTAAGGGTTGTTTTGAAATCCATAAAATAAAATAATATGTTTAGAAAATTAATAATATGTGAATATTGGTTGCAAAAATTTTTATTCTGTATTCGCATTTTTATTAGAGATGACATAACTGTTGATCCAACTAAAACAAATGTTGTTAAAGAGTGGCCAACACCCACAAATGTAATTGATATTTCTAGCTTCCTTGGTCTGGTGGGGTATTACCCATGATTTGTTGAAAACTTTTTAGGGTTATCTTTCCCAGTTACTTAGTAAAATCGAAAAGGTGTTATGTTCATATGGGAAAAAAATGTGATGATTGTTTTTAGGAATTGAAAAAAAGATTGATGATTGCTATAGTTATATCTCTAACTTCTAGAAATAGTGAATTTTTCATCTATATTGAGGCTTTTATAAAGGTACATGGTTGTGTTCTAATGAAAAACTGTTAGGCAATTTCATATGCTTCACGACAGTTGAAACCTCATGAGTAAAATTACCATGCACTTGATTTGGAATTAGATGTTGTGGTTTTTGATTTAAAAATTTTGAGGAATCATTTATATGGATCCAAATGTTAAATATATATTGACCATTAAATTTAGAAGTATATTTTATGTAAGAAAAAATGGAAAATGAGTAAAAGAAGATGGATCAAACTATTAAATTATTATGATTTCACAATAAATTACATCCAAAAAAAGGAAACACAGTGATAGCTTCTTTGAGTCGAAGACATATTACATCATTAACCACATTTTGTCTCGACCATGAAAGCGTGACTAATGATCTGATAAATTTTTGATTGGATTTCATTGTTGTAGGAAATTACTCTATTTTGCTTTAGGTGTTAGTAAAGGCATCTATCTTGGACAAAATCACGAAAGCGCAGAAGGATGACAGTGTGTTTTAGGAAAATGTACAACTGGTCAAGAATGATAAATTTCCTGAATTTAATTTTGATAGTGATTATGTTATGATATTTGGGAAGTGATTATGTGTACCTTGTGAATCGAAACTGATGAATGAATTGTTATATGTGGATAACCGTTCCCTATTTTCAATTTATCCTTTCAACACAATGATATATGGATACTATTGAGAGGAATATTGGTTTGATTGAAATTAAAGGCATATTGATATTTTTATTGTGAAATATTATACTAGAAAATAGGTTAAATATGAGAGGCTGTTACCAAAGGGGATTATTAATCCTTTTCCATTATTATAGTGGATGTGTGAAAATGTATCCCTAGACCTCATTATTGGACTGCCAACGATCTCTCAAGGTAACAAATCAATTTTGGTTATCGTGGATTGGATGACTAAATATTTAGATTTCCTTCCAATTCGAGATACTATGTATTTAGATCAGCATTATCAATTGTACCATAAATACATTGTCATGTTTCATGGAGTTCCTCTATCTATTGTATCTGACCATGAACACTCGTTAACATTTAACATTTGGAATGGCCTTCATAAGTCTTTAGGAACAAAATTAAATTTCAACACTGCCTTTTATCCACAATTAGATGCACATATCTAGAAAATGATTCAGACATTAGAGTATATTCTTAGTGTGTGTTGAATGGATTAATAGGGAAATTTGGTTCAACATTTTTCTTTAGTTGAGTATACTTATAATAATAGTTTTCATTCCAATATAATGATGGAACCATTTGTGGCATTTTATGGGAAGAGGTTTAGAATCTACTGTTTTGTGATGAATTCATTGAAAGGAATTTGAAGGGGGAAAAATTAGAAGAGGAAGTGGAATAGAAAGTTATGATGATCTAGTGGCATATCAGGACAGATCAGAGTAGGTGGGATATTTATGAAGATAATAGAAGGAAATAATCCGCTTTCAAGTTAGGTCACCATGTTTTCCCTAATATATCTCCATAGAAAGGTGTTATGTCTTTTGGTTTGAAATGAAAGCTATGTTTGAGGTTAATAATTTATTTTGAAATCATAGAGATAGTTGGACATATTTCAAATCAAGTTACATTGCCTCTAATTCTTTCTTAGGAACATAATGTTTTTCATGTTTTGATTTTGAGAGAGTTTGTGCAAAATTAATCTCACGTCTTGAGCATAAAACTAGTTCAACTGAAAGGGAACCTTTATTATGTAGAGAAATATATTCAAATTCTTGATCAAAGAGAATATGTATTTCAGAATAAGATAATCCACTAGGTAAATGTTTTGTAGAGAAAACCCATGGTTGAAGAAGCAAGATGGTAATCTGAAAATGGTATAAGTATAACGACCCATACTTTACATACATTGTCAATACTTCGAAATTGAAGCACACTTATTACAACATATGACAAAACCACAAAGGACCGTATAGGTATAGTGTCTTTAGAAACTGGGAAACATAAACAACTGGTTCATAAATCTTCTACAGTGTCTCCCATTTATTTCATCATATCTAGGGTCCCTTTTAGCATATTCTACTTAATATCCATCTTCCTGACCTGGGGAAAAGAAAACATAAAAGGGTGAGCTCAAATGCTCAGCAAGGGCAAATAAAGGAGATAAAAATCATATCATATCTTTTTGAAAATCAAAACCTGCAAAAGAGATCATAATATCTTATCATGGAAGAATTCATAGAAGTGAAAATGAGATCCCCATAATCATAACATAAAACTTGAAAACTTTGTGGCATGCACACATAATCATGGAAATCATTTCTTGTTAGTCATGACTCATTGCCAAGACTATCTTAGTGGACAAAGTCCCTTTCTGAACCGAGTTCACTCCTCGTTTCAGTCCTGTATCACTGAACCGAAATAACCTTCCGTTCCAGCCATGTCTATCTCATGAGATATAAAATCATTACCCAATGCATTGGAGGGAGATATAGGTCCCACCCATCTTATAATGAATCCTTTCTTATGTGTGCCACATAATCATAAAACATACATCATCGCATAACACATATAACAAAAATGGGATTCTTGAAACATCATGACATCATAAATCAATTCATATAAGATAAAGGAATTCATAAACATAATTCCATCACAACATAGTCAAACCAATGTAAAAATATGGATAGAAACAGAACCCTTTATTATCTTAGATGGAAAATAATTTTGATAAAACACTTGAATTGAATTCTTGAGGAAAATATCCTTTCTTCTTCAAAAACATTTTTCCTTTCATAACATGTCATACAACTTTAAAATAAAAGAAGTTGATTAAAAATAAACTTGAAAACTTGTAAAGGAAGCTTCTTTGAAGTAATGTTTTAAAAATCCATTCATGCCGTATAAGTTAAAAAAACATTCTTCGTACTTTTGTCGGAAAAGTCAAAAAGTACCTCGTACGGAAAAACGACAAAAGATTCCTTTCATATTCTTACTAAAAACTCACCTAAGGGTAAAATTGGATTTAAACTATTTCAAGTGGATGGAAACAATATTACATATTGAGGGAACATGGATGTGGATGATAAAATACACCCTAGTAAATACTTACAAATAAACAATCTCGGATAAAAATGAGATTGTGATATTTCCCTTACCTTAGGTCCAATTTGCTTTGTTCGTGTCCGAAGCTCCTGTATAATGGTTTAAATAATGTTATTGACTTATTCCAGAATCATACATATTGATATGAGATCATATATGGTCATATTATTAACTTCTTGTTAGTAATATTTCATTGTTACTTGTTACTCGGGTCTTTATAACTTTTTGTTCTTATGCGTGTTTTGTTGAATAAATTTTTATTCTTATCTTTAGGTTATATATAATTCATTTCCAGAATGTTATTAGTGTAGTATATACCATATTCATTCATTCAATTCATTTATATAATCATTATGAAATGAAGATCATGTAGAACGAATCGCATCACATCGTGGAGACGGTATTCCGTACGTACGCACGAGTGATGATATCGTTCCTATAATCGTGGAATTGTATTGGAGTATATATATATTATTTCAGTATCAATATTACTTCATAATAATCATATATAGTTACTCATTACACCATTATACCCATCCTTGTAAGGTGATGGTGGAAAATAGATTACACCACGGCGTGGAGACGGTATTCCGTACGTACGCACGCGCGGTGATTTCATTTTTCCGTAGGATGGATAGAAGGTGAATTAGGGTTGTTTCATATTTATAATAACATATAAGTATGTAAGTAATACTGATGCTATTACTTTATCATGAAACAACTAAAGAAGAAGAAGTTGAAGAAGAAAGAAATTGAAAAGATCGGTAATGGATATTACCTCTTCTGTGGAACGCCTCTTTGAATCCTCCACTTAAGAAACTAAGATTGGTCTTTGGAGAATACCAAGACCTCTAGGATTATTCTAGGGAAGTGGAGAGGAGAAAATGGCAGGGGTTGTCCGAGCTTGAGTGCTCAAATTGGTGTGAGGAGGAGGGGGAGGAGGTGCCCTTTTATAAGGGAGGAGAGGGGCACCTTAGGAATATCTCAAAATATTATTTTATATTAAAGTAAAAATCGGTTAATAATGGTTCCAAAGGGTCTTATTTCGAAGCTAAGGTGGTGATGGGTCGAAATCCTGTCAACCAATAAGATTTAGACAAGTTTAGGGTATTATTTTAACCTTATCAATTAGATTTAACTCTAAGTTAATTAATTTAACTTTTACCGTGTCTTTTTGTTTTCTTTCACTATATGGTTAATACACTTACTATAACATGCCAAACGAACCCCAAATTGTTTATTATTAATATATATATCCTTATCTAAGTCATTTGGCCGAACCTTAGATTTTTAGGAATAAAATAACAACTAATAATATAATATTTGATTTAAAAACTATTTTATGTCAATTTTGACACTATTTGATATATGATTTTTGTGAATGTCATATCAGAATTATATGTTCGACCAAGTTGATTAAATCAACACTAATATATCATAGTAACCTAGAAAATTAGTGGAATTCATAAAGAGTCTCAAATTACATTTATTTTGGTATTTATATTATCAATTTTGTCAATATTTCATTAATAAGATAATTACTGCATCATCTTTGTGTCATAAATAAATTAAATTATTTGATGTCTAAAAATTACAAATAAAATACCATCATGTAGGAACTCTTTTTAGATTTCTAATGAATATTTACAATCGAATTTATCTTATGTATAACCCCATATTAAAAATGATCTACTTATTAAACTTTGATTTTAACTATTTTAACCCTTCTTTAAATAAATTAATAATAAATGTCCTAATCTAATCCAAGTGGGCCTAAATGGTCATATGTTATTCCTAAGTTTGTTTTTGGTCGAATTACACTTGTCCAATAGAATTAAGACATGTGTTAGGGTAATATTGATATCATATTTACCCTTAGTTACCCTATTTACTATTAACCGCGGTAAAAATAGTAAAAAGTTACTATTCACCAAAAAATTATTTTCATCTCATTGAACCACATTTTAGTCCTTGATATTAACCGTGTCTCTCGGATTTTTGAAATTCCAATCACAGAAGTGGTAAAATTATGCTTTATGCAAAATTCAGTTTTTAACCTACCACTTAGTGGTTTCACTATTCATCAAAAATTGAAAGTTTTCAGAAAAATACCAAAATTTCACCCTAGGCTAATTTCGATTTTCTGAATCCAAAAATGAAGTCCATTTTGAAAAATAAAATTTATAAAATTTCAAAAAGTGGTTATTACTATTCATAACGGCTAGTTTTCATAGCATATTGTTGTTTAGTGAAACTCGGTATTGCGTACGACGCAAGCTATCGAGGAAGGTCGCGATTGCGTGTAAAGCAAGCCAAGCAAGTGTTGTGTAGAAAAATATTCCTTTGATGATTTATATAACATAAAAGTCTCGGGTGTTACATTCTACCCCCCTTAAAAAGAATTTCGCCCTCGAAATTCGTCACTTTGTAACAAACAAATGAGGATACTTCTCCCTCATCATATCCTCAAGCTCCCATGTAGCTTCTTCAAGTTGGTGGTTCCTCCATAAAACTTTCACCAAGTGAGTGGTCTTGTTTCGTAGGACTTTTTCGCTACGATCCAGAATCTCTATCGGCTGTTCTTCATAAGAAAGATCTTGCTCCAGCGGTAGAACTTCTGAGCTGAGTACATGTGAAGGATCTGGTATGTACTTTCTCAGGAGAGATACGTGGAACACATCATGAACTTGAGAGAGATTCGGTGGAAGCGCCAATCGGTAAGCTACCTTCCCAACACGATCCAGTATTTCAAAAGGACCGATATATCTAGGGCTCAACTTCCCCTTCTTTCCAAATCTCATAACCCTCTTCCAGGGAGATATTCGTAAGAACACTTTATCGCCCACTTCAAACTCTAGGTCTTTTCTTCGGTTGTCGGCATAACTTTTCTGTCGACTCTGAGCTGCTCTTATGTGTTGTTGAATAGATCTAACCTTTTCTGCCATTTCATCAACGAGATCAGGTCCTAATAGCTTTCTTTCCCCAACTTCATCCCAGCAAGTTGGAGTCCAGCATTTCTTTCCATAGAGAGCTTCATAAGGAGCCATCTGAATACTGGAGTGAAAGCTATTATTATAAGAAAATTCCACCAAAGGTAGGTGTTGATCCCAACCTCCTTTGAAATCCATAGAGCAAGCTCTCAACATATCTTCTAGGGTTTGAATTGTTCTCTCAGACTGACCGTCTGTCTGGGGATGATAAGCAGTGCTGAAACTCAACTCTGTATCCAGAGTATGCTGAAGACTTCGCCAGAACTTCGAGGTAAATCTCGGATCTCGATCAGATATAATAGAAAGTGGTACTCCATGCAATCTTACCACTTCCTTTACATATATCCTGGCAAGCTGATCTAGAGAGAAATCCTCTCTAATAGCAATGAAGTGTGCAGACTTTGTAAGACGATCAACTATGACCCAGATAGCATTATTGCCTTTGGATGTTTTAGGAAGTCCTGTGACAAAGTCCATAGTGATGTTTTCCCATTTCCATTCGGGTATGGGTAATGGTTGTAACATCCCCTTAGACTTCTGTCTCTCAGCTTTAACTTGTTGACAAACCAAGCATCGAGAGACATATTCAGCAACATCTCTTTTCATGCCATCCCATCAGAAGTACTCTTTCAGGTCACTATACATCTTCGTGCTTCCAGGATGAATAGAAAATGATGAACTATGAGCCTCATCCAGCAGCTCATTCTTTAATTCGGGGATGGGAGGAACGCAAACACGATTCCTGAACTTTATTATCCCATCACAATCAAGGTTGAATTCAGGAACATTTCTCACCTTCTTTTGTAACTCGACATCTTCTTTCTGTGCCTCTTTAATCTTCACATGTATAGATGGTTGAACATTCATTTGAGAAAGATAAGATTTTTTCCCTTCCATTATAATTCCAAGATCCATCCTTTGTAAATCCATAAATATTGGATCTTTTTTGATCCTCATCATGGATAAACTAGCATGGTCTTGTCGACTTAATGCATCTGCCACCTCGTTTGCTTTCCCAGGGTGGTAATGGATTGAGCAGTCATAATCCTTAATCAGCTCCAACCATCTTCTTTGACGCATATTCAACTCCTTTCGTGTGAAAATATACTTTAAACTTTTATGATCAGTATAAATATCACACCTTTCACCATAAAGGTAATGCCTCCAAATCTTTAATGCAAAGATTACCGCAGCCAACTCCAAATCATGTGTTGGGTAATTTTGCTCATGGATTTTCAACTGTCGTGAGGCATAAGTTATCACCATATCATTTTGCATAAGAACACACCCCAATCCCTTCTTGGATGCATCACTGTAGATCACAAACCTTTCTCCACTACAAGGCAGTGTGAGCACAGGTGCACTGGATAACCTTCTTTTCAACTCCTTGAAATTCTCTTCACATTCCTCTGTCCAGACAAACTTAACTCCTTTCCGAGTCAACTTGGTGAGTGGATTAGATAATCGTGAAAAATCTTTTACAAAACGTTGATAATAACCAGCCAAACCAAGAAAACTTCGGATCTCAGTTACTGTTGTTGGTCTTGACCATCTTTCGATAACCTCTGTTTTTGCTGGATCCACAGATATCCCCTCTTTTGAGATTATATGACCCAAAAATGCAACTTTTTGAAGCCAAAATTCACACTTGGTAAATTTGGCATAAAGCTTCTCCTTTC
Organism: Viscum album; assembly: GCA_963277665.1. Taxonomy (NCBI): domain Eukaryota; kingdom Viridiplantae; phylum Streptophyta; class Magnoliopsida; order Santalales; family Viscaceae; genus Viscum; species Viscum album. The sequence continues at coordinate 693,083,779 of OY728120.1, read as the reverse complement.
TCAGGGTCTTCAATATAATTCTCAAGTGATCTTCATGCTCTTCCTTGCTCTTTGAATAGACAAGAATATCGTCTATAAAGACTACCACAAATTGATCAAGATAGTCTCTAAAGACTCTATTCATTAGATCCATGAAGATAGCAGGGGCATTAGTAAGACCAAATGGCATCAATATAAATTCATAGTGTCCATACCTTGTACGGAAAGCCGTCTTTGGTATATCCTCCCCTTTGACCCTTAATTGATGATACCCTGAACGAAGATCAATCTTGGAAAAGTATTGAGCTCCGCGTAGTTGGTCAAATAAGTCATCAATGCGTGGGAGAGGATATTTGTTCTTGATAGTGATCTTGTTAAGTTCTCGATAATCAATGCAGAGTCTCATTGATCCATCTTTCTTCTTAACAAATAGAACAGGTGCTCCCCAAGGTGACGCACTAGGGCATATGAATCCATTATCAAGATTCTCTTGGAGTTGCTTCTTCAATTCCTGCAACTCAATTGGGGCCATTCTATAAGGTGTCTTTGAAATAGGCAAAGCACCCTGTACGAGTTCTATTGAAAACTCAACTTCACGATTTGGTGGAAGACCCGGCAATTCCTCCGGAAAGACATCATCAAACTCCCGTACAATGGGCATATTCTTAATCGTGAGTTTCTCACCAACCATTTGAGATAAATAACCTTCATTTAGTGGGATCAATACCCATAAGATGGAAGAAATTTCCACTGGAAGGTTATGTTCATCCTTGCATTGGTATACAATCGTAGATTGATCTGGAATATGAAATGTGACTTCCCTTCTTTGGCAATTGATATGAGCTCCATGTAGAGAAAGCCAATCCATGCCAAGAATCACATCAAATTCCACTAAAGGAAGGATCACAAGATTTGCAGGAAGCACTTTCCCACAAACTTCGATCGGAGAAGAATTATAAACTTCTGATGCGATTGATGTGCCATTAGGTGTTGTCACAGCTAACTCAACATCTAATTGTTGAGGTAATACGGTGATACCCTTAGAAAATTTTTCAGAAATAAAAGAGTGGGTGGATCCAGAATCAAATAAAACATTTGCTACTTTAGAGTGGATGGTAAGTGTACCTTTCACCACATCGTTATCGTACTCCACCTCGCTGATAGAAATTGCATGTGACTTTCCTTTATCTTTAGCCTTAAGAGTTTGTTGACGTCGACCATCATCATCAACCCTTGGATTTGGGCATTGATTGGCATAATGCCCCATCTCCTTGCACTTGAAACATTGAAGTGTAGCAGGTTCATTCTGTGTATCCCTTCCTTTGTTTGCATCATTAGACATCTTCTTCCCATTATCACGGCATTCAAATGCCCGATGACCTTCCTTTCCACATTTAAAACATTTACTTGTCCCTTTAAGACAACTCCCTCCATGTTTCTTTCCACACATTGAGCATAAGGGAAAGTTCATCTTCTTTTCCGTGTGCTCTTTAGATTTTTCTTTGAATTCCATCTTCCTCTTCTTATCAAACCCATGTGACTGATGGGTTACTCCAATCTCCATCTCGACTTTGAGAGCACATCGAACGATTTCTTCGTAGCTATTGAAGTCCCTTATGGCTAACGCCCTTCGAAGACTTGGTTTTAAGCCACTAAAGAATCGATCGATCTTACTCTCAGGTTGGAAAATAATACCAGAAGCGTACCTTGCAAGTCTGGTAAAATTTGCTTCATAGGTACCAACAGATTCATCATCCCTTTGCTTCAGTTCAAGGAACTCTTTCTCCATCTTTGTTCGGAGAATACGAGGGAAGTACTTATTGAAAAATAAGTTCTTGAACTCGTCCCATTCCATAGACTCAATTTCATCCCTTTGCCTCGTATTCTTAACAAGATTCCACCATTGATCCGCATCTCCTTCCAAACGATACACTGCTAGGATGACTTTATCATGCTCAGAACATTGAAGAACTGAAAATATCTTTTCAGTAGTACTAATCCATTGTTCAGCAACTAATGGATCACTAGACCCGCTGAAAGATGGTGGACGCTGCCTCATGAAGGATTCAACAGAATGTTTCTCCCTCCTTTGTTCGTTTGGAAATCCTGCATGATTCATAGATTGAGAAAGTTGTGTGAGCATGGCTACAAGATTTTGCATTCCAGCTCCCATATCGTTTGGTTGCTCAGGGGGACAATCATTGCATTGCCCATCGCATTCCGCATTAACACGATTCCTTCGGGTTCCAGCCATTGACTAAAACCAAGAAGAATAGTGTGAGCAACACTAATTATAATAGGAAACCACATAATTCAAGAATAAAATTTTCATGCTTAAGGTCATATCCTAGGTTATTCAAGGCCATTTTTAAAACACTAAGATTGTGTTCTATGCTTAGACTTATCCTTAGGGTTCTTACTAAGGCTTTCACATCCTAGTTTCCAAAGGTTGACTATAACCTCCCTCTGATACCAACTATAACGACCCATACTTTACATACATTGTTAATACTTCGAAATTGAAGCACACTTATTACAATATATGACAAAACCACAAAGGACCGTATAGGTATAGTGTCTTTAGAAACTGGGAAACATAAACAACTGGTTCATAAATCTTCTACAGTGTCTCCCATTTATTTCATCATATCTAGGGTCCCTTTTAGCATATTCTACTTAATATCCATCTTCCTGACCTGGGGAAAAGAAAACATAAAAGGGTGAGCTCAAATGCTCAGCAAGGGCAAATAAAGGAGATAAAAATCATATCATATCTTTTTGAAAATCAAAACCTGCAAAAGAGATCATAATATCTTATCATGGAAGAATTCATAGAAGTGAAAATGAGATCCCCATAATCATAACATAAAACTTGAAAACTTTGTGGCATGCACACATAATCATGGAAATCATTTCTTGTTAGTCATGACTCATTGCCAAGACTATCTTAGTGGACAACGTCCCTTTCTGAACCGAGTTCACTCCTCGTTTCAGTCCTGTATCACTGAACCGAAATAACCTTCCGTTCCAGCCATGTCTATCTCATGAGATATAAAATCATTACCCAATGTATTGGAGGGAGATATAGGTGCCACCCATCTTATAATGAATCATTTCTTATGTGTTCCACATAATCATAAAACATACATCATCGCATAACACATATAACAAAAATGGGATTCTTGAAACATCATGACATCATAAATCAATTCATATAAGATAAAGGAATTCATAAACATAATTCCATCACAACATAGTCAAACCAATGTTAAAATATGGATAGAAATAGAACCCTTTATTATCTTATATGGAAAATAATTTTGATAAAACACTTGAATTGAATTCTTGAGGAAAATATCCTTTCTTCTTCAAAAACATTTTTCCTTTCATAACATGTCATACAACTATAAAATAAAAGAAGTTGATTAAAAATAAACTTGAAAACTTGTAAAGGAAGCTTCTTTGAAGTAATGTTTTAAAAATCCATTCATGCCGTATAAGTTAAAAAAAACATTCTTCGTACTTTTGTCGGAAAAGTCAAAAAGTACCTCGTATGGAAAAACGACAAAAGATTCCTTTCATATTCTTTACGAAAAACTCACCTAAGGGTAAAATTGGATTTAAACTATTTCAAGTGGATGGAAACAATATTACATATTGAGGGAACATGGATGTGGATGATAAAATACACCCCAGTAAATACTTACGAATAAACAATCTCGGATAAAAATGAGATTGTGATATTTCCCTTACCTTTGGTACAATTTGCTTTGTTCGTGTCCGAAGCTCCTGTATAATGGTTTAAATAATGTTATTGACTTATTCCAGAATCATACATATTGATATGAGATCATATATGGTCATATTATTAACTTCTTGTTAGTAATATTTCATTGTTACTTGTTACTCGGGTCTTTATAACTTTTTGTTCTTATGCGTGTTTTGTTGAATAAATTCTTATTCTTATCTTTAGGTTATATATAATTCATTTCCAGAATGGTATTAGTGTAGTATATACCATATTCATTCATTCATTTCATTTATATAATCATTATGAAATGAAGATCATGTAGAACGAATCGCATCACATCGTGGAGACGGTATTCCGTACGTACGCACGAGTGATGATATCGTTCCTATGATCGTGGAATTGTATTGGAGTATATATATATTATTTCAGTATCAATATTACTTCATAATAATCATATATAGTTACTCATTACACCATTATACCCATCCTTGTAAGGTGATGGTGGAAAATAGATTACACCACGGCGTGGAGACGGTATTCCGTACGTACGCACGCGCGGTGATTTCATTTTTCCGTAGGATGGATAGAAGGTGAATTAGGGTTGTTTCATATTTATAATAACATATAAGTATGTAAGTAATACTGATGTTATTACTTTATCATGAAACAACTAAAGAAGAAGAAGTTGAAGAAGAAAGAAATTGAAAAGATCGGTAATGGATATTACCTCTTCTTTGGAACGCCTCTTTGAATCCTCCACTTAAGGAACTAAGATTGGTCTTTGGAGAATACCAGGACCTCTAGGATTATTCTATGGAAGTGGAGAGGAGAAAATGGCAGGAATTGGCCGAGCTTGAGTGCTCAAATTGGTTTGAGGAGGAGGGGTAGGAGGTGCCCTTTTATAAGGGAGGAGAGGGGCACCTTAGGAATATCTCAAAATATTATTTTATATTAAAGTAAAAATCGGTTTATAATGGTTCCAAAGGGTCTTATTTCGAATATAAGGTGGGGATGGGTCGAACTCCTATCAACCAATAAGATTTAGACAAGTTTAGGGTATTATTTTAACCTTATCAATTAGATTTAACTCTAAGTTAATTAATTTAACTTTTACCGTGTCTTTTTGTTTTCTTTCACTATATGGTTAATACACTTACTATAACATGCCAAACGAACCCCAAATTGTTTATTATTAATATATATATCCTTATCTAAGTCATTTGGCAGAACCTTAGATTTTTAGGAATAAAATAACAATTAATAATATAATATTTGATTTAAAAACTATTTTGTGTCAATTTTGACACTATTTGATATATGATTTTTGTGAAAGTCATATCAGAATTATATGTTCGACCAAGTTGATTAAATAAACACTAATATATCATAGTAACCTAGAAAATTAGTGGAATTCATAAAAAGTTTCAAATTACATTTATTTTTGTATTTATATTATCAATTTTTTCAATATTTCATTAATAAGATAATTACTGCATCATCTTTGTGTCATAAATAAATTAAATTATTTGATGTCTAAAAATTAAAAATAAAATACCATCATGTAGGAAATCTTTTTAGATTTCTAATGAATATTTACAATCGAATTTATCTTATGTATAACCCCATATTAAAAATGATCTACTTATTAAACTTTGATTTTAACTATTTTAACCCTTCTTTAAATAAATTAATAATAAATGTCCTAATCTAATCCAAGTGGGCCTAAATGGTCATATTTTATTCCTAAGTTTGTTTTTGGTCGAATTACACTTGTCCAATAGAATTAGGACATGTGTTAGGGTAATATTGATATCATATTTACCCTTAGATACCCAATTTACTATTAACCGCGGTAAAAATAGTAAAACGTTACTATTCACCAAAAAATTATTTTCATCTCATTGAACCACATTTTAGTCCTTGATGTTAACCGTGTCTCTCGGATTTTTGAAATTCCAATCACAGAAGCGGTAAAATTAAGTTTTATGCAAAATTCAGTTTTTAACCTAGCACTTAGTGGTTTCACTATTCATCAAAAATTGAAAGTTTTCAGAAAAATACCAAAATTTCACCCTAGGCTAATTTCGATTTTCTGAGTCCAAAAATGAAGTCCATTTTGAAAAATAAAATTTATAAAATTTCAAAAAGTGGTTATTACTATTCATAACGGCTAGTTTTCATAGCATATTGTTGTTTAGTGAAACTCGGTATTGCGTACGATGCAAGCTATCGAGGAAGGTCGCGATTGCGTGTAAAGCAAGCCAAGCAAGTGTTGTGTAGAAAAAGATTCCTTTGATGATTTATATAACATAAAAGTCTCGGGTGTTACAATAAGGGAAAGGTACAATCACTTTCATAATAAGTAAATAAAATTGTCAGGATGCAATTTATAGAATGTGGGGATAATGTAACGCCCAAAGATTTTAAAATTAAAGGAATGAAACATTGTTTTACGTATATAGTTATAACTATTATTTATATATAATTTTAACTCTTCTACAATTTGAATTCTGAAAAACAGATATACACGATTGTGACCAGTAAGTTATTTTGTGTCTGATAAGACAAAATTATTATTTTTTTAAATAATAACATACGCTTATTAATAGAAATTTTACCCATATGAAAAGAAACATAAACATTATAATATTAACCTCACCTATTATTGTATACTTATATGATTTAATTGTCATTTTGATATAACAATATCATGGAATAAGTAAATAAATGTTTAAAATTTGTTACTTTTGTAATAAAATATTATTTTTTAAATTAAATTAATAATATTTAGAAATTAATTTTCAAAATATGGATTTCATTTTTTAATTCGAATAGTCAAAAAAATAGTGTGATTTTTTGCGATTTTTCTGAAATACTTGATTTTTTTGATGAATTGTGAAATATAGTACAATACCGTATTTATAAATTACAAGTTATATACACTAATTTTGACATCATGTTTAGTTTAGAAAACTTGGTTCGAACTCACATGACCTCTATACTATTTTTTCACTTGAATTAAGACTATTCATATTATTGAGAAATAATATTAAACTAATGTCTAAAATAATGAAAAACGCCTCCTCTCATCCACTATAAATACCACCCATTCACCCCTATTCCTCCCACACCTCTCAAGCTATGAGCCTTGAATATGTTCTGAAATAAACTCCTCTCAATCCCCTTCCCCATGTCTAATACCTTCTAGTCTCACAAAAGGAAAAAACCAAGGGCCTCAACAAGGATCTCAAGGAGAATAGATCAAGAGGTAGACATCATCTTTTGGTTTCTTTCTTTTCATATTTTTTCTATTATTCTTATTTCCTCACCTCCACTTATCCTAGTGGCTTGAATGATCTATTATCTCACATATTCTGGATTTGATCAGGTTAATGGGAGGTTCAACATTATACCTTTTCTCCTCCCAGACTTATTCATGAAATCAAAACACCATCTGTGATGTGTCAATTTACTAACATTGTGGATGATGTGTTTTCAGTTTACTTTACTCCCTTCAATAATGGTCATGAAACCATTTTTTGGTTGAATATGGTTGTAATTTATGTATTATATATTATTTACTATTATGGAATATCTTTTTAAACATGTTATTATTATTTTTAAACAAAATAAGTTTGTTATTTTCGGATAATGGCCAGGATGATCAAAACGAATATCATTAATGTTTTAGCTGATGAAATATATTCATATAAGGATTAAAAAAGGAAAATGGTATAATTAAATGTTCTCGAAACATGTAAATACCATTTAAATGAACTTCTAGAGTTTCTCTTTCAACCAAAATGTTAATCCATTAGAAAATGCTCATGGAAACCATGTAATTTATGCACCCTAAACAAGGGAAATAACAAAGTATTAATAATGAATGGATAGAATGATGTTATAATGTGATAATATAAGGTGTTATAAACATGAATATGTTTCAATTAAAATATTAATAACACTATTTTAAACTTCATTCCTGAGATTTGAACATGTTTTAAGGATGTCGAACTCGAGGTAAGGGATCCCCTCTTTATCGCTTTTATAAATAATTTATTTTTTATAACTTATGAATCAGAAGAACTAAATATTCATGAGAAAAATTACCCAAATCATGATTTGGAGTTATCTAAGTAATTTTTATATTAATAAAATGGATGAATAGTTTTTATGGATAAAAGTGTGATATATATGATGATTAAAAAATATCAATGTATATAATTACAAAGAGTGAGTCGAACATGATATAGAGAAGATGTTTATAGAGGATTAATGATTATGATTTATCAATAAATTATCAACTTGGGAAAGAAAACTTGTTGGTTGATTATTTGAGTCAAAAATATCTTAAATGACTATCCATGTTGAGGTTTAGAAACAATCCAATATTCCTGTATTTTCAAAGGATGTATCTACAAATACAGAAGGAAGGGAAAAACATATCATTATTTATTAAATGATCAACCATATATCCATGTGAAGATTAAAGATTAACATATGGATGATGTAGAGCTACAAAAAAGGTTATAAATATTCATTACTTAAGGCTTGATCAAGATGGAATGATAAGGGTCATAAATCATGTATGAACTCCATGCTATTATAGTTTAAGAATTATTTGTTAGAGGATACTCATAGTTATGTATTCTCTATTCATTTTGGGTGTATGAAGATATATAGATATTTTAAATAGTAAATTTAGTTGGATGTAATAAATTGAAATATCATAGAATTTTTCTCTCACTGCATGGTATTCCAACAAGTCAACGATGTAAGAAAAAAATAATATGATGTTTTTTCATCTATTACCCACACCATATTGGAAATGGGAATACAACAACCAGGATTTTTTTATTGGACTCCCCAAAACATCTAAAGGGAATAAGTCCATATTGGATGCATTTGATTTGATTACTATGTTAGTACATTAAATCACTATTAAAGAAGAATCCTATATGGATTGGATATATAGGTTATACATTAACGAAATGGTTACATTTTATAGAGCACCAAATTCCATTGCATTTGATTGTTATACAAGGTTTACCATAATGTTGAAGAAAATTAGTCCTCAAGTTATTGATACAAAGATGAGTTCCAAGTTTGGTTATCATCGCCAAAAAATGGTGAGTCCAAAGGAAAAATATAAACCCTAGATGTTATCTGGAGATCATATTCTTTCAATTTCAATGGTTTGTGGGATCAACCGCATATTCTAGTCATGTTTTCCTTCAACAATAGATTTCACTCAAGAATTCAGATATATCCTTATGAATTCCTTTATAGAAATAAATATAGAGCTGGAATATGAAGGAATGTCTTTGGTGAATGAAATTTATTGGGACCAAAGATAGGTAAAAATGGGAGATAATCTTAAAACAATTCAAAAAACAAATCTAGGTAGCTCAAATTTTGAAGAAAACATGTCCTGAAAATGACTGGCATGATCTAGAATTTATAGTCATACGAAAGATGTTTTTAATTATTTCTCCATAGTGGAATTTTATAAGATTTGGGAAAAAGGGGAACTAAGCCCAAGTTATATTAGTACCTTTGACATTCTAGATCATATAGATATGGTATATGATCTCTTTGAACTCCCAATAATCTTCTATCAATTCCCTGATTTTTTCCATGTATCACTATTGAGGAAATACATAACAAAACCTTCACATGTTCTAAAATCAGTGGGAATAACACTAGAGAGATATATTTCTTGTGAGGAATTACTAGTAGAGACTCAAGACAAATTAATTAAATTTTTAGGAATCAATACCAATAATTTATTCATAATTGTTTTTTAAAAACAAACAGTTTGAGGATATTTTATGGGAACATGAGGATATGATGACATATAATTCTTTTTATTTTTTAACATTGTGATAAATTTTTACAGTGAAATTTATTTTATGGGGGTTGGAATGTAACACCTTGAGTTTTAATGAATTATTAATTTTCAAATAAATTTAATTTCTTTGATTTCATAAATTACATGAAAAAAATTATATTTTCATTACACACAACACCAAGTTATTTTTTCTCTACATTCAATACTGTGTAAGGTAACCTTTCACATGATAGTGAGTTTTAAAAAAACTATACACTATTAATATTTTTTAAATATGATTAATTTTACCTTTTCATTAATAAAATTATTATGAATAATAATAATTAATTTTTAATAATTATTAATAATGGTTTTATATAAGAGAAAACCAATTTATACTGAAGTACATAATTTTTGGAAAAACCTTAATATTCTTTCAAAATACCATTTCTCAAAAAAACTAAATTTTATGTATTTTATGAATAAAAATAATTTTTTTTGGAAATATTCATAAATATTTTTTTATAAAATTAACTTCATTTTGGAATTTATAATTTCAAAATAATATTAGAGTTCTTTTTTTTTGGGTTTTTTCTGAAAATTTTTATTTTTTGATGAATAATGAGAAATGATGAATTTTAATTGAAAAATAACTTTTATTTTATTATATATATAAAAACATATGTTATTTTAAATTGGATTTAATGTATAATAAGTTCAAATATAAAAATATTAATCCATTTTATGTCATTGGAATAAATTTTCCATTATAATTTGATTCAATTCTTGTAGACTTTCAATCCATTCCAATTTAAAAACTTCCTTTCACATCACATCACTGGGATTAATAATAATTTAATTTTTTCCAATTATGTTAATTAAATTTGGAGAAATTTATTATAAATTTTAATTATAAAAAATTTTGTTATCTAAAAAATTGAACTTAATTTTTGACAAAAATGAATAGTGAATGTAATTAAAATTATTTACTGTTGGGTTAAACTAAAATGATAGGGGTAAAAATATCCTATAATCTTGTATAAATTATTTTTTATTGATTTATTTCAACCATTCCACCTATAAGGTTAAATATTTTTTTTTATTTTAACACATTTTACATGTTAAAAACGTGGGTTCACTAATATCATTTTAAAAATACTAAGTCTGTCCTTTAACCCTCTTATAAAAGGCCACCACGATCCTAATCTTTTCACATCTTAAATCCACTTTTTTATCCAATAAATACCCAAATAACGTCATAAATTCCCTCACACCATAATATAATCCTTATTTTATCTGTAAAGGCTTTATAGGATGGATTTCAGGGCCAAAATATGGAGGATACATGAAAAAGAGGTGACATTCATCGACACGATTTTTTATTTTAATTATTCCTCCACCCCCTTAAATTATTTTTATATAGTTATTAAATAATAAAATTAATATCTTCCATATAATTAGATAGCGTTATTTTAATGTAATGATCTAAAAAGATCTCCATATCTATTATAAAGTGGTTTTTAAATCATTGATCGAGTGTTCGATAGACTACCTTCTCACAAACCGATGTAATTTGATTTTCCATTACCACCATTAAATGATGGTCATTATGATTTATTTATTATTTGTATATGACATATATTATATTAATGATTTTATTAAGATTATTTAATTTTTATATCACACATCTCTTCATTCTTACGATTTTTTGGGAATGCGATAATGTCGTTCATATGTATGGTGGGCTATCGTCTCGCGAAGCAATGTGAATCAATCACACTTTACATATAAGATATTAAGGATAGGTTAATAATGATATGTTTTATTTATTATACAAAAATACCCCTATAATGATAATAAATCATTTACATTTATTTTATCAACCTAACAAGAAAATGGAAAACAATTTTCAAGCGTACAGACGGCCTACTGTCTCCATGAGCGGAGTATTTTGTTTCCTATTAATGAAATTTATGGATTACTATAAATACATATAAAATGAATATATATTTTATTTATATCATTATTATCATATAGATATTATGGAATAGTCTTCAAATTAGTAAGACCAGAAATTTAAATAATCAAATCATATTCATAAAATGAAGCTGTTATTACTCGTAACAAAAATCTAACAATTAAATGTTAATAAATAGTTAATAAAAACTTATAAGAAAATAATATAGGGAATGATATATATTAATATTTTTAAATAATAAATTTATAATAATATAATATTTATCAAATTGTTGTTTTGAATTAGTACAAAAAATTTCAAGACTTAAGGTAATGAATTTTTATATCAAATTTCACATATGTGAGACATATTTCATAAAATAAAAAATATTTCAGTTATATGGTGTATATACTGAATATGAATGAATATTTTGATTATTATACTAAAACCTATTGAGTTTTATATATCAATTTCAGGATATCTCTTTCATGTGTTTTACAGTTTCAACGTTATCATTTTGGTAAGTGATTTTATCTCAATATTCCTTTTTTGATATTTAAATTATGTTATTCAATTAGATTATTTCATGATGTGTACACACATCCCGATTGAAATGTAATATCTTGAATTAATTTATCCTCATGATATTTTTTGTTTCATTTTTTTATTCCTTCATGAGGGTTATGGATCAATGTTACCAGTGTGATAAAGATTTTATGTTACAATCTCTTCATTTATTGGGAGTATTTAAAATAATATCTCCAATGTTGAAATATACTGGTATAACTCTCAATAGTCTTCATGAGTTTTCTTAGCTTCTATTTATTCATTATATATTTATGTAATTATATAATTTTCTAATGTTTGGTACGTAATATAATTAAGAAAATATTTTTAAGGAAATTTGAAATTACTTCTCTTTTCATTTGAAAAAATATATTCTTTCAAAGACATGATATCTAAATAAGTTATCAATTTTATTAATTATTCTAAAAATATATATTAATGAATTTTTTACCCCTTTTTTGAAATTTTTAAATTTTTTAAGGAATATTCATGTCCTTTTTCAAAACAATGCATGATTGGATTTTACATAAAATTTGAAAGGAATCATTGTTTTAACGCGTTCAACATGAATTGAATTTGACAACATCATGACCAATCAATTATTTGAAGAATAATTTATAAATTTTCAGGTTTACTTTTAATGAAATTGGTTTTCAAAATATTTTATGTTTTGATAATAGTTTATAAATTAGGAAGAGATATTTTTCTTAAGACACATTTTAAATGATATTTCAAAATTATTTTATATCTAAGCTAACATCTATTCATGATACCTAAGAAATACAATAGATTTAAACCTTGGAGACAATTCAAATTATTTCTTTGAATGGTTTAGATTTTTATTATATGATATTTATGAAACCCATTTCTTATCTATTGGTAATACCATGAGGAAATTATTATGAACATAAATTTCTTTCACAGGTTTTTCCATGAGTAAATGTTTATTAAACATGTCCCTTTTTCACATGTTATGATATGATGAAATTTTTATTATTCCAATTTCACTTTTTGTTTTACGATATGATAATTTTTTATGATATTATGTTAGAAATATTTATGATTTAGTTATGTGATAGGTGGAAGTTGTATCTCCATCCAATGCATTGTGTAAAGATTTATTTCTCATGAGATAAAAAACAATGAAATAGTATGTGAATGCAGTTTATTAATAATATAATAAAATTGGAAGTGAACTCAGTACGGTATGATAGTGGTGGAACCGAGAGTAAACTCAGTTTAATAAGATAGGTATTGGGTGGGGAGTGAACTCAGTACAATATGATATTGTTGCAATGGGGTGTGAACATAGTTCAGTGAAGGTATTTGCTCTCTATGAGGGTCTTATAAGTGAAACATCAATACTATGGATATTATTTTCAGTAATTATGTGTATAAAAAAAATTACATGTATTATACAAAATATTTTCTCTCAAGAATCATATTATTTTATTCCCTTATAATTCATATGTTCTGAGTTTCCAAAATTTATTCCATGACATTAGATTATGATGTTTTATATATAGAGTATGACTTTCAAAATTTATACTCTTTTTCTCAAACCCATATATATCCAACTTATTGTTTCATGTCTCTCATGATTATCCTTTATATCCATATGATCTCACCCTTTCTTTCTTTCCCCTCATTTTATGAATATATATTTTTTATAATATATATATATATTAAGGTTTCTAGTTATAAAAAATGTAGGGGGAGGTGATGTCTTTCATTTTTGGACCGATGTTTATGTTTCCATGTTTCCAAATTCACTAAACTATTATGGTCCACTAACATGTATTTTTATAATTTAATTAATATTAATAAATTATGTTGTAATATATATATAAAAATTATAATCTTGGTTTATTATAATATAATCTTACTAACCTTGGATCACTCACCATTTTAGTCCTATTTATATCAAGAGATATCCAGCTTCCCAAAATTCATTTGATGGATGTATAATTGACGGTCAACCCATCACATAATAAAAAACATACATATGTGTGTTATAATATCATAAAACAGTCATCATATCATAACCCATTTAAAGAAAATAGTTTCATAATCATTTCATTATTTTATCCTAGAAAAACCTATGTAAAAGGAAATGGTTTCACAAATAACATTATATCATTACCAGAAAATTATATATAATGTATATGGGTTGAATCATTGTATCATAACCTATATAAAACATAAGGAACATTGAAGGGTTACATAATAGATGGAAAGTAATTTAAAAAATAACATAGTGTATTTCTATAATATAATATCCTTTTCACTTTGTAATCAATTATTTAAAATATAATACTTTCCAAGATATTATAATTTTTTTATAAAATACTCTAAAAACATGGAATGTAATATTAAATTCATTTAGGGGTAATGAGGATGTGAAATTATATTTATATCATTTAAGTTAAAAGAAAATAGTCAATTCATATTTTGAAAAATGTTAAAAAAATAATAATTCATTTGGAAAATAAAACGAAGGTTCAATTATTTTTTTCATAAAAAGACAAATGTAGTGACCTGATCCTTTTACACATATTATTACATGATTTTATGTAAATAATCCTTGAAATAAAAATGAACGAGGGAAATTTAATGTTTTTTTGAAGGCTAGGTACATAAATATAAAGGGTAAAACTAGAATTAAGTATCATTTTATTAATCTACCTAGTGAGATCTTACCTCCCTTTGATATCCTTTTATTTCTTTGGATATCATGTGCAATACATAGAAAAACGTGATGATCTAAGAATCTCATTAAGTGAATAATCAGGGGAAAATCATAGCACATGCGTTAGAAGGCATGATATGATAACATAAAAGGAATGTCTCATGAATAAACATATGGAAGCATAATATAGAGAATATGAAATCATATAATCATGGAAATAATGGAACATTGATGAAAAATGTAACATGACATAAGCATGAGTCAAGGATATTTTAGAAGACTATATCACATGGGGGGCAACATCCTCTAATGGACTATGTTTACTCCCTAATATCATACATGACAACTCATGAAACAAAAACATTACCCATTTCATTAGAGTTTTATCTAGGACCACCCATCATAACCAGTACATGAATATGTGTACCATAAAAAGAAATCAATCATAAGGAATAATCATATCGATTACCCATGGATGTAAATGGGTTTCATGATCATGTCATAATGTATACCCAACGGGTGTATCAAAATGGTATCCATGAGATAAGGATTAAATAATTTCTAGAAAATAATAATGTAAAAATAAAAAGTTGTTATGTATAATGTCATCTATCAGAAGTGAATATATGAAAAACATAGTTCGTGAAAATTTATAAATGAGTTACTTTAGTGTGGTTTAAATGAAAAGAAAAGAAAATCTTTAAATAAGATGAAGCAATATTTGTTTGATTAAAAAAAGAAATTAACAAAAATATTTTTTCATGGTAAAAAGTTATATTTTATAAAAATATTGGTGTATTAGGATATTTTATAGGGTTTACATTAAAATAGGTATGAAGTAAAAAATTCAACTTTAATCAGCCATACTTAGCGAGAGTAATTCAGAAGGAAATGTTTCAAAAATTTATTTCCCCATAAAAAAATTTTGAATTGAGATATATTCAAATGTGTTTAAAATGTAAAATTTTTTGTATAACTATATAATAAAAGTAAAGAAATAAATTTGTTTAAAGATCAATAAATATAAACAAAAGGAAAAATGGAGGGTTGGAGAGATCCTTAACTAAATGTATGAATGCATCATGTAATTGAACTAAATGACCTTTAGATTATGATCTCCTTGAAGGAGCCCTTAATGAAATTGGAATTGAAATTTTTTTAATAATAAAATCTCATGGATGTAGGGAAGATGTTTATGAAGTTTATTGATAATAATATTGAGAAGATACATGGTTTAAAATTTGTTAGGTGAAGTGGTGGAATTTTTATGGGGAGGAGAGAAGTGTTTTTTATTAATATTTTCATCATTTTATAATTTTGGCTAAAAACTATAAATATTGTTGATTAATATAACTAAATACATTTTATTGTTTATTTGATTTCAAATAAATAGGTTATTACATCATACATGACAACAAAAATTATGTATTTGGCTTCTAAGGTTAAATAGCATAAATTACCCTCAATCACTATTCTCCAAAAATTCAATTATTTTAAGAAAATACCAAAAATTAATCCGAACTTTTTTTTGAAATGTAGATTTCATGAATAGAATTTATTTTATGAAAATAATTTTGTAATTAGGATACATTTAATTTTAAAATTAAAAGATAATTTAGTCTAATAAAAACCAATTTTATTATTATATTCAATTTTTAACCTTTCTAAAAATTACTTATGGTCACATAAAATAATAATATTATTATAATAAAACAAATTATTTATTTATGAATCTATTTTAAGAAAATTGATTTTATTTTCAAACATCATATTAATTATAAAACTATAAATATACATTTACATTTTACAAAAAATTACCCAGGCCGAATTTTTCATTTTTATAAAAAAAAATGACATATACCATAACTACTAATAATAATGCATTTAAAATCACTTGTAAAAGGTATTTGTAATCACTATTGAAGAACTAATAATCGAAGCGATGTTTTATGGTCATCATTTACCGCGATTGTAAAAAGGGCATAAAAATACTCCCTTTAATAGTGCATAAAAAACCCTGATGAGGGGGCCTTTATTAATGCTTTTTTTCACAGTTAAAAGGGAATTGATTTGTTTTATTTTAGTTCATTTAAATGCAACCTTTACAGGATGTTTTGTTACCATGGTTATAGTCAGACTTAAACGGCACTAAAAAAAGTGTTGATAATGGTCCTGCTAATAAAGGATATAATTTTTTGTCTCGCCCCACCCACTCTTTATCTGTGCTCCCCATACCCCTTTATCGTCACATTCACTACAACGTTATCAGTGATTTAGATAATAACACCTCCAGATCAATCCTCTACATTTAGTGAGTTTCGAACCAGAGTCCTCCTTCTAATACACCGACACCTTTTCTACTAAACAATAATATTTTGTTTTACATTTCATGATATATCTATATATTAATATATACTTCATTATATTTGGGTATCAATATATTCAAATATATGTGTGTGTTTATATATATAGTTATATTTTTTTTTATTTCATATATATATATATTTAAAATGTATATTATCTTTGAAAACCATCAAATCACATAAAAATGTCAAGAATCATTGAGAACCCTAACCCATAAAAATAATGAAATGACCATAAAATCTAATACATGAGTCCATTTCTGCTCCAAAATCAATCAAATAGAATATCATGAAACGACCATCTATGTGATATGTGATACATGCTAAATGGATAATCAGATTGAAAGTTATATCCATTTGAATTTTAAGAAACTGGGGTCAGTGAAAAAATACACAGTTTTGGAGTCCTTTTGGAACATTCTATGGGTGAAAAACTGGGAAGAGATATTTTACCTTAGTCTAAAATTTTTAATTTAATATATCCCAGAGGAGCCTTTGATTTGATATGTAGTATAGCCCAAATGGACACCTGGATCAAAATATATCTCCCATTAAAGTTTGAGTTACATTTTCAACTTAATTTAGATATTTCTTAAATTTTTTGATATTTTTTCATCAAAATGATATTAAATTACTACGAATTGGTATTAATAAGAATATTGTAAATTAAAAACTATTTTTTTAATAATATTATATGTTATATCTACTAAATAACATATATATTAATTTCGAATACCAATTTACATGACTTAAAACATATTTAATATATATATATATTATATATATATCAAAAAATATATTTTTAAATATTAAGATATTATTTTTAATGAAATATTTTGTTGAAGTATAATTTTATCATCCCTTGTATAAAAAGTTCTGATAAAGGGGTGGGGGTATTTTATCGATGCTTCTAAAAAATCACTAATAACCCCCCTCCCCCTTATCAGTAATTTTTACATTCACTGATAAAAGAACCCATATAACAGTACATGTAAATTTATTTCTAATGGTCTCCCTTTAACTGAGATTTTTGTAATTCTATTAAAGGTCCCATTTAACAGTGCTAAAAACACTCTGTTAAAGACCCCCTTAAAAAATTCTTTTTTAGTCATAGAAATGGTTGACTTTAACTATTTATTCAGCTAGCGATGTGAAATCCCTAGCGATGGATAAACCAAGTTTTACAGTAATGCATGATATAAATTATCATTTTTCATTTATAAGATACCTAATATTATTATATAATTTCATAAGTGAAGTCATTATTCTAATGACTAGATTACTCTTCCTAACTGTTAGATTACTATTCCAATGATCATATTTAGAATATTCATAGAGGTTCCATAATTTTTATAAATACCACTTATTTCATTCATTATTCCTTAATTTATACATTCTGTAATAGTTATATATATTTTATGCGAAATGAATATTATATTATTAACATTATATTATATTTTTATAGCTTTGTTCATGGGCATTGTCATTCTAGTGGATTGACTAAATCCAAATACTGTCTTTCTTATTATATTGTTTTCTATATATTCTACCACAATAATATTTGAAATTATTATTAGTTTATTTTATGAATAATTTATCATTATTCATTTACAGAAATATATATTTTAATTGGATTCTCTATGTGATGTATTCATTTTTCTACATTACTATATGAATGGAAATGCCTTTGATAAAATTATTAGACATTACATTATTTCCCCCTTATAAAATTTCTCCCTTACATTTTGGTGTTACATACTAAGGTGAAAATATGTGTGGGTATTTCTCCTTCATAGTTTTATTTGGTTCCCATGATTTCCCTTAATACATATGGTTTCTCCATAGAACCTTTACTAGGTGAGTGGGGTTGTTACATAGAACAATGTCTCTACGGTCCCAAATATTCACTGAATACTCTTAATAAGAGAGATCATATTTCAGTAGTACAACATATATGATTTGTATATATGAGGGATTTGGTATGTAATAAATATAGAGGGATATTTGGAAAACATCATGTACTTGAGACATGGTTAGTGGAATTTCTAGTTGATAGGACAATGATCTTACATGATCAATAATCTCAAAGGGGTCGATGTTCATAAGACATAGCTTTTCATTCTTCCCAAATCCCATCACCCTCTTGGATAGAGATATTCAACAGAATTCCTAGTAAAAAACATCAAAATATACGTGCCACTAAATATAATATGTATATATATTCTATGAACTTTTGGAAGCCCATAGAAGATGTTGGGTTTTCTTCACATTTTCTTCCATTTACTAAAATATTTATGGTCCTAACATCTTATTTCACTAATGTCATCCTAGAATGAAATTGTTCATCATCTTTTCCAAAAAAGATATTACTATGGATCCATTTTTATTCTCTATTGGAAATTATTATTGTAAGAGAATTCAAATAGTGGACGATATCGATCCCATCCTCAATTATAGTCCATTAGGCAAGGTATCAACATTTTGTCCTTTGTTTTTATGATCTTCTCAAGCTGGAAATTATTTTGTGGGTAATATTACATACTAATGATCAATTCAGAAATTATGGAATGTTGGAGAATTATTCAAAACATGGAGATAAATCTTAGGTCTCGATCAGATACAATTGATAATGGTAATCTATTCATCCTCACAACATCTCTTTTATATATCAATGTATGTTGCTTGAGTGAGGAGTCTTCAAGAATATAAATAAAATGACCAGTCGTTGTAATAATATCTAAAATGACCCATATTGCATTGTTTCCACTAGATATAGTTATTAGTCAAGGGAAAATTACAATAGTGATATTTTACACATTTTCTTATAGTTATGGGTAATGGGTTCATCATACCATTAGACTTTTTTCATTCATCATTCACTTTATTACATACCTGGAACATTGATGCATATTCCTCGATCTCATTCTTCATATTTTACTATTAATATTTCTCTCAGAGATCTCGATACATGTTTGTGCTCCCCTGGTTGATGGATATGTTCGAGCATGGAAGGTCATTCATGATCTCAGTCATAGACTCAGGTTATTATAGTACACATTGTTTTGACCAATGTATTATGAATTCCTTCTGATAAAATTTGAACTCTAAGGATTTACCATCTCTGATAGCTTCCACCTTCTTCTAAATTTCCACGCCATTTCATTGAGAATCCATTATCTTATCCAAAAGGTATGGTTTAGCAGTCATTTACCAAAGGAATGATGATGTACCTTACTTTATGATTTTAATGTACATCCCTCAGAAGTTTAAGAATATTTGGATCCTTCTCAATTACCATCATTGATAGTTACAAGATCTATTCTACATGGGGCATCTTCAACATTATTTTCAATATTATGAAGATAGTGGATTAATCATTCATAATACTTGATGAGCTCTATCCATCCCCACTAGAACATATTATTCTTATTTTAGGTTAATATGAATTTCATGATCTTATGATCAGTATATATGTAACACTTATTCATATATAATTAATTACTACAAATATAACATGTTATGATCGTATCCAATGACATCAGATCATGCATGAAATAGATTTTCTTAAGAAAATTCATCTGTCTTGAGGCATAAGATATTAATTTTATCATTGTTCATAAGAAAATTATCCAATCACTTTATTGAAGCATCAACGTATACCACAATGAGTTCCCCACATTTCATTAGTGTAAGTACAAGTGTAGTGATAAACCTATTTTAATAATATTTGATGAATCTTTCACATTCACTAGACTAGAAAAACAATACCCCCTTTCGATTCATCTTGATTATTGGGTATTACAATCATAATAATTTCTTCTAAAATCATCGATAATACCAAACTAGACCCAATAAAATATGAATCGTCATTATAGATGCTGGGTTAGTCCACTCTTTAATTATCATTATTTTAGAAGGGTAATCATACATTCCTTTGTGGGTGATAACACGCCACAATAATGATACATACTCCATTTATAACTCACATTTGGTATAGTTTTAATATAGTTTCTCCCTTCTCAAAGTCATTATCGCAGTACACAAATTCTCCTCACATTCCTCCTTGATATTAGGGTATATCATAATATCATATATAAATACATTCATGAACATTTTGGGGTCATATATAAAGAATATATTCAACAATTCCATCAATATTTCTAGACAATGAGTAACTCCAAAGAGAATAACTATGAACACATAGCATTTATATCCTATTAAAAATTATTTCTATGGAATATCTTCCTTCTCTTCCTTTAATTAGGAATGTCCCTAATAATGGACTTCCATTGAGAATTATGTTCCCCCATGAATTTATCAAAAAAAATTCATCAATCAATGGGATATGATACTTGTTCCTTATTGGTATTTTTTTGAGCTCATGAAAATAAATGCATAAGTGAATTAATTCATCCTTATTATTTACAAAGAGGACTATCCATCCCCATGGTGAAGCACTCAGGTGCATAAAACCCTTTTAAAAATTATATTATAAATATATATTCAGTTATTCTAACTCAATGGTGGAGATCCGATAAGGGGTCTTTGATATGGAAAGAGAACTCTCTACAAAATCAAATTATAACTCAACTTCTTGGTCAAGAGGAGGTCCAAAGAATTATTCAGGGAATAGATCAGTGTAGTCCTTCGCAATAGGCATATATTTTAGAATGACCTTCTCATTTTTATAATAATTTAGGCAAGATATGATTTCTCATTACAAAAAAACATCCAAAATTTATACAATTATTCCCAAAGTGTTTCATCCTCCTTCTTACACTTGTACATAAATGGGGGATTCCTTGGGATGTATAGAGTGATCTACCTTTTCCAATATTTGATGATGAATTTGAATAAACCATGCCAATACATTCCAAATATAGCATCAAAAAACACTAAATGAAGAAAAATTATAGTTTCTAGGAGGTCAAAATTGTAAACATTTACCACATAGGATTCATATACATTAGATGCAATAATTTCCTCATTCAATGTTCTCATATATAACTCAACTTCCATATTTTGAGGATGTGTTTGAATAGTTCTAATAAACATTCAATATATGATGGAATGTGTAGCACAAAAATTGAATAGTATATTCCATATTCATGGATGAATAATCAACATAACTATAACTACATCATTTTTGTTCTCCATATCAATTGTAATTATAGAATATTTTTTATCTTACTGCCTTTCAGTTTGTTGTGGTTGATTTTTTTCGAAAAACCATTGGATAAGGAATTGGCCCAAATAATTCCCATGTTCTGTGAAGTTGAACCACTATAGAACATGTTGAGTGATGATTTGAATCATCCATTACTCTTTTTAATTAGTGGATTATTTAAATACCATTGGAAATAATTATCTTTATTCACCTCTCTTCAACATTTGATTATTCTCCCAGTTCCCTCTATATAGTTATTTTGATGCTTCATCCCACATTTTTGACATGTAGGAGGTTTGGTTTTTAAGGTAATTATATGACTCTATTGGTCCATCCATATTATAATCTAATTTTATGTTTTTATCTATGACCCCACATGACCACTGAGAGTCTTTAGTCTCCCTCTCAACCTCTAGTATGTAACAAAATATCTCTTTATAACTATAACTGTCTCGTATCGCCAATGATTTTCATAGAATTAGTTTTAACCCAATAATTAATCGGTCCACCATACATTGAATTTTGATGATAAATCTAGAATTTCAGTATTATAACCTTGTGAATTTTGCCTCATATTCTCTAATAGACTCATAATACCCTTTCATCAAACGTAGGAACTCCATATATTACATTATATGGTGAGTTCGGGGGAAATATTTATTGAATTTTATTTTCATAAATCCTTATGAATCCATGGAATAAATTCCCTCCATAGACTTTTTGTTTTGGATGAGTGTCCACCACTGGTCAGCTTCACAATCAAAATGATAGAATAAAAATATGACATTATCTTCTTCTAAGAAGTCTATAATAGTAAACATCCACTCAATGCAGTTTTTCCATTATTCTCAAATAATGGTATATGAAGATATTCAAATGATAATAGGTATTTATCACATATTGTATTTAACTGCAGATTGATCATTCTTAGGATAAGGAAGAAATTACCCATTATTTATGTTATTCTTGATAAGATGAGCCAATGGAGAAATTATTTTCATGATGTTTTGTGGTCCCATTCCCAATCGATTTGGGATTTCCTTATGGGGATCATCACATTGACTGTCACATTGTTGTTATCATAGGTTCTCCCATTTCCCGCCATAAACATAAAAAATAGAAAAAAATAATGTTTGGGTTCTTTAAAAAAATTAATGAAAAAATAAAAGGATACCATAACAAATGGATGGAATAACATAGAAATGATAAGTATATCCTAACTTTTTATTTCTTATGTTTCAACAAAGGTTATTCATGTTTATATAATTATAACTATGGTTATTAATAATGTTTTATTGTCCTAATCCACAATGATATGTACACTACTCTCTGATACAAAGTATTGAAACCAATCCATTTACACATGTTTTAATATGATTTTAAGCATCATTATCCCTGAAATACACACCCGGAATCGAAAACCCTAGTGTCTTTGGAAGGATTAGTACATAATTACAAAACATGTAACTAGAATTAAACATCATTATATTATTATCCATAATAATATCCTAACTGCATTTGATATCCTATTACTACATTGGATAACCTAGGGAATATATAGACAAAAGGGATGAGCTAAAAATATATATAAGGGAATAAAAATTTGTATAAAGCATATCACATGTGTTATAAGGAATAACATGATAACACAAAACTAATGGATATTGAATAAACACATAGAATAATATTATATAGAACATCGAATAATATTATATTGAAAATTATTTAATTTGGAATTAATATATAACATTAAATAATCATGATTCAAGTATTTATTGAAAGGTAATATCATATAGAGGAAAAACTCCAATAATTGATTAGGTTTACATCCTAATCAAATACATGAAATATCTTGTGACAAAAACATTACCAAATGAATTAGAGTTCTCTCTTAGCACACCCATCATAACATATACATGAATATGTGTTCTATATGTGGAAATAAAACAAATGTAATAATAATATGGGTTATCCATGGAATAAAATTTGTCTTGTAATCATGTCATATGGCACAAAAAATGGTGTATCAAAATGTTATCTATGAATGTAGGGATTAAGTCATATTTGAAAATTCATAATGTTAAAATCACAAAATCTCACAAATAATGATGTCCAAATGATTTGTCTACATGAAAAAAATTATTTAGGATACTTTAGAAATGATACAGTTTAGTGTGGTTTACGTTAAAATATTATAGTGTCTTTAAGGATGACGAAGACATAATTTTTTGTATAAATCTATAAATGAAATAAATATGATTTTCAGGATCAAATGGGTTATTATAGATAAATATGAGGGGAATAATATATTTTATGATGTGAAATTGAAAATGTTTATGAAATGGAAAAGTCCCTATTAACAATACATTCTTTTCAAGAGTAATTGAAAATGAAACCTTTTAAAAAAAATGTATTTCCCCATAAAAGAAATATTAATTGAACTATATAAACATGTGTGGAACATGTACATAGAACGTAGGAGAGGTATATATGATTAATTAAGAAACAATGTGGGTTAAAGAGAGAGGGAACAGGTAACCCAAATGAATAATGGAGTATCAGAGACATACCTTATGTTTGAATGCATTATATAGTTGTACTTAATGTCATTATAAAAATCAACTCCTTGAAAGACCCCTTAAGGAACATGAGATTGTTAATTATTTTGGACCCCCGTCTCAAGGATATGGGGAAGAGTCTTGGGATACAAATATTGTATAATACTAATAAGATATAAGTCTTATAAGTTGTGAGGATAAGTGGTGGTATTTATAGTGGGAGGATATGGGTGTTATTGATTATAATAATCATTAGATTATTATTTTTGCATATTACTATGAATATTAATAATTTCTATAAACAAAAAAATTAAATGGTTCAAGATATTTTGAACTAATGAGTTCTTATATTATGAATGACTTAGAAGATCATGTATTTGTAATATAATCATAACTAACTTAAATTTCAGTAATTTAGTATTAAAAAAACTATTTTAGAAAAATCCCAAAACTTCACCTGAACCATTTTTTGACATTCATATTTAAAAAATATATAACATTTTATAAAAATAATTTTATAAATATCCTATAAATAAATTTTAAAAAAACTCTTCTTTTATTTGGAAAATATTGATTTTTATGTCATAGTTGTTTTTTGACCATTTGAAAAATTAATTATTGTTAGATAAAATTAACTAATTTTTATAATATAAAATAATATTAATTTCTAAATATATTTAACGATAATAAATTTTCTTTTATAACATTTTATTAATTATAACATAAAAATTTAAATTTCATTTTAAAGAAAAAAAATAAAAACACAAAATTCATCATTTTAAAAAAAATATTTAATTTTAAATGATATATAAATATATATTTTTATTTATAATATAACTAAATTTTGTTTTGTACTTATATAGGTGAGGATACTATTATAATATTAAGATTACAATTCTAGTATTTAGATTCATATTCAAATAAATAGATTTATAATTTTCATATAGGTTCCTTAATTTCTATAAACACCACTTATTTCATTAATTATTATTTTAATTATACTTTCCCTCAAGGTTGTATATTTTCATCTTCCAAGTTAATATTATATTATTAACATTATTTCTTACATCAATCTCATTATTAAGTAGTGGAATCATTATTTTGGATCAAGTAGATCCAAATTTTCCCATTGTTATTATCATATATTATATTTGTTATCAAGCTGTAACATTTTCAATTCTTATTGGATTATTTTTAGACTAATGTATCATTCTTAATTTTTTATAATAATTTTTTATTGGGTTCATTATATTATGTATGTATATTCTAACATAACTAAAATATTAGAAATTCCATTCATAATATTCTAATTCATTACATAAATCATGTGTATGAATTACATTAAACCATAATAGGATAATGTTTAAAAACATTATTAATAAATTTTTAAAAAAACATTGATACGGGAGAAAAACTATTTTCTACATAATAGAGAAATGAATATAGTTCTCCTTAAAAACATTATCTTGGTCAATTGAGAACTTAAAGAGTGTAAAAAGAATGAAAAACAAGTAATCTATCAAAATTACCATATTTGAATAAAAATTATGATTTTATTGAAATATAGGCTATAATATTTCATCAAAAGAACATAATTATAAACAATCCTCATAAACCATGATATTGTAAAATAAAAACCTTACCTTTATTCTAAATTCTGTCATACAAGCTTTAACATCTTGCATAATAAATATAGATATATTATAAATAAATTATAGAAAAATAATAATATATATAATATCATATATAATTTAATTATTTCCTTTTATCACAACTTTATTAACAATTCGTAATTTCGGGGGATAACTGCTTCATTTCTCATGTATAATTGGGTTTGGTAGATTTGTTCCTTTTTGTTTTTGCATGACACCAAAAAAATAAAAAATTTAATTATGATATAAATATAATAAAAATTAATTTTTTATATTTTTATAGTCATCCATAAAATTTAAAAATAGAAAAATGATTTTCACCATTATTGGAGATGGAAGGTTGTACGTACAAATTAATGTTGTTTTCACTTTTTGATGGATGGAATGAAAGAAAGGAAAACAATAATTAACCTTTATAGAATAATTATTATATAATATATTTCAAATATATTCTTCAAATAAATCCTTATTAAAATCTAATTGGAATATAAATGAAAAAATTAGATCGCATCATAGTGGTGGTAGTCTATACGTACACATTACTGACATTATAATTTTACAATGGTTGAAAGGTAAGAAGGTAGATATGATATAATCAGAACATAATATTAATTATGTCTTAAATATCATGTATAAAAATTAAACCATTCATAATACGTATCCCTTAAATATGGTGATAAAAAATTAAATGTCTCACTATGTAGAGATAGCAAGACATTCATATGATTTCAAGATAGTTTCACTTACCAATTTATTAAAGAGAGGGTGGATAATATAGGATTCATAATCATAATAACATTTTATTATATTTATTATAATGAAGATGTTATTTAATGATAAATATAATATATTCAGATGAGGTAAAAGGAATAGTAAAATGAATGTAAAAGTTGAAAGAACCCTTTTATACATCCTAATAAAGACCATAGGGTTGGTATTATAAGAATACTATATCCTATATAACCTTTCTAGGATTTTATATAAGTTAATATGGCATGTTTAGGTCAATCTAAAAGGCCCAATGTAGTGCAACTAAGAGAAAATAGATGTTCCCTTTCATAAGTGTAGAGAGGGGACCTCATGGATATTATTTAAAAATTAAAATATAATAAAGTAATTAGAAATACATATTCAAAAAAATGTTTATGAATTTGAATAAAAATAGTATAGGTTCTAAATAAAATTAAAAAATTAATTTTATATAGGTATTTGTGTCATTTTAAACCTTATCTTTTTTCTAATCCCATTGTTAACCATTTTAACCTTAACCATGGTAATAACTATTTCAATATTAGAGTGTCAAGAAAATTTACAAAAATGTAAAAGATACTCATAAAAGGAACATGGTTTATATTTTAATCCATATTATACTCGCATGGACAAAGGAAATATTTTTATGAATTTTATTTCATTAAATAAAATATTATTTATTAGAAAACATGATTAACATAAAATTTGTAAGTATTTATTTAATTTGAATTTAATTTTTTAAAATAAATAATTATATTATAAAAATTTATGACAATATTAATATGTAATACAATTCTCTAATTTTCACGTAACATTATAACTCTCTCATTGTTTTTTTACTTTTATCATTCTTAAAATCATTTATTCTATTTTTCTATTTATTGAAGAAAAAATATGTTAGCACTGCATAAGCATTTAATGTAATTATATAACTACTAAAATTTTCTAATAAAATTCTATCATGAAAATAATTTCATTTTCCTCCAAATAAACATTAATATTGATTTAAAAATTTCATTTTCTCTTATGTCAATAGAGAAGATATATTTTAAAGTAAGAGGGTGTAATTATCCATTTTCATTTTATTTAAATATATCATAGGTCATTTTAACAGAAACGAATCCCTTAAACAATTTAATTTTTTTTAATATGGTGATAGTATCTGAAGTAGATTCATATAATAAGAATTAATTTTAAAAATAGTGACATTGACATTTAGTTTTAACATAGGTTATCCTTATTTTTCATTTACTGAGGTGATAAATTTTAACATGATTTCTATTTAATCTGACTAATAATAACATCTAAATGATTAAAAATATATGGAAGTACAAATTAAAAATATTGAACCCATTTTTTAAAATTCACATTCTATAATTGGTAATCACTAATTTGAAAATATGTTCAGAAAATAAAAAAAATCCATCTTCTACGAAACAAAAAAATTTAGTATAAAACTGGATTTATTCCAATCTCACATATTAAAAACCATTAGATGAATGTTAAATAATTTTCCTTAATTTATAATATATAAAAATATTGTTAAAATCAATCAAAAAATAGTGATTAAATTAATTTATTAAGATAAAAATAAATTGGGTGTATAAAAATAGTTTTCAGAAAAACATTACCATCATTTTAAAATGTTTTTCTTTTATACATATCTAAACCATAATTTTCACAAAATCTATTTAGTTCTATTCAAACCTACCATTCCAATAGCTATGGGAAAACTGTCACAGAATATTTTAATAGTGTATCATAGTGCTGTTAAAAATAATGTGGAGTGTAACTCATGTTATCAAATAAATACAACTTATTTGAAAAGGAAATAATGAAATCACCTAATGTTGTATTATATTCCCCATAAAAATAACATTTCACTTGAAATTCCATTATTATGATACAAACAAACTAAGAAATTGTCATGACCTATCATAGTGGGGCCCATGTCGTGACTCCCTAAGCCTGCCTCCAATAGGCCAGGGGTAGTTTACTGGAACTAAATCAGTATATCATTAACATGGGAAGCATTTACTATATACCTATACACATACACATATGTCCATTCCCCAAAAAAGTTGAAATAAAAACACCACAATGTAAAAAATGCTAGCATACCACTAATATCTCACAATAGAGTATGATAGTAAAAGTGATGGAAAGTAAACAAGGCAAAATACATTCCTACCATAATGATTCTAAAACCAAATATCAACCATGACATAAAGGTATTGTTTCTACTATCTAAAATTCATTGGAACCCCCATGAGTCTATCTAGTCTCACTATGAACTGTCTAGTCCTAATCCTCCCAGGACTCTATCTAAATTTCTATCATCAAAACAATACATGGAACATACAGGAAAATCCCATTCAAGGGTGAGTATAATAATAATGATTAAGAAACCCTGAAACAAATAATGAAATACCTCAGTGGAACACCACAATGGAATACCAAAAAAGAAATTACATTCATCTCTACACCAGTATATGTCAACAGAATGTAAAATAATAATTATTGAGATATACTCATCAGAAACATCAAACCATTGGGTGGTCATAACCAACTATCAACCAAAGGATTCAACTCAAAGTTGCTTAATCTGGGGGAACTCACTTCTCAACTCATGATATCATCTGAAACACTCAAAAATATGTATAACTCGTTTTATACCACCCGAAAGGGGATGTATTTTTCAATTAAGACTATGAAACATATAGAGGAGGAAAATATAGAAATGAATAGGGGACACCACATATCATAAACATACTCCCTATGGGATACCACATACAAAATCGATATCAACCTCCTATATATGGGATCACACCAATGCACACTAGGGGATACCAGTAACACTACTGATTTGGCCCATGAGATGGAGGATCAAGGCCCTACTCAAGGATGTGATCCAATTACACACAATCGACTTTGGGTGATAAAGGACCACACTCTAGTATCAGGGAGGGATACCAAGATTTCTATAATAATCATCCTCTAATGGGGAATATAAACTAGTGAAGTGGATGGAACCCCACACTGAACCCTCATGGGAAGGAACAAGGGAACACTCTCAACCTATTATGGTCCTAACTAAAAACTGACAACTTGTCCCAATAATACTATCAAAACATCAGGGTCTCAACCGTAAGGATAGATCAACGAAAGGATTCTCTATTTAGGATATATTCTCATTTGAGCTATAGAACCAATAAGAATACTGAGTTTTGAGGACCTAATAATATGATATATCCATCCTACCTCTACAGTTGACCACTATAGTCATTCGACTAACCACAAGCATAGTCGCACAATCAGATGTCATAGTCTGTGAACCCATAGCTACTCTAGTATTCACAGCCCCATGTTCAATCTTCATGTTTTACATCCACTGGTATCCACCCTGGTCCCCCTGGATCTGACCTCAGTCCAACATGACTCACCAGCCTGACCAGACCATCTTTTCCAGACCTGACCTATTTGGCCCGTCCCACTGTCTAGGACCCACTCTACATCTGTGTCTGCCTCCACACCCACCTCTTCCTCCAGTGGTCGGTGTCGCGTCTCCCTCCAATGGCCCCAACATCACTACAGCCACCGATCATGCGATGCTACCACCATATCCCGTAGCAGCCGCTGGCTTCCACTCCGGCATGTGGAACAGCTATACCATCCCTCGTCCACCCCTTCTGTCGACCACTGTTCCTCCTCTGATGACCGAAAAATTGTATAGTTGCATATCCAAGCTCATTTGTTACATATCTACAATGATCCAACATGAGTTATCAATTAACCTCAAACCTGAGGGTCCAATCATCTTCGAACGACCTGAAAATGACAATATAGTAACCATGGGATTCCACTAGTGAATAATGTGAATATTTATGGGAGGAAAAACAATAATCAAGGTTTTATCATTATAGACCCAGCGTTCTTGGCTAACTATCAAGATCAGGGGGTTTGGGTTTGAAAACAAAAACTAATAACTCCCAATAATCCCACATATAATCCCATTCCTCAAATACAATCAAAATATGGAACAATCTATTGGTTGATTGGTCAATGTTGATCATTTATTCCATTATGGAGAAAAAATATCATGATAACAATCCCTACCTCAATTTGTATTGCTAACTAGAATAAGAATGATCATCATGTCATTTCTATAGGCTCGGTCCATCGAATCTGAGTTTTGTCTGTCGTTGAACTACAATCCATCTTCATTTCATAAGAGAGAATACTCAAAGATATCTCCAACAGTTATCCAGGATTTCTAGCATTCTGTGTCTAATCATGGAAATCCTCCAAAATAATATTTTTTTACAGATTTTCAGACACTCTGTCTGGATAAGAAATTTTATTAAATTAGTTTATTCCAATTATTTCAAGTGACAAATATTTCATAAACAACCCATGCCGACTGAAGATAATTCATTCCTAGGGTAAATCCACCATTTATGCTCAGTAGTTCCCTCAGATTATTTATCAGGGTAACCACTTCTATGTTATTCATCATTTTTATAAAAATCAAATGTGCATATTATTAAAAAATTAATATTTTACAAGTATTTAATCTAAAAAAACAAGACCATCGAATGGATTAATCTTTCAGTTCCTAGACTTGAAATAATTCTATATAATATTAAAAAATATCTTAGGGAAAATATGAGATGTTACATTCTCCCCACATTGTGGATTTACATCCTCAAAATAAAAAACAATGGATACTCAAACTGGGGAGGGTAATGAGTATGAATCTAAGCCTCCTACATCCATGTTCCCCCTATAAATTCACATGTGGCCACAGAATGTTCCCTAATGGATTCGACCACTGACAAAGGAACCTCTACTATTGATCCTTGATCTCCACTGGGTACTCATTACTTGTCACCCCATCCCTAATGTCCATCTCTCCATAATCAATGATGTGTGATGGGTCATGAACATAACTCCTCAACTGTGATAAATGGATGACGTCATGTATCTGACCTAATTGTGGTGGTAGAGATAAGTGATACTCCACCTTTCCAACTCTACAATGTATCAGGAAAGGGTAGATGAATCTCATAGATATCTTACTGCCCCAGCAAAATATATATAATCTCCATTGAGTTAAAACATGAATGAACACATGGTATCCTTACTGAAACACAAAATTCCTATGTCACATGTCATCATAATACATATGATGTCTCTGTGCAGTCTTCATCTACTCTTAGATGATCTCCACATTCTTTATAGTATCTCGCTCAAACTTTGGGCCCATGAGTGCTGACTCTCATGGGTCAGTCCAGCGAAGTGGTGACTTGGAGGTTTACCCATACACGGCCAAAAAACGAAGCCTTACTAATGATAGAATGAGAGATATTGTTTCTATAGACTTCAGCAATGATAAGTGGTCCCTCTAACTACAATCAAAATACTAACATGCACACCCACAACATGTCCTATAAAACCTCAATGTCTCTTAGTCTAGTAATCCGTTTGAGGGTGATACATTGTGCTCATGTGTAATTGGGTCCCAAACACCACATTTAATAACTTTCATCATTTGTATGTAAAGTGGGAATAATTATCTGAGAATATCGCTAATGAATCAAGATGGAGTCGTACTATCTCCTACACAAAGAGGCATCAAAATATCTATATTGAACTCTACTTTTTGATATCTAGGAAGTGGCCCGACATAGAGTTTCATTCAATGATCACCAAGATAGATTCATGTCCCATGGATGTATGTGGTAAAACCATCACAAATTCCATCGATATCCCATCCCACATCCATTCCAGAAACTCAAGGGGTTTAGCTAGACCCATTGAATCAGGGTTCACATCCTTCACTTGTTGACAAGTAAGGCATCGAGAGACAAACTCTACAACTCCTCTATTCATCCCTGGACACAAAAACTGAGGTCATATGACCTAATACATCTTCACCATACATGTATGTACATTTAAATGGGATTTATGAAACTCACATAGAACAATAGCCAACAATTAAATAGGTACTACAATGAATCCTGTGAAAAGAATGGTGTGTTCAACACCAATCAAACATCCCTCAAGAGTATTACCTGTGGAAATATGAGCACATACAGTCTCATAGTGGGTATACTCAAGACGCACCACCCTATCCCTATATAATTATGAATGGATGATAACCATAGACTGTATGTAAGTGTATCCATATCCATCCACCAAAGATAACTATAATGACACCAATTACTCTGATTCCACATTCAAAAAAATTATACTATATCTCCTGCTGAGAGTATCATCCGTCATGTTCCCCTTAACAAGAGTAAAAAATTCATAAATTCATAGTCATAGAGTAACTCTAGCCATCTCCCCAATATCATGTTTAGATCCTTTTAAGAGAATATATACATTAAAATCTTGTGATCTGAGTAGGTGATAAACCACTCACCCATCTAGTAGTATAGTATCATCTTCAATGTGAATACTTCTATTACTAACACAAGATAATGAGTTGCATAATTATGATCATGAAGTCTCAACTAGAATAAACCATATGAAATTACTAAATTCCCTAGCATCAGGAAGAAACTGATCACAATCCCTGATGTATCACACAATAGCACATACTCGACCCCTTCCCCCAGTAACTTCAGGATAAGAGTGCACATCAACCCCTATCTCTGCTACTGAAAGAGATAATTTCACTTCTCTCTCTACATGAAAGGATTCCCCATTCATGAAAAAATGTTCAAGGGTGATTCTACATTGGATAAGTCAAGTACCAACCTTTCATTGTACCTTTAAAATCCAATGAAACTCTATACCATGGTTACACTCTTGGATGGCTCCCATGAAATCACTACCTCAACTTTGCCTCGATCCACTGTAACAATAGAATATTTTATGAAATGTCCCAAAAAATGGGTCTCTAGAATTATGAATTTAAACTTTGAGAGTGTATTCTATTTTTGGTGCTCTTGGAGTGTGTATAAGACCACCCTCAAGTGTTTTGTGTGATCCTCCTTCGATGGTGAGATCACTATGATGTCATTAATGAAGACCACCACAAACCGGTTTATGTAAGTCTCAATGATCTGAAACATGAGTCCCACGAACACATATGGGGTTTTATTTTTGACAGATGGAATCAGCAAGTATGCCTAGTGATCATAAACACATATTATGGTTATATTCATAATTTCCCCATCCAGTACTCACAGTTGGTGATAACTCGATCTAAGTAAGATCATTGAGAAACATCGTACCCCTTTCAACTGATCAAATAGGTCACCAATCAAAAGTATTGGAAACGTTTTCTTCATGATCAACCAGTTTATGGGGATGTAATCCACATGAAACCTCAAGATCCCGTCTTCCTTCTTGGTAAAAAAATTGCGGCTGCCCAGGGTGAAACAATGGGTTTCTCAAAGACCTTCATCTACAAGTCCTCCTACTGTATCCTCATATCATTAAGCTCCACGAGAGACATCTAATATGAAAGGGTATATATTGGGGGTGTAGAATGATGTAGATCATTGAATATGAACATCTTCATATGGGGAGGTATTCCAAGAACCTATCCTAGTATGAAATCCTCATACTACCCCACTACAATAGGAAATTGAGGACTGATGGCATCCACTAAACCGAGGGTGAGTCTATCCAACTAATTATTAATTAGATTCATTATCTTATGAGTGATTAAATCCGGTAATACCTATGTCTCCTTCTCACTAACAATGGAAAACCTAGTTCCATCAATATGGACACTCCACACTTTGCACAAAAAATAGTCAATCTGATCATGAACTATGGATAACCAGTCCATACCAAGAATGATATCGTAAGACCTCAATATAGATAAAAAGAGGTCCCAACTGAAAATATAACCTCTAAGAGTCATTTCAAATTATCGACACTAGTTTTTGATCTTCATGTCTCCCCTATTAGGAGAATCCAAAATTAAGGGTTGAGTTAACGGTTCTACCAGAATCACTGGGTCTCGATGAATTATCGTGAAAAGAATGTAATGACTAGAACATGTATCAATAAAATATAATTCTATGTTTAAAAAGTCACAAATCATACCTAATATCATCCCTAGGTCCTTGGGGTAATACGACTCTATCTTCTCCATCTCACCTCATCACAGAACACTTTCTCCCTGAGTCTGGCATAGACCACATGTGGGTGGTGGTGGTAATAGCTCGAACATCCAACAAACTCATATTGACCTTCCGGCCGCTCTGCCATGTCCACCCCACTACAGACCACTATTATCCTATATGATCCACTACCTTAGTGTGACCTCGAGCCTCTCTAGATTAATTATATTAGAGGTTAGGAAATCTCATGCCATATTTCCCTGACTGCCGCTTGTGTAACACTATATGTTTTTTCGCTAACTCGAGCTGACCTGGGAGCCATAAACCACTAACCCGTGAGTCATGGGATCATCCACTAAAGTACCTAACCCTCATGGACCCCCTAATACTTCTTTTGGATTCCAGATTCATAGGTCTCAACTACTCGGTACCCACTTGTTACTCTCGGTACCTGTATCTTCTCTATTAGAAAACTCTCCAGTAGCAGGGCTCTCTTGAGTACCTCAAAATAGGTATAAATACTAAGGGAAACCAATAATTCCATGATGTTCTAACGTAATACCTAATTTAAGGTCCAATACATAAGGAAATGGTCTCATTTAATGTCCGTGGAGTTGTATTAATTACCACTGAGCAACAATAAATACTCCATTGTAGTCATACATCCATGCTGCAGATGCAGAAGCACCTGTATGAGCAGCAATCACATTGTGCCTTGATAGAACTCATATCTGAAGATATTTTCAAATTCTATCCATGAGAGAGATATATAATCATGTGAATGATCACCATACTCCAACATCACCCCATAGAACCATAAATAAGACACCCAGAAAAGACTTTTATCTAGCCGGATAGTGTACACATATGGTGGAAAACACGGGTGGCTACCTCTAGATAATCCTCATCCAATTGCAGATCTATCTTTCACCAAATACTAGGAGGGAATGGATGTCACGACCCGCCCTCGGGGTCCGTGCCGTGACTACCCCAAGCCCGCCTTCCATAGGCCAGGGGCTGGCGACTAGCACCAAGGCGTAAATCCCGGTAAAAAGGGAAGGCATTGCCATTGAAAAGTAAACACACACCACAGAGTAAACAAGCGGAAAGTAAACACTAAGCAAGCAGAGTACGACTGAAAGTGCGGAAAGGTAAATGGGCCAGAATACAAACCCAAACTGAAAGTAAAGTACAACTCGAAAAGGGAAAAACAGCAACTGTAAAGTAAAAGCCGCTACTCCGAGCTGTCCACCAGAAATCCCACCTGAAGGGTAGGTACAGATAGCTCCTCTGCTCCACGGGTCCCGCCGTCCGCTCCGTGCACGTCCCGCCCAGTGGTCCACCTCCGGGTACCGTCCCGCTCTACAAGCCTCAGCTAAGTCAACGTTGTCCGTCGTCTGCAACCAACACAACGTAGTGCGGGCGAAGCCCGTGCATGGGTGAGTATAAGCTACCCAGTAGGGACCCCGAGACCCCTGAAGGTCTCTCAAATCCACAAAGGATAAACCACGAAGAAAAGTACAAACACGAAGTAACAACCGACACTGCTTAGGTATATGCCAATACATATACCTAAGTCATCAATTCAAATACGCTCCAACCTCCGAGCCCAAGTACAACTCAGTCAACGCAGGAAAGTATACGTATTCCACATAGGAAAGCAAAACATAATCCACACAGGATTGCACAACACAATCCACACAGGGAAGCAACAGGATTCAGCTCACACAGGTATACTTCTTCAAGGACGATAAAGATGATCACTGATCCATCTAAGTCGTCGGACCCACGAAGGATCGATAGGTAACTAACCCCCGCAGAAGACCCACACAGGATCGGGCTCACACAGAACCTGTAGGCGCTGGCTCACACAGAACCGCTGAGCGCAAGGACCCACATAGGATCGGGCCCACACAGGACCTGTAGCACTGATCCACGTAGGATCGCTGAGTGCTGTAGTCGTCGTCGTCGAATCCACACAGGATCTCTGTACTGTCGTCGTCGAATCCACACAGGATCTCTGTACTGTCGTCGTCGCAGTCACAGTAGCAGTCGTAGCAGTAGTAGCAGTCGCAGCCAGCACTAGGGTTCCCGCACACAGCAAGCTCGTTCGGAGGGTCCGCTCCACGAGCCGAGAGGCTGATACATCAACTGTCACGAAGACCGAAGTTGATGTATCCAAAAGTTCTGTATCGTCAACAGGAACTCAACGCAACAGACGGCGCGTCGATCGGACGCCCGGTCTGAGAGTTATTGGCATTTTCGTCTCCGGGGCCCGGTTGGTTTTTAAGGCAAAACCAACCCGACCGTACTCCACCTGTGTCCAAACCTCGGGCGGAGTATTCCAAAAGATCCGTCTCACTAAGAGGAACACTACGCGACTGACGGCACGTCAATCGGACGTCCGTAGCTCAAGATATGAGTGTTTCCGCTCCGAAGGCCCGGTTGGTTTCGTGAACGAACCAACCCGTCCGAACTCAAAGTAAACCGAAACCTTGAGTGCGATATACCGAAACGACCGTCTCGATCCAAGGATCGCGTTTCCGCAGACGGTTCGTCATTCGGAGGTCCGAGGCTCAAGTTATGAGCGAAAAACCAAAACTGGTTCGAAACGGGGGGTCCGGGTCCGGGCCGACCCGGCCCGACCCCCCCCCCCCCTGGGGCGGCGGGCCGCGGCGGCGGCGCCTGGCGCCGCACGTGGGGCTGCGCACGCGGGGGCTAAGCCCCGCGGTTCTTCAAAGTGGCGCGGCCTTTGTGCCGCGCCGGTTCTTTTAAAACCGCCCCCCTCACGTGGGGGGCCTGCTGGCGCCGAACCAAGGGGGCGGTTGCCCCCTTCCCTCAAGAACCCCCCCCTCCTCCCCTCTTTAAGAGGGGGGGTTTTACATGCTGACCGGGGAATTAATTCCCCGGTTTATCGGCATCCGGCCGGCCAGGTGGCCGGCCGGTTTTCTCCAACGGGACCGGAATTTCCGGTCCCCTCTTCGGCTTCCGACGCCGGCGGCCCGGCCGCTGGTCTTCCGTTCAGCCGCGGCCCGGAACCGGCCGTGGTCTCCTCGTCCCGCCGCGGCCCGGAACCGGCCGCGGTCTTCTCGTCCCGCCGCGGCCCGGAACCGGCCGCGGTGTTCGTTGTCCGGCGCGGTGCGACGGCACCGCGCCCCTTTCGCCATGCCATGATTCTTTTCAACGCGGTGCGATGGCGTCGCGTTCTTGAAGATTTTTCCTTGACGTAGCGCGACGGCGCCGCGTAAATTATTTGTACGATCATCCGCGTGGTGCGACGGCACCACGCCACTTGCTTCCACCCGCATGAATAAACATAAACGATGGAGGGGGGTTCAGCCGTGTTCGTGCGTTCCGCCCCCCCCCCTCGCGTTAACAATAACACTTATATAAAATATTTAAATGCCTCACGTAGACATGCGATCCACGAGCAAGAAAAGGAATAAGGAAACCAAAATGAAATCAACAACCCCTACCTCGGGTTTAAGATTCGAAGATTCGTCTACGTTCCGCGGAAGACGGCGTCGCGGAGATCGGGCGTCGCGGTCGTCGTTCGTCAAATCAGTTGACGAAGAGTTATGCCCGAAGAGATACGTCGTTGGCGAATCTTCGTATGCCGACGAAGAAGGTCCGAGGAGGGTGCGGCGTTCACTCTTGTTGACACCGAGGACGAAGAAGAGAGGCGTCGTTCTTCGTCGGAGTTTGGGCGTTCTTCGTTCTTCGTCAGAGCTTGAAGATGAAGAAGAAAAGCTTCCAAAGCTCTCAAGAAATCCTCCCAAGGTGGTAAAAGAATCCCTTAGAATAATATATGCTTTAACTTATATTATTACATAACTTAACCACAAGAATTTCAAAGTATTGAAATTCAAAAAGGGGTTTAACTCCCTTAATTAAAAAAAGTAACTTAAGCCATTCAAAGAGGCGTTAAAGGAGTTGGGAGGATTTTGAAAGGTTTAGGGGCTCGTGTGGGCCCCACCACACTTAATCCTCCCAAGGGAGGTTAAGTGGGTGTGGGTCCCACTCCCAACCTCCTTTGATAGGTTTTAACAAGTTTTTAAAAAAAATTAAATTGTTCTACACAATTTTATTTAACTCAAACTAAAAACCCCTAAAACTAACTTTCAACCCGCAACAAACGCAACTCCCGAAAAGGTCTCTTTAAGAGAATATCAGCGCTGCGAGTTCATCGGTGCCCTCGGATTTCAATTCCGAGCACCGGATCAAAAGTTAGGAATTCCCGCTCGTTCGTTCACTGAACGTACCCGAGCCAAACTTCGGAAATTAATTCCGGGCACTCCGGGCCTCGGAATCAGGTGCCATCTGAAACCGCGCTCTTGTAAAATTCTAAAGAAAATTAAGAAAAAATTTCCCTTGAATTTTACGGGTCTTTACATTACTCCCACCTCAGGGCTTTACGTCCCCGTAAAGATACAACAGAAACTAGGGAAACAAATGAGGGTACTGAGCACGCATCTGAGCCTCCCGCTCCCATGTGCTCTCCTGGATATTCTCGTGCTGCCATCTGATGCGCACAAGAGGAATCGATCGCCCACGCAGGACCCGCTCCTGTCGATCCTCTATCTCTACCGGGACCTCCGTAAAAGTCGCCCCATCGTCAACGTCAAGCTCCCCATGGTCAATGATGTGCGTCGGGTCGTGCACGTATCTCCTCAGCTGGGATACGTGGAAGACGTCGTGCACCCGGTGCAACTGAGGTGGTAGAGCCAGGCGATAAGCCACCTCGCCAATCCTGCTGAGAATCTGGAAAGGTCCGATGAAGCGCGGAGATAACTTGCCGCCTCGGCCAAATCTCCGAATACCACGTCGAGGTGAGACCCGCAAGAAGACGTGGTCACCATCCTCGAACTCTAGTGGCCTCCGCCTCCTGTCAGCATATGACTTCTGCCGGCTCTGAGCTGTCCTCATCCGCTCCTGGATGACCTGGACCTTCTCTGTCGTGGCCTGGACCATCTCCGGTCCCACCAGTGCTGACTCTCCAGGGTCTGTCCAGCACAAAGGAGATCTACATGGTCGGCCGTACAACGCCTCGTACGGTGCCATCCCGATGGTGGAGTGGTAGCTGTTGTTGTACGCGAACTCCACCAAGGGTAGGTGGTCCTCCCAGCTACGACCAAAGTCGAGGACACATGCACACGGACCCCGAGGGCGGGTCGTGACAAATTGGTATCAGAGGCGTAAATCCCGGTAAAAAGGGAAGGCATTGCCTTTGAAAAGTAAACACACACCACAGAGTAAACAAGCGGAAAGTAAACACTAAGCAAGCAGAGTACGACTGAAAGTGCGGAAAGGTAAATGGGCCAGAATACAAACCCCAACTGAAAGTAAAGTACAACTCGAAAAGGGAAAAACAGAAACTGTAAAGTAAAAGCCGCTACTCCGAGCTGTCCACCGGAAATCCCACCTGAAGGGTAGGTACAGATAGCTCCTCTGCTCCACGGGTCCCGCCGTCCGCTCCGTGCACGTCCCGCCCAGTGGTCCACCTCCGGGAACCGTCCCGCTCTACAAGCCTCAGCTAAGTCAACGTTGTCCGTCGTCTGCAACCAACACAACGTAGTGCGGGCGAAGCCCGTGCAGGGGTGAGTATAAGCTACTCAGTAGGGACCCCGAGACCCCTGAAGGTCTCTCAAATCCACAAAGGATAAACCACGAAGAAAAGTACAAACATGAAGTAACAACCGACACTGCTTAGGTATATGCCCATACATATACCTAAGTCATCAATTCAAATACGCTCCAACCTCCGAGCCCAAGTACAACTCAGTCCACGCAGGAAAGTATACGTATTCCACATAGGAAAGCAAAACATAATCCACACAGGATTGCACAACACAATCCACACAGGGAAGCAACAGGATTCATCTCACACAGGTATACTTCTTCAAGGACGATAAAGATGATCACTGATCCATCTAAGTCGTCGGACCCACGAAGGATCGATAGGTAACTAACCCCCGCAGAAGACCCACACAGGATCGGGCTCACACAGAACCTGTAGGCGCTGGCTCACACAGAACCGCTGAGCGCAAGGACCCACACAGGATCGGGCCCACACAGGACCTGTAGCACTAATCCACGTAGGATCGCTGAGTGCTGTAGTCGTCGTTGTCGAATCCACACAGGATCTCTGTACTGTCGTCGTCGAATCCACACAGGATCTCTGTACTGTCGTCGTCGCAGTCACAGTAGCAGTCGTAGCAGTAGTAGCAGTCGCAGCCAGCACTAGGGTTCCCGCACATAG
Source organism: Viscum album (assembly GCA_963277665.1). Lineage (NCBI taxonomy): Eukaryota > Viridiplantae > Streptophyta > Magnoliopsida > Santalales > Viscaceae > Viscum > Viscum album. Next base: position 693,042,173 of record OY728120.1, on the reverse strand, counting down.
CAAGCTCGTTCGGAGGGTCCGCTCCACGAGCCGAGGGTCTGATACATCAACTGTCACGAAGACCGAAGATGATGTATCCAAATGTTCCGTATCGTCAACAGGAACTCAACGCAACAGACGGCGCGTCGATCGGACGCCCGGTCTGAGAGTTATTGGCATTTTCGTCTCCGGGGCCCGGTTGGTTTTTAAGGCAAAACCAACCCGACCGTACTCCACCTGTGTCCAAACCTCGGGCGTAGTATGCCAAATGATCCGTCTCACTAAGAGGAACACTACGCGACTGACGGCACGTCAATCGGACGTCCGTAGCTCAAGATATAAGCGTTTCCGCTCCGAAGGCCCGGTTGGTTTCGTGAACGAACCAACCCGGCCGAACTCAAAGTAAACCGAAACCTTGAGTGCGATATACCGAAACGACCGTCTCGATCCAAGGATCGCGTTGCCGCAGACGGTTCGTCATTCGGAGGTCCGAGGCTCAAGTTATGAGCGAAAAACCAAAACTAGTTCGAAACGGGGGGTCCGGGTCCGGGCCGACCCGGCCCAACCCCCCCCTGGGGCGGCAGCGGCGGCGGCGGGCCCCGGCGGCGGTGCCTGGCGCCGCACATGGGGCTGCGCACGCGGGGGCTAAGCCCTGCGGTTCTTCAAAGTGGCGCGGCCTTTGTGCCGCGCCGGTTCTTTTAAACCCCCCCCCCCCCCCCCCCTCACGTGGGGGGCCTGCTGGCGCCGAACCAAGGGGGCGGCTTCCCCCTTCCCTCAAGAACCGCCCCCCCCCCCCTCTTTAAGAGGGGGGTTTTTACATGCTGACCGGGGAATTAATTCCCCGGTTTATCGGCATCCGGCCGGCCAGCTGGCCGGCCGGTTTTCTCCAACGGGACCGGAATTTCCGGTCCCCTCTTCGGCTTCCGACGCCGGCGGCCCGGCCGCCGGTCTTCCCTTCAGCCGCGGCCCGGAACCGGCCGCGGTCTCCTCGTCCCGCCGCGGCCCGGAACCGGCCGCGGTCTTCTCGTCCCGCCGCGGCCCGGAACCGGCCGCGGTGTTCGTCGTCCGGCGCGGTGCGACGGCACCGCGCCCCTTTCGCCATGCCATGATTCTTTTCAACGCGGCGCGACGGCGTCGCGTTCTTGAAGATTTTTCCTTGACGTAGCGCGACGACGCCGCGTAAATTATTTGTACGATCATCCGCGTGGTGCGACGGCACCACGCCACTTGCTTCCACCCGCATGAATAAACATAAACGATGGAGGGGGGTTCGGCCGTGTTCGTGCGGTCCGGCCCCCCCCCCCTCGCGTTAACAATAACACTTATATAAAATATTTAAATGCCTCACGTAGACATGCGATCCACGAGCAAGAAAAGGAATAAGGAAACCAAAATGAAATCAACAACCCCTACCTCGGGTTTAAGATTCGAAGATTCGTCTACGTTCCGCGGAAGACGGCGTCGCGGAGATCGGGCGTCGCGGTCGTCGTTCGTCAAATCCGTTGACGAAGAGTTATGCCCGAAGAGATACGTCGTTGGCGAATCTTCGTATGCCGACGAAGAAGGTCCGAGGAGGGTGCGGCGTTCCCTCTTGTTGACACCGAGGACGAAGAAGAGAGGCGTCGTTCATCGTCGGAGTTTGGGCGTTCTTCGTTCTTCGTCAGAGCTTGAAGATGAAGAAGAAAAGCTTCCAAAGCTCTCAAGAAATCCTCCCAAGGTGGTAAAAGAATCCCTTAGAATAATATAAGCTTTAACTTATATTATTACATAACATAACCACAAGAATTTCAAAGGTTTGAAATTCAAAAAGGGGTTTAACTCCCTTAATTAAAAAAAGTAACTTAAGCCATTAAAAGAGGCGTTAAAGGAGTTGGGAGGATTTTGAAAGGTTTAGGGGCTCGTGTGGGCCCCACCACACTTAATCCTCCCAAGGGAGGTTAAGTGGGTGTGGGTCCCACTCCCAACCTCCTTTGATAGGTTTTAACAAGTTTTTTAAAAAAATAAAATTGTTCTACACAATTTTATTTAACTCAAACTAAAAACCCCTAAAACTAACTTTCAACCCGCAAAAAACGCAACTCCCAAAAAGGTCTCTTTAAGCGAATATCGGCGCTGCGAGTTCATCGGTGCCCTCGGATTTCAATTCCGAGCACCGGATCAATAGTTAGGGATTCCCGCTCGTTCGTTCACTGAACGTACCCGAGCCAAACTTCGAAAATTAATTCCGGGCACTCCGGGCCTCGGAATCAGGTGCCGTCTGAAACCGCGCTCTTGTAAAAATCTAAAGAAAATTAAGAAAAAATTTCCCTTGAATTTTACGGGTCTTTAAAATGGACTCTAAAACTCGTGAAATGCACTCATCCTTCATACAGACTCTGTTGGTAATATTGTTAATATTTTCTACATGATGGCTGGTAGAATAGCAGATAAACCAATCAGATATTGTATCTTTGGTACATGACCCTGTACTGATGCCTTCACCCAATGTGGATCATTCTCATGGTCACATTTTTTAATTCTAGTTGGCTATCTTTGTGGATGTATCCTGAAACAAAACATGATATAACACATTCAATAGATTATATCAAGCATGCCGAATCAAGAAGGACACATAAACCACAACCAGTCATATATGATGCATTTCCATTTCATTACCTTTAACCAATGTTTTCATGTACCGAGTCAACAATTAGGATATAAGAGTCATGGTGTATGGATACATACACTGCCACACCAACACCAGTGTCCCTATCCTGAAATCCAAACCTAAAATACATAACACTATTGCCACAAACCAATCCCACAAACTGTCAGTCCAAAAGTATAATTAACCTACCTCTGATGCATCTATGTTAATACCCATCCATTTGGGGATCTTGTAGTGACTCCCCGATCCCACCTCCAATAGGCATGAGCATAGAGAATGGAACTGAGTAGAAATATCACTGACATGGGTGGAATTTCCTATTTACATATACTCAAATAGACACCTACAAGACCCCAAAAAAGATAAAATATAATAAACACTATGTAAACAATTCCTACAAAACACTAATAGATCATAACAGTGTACAACTATAAAAGTAATAAAATGTAAATAGGAAAAAACACTACCCCCCACAAAGAATCTATAACATGAACCAACATAGATGAAAAGGTACTAGAACATCTGTATGAAAGTTGTAGGAACATAGCTATGTCTATTAGGTATCACTAAAAACTGTCTAGTCCAGGTCCTCATAGGACTCCATCCAATGATTTATCTTTACCACAAGACACGACATGTGAGAGAAAATCATGTTCAAGGGTGAGTAATACAATACTCAGTAGGAAACCCTAAAACCAAAAAAGAGTATGACAACAGAAAACCAAAAAGTAATGCACCAAATGAATTTTCAGTCATATTTACACAAGTTCCTGTATTCAATACAAATAATAATAATTATCCAGATATAATCATGAGAAACATCATTCTATTGGGTAGTCATAACCGACTATCATTCAAGGAAATCTGGTAATTGTAGGCTTGTTTTTGGAGAACTCACACCCCGAGTCATGATATCATTAGAAACAATCAAAAAGAGGTTTAAATAATTTGGGACCCACCCAACGAGGATGTATTGTTCAATAAATACTATGATACATATAGAGGGGTCTCACCCAGAACTTAATAGGGGACACCAATGATTATGCTCTGTCTCATTGGGGGACACCACATACCCATTCTAGATAAACCCACTACATAGTGGATCACACCCATACACAATGGAGAATACCTCTGATCCTACTAATACAACCATCTTGATGGAGGGTCAATGCCTTGTTCAAAAAGGTTATTCAATTCCATAAACTCAACTATGGGTGATAGAGGAGCACACTCCAGTCTTGGGGAGGGATACTAAACTCTATCTGAGACATGGACTCCATAGGGGATTACAATCCATTTATGTGAATGTAATACCATTATGATCTCTAGAGGGAAGGGAAATGGAATGATATCATTCTATAATACTGAAAAATAAAAACTTACCACTTTCCCAAAATGACCATCTCAACATCAGGGACTCAATGATGCATACAAATAATCAATTAGAGGCTCCAATTTGGAGAAATTCTCATTTGTGTGAAACCACATGTAGGCCTATTGAGGCCTATGAACCTACCATCATATTAGGTCTGAACTACTGCCATGATCAACCACCACAGTCGGTCGACTTACCACATGGTCATTTGTGTGGTTGATTACCTTACGGTTAAACATACCGATCATTGAGTTTCTGGAAGCTTAGGTTTCACTTCACTGAAGGCAACCATCATAGTCGACTTCCATTGGTCTCCGAACTACCCACCCCAAATCTGACATTGGTCCAACCTAGCCAACTGGATAAGCCAAATAACTTATCCCGACCTCGAAAACTTGGCCTAATGTGGCCCATTTGGACCAATCAGCTTCCCTGACCTCTCTTTGTGACCCTACTACCTTAATGACCAAAAAATAAAATGATAGCAGATTCGAGCTCCACAGTTCTGAATTTCATAGATCCATTCTTTTTTTCAATTCACCTCAAATCCAAGGATTCGAATCATTTTGAAAACACCCAGAAACATTAGGTCGGTAACCACAGGGTTCCAACAGTGAAGAATGAGAATAACTAAGAATGAAAAACACCAAAATGAAGGTTTTCAAATTTTGGCCAAGATTTAATAGAAAATTTTCAAGATCTGCCTTTTCAGGTTTGAAAACCAAAATAAAATAACTCTAGATAATCTTACATATAATCCCATCTAGCAAATACGACCAAAACATGGATCAATATTTTCATTTATTGGCCTATATTCATTATGGAATTTAATAAGAGGGAATGAAAATCCAAATAACAGACCCTACCTCGAATCAGATCACTTGCTAATGAAGAACAATCACCGCATCATTGTCATCGTCCATTTCATTTGAATGCGAGGGTCTTCAGTCATCGACCCACGATCCACTGCCATCACTTGAGAGAGAATCCTCAAGGATCCCTCCCACGGTTCTTCTTAGTTTCCATGTTTATACGGATAACCCTATAAATCCTCTATAAATATATTTTTATATATTTTCAGCCAATACATCAAAAAAATAATTTTTATTAAGTTATTTTTTATCGTTACATCCCAAAACATATTTTTTTTATAAAACAACCATTGCTGGTTATTTTTATGTTACACCTATTGCAAAGAAAACATTATGAGCTCAACAGTGTGCTCATATTTTGTATCTGGGCTCCCATTTATGTGTTATTCCACATTTTTAGGAAAACTGTATGTGTGAGCTATTAAAAAGTATAATATTTTTCAGAAATTTATTTTGGGAACACGAGGCTATGGAATCACACACCGTCTTAGATCCTAGTCATGAAATCATTCCATATAATACCCATAAAAATTTCACTGAAAATATAAGATGCTAAAAATATATCGATTTCATTACACTATTAGGTTCACATGTATATTCATTGAATTTTTTATTCCCCCAGGGAATATTAACCTGGTGAGTTATCTTCTTCCATAGAAAATTATGTGTATGATCAAATATTTCAATTGGTTTTTCTTCAAATAAAGACCATTCTCATATGGTATGATCTCTACGTTTAGTACACGTAGGGGATTGGATATGTACTTCCTTATAAAAGATAAATGGAACACATCATGAACATTAGAGATTTTCAGTGGAAGTGTCAAGAAATAAGCTACCATCCAACATAATCTATAATCTAGAATGAATAATATCAAAGTGAATATTATTCCATTATTTCCAAATCTCATAACCATATTCAATGTTGAAATTCATAGAAATAACATTTCACCATCTACAAACACCTAATCCCACCAAGGATATTTAACATATCCATTATTTTTACTCTAAAATTATATTATGTGATGTTGAATGGCTTTGTCAATCCCTACCATTTCCTCAAATAGATCATTTCCTAATAGATAAATTTCAATAACTTCACCCCCGCTGTATGAGTTATGCAACTCCTACCAAATAGGTCCTCATAAAGAACTATATGAATGATCGACTCAAAGGTATTATTGTATGAAATCTCATGTAGAGGATGGTGTTGATACCAACGACCTTTGAATTATAGAAAAAATAATCTCATCATATATTTATAGGTTTGAATGGATATATTAGACTAAACATGAAACATATGATGATAAGAGATGTTGAAACATAATTTTTTTTTGGAAAATCTTACTGATGAATTCACTAGAACATTGAGGTAATCCAATGATCTCGAACAGATAAAATAGAATGTTGTAATCTATGAAACCTTACAAATTCGTTAATATATATTATTGAAATATAATAAAGAGAGAAATATTTTCAAATTATTATTTATTATGATGAATTATTAAGGAGGTATACTATGACCCAAATAGATTTATTATTAACCCAACTTGTTTACACACACTGAGAGGTGGGGTGAATAATGTTATGGTTGATTTAAACAATTTCCCCAAAAGATCTTATTTCCTTGTTAAAAATCACACTTCTATATATTTAACATAGAAATATATGAAGATAAATTAAAACAAGAATGGGAAAAAATTATATTATTAGGTTTACCCTCACAGGGCTATGACCAAGGGGCATACCTTGATATTATGAAAATGCACCAAATCCATTATGTATTGTCTCCAAATTACAAGGTTCAGACTAGTTCAATTCATTTCCTAGGCTCACTACAATTATAATTTTTAAGTTAAGCTAACTAGTTTCCCAAGGGTAATGCCCTAACTCATTTTTTTAGATCACTTCCGGTGGAAGGGATCGCATTCTTTATCTACATTTTCTCACTTCTCTAGAATAGATCCACACACGGTTTATGGACATGAAGGTCCCTTCATTATCATTAATGAATTAATCCTTAAAATTATGTAGATGATCTATTGAATTATTTATTTTATGTGTACTATCAGATTTTATTAAATAGAATCATGATCTATTATATTCCCTCTTTGAACAATCCTACATCCTCTACAAATTGAATTGCACCGTGTGGTGAAAGTGATTTGCGGTCAACCTTTTCTACATAGACCACCCCCTTCTTCAAAAATGGTTGACACCTTAAAAGATACTTCTATTACACAATACCATTTCTTTTTTGGGAAATAATGCCTCTCCAAACCCTTTTTCGGAATGTACACCCAAACTACTTACTACTTTATGGAATCCTACCTCATGAACACTTCTCCTTCATTAAATTCTCACTTGTGAATTACTTTAGACTTCACCAAATTCTTCCCGATGTGATGAACTTTTCTAATAAAATTTTCTCTTGTTAATTATATGATTTGGATTTTTTATGATTGTAAAAAAATCTGAAAATACCACTTATCAAAATCACCTGAAACATCAATGTGGTTTAGCCCCCACTGTCAATAGGAATATGTGATCAACATAATAATTATTCCATTAAGGCTAATGATAACTTTCGCAAATGAAAACCCCTTTGAAGATCCATAAATCACTGCCTATTAACCAAAAATTAAATGATTCCCATGAATGATGAGCCTATCATGATCTACTGACTTCCCATTACTGATTTCTCTAGGTAGTATGCATAGCATGATTCATGGTCCTTATAGGGCTCCAATGCAGAAATCATTCCTTTACAGATTTTCCATCACCATTACATGAAACTCATTTTTTGTCTACATAGTGAAGATATGCTACTATGATGTCACAATATACATGCTTCATGGTCCGTGAATTGTGTTCCAAAAAATCCATTACAAAAAACCATTATTTTCCATGTAAAAAATCCCGATTTTGCAGCCCATGAAATTTAAGAACATTGGGAAACTATGCCACCATAAATATCGACTTTGAAAACTTCATCCATACTGATTCATAGTTGTCAAATTTTTCATCAAACATAATCACCCTAAAAACACCAATATAGTAAATTGAGTTATTTTTCCCATAGTTATTTCCTTTATTTGTTTTGGTGATTCTCAATTCAAAATAAATTTTGATGTTTTCCTGACAACATTTGGGTATGTGTGATGGTTATGAAAATACATTATAAATATATCCCTTATCATTATCTTGCTAATATTCAAAAAAATAGGATAAAAAATCTAAAATAACTATTTTCATATTGCCTCACCAAAAAAACTCTTTTAGATCTCTATATATCTTCATACATTCAAGATGAATAGAGAATGATACACTATGAGCCTCATCTAGTAGATCCATAAAATGAGGTATGAATGGAATATATAAATAGTTCATGAACCTTATTATTAAATTGTAATCAATATTTTACTCACGAATATTTCTGACCCTCTTATGCAATTCCACATCTTCCTCCATTGCCTCTTTAATCCTAAAATAGATAGATGGATGAAGACTCTAATGGGAAATAGAAAACTTTCCCCCATTCGCTCAATATTACAATATACTTCCATTTAAAGAATAGAAATATTGGATCCTTTGTGATCCTCATCATGGATAATCTATCAAGATAGTGTTGACTCAAATTATTGACAGCCTTATTCACATTCCAAGGGTGGTAATGTATTGACTAGTTATTATATTTAATCATCACCAACTATCTTCTCAAGTGAATATTCAACTCTTTTTTAATGAATATATACCATAACATTTTATGATAAGTATATAATCACACCTTCCAAAAAAATTTAATACCTCCATATCTTTAATTCAAAAATTTACATATCAGAATCCAATCTAGGAATTGTGTAATTTTACTCATGAAACATATATTGTCTCGAATCATATTATATAACCCTATCGTTCAGCATGAGAATGAATCCCAGTACCTTCTTTGAAGTATCATTGTACATCATAAAACCCACTACAATATAGGGTAATTGAAGAATATGTGTTCTAAATTTCCTTCTATTATGTTCCTTAAAATTTTCCTCATTTTCATCTGTCCAAAAGAACATGGTTACCTTTTTTAAACTAGGTGAGTGGATTAGACATCTGATATAATTTCTATAAAAATCAAAGATAATATCCATCCAAAACTAAGGAAATTCCGGATCATAGTTACAGTGGTTGGTATAGGCCAACATTTAGTATCTTCCAAATTTTATAGATCCACTGATATACACTCTCTTGAGAATATAAGATCAATAAATGAAATTTTTTATTACAAAAATTCACACATTGTGTCCTATTCATAACATTAATACTTTATTATTATCTTCAGTATATTCCTAAAATTATCTTAATGATATTACATTCTATTTGAATATATAAGAATATCATATATATGTAATTCCAAAAACTTATCAAGGTAGTCTAATGAATATAGTCATTAAATCCATAATGATAGAGGGGAATTAATAAAACCAAACAACATAATTATATATTCATATCATCTATATGTTGTATGGAATGATGTCATGGGTATATCCTCATTTTTGAACATCAATTAATGTTATCCAAAATTAAGATCAATATTGGAATTGTATTGAGATCGGGAAAATTGATCAAAGAAGACATCAATATGAGGTAGAGAATACATATTCATTATTAAGATCTTGTTTTGTTACATATAATCAATAGAAAGTCACATTTTTCAATATTTGTTCTGAAAAAATAATAGGTACACCCCATGCTGATGAACTTAGATTATTAAATACCTGGTCATGATTATCATGGAATCTATTCATCAATTCCTCTAACACAGTCGAGGCAATCCTATATGGGGTAATTGAAATAGGCATAACACCAAGTATGATTTCTATTGATAGTTCAACTTAATGATTTTATGGAAGACTCAAAAACTATTCTAGAGAGTCCTCAACAAACTCATATACAATGATCAAATATTTTATTTTTATTTTCTCACCAAACATTTATGATAAATATACATTTTGAATAAGAATCAATCCACATAATATAGATGTAATTCCTATTGGATTTTCATATTTTTCTTCACAAAGATAGAATATTATATGTTGTTTCAGAATATCAAACATTAATACATTTTCTTATAAATTGATGTTTGAGTTATATAGATAAACTAAATAAATTTTAATATAACATAAATCTTACTAGTGGGAGATTAATGACATTTTCAAGAAGAATAATCCCAAAAACATCAATCAACTTATCTTGATATTCATGAGATGAAATCATCATACCATTTCTTTTCAAAGCTTGTTCAACATCTAATCACTGATGTCATATTGTGATACCCATACAAAACTCTTGAGATATAAAATAGTGGGTAAATCTAGAATTAAATAAGACATTAGTAGTATTAGAGTTATTGGTAACTATACCATTCACCACATTATTAACCATATCTGAAATAGTGATCACATGATATTTCCCTTTATCTATGGACGTCAAATGTAAATGATTTTGATCATCATCATTATCCTACGTGTTTGGGAATTGGTTACCACAATTCACTTACTCTTTGTATTTGAAACTCAGGATTGTGGGTGGTGCATTCTGTTATGATTTCCCTCTATCATTGACTATCTTCTTCCCATAACTTCAATATTTTTTTGCTCTATGGCATTCCGTTACAAAAATAATATATTTATAATCCCATTTAGGACAATTTGAACCATGTTTCCTTCAACACTATACGTATCAATGAAAAATCATCTTCTTAACCATTAGGATTTTTAGAATTTCCGTTAAATTCCATCTTTCTTTTTTATCAAAACATTATCATGGATAGGTAACACCAATCATTATTCACTTTTTAATAGAATATCATAATATTTCGTTATATATACCACTATATATTATGGATAATTTAATCGAGAACATGTTTTTAAGAGAATGAATAACTTATTAACCTTATTTTTAGGATAAATGAAAATAAAAAATAATACATAACAATTCTTGTGAAATGTTCCAAATTAGTACGAATAGATTAGACATCCTTATTCCATACCTCAAGGAATTTATTCTCCATTATTATATGACGAAAAAAATTAAATTAATTACTGAAAATTAATCCCTTAATAAATTCATATAGGGAATGATGGGATGTCTTAGACTTTTTATATGCTACCCAAATATTTTTTGTTTTTCTATGAAATCTCATCTTATATTACCCTCAATACCCTATTGGTTTAATCTTTTTACACCTCATGATTTTATTGAAATTTCTACTTTTAATAAATTCCTATAGGGCATGAATTGGATGAAAAATTCAGGTCACCACATTTAAAAAAAATTGTCTAAATTCTTTACATAAGTTATCGTTGTTTTATTGTGAAAAGGATAATCATTTTAATGGTATTTAATATTTTCCATTGGAATAATATGTAACATCCTAACATAGATTCCAATAGTATAGTGCTCCAATATAGTTCATTACAAGGATTCATGTGTTCCACCATAATTGTTAGAGGCATCTGACTAACATCAAGGGCCTAGAGTGTGATTGTGGTGAGACAATGACTGCATATCAGAGTATGAAAACTTTTTATGAAGGTAAGTATCAAACAAAATTGTAAATAGACAGAGTGTGAAAGAGTTAAATATATTAAATATAAAGTGTTTTAGTAATAAACGAAGATCCCAAAAATATTGATAAAACATGTCAAACATACAACACTGGTCATCAATTGGCATAAATATATATAAAATAATACATAAAAGAAACTAAAATAACATTATAGGGCTCTACTGCTATCTCTGGTCCAGACCACATAAATGATCTATAAAAACTACCAAATAGCATCATCCCAATCATAAGATTCAAAAATAGTGGATTTAATAAATCATTCACCACTAGGATTAACCTATATCCTCTATTCAATTGCATTCAACCACAAAAGTATACATATGGTCTACATTAACACTAAGGTACAGGTCCTTGTGGTGAGAAATAATCCAAGTAGGCCACCCCTTGATTAAAATATACATATTTTATCAATAGTTCATGGTCATCCAAAATTCTTAGCCGAACTAAGACACAATTAAAATGGTAAAAAAAAATCAAATGACATGAAACAATAGACGATCCATGTGTTCATGATCCCATTCGACCAGGTAATCTTCCAATATCTATATTTTTATTTATAAACCTATTTATGTATATTACCATAAATATACTAATATATATATATATTAATATACATAAGTAATGTGAATTAAATAACATAAAATAGAATAGTAGATTGGGGCGTCTATATTCCAGACTTCCTGGATATCTAGTGCAATGGAATAAAACTGAATTTCCTACAAATTTAGTTGAGCATCCTTATGCTAGTCTTTGGACATGTAATCCCAATTAAAAAATACTTTCCATTTATTATATCGAAATTATTTATGAGAACGATACATCACTAATGGGAGATACTATTCATTACTTGGGGTTCACCTATTATAGACCCCCAATCATTATAAAAATGGATTCTAGGGATATACTTCTAGATATCCTATAAATGGACTAGAGTTAGATTACATGTCACTAAAACCACGTAAATCTAGTATAATTTCTTAGACTTCAGTCTAATTCTGATTGTGGTCATGATATTGATACATAGATAATCTCTATGGGTTTGACTATAACATCCGATGTTTTTAAAAGGTAAAACTATGTTTGGTTTCATACATGATACACCACAACAAGCTTAAAACCAAAAACTAAATATTTTTATTCAAATATTGTAATTATCGCATAGAATTTAGAATAGAGTAAATGAGCATGATAAAATGAATTATAAAAATACAGTCTAAAAATGTATATATAATTAACTCTTTGTTTTCCAGTTAATTGAAAATGAATATAAAACCATTTTTAAAATTAATGGAAACTTTTTTCGGAAAAACTATTTATGTGAGAACATGGGAGTTTGTGAAATTATAAAATTATAATTATTGTATAATATTAATTAAATATATATATATATATATATAATATATTAAAACTAATTTTTAACATTCATATATTGTGTTTTTTAGAAATAATTTAATAAAAAATGTCATGTTTTATTGATAAAATAATTATTTTCTAAAAGGGAATATTTTCCTCCATTTGATTTTTAACTTATTTAAAATATAGTTTTGAAACATTTTATCAATAATATTTGAAAAAATAATAATTTTCATTGAAATTGAAGTACTTAAATTTAATATGGTAAAATGTTAGATATTATTTCGATATGATTCATTTTTGATGAATAGTTAAAAAATAATGCATTTAAATTTAATGATTTTTTTTTATAAAATTTATTTATAGTGTAAAATTATATATTTGAGTTTTTTGAAGTATAATTAAATAAAATTTGAATCATTTAATAAAATTTTTGTCATTGAATTAATTTCACATTGAAATTGGATATAAAAACATTCAAAAAAATTTATCTTTTTTATATTAAAAACTTGTTTTTTCGATCCCTCAATGAGATAGAATTTAAATTAATTTTAGCCACTATTGTGTTTCAAATTTTTGAAAAATATATTTCATATTTGGAATAAGAAGGTCCAAATTCAGAAAATAAATCCCTTTAATTTTTAGAAAATCTATATAGTAACATTAGTAATTATTTTAATTACAACACATAAGGGTAATTCAGGTAACTAATGGTAAAAATAATATTATAAAATGCCATAACATTACCCTAAAACTTGTCCAAACACCTTCTGAAGAGTTATTTTCGACAAAAATCATCATTTTCCCAATTTTGGGAGCCATTTGAGGAACATTGATTACATTAATAATTTTATAGTATTTTATTCAAAAGAATTTTAATTTTATCATACGTTTTCTTTAAACAAGTTAAATATTTTTAATATGATTTTATACAAAAGTTAATTTGGAGTATAAATAATCTATTGAAAGTTAAAATTTTAATCTTCATCATGGTAATTGATTTATCATTTTTATGTAATAAATAATAAAATTAAATGGTCACACAATGATGATGTATTAATAACTTAATTAATGGATGAATCAAATAAATGATTTCAAAAATATTAAAATAAAAATAAATTGATAATATTTACATCATAAACTAATTATTTTTATAACTATGAACTGATAAATATGATTTAATAGTTTTTTTGGAATACATAAAGATGTTATGAAATTTTTAAAAACTTAAACCAATTAATGGTATAAAATTTGACATTAAAGATATTTTAAAATAAATAATATTTTAATAAATGATATACAAACTTTTAAAAACTAAGATTTAGAAAAATAATTCAGATAAGTCCTAAAATGACATAAATAACTCATTTATTTGTAATTTTTCTTCTTATTGTAATTATATTAACCATCAAAGTGTAAATTACTTGATAACATAATAAGAGTTAAAGGGGTAAAATAAGGGTTTAAATATAAATATAAAGATGAAAAAAATTAAAAACCTATCTAATTTTCATTGGAAGAATTTATTTTTATTTATATTATCCCTAAATTATTTATAACTAAATTTGGATCTATTTTTATTATAAAATATATTTATTTAATTTTAATACATTGAATAATTCCAAGAAAGCCCCACCCCTCTCTTATTAAAGTGAAGTACTTATTCTCATTTATTCACACATAAAACCCCATTTGGTTCAACCATTGTATGTATTAATAATTTACATTGATACATAATAACATTATAGTGTGTTTAGTTTAGTCAGAAAACTCTCCATATAGGTGTTAAAGTGATAATCATACAAAATCGCCCAAAAACGATTTATCATTTTTATTGAAGTGTTTATATTTTGTTTCTTCTTCCACTTCATTCAAATATTTTTCAACCATGATGAAATAATAACTTCATTATTTAAATATAATGGTATTTTTTTTATTGTTAACATCATAACCTAAATTTATATCCAATTCCATAAAATGTGAAAAGAATAAAAAGTTTGTGCGTATGTGTGAACTATCATCTCCATCAACCGATATAAATTGTTTTCCATTACAATATCTCGAGACCATTTATAATGATGGAATTAATGTTTATATATGATATTAATGAAATATGTTTCACTATAACTTTATAATATATAAATTATTTTCTTACCTTCCATGCACATAAAAATGATAACATTGTTCATGCGTACATGAGATATATCACCTCCACAATGAAATTTGATTCATTTGTAATCACCACATCACATGAAAAAAATATATAAGTATATTTATTTTATTAATATGATGATAATGAAAATATAATCATTCTATAAATATAATGTTTTACATACTTTATTTATATAAATATCATTGAAAAATTGAAAGGTTGCTCATGTGTTCATACGACCTACTGTCTCAATTATTATAACATTGTTCAATTTTCAGAACAATGCAGAAATTATTTTATATAATGGTATAATTTAGGAACAAAATTTCTCATTATTTCATAATTTTGATTTTGATGATGATGTAATAATGACCTCTTTGACTGTTGACATCTAAGCAATATCATTTTGGAATCATGTACTCAATATCATCAAAACGTCTGACATGCACATTAATAATTATGTAATTGTCACAACATGATCTTGAGTGAAATAAAAGGAAAAATAAATGGAAAAAGGTTCTCAATATTATAGTTAATTAACATATGTTTATAATTCTAGATATTAATGGACATACGTGATGATAAAAGTAGCAAAATAAGGTATTTCCTCTAAATAACCTTTCATTGAAGAATTTCTGGATGATTTTCACAATTATAATTTTATAAGGTGTCTATAAATCCCAATTGAAATTTAATATCAATATTTTAACTGTCCTAATGTTATTGAATGTATTTTAAATGTTCTTATTTCATGTGTTTTTTAACTTAAATGTTCATGAATGAAGGGGATGCTTTGATTGTTTAAGGATTTAATTGTAAAATATTTTTATCTATGTAAACATTAGTGATTTAATATTACATATTTATTATATTTATATAATCTTTTTTTGATGGAAATTATGTATATATATTTATAAATTAAATCAATGGTTTTAAAATGTAATATTTTTATGTGTTTTAAACAGAATGTCTCTACAAACAACAAAAAGAATGTTCTTTTGTAACAATTACAACAAAAAATTCTCCACTTTCATGACCATAATTTGATATTTGGATTCCATTAAATGATATAATACATTTAAATGAAAAATACATCACTTAATAAATTTTATGGGTTTTTATTAAAAACTGTTTTTCAGATGGATTAGTTATATCAAAACATTGAAATTATTTCTTGTGATTGTAAATGAAATTTTATGAGTGAAACGCTGAAAATTATATTCTTTTATGTATTATTGTTATAGTTAGACATTTGACTCATTGTTTCATGATAATCCAAGGAAGGTTGGTTCCATGATAAACAATGTATGGGTGGTCACATTATAGCCTGCAATGAATTGGGTATGGAATTCGACAATAAGATTCATTAATATTATAGGAGTGACATGTTTATAAGTCGACCACATGGTTATTCAAATTGTGTATAATTATATACAAATATAAATTTATCAATTTTTAGTGCATAGTATTGATTATATGGTAATATTGTGATTTCAAAATAGTAATAAATGGTATTATTTTCAGTGGAATATATTCACGACTTATTAATGGTGAAAAGTAATAATTTTAAATTATGCTTAATGGGTTTTAATATGTATACATGGAATAAAGGTTTCCTTATTTTTAAATCCCCTACAAGGGTTTTTTATGATCATCCAATTTTTTTTAATGTTGATCAATGGAGTAAAGGATGTGTAATGATTTAGAGATATCATGTTGATTACCGTGAAGAGTTTTCATAAAAGTCATCATGCTTTACTTTAAATGCCTAAAATTATAGAAAAAATGGATACTATTTAGATAGGTCCACAATGTATTATTATAGGTTTATAATGTTTGATTTATGGACTATTTCCCAAAATATATAAACCCTAAACTATCCTCAATGTGATGAAATGTAAAATTGTTGTCATCAATCAAGATTACGTAATATTAAAGGTCATGTCCTTAATGTTGGTATCAAGGGAAATATATATACAACATTATAGGTTAAGGTAGTTTTTATAGCATTCTATAAGTATATTTTAAATTTTGGTTATGTTTAAATGAACTATAATTTTAATATTAACACATTACTTCTTCTTAGATATGTTTTTTTGAATGGTTTTACGTAGCATAAACATGAAAACCATGGTGGGAAGGCATCTTGAGGAAAACATGCTACATAATCATCATTCTAAGATGGTTTAAATTTGAATATAAGATTTTTTTTATAAAGATGGATCATTTGAAACAAGGAATAAATGTTGGTGGTATTCATACTAGATAAGAACCCGATGTACCATAAAAGATGATGTCTATAGTGGAACATTCTATGAGACATCATCCCACATCATTCAGAGGATCGACTAACCCTGTTCTTGCTGAAGGATGAATTAATTCAATATAAACGATATTTGATGTCATGATTTTATAGATCACCAAAATGTAACTCTTTCATTTATAATTTTTATGGTGAATCCGACTAGTTGTGTTCAATGATTATGAATATAAGTGAATATTATGTAATTTATAACTTGTAATCGGATGAATTTAAAAATATATTTTGGTGATAAATATTTTTCTAAGGTTATTTTACAGAAATGGAAAAACAATTCCTGGAATTAAGATGAAAAGAGGAAGATTTAGTGGCTTTATATTAATAAACATAAAATTTTGGCAAGGTATGTCCCAAATATTATCTAGGATAATGAAAAAAGAAAAATAATTTTTAGTCCAGATTGAAGCCACTAAATAAAATTGAATTATATTAATGATGCTTCAAAATCTATGAGAAACATTTTTTATTCTATTTTAAGGTATATATTCAATTTTATAATGATCTTGTGTCCCATCAAGACAAACAAAAAAAGTGGTCTAGTTACCAGGCAATGGGAAAGGATTCATCCAAGAGGATTGAAGGTAACATAACCATATTCTCATATTCTGACAAGTGTTGTAAAAATAATCAGGAATAATGTATTAAATAGACAAGTACATGCTTATGATGTGGTACGTTTGTCCATATGTCTCATTAATTCCTCATAGATTATCAAGAAAGAATAGAAAAAACAACAATAAGATGTTTTATTTGTAATGAGTTATGAAATATTTCTAAGGTGTTTCTGAAGTTAATTACTCATGGTGAAAATCATCAAGTAAATAAATTAAAATGTGTGGGAAAATATTTTTCAACTACTAAAATTGATGTTGATACATCTAGTCATGAGATAGAATCACATGGGAGCACGGTTTTTTTTAAAATGATAGCCTTATATTCAAGCTTTTAGACACTCCATTTGAATTTTTAAGCGATGTGACAATAAATTGATAAAGGAAATTTGGGATATGATTAGTTGGTTTTATGATTATATAAGGATTTAGTTTAATGATAAGTATTCCTTTACTTTTCGAATTGAGTTTTAAGTTATTAATAAACACTAGTATTTATACAACCCTGAGTTATTAATGATATTTTTATGTATTTCAATCACATAAAAATTAAATAGTGCTTAGGAAATAGATATATAAAAAGTAAGTATATTTCTGTATATTCCAAGAGAGTAAGGAATTCCCCAACTCATGGAAATGTATTTTGAATGAAAAACATTATCTGTTTACATTTATTACAAAGAAAGAAATTTAAATTTAACCTATCATAGATCAATGGTTTTGTGATTTATCACATTCCCACAACAATGTTTTCTATCACTCAGTAAGACCTTTATTGGTATTTTTCTCTTCCATATCCATGTTTTTCTACATGGAACCCTAGTTTGTGTTATGTCTGGGGACCTTTATACTTCTGTTTCATTATTTTAATGTGGAAGTTATATTATTCCTTTTTTCAATGTGGGCTCTCTATAATGGTATTTTGAATATTAAAACTCTTAGTATTTTATCCTGATTTCAAATTTCAATCGAAATTTTTTTAATGTAGGGAATGTAACATTGGGAGTTTTTAAAAGGAAACACTATGTTCAATAACATACATGATACAACACATCAAGCATACACATAAAACTAAATATTATTACTTTATTGTTGTATTTATCAAAACCTAATTAGAATGGATGTAATGAACATGTATAAATTAATAATGAAAATATGGTTTAAAAATTTATATAAAATTAATTTTTTTGGTTCTATTTAATTAAAAATGAAAATAAAAACCTTTAAAAAAGGAAATGATTTTCTGAAAAAAAACAAAATGCAAAAAACTGTTTATATTAAATTATTAAATAAATAGAATTGGATTATATTAATAAATTATATAAAATATTCAATATAATGTATAAAATTAATATTTTTTATTTTTTAGACAGATATGTGAACAAATCCAATTTTATGGATAAAAGAAGTTTTTTTTTTCTAAAAATGCATATTTTCCACCTTTTGATGTGATACCTATTCTAAAACTAGTTTTGACACATACATTAACTCTATTCAAAAAAAATAAACTTCTTATTTGGTAGGGAAGCATTAAAATTTATTTTTTTGAATAATAGATGTTTTTATGATATGATTCAATTTTTAACAAATTTCAAAACAATAATGCACATTAATTGAAAACTGATTTTCATAAAATATATTTTTAGTATTAAATTATTTATTTGAATCATTTTAATGTATAATTAAATAATCATTTATCATTTAATCAAATTTTTGTAATTATAATCCATTTTAAATTGAAATTTGAAATAAAAACTTTGAGAACTTTTAAATGTTTTTACTTTAAAAACCTATTTTCTCAATCTGTTAACGTGATTAATTTCTGCCACTTATGTTTTCTTTTGAAAAATGGTTTTATTAATTTTAATATTAAGATAAAAATTTATTAAATATCATAATTTTGTTTCTGGATATTATGTATAGAAAATTTTGTAATTATTTTTATTTCCACACTTAATGGAAAAATGAGTAATTAAGGGGTAAAATAATATTATAATATATAAGAAAATTACCCCAATATAGGTCTAAATTACATTTTATGAGTTATGTTAGAACAAAATCATCATAAGGATAATTGTTTTATCTATTTGAGCCACAAGGATTACTTTAATACATTCATAGTATTTTATTCAATGAAAATCAATTTTGTCAAACTTTTGATTTTTACAAGTGAAATAGTTTTAATATGATGTAATATAGAATAAAAAGTCAATTATAAATATTCATTTGAAATATAAATGATTTATATTCATCATGGTAATTTGTTTATAATTGTTTGGTAAGAAATATTGAAATTTTGTAGTGATACAATGTTGATGCCATAAATCCTTAATTAATGGAAGGATCAAATAAATGATATTAAAAATATTAAAAAATATAATTTTAAATAATTTATGTCATCCAAGAATTTTATTTACTAGTGTGACATGTTAGGGAATATTTAATAGATTTGTTTATGATATCATGTTTATATGAATTTTTTTAGAAGTCAAATAATGAATGGTGTCAAAAATATATTTTAATGATATTTTAAAATAAAGAATATTTTATTAAAAGACATTAAATTTATAAAATTATAATATTCATCCAAATAGTTTTTATATGTAAATAAATAGCATAAAAGACACATTTATTTGTTTTTTGGAATGTGATCATAATTATATTTACACTCAATGTGTAAATTGCTTGATAACACTATAAGAGTAAAATTGGTAAAATATGGGTTAATGCAAAAACATTAGTATTAAAAAATAATTACAACATGTATAATTTTCATTGGATGAATTTATTTAGATCCATACTAATCCAATATTCTATATTTCCGAATATTCATACATTGTTTATATAAAATTCGTTTATAATAATATAATACTTTGAATAATTCCAAGAGTGCCCCACCCCTCTCTTACAAATGGGAACTACTTATTATTTTTTGTTCACACTTAAAAACCAATTTTTGTTTACCAATATCTACCGTAATACCTTCTTATAATCCATCCACACATTATATAGGCCTTATGTTAGGCATAACACCCTCTTTATTGGTGAAAGAATGATAATAAATGGAAATCACCAGAAAAAGAGGTATCATTTTTATTTTAAGTATTTCCATTTTATTTCTTCTTCAAATACCTTCAAATAATCATGAAACATTATCAAATAATAAATCCAGTATAATAAATAAACTAAAATTTTGTAATGTAAATATCATCCCATATATCCATATCCTCTTCAATCAAATGTGAAGAGAATTAATCATTTGTGTGTATGTGTGTACTATCACATCCACGAACTGATATAATTCATTTTCGATTATTATCCCTCATGACTAGTTATAATGGATGATTTAGTTTTCTAATTTATATGAAGTAAATATTTAACATTAAAATGTTATTATATATCAATTAAATTTTTACATACACTGAAGATAAAAAAGATAATGTCGTTCATGTATACCTGGGAACTATCACCTCTATAAAGAGATTTGTTTCATTTTTAATCACCAAATCACTTGAATAATTTATATATTTTTATTTAAGTGATTAATATTATATTAATTATGTTATTAAAATCCAGGAAACATATAATATTTTATATTTTCATTGCAAAATGATCATTGTAGAATGATAATTGTAGAATGAATACATTACTCATGCGTACGTGCACCCTACCATCCCCCTAATTATAACATTGTTATTTTTTTCAAAACAATAAATAAATTAATTAATATAAAGGACTAATTTGTTTATAAATATGATTATTATTTCACAAATATTATTCTAGATATGGACTAAATTCTACTTTGACTACTGACATCTTAATATCATCATTTTGGATTCAAGTACTGAATATTAACAAAACATCTGACATGAACCTTAAAAATTTGTTGCAAAATGATATTAATTGAAATAAGAAGATTAATTTACAAGAAATATTTTCACGAAAATTTTAATAATAAACATAATTATGTTATTCTAAAAATTATAGGACATACTTGACGAAACATACTCTAGATAAGGGGTTTTATCTCAATCTTCTTCCACTGACACATTTATTGAGGATTATCAAATTTATCATTTTTTAATGTGTATATAAATCCCCTTTGAAATTCCATATCCATATTTTATCTATATTAATGTAGTTTAATGTTTTTTTAAATGTTACAATATCATGTTCCTTGTGATTTAAATTTTTAAAGTTGTATGAGATGCTATAAATGTTTTAAGATTCAATTGTAAAATATTTTTCTTCAAATAACTATTATTTATATTACATTAAAAATTTATTATATGAATTTAAAAGGATATTAATGAAATTTATATATCTATATTTAATTTTATTCAATTTATATTAAATGGAATATTTTTATATGATTTATTAAGAAAATTATGAAAAATGAAAAAAGGAATGTTATTTTTAATGTTTATGGGGACATGAAATTATCATCCACTGTGAGAATTATTTTATATTTGGATTCCACAACAATACATAATTTTTTAATATAAAAATATATACTTTATTCCAAATTATTAGTTTTTATTGAAAATAGTTTTGAAAATGTATTGTTTATTTCAATACCTTGAATAGATTTATTGAGATTGAAAACGAAAATGTTTCTTTGAAATGATGAAAATTGAAATATATTATGTGTTATTATAGTGCATTGGATTTGAAGTGTGTTTTTGTGATAAACCGAGTATGGGTGGTTCAATATTAAACCAGAGATATTTGGATATGTTATAACCTATAATTTACTGGTTATGGAAGGCGACTGTATGTTTATTCTATTTTTTAATAGTCTCATGTATGAATGTTAACTGCATGGTTATTCCATTTAAGTCTAATTATATACCAATTTACCTTTTAGTATTTTCTATGTTTTTTTCGGTCTTATGGTAATATGTTTATTACAAAAATTTAACAAATAATCTTATTTTCAAGGGAATGTTTTAAATACTTATAAAGGATGAAAATTATTACTTTATGATAACGTTTTTGAGGGTTTTAATTTTTATCGATGGACTAATGGTTTCCTTCATTTTATATCACTTACTCAGATTTTTATTCCAATACCATGTTTATTATTTTTGTTCACATGACTTATCGATTTCTAAGGATTAGGATATTTCATATTGAATTTTGTGAATAGTTTTCATAAAAGTGATCATGTTTTATTTTAATGGTTCTAGATTATGGGAAAAATCAATACGGTTCGGAAGTGTACACATTATATTGTTTTGATTTTTTATATATGATATCTGGGATAATTATCTAAATCTATAAGCATAAAAGATCCAAATTGCGAATGAACTTGAAATAATTGACTTAACTGAAGATTATATAACATTTAATGTTTGGTGCTCATACCGACCCTTTGGCAACCTGAAAGGAGAGCTCACCGATGAGACATGATGCTGATTCCTCGAGGTCTATAAATAAAGAGAGTGTAATAATGCCTATCATCATGGATATAATGTTAATCCATGGGAATCCAATGATGTGATATTCGATGTCTGACATCGAGGTATAGTAATCGATCTGGGACAACGTAATCATTCATAATCATTTGGAGAGATTAATAATCCACGATTATTGTCACATTGAGAAGAGAATAATCACAGTCATCACATCTCAATAAGAGGAGAAAAGGTCATTTGTATCAAGTGATAGAGTGTAATAATCCACTAGTATCATTACTATGGATTTTATTCTTTCATTTGATAATAGAAGGCTCCAAAGCCATATCCTAGGAAGCACCTCAAGATTTCCAAATAGTATACTAATAAAATATACAAGATCAAAAAATAAGTCCCAGTTAGTAACTATAGGTATAAAAACATAATAAATAACACAGAAGAGAAACAAGATCCAAATAAAACACATATGGGCTTCCCAATGGAAAAATAATGATGCATCACAGTTGGCTCGTCATCCAAAATGAGGAAAAACCTCTAGTAATCATCATTTAATAAAAAATAAACATGTGAAAGTATAAATAAATAGAAATGGTTGCTGAATACCTAACCCACCACAGCTGACATAACTTCATAGGATTATATGTTCGACATCATTTCTAAGGTTACTACCACTACTATCTGTACCAAAAACTGGCATACTAGCTAATTTTGCTAAACATTGGGGAACACACTAGGTCTATGGAGTCTAACACTATGATTTATAATACTTGGGATTCACAGGTCTACACACAAGAAAATGAATCTGACTAAGTATCCTAAGATATAATGGTAAAAGGATGAATTTTATAGGGTATTATATAACATTAATCATGGATATTTATCCTATACGGAATCCTCTAATTGGTACATAAGAAGAGGTGTCGTGCATGGGACCCTCAAAAGTAGCATACTATGTAGAGGATTCCTACATGGGATCGTTATAATGGTATACAAGTAATGTAATCTTAGAAGGGATTCTCTAAGTAATTATGTAAGAGAACATATCCCATAGTGGACCTTCAATAATAGTAATATGATAGATGCATCATATATAGGATCCTATAAGATGAAACATAATCAAAGGAATCCTCTAGGGGACCCTGAGGAACAACTAACCTCATGGACTCCTAGACTTGAAGGGCACATCTCGCAAGGGATATGTCCTCCAGGGGATAACTATAAAATAATTGGTCATGAGAGTCAGCTCATAGTCTATATCAGATCAATGGTCTCACTCTCATGAGACAAATGGATTATATTACTAGGGGAAGAACATCTTTGTATATCAAAAGCATGAAACACATCCTACAAGCCCTCAAAACACATCAAGGGTTTTATCACCATTATCAATGATAAAAGATACCCAGATAGGAATAATAATGTTTTCAATATAGATTACGTGTTATGATGATATGAATAACTATAAAAGGGTACCAAAGGTGATGTACACAGTTGTAAACCAAGTACACAATGTTTTCTCCCAAATCCCCGCCTAGGTGTGTACCTGAGCTAGACATGGCATGTCTATGACCATGTACACTTGGTGTTCATCATTTACATAGAGTGTACCCTAGTAGGGGAATATTCCCAAATAAATAACATTGGTTTGACCATATATATATCCTGAAAGTGTTTCATTACATAGAATTCCACCCACATGTGGTTTGGCCATGTAATCTACCCAGCCATGTCACCCTACATGTGTTTTATGGCTGGGTAATCAGTTACATTGATCATTCCCAATACATGGCATGTGTAGCCCATACATGGATTTTACATATGAAAATATTATCTCTCCCAAAAATAAAGAACATATAATATGTGCACGTAATATACATGCCATGTGATCGGGATTTCTGAACTGGAAACACATCAAATCATCTACAACCACCTTTTTCCACCAAAAAATAACATGTTAGACAACAAGGGTTCCTCGGAAGGAATTGTAGTGGATTAAACAATAAAATGGAAAATATTCAGGGATATACAACAAAAAATTAAAAACATCATACTTTTTTATGGATTAAGCTAATTCATTTCACATTTCCACACTCCAAAACCATTACAAGATGTTCTGGGGCATCTTGAGCTTCACAAAGGTACCTATATTACCCTATTCAATTTTCCCCATATCCTATAGCATTTTCGGTCTAGTTCACATGATGAATGATGATCTCCATTGTGGTGTGTGTGATAATCTAGGGTGGAAAATATTATTAGGAAATTAAAAAGAAGAAAATAGTCTAAAAAGAAAAAGGAAAGTGGCTCAAATCAGACCTAGTGCCAAAACTAATTTTATCCGATACCAAAAAAAACCTCATTCTAGTCTCATGTAAAAATAGATAATATCAATATGACACTCCATTTAGAAGATATGGGAGTAATAACCTTTGATAATAAATTTTTATTTAATTAATTAAATTTTAAATATTTTTTATAACACTACAATTCGAATGGGTCAGAATTATGTCAAAATATTATCCTAGTGTAAACTCTCTTTTATTGGACAAATGGAGTGGTTGTAAAAATTATCCAAGATCATTTTATAGTTTAAAATTAAAATTTTACCCCATAAAATCTTCTATATGTGAAAATTTGAATTTCTACGAAAAATTATAGACTAAAAAACATTGGTTGTCATAATATCCCCACTATAAAACTTATCTTTCCCAAGTCACCTTGTTGTAAAAACTAGATTCCAGACTCTAATCCCAATAATCTATGTAATTTTCCTTTCTCAACTAGCCCAAAACCACCCTCAAAATGTTAACAAATACCTCATTCCCAGGAGATGTTCAAATAAGACCAATCTGGTGGTCCCCGACATAAGAATACCATTATCATTATCTCAAAAACCATAATTTGAGTTCAATGCCTCAAACAAATTTTTGATTTTAACTAAAAAAAAGGATAACCA
The DNA here is from genome assembly GCA_963277665.1 of Viscum album. Lineage (NCBI taxonomy): Eukaryota > Viridiplantae > Streptophyta > Magnoliopsida > Santalales > Viscaceae > Viscum > Viscum album. The sequence continues at coordinate 693,015,866 of OY728120.1, read as the reverse complement.
CCCAGATACCATTGGGGTTGTACTCCCCACCTTATGGATTACCTTATTCCGCCCCACAAAAACAACCTCAATAGGTTCATTTATCACACCCAGGAAGGCATTTTGAACGAAATGAAAGGATAGTGTAAACAAGATAATTAAATGATAGATCGTGCTCATCCCTAAATAGGATCATAGTAAAATTATATAAAAAAGAAATTATAGATACCTCTAATCAATTATCATAGTAAAATAAGTTTCACTTTTCTTTATCCAACACTTGAATCCACATCTCCCAAAAATTAATGTCCAATTCCATACACAAGTCAACTGCATTTTGGTGAGCAATTCAAGTTTGTTGTCTCCTCTAAAACAGAGGGAAATTTTTCAATTAAAATCAACTATCAACAAACCATTTCCATTATTTTCATTGAAATCTTCATATCATATATCACACCATACCACTCATTAATTTAAGAATAAATTGTAACATATTCAATTAGCATATAGATTTATCATCCGACTCATTCTATATTGAGTCATATATCATAAAAACCTAGAGACCATTCTATATTGAATGTCATCCAAAACAATCCATAATATCCTAGGGAACTCCCCTTTAAAATTTTCCCACCAAACCCTATTCCATGATTTCTTCCATTAACACCTATCACCTAGTTTCATTCCATTCATAACTGTCTTCATGTGCTCTGACTTCTAAATTAGAAACAATAGAAAAACTAGTCAATATGGCCAGGAACCCAATTAAAACATCCCGTTAAAGAAACTCTTAATACCAAATCACTCTAGGTTCTTGAAAAAATATGAAGGCATCAAAATTACTACATATATATGCTCGAGAACCTGCAATACCTCAATGTCAACAGTTACATATAAAAAATCCCACTTCCTTGAATGAAATTCAAAACGCTAGACCAATCTCTCTAATGTAGGTTCCCCATGATCAAAATAAACATTGACTCAGAAGGTCCTAAGTCACAACTAACAGTCTTTAGTTCTCCCATATAACCATAATTATCAAGTCTCACAACTATTCCATAAGTTCTAAACACCAATCCCAAAATATATAACAAATATAATGAATTATCACAATGATAAAGGTTAAATATGCCATTATTGGACTACAAGGGCTCAATCCACTATGAGAATCCTCATAGGGAATTGTCCTTATAGGTCACAATACTATCCTAGAAAAGATAATGAACATTCACTCACATGGAATCCATATATGATAATACCCCCTCAATTATGAGTTCAGGAAAAATATTGTGTTATATATTGACATAAATCATATTTATTTTACTAGATAACCTTCAGAAATGTTTTTTTAACTAGAATGTGAGCCCAATATATGTAGAAATGAACTATATTAGTTTATAAAGTAAATTTAAATTGCGGAAACTTTGAAAACAAAACCCAACAAGGGGTATAAAATTTGGGAATCATGTTCTATGTTGACCTACTAAGGTCACTACACCTCTGGTGCCCGAGTACTGAGACATCAACCTCACTAAAATATAGCCCAGCAAAGATCCATATGCCCTACCATACAAATTATATTTGCATACAAGTTACCCAAATTTTTTATAATTCTATAAAAACATAAACATGAATACACCATTCAGTTTTATATTAACACTGTAAAAAAATGTCCAATTTTGTTAGAAAAATCACACACCAGTAGGAAAATAACATGTGAATCATATGTGATGAATATGATGAATAATATACCTCTTTATATTGAAATACATTAGTCAAAGTAAATCCATATCCTCCATCCAATAGGCTATAACATATAAATCCATTTAATATCATAAAATTCAAGAGACATGTTGGTTTCCCAAAGTGAAAATCTTATAAAACTGCAATATCATAGATCGGAATAATAATTCCCTAACCTTGGAAACCAGAACATCTTACCAGCACAATTTTCCTCTGAGCACCGTCTCAATACCAATTATAGGTTATCACACATTCCTAATACTCATGTCAACTATATCAAAAATAGAAGCATATTAGGGAATGAAACAGCTCACAAAACACTTTGAAATATCCTGACCTTGATGTCACTAATTTGGTTAAGTAAGGTGGATCATTATGAGGCCTCTAGTGTGCCTCCCCGTATGCTAGAGGCAACACACAAGCATCAAGGGACTAGGGTATCATAGTGCGGATACAATTATTTAATATCAGATTAAAAGAAAAAAATAAATATTTATGTATCATATAAAACTGAAAATAAACAGTGTACAAAAGGAGAAAATAACTAAAATAAAAAAATATGAAATAATAAATGAAATTCTATAAAAAATCGAACATGCATGTAATATATACAATAAAGGTCACCCACTATACCAACAAAATATAAAAGAGTTCAAGAAAAATCTAAGATAAAATTATATTGATTTATTACTAACTCATGGTCGGATCACATACCTGATCTCAAAAGTTTTTTGAAATTAATTATCCTAATCATAAGAATCCACATGAGAAGTTATAATTGATCATAAAACATTGGGCCTCACCCCTATCCTCCAAAAAACTATGATCACCTAGTAAATATACATAAGGTCTCTACAAACATTGAGGTTCATGTATAGGGGTGATAAATAATATCAGTTGGCTACCCCTATGATGAAACTATAAATCAGATTTCATAAGCCAATGCTCATGAAATATGATCAACCGTACTGAGACCCAACTAAAAAGATAACCAAAATCAAAATATGTGAAACTAATGTAAATCCATGGGTCCCTAATCTTGGTTTGCTGTGAAATGTTCTAACATGTATATTAACATTTATGATCTTATATTTTTATATTCCCATACATATCCATATATATATATATAAGCATCAATATACATGAGTAAGGATAAATATGTTATATAAAACAACATTAGTTGATATAGGGGTCTATAATCCTGATATCATGGGCATCCAAAGATATGAAATTGAGATATGTGTTGTACCACTCAAGAAATTAATCATTAATATTATCATTAGGTCCTTAATCCCAATAGATAAATACCTTCTTCATCCAGTTCCGTAAATGTATCCAAGAATGATATGACACCAAAGGGGGATACTCATCTTTTGTATGGGATCCCCCGTACTCACCTCTAATCATTGTATTAATTGACTCTAGGGAATTACATTTATAAATCATGTAAATGAACTAGATCTTGATTAAATTACATGTAAATATTGTCTAATGTTTGAGCCGTAGTCCTCGGTCCATAAGAGGGCATGACGTTGCAACTCAGATAATCCTTAAGGGTCTGACTCTTAGGTTGTTTCTAAGGAGATATCACCGGTGATATGTCATACCCAACCATTTAGGTCAATAAACCATGAGTTATGGATCATCCCTATCATCTGAGGGATAGTAATCATCCCTGATTATTCAATAATGTGAACCAACATGTCCAAAAAATATATATTAATCGAACAAGGAGAGCATAATCAACCCTATTTCTCAGGATAGCGTAACGATCCACGAGTATAGTCCGATTGAGGAGCATGTAATCCCCATCATCACATGTAAATTAGAGGAGATATGAATCATCCTCATCACTTGAGAGAGAATAATACTCCATGATAATCATTAATTAGGACACTATCCCCATAAATCATAATCATAGTATCATAAGTGAATCTCAGGAAGTACCACTAAAGATCCCAATATATAGTATAAAAATTTAATATACAAGTTCCAAAACATTGTCTGAAATAGTACCTACGGGTATAAAAATAAATATACAAAATAACACAACATGGATTCCAGATCCCAAGAAATAACATCTATGCATCCCTACAGAGAAATAAAGACCCACTATTTCAGGTAAATCAACCACCAACTTGGAAGAACCTATGGTAATCATCACTGCATTAATAATATACATGTTAGGTTATAAATAAAGAGTAATTATAGAATAATGACTAACCCACAACAACTGCTATTGTTTCTTAGGATTACAATTTTGACATGAGTTTTAAGGTGACACCTCTTACTATCTCTACCGAAAACCGATGTACTAGCTCGGAGTTTGTGAAACATCAGGGAACCAATTGGGTCCCTCAATTCAAAAACCAAGGTATATCCTAATTGGGATCCCTAGGCCTATTTAAAAGCAAACACATTAGACTCAGGATCCATATATGTAAATGTAAATGTAGTAATCCTACATGGTATTAACTAATATTTAGAATGAATCATCATCATACACATGATTCATAGAATAGAACATAAGAAGATGCATTCTTTCGGGGACCCCAAAAATCATCATATGATGGCACGTCATCCTACATGGTATCTTAAAAATGTTATATAGGTAAAGAGATCCTACATTGGATTCTTAAGTCCAACATATAATTGAAGGTATCCAACAGGGGAACTTCATTAATAGTATGAATATAGAGGCATCCAAGATAGGATCATCTAGGTCAAAATATAAGCATAAGCATCCTAATAGGGACCATCGTGAACAACTGAAATCATAGCCTCCGAAGCCAGAAAGGAAAAAATTCCAAGGGAGATGTCTTGATGTGGATAACTATAAATTAATTTGACAAGAGAGATAGCTCATGGGAAATCTCAGATCAAATGTCTAACTCTCATGATAAAACAAGATTATATTACCCAAGGAAAACCTCTCTATTTAGGAAAATCATGAAATGCCTCCTAGGAGACCAAAATACACCTCAATAGATTTACCAAAATGATCTATGATGAATGATACTTAGAAATGTACTAGTCATGGATTCAATTTGGATTCCTTGGTGTGAAGATATGAGTAACCATCTAAGGGTACAAAAGGTGTTGTAAACGACATGTATAAAAATAAATGAATTGTTTTCCCTAATCCAAACATAGGAGTGCACCTCAATTGGATATGGAATGTCAAAATAGATGTACATGACATGTCCATAATTTATATAACTATTAACTACACGGGGTGTCTATCCATGTAAATCACATAGTCTGTACATGTATATTCCATGGCCATGTATCTTTTCAAGGAACACTACCCACATGGGGTCTGACTATGTGATCTACACATCCGTGTGCCCATTCATTGGTCGTCTAGTCAGGTACTCAGTTATATATCCAAGCCAATATACATGATGTGTATAGAACATACATGAAGTGTAATTCTAAAAATATAATCTTATATAAATTGGAATAAAACCCAATAGGTGTACCATAACTATATAATGTGTTATTGGGTTTTCAAAATTGGAAACACCTAAAATTTGCTGAAACCCAAATTTTTCCTCAAAAGATCATATCAGACTATAAGTGGTCCTATGAAATAGTAATAGGGGATTGAAACCTAAAAATTAATCAAATATGGGGATCATTGAGAAAACCTAAAAATGGGATACCATTGTGCAAAATATGTTGAACCTTCATGCATTTCCATGTTCCACTTCAAAAAAATGATAATTTAGCAAGTCCTGAGCATCACAGTGGTACTGCTATTCCCCTCTCCCTTTTTACATCTCTACCTCACCCCTTTTATCACATGGTCATGTGATTAAGGTGGACCCCCTAGGGATATATTTGAGAATCCTTGGGGGAAAAGAAGAAATGTAAAATACAAGGAAGAACTGAAAATGAAAATAAAATAAATGGGGTCCCATCTTTTCCCTGATTCCCAAATTTAGCTTAGGTGTTTCCATGGAAACACTACCCATTCTAGCCTCAAAAGAAAGGATTGAATCTCAATATGATGCTTCATTCAGAAGATATGGGTAAACAACCCTACCTGGATAAATTATGGTTAAAATAATTAAATAATAAATATTAACTATTCAACTAAAATTCAACCTGTTCAGAATTCAACAAAACTCCCATCCTAGGGTAATCAACCTATTATGGGAAAAACAATGTGGTTCAAAAAACTATCTATATCACCTGTTATATGGTAACTATCAATTTACCCCTTATAAGCATCTAAATGAAAAAATATAAATTTCTCCTCAAAATCCCAATTTGGAAAAACATGTTTCATTATATTATCCCCACCACAAACCTTCTTATCTGGGAGAGTCCATGGTTGAAAAACTAGTATCCATGCTCTCATCATAAGCGTCTACACAACTGTGTTTTCTCGAATTTCTGAAAACTAGACTCAAAAAATCAAAAAACTACCTTCTACAATAGAGACTCTCAACTACCACTGATATGGTACTCCCCACCATATGAATACCCTTATTGTCTTATCAAAATCTTCCATCGAGTTAAATGGATCACAAAAAAATTTAATATCAACTATAAATGAGAATCAACACCCTTAAACAGTCAATGGTTTACTTCCCACCATTTGGATTTCTTTATACTACTCCTCGATTATAACCTCAACTGATTCCTTTATCAACCCAGGAACAACATTTGAAAAGAAAGTAAAAGAATCTCAGTTTAGATATGACACTCTATAATCTTAAAAAAGATGATTTCAAGATATATAATTATCATATCTAACTAATATTACATTATGATTCTATAAAAATGTGTATATATCTCCCCTCTAAGCCATTATCACAAAAAATCTAGATGCACTTTCGTAAAAATAAAAACTAACACCACATCTTCAGACAATGAGTGTCCAGAACCTACCATGGTTAAGCTATATTAGGGTAAATAATTCAATTATGATGTCTCCTATAATATTAATGGATAATAATAATTTAACCAAAACTCTAGAGAAATTGTACCCATGGAATGTGTTTGAGACTGTCTGTCTTTTGGTCAAACATTACCCATCACACTTTCATGTCAGAATGGTACCACATACAACAGGAATATATATTTATCACCCATATAATAATACAATGAGTCATATTATATTAAAATTATGTTTACCAAGCTACACATAATGTCAGTCCAAAAAAATATAGAATATCACTTTGAAATCCACAATAAAATTGAGCACCTCACTTATGCCATTATTTAATCCCTAACCACACATTACCAAACATCCATCCAATCATGATCATCTAACTATATTCAGACTAATAAATTAACAGTAACAGAAACACATCTCAATAGGGCTATTAACCTAAACAATGGTTCCATTTAAAGTTAGTCTTGATAAACAATTCACCCTAGGTTCTTATAAAAAGATGAAGGAATCAATATATCAATCACCAAACTCAAGCACAGACGAATAATTGATCACAAAATGGTAATATAAAAATGATCAATTCCATGGAAGGAATTAATAACCTCTATAAAAACTCTCTCATGTTAGTTTCCCTTGATCAAAATGTATCATGACATATAATGCTCTGAGTTTCAACTGAGGGTATCTTGCTCTCCCACCAAACCTAATTGATCATGTCTCACAACTAGGTGACAATGTCTAACCACCTATCCCAAATTATAAAACCTATCTAAGGTACTGATCACTACAACATAGAAGTGTAAAAACAATGGCATTGGCATATATGGTCCCGATTCATTCTAAGAATTCTCATAAGGAAGTCCACCTAGAGATCATTATAGAAATAATGATGAAATATTAAACTAAAACTCAGAGGGAATCCATATAGGGTAATACCTCCTAAATATCTAGTTCATGGGAAATTTCCTAGTACCTATTAGCATCTTACATGATGATCTGAATAGTTATCCATGAAAAATAGATGGTTAAATAGAATCTCATTCCAATATATGCTGGAAAATATCTATATGGTTTTACTGGAACATTAAATAATCAAACCTAATAAAAAACCATAAAAATTTACATAACATTTTCACATTATTTCCATATCAACCTAATAGGGTCATTGTAGCTTCCCTGTGTAAGTATTAAGTCATTAAACTCACTACAAAAAACCTCAAAATATATTCATATTCCCTTCCATTATATTGACGTATGCATAAAAGTAGTCCAAATTGAGTATTATTCCACCAAAAACATATAAAGGAAAACAACATTTTGGTTTTTACTAACACAATAAATACATAGACTCTCTGATATATAAATTAAAACACTATAATGCATATAAAAGTGAATCCCATGTGCCAAATAAGATTCATGAGACACATTTTTTCCATTGTTTTAAAAGATTCAAAATCAATCCATGTCCTTTTTCCAATGGGACAAGATCCATAAATCCATAATTAATCATAAAATCCACCCAACATGCGTGTTTCTCAATTTGAAATTCTTATACGACAGTAAAATCACATATCATAATTACAAATGCAAAAACTTGACATCTTGTACTTCTTAATAGAATATGTGTTCTCGTCACACCAACCATATATCCATCATAGGTTCTGACACATTCTTAATAAAGATGTTTTCCATATCTGAAATTGTAAAATAATAGGAAAATAAACACCTCTGATACAACTTTATGATATCATGAACCAGATGCCACAAATTTTATGCAATGATTTAGTTCCTCATGAGGCCTAAATCACACCTCCCCATACACTATAGGTCTCCAAATAACATTGTGGCCTAGTTTATGGTTGTGAGGATACAATTCCCTCATATTAGAATATGAAGGATACAGAAAAGGCTAATTATCATACAGAACATGAAATCACCCTAACGTAGAATTTTTAAGTAAATGAAATAGAAAATAGATTAATAATAAATAAATTTCTATAAAAAGACTGACCAACCATCACATACATACAACATTTGTCACCCAATGGGCCAACCAATACATATTGGTGTAAATAAAATAAATTGAAATAAAATTACATGGATCTACTTCTAACACTAAGCTTGACGACAAACTCATTCTCCATACACTGTCTTACTATATAAACCTAATCATATGAATCCACACAAGAAACTCTAATCAATCATGCAACACTATTCCTCAACATTATCTTCCATGAAACTATAATCAACATAAAAAGCATACAAAAAGACTACATGCACACCCAAATGGACAAACATGGGTGATAAATAATCTCAGTAGTCTACCCCAATGCCGAACCTATAAATCTTCTGTAATAAGTGCATGATCATGAAATATTCCTACCCAATCTGAGACACAATTATAAAGATAAATAAAATCAAATACCATAAATCACACTAGATCCATAGTTCTGTGATCTTGATTAACTAGGAAATGATAGAAAAAGTATATTTACATTTATAAACATATATATATGTATATTCCCATACATATTCATATATAGATAAATATGAAAATACATGAGTAAGGTGAAATAAATAATATAAAATAGTAAAAGTAAATCAAGGGATTTCTAAACCTAATTCCTAGAAAAGATATGAAAAGCCATTATGCTAGATATCATACTACTAAATCCATGTATCATTTAGATGTTCTATTTGTCTTTTATCCAAATATATATATACCTACTTTTTATAGTCCTAGAAATATTTCTGATCAAGATACAACAACAAAGGGGGATATTCATCCTAACCCAGGGTTCACTCGAACTCGCCTCTAATCATTAAAATAATGATTTATAGAAAATTATAATTTTACATCCTATAAATGTACAAGATCTGGATTCAATGCCACTTAATCCATGTAAATCCAATCTAATTTTAGTGTCATAGGTCCTAGACTGTAGGTTGTCATTACATTACAATTTGAATAGTCCCTAAGTGTATAACCCCTAAAAGTTATAAAATGTTAGATCACTAGTGATATATCATTTCCACCCCTTGAGGTCAATAAATAGGGGTAGAGGAATCATCCCTATCATTATGAAAAGTGTAATAATCCATGGGTATTCAATGATGTGAAACTCCATGTCTAACACCATGATATACTAGTTGATTCAGTAGAGAATAATCATTTATATCACTCGGGAGAGCATACACATCCAAGAGAATAGTAAGATCAATGAGTACTTAATTACCCTATTCACATGCCAATATTAGATGTTAAGAATAATCCTTATCACCTGGGAGAGAATATTCAACATGATGTATCACTATTAGGGATTCCATGCCAGTATACCGTAATCCTAGGCTAATATTCGGGTTCCCATGTAGCACCTCTGAAGATCCCAATAGTTTAATAATCAAATATACATGCTCAATATCATGGGATAAATTAGTAACACTCTGTATACAAATAAATATAAAAAATATCATGGCTTAGAAGTCGGATCCCATGAATGTAAACCTGGGCTTCGTGATAGATAATGGAAGATGAAACATGACATGATTATATACCAACAACTAAAATGTAGCTATGGTAATAATAATTGCATCAGTATTAAATGTGTGAATGTATAAATTATAATTTATGGAATCCTAATTCCTAACCTACAACTACTAACTCAGCTTCTTAGGATTAAAATTTCAGCATGGGTTCCGAGGTTACACCTGCTACAATATCATCCCAAACCTAATGTACTCGCTCAGGGTTGGTCAAACATCAGGGCCCCCACTGGGTTACATAATTTAGAAAATGGGTGCTATCCATTTTGGGATCCTTGTTCTTATGAATAGGAAATGGCATCTGACTAAGGATCTACCATTGTGTAGTTACATTAGTAATGGTTAAAATATTTCGAATAATGTAAAATCTACGTGATGAGGTCAAATAATAGATATCTTAATTATTATTATATGATGAAATTTTAACCAATATCATCTTATGATTTAAAATAAATTATTTTTTAGAAACTATAATGTGAATAAGGATTTATATTATTTTAATTCATTGAATAATTACAAGAGTTCCCCATTACTCACTTATAAAATGGATCCTCCTATAATCATTTATTCACACACATGAACCCATTTTCCTCAACCAATACATAAATAAATACCTTCACGAAATCCATACCTTTGTCCAACAGGTCCTTATGTTACCAAATTATCATTCCTAGATGGCCTAAAGTGTAGGCCGATTGAGATTTTACAAATAAGACTTACAACTCATAATCAAGTGTTTTCATGTTTATTTATTCCAATAAATCATTAAAATATTATTTATCCACACCAATATAATAAATAATTATCATACATATAAATAAATTTTATTAGGTTTATTGGAAAACGCTTTTTCTTATCCATTACCATTCTTTTGGAAATGAAATCATCACTCATGCGAATGTGTGAACTACCACCTCCATGAAGCTATATGATTTTTTCACCACCAACTAATAGGGATTGTTAAAATGAAGGATAATATTACCATATAAGATAATTAAGATATAATAACGATATAATAATTTTAATATATTATATAACATCTCACCCTTCCATCTGTTGGAAAATGACAATGTTTATCATGAATACACGTGAACTACAACCTCTACAATATGAGGTGATTCAGTTTTCATTCCTTCCAAATTTGGATGGTCATAAGGATATAAATAATTAATAAATAGGATATTTATACCATATTTATGATTATATAAATTCACAATATTACAAATTTTATTTATTTTCAACCCAATAGATTATTTAAAATGTCATTCATGTGTACATATGAACTAATGTATCTATAATATGATGTGATTAATTTTCATAAACACTTTACATATATGGTGTTAAAAGTATATTGAATTTAAAAAATGTATTATCATATAATATATAACATTTGGGGCAGTATGAAACAATACTACCTTTGAACATGATCAATACAAAAATTTTATTTGGTGCTTATGAACCAAACAAAATAAAAACATTTCCCATAAAAATAAATTATTAGTAACTAAATAAAACATAGAATTAAATGAAGGAAGATATATATTTATAATGGAATGAAGATGAAATTGATTCTTAAGAAATTAAATATCTAATTTTTTTATTATTCTAGATTTAGAGAATGTATGATATTTGATGAGACCTAAGGCCAAAGATTTTTCTTTTAAACATTATTTTAAAGCATTATTTTATAATATTCCTCCTCCAAATCCATTTTCATAATTTTTGTAGAAGAATTATATAATTTATACATGAAATAGTTCAAAAGTTTATTTTCAATAAGTTTTCTACTTTATTTAAAAAGTTTTAAAAAGTATTATTTTTAAAATTTTCCATGTGGGTCCCTTTTTACACTTTTTACCAAAGTATAAAAGATTGTTTTTTTCATATATGACATGAAAATATTTTCATAGATTGATTTTATTTCATTATATTGAAACTTCCTCTTCAATATTTACTTTATATAAATATTAATATAAATTCCATTTATTTTTGAGATTTCTTTGAGTTCTCAAAAGAAACGGTATTTATAATTTTTAATGTGAAAATAACAATTATTTTTTCACAAGGTCCCAAATAAGTTTTTGAATTGATTTATCATATAAATAAAAATATTATAAATTTTTATTAATGATATGGTACATTGAAATTATATATTATTATATTAAATACTAATATAGACCATGATTATGAGTGATCACAATTTATCTTCTGAATGAATTAGTAATTTCTTTTCATCAAAGAAGAAAAATGAAAAAAGTAACATGGTAGCCTACTTCTTCTAAATAGACTGGTCATTAGTTATTCCAATTTGAGTTAATATTATGTAAACGTGGTTTATGAATATGATGCTCGATGATATATTTTTAATGATTAAAAATTTATTATTTATAAAATGATTTCATGAGGTTAGAAAAGTTTATGATCTTTTAAATATGAACATTTTGTTTTTTCTATGAAATATTTTAATGATTTAACATGTTTCTCCTTATGCCTTTATAGTCATATTTTATTTTTTAATTTTTTCAAATATTTTCTTTATAAAATGGTTTATTTTATAATATGGATATTTTAATATATGTGAGGATATTTTTAGTGTGAAATGGTAAAAAAAGTATGGGATATTATGTTTTCCAAAGGACTAATGGGTTATTATTTTATTTGTATCCCGTAATCGAATTTTTATTCCCATAAAATATTTTATAATTTATTTTTAAGGACTATATATGAAAGATACCTATTATAATGTCAATATCTAAATAAATTAAATCTTCAACAAATGAACAAAATCTGTCATGAATGAAACAAGACTGTCGAATGAAGAATCCCATGTTTTGGGAAAAATTTATATTGTGTGCTAATGTTCCCTATGTAATGTAATGGTTTTTATAATTATCTTATAATATATTCTTAATAGATAATTGGAATGTAATAAATTGAAACCATTTTTATAAATTATCTAATTATGGGTTGATTATGTCACATGGAATTATAGTTGGTATCTAAGTAAACTTTTAGACAACATTAGTTGTTCAAAAGTAATTTAATGATAAAAATTTAAGGGATGATATGTCGGTTTGGGATCATATATTTGAAATTTTTATGACATAAAATATTATTACGTTATTGATAATTATTGATATATTTGACTGAATATAATTAGTTTAATTAAATATGATATAATTAAGGGTATCATAGTGTTTAACCTCATCATAATATGGTTTATTTTTATTTTATTTGATATAATCACACTAACTAATTTTGGATTATTAAATGGATAATCTCCACAAGAAAAAATAAATATTGTATGTGAATGAAAATTTTTTTATACTTGAATTGGAAATTGAACAAGATATTACCAGGAATGAAAACTATTATGGATCTTCCAAATCATCTTTCATGATTTATTTATGAAAACCTTTACCTATGTGAGTTTCTCAATGTAAAAAGTAAGAGAAAATTGGTATTCATTTCTTATTAGGTTATAGAGATCACAAAGGAAAAAATAATAAACATAAATGTCTTAAAGGGATATAAAAATGTTTCATTTGTCGTAAAAGAGGGAATAAGTTAATAAATAGTTTATTAAAAATGAATAGTTCAGTTAACATAATATAGTGGAATAATGTTAATCTTATGGTATTATTTTAATTTATTAAATTTTTGGATTTAAGGAATTATAAAATTAAATTACCTTGGTTTAATTCTCATGCAGTAGATCTATAAGATTGTATAAATAAAGGTCTACATAATCCATATAAATATGAAGTAACTGAAAATAAAAAATAAATGGTAGGAATGTTGATTATTATTACTTTATTTATCTTCAAATTATAAAACTCGGTTATTTTAATATTGATGAATCTTGTTACATGAATCATATATTTGACTTTAGGGAGGAAGTGTTATGGAATTAAATTAACATTATAGTTTAACAGTTTATAAAAGAAGTTGAATGATTAAATTTTTCAAATATGGGGTTTGAAAAATTATTATGTAGTGGTATATTGTTTTAGTGTTTGATGAATTTTAGGATGATAGTATTTTAATAAAATTGATACCATTTTCAATTTTATGCGATGGGAATAATTTTTGAATACATATTGAGTTTTAATAGAATATTGAGTTTTATATAACAATTAAGATAAACTATTGTTTTTATGAAAATATTTTTTGATGAATAATGATTTTATATCATGTGGACATAATTTGAACGATATAGGAAACATTTTTGTTTAATATGATAGTTGATGTAGATATAAATAAATTTATTTAAGATAAAATATTAGTTATATTTTGGTAACATAGGTTTTATCATTAAGAAAACCATGGGATAAAAAAGTGATTTTCGGACTAAGTGATTAGATTTATTTTAGAAGAATCACATAATATTGTAAAAATTATATGATTAAGGTAAATTTAAATATTTTTGGATAAGATGGTATTTTATTTGAGGAATTGTGTTGATGTTTTTATGGTATGTTTTTTGTGGAATGATTTATGTTTAATATTTTGGTGTTATGTTTTGGGGATTTGGAGAATTAATGTCACGACCCATCCTCAGGGACCATGTCGTGACTACCCCAAGCCCGCCTTCTATAGGCCAGGGGCTGGAGACTAGCACCAAAGGCATAAATCCCGATAACTGTTAAGGCATTGTCTTTATAAAAGTAAACAAAACACTACAGAGCAAAAGCGGAAGCAAAACACTAAGTACAAAAGAATGTGTTGAAAAGTAAATGGGCAAGAATACAAACCCAAATTAAAGTACAACTATAACTAAACATGTAAAATAGAAAAAGACAACAGCTGGAAGAAAGTAAGCAGCTCCTGGGTCATCCTCGTCAGATCCTACCTGATGGGTAGGTACAGATGGTTCAGCTCCTGGTCGTCCACCACGGATCCTACCTGAAGGGTAGGTACATATAGCCTCCTCAACGCTCTCACCCGTCAACCTCCTCTGTGTGTCGTTTGTCGTGTAGTCCACCTCCGGGTACTGACTCATCGTGTAGTCCACCTCCGGGTACTGACTCGTCATGTAGTCCACCTCTGGGTATCGTCCAGTCCTCGAACACTCGACCTCTTTCAGCAGTGCCCGTCATCTGCAACCAACACAACAAGGTGCAGGCATAGCCCGTGCAGGGTTGAGTATAACGATACTCAATAGGGACCCCGAGAACCTAAAGGTCTCACTAAAACAAACAATGATAACCACAAATAAGATCTCAACAGATAACCTCTACTTAGTTATGACCATACATATACCTAAGTTATCAAGTAACCCATCTCAATCCTGAGGAAACACAAGGATTGTGAAAACAAAGGATAACCACTACCCAGGTATATTCCCATACATATACCTAAGTTATCATGTAACCCATCTCAAACATGAGGTAAAAACAAGGTCAAAAGTCTCAGCTCAAACAAGGATTTTCATAATCTAAACTGCAACTGCTGAAGAGCCCCGTCTCTGGAGTGTACAGTGGTCCTATCACAACTCCGAGGTACTGCTCACTAACCTAGGACTGCTGAGGTACTCCTCCTGTCGATTACTGTGGGCCTGCTGCTACAACCAAGCGCTTCCCCATGCTTCTATAACCAAGCGCACCTCCGTCGTGGGTCTTCCGCTACAACCAAGTGCTCCCCTGTGCTGTTACAACCAAGTGCACCTCTTTCGTGGGTCTTTCGCTACAACAAAGCGCTCCCCTGTGCCGCTACAACCAAGCGCATCTCTGTCGTGGGTCTACCGCTACAACCAAGCACTCCCATGTGCTGCTACAACCAAGTGCACCTCCGTCGTGGGTCTGCCGCTACAGCCAAGCGCTCCCCTGTGCTGTTATCCGTAACACACCAAGTCGTTCGATCAGCAGTCGTCAAGTCTTAGCTGGCTACACGGTCTCCGTATTCCGTATGCTCGTCACTGGGAGGGTCTGCTCCATGAGCTGCTGGTCGATATTACATGTATCACATGGTTCCACAAAGAAGTATCTCAAGGGACCGCCTCGTCACAGGGGTATCAACACAACAGACGGCGCGTCAATCGGACGCCCGGTCTGTGAGTTACTAGCCTTTTCGTCCCAGGGGCCCAGTTGGTTTCATGTGAGAACCAACCCGGCCATATATCAAATTTACCTTGAACTCCCATAGGGTATACACAAAGGGACCGTTTCTCAATGTGATCACCAATGCCGCTGACGGTTCGTCAAACGGACGTCCGGTCTAAAAGATATCATCTTTTCTGTTCCAGGGGCACGCTTGGATTTCGGTTACAATCCAACCTGGCCACTATCCAACAAAAACCAAAACTCAGGCGAAGTATGCAAAAAGTTCCGACTCTTCAAGAGGAATTCAACGAGACAGTCGGCGCGTCAATTGGATGCCCAGTCTTTGAGTTATTGGCTTTTTCGTTCCAGGGGCCCGGTTGGTTTTAAGGGAAAACCAACCCGACCGCACTCCACCTGCATCCAAACCTCAGGCGGAGTGATCCAAAAGATCCTTCTCACTTAGAGGAAAATAACAAAGTCGACGGCATGTCAATCAGACGTTCGGAGCTCAAGATATGAGCGTTTCCGCTCTGAGGGCCCGGTTGGTTTCGTTTTCGAACCAACCCGGCCGAACCCAAAGTATCCTGAAACCATGAGTGTAATATACCAGAACGACTGTCTCGATCCATGGATCACATCACCGCTGACGGCACATCGTTCGGGGTCACGTAGCACATGATACGGGAAAAAGACCAAAAACGGTTCGAAGACGAGGGGTCTGGGCCCGGGCCGACCCGGTCCAACCCCCCCTGGGTCGGCCGAACCGGGTCGACCCGACCCGGTCCGATCCATTCAGGGTACGACCCCGCCGTTCGGCCCGGCCGGTCGGACCGGCCCGGCTCGGCTCGGCCGAGCGGCCGAGCGCGGCAGCCGCGGGGCGCTAAGCTGCGGCCCTCGAGGGGTCGTGCTGGAAAATAGTGGACACGGCTTCTACCACCTCCCGTGCGGGCAAGCCGGACCCGCGGTGGCTTCAGCCACGGCGGCCTCTTCCTGCGGCGCTGCCCTCTCCGGCCATCGGTGCCGCCGCGCCGGCGTCCCGCGCTGCCAGAGACTTTCGCTGGCCACCAGAGTTGCTCTGGTGGTGCGTTTTCCTTCCCATCAGCGCCGTTGCTCCTCCCGGGACCCGTTCCTCACTACGGAATCATCAAAACACCCTTGCGCCACATTTTTCATTGCCCGACAAATCCGAACAACAACGAAGAATGGCAGAGGGTTGTCGGGCCGTATTCGTTTGGCCCGCACCCTCCGCGTTAGACGGTATCAATCGTGAGGATAAAACAACATATCCAAAAACAATTTTAATAAAATAAAATTGTTCATAAGAAACCGGTTCTTTAATTTAAAAGAAACGTTCACGGGAAAATAAAATATACACAAAAACCCCTACCTCGTCAAGTCGTCGCACGCGAGTTCTTCGCGGATTTTATCACCGCGGAAGGAGGCGATCATCGCGTCGCGGAAAGGCATCACGTCGTCACAGAAGGGCGTCGCGTCATCGCGGAAGGGCGTCGCGTCGTCGCGGAAGGGAGTCGCGTCCTCGCGGAAGGGCGTCACGTCGTCACAGAATACAGTGACGCATCGACGAACTCAAGCAGTTGGTGATCAGAGATCTTTGCGGGGAAGAACGTCTCGGAAGAAGTGTCATCAATCTCCGAGGGTGACGGTGTTATTTGCGTTCTTCGCATTCTTCACGTTCTTCACGAAGGAGGATGAAGGCACAATGTTGTCAAAACCTCTCAATGAGAATTTTCCAGAAGTCGTGCGTTGGTCTTCTTTTATTATTACGCCAATGAATTGAAAATAGGTTAAGAAACAATTAAATTAGTTCATCGAATTAATTCAATGAATAAAACTGCCCAATTAATTGGTGCGTTAAGAAATTAAGAAAACGCATCAGTTGACTTTCATAAGGACGTTTTTTCACGGGTGCGTTACTTAGCGGAAAGAAACGGTGGGTCTCTTGCAGGCCCCACCTCACAAATATCCTACCAAGAGGGTAGGATATTTATGGATAGCACCCTATCCACATCAACTCAGCTTAATCTTCTTTAAGTGGCTTCAAGTGGCTTCCAAGCGGCTTAAGTGAAATAAAATAAAGTTTGTTGTACAATTTATTTTATTTCTTAACCTTAAGCACAAAAATTAAAAACCACACCCGAGTAAATGAAACTCCGGAAGAGGTGTTTCTAAGCAATTATCGGCGCTGCGATTCCATCGGTGCCCTCAGAATTCGATTCCGAGTACCGGTTCAAAAGTTAGAAAACCCCACTAGTCCGTTCACTGAACGTACCTGAGCCAAACTTCGGAAAATGATTCTGGGAACACCGGGCCTCAGAATCAGGTGCCATCAGAAACTGCATTCTTGTAAAATTTCAAAGAAAATTAAGAAAAAAAATTCCTTGGAATTTACGGGTCTTTACATTACTCCCACCACAGGGCTTTACTTCCCCGTAAATCTTCACCACAAACTTAGGGATACATAGGCGGTACTGAGAACGCATCTGAGCCTTCCGCTCCCATGTGCCCACCTGGAGGTTCCCGTGCTGCCAAAGAAAGTACAAAAAAGGAATCGACCATCCTCTTAGGATCTGCTCCTGTTGATCCTCGATCCCCATAGGAACCTTTGTAGAAGTCACCTCATCGCCATCGTCCATCTCCACATGGTCGATGATATGCGAAGGGTTGAGCACGCATCTCCTCAGTTGAGATACGGGGATGTCGTCGTGCACCTGGTGCAACTGAGGTGGATGGGTCAGTGGTAAACCACCCCGCCTACCAGGCTGGGGAACTAGAAAAGGTCCGTTGAACCTCAGGGATAACTTGCAGCCTTGGACACATCTCCGTAAACCTCGTCGAGGTGAGACCCGTATAAGGACGTGATCGTCATCCTCGAACTCCAGAGGTTTCTTATTCTTGTTAGAACTGAAACTCAAAACGACTGATGCCACGAGGGTAAGGTTGACCAACTCAAGAGTGATCGGTCACACCCTCATATGCAAGAATTTATCCTGTGCTGCCTAGGGTTTCCTTTTCACAGACCAAGGAAAACCCATCCCGACGTTGTAGTTAAACCACAACATTTTTTCCTAATACCATCAATTTTGTGTATGAACTGCGAATTCCCAGTCCATACTCAAACCAACATCGTAAGGCCTCGACGCATCCACCAAGAGATTCCAACCGAAACTCTCGCCTCGAGTGTCTGACCACACTGTCGGTGTAAGTGTGATTATCGAGTCTCCTCCCAAGGTATCTCCAGACATGAGGGTAATGTCCACGGCATACCAGAAATCTAGGTCTGGGATAAGATTTCTGAAAGCGAGGAATGATTCATATCGATGTCTGTTACTACAGCAGCTAGTAGTGGACTAAAACGTCCCTTGAATCATTTTTAGAGCCATTGGGTCACACTCCTTGACCACATGTAGCCGCACTCTTCCTCTTCCCTCCAGCTCCCTGAGCTTGGCGGGGTTAACTAAGGAGGGTGGTTGTAGCTTGTTACGATGTACACCGCCTCATGATGCTCTCCTAGCTCTGCCTCCACGTCTGCCACTTTTCAGACTCATCTCTCTTTCAAGCTTCCTATTATTGAATCATTTAACACGCCCGAGTCTCTATGAGTAGCACATGTTTCCTGTTTCTTACTACACTGTGCAGTCTTCATCCGCTCCTGGATGATCTGCACCTTATTTGCCTACGATCTGGAAGAGCTGCTAAAATTTCTCCTTTGCTGAAAAGAGAAACCCGGTCTCATCCCCCCTGGATGAACCGTTCCCATAGCCTAATACAGTCAATCCTTAATGAAGGATGCATTCATGCCATGGATGACGTCGTAAGGCCTCGACGTAACTACTAAGAGATCCAACTGTCACTCTCACCTCCAAGGATCGAGTCACACTGTCAGCATCAGTGTGAGGTCACTGGGTATCCTCCAGTAGAAATCTCGAAAGTGAGGGTCAAGTCAACAGTTTAATCGGGACCACTCAGTATAAACCCAACAAAAGGACAGGAAATCAAACAATGATAAGTGTCTTTATTATTGCAGCTCATAGTACAAAGACATGAATACAACCGAAAAATGGAACTAGAGTACAAGGGATGTATCCACTAGTTATGCTCCTGTCCACCTGCTCCCGGAGCTCTACTACCTTGTCCACTACTCGGCTGTTTCTCAAGCACCTGCCGCCACTTCTGCCTCAGTGGCTCCTCCAAAGCCTGCGGATCAACTGCACGAGGATTCGGACAGTCACGTGCCAGTTGACCCTTTTCGCCGCATTCATAACACTTCCTACTCCTCGTACGGCTAGATATAGTCTTCTTGGACCTCTACATCATCTGTCTACTACCCATAGATGACTCGGCTACTGATCGAAAACCATGCGGCAAAGGCAGAAGCTCTTGTACATGCTCGGGGTGTAGAGCTACTGGCAGAAACTCCACCCTGAAGAAGGTCTCTAAGTCCTCCCATGTGAAGGCCTTCCCGTCACAAAACTGGAACAAGTGGCTCCACCACCTCCCTGCTGCTGCCTGAAGAAGGCTGGTAGCAAAGATAACCATGAGGTCTGCCGGTGTCCCCCCTAGCCTGAAGACTTTCACCACACCC
Organism: Viscum album; assembly: GCA_963277665.1. NCBI lineage: Eukaryota > Viridiplantae > Streptophyta > Magnoliopsida > Santalales > Viscaceae > Viscum > Viscum album. The sequence goes on along the minus strand of OY728120.1, from coordinate 692,995,051 downwards.
TCCAGCCAATCCTCAGCCACCTGCGTGTCCGTCTCTCCCCGGAACCTGGGTGGCCTCTGGCGCTGGAACTCGTGCAGTGCGCTCATGTGGCGTGAATCGCCTAATGCTGGGGCTGGTGGCATCGGTGGACCAACGTATGGTAGTACCGTTGGTGCCTCCGCTGGTTCCTAAACTGCAAGAGGGCCCTGTACCAAAGCCTCGTCGCTCGGCAAGCTGTCAGTACGCACGTCCCTCTGGGCTCTAGCTGGTCATCCGTGAAAAGGAATCCTGAATGGAACAACATGACACGGTCAAATGATTATAGCTGGTGAGCTGACCTGGTTTGAGCTGACATTTAAAAACTTCTGAAAACACACACGCAATCAGTGTTTTCATGCACAGAGTCAGAAATCGGTTGTCAGGGTCCTGGTGTATGGATACATCGGCCGCCCACACCAAAAGTAGACTCCCTGAACTGAAAACCACACTCGGTACTCTTAACAATATTGCTTTACAGAAAGGGAAAAGATCAGAGTCCCAAGTTCTGTGTAGAACCGAACTCCTCTGATACCAATTTGTCACGACCCATCCTCGGGGCCCGTGCCGTGACTACCCCAAGCCCACCTTCCATAGGCCAGGGGCTGGCGACTAGCACCAAAGGCGTAAATCCCGATAGCTAGGAAGGCATTGCCTTTATAAAAGTAAACAACACACTACAGATCACAAGCGGAAGCAAAACACTAATTACAAAAGAAAGTGCTGAAAAGTAAATGGGCCAGAATACAAACCAAATGAAAGTACAACTACAACTAAACAAGTACAACATAAAAAGACAACAGCTGGAAGAAAGGAAGTAGCTCCTAGGTCATCCTCTTCGGATCCTACCTGAAGGGTAGGTATAGATGGCGCAGCTCCTGGTCGTCCACCATGGATCCTACCTGAAGGGTAGGTACAGATAGCCTCATCAACTCTCTCTCCTGTCAACCTCCTCCGTGTGTCGTCTCATCGTGTAGTCCACCTCTGGGTACTGACTCATCGTGTAGTCCACCTCCGGGTACTGGACTTGTCGTGTAGTCCACCTCTGGGTACTGTCCAGTCCTCGAACACTCGGCCTCCGTCAGCACTGCACATCGTCTGCAACCAACACAACAAGGTGCGGGCATAGCCTTTGTAGGGGTGAGTGTGACGATACTCATTAGGGACCCTGATACCCTAAAGGTCTCACTAAAACCAACATGGATAACCATAAAGAAGATCCCAACAGATAACCTCTACTTAGGTATATGCCCATACATATACCTAAGTTATCAAGTGACCCATCTCAATCCTGAGGAATCACAAGGATTGTGAAAACAACGGATAACCACTACCCAGGTATATGCCCATACATATACCTAAGTTATCAAGTAACCCATATCAAACATGAGGTAATCAAAAGGTCAAAATTCTCAGTTCAAACCAGTATTTTCATTATCGAAACTGCAACTGCTGAAGAGCCCCATCTCTGGAGTGTACAGTGGTCCCGTCACAACTCTGAGGTACTGCTCACTAACCTAAGACTGTTGAGGTACTCCTCCTGTCGAGTACTATGGGCCTGCTGCTACAACCAAGCACTGCCCCGTGCTGCTACAACCAAGCGCACCTCCGTCGTGGGTCTGCCGCTACAACCAAGTGCTCCCCTGTGCTGCTACAACCAAGCGCACCTCCTTCGTGGGTCTCCCACTACAACCAAGCGCTTCCATGTACCGCTACAACCAAGCACACCTCTGTCGTGGGTCTACTGCTATAACAAATCGCTCCCCTGTGCGGCTACAACCAACTGCACCTCCGTCGTGGGTCTGCCGCTACAACCAAGCGCTCCCCTGTGCTGCTATCCGTAACACACCGAGTCGTTCGATCAACAGTCGTTAAGTCCCAGCCGGCTATACGGTCTCCGTATTCCACACGCTCACCTCCGGGAGGGTCCGCTACATGAGCTGCTAGTCGATACTACAAGTATCACAAGGTTCCATGAAGGAGTATCTCAAGGGACCGCCTCGTCACAGGGGTCTCAACACAACAGACGGCGCGTTAATCGGACACCCGGTCTGTGAGTTACTAGCCTTTTCATCCCAGGGGCCCAATTGGTTTCATGTGCGAACCAACCCGGCCGTATCTCAACTGTACCCCGAACTCCCATAGGGTATACTCAAAGGGACCGTTTCTCAACGTGATCACCAACGCCGCTGATGGTTTGTCAAACGGACGTTCGGTCTGAAAGATATCAGCTTTTCTGTTCCAGGGGCCCGGTTGGATTTCGGGTACAATCCAACTCGACCACTATCCAAAAGCAACCAAAACACGGGCGAAGTATGCCAAAAGTTCCCTCTCTTCAAGAGTAATTCAACGAGATAGTCGGCGCGTCAATCGGACGACCGATCTGTGAGTTATTGCTTTTTCGTTCCAGGGGCCCGGTTGGTTTTTAAGGCCAAACCAACCTGAACGCACTCCACCTACATCCAAAAATCGGGAGGAGTGAGCCAAAAGTTCCATCTCACATAGTGGAAAACAACAATGTCGACGGCACGTCAATTGGACGTCCGGAGCTCATGATAAAAGCGTTTCCGCTCTGAGGGCCCGGTTGGTTTCGTGTTCGAACCAACTTGGCCGAACCCAATGTATCCCGAAACCTTGAGTGTAATATAACGAAACGACCGTCTCGATCCAAGGATCACATCACCACTGACGGCGTGTCGTTCGGAGGCCCGTAGCTCAAGATACGACAAAAGACCAAAAAACTGTCTGAAGACGGGGCTCTGGGCCCGGGCCGACCCGGACCGACCCCCCTGGGTTGGCCGAACCCAGTCGACCCGACCCGGTCCAGTCCGTTCAGGGCACGACCTAGCCGGTCGGACCGGCCTGGCTCGACTCAGCCGGGCGGCCGAGCGCGGCAGCCACGGGGCGCTGCCGCCGCGGTTTGAGGAAGCTACGGCCCTCGAGGGGCCGCGCTGGACAATAGCAGAGACGACTTCTACCGCGTCCCGTGCGGGCGAGCCGGACCCGCGCGGTCGCGGGTCCGCTGGCCGGCGCCGCCGCGGCTTCATCCGCAGCGGCCTCTTCCGGCGGCGCCGCCGCGCCGGTGACCCGCGCTGCCGGAGACTTCCGCGGGCCACCGGAGTTGCTCCGGCGGTCTGTTTTCCTTCCCGTCTGCGCCGTTGCTCCTCCCGGGACCCGTTCTTCACTGCGGAATCATCAAAACAACCTTGCGCCACATTTTTTCGTCGCCCGCCAAATCCGCACAACAAAGAAGAACAGAAGAGGGTTGTCGGGCCATGTTCATTCGGCCCGCACCCTCCGCGTTAGACGGTATCAATCGGGATGATAAAACAACAAAACCAAAAACAATTTTAATAAAATAAAATTGTTCATAAGAAACTGGTTCTTTAATTTAAAAGAACCTTTCACTGGAAAATAAAATATTCACAACAACCCCTACCTCGTCATGTCGTCGCACACTCGTTCTTCAAGGATTTGATCGCCGCGGAAGGAGGCGATCGTCGCATCGTGGAAAGGCGTCGCGTCGTCGCGGAAGGGCGTCACGTCGTCGCGGAAGGGCGTCGCGTCGTCGCAGAAGGGCGTCACATCGTCGTGGAAGGGCGTCGCGTTGTCGTGGAATATAGTGACGTGTTGACGAACTCAAGCAGTTCGTGATCGGAGATCGTTGCGGGGAATATCGTCTTGGAAGAAGCATCGTCAATCTCCGAGGGTGACGGCGTTTTCGCGTTCTTCGCGTTTTCGCATTCTTCACAAAGGAGGATGAAGGCACAATGTTTTCAAAACCTCTCAACGAGCATTTTTTCAGAAGTCGTGCGTTGGTATTATTTTATTATTACACCAACGGATTGAAAACAGGTTAAGAAATGATTAAATTAATTCATCGAATTAAATCAATGAATAAAACCGCCCAATTAATTGGTGCGTTAAGAAATTAAGAAAACGCGTCAGTTGACTTTCATAATGATGGGTTTTCACGGGTGCGTTACTTAGTGGAAAGAAAAGGTGGGGCTCATGCGGGCCCCACCTCACAAATATCCTACCAAGAGGGTAGAATATTTCTGGATAGCACCCTATCCGCATAAACTCAGCTTAAGCTGCTTTAAGTGGCTTCAAGTGGCTTCGAAGCGGCTTAAGTGAAATAAAATAAACTTTCTCGTACAATATATTTTATTTCTTAACCTTAATCCCAAAAATTAAAAACCTCACCCGAGCAAACGAAACTCTGGAAGAGGCGTTTCTATGAAATTACCGGCGCTGCGATTCCATCGGTGCCCTCAGAATTCGATTCCGAGTACCGGTTCAAAAGTTAGAAAAACCCGCTCGTCCGTTCACTGAACGTACCCGAGCCAAACTTCGGAAAAAGATTCCGGGCACACCGGGCCTCGGAATCAGGTGCCGTCAGAAACTGCGTTCTTGTAAAATTCCAAAAAAAATAATGAAAAAAAAATTCCTTTTAATTTACTGGTCTTTACAATTAATGTCCTATTTTATTATATTTGATATTATCCTACCTTGTACAAATAATATTTTTTTAATAATTATAGAAGGAATATAATTTTAAACAATTATAGATCTAATAATCCATTGAAAGTGTATTTATACAATTTAGGTGTACAAATGATTCATATTATATATTCATCATTTAAAAAATGGGTTGAAATAGAGGTTGAAACTGATTGAAACATGCACCCAAAGGAAGATATTTTGTTTATGGACATAAAAAAATCAAGTACATGATTTTTATCATGTTATCAATCATAATGGTATAATAATCTCTCAACAATATGCAAAGGATATGGAGGAATTGTTTTTATCCTTTTACAATCATTGATGATGAAATAATGTTCTTCTTTATTTTTAGGGAAAATTAATGATTAATTTAATTTTTTTTATTTTGAATTTATTCTTCTAATAAGTATAATGTTATTCAGAATGATTTCCCGTTATCTATTAAATATTACACTTCCATGTCTATATATTCACTTCCATTCAATTTTATCATTATTTAGGAACATGATTATGTGTCATTCATGGTGACCCTTGTAGTTCCTTATTCCTCATTTCCAAAGATTGATTTGTTATCCCTATTTACGATGTGTTTTTTGATAATGTTTATTTTAAATTTTTAAAAAGATATTCCTTTTGTGATCATAATTTATATTTTAAACTCTTTGGAATTTATTATAAAATTATTTTAATCCATTTTTGTTGGACAAGAAATAAAATAATGAGGAAGAAATTTATTTAACGTGGTAGAATGTAACACATTGATATATTAATTATATTATTTTAAAGGAATACTATGTTCAATATCTTGTACCACATGAAATAATATCATAATTTTAATCTTGATATACTACCATTTTTTTAAATATGATCATTATAGCCTAGTAAATGTATCATTAGTTAAAAATTACTTATTAATTCATAGTAAAAAATAATTCGATTTTTCATATAATCGTACAAGATTAATGGAGACATTTTTCTAAAAACATTATTTATGTGAACAACGTTTTTTTATGAAAAGAAATTAATTTAATTATTATATATGAATAGGTTTTTACATATATTGTTAATATACATAATAAAATAAATTAAAATTAAAATTATTTTGGTATTTAGATAAGGAATTACATTAAATTCATTTTATACATCAAAAATTCATTTTTTCCTAAAATGTATTGTCATGAATGTTGTATGTGAACTTAATGATTAATTTATTACACACTTATAACATTTATTTTTTATAATGGAAAATATTTTAGATATTATAATATCATATATTAATTAGGGTTAATTTTTGAGATTTTCCTAAAAAGATTGATTTTTTGATGAATAGTAAAAAAGTACATTTTTTATAAAAACTATCATTTCTTTTCAAGTATATAAAATGTCCTACTATGATTTTGATTGGATTTAAAGTAATAATTTTATTATTTTAAATAAAATAGTCCAATTAATTCCATTTAAATAATCCTTATATAGGATATTTGTATAAATTCATTTTTAGGTATAAAATAAATATCTAGAAAAAGTATTTTTTGTTGAATTTTCTATTTTATATAAAACCTAATTTTAAACACTTATGATAATTTAGTCTTAAAAATGTATTTAATATTATTAATAGAGAGTTTCAAATTTATTATTGAAATTAATTACATTTTTTGTAATAATAGAGTTCCACTATGGAAAAAAAATAATTACCATAATAAAGCATAAAGCTGATTAATTAAGTTGAAAACTAAGTGATATAGACCCAAAATTTTATCTTATTCCTTATTGAATGACGATATTGAATCATATATCACCTTATATTTGTATGTGGATATTCTTAGATCCATTTTCACATAAATAATAAATTATATTATTTTAAAACATTGAGTAATGACAATACTATCACTCTCCTCACAAATAAAAGTGGGCCTCCACTCCTCCCATCTTCACATATTTTGTGCCACTTATATAGAAAACCAATCTAAAAATATCTTCATATTATACACTTTTATTAATATAAACATAATAACTCATAATTAATCTTATAATCCAATGAATTAATGGTTTTGAGTTTTTTGAGGACTAGCTACTTAGGAAACTTATTATAAAACCATTGTGAACATTACTCAATAAATTACCTACACTAGAATCCATTCTTCACATAGAATAAGTTATAATAATATTTGTAACCTAGTGAATGAAATATAATAAGGGGATTAACATAAATGCATAGTAAATGAAAACATATAAACATTTCATCAAGGGTATGATTATAATCATAAGGTAAAACATGAGTAGGGGGAGATATATTTTTAAACTGAACATAGAAAAAAATGATCTTACATGACCCATGATAGTAGAAAATGAAATTTAAAATGATAAAACATAGAAAATATCAAACATTTGTGGAATCATGAGATAATAAACATGATCCAGGGAGCATAATCATCATTATATGCAAGTGTAATGTAACATTCCCCTCAAACATATCATAAAAATGAACATTTTCATGGGCATAAAAACCTGGTATCATAATATTATTATAATTTCTAAGATCCACCATTTTCTGTGAGAATATGAAATAAGGTTCACCCTTTAATTTTATAGTATATCCAAGATGGATCTCCCTTTAAATTTTTATCATATTAAATAATTCCTACACATTATTATCATATAACATATATAACATTAACCAATTCATTAGAGGGAGATATAAGACCCCAGTAATCATAACCATATATATAAGTTCCACCTAATATCAATCATTCATTGTATAATAAAAATAGTTGAAATAAAATTAGTTTCATATCATTTTAAAAAGAATCACATAATGAAAAAAGATCATAATTCCAAAAATGATCATAACATTATATTCCAATGGAAATAAAAAATGATTCCATAAATAATAAAGAGAATTAAGGTAAATACCCTTTAATAAATATAATATATCATGTGGTATTTATAAAATATAGATAAAGGATATATTGAGAATTTAATAATTTCCCTAATCAACTGATCTATGAAATATAGTTGAAGAACCTTCAATAAAATAAAGGCAGTAAATAGTGTTCATAGAAGATAAACCATAGATAAAGAACTATAAAAAATCATTAACTATTAGATACAATGTTAATATTTATTTCCATGAGTAAAATCCATTAAAATAATATAAGATAATTTTGGGGATATTAATGGATGTAAATTTTAGTGGATGTAAATATTTTTGAGATAATTTCAAAAATGTATGCGAAATCATAAAATAGTTTTCAAAAAATGATTTTATAGTTTTCATTATATTTTATGTTACATGTGACATTAAAAATATATTTCATGAAAAATGAATTGGAAAATTTTAATTTTAATATGACTACAAAATAATTGTGGATTAAAGAAAAGTATAATGGTTACCCTAATAAAATGTGGAGTGGAAGATAAATCAAATGATCGATGAAGTAAATTCCATTTTAATATTTTAATATAACCTTGTTGAAAGATGCGTAATAAAAGGGATAATAAAAAATCTTATCAGAAAGAGGAAAAGTAAAATGTGATGTGAAATGTGATTACACATAATTGAGCTTTCACATATAAATGATAATATTGTTCTGAAATAGAAATGTGGATAATATTTAGAAATAATAATTAAAGAGGATTTGAATTATTCCAAATAATGATATATTATTTGAGGAAAAAATTATTAGGGAAAAATATATGACTTTAAGGGTTATTATCCACCATATATGAATATTAATTACCAGGAAATAAAATAAAATGGTGGTAGAAACCAATCATGGAAAAATGATGTTCATGAAGAAATATTATAACTCAATGAATGGTGTTTAGCTAATGAAAATCAATTCAACATTATTATCTTTTGAATCAAAATAATTTTTTGGAAATAAAATGACAAGAATCTTAAATCCACACGAATTACATGAATATATGTGAAATAAATTCATTATGTAGTAATAACACAGTTTTAATGGTATTAGGTTTCACAATTATGAGTATGTCTTAAGAGATTAAATTTGAGACTATGAACCACTTATGAAACTGTAAAATTCTTAATAAAAACACCATGAATGTTATGATTTAAAACAAAACATTAAAAAATGAATAATATTATTATCATGAAAAAAATTATTAATTTGGTGGTAGTGATACCATTCCAAGTAAGACATTTTGTATAATGAAATATATACCTCATACTGTTATAATTGGGATGAAAACCCTTGCCATGAATCATACTTAGATTAATGTGTTATAACTTCATGTCAAAATAGAGAACTATATTAATAAATAATTTAATATTCTTATTCAAATAATTTACCTTTTAAAATGAATTTTTATATCAATCTATAACAAATATTTTTCCAAATTATAGTTTATTTTCATCATCAAATGTTCATATATTTCTATCATTTTTTCCATATATGATTCATGATGATGGGGCTAGTTCCCACATATTGGTTCAATGTACATAATTTAGATATTATAAAATATATAATAATAATTTTTTTCATTGAATCCTTATACTCCATTTAATTAGTTTAGAGACAATAATATGGTATATGAAAAAGGAAATTTTGATGTACTCGTTTCGGTGAGTTTAATGATAAAAAGGTGGTATATAAATAAATATATTAAATTTTAATAAAACCATTATAGAATCTGTAAAAAAATATAAAATATTAATTATTATATGTTTTTAACATTATATAACTTCCCTTAATCATTCATGATCTAAATGTTCTTAAATTGTTAGATTATTTGGGAAAACAAAACCAATAGAGATCATATTATAATGATTTTACGAGTAAGTAAATATTTATTATATTTTGTTAAAATGAAGTTTATAGAATCTTAAAATTATTATAAATACAAATTAATCTCCATAAATTCATTATTTAAACCATCCATATGGTTTGGTGATGAAAAATGATATTCATAATTCATAGAGGAGGTAGTTTACATGTTTTCCAACATAATGTTTCCTTTTCTCAATTAATGGGGTATAATTAAGGTATATGATAAATTATCATTTAATATTTAAAATTGTGAAATATTTAACATATTAAATAACAAAATCCATTCTTATAACTATCCATGAGTGTAAATGATTAAAAACGAACCACATAGTTTTATGAAGGATGTAATCTATACGTACACATGGTCAACGTTGTTTTGATTTTCATAGTGGATGGAAATGATTGAATAATAGTTGATAAATTAATATAATAACATTATATAATATTAATAATCTTGGTCTCATTATATTTGGTTTTCAAAATTATATTTTTAGGATAAAGGTTAAGAATAAAGGACTAAGGAGTACGAAATACTCACATTGAGAACTTCTGATTTATCTTGGAAAAATCCCTTGGAATGGAGGCCATACGTTACTATATGATACCAATGGATTATGAGAATGAGATAGCATTATATGAGGATAAAATGGAATATTTTTATGCTCAAATTTCATGGTATTGGGGATGAAATATGTGATGGAAGAGATTCCATTTTATAAGTGATGAGAAGGTTATTTTGGAAGTACCAATTGCATATCAATAATGGAATATCACTTTTACAGAATAAAAGGATCCATAAGTTTTAAATAATTAATTTCTAGATTTAATTTTCTCTATAATGGCTCATATATGAATGTATAAAAACTTTTTAAAACAATTTGGGTCATTTATACTTAGATTATTACAATTTACTATTTTCTTTTTTACCTTAGTAAATAGTTTTTATGTAAGTAATTTAAGTATTACTTAAAATATAATATGACCCCACTTACCAAATTTTGTTGTTTTGAACCTAAATTTTATACCCATAAAATATTAAATGAATTTATAAATAAAATGTTATTTATATTAAAACTAACATATTTAGTATATTGTAAATCAATATTGTATAAAAATGTTATTTTCGCCATTTAGACTTCATAATATTATATAAAATTAATTACCAAATAAGTGAATGTTAGTATACTTATATATAAGATTAAAAATTATATTGGATTCATTTTCTTATATAGTATTAATTTATTTGATTATATATAAATTTCACACTATTCATAAAACTCTTCTTTGAAAATAATAGTTTTCACATACTCACGATGATTAAATTTAATCATAGTAATCATAATATTATTCCTAATGATTAAATTGAACATTAATTATATTGATTTCATGAAATAATGTCAAATAGATTTTTTATATTTTATTAATCATTGAATGTATCATATGGATGACCAAGATCATTTCCCAAGGTGCATGTGTTTGTCGAATTATCAGTATTCTAATCCCTTGTTAATATTTTATTTTCTCTTATTAATTTCAAAAAAGGAAAGTGATTAATGTTATTTTAGATTTTTGATTTATGAACTGAATACAAATTATAATTGTTCACAAAAATAAAATTGTGTGAAACTTAGGAAGTCCTAGATTAAATTCTATTGGGTTGGATCATCATTTACATATTTTTTAAAACTGGTAACTCAAAAGAAAAGTTAATATCATTTTTACATGAACTCTATAGTATTTATTTAATAATTATGAAACCACTAATATTCGGAAGGGATACCCTAAATAAGGCATAAATTCAATATTTTCTCATCATTGAATGGGTAAAAACATTCCTCAAATGACTAAATGTACTCATTCCCTCACCTAGTAGCGATTTCACACTATTTTCCAATTATAATAACATGAATCTATTAGTCTGAATTGTGATTTGAGTATAGGGAGGAATTATTGTGCATAATTTGGAAGAGTATGATTCTGTCAAGGAAACTAATAATGTAAATCAGCACCACCAAATTACATGTCAACCATTGCACTAGAATTAGAGAAGAGATAGATTGATAATTAAATTCATACATTCAAGTTCATCATTATGATTCCACATGGTCCACCCAAAATGTTTTGGTCCCTTATGATCACAGAGATCAATATCACTAGGACGTCATAGAGGTGGGAGAATATAATGAAAATTTAGATGAAAATATTGAGAAAATTTAGACGAAAATAATGGCATAAAATAATGAACAGAAAGAGAATTAGATTTAAATTGAAATTAAAAAAAGAAACTAAAAATGGATACCATAGTTATTATTATTTCTAGATTATAAATTCAATGAAGTGGGGAAAATTTATATTATTTGTTGTTATTAGGATATCTCGTCCCTTGAGTACAGTTCAATGAGGTGTTTTATCCTTTTAAAATTGGATGGCTTGTGTTGTAGCCAATGTTCCAGATCCATCCTATTGAGAATAATACTTTTTTTTTAAAATGATCAGGTGATATAATTATTCATTAAAATAAGAAGAAGAAATGATACAGTGCTGCAAAGTGTACTGGTGAATGAACATTAATCAGTGATCTCACATGAATGACTTCACATGTTAGAGATGGATATTGATTTCTCGAATATGGGCTTTGTGCCTGAAATATTGGAATTCCATATGTTGTGTCCTATTTAAATCTAGTATTTGGTATATATACCGAGAATTTCATGGGTTATTCCAAGGTGGATGTCACCAACTTCATATTTCATTTCACTATGCTCAATTTTTTTGTTTTCCAGTATTCATCATTGGAGATTTATACAACTATTTATCTTTTCTAATTAATCAGTGGGTTATAATCTTGTTCATCCTTCGAGAGAGATTTAGAGTAAATTATTGTCACCAGATATTTGTTTCTTTTCTATTTTAGTGTATATAATGGAGCACTATATTTTCTTCATTTTAGATTTAATATTTTTGTGCAACTCAACATCAATAGGTGATGTATGAGGGAATTTTACAGGGAGACCTCATATAGTGATCAGATATCCTCCTCAAGTGTGATTTGGTAAAATGAACGTTTTTTATTCTCCCATGGTAGTGACTATTTTTTCTCAGAAAACATTGTTTTAGTTCTTTATATGGAAAACATTAGGTCATATCCACCATGAAAGTGGATTAGATTAATCGGTTTTATGATGTTTGACATCAAAAATCATAAAATTTCTTCTATGACCATTGGTTTTGGCTTTAGTAACATAAATGTAGCACATTTTATTGAATCATCTTTTAAAAGAACAACCAGAATGGGTCTGTATAGAGTTCAGTGGGTGATGATCATTTATACAGTACATTTTTTCTTCATGGTAGCTTAGGACACTTGTACAAGATTAGTTAGATGAGATGCTGTATAGTAGATGGATTTCCATATGGAAATTATCCTTTTGGGGGGCATTGTCAATTGGTTTATTATATAGTATATCTACAAATTGTTTATTTTATTTTTTTTGGATTTACAATAAGAGGTTTCTGATTATCTATAAGAGTTTTTCAATAATAAAATGATTTGGATCAGTCATAAGAAGTGTTTCCATGGTGGATCGATTATTTTTTCACTTTTTGAGTGACCAATGGAGAATAGATTTTTTCTATGTTTTGTCTTCAATGACTAAATAAATGATAAAAATATATTACATTCAATGCATGACATCTAAGTAAATTCATAAAATTATGTATTCCATTAAAAATTAATATTAAATCTAATTTTGAATAATGTAAAAATTATAAAAAAGTTTCAAACATCAGGATTTTTATCAGGATTTCATTAATAAATTAGTGGTTTTTAAATAATATTCTTTATTGAAATTTTGAACACACATCAAACTTATAAAATAATATGATCATTTAGATTTTAATGATGAATTTTATTTTTTAAAATTAAATTTCTAAAGGTTAAAAAAGTAAATTAAAACAATATTGAACATAGTAATAAAAACCATTTTTAGAAAAGTGTCTTTATATGTATAAAATTTATGTATAACATAAATTTATCAATTTCATTGAATCTCACAGTATAAATTGGTTTATTTTAATCAAATAATAAAATTTGGATTTCAATGATATAAAAAACAGAATTCCACCATTATGATTTCTAATTAAAATAAATAACAAAAAAGTATTTATTAAATTGGATGGAAATGTTACTATTTAAATAATAAATTCATAAAATTCATAGTTTTGGTAAAAAAGTATTTTCACTATTCACCTAGAAATATTAAATTTCGAAAAGTCCCAAATTGTAAGATAATCTAGGAATTTTGAATTAAAAAATGATGTTAATTCTAGAAAATTAAAATTATAAAATATATATATTTATTTTTCTTGTTAAACTAAAACAAATAAAAAAACATCTTCTACTGAAAAATTAATTTTTTAGCCATTATGTGTTATTAATACAATTTTGTTTGCATTTTAATTGAATATGATTTTCTTATCTATTATGGGTTTTATTATTACTATAATAATTATATCAAACATGTATCATATCATTTTAGTTTTCTGTTACATGTGAAATAATCTTTTAACATAATATTTGATTTAGTAAAATACATAGTGAAATTTTGGGTGATTATATTATCCCTCTTAAATAAATTCAATCGTCACTTTTTTTTAAAATTCATATCCAATTAAATATTTTAGAGTGTACATAAGACATACATGACTCTAAATTTAATTTCTAATGGGGTGTAATCCTCGCAATCTTTAGAGTAACTTGTGAACATGTATTTTCGATCATAATAGGAAGATAATTTTTTTTTGAATTTTTACTTAACCATTTTTCATTAATACCACAACATAATGTGTGTTATTTTCTAAGTGGGTATATTTTTTACTCTAATTTAATAGGTGTTCATGGATTTTTTTTTTATAATTATCATATATTGGAAATTATTGTTACTCTATGTCTAGAGATCTAATAGATTCGTAATATCACATCAATTTTGACTAAATAAAATATATCATATATTTTTTAGGAAGTATTTTTATATGAATATCTATTAGAGTGGAGTTATATACTTGGGATACATTAATCATACCCTTAGGATTTCTTTAATAATAATTCAACATCATGTCCCTTAGGTTGGGGTGATACTATGTTTTTAGGAAACATTATAGGTATAATGGTGTCTGTAAAACATTATTTGAATTTAATAATCATATTTCATGAGTGTGCGATCAGTGTTACTCATTTCAAAAAAAAATTCAAAACCCACATCTTTAATCTTGGTTGCATATTCATTATATCATTCCCTTGGATTTGGTAGTCATTGATACATATCAACCTTGTTATCCCTTGGATTAGGGAATTGACAAGGATAATATCAATTTTTCTCATATTTGTTCATTATAATATTTGGGTTACCTTTAGGAGAAATATTTTTCCTTTCCAAATGTCCATTGATCTCTTCATACTTCCTCAATAATTTAGTTTTTCTAATGTTTGTTTAGTTTCATTTTTTTTCCTATATGTCAATATGTACTTGAAGATAAAATTGAAAGAATATAATGTTGGAATTATGGTGGAAAAATTCCATTTGGAAGTTAAATAAGATTCCTTAACTGGATTATTTGAATAAACTGTCCTTACTATGTCAGCTAATGTTATGCTATTATCAATGTTCCAAACAAAATGAAGTTTTCCATGATTTGAGCTATGTTTTTACACCAACATAAATAGGAAAAAAAGTAATAAATTTTTGAAGTAAAAAAGTTATATAATTGATATATATAGATGTAGAATAATGTTCATGGTGAAGGTTATTAGACATATGGTTTGTAAAATGTTTCATAATAAGGATAAAATTGACAAGACTCATGTTATCAGAAGTAATTCTGAGTTACAATGGTGGATGTTGAAACTCTATGTACATAGTTAGCTAAAGTTAATTCAATCCACACACTACCTATGTAATTGTATAATAGTAGCATCATATGAATGATAATATGTAAAATCTATCAAAAGGAGAAAATCAAAACAATAGAACCTGATGGTAATCTAAATTTTGTTTTAATAATTTATATTTTATTATATAGAAAATAAAAATATAAAATTAATGGAAAATTTGTTTAATATGATATGGTCCATAAGATTAATATCCATAAGAAACTCATCCATAAATGGTCAAACATCATTAAAAAAATAATCAATTTTATTAAATGAATGATTATAAGATGTTTGCATTCAGATGAGTTTGTGTTAAGGTAGAATGATTTGACATGGGCTTACCGAGTCATTAGTCAAAGGTTTCATATGAAGAGCACCGGTTGTAGTGAATATGAAATACATATTAGAATGATATATAATATTTCATAACATACAAATATATTGAACTATACAAAAGGATGGATTGCAACAAAGGGAAATTGAATGAAGGTCCATATAATTATTAAATATTATTATATCCATCAGGTAGGTAATGATGAAGGTCTGCCATTAGAAAGAGAAGTACTTATTAATGAAAAAAATTGTCTATACAATAAAAATATTTATTCTATAGAAATTTAAATAAATAATGGTATATCCTTAATAATGTCTATTTTGAATATTTTTGATAAAATTTTATCATCTACCTAGGATTAGGATGATTATAGAAGTTCCCTAACATTTATTTTAAGGATGTTTGAAGAAAGGGAAACATTCAAAAATCCTAAATATTATTCAATAATGTATGAAAATAATTGAGAATATTCCCATGGAAAACATTTTATCCGAATCTTGAAGGGAAAATGTTTCATTGAGAGGGAAAATTCATTTGAGTTCCCACCCAAACTAATTGAAGTACATAGAGATAAATAGATTCAAAAAAATTAGAGGGTACTATACTGTACAAATGCATGGAAGATGATGTTATAACGATATTGTGTAATGATTTTCTTAAAAAGTCTCATACTATGTTGAAGACGTTTTAAATAATACTATGATTGATTGGATAGAGAAGAACTCCCAATAGGCCTTTAATCATCATATGAAGAAGAAGAAAAGCGATAATAGCCGAATAAGTTCCTACTCTGTAGAAGAAGTCATAAGTGTAGTAAAACAAACGTTCTTTGCCGAATAAGGATGG
The DNA here is from genome assembly GCA_963277665.1 of Viscum album. Classification (NCBI taxonomy): domain Eukaryota; kingdom Viridiplantae; phylum Streptophyta; class Magnoliopsida; order Santalales; family Viscaceae; genus Viscum; species Viscum album. Next base: position 692,978,625 of record OY728120.1, on the reverse strand, counting down.
ATAAAATAGAATAATTAGATGATGCTGTTGAATATTTATCCCTAAATCAAATCATGGTGTGAATAATTAAATATAGAGATACTGGATAGAGATAATTGATAGATGAAATACTAGTTAGAGACAATAATATAAATATTTTTTATTGAGGTTTTCTTGGAAATGTTTTGGAAAAATTGTTAATGAGATTATTTAGGTCATAAAAAGATCAAGAGGAAGTATCATGACCTAAAAGAAATTAAGATAGTTATTCAAAATTTGAATGTTTTTACATAGACAAAGGTGATCCAACTTTCTTATGGGGGAAGAAAAGATCCTTCTTCAAGGGACCATAAATGAATATGTAAAGAGCTTATAGTTGGGGGATATAATTAGATGTTTCAAAGACTTGTTGGATGGGGTTATTGAAAAAACACAATATTTTATGAAATAAATTATTTTCAAATAAATTTATTCTTTTTGATAATTTTCATTACACACAACATTGATTTTATATTGTGTAACATGCAACAAAGAGTTTAAATAAAATGTGACATTTTATTAAAATATTATTATTTAATATGATAGTTATCACCTAACTATTGGAATAAAGTGTATGAATAGGATTAAATAATTTACTAAATTAAATGGTATAAAAATGTGTACAAAATTTATTCAATAGTGACCATTTAATTATAAATTAAAATAAGAACTATTTTAAAAAAAAAATTTAATTATGAGAATCCAGTTTTATGTCAGAAACATGTTTTACCTCAAAAAATTAAACAAATTGTTTTTCTGAATTATTTTAGTGAACTAAATATATTATATATATAATAAAATTCTTAAAATTCATATCATTTTCATTTGATAAGATTGGTTAAAATGAATAAAATTTTTACATAAAAAAATTATTTATTTAAAGAGAGTTTTTCACCTTTTGCGATATTGTTATAAAACAATTTTATAACACGTTTAGAAACATTATTTGAAAAAATTATATTCATTTTTTAAATAATTATTTCAAAATTATCATAGGATAATATTTTTATAATTCTCTGAGATGATAATTTTTCAATGAATAGTGAAAAATAGATGTTTTTATTAATAATTGTCTTATATTTATAAAGAAATTTAAAAATATTTCATTTTAATAAGGTTTTAAAGTCAAAATATGTTCAATTATAAATATATTAATTCATAATAGGTCACTAAGAAGATTTTTATATTGAATTTGGATATAGAAACCTTTTTAACTTTTGAAAATTTTCCCTTTGAATAAGTGATTTCTCCTAACATATACTAGATTAATTACAAATTATTTTCTTTCAAATTTTGATAGTTTATTTTAGAAAACTGGATTAATTATTTGGAATAATATTAATTTTTATTATATAATGTGTTCGAATTAATTTCTTAACATAATGAATTGTAAAAACATTACAATATTTTAACAGTGGTTAAAGTAATGATAGTTTTTCATGTGTTAAAGAGAAGATATAATTGTTGAAAATGATAGAAAAATATTACAAAAAACATTTTATGGAAATATATAAAACTTATATATTATAATTTCATGAGCATACCTTTATTAATCCTTTTTCAAGTGAAAAAAATTGGTACCCATTTATCTTTTCAAAAATTACATTTGTTCCACTCATCTCACTTATAAAAGGAAATCCCCATCTCCTATCCTCATCACAAATCAAAAAAGGTTTTTTTGCCAATAACTAACAAAATAACTATATTAATTCCATACCCATATCACGAGGGCCTTATTTATTTTATAAATATAACCTAATAATCCTTTTTGTGTATAATAACTAAAGTTGTCTCAAAAAGAAGTAATGCCACTAACCGAGAATTTTATATTCTTTCTTCCTCCACCTCAATTAATTATTTTTAAACCATGATGATATCATCATATATTTTTATTAAATATAAATATATTTCATTATATTAAGTTAATAACCTAAATTCTCTCCATCATCCATCAAATAGGTTATAAAATCATCATTCAAGCATATATCCGACTAACTCCTCATGAATCATTGTAGTTTGTTTTCCATCACCACCTTTCAAGTCTGGATATAATGATGGAATTGATAAATATATTTTTTTAATAAAATTAATGTAATCATATAATTAAGATATCAAAAATACTTTCTTAATTTCCATTTTGTCAGAGACATGATAATGTCACATGTTTTTACGAAAAACTACTACCATGCGAATCGATGAGATTCATTTTCACATATGCTTTAAAAGGATAATATTAAGGATAAATTTAAATAATATAAATGAAAAATATGAAATAAAAATTAATTTTTAATGTTAATATTTTATTTTATTTTTTTCTTTCAATCCATTGAGATAATGGAAATAATTTTCATTCCTACATACTACATACAGTCTCTATGAATAATGTATGTCATTTTCTTCCTCTATCATTTACAAATTTATCCTAATAAATATTTAATGAATATATGTGATATTTATATAATTTTTATCATTATTACAATAATGAAACATAAATAAAATTTAGAGGATCAAAATTAAAAAATCAAATATATATGAAAACAAATCACATTTTCCCTGAAACAGGAATTTAATAAGAAATTATTAATAAAATGGAAATAATATGTTATAAGAAAATAAAATATTTTAAGAGATATATAAGTATTTTTATTTAATTTAATTCTAATAAACATTTATTTATTATAAATGAGTTTTTATTATGTATGAAGGAATTCCAATCCTAAGGTAAGAGATTTGAAGTTTCTCTTTTATTTCTTGAAGTGATATGAAAATTCAGCACTCCTTTATTTATTATTTTGTGTATACTTCCACTATTAAATAATATATACCAAATCTTTTTTATTTTCTTGATTTTTAAGGTTTCATTTTTTTCATTATTTAATGAGTCTTAATATTCAAAAGATTACTAAATTGCACTATCAATCCATGTTTTTCAAAATATTAAAGTACAGGGAAAAAGGAGGAATTAAGTACATAACCCCTACCTCAAATTATTTGGTAGAATGTGTGGATGAGGAAGACGTGAATACATTTGATAAATTTTCATTGGAATTCATTGATGTCCAATTCAAATCCTCTAATGCGTCAAAGCTCTGCTCTATGTTGGATGATGTCATTGGTTGCACTTAATCAGAGGTTCCTCTCGTGAGTGCACAATAACCATTCCCAATATTTGATTAAATAGATGTGACGAAGCAAACACATTTCATTACATTAATGTGGTTCATAAATGAACAAAATTTATTGTTATATTAATACAACCAATGTCAAGGTTATGCAACCCATGGGTTAAGTCAATTAATGACTTATTAACACTATGGTCTTCCATGTCACTCCACAGTTACAAAAATATATGAAATAACTCGTGGAGTTATTTTATTATTTTTTGTAATGTCCAAAAATTAACTTTTTCATTTGACCCTTTCCAATCGAAGTTATGCTCCGCCTATGAAAATCTTGGCACTACAAATTCAATGGTGCCCTCCTATTTTAAATCTGAGCACCGGTTTATAAGATAGAAATCACCACCCACATGTTCATTGAATGTACCTTTAAAAAGGTTAATAAAGTATTAAAATTCACCCTCAACCCCTGCTGATAGAGGTTAGGCTTTTCCAAATGGAAACTTGCCCTTACAATATTAACGTTACTCTCAGGATTATAGTTCGATTTATCGTTTAAGAGTAAAGTATTTTAACAAAAAAAAATCTACTTAGTTATTTTTTTACGGCGAAAAACTAGCTTCCATGGATGGACCGCACTGACCAAGATAAGGATCTACATAATGAAACAATACCCCCACTAGCTCAACAGCGGACTCATATTTTTATTCTCAGTAATTGTTTGTGTGTTATAAGTATTTGAAAAATAATATAATTTTATTTAATTATTTTATATATGGTTATGAAAAGTATGGATTTTCTCACTGGAGGCATGCAACGATTAAAAATTTGTTGTGCTTAGGGTAAACCCTCCATTCTAAATGTTATAGTGCCCTTAGATTTCTGACTCCTGCACCCGTTATAAGAGTTCTTCCACCTTTTTAGATATTGCAAACACACACTATTTAAAGATTATCATTTTTTACGATGGATCATTCTGGGCACTCTGGGCCTCAGAATCACACGCTGTCATTTTTCGCAGTCTCTTAATAATCCTATATAATTAAACAAAAATTATACAGAAATTACGGGACATTAAATTCTCCCCACCCAAGGGATTCATGTCCCTTAAATCCAAAACAATGACAAATCAAACAAATGTGGGTACTGAGCATGAATCTGAGCCTCCATCTCACATATTTTCTCTTATTGGTTCCCATGCTTCAACTGAAATCACACCTTAGGAATCAACCGTATATGATGTAATTGATCATGTCGATCATCTATCTCCACTAGAAACTCCGTAAAAGTCACCCTTTTGACAAAGTCCAACTCACCCATGTTGACAACATTCGATGGATCATTCACACATCTCCTCATATGTACCACATAAAAGATCTTATGCACCAGTTTCATCTGTAGGGGGAGATCTAGGCAGTAAGCCACCTTTCTAACTATACTAAGAATCTATAATGGTCCGATAAACCTTAGAGATAGCTTTCCACCTCGACCAAATATCCTCAATCCTCATTAATGTGAGACCCTTAGGAAGACACAGTCTCCCTCCTTGAACTATAAGGGTCTCTATATCCTATCGGAATAAGAATTCTTCCTACTCTGTGTAGTATTCATATTCTCATTGATGATCTGCACCTTCTCTATGGTAGCACATACCAATTCCGGACCCATATGTTTTGACTACTCAGGGTCTGTCCAGAATATAGGTTATCTACACAGTTTCCCTAACAAGGCCTCAGAAAGTAACATGACGATGGTTTAGTGATAACTATTATTGTATGATAACTCCACCAGTGGTTGGTGATCCTCCCAACTATGACCAAAATCTAGGACACAAGCACAGAGCAGGTCCTCCATAGTATGTATTGTCTGCTCTTTCGGACCATCAGTCTGGGGCTAAAAAGTTGTTCCAAATCACGATGGAACCTAAGGAATATATTTCACTTGCTAACAAGTGAGGCATCATTATTCGAACAATAAAACCATTTTCATCATCACTGGACACCAATACTAATGCCATAGATCCTAGTACATCTTTTTCACATCCTCACGTACCACCAAAGGGGATGTGTGGAACTCCATTAATCACCTCCTATCGTAGTGTCACAGGTACCACGTTGAATCCTCTAAAAAGGATGATGTACTCCCCTACATCAAAAAATCATTAATGAGATTATTCTAAGGATATAAGAGCATGTCCAGTATCATAGTCCGTGTACCAAAATTGTGCCTCTCGAACTCGCTGAAGGAGTGGGGGAGTGATCGTCGTAGACTATCTTTAAGCTGCTCTATCACCTTCCACGATTTAAAAGTGCAACAAGACTATCTACTTGGTCTCCTTACTCAGAAATTGGAGACCAAACTTCTTGATAAGTAAATCTGCCACCACATCCCCCTTCTAAAGAGTATAGACCATCGTAAAGTCATTGTCTTGGTGGAACTCCAACCATCATTGTTGTCTCAACTGCTGAAAATCCTAAGGGTGCCTTTACATCCCCTCGAAAGGCTATCCCTTTAAACTAATTATGTGTGATTGACCCTCTCTCAGTGGGTATCCATTCTCTATAGCCAATTGGTTAACGTTCCAGTAATCCACACATAACCACAAACACTTGGTCTCACTAATAAATTCCTCTTCAAGTCTCCCAACTATTCTCTTAGCTCCTAGAGCTCTATAGGAGACATCTGATATGAAGATGTAGATATCAGTGTCACTCCTGGGTATATGAAAATTAAGTAGTCCCTCTACCTATAGTGATGTAATGTCGGAAATGTATTTAGAATGGATATTATAGCATTATGACAGTATATTTGAGATTGAATACTAAAAACACCTGCTACCACAAGGTTAAGGCTGGCCGAATCAAGAGTGATCGACTGCACCCTCCTATGAATGAGTTTATCCCATTCATCCTAGGTTTCCTTTTTCTCCGACCAAGGAAAAACTCATTCCAATGGTATAGATATGCCATATCCTTTCTTCCTGAAATATTCAATATGAGCATTAACTACAGATGATTAGTCTATACCCAAAATAACAACACAAGGCCTTCACACTACCACCAAGAGAGTCCAACTGAAATTCTTGCCTCAAGGGTCAGATCAAACTGTCGACATAAGTGTGTTTATCAATTCTTCTCTCATAGTTTTCACTATATGTATGGGTGAAGTCAACAGTTTAACTGGAAACCCTAGTTCTTCAATAATATTCATGATAAGATGGAATGATTAGTACCTATGTCTATTAATTATGGAAGATAATAGTAGACCCAGACCGTACCTTGAATCTTTCATGGAGGCCATAGGTCACACTCCTTGACCGCATGCTGCTAATCCCTTCCCCTTTCTTTCATCTCCCTATGCCTAATGTGGACCACATTGGGGTGGTGGTTATAACATGTCATAATGTACACCAAATTCTACTTCTCTCATAGATTCCCTTCCTTGTCTGCTGACATACAGTATCATCTCTCCCTATCACATCCACTTCCTGAAAAATTTTAAGCGTCTATCATTTTTGAGACTGACGTCAGTTTCTTACATCACCACTATTGACATTCACTGGATTCATAAACTCATCCAATGAATTTTCATCCATAAAGGATATATCTATAACCCTAATATAAGTAGGAATACACAGAGGAATAGTGTTGTCTCAGATGTCCCTAAACACGTCTTTCTCGGAGGTCTGATCCCTGAATCACTAGTCATATAATATTGATTGAGTACCTGGAATAGTCAGTACACATTGATGAATTCTCACATAACTACATCTCATCCTACCAAAATTGTAGATTCTCTTGGGAACACACACCCCCTTAGCTTTTCATGGAATGAGAACCCCTTATCTGTGGAAGGTTCTCAAGATCTATCCATAGAAAAAGTCACATAATCATGAGATAGGGGTAGTCTAAACCCTTCAATCACCGTTCTAGGACACATATAATTCTCCTTAAAAGACCACCATCTGATCTAATGGTGCCCTGGAATGATGGAAACTCTGTCACCACTTCATGTTAGTCGTTAGCCACATGTGAGTTGCGCTCGATTTGGATGTTGAGGGGTATCTGTCACTGAAACTTATTAAATTAATTGAGACTATATATGTTCTCTACTCATAGCGCTTGTAGTAACTACTGACCAATGACCAATGGTATCACTGGGACACCTCCCAAAGGAACCATCTCGGGTAATAGTACTTGTACAAAAGCCTCATCACACTGTGGAGCGTCCTCATGGTCATGCATTGGAATCCTGGAAGCCTGTCTGTGTGGAGGGATCTTGAAAGAGAATAATGATGAACCACAGTCAATAAGTTATACGTGGTGAGATAACATAAAATAGATCCAAAGAAAAGAATTTCAATAAAAATCATAATCAGTGTTTCCATGTACCGAGTTGGAAGACAGAATTCAGGGTCCTCGTGTATAGATACATCAGTGGCCACTCCAACACTGGACACCCTGGAATGAAATCCAAACTCAAGACACTTAACACTATAAATCCATTGAAAACATAGACTATATGTTGTTATTGTAGAACCAACCACCTATGGTACCACTTTGTCATGACCGGTCCCACATGGCTTGTGTCGTGACTACCCCATGCCCTTCATCCACAGGCCATGGGTAAGAGACTAGCATCAGAAATTCATATCTCTAAAATGGGATGGTATTGAATCAAATCCTATACACACACACACATAGGGCACACTGTGCACAAGAAAAACAAAAGGGGAGAAGAATGGAATGGCCATAACTTAAAAAAACCACTGATTGAAAAAGTAAGTACTAAAAGTAAAGGGGTAAGAATACCAGCCTGAGTGAAGTGGATGTAAAATAAGAAATAAAAATTTCTCTTGGGGTCATCCTCCAAGGATCCTACTTGAAGGGTAGGTAGAGCCTATCACTGCGGCTCTCCACTTCAACTGGTCACCTTTGTGCACTGTATGTCAATCAACTTCGTGCACTGTCTAGCCCTAACACCATAAGACTCAGTCATGAAAACCATCTTATGCCCAAGACACAAAAAGGTGAAGGAGAAACCCATGTATAGGTGGGTATAACAATATTCTGTAAGTCCTGTGATACCCCTAAAGGTCTATTAGAATTCCACAACGGAAAAACCAAAAATCATGATCTCAATCAAAAATCACAATGAAAAATATAGCTCACCCTAGGTATAAATTAACTACATGAGTACATATTATTATCTGTAAAGCTAGAGCTTCTTTTTCTTCAAGGGTCTCTACTACTGACCCACATAGGATCCCATGGTTCTGACCCACAAAATATAGCTATGTGTTGACCCACACATGGTCACTTGGGGGTGGCCCATGTGTGATCGCTAAGTGATTACCCACACAGGATAACTTTTTGCTGACCCACACATGATCTATCAGTGATGACCCACACAGGATCACTCTGTGCAGACCCACATTGGAATTCTCGGTGCTGACCCACATCGGATCCCTCAATGCTGACCGACGTATGATAACTATTCATTATTCATGTCACAGCTTTCCAGTGCATTCCTGCACAAAGCATGCTTGATTCCGGGAGGATCCACTCTTCAGGAAATTAGTTGTATTTCAACTATCACAAAGTCCCATGAAATAGTAACCAAATGAACCTCCATGTCATAAGTGTTTCAACACAACAGATGACACTTCAATTGGATGCCCAATCATTATGTTATAGGAATTTTATTGTTGAGGGATTGATTGGAATCAGATTCAATCCAACCCTGCCATACTCCAACATTCTACAAAACTCCAATGGAGTATCTCAAAAAGAACACCACTTCATAAGGGTTCTAGTGCCACATATGGTTCGTCAAACGAATGTCTAGTCCAGGAGATATTCCCATTGAAGTGTAACTGGACCAAAAAGGTTCTCTTCCCTATCCGACCTAGCACGCTAGGCCCAACCCGAATGGGGCTAGGATTGGACCAGTTTTCCTTTTCCTGGTCCGTCCTGCTGTGCTGTGTGTTTGACCTGGCCAACCCGACTAGGTGCGGCACACCAGGCCCGATGGGCGGGCGCGAAGGTCTGATCCTTTCCTAAACAGATAGATGTCTATTTGGTTTTAATGAAATGGTAAATGTTGGCACCACACCGCCTATTCAATCCCACTAGACCAGTCACCTAATGAATGAGTGGACTGCGGCTCTGCCCTCCACCACATCTTGATGTCATGGCCTTCCTCTATCGTGCGCCACTGCAGTGCACCGCCCTAATCGAACATTGCTAGAAATGATCGGCTGACTCATCTTCTATCATGATGCCTTCATTAGCCACATCCTTTCTCATGGCTAGTGGTAGCCAGCAACTGCCTCCTCTGGTAGCCGGCATTGCCGTGCTGGAGATGCTACCGTGTGCCACCAATGAAGCCCTAGTGGTCTGATTCCTTTCCTAGATTATGCCATGGGACCTCCTGGGAGGACGCCTACACTTTTCATCCCAATGCTTCACCTTGTCGCCATTTTTCTCAGTCTCCCATGAAGAACGCCACCCACCCGGGATCGGCAGTGGGCCCGGGCCTTGTTCGGCACATCCCACACCCTCCGTGTTAGCGTTTTAACCTGGATAGGATTATTTATTGATAAAAACCCTCATAAAAAATCCCTCCATTATCCTCCCTCATTAAAGAACAAAACATGGATCAACCTATTAGGGGATTGATCCATGTTTTTCAAAATATTAATGAACGGGGGAAAATGGAGTAATTAAGAATATTACCCCCTACCACAAATTCGTTGGTAGACAGTGTGGATGAGGAAGATGAGACCGCATTCGAAACATGATCTTTTTCATTCATCGCTATCTATTTCAAATACTTTAAGGCATAAAAGCTCCATTCAATGATGGAGGAAGTCATCGACATCATTTCGTCAGAGGTTCAGCTCATGAGTTCACAAGAACAATTCCCAAGATTTTTTTAAATAGATTTGAGTAATAAACCATGTTGCATAAAATTAATGTGGTTCATTAATGAACCCTATATAGTGTTACATTAAAACAACTAATATCAAAGTTATGCTTCCCAAGGGTTAAGTCATTGAATGACCTATTAACATAGTTGTTCCAACACATCACTCAATGGTTACAAGAAGAGATAAAACAACTCATGGATTTTTTGGTAATGTTCACAAATTAAATTTCTCATTCGACGCAAGTCAGATTAAGGTAAGCATCACCCTATGTGAATATCGGTGCTATGAATTCAACGTTGACCTCAGATTTTTAATCTTTGAACCAATTAAAAAGATAGAAATTGGTGCTCGCTCATTTAATAAACGTACATTAAAATTTTCAAAATATTGATAACAATCATCCTAAACCCACACCTATTGAGGTAACATTAATCTATACATCTGAGGTAACTATAATCTATTGGCTACCAGCATAACCCTCTTCAGAATCTCAAATGGCCTGATGAATCTTAGTGAATGCTTACCCTGTATCCTAATCCTATTGTCTACCATCCTAAATGAAACGCGATGGAATACATGATCCATATCCTCAAACATGATATGTCATCTACTATGATCTATGTATTACTTCTATCATGATATCACAATATCTATCTATATCAGAATCAATTGCACCTAGTCAGTTGTGTCCGAGACAGGACAACATCTATTCATTTCTTCCCCTCATATGTCTAGGCAACCTTGTGGTAATAAGCATTAAATAACATTTAAAGCCTCGTAAGGGACTATATGAATTGTATTATAGAATTAATTATTGTAGGAGAACTCATAACGGGGTATATGACTCTCTCTAGAGTCCCCAAAATCCAAGATAAAGGCCCACAACCTATCCTCAAGAACCTAAATTATGCACTCTGATAGACCATATATCTTTGGGTTATATTCTTTGTTCAGAAAAATCAGTGTACCCAAATCCCTATTTATCCCTTTACATAATTGAGAAGAAAATCAGGTGACCCCATCAAAAATGATAGAATGTGGGACTCTGTGTAGTCATACCATATCACAGATGTAAAACCTAGGAATATCCTCCACACCAATGGTTTCCTTGATCTTCATAAAATGAGAGACCGTTGTGAGCCTATCAAAAACAAACCATAAATCATAATTACCTCCAGGAGACCGCAATAAACTTGTAATTAAATCAATCACGAAGTCATTCCATGAAAATTAGGGAATGGGTAGATGTTGTAAATTTGTGGATGGATGCTAGTGTTCTACCTTCACCTGCTAATAGGTCGAACACCTCATTAAAAAACCAACTACATCTATTTTTATTCTAGGACCCCAATACTGATGTTGTATTTCTTCATACATCTTGGTGACATTAGGATACACTTCACATGTGATCATGAAAATCCTACATCAGTTTATTTGTTCATGTATGATGTGACCCATATATGACCATGTACTCACATGATCGCATCCTCACTTATATTCCTACAAAGAGTAGGGTCCTCACCATCCACACTCTCCCATAGAACTAGGCCATTGGAATTTGATATCGTCATCTTCATCACTCTGTCAAGTAGTGTATAGGTAACAACTAAGGATAATAGAAACATCATTCTCTAAGGTTTTTTCACCTACAAGTGAAACTTAGAGAATAAAACATGATGTTTCCACCCGCTACTATCCTACTACACTTCCAATATCTACATCATCTTGCTATGTTCATCATCCAATGCATTTCATTTTCCAAACATGTATGTAATATTTGAGCCAAAAGACTCTGGGTACTCAACCCACCTTCAATACCTTATGATCAGTTCACATTATATAAATATTTACTTGTGTATTTTGTGGTCCGTGTATACCACAAAAATCTCTCCCTAAAATTAATGTGTCCAATAACCCAATTCGGCAACAACTGGTACTAAATATAGATTGTGAGTTTGTTAATTCAAATCATGTGACCTCAAATACTGAGACTCTTATACAATGAACTTGTCCCATTAAATAAGAATACATTACATCTTGATACCTAATGAATTATAGTGAATAGTGTGAATCCTACCCAACTCTAGAAAAATCTATATCGACACTGAAGTCAATACCCCTTTCAACAATTTAAAATCATCCTTATAGGAATATGACCATTCATTTTTCAGCCTTCATAGTCATGTCCTTCAATGATGATGTTAAGCGTGGGAAGTCCTATATGAAAAAATTATGGTAACCATCCAACCATAAGTATCTCCACACCCCAAAGATGTACTTGGGGTTTCTCCAAGTAGCTACCACTCTCACCTTATCCAGGTCCAATAATACTCCTACCTTTGAGATGAAATGCCCCAGGAAGTGAATATGATCCATCTAGAAGTGGAACTTTGTGATGTTATCATATAAATGATGCTCTATAGGTTCATTCAAAATGATCTCAAGCACCTTGGCATGGTCCCATTGATTGTGAAAGTACACAAAGATATCCTCCATGAATACCACAATAAAAAAAAATCAAGGTAAGGACAGAAATCCAGGTTCATCAGTTCCATGAAGACCTATGGAACATTTATGAGACCAAAAGACATTACGAAATACATATATTAATAGTACCTACTTCAGAAGGATGTGCGATGTATGTCTGAAGGTATAACATGCACCCAATTATAACCAGATCTCAAATAAATCATTGGGAAGACCTTATCTCCTCATAGCATGGGAAAATGTCATCAATCTATGATAGAATATACTGATTCATAACCATCATCTTGTTCAACTTCTTATAATCTACACATATACTAAGGGTTACATCTACATTTTCGTAGAAAGATCTGATAAATCCCATCGAGAAGTAAAATTTTGGATGAACCCTTTTGCATTTAAATCCTTTAGCTTCATCTTGAGCTCTTACAACTCTACTGTCTCCATCCTGTAGGGAGTAATGGATTACAATGAAGCTCCTGGAACATAATCAATAAAGAAATATACCTCTCTCACTAGAGGTAACCTTATGAAATCATCTAAGAATATATCCCTGAAAGAATAATCCACTAGAAGGAAATAATCTTTACATGTCCCCTAATCATCTAGATATAAACATTCAGTCTAGGTTGTCATACCACCCCTACCAAGATGGTGAGGTCCATCTTAGCTGGGATGGACAACACATTCACCCATTTTAATAAACTCTATGTTATCTAGATATGTAAATATCATCATGCGGTGCTAAAAATTAACTAAATATTGAAAATATATGAGCCCTTCCATCCCATGTCTGACGTCATACCCAGTCATATAGAGGAAATAAAGTCACCCCATGATGTGACACCCACTAATCTCAATGGGGAACTATCTGGACTGTCTTACACCATATGTTCTTATTCACAATGGATTGTATAGTGTTAGAACACCCCCATTAAATTCCACACTAAGCACATGGCTCTCTACAATAGGAACATTTATAAAACTATGTGAATCCCCTATATCAAAATGTGAAGAAGCTATGGTAGAGTCCATAATAATAATACCTTAAATAGTATATCGCTTGAGAACCTTCACTTGATGGTCTGGTTGCACTACTTATTATTAGCCTACACCATGGCCCCAAGACACAGCCTGGCTACCCTGAACTAATCCACCTTGCTGTCAATGAACAACCGGTGCCTGCCTTCTACAAACATGACTATCACCTCTACCTGATCGGTAAACTGTATATCCAATCCCTTTCTGGTGTGAAGCTGCTGAATTTGTTTCTAAATTTGTAGTCGGGGTATACCCTCTCTCAGAAGATACTAGTGAAAATGTGACGAAGAAGAGTTGTATATGTCCCATATTGCCATAGGTATGACACTCGACTGCGTCCCAAGAACATTACTGCCTTGCATGTCCCAACCTATCGTGCTGGTAGCAGATCACCTGGCTACCTGAAGAGATGATAAAATTGATCGTATCACAACATATAAAATCAAAATGACACTTCCTACTACTGGTTGATGTAGTACCAGATCATGGTTCCATGTTTCCCTGGACTGTAACTTTACTTCCTCCTCAAATTATACTATGTAATCAGTACCTGATTAACTATTTTAGATATAGTTTCCAACTGAAAGACATTAACCAGCTATCAGATTCCCAAATAGAATTCCATCCTTGAATCACCTATATTTTTATAATTCAACACCCTATGAATTGGTGAAAAGCACTAGAGACATATAAAACTGTCCGAATAGTCCTTGACTAATAGTACACCCTCCTCTAGAAGTAATAACTAATCATCTCTATCAATCCTCATCTACTCTGGATGGTAATAGTAGAATAAGGAATTATGAAACTCCCTCATGTCCATCTCATGAAAATGATTAGTCTGCGTGATAACATCCTACCAACTCTTAACAGAATCAGGAAACATGTACGTATAAAGAATTACCATCCTCTTAGGATGTGTCTCTAAATGATCAAAAAATTAGCATGACCTCAATCCATGAATCCACACCTTGTGTTCCTCCGTCACTCAAACACATGGTAATATACTACTTCTAGAACTCACATTTGAACATTGTAATAGTCGAGGAAGGTCACACTTCTTACTGAATGATCATCATGAACCGCATAAAGCATTAACAGAACTATACCTCCACACCTATGTCCGGTATAATAGTTGGTGCCTCATATGGAAGGAATGGAGGGTTCAATAGTATCTAATAGAGTACCACCTCTGAGGTGTGATAATCACCACCATCGGGGTGTACAACTAGAGCTATTCATGGTGGAATGTCTCTACAATTCCAAACACATGACTCAATTTGTTATCATTAAATAGATCACAAGTCTAAAGCGATGAAACCTAGATTGGATAGGTACATTCCATCTATTGTAGGAATACACCCTTTATCCTACACCATGGGTCCTTTCTAGGTTTCAAACATGTGAGATATTGAACAAAAATACCACTAATAAGGCCAAATCTAGTGAATTTCCCTACCACAACCCATTTTAGTTAAATTTGTCTTCATATTCATTTATTATCAAACTGAGTTAACATTAACATTCACAAAATTTATTCTCATTTAACATTTATCGTGTTATTTTTATAAAGGGATGTTATTGGCATGCCGAATTATAATATGTGGGGGCCTATAATCTATAAGAATAAATTCTTGGAATCCACCTATGAAGCATCAAAGCCCAATTCACTGTAAGCCTAAAGAATGTTCCTCCAAAAGAGGATCCACGAGTGCACATACACCTTACGGACTAGAGCATGGTGTCCATATGTTTCACACCACAATATATCACAATATACCAAAAATGGTAGTTGACATATTTACCATAACACCTATCACAATTGCATGAAATTAGTAATGTATCTTGAATGGAAAGTAATAATGAATGGAATATAAAATCTAGTAGGTGACTATAGGATGAATGAAATAGAAAACTCTCATCTCATCATGTTGAAAAACAATATAACAAAAAATTATATGAACAATAATTGTATAAATCATGTGTATTACCCAATGGTGGAATCAATTCAACTGTAATGTCTAAAACATTGAAAATAGAAATTCAATTGAATGCTATTTGGTGTTTTACTATACATGGATTAGCTGCACCCAAACACAACTAGTTGCCAAATTATGATCACTTCATATCAATTTATATTATCATTAAATAATAATTTAAACTCGGAAATGAATTCCTCTGATACAACCATGTTTTGTCCCGGACCCAAATTCCTCTCAATACAGCTACGAGCGCAACTAGAAACTGAAATCAAGAACATATCCCATTAATTCTAGAGTCTACTAACTAGTAGAAATGGCCTAGGTGAGTCTGTGGGGACACTATCCCATCATTATTATACTGTGATACAACAAAAATATCATACAAGTACTGGATGTTTTAATGCATACGAAAAAATTTAAACCCTGGAAGACTGATATAAATAAAAAGGCCATAAGTCATAACTTATAAAAGATGAAAATAAATTTCACATGTTTCAAATAAGTATAAAAAAATATGTAGACAGAATACATATACAATACATGTCCAAAAAGTATAAAAAGGAAAAAAGAATCCTAGAAGCATCACAACCCTTGATCTTAGTCCCATGCTCCACTACTCTGATGTAGTATATAAATTACATATAGGAGGAATCTTTCTCTTATCGATACATAAAATCATATAATCTAATTGGGTCGAAAAATTTTACCCAAATATAGTGTGAGATATAATCCTAGTAAGAAACCACCCAAGGCCTGCCACAATCAGTCAGTGAATATGTATGATAGAAAATGTGAAAAAAAGTAGTAGGCAAGGAAGTACTCAAATATAAACATCCTAGATGCACTGGTTTCTATTTTCATTCAATTCATATCCATCTAGAAATTAAATTAAATTATATTAATTTGACTTTATATGAAAATGAGGTCCAAAATCTCTCATTTATGAGGAATCACAATAGATTCCATAGAAGGCCATCTGAATTAGACAAGTAAAAATCGACACAAGCATGTTCTTTATCTTGGAGGCGCATCATATAATCCACTTCAGTGAATTAATTCCTATAAAACATAATAGTATCCTAGAAATTCCTAATTTTAAATTCATGTATCAATCCAGGTTTAGGTTACCAACACCCTATGATCCCATTCATGGTAAATTTCTCATGAACCCATTTTTCAGGCTACATGTGGTATATAGTTCATGTAATATGATTCTGTCCTTGGTGGTGTTCTAAGGATGCCCCAAATATAACTAATGGCATATAATCGATGCACCTTTGAGTCTTTCCTTAGTAATCTCTTTGGATTCCAAGTATCACTCAACATAATAGAAAATTTCGAATGATCCAGTCCGTGGAATATCTCATTTGGATCCATGTATTTATCATGACGATATCAAATTATATATTAATTTCTTTCATGGAATTCTATGGTGAATCTATGTATCACCCAGGGTATAAAGGTAAATAGTCACATTAGTCCATCCGTGGAATTATAATTTTAATCAATGTATCATCCAATGTTATTTATCTTTTATCCAATTAAATATCATTTATGAAATTTATTAAACATCCCAACGTCAAAACCAAAGGCATTCAAATATAACTCGTCTTAATTGGGGTGACTTAAATAAGGACTAACATCAAAGTCGTGGAAATTCATTTACTCATGTGGGTGTAACTAATATTACAAGAATCACATTCATAAAAAATTATACATGGATTTAACACCACTTAACTTATGTGGGAATAACATGAAAATCATCTTCCCATTCATAATAAATTAATTATATAGGAAGGAATCAATATAACTCACATGAGAAAGAAATTCATTGGGTATTAAAATACTCACATGTCCATTTATAATATAAAAATACTATCAAGACTATCAAGGTATCACATGGATTAATTATAATATGACTCACATAGGAAAATCCACAATTATAGAAATTCAATTCGAAGACATCAATTCAACTCATGGCCTATAGTTACCCACATTGGAAATGTAAGAGAAGGCATGGATTCATAGAAATGCAATGAAATACAAGAGACAAGGGTCATGTAATCCAACCCATACCCTTTACCCAATTAAATCAAAATATAACTACATTGTAATTCCATCTAAAAAGATCCATTTTAAAAATCCCATTAAAGTGATGAAATAGAACCTCAAGGGTGTCTAGGGAAGAATTCCAAAAGTTTCATTAAAGTCAACTCACCCTTACGGTGGTCCTTATTCAAGGTATACAACCTATAACATGGATGTTTAATAATTTTAAACTATATTGGCAATCCGTACCAATTCTGGGATTTAAATTCAATTTAGGCAATGATTAGAAATTTGTTGTGCAGCATGCCAACTCATTTAAACAATCTAACATTTAATAAAAAGCACATTACCTCATTCCTCAGACTCGTTCATGATTTATCATCTAGTGTCAAGCTCTAATTCATCCAGAATTGGAAGAAATATGAACAACATATGAAGAATGAGAAATAATGTCATCTAAGCCTATATCCACATTTCATAGCTGAATCCAAGAATAATGACAAAAGATCAAAAAAGAATTAAGGGCATACCATTATAGATCCAAGGAGATGAACCACACTCAAATCAGATTCCATATGGAGAAGGGACATTTATTACAAGAATAGTCTATGTTGAGATCTTTTACAAGGGGTTTGAGGATGATGTGCATTGTGTGAGGGTTCATTTAGAATTTAAATGAATTTTTAATTTTACAATAAATTATAAAATTTCCTACACATGAGAGCTCACACAGTTTACCCGCATGATTTGAATAAACGCATGGAAACCATGCATGTATTACTATAACATTGACATATAGAATATGGTTTCTCTACATTGTTTATAAACTATGCCAAACCATGATAGAACCCTTTGTAAAAAACATCTAAAAAAAGTAGAACTTCCACATGGCAGTGTGATGCCTCTTTAATTTTGTTACTAAAACCTTGTGGCCTATAAGCCCCCATTATGCATCCATTCATGGTTTAGTGAAAACATATGACCTGACCTACATAGTTCAAACTAACCATGTGTTAGACAAAAACAACCAAACATTGGTTCTAGGCTTTAGAGTTTCCCTGGACACCCCCATTTACCTTCATGACCCCAAAAGGCATCAACTATTGGCCATATTTCTGCATTTGAAATGGTAATTGATTCAAAAAAATAGATCCATACCTCAAATATGAATCGAATAACTACACATTGGAGAATTATATTATTAATAATAATATGGAACAATAATAGTTGTTGATAATAATTGTTTAAGAACATGAAATCTAAATTGATCGAAAAAAATTCTATTTATGAGGAGTACACAATAATGAGATAATAATTATGGTCCATGGAGTATAATCATTGGCATATAGAGTGAAAATGTATCATTCCATTTAGACATATAAAAACAAAGAAATATTTCATAAAAATATGAATAAAGTATCATTATATTACAAGAATATCTAAGATGCCACATCATTTAGTTTATAATAGTATCTCTAAACTCTCACCCTTTAATTTCTAGTCACATCATATAAGGTTCAACAATTAATTTGAGAGCTTATCCTAGTAGTCCCACACTATATTATATCATGATATATAGTAAAATTTCTAATTCATTAAATGATTATATATGACCCCAGCCATAATTATTCATATATATGAGTTCCACTTGATGTTAATGAATTATGATTTCACAAAGAATCTAGGGAATGAAAATGTGGTCTATATACTTTTCAAATGGAATTAGTTAATGAAAAAATTATAATTCAATCAATGAATGTAACATACTATACCAAAATTAAATAAATGGGTATCCAAATATATTTATTAAATGTCAATGTTGAAGCCATTCAATAATGATAATACAAAATATATTATTTACACTATATAAATAATGTGTATACATATTAGTCAATAATTTCCTCAATCAACCAATTTATGGTATCCATATAAAGATTCATTAATAAATGTAATAAAATATAGAGTGTATAGAAGGGAAATAAATTGATAGAAAATTAAGAAAAAATTAATTTTTTGTAAAAATTTTTTTTTAAATTATTTCCACAAGTTCAATCCCATAAAATTGTATAACATAATTTAGAGTTTAATTCATGAAATTAAATTTTCAAGAAAATAAATATTTTATACATCAACACTAAAATGATAGAGAACATATAAAATATTTTCTAGAAAATATTTGTATCTTTTTCAAAAAAATATACCGTTTGAGTCACATTAAAAATATCTTTCCTAAAAATGTATTTTAAAGACATCTAAAAACATTTACTTTTTAATATTAAAATAAATAAAATATATCTAGAAAAATAATGTTTATTATTGGAAAATGTAGAGTGGAAGAAAATTTTTTTTTCACAGAAGTGAAATAAATTTAAATATTTTAAAATTCAAACA
Organism: Viscum album; assembly: GCA_963277665.1. Taxonomy (NCBI): domain Eukaryota; kingdom Viridiplantae; phylum Streptophyta; class Magnoliopsida; order Santalales; family Viscaceae; genus Viscum; species Viscum album. Next base: position 692,958,610 of record OY728120.1, on the reverse strand, counting down.
TTAAAAAAATCATAAAAATGGAAAAAATTGTTCTTTTAAAAATAGAAAATGTGAAATGTATAGGTGACATGAGATAACACGTAATTTTCTCTCAACATATAATTTATAGAAATTGCAGGATGGAAAATATGGATAAGGAATGTATAATTTGTTTAAATTATTTGAGATTTATTCTAAACAACGATATACATTTAGATAATTTGTTTACTAATATAAAATATTTGAACTAAAATGTCATTTTGTACTAGATATAAATACATTGTACCATGAAATAAAATCATATTGTATAAGAAACCAATAATGGAAGAAGTAATTTCAATAATATACTTTTATAATTCAGTGATGGATGTGGATTTAAAAAAATAATTTCAACATAGTTATCTTTTGAAATTATATCTATTTGAATAAAGATACTAGCATATCCATGTTAACCCCATTAATAAATTGAATTTGGTAAGATAATTTAATTAGGTTTTAATCAAATGAAATTAAAGATATAATGCACTATAGTAAGAATTATGTCCCAAAAAATAATGTTTATGAAAAAGAACACCTTATTAAATTAGAATATTTAAAATAAAACCCCAATAATCATATGATTTTAAAATAATCGTTAAATACAAAAAAAATGTTAGAATCATGATACAAAATATTATACGGGAAAAAAATAAACCATTGTAAAGAAAAAATGGTTTATAATAAGAAATATGTCTCAAGGGGAATACATTGATATAAGAAACCCTTAAGCACATTCAAATATATTGCGTTTTAAAAACATCTTTTATAACCATCTATCAAAATTATATTACCTGTTATAGTTTATTTCATCATCGACTATTATGATTTTCTTAGTTGTTTTTTTTCATACATGTTTCACAATGAAGGGGGTTTATTCTAAATTATGGGTTAAAATTACATCATTAATATATTATTTAATATATAATAATAAATTTCCTCCACAAATAATTATATATCATTTCATTAGGTGAAATATGTGGATATAGTTTGGGAAAATGGAATTTTCAATGAACATCTTTTAGCATAATTAATGATAGATATGTGGTAAATTAATAAATATATTAAATATTAGTAAATCCATTCCCAAATCATTTAATAAATAAAAAATTTATTATTATTTTGATATTAAAAATATATAAAATTTTATAATCATTCATGATATAAACATTATAACATCATTCACATAGGTGTTGAAGCTGATATAAATGAGAGTGTGTTATACTAATTTTATGATTAAGGAAATATTTTTTTTAATATGAATATAAATTCTAAAGATGATTAAAAATATCACATATATGTCATTTAACATCAATAAATTCATTATTAGAACAATTTATCTTGGGTGGTGATGAAAACTGAAATTAATCATTTGCGAAGGTGGTAGTCCGCACATAATAATAATAATGTTTTACATTCCTCAATGAATGAGTATTAAAACAATTATAAGAAAAACAACAATTTTAGGTTATAATTTTTATATAGGAAATATATTAATTTATCAAATATATCCTTTCTAATATACATGATAGGTGGTGATGAAAGGAAAACAAATCATTATTGGGAGGTGGGAGGCACTCCTACAAATGATTGATATTATTTTGTTTTTATGAGTGGATAGAAAATATTGTATAATGGAGAATACATTAATATAATAATACAATATAATATTACTAATAATTTTTAATTATATTACGGTTTATGGATGATGTTTGGAATAGAATTATTTATAAGAATATGCTAGGGAATAATAAATACTAACGATGACAACTAGAGATTTATCTTGAAAATGTCATTGTAAATAGTGGTGTTATAAAATATAATTTAAAATAGTGTCTTATGAAAATGATATAGGATTATATTATACGAATATTTGAAGATTTGGTTGATGAAGTTTAAAGTTATAGGATTGGAATGAATTGGTGGAAGTAATCCCCTTTTTTATGTGAAGAGATGTGTTATTTTGGAAGTTCCCATTACATTTCAATAATGACATGTCACTATTAAAGCGTATAATGATCCAAAACTAATAAATAATGTAGTTTAGGGTGATATTGAGCCAATAAATCCTCAACCATTAATTTTAAGATACGTTTAAACATGTTTTGTGTTTTTTACCATTAGACTTTTACAATTTTCCATTATTTTTTTAGTTTGGTAACAATTTTTTAACTAAATAATTTATATTTTAAAAAACATATAAGATAATCCCTCATAAAAAAACTCGGTTTTATGAACCTAAATATATCCCCATATATGCTAATAATTTTTTTAAATAATTTAAAATTAACTTTTAAATTATATTTATTAATATATTTAAAAATTTTATTTAGAAAAAATATTGTGTTACTATGAATTATTTTAAATCATATATGACATATTTAACAATTAAGTGAGTGTCAATATATTTATATATAGTTTTATGAACTATACATGATAGATTTTTTTGATGTTATTAATATGTTATGTTATAAGAATTTTTCACATGGATAATAAAACAATTCCTTGAATAGAATTACTTCATATTTATCACCATTATTAAATTTAATAACAATGAAAAATATTTAACACCTAAAAATTAAATTTTAATTATTAATATTATTAAGAAAATTATTTCTTAATATTAAATTCATTATATAAATTAAAATTTATAGTGGTTTGAAAATTTAAATTTAATAATAGTATGCATAACACATAAAAATAGTTTTCTTTAAAAATTGTGTTTTAAGCTTAAAATTTAATTATATTATATAGTTATCGATTTCATTGAATAAAATTACACTATTTATTTTATTTAAAAAATTATGTGTCTTACACTGTAATCCAAAATCAAATATCACCATTATTGTTTCTAATTAAAACCTAATTATAAAAACTCTTTTTAAATTTGATTGAAATGTTACTTATGTCGAAACAATTTATCATTTGTTCTCTAGGATTAAAATATTGGTTTAAAATATATAATTTAACTCAATAAATTCAAATTTTATCAATTAAAATTATTTATAAACTGTTATATCTAAATTATATAATAATAAAGTCATAAAATTTATAGTTTTGGTTAAAAATATATTTTTCACAATTTAACTAAAATTTTTCTATTTTTGAAAGTTACAATACATTCACCATAATATAATTTTGTAATTATTAACTGTAAAATTAATTTATTTTATAAAATTAAAAAGTCTTTAATTAATAAATTTAGTTTTTGAGTAAAAATAAAATATAATATGAAAAAATCATTTTATTAAAATATGATATGATTATGATTTATGTTATCTTGTTTCTATTTTCCATGTATTTATCATTTATTAACATATTTATATCTAAAAAAGTTTTCTATTACTATAATTTGCTTATATAATATGTCACATATCATTATTAGGTTGGTGATTAATGTGAATCAAGTCATTAACATAATATTTATTTATGGAAAATAGTAGGGTAATTTCTTCTTCATTGTAGTTTATCTCAACTAATATCTACCGAAATAATTTCTTAATATATCTCACCAAGTTCCATAGGTCATTTTATAACTAAAGGACCTATCAGATGTGGCAAAATTTGTAAGCCAAATGAGGTTTCCCGAAGAAGTGGTAAATTTTTAACTGAATGTATTCATGTTTGTTCTTCTTCTAAATCCTCAAAAATATTATTCAACCATAGTGATATAATAAAGAATTTTTCTTACAAATAATTAAATTATATTATATTAACGGAAGAACCATTTTTCATCATCTAGTATATCCTATAGGAAATGAATACTTTCTCATGTGTATGTGCGAACTACCATCTCTATAAATTGATTTGTTCCATTTTTCATCACTAGATCACATGGACGGTTAAAATAAGAAAAAATAATATATATCATATATTTTTGACCTAATTATGATAATTTAATGATTTTATAGTATAAACCTTATTATGCATCCATCATTGGGAAAATAATAATGTTGCTTATTCCTATGTGAGGACTACCACCTCCAAGAAGATATGTGATTTGTTTTTCATTATTACCTCACAAAGCGGGTCATAAGGTGTAAATAATTAACAAAAATTAATTTTAATGTGTATTTAAGATAATAGATATGTAAAATGTAATCTAATTTTCATAATTTCAACACTGTAGAAAGATGAAATAATGGTTAATTCATAGGTAGAAATGCCCTTTTTATATGAAAACATGTGATTAATTTTCCATGACTACCTTACATGGATGGGTATAAAGTTATATTTAATTTATAGATATGATTATTATAATATTATTAAAATTATATAAATAATTTAACAATGAAACCATTGATAGTGGTAAATGAATTCCTTTAATGTCAATTTCATGAACCAAATGACCTAAAAACATTAAATGTAAACATAACTAATTTAGAAACAAAATAACACATGGAAATAAATGATATAAAAGGAATAATTATAAATTAATAAAAAAATAATTTAAATAAATAATATAATTGTATTATTTAGGTTTTATTGATGATATGAAGATAGAAAAGACATAATTAAATGGATTTTTATTTAAAACCATATATTTATGTATTCGATAGAAATATATCTACTGTATATCTATAATATTAAAAATGCCCAAAAAATGATATTAATTATATATTTCATGATGATAAAGGAAAATTTAAAACAGTTTGGACTTTATTTTCCAAATATTTAAAAGTATTTTTTTAAATATTTTCTGTATGGGTCCCTTTTACTATTTTCATAAAAGTATAAATAAATTTTTTTAACATATATTGCATGAAAAAATATTTGCACCATCATTTACATTATTCATTATGATACATAATCATAAAATTATGCTGATTTTAAAGGGTAAATTATATTTAATTTTTTTTTAATTTTTTCATTTTCTCAAAATAAAGGGATATGTCTCTGCAATTTTTATCTGAAAATGGTTGCTTTTTTACTTAAGGTCTCAAAATTTTTTTTTTTGGGTTTTATGAAATAATATGCCATAATTTGATTTTTTTATACATGATATGTTAATTGGTACTTATATATAATTCAAATTCAACCAAAAATAGCTAATGATAGTGAGTGAGCCTAATATAGCTTTCTAATGCATTGGATAATGATTGTTTAACGAAGGAAAAAATTAGAGAGATTAACTATTAGGTTACTCGTAAGGAATTAGCTAGGATTTATTTATTCTAAAATGGGTTAACCATGATTGAAAATGGATTCTAAATTTGATGCCCTGGGGAACCTATTTTATGCGTTCAAATGGGTTTATATAAATTTTTTGATCTCATGAGTGAAGGAATGTTCATAAACATTTATAGGTATCTATTTTAAATAATGTATTTCATAAGGTATCATTTTTTTCATGATGAATTCATGTTTTTATTATACATTCTAATAGGTTTCAATGGTTTTCATTTTTAAAATGTTTATTTTTTAAAATTTAATTTTTTTATTTAGGTGGTCAATGTTTTATTGTGAAAGAGCTAAACGTTTTCATTAGATTTCATATTTCTCACAAGTGTAATAGTTTTTATTTATTTTTATATTCCATAATTATTATCTTTTTCTCATATTAAATTTTAAAATATTTTTTATAGTGAAATTTTGTTAATTAAAACACTGAATTATTGAAACATTCCATGAATTATGAAATTCTGTCGATAATGGAACATGAATGTGGAATTAAGAATCACGTTCTGTGAAAAAAAATAGAATGTGGGTCATTGTTCACTAGGAAATTTAATAGATTTCTGTAATCATTAAAAATATGAACCATTAGAACATCAGAATTTTAAAAAGTGAAACCCTTGTCATAAATAATTTAATAATGGGTTGATTATGTTATTGGGTGTTACATGAGGATGAAAATATAATAATCGGAATTTTACCATTACCTAGACATTACATGATCACTATTTGATCATTAGAAATAATAATCATGGAACCATTAAAAAAATAATGGAAAATAGTGATATTTTAGTCATTAGAATTGTTAATATATTAATTATAAGTAAATAATAAAATTAATTATTGAAAAAAAATCATTATTTCCAAAAAACATGGAAATTTTTTTAATGTAGAGTGGTTTCATAAAAAATAAATATACAATAACTTAGGTTTATTTTAATAAAAATTAATTTAAATTTGGAATTATAATCAAAAAAATACTCAATATTTTTTTATTTTATTTTTGAACAGTGGGACATATTTTATGAATAAGAAAAAAACAGTTTCTCTTAAACAATGTGTTTTATGATCTCATTTTGATGTAATAATAAGACATTTAAAGGTTGATTTTTTATGAACCATGATTCATTTAAGGAGAAAAATAATTTTTTTAAAATAATAAATTTAAATTTTAAACATATAATAAATGTTTTAATTGAATAAAATATTTTAATCATCAAAAAACTCTTTGTTTATTTATTATGATATTTTTTATGGTAATTATGAATCAATATAATTTATTTTAACCATTCATGTTTGAAAATCCATAAAAATTTACATTAATATCATATAATATGGGGAAAAGCATGTATAGTCATTATAAATTAATTTTTCACATATTTCTTTTCCTTATCTTATATTTACAATATATTAAACAATTAAATGGACTTACTAATAAAAACCTCCTCCAACCCCAATTCCCAAAACACTTTTAAAAACTATTCCATATCCTAATAATTTTCCATATTATCTATTTCAATCCTTCTTGCTACATGAAGTTAAATTTTTATTCTTAGGAAAAGGGAAAAATAACCCATACATCACTAGTGTCTAAATTTGTGAATCCCTTACGAATCCTTTCTAACAATATGTTTATATTCAGGCACAAATGATACAATTCAAAAAATAACTAGAATATGATCTTCTTATATTCAATTTGATGTCCAAATATCTGTGCCTTTGTTCCCCTCAATATATGTACAAAAATTATCTATTAAGATATTTAGAAGAAGTCTAAAGGACCTCACATGATAGAAAATTGACCATGGTTTTGTACTACATCCCAAGAGTGACCTGAAGATAATTATTGACTTTGTTTCCACTCCATTAGTTCAATGTTATATTACACAAATCCAAGAAATCAAAAATGGTGCAAGACTTAGATATAAAATTATCACATTTTCCGTAGTAGGTGAAAACCATGAGAACCCACAAGACATTCTCATCACAAAAAATTCTCACTCCTATCATGATTATTTGATCACATGAACCGAGTGTGCTATGATTGAATCATATTGAAGGTGGCTTTAATGAATCCCTCTTCTCATGGGGATAATTATTGATGAATTTAGAGGTTAATAATCTATGGATCATGATCCTAATCAGCAATGGAGTCCTTTTTTAATACGTTAATAGGGTCCCAATCCCTATAATGAGATATTTAGCTTTAAATTTCAAGTAAACAGTAGAGTTTGTAAATCCATTGCATCATCTTTTATTAATTTCCTTCAAAATAATCCTGTATCACTCCATTGTGAAAATGATGTGTTATTTTAACTCCTTATATTTTTGTTCCACTCCCTATAACAATGAATAAGTGTTGTTTTGAGTATAGTCTTCCCCCAACAACATCTTGATATTAATTCCATGTTGTTTCTAGATACAATTGACCCACTTCATTTTTGAAAATATTTGGGATGTCAATATCCCCACCAGTATTCCAGAATACATGCATTTGGATGCCATTATATTCATTATTATATAAATCACTATCAATATGAATTTCATTGTTATGTATTCACAAGATAAGAATATTTTTTAATAGGGATCTCATGGAACTAACAAATTTCCATACATTCATTATCAATTTTCCATATATACAAAATTATATGGTAAAAATTCACATTGAATATTATAATGTCCATACCTATGAGTCCTTCTTGTATTGAGGATGTTATAGTCTCACCACACCCTGTGGTTCTATGTTTTTATTAACATTGGAATGGATATATTTTCAAGTAAGTGGTAATAACTCAAATATATTTCATATTTGTTTTTATTTTTTTCAATAATTTCTATTTAAAAAAATAATTACTAAACTAATCATTCACTCTATAAATATAATATAAATGTTATCATTTTTCAATAAAATAATTATAAACTATAATAATATTATTTTTATTCTCCAATAACACATCCTTCACCTGGTTTGTTTTACCACTTATAAAGATGATGTAATTTATTTTTTTGTCACAACCTACATGTCTAGTTAGTATAAAAGGTATAATATATAAATATGAAATTTTATTTATGTTAAAATTTTTATATACAATTGAATTCATTGTGAAACAACAATTATCGAAACCATAATATTGAAACAACCATGGAAGGTTTCGGACCAATACGTCCATATGAATATAGGTTACCAGAATTGGAAATTAATAATAAAATATAAGTAAAATGAAAGATAATGAATTTTTTATTTTTATTTTATAATAAATATAAGTTGGTTATAAAAGGGTTTTATGTTCATTGAAGTAAAATGAGACTTAAAGATGTAAAATATTTTTTTCACCCATGTTTCTCAAAAATATAATCCCTATAAATCATGTATATATTTATTTTTAATTATATTATTCAATTTAATTTTTTTAAATTATATGGATTTTTATATCCTTTTTAAATTTTTTATTTTATTATTCTTACATTTTTTATTTCTATGCTAGTAAAGGGTTCTCACTCGATCTTCCAATTATATGAGAATATCTAAAATTTTTTAATCATCTTTCAACATCCTAAAATATATTTCAGACAGTAATTATCATTTTTAGTTTTTATCAAACTCTTTTTCAGATTTACATTCCTATTTTAAAATAAAAAATTTAGGCTTAAGTCATACATTAGAACAGTTATACAGGCTTTCCCTATCATCTTTCTCTCCCATGGGAAATAATTCATTCTTTTTACCCTCTTATTTTTATATAATATATTGTGCCTTAAGTATATCTATTAATGTTTTTCTTTACTCCTTTAAGAGTTCTATATAGTTTCTATATCATCAATATATTGACTATGACATTATATGGAATTGTGTTTTTTTTCTATTTGAAACTATTTCTCATTCATTATTTTTTGTTTAATGATTCATGTATACTATCTGTGGAAATTCTTGAATGGGTTGTATTTTTTATTTTTGTAGGTATTTATTGCCTATTAGTCTATTTAAGCATTGAATTTAATCATATACAACATGAGATTCAATGCATGAGAGATAAAATTCTTAATCCACATCATGATTTTTTTCCCATTGATAATTTTGGGTTTATTGATCACGTTGGTGGTCAATTTTCCCTATATGAAGCTAATTGAATATTTATCAAACATCAAAGTATATTAAGGCCTATGTAACATCCTCTTATATACTTATATAAAAATCATATCATTACTTCAGGATTAATGATATGTTATGATGTAAGAGATTATTTTACTACATCTTTCTATTTCTTCATCGGTTACTCATGTTTCACATGTTGATTTATATATAATAATTTTAACATTTTTTTGATTTTATATTAATAATTTACAAAATATATTTATTTGTTCGATAATAACCGAATGATATAACCCTACATTGTAGTTAGTAAATATTTTATCTCATGGGATACTATTTGTGGGTCATGAGTAGTGAGCCTAGCCGAACTATGATATGTTGTCTTTGAAGTGTGTCTTTGAATATACTTGTGTTGTTTTATTTATATGATTTTAGAATATTTATATCATTTTAACATTTATATTTTCTATTCCTAATTTATATATTATGTTACTCTTATGTGATAATCTGATGATACTCTTTAAGATTTCATCATAACCGTCATACCATTGGTCTCTATATTCCTTTATATTGTTCTTATGATCTGCATCATGTACCTCATTTGTTTTTTTCATTATGTAAAAAATCATATTAATTATTTTCATATGATATGATATTATATCTAACATGATGATATCATGTAATATAACATTGTTCATTACATAAATGTTTTGATTTCATTCCCTTATTCGGTTATTTTTCTCACCCTTTATTTGATGTGTAGTCTTACATGAATCAATATATTAAGGATGGTTTAGTTAAAAAATAAGAGATTTATGATGAAGGATATAAATAAATTATTATTTTTTATAGAGTATAATGGTTTAATATGTACCTGGTTTCCAAATATGCTAATCTTATGATAGAACTGGTTGAGGTACATAGACGATCATGTTTTGTAATAAAATTTGGTATTTTTAGAGCTAGATTTAGAAGTATCAGTCTGTAGGGATCTCAATTTTTATTAAAGTGGAGTTTAGTTATTTTTTGCAATCATAAAAGTAAGTTTAAAACCATAAATTCTAGAGAGTAGTATAATCATATATTGTTTAAATTTCATCTAAATTTATATTTAATTACATCATGAACATATTTCTCCATATTTATAGATTTTCTAAATTAAAATTAGTGTTACTAATATTCATGGATGAATTAGTATATGATATGATAACAAATTTAGAATTTAATAAACTTTGATTGTTATTTAATTCAATAATTATTGTGTTGGTCATCAATTCAGAACCCTATCCAAAAAAGTAATGAACAATAAATTTAATAGATGGGTGAAAATTAAAAAATTCCTCTCATCACTTCAAATAGAATTTATTATATTTATTATCCTAAAATAATATACATATGATCATGATAATTGACTCCCATATTCTATTCAATTGAAAATAGTTTTACAATATATCCAACTCATTATCAACACATAGATATTATTGTGGTTCATGTAAAAATGTAAATCATATTTTTAAATAACAACAGTCCCTACTTACTCAAGATGTGAAGTACTATAATGGACTATATAAAATCTTATGTATGTCACATATAAAAATGACCTTGAAACATTCATTATATCTACAACAGATGGATATATTACAGTATCCTATATCTATTTTATATCAGAAAATAGTAAAAATGTATATATATTTATTGCGATAACCATGTTTAAAACCCTTTAATTCTGATTATATTAGATAGATTAATATATTAAAAATTTCAAAGAGGTTTTTAAAAGCATTACGTTTAAAATTGAAATAGTCATGAAATGTCTATTTTTACTAATTTATATTTAAATAAAATTATATTTATTTGATATAATCAAAATATGTAGTAAAATTTGAAAGGGATATGAAATATTGTGTGTCTTCATAGACTAGATCGGATACACCTTGGAGTGAAAAAATAGCAAGGATGGAATAAGAGGACATTTTGATCTTTATTTTCAATACATGTATAAAACTATATTAAATTATTTATGGCTGAGTAAAAATTGAGAAGAAATAATTTCTTTAAGGGGGAATTTTGAAACAAACGTGATTTTAATTTTATACATTTCATTTTAATTTTTCTCATAAGATATGGTTTCTGCTGATTAATTTTCATTTCATTTTTTTAATGAAACTAATTATAAATGAATTACATAGATAAATAAATCAATGTGATATTTTAAAAAAGAATTATTAATTTTATAATGAAATGTATTAATAAAATATATACAGTCATCATATCCAATTACAAATAAAAACGTTTAAATAATAAAATTTAATATATGAATAAAAAGCAGATGCAAGATGAATCCGTACACATTGAATGAGTCCATCCAAAGGCTGCAGCAGCATCCACATTCTATAGACTAGAAGTAATGAATGAATAGAAATATAGGGATTATTAAATATCATAATCCATGATGTCTTACTGATAGTTCCATTATATTAAAAACTATAATATCCCATTGTAGTGAAAACACCATTCAAATTTAGGGTCTAAACAAGAGTATCACAATCAATGTACTCTTATCTACTAAATTCCATATTGTGCTGGGGGTAGCATCTCATGAATACTAGTGTGTTTGGAATATCTTAAATGGTGAAATTTTTAACAGAGTGATGAATATAAACCTCATAATTTATTACCCTTGAAATCCATAGAGTGTCCCAACAATTCCTCAAGGACTTCTTGCAGACCATCCACATTGAGCATAACATTATATAATGATGGGAATTATTAAAATATGGAAGAACTGAAGAAGGAAAATACAAAAAATATCAATTTCTCAATATTCAAAATTTTATTGGTAGAATGAAACTATAAATAAGGGTAGTTATAAGAAAAGAGGAACGAGGTGAATGATTTGATCAAGGTATCATTGAAAATCCTGAGATATTTTATTCCCATATATCCCATATCAACAGGTCTTAAACAAATATTCCAAGAAACTATTATCAAAATCATTTCATGAATTCACCCAATCCAAGTGAAGTTACGCATCATGATCTTAAACTCCTTAAATAGCATAATATGGAATCATTAAAAAAATATGCAATGAAAAACAATTATGTTCTCACCTAACTGACCATAAATTTATACCTTCTTCTGACAAGGTATTTCCATTCCATGTGTCCATTTTATTGAAAAAGTTTTAGTAGATACTCTCCAAATAAAATCTTATCAAAATATCATAGAAATGTGGAACCCTATGATATGTAAATTAGATGGACCCTCACCTAACACAAAGATCCCTCACCAAATTGTTTTTTGTAAATAGTGTCTCTCTATCCCCATAAACTATAGTGGAATTTTTCCAACTGATAACATGACCATAAACATCCTTATAATTTTCTATGATGATATTGGTATAAGATATAATAGATTTATCAGATTTCCCAAAACTGAAGAATATCTTCAGTATATAAAATATTTGAAGGTGGAATGAATACTCTTCTAAACAACATCTACATAAAAATTCCATCCAGAAAAAATATCATTAAGGGAAAAAACTATGTATCCATCTTCAATAGAAACGAGATGCCAAGATTATTGATCTATTTCCATTGCACCTACATTTTGTTTGAAGAAACACCTTAGGGTCCCATTCACAACAATTCAGAGCATTGAACTCTTGAGGATGTAACTGAGAATGTTAAATTTTTTTGAAGAAAACCTACAAATTCTCCTAATTCAAAAGATAAGTTTCAACATTATTATGTCAAACTCCATAAGGATATCAATTTTCAATGCCATATTACCATACTTCACCATTTCCATCTTGATATTGTAAGATTATTATTTTTTATGATTAAAATTTTAAACGCTCATACAAAGGACAAAACAAAAGGGATTTGAGGTAATAAATATCTTGGAAACATCACCCATTCTGTAAGTCATGATATTACTAATGACTTGTTGGAACTGAATTCCCAATAGAACCAGATATAAATAATTTTATTCTTAGAGAATTATCTTTTTTAGATCAATTTATTAAATTTATATTTTACACCATAATTCAAAGATTCATGTTTAATAACTTTTCACCCAATATTTATTACCTCAAATTGCACAATGTCCTAGCTGTACATAAATAATTTATTAGTAATACCATCACATCCATCGACACTATAAATATTGAGAGAGAAAATGGATTACATTATTTCATTATCATTAGGGATCTCAATAAGAATCTTATTCAATTGGTCATAAATGGTAGGAATAATATCATTTATCATATTTTGAGTGGTTTCATCTCCTTTCTCCCCCTAAAAGACATCAAAATATTTGTATTCATTAGTGTAAATTTCATTTTCATAACTATATACTGTATCTTTTTATATTTAGGGTAGTTAGGCCTCTTCTGTCTTTCTTCTCTCTATAAATGAAATGAAATAGCTTTGTGTTAATATCCCTTTCGTTATGTAACCTAGAAATAAATTTTTTTCAAGAATGATTGTCCTTCTGAGAAATAATATCATCATGTATGGATAATTCTTGCATCTCCACCCAAGTGTTCATAACATGGATCTGAGTAATTTCCTTACAATGAGATATGTGATTATTAGTCTCTTTGATATAGAACTAAACCATAGAAAAAAACATTTGATCTATTATTTGAGACCATATTTAACAAATTATAGTTTAGTAGCTATATTTTGTAAAGGACATCCATAACAATCGATCATCCAATCATCAATAATAATTTTCCTACATCCATAAAAAACAGGATAACCATTGTTTAACATGAAATTTATAGGGTATGAACTTACATTAATGAGAAAAATATCAACAATCAAAGGATTTATGATCATAATATAGTCTCGACATTGTGAGACCAAAAATAACAATAACATCATTACTGTCATCAACTTGTATAAAAAATTTCCAATTTGATGTGATTCCTCCCATTATGGGATAATTTAACCATATGAAATCTGATCCTTCAATAAGAACCATAGATAAAATGTATTTATCAATACAAGAAAAGAACTCAGAGGAAGATGGTCTATGAAAACTAACTACGGTTTTTTCTTTAGGTGTTATCATCGTATTGAAATCCCCCACTAAGATATAACTTTGACATATATTAATAGAGGTTCATTTCATAATTTTACAATGATATCTTTTTATTGTACACAAATTAAAAGCATACACAACGTTCAAATAACATTTATCACCATTCAGTCTAATAGAAATAGTAATAGACTACAGATAAATACTGTAAGAGTTAAGAATAATTCTATCATGATTCAGAATCCAATTAGACTCAATATCACAATCATTATAATTATGAGAAAACAAGGAATAATGTAAGGAATTCCATTTAAATACCATTCAACTATCAAGTAACATTCTTGGTTCAGCATGACTAATAAGCATTGGGTTTTTTGTCAAAATAAAATGTATAAGGGCTATGAATGTTGGAGAGTTCCCAGTCCCTTGACAATTCCAAAAATAGTCCCATAATTTATTAAGGGATCCAAACAATATTTTAGGCCCACCAATATTCTAATTCTTAATTTGATAAGTTATTAGTATATCATTTTTCCTTGTTCCCTTATCTACATCACATTCAATATTACACCCACCCTCAATAGAAGTCTCATCATTCTGATCTTGGTTAGATGAGAATTATTCCTCATCACATTTTCCCAAGAAAAATCACATAAATGGGATTAATTATTAAATTAATGGATAGTTTATTTATTTAAGATGTTGGGTATATATCTTCATGTATTTTTAGAAGACATAACCTGTAAGAAATGACATTTTTTCTGATCAAATTGAGAAGTAGAATAGAAACTCTAACTCAATATTACTCCCTTTTCATCATCAGATTCCATTATAATTCTTGTTAAATTAGAGGATTTTTCATAAACCTTTAAAGATGAGGGTAAATGACATCCCCATGACCATGATAAGAAGAAATAAAATCAGAATCTTTAATAACATATTACTTAAATAAAAGGGAACTACCTTAATGGATTGCCCCAAAATAATCCAAGATGAAACATTCAAAATACTTATAATTGGAATCAACATTTTTTACCTAATGAAAAATAAATCACTAGATTATATAAATAATTATGAGGTGTGATGATACTATTATAATCATAAATATTTTATCACTTAACCAAAGGATATGATGCGTTGTTGATAAGGAAAATTATTGAAACATATTAAATATCATGTTTGATTGAAGCAACAACATCATTAACACCATCATTAAACTCCTTGACCAATGGGGGATAAGTATTCCATATAGTTTATTTAGTTAAATCATTCAATGTGATATACTCTATTGGACTAGTAATCACCTCACTAAATTGGCCATGAAATTGATCAGGGGTTTTTTAAAATGTGTCCATATCATTCCCTTTGTTTCAATTAGATATATCATAACCATTTATATATTCTAATAATATAATCATTTTATAATGGAAATATAATTGTGGTTTATAATGCTTAATAGTATTTTTGTATGACATGATTTAATTTAAAACGGTCAAAAATAACTAATGTAGCATATGGGTTGTCTATAATTTAATTTCCAAATAAGTAATGTACTTATTGAAAATGGGATTTCATTAATAAATGTTTTGGTTGTTACATTATTCCCATATTCAGAAATTTCTCCCTTGTAATTTTATTAGTACACTAAAATAGATGATGGTACATTTATTTCAACATATCTTCTGGTTCCCACGTTTCTTCCTCAAACATGTTGTTATGCCTCAACAATTTGGACATGTGAGGTGTCTTATTTCATATATTTATGTATCAATTAAATAAGATATTCTTTGTATGCTCCTTGTATATAGGATCTTTCTCCAATTTTACCACCTTTGGATTCATTACATGTGATGGTTCGTGTATTTACTTATTCATGTGGGATATATGTAACATATAATGTAATTGAGATAGGTTATGTTGGAGTAAAAACCAATCAGCTACTGCTCTGATGTGATCAAGGAAATTGAAGGGTCCAGTGTATCTTTGATTATTCTTTCGCTTCTCCCTAAACGTCATGATGTTATTCCAAATTCATACATGCTGGATTACTTTATATCTAATGTCAAACTCCGTGTATTTTATGGTTGGGTGTATATATTTTCTATCAAAATTTTATGGATTACATATGATTCTAAAGGGTTTGAACCTTCTCCATAATTGCTTTGATAATATCAGGTCTAATCATCTTTTTCACAACATCATCCCATCATGTGGGAGTCTGAAACCTCTCCCCATATAGAGCCTCATAAGGATCCATTTTAAAGCTATTATGGAAACTATTGTTATATTATAACTTCATTAGGGAATATTATTTATCCCAACAACCTTTGAAATCTATTGATGATGATATCATCATATCCTCTAGAGGTTTAATGATTCTACTGAACTAACCATCACTATCAGGATTATATATAGTACTAAAACTTAGATCTATATCCAACAGTTGCTGAAGGATTCTCTAGAACCTCATGGTAAACCATAGATCATGAATAAACAAAATAGAGTGAGGAACATAATGTATTCTTACCCCTTCCATTATGTATATCATGGTGAGTTGTCCAAGGGAGAAATCATCCTTGGTAAAAAAGGAATACATTTACATGCTAACGATATTGAATAAAACTCAAATTTAGTTATATTATTTATGGTTTCTAGGGATTCCTATGATGAAATACATGGTTATTTTTTCCCATTTTAATACTTTTATGATAAATTTCTATTTCTATGCCTTTTAATTATTTCAATCAACCAGAAATTGTTGGCATACCATAAAGTGTGATATAAATTCTAATGTATCCCTCTTCTTGTTATCCCATCAGTAAAATTTCCCCAAAAGTATATACATATTAGTTATTCCTTGATTAATAGAGATGAATTATTCATTTAGAGAATCTGTTAGATCCTTATTCAGAAATGCTTTTTATGGGACATGTATATAGGTCCAATCCATGTAACTCCATATTTAGCAATGTTAATCTATATAACATTTTCTACCCCTCTCTATATCACGTCATTATCCTTTTGAGTTTCCTTGATTGTATCAGTAATATATATTTTATAATTAATTTGTTAAAGGTAGTATATAGATCCTTTTAACAGTACATTTCCCATCCTTTGTATGTCTAGGATGATTGAATCCCTTATAATTTGTTACATGGATAGAGTTTCATGATCCTTTATACTCAATGTATCATCCTCCTTTTCACATTCCCATGATTATAATAGAGTGAACAATCATTATCCGTGATTAGATCAAACCAGATTCATTTCTTTATATTCATATCCTTTTTATTAATATATATTTGATGATTTTATTATCTGTATATATATCTCACTTCTAATGATAGATATAATGTCTCCAAATCATCAGTGTAAATATCACTACATCATATTTTTTTAACATTTGACTGGTATTTATTCTCATGTGGGGATGTTTAGGCCTGAAATGTTTCATTATTTATGAGTATAATATCCAATAATTTTTTTTGATTGTTTACTACAGATTCTAAATAATATCCTATCGATGGGTAATGTGGGATAATGTCTATTGGTTATCATATCTCACATATCATTAAATACTTCTTTTCGTTCATCATTCCATAAAAACATAACTCTCTTATGAGTTACTTTAGTTTTCGGTATTGATACTCATGAGAATTTTCTTATAAATTTATGGTAGTACCTAGATAATAATATGAAATATGGATTCTCATTATATAGTTTTTTCTTGGTCTTTTATAAAATGCATCTATATTGGAAGGATCCACACATATTCAGTTTTTTTATTACATTCCCTATGAATTATACTTTCAATATCAAATAATCACTTTTACTTTACATTACATACATATTTTATTTCAAGATGTTCTTCAGTAGAACATCAAAAAGCTCCCCATGATCTTTATTGGTTATAGAGTATATAAGAATATCATCAATAAATAAGACTAGAAACATGTTGAATAATCCCGTAAATAATCTCGTATTTTATTCTACTGATATACATATAAAATTGATTGGTCCTAATAGAATCCCAATGAACTCATAGTTCCCATTCCATTTATAATTTTATTAAGGATATCCTCCTTCACAACTAGTTGATAATATCCTTACCAACGATCCAGATTAGAGAAGTACCGGTATCCAAATAGCTGATCAAAGATGTCATAAATCAATGGAACATGATACTTATTATATACCATGATATTTTTGTGTTTGTCATAACCATATTAGAGGCACATTGATTCATCCTTCTTCATGGTGAATAGAACCGATGTACACATGATGAATCAGTTGGGCATATAAACCTTTGTCCTATTCTCTTGTATTTGATTCTTCAGAGCCTCAAGTATAACAATGGAAATTATATATATACTCTGGGATATTATAAATGATCTAGGTATATGTTCAATAATTTACTCAACCACCCAACAGGGAAGAAGACCATGCCATTATTATAGAAACATATCTCTGAATTATTATACAATGGTCATTCCATAAGGGAAGACATTTTCCTTAGTATCAATATTTTGTGATATATATTCTTTCTCATATAGAAACAATATCAATTCTTTAGATGATGATACTAAATTATATTCCCCCCCTTCTTTTACTTCTATAGAATCAGAGGGTGATTTAGATCTTTTAGAAGTTTATGTTAGATCTCTAAATGGATTTCAATACAATCGTAGAATATCATTGACTTTTGCTAAAGGTTGTATCATATTGTTTTCTAGGAAATTCATCGCAAAAATTTTGATAGGGGATCAGTTATATAATTTGAATATAATACTTTCTCCATTTTCATTTTTTATTGATCATCTACTTAAATGTTTTTTGTGGTATTTGAATAATTATACTAAACATTTGTGATTTGAAAGAATGTATAGAATAAAAATACAATAGTAAATTCATTTTAATTGAATGAATAAATAACATATATATCACAATATCTTCATTATCATCCAGCTTAGTAGTTTTGATGGTATAATATTAGCCTTTCACTCTAGGCCTTTGTGGTAGTTTTCGTGGGTTTTTGTCAAAAACCCTTGTTTTAGTCTATTAATGCACCAAGTGTCCTTGTTCTGTGAATTTGAAACATTGATTAATATGTTGAAGATTTACTGGAGAATTCATTTCTTCCATTATATTAGTGGGATTCTCCTATAGAATATTGAAAGCTATGTTACCTTTTCTATTTACTTAATGTTTTTTATCCCTTTTAAGAAATTATTTGGAGGCTTCATCCTACACTTCTTGTAAGTGGGATGTAGAAATTTACACCCCCATGAGTATTTGCCATCACACCTCCAGAATTAAAATCCATTCCACACTTCATATCTCTGGACCCTTGAGACCCTTTAGACTCACTATCCATGATATTGACATTGAGGTAATATTGTAAAACTTCCTTAAATCTATCGAAGTCTTAAATCTTTAATGTGTTTCATTGACTTGAAATTTTCCCACCAAACATGCAATAAACTATACCATCAAAAGAAATATAAAAGTTAGAGTTTTATAATGAATTTATGGTGATGTTTTCCTCATTTTTTCTAATGAATGTGTAACCATTTTTCATGAAGGCAAGGTAGCACCTCTCCTTTTTAATTTCGGGAGTGTAAGGGAAATATTTAACATAAAAATATAGAATTTTTTCCAATTCAATACTTAAATATCATCCTTGGGCATGGTTTTTTTTATCAGTGTCTAGTATTGATCAAATTCTCCTTCCATATGATAATAATCATGAATACCCATATTATTCTCAAAGTATTTAAGGAAATAGAAGATCATTTCAATATTGTTTTCCATTGTTCTATGATTAAGGGATCAAAATAACCACTTAAATAGAGTTGACTTTAGCAGATAATGTTCTCAATTTCACCGTGATCATTCTTAGAGGGATGTGGTTTTACTCCCTAATTCCAATTTCTATTCAAAATTTTAGTTATTTTATAAATTATTTCCATAATTTTCTGAAATTATAATCCCAGTAGGTTGGGAATCCCTTTTTGGAAGTCCAAATATATCATAGGACATTGATTGTTTATTAGGTTCCCCCTATTTCTAGCCATTGAATAAAATAAAAAAAATATTTGGGCTAAATTTTCTAAACTAAGAAAACCATAAATGGTAAACCACAAAAATTAATGTGATAACTCAAAAATTAAATATATTCCATAAACTAATACTTTCTAGGATTCATTCTATAATATCCATGATTTATTTCCAATCAAAATTTCATATGGAAATTTTACCCCTTTAATAATTCATTGTAATGAGATTATGAATTTACCAAAGCACATCCCCCATAATGATAAATATATGTGTGAACTAGGGACTCTTTGTCATACAAGAGCAAATTATCATGAGTAGATCAATTTTCCCATTTTATGGTTATTAACCTTAGATAGAAGTGTGCTATATCCATATTCACTTATAGTATAAAGACAAGGATTATTTTCATGGAATACATTTATTTTACAATATAACTATGTTAATGGATTATTTACTATGTTTTTATTTGTCCCTGAATTTCAATATAGTTTTATAATCTTTAACCATAAAAATAGATAGACATTACTCTATTTCAAACTATAGTAACCCTTATCTTCCAAAATCATTATTTCGTGATTTATTATAAAAATATACACATAATAAAATCATATAAGATCTTTATTACTATATAAATTGGGTTATTATGTTTATATAACAAAAAATTGAAATAGAAATAAAAATACCTAAACTACAAATCCATACGATTACATTAAATTTTTTCGATCCACCAAAACCACATGGGATATCCTCAGAGCATCCAAAATAAATTTTTGTGATATAAATCCAAATAAGGGAATAATAAATTAATAATAGGATAGAAGTAAAAAATTTTATTCAATAGATATTTCAAGGTAACCTAAGAGTAGTGATAATCATAATCTAGAACTTTAAAGAATGAAATTAGGTGATAACACCAAGGCCAAATGGGATTTTAGAAACAACATAAAACATTAAATAATATTCACAAGTCATGGAAAAAAACCCTGAAATACTATCATAGTGAGCTTATGATAACATACCATTTCCCAAACATTGAATATCATTAGATAAAAACATTACCCAATGCATTAGAGGGCTATATAAATATTGACACAATTGTTGTATTCATATCAAATATAAACATATATGTAACACATAGATCCTAAAACATTTGTATTAATTTAGTCACATTTAATCCAATGATAATGGAGTATGGTTTATATACATTGAAGGTACACATAAATTAATTATATGTACAATTAGGTGAAACTCCTTGACTAAAATGGGGATGGTTATTCACATCAAAAAAAATTATAATGAAAAAAAGAAAGAAGAATTTTGAAAGCATAATGTGGGTAAATAAAGATTCACAAAATGGTTTTTAGAGAGTTAAATGGATCTATAATAACATGAAAATAAAATTTATAGAAGGAGGGATGTGTAAAAACGTACCCCAATATAAATATTTTGGGTAAAAATGCAAAATATAAACAAAGTTATTGAATAAAGAGGAGAAGTAGTGGATTTATTACCTTGAGAGGGTGTTTCTATTATATTGGGCTCAACCTTTTAAAAGATTGGTAACACCTTGAAAGGGATATATTGATGGATGAAAAGTGTAAATTTGTACTCTATGTGTTTTCATTAAAGATTGATGGGATGCTGGGTGGATTTTTATAGCAAAAGAGAGGTTTAATTATTTTCTATACATAGGATTTCAACTTGAAAAATAAGTTTTTCAAACAAAAAACTATAAAATTGATTTTTTTCATGGATTCTACAAACAAGGTGTTTATTGTGTTATTTCTTAATGATATTAACCCACATCCTTAAAATAATAACCTCAATTATGTTGAATAATGTCATGATTATTATAAATTGAAATTAAAAATTTAAAAATATAATATATGTTTTGGAGGATTCATTATTGGTTTATGTAATTAATAAAATAACATCATAAACACACAATTATAAATTGGAAAACTAATTTTGGTTGTTTATAATAATTATATTATTTTATTACATTAATTTTGGGATTCTTTCATGTCATAATACACACGTATAACTATACAATGCTTATTTTTTAAAGAAACTTTTGACAGTCCAAGAAAAGTATGAAGACTTTACCACTGGATAACTTCCATGTATTGATTTCTAAAATAATATTTATTTTATCTAAAATAATTATATAAATTTATTAATATTAATATTTAAATGTAAATCCATATTTATTGAAAATATATATATTTTTTGACAATTGGATTTTAATGACCCTTATAAAAAATTACTTTTGACTTCATAAAATTATATATAAATTTTTATTTAATTAATATTTTATGATAATAATATTTATTAAAATATCATTTATTTAAAAAAATTATTAAAATCATTAAAAATAGCTTCTTGATTGAAACTATATATTTCCCAAAATTTAATTTGTGGTTTATCATAAGAAAATAATTTTTTTATAAATTATATTGTTTGATAATGAAAAATTAATAATAAAAGATAAAAATGATCATTAATTTATTAAAAAATATTCAAATTTCATACTGTTTGGGTGAATATACACAACCCTTTAATACATCAGTGAATTTTCTAAGGTTAATGTGAATGATGGTGAATTCATTTGGGTGTGTTGCCGAACATGGTTTGGTTCATGATCTCAATGACCTTGATCTTCTCTCTCAAATGGTTTCACTCATTCATTAGTTTTTGAAACCCAAGGGAAAGGATTAGTGATTCTATCTCTATTAGAAGCTATGATAAATGGGATTCAAAGTGTACAATTCTACAAGTTGAAGACATCACTTCTTTTTTCTATTTCAATTGGGTTTATCGTAAACCTGTATATATAATAATGGTATGATCATTATACATCGACTATACTATCAACCATTTTTATGCATAATGGTATTTTAAATCCGATATTACATTTTTTATAATGGTCCAAAATAACAAAATTAGTGCATGTGTTTATTTAATTTCATTTTGTAATAATGAATATACTCATTCAAAAAGTGAATTACATTTATTAATGTTTTTTCAATACACATATCATTCTTGTGTGTATGACGGTTCATTCTAGGATGCTTATTCATTAGTACCAATCATTTCCCATAGAATTTGTCTTTCTACATGTAGAATATCCATATTGGTTATACAATCACATTCTAATAATGCCATGAATATGACCCATGACCAATCTTAGTAATATGACTCTAAAATACTATAACTTAGGTCCTAGTTATATAGACTTAAACTACATGAAATTTTTTCTTTATCACATGGTCATAATCTACATGAAATATAATACACCCCACAAACAATGGTAATATATAGAGTATTCCTTATCCTACGATGTAATAATATTTAATTTTGATCTTAACCACAAAACTAGAAACACTATTGTATATCACACTTCCCATATCAATGTAAACTGTATGAAATTACCTATTATATAATTTAAAACAGGTAGGCTGTTTGGTCAAGTATGAGTCATAAGTCCTCTGTTCATGTATTTAATCTCAAAATTATTCCATCCTAGTTAGCTTAAAATTAAATACCTCATTTATCACGGAATATTTTCATGACCTTTTAAAATGGATATAAATTATGTATTTAAAATATATGGATTTTGAGTCCCTTAATATATAAAAATAAAAATCCTTCTAGATTTTCAATATTAAAGTTACTATTAAATAATATACTAACATAAGAGAAAGGTGGGGAGTGGTGAATTAGTGATAAAATATTTGACAAAAAAATATTTTTTATTTGTACCCATTTGATATTCAAACCTTTTCCTCTATTCATAGATATGGATATATATATTCTCCCTTAACACTAACAACCACATGAAATTGAGAAAATAAATAGGAGAAACTAACATGTAATTTTTTTGACATGGTTCAACCCCAATGTGTTAATATACTCATTGTTGTGTTCTTGTTGACTCTGAGAAATAAATTTTTCAATAGTTTGTAAACTTTGTATCAAATGAGTGAGAATTTATATTCCAACACTAAAAACATACAATATTTATTGGAGTTTACCATTATTTTACGAAATATTATCATAGTATAGTGTCTATCACTCGATAACCATTTAGTCTCCCAACAGATATATATATAATTATACTAGATCACTATAGTCTCAAATTATCATGAAAGATACTTTGCTGAAAAATATACTATATATGATTTATATTTCACTACATAAACAATAAGATAAATTATTCTCATGAAAAAGTATTAATCTAATAATAAATAAAGATATTCAATTTCTTGCGCACCAGTCTTTGTTTGCTCAGCCCAATAACCAAATGATAAAAAAAATATATAGTATTAAACTACCTAATATGTTTTCCTCAATTTACTTATTCTCTAGGATCTGTTAGAAATCAAAAATAGTTTTGAACTTTCTCAACACATTTATTCTCTCTTATGAATAATCTTCTATGATATAGAGATATCGTAGAGATTCTTATTATTCATTTTTTTTATTCCATGGCACAAATGATATACTCTTCATATTAAAATTAGATCTTAATTCTTTGTTATATAGATTTCTATCAAGGAATAATATATTAGGTTTTCAAAAATTATCTCACTTATATACTAATCAAACAAAATCATCGAATATAGTATTGTCACTCACCTAAAAAATATCTCTATACTCTTATACCTTTTACTATCAAACCATATAACTATAATTTCAATATTATAATATACAAAACTCATAAAATCCCAGAAATATAACCCTCTCATTTAAGATGGTCAATAATATAATGGATATATCATCTACCTCTTTGTTCACATTTAATCTCAGTCAAATATATCTTCATTTAATCTTCATAAATACTCAATATTATCATTCTGCAAATCAGACAGAAAAATATCATGAATTAAATACAAGGTGGAATAAAAGTTTTGATGCACAAATCTTGACAATAAAACATATCCTTCATATCATTAGTGACCTAACAACATTGACATGATAAAATACTTACATCGTGTAATATCATATCATGGAGTGAAAAACTTTATGTCCCAATCAATAACTTATAGTGGTGTGCCTTTATCATCATGACATGAGCTCAACCTTATTATTATTTTTTTCATTTTTGGTTTTGGTATGAAAATATTATTTATTGTGTAAAGATAATCCTTTAAAACACTCAAAATTATTCCAAATATTCAATTAAATCATTTGTATTTTTGATTCATTCTCGATAAACTCCATCATCATCTGACATAACATTCAAATATATCATTCAAAACACCAACAAATTCTTAATCATTTCAAATATAGTATAACATACATAAGAAATGTAATTTCTTAGATATCATAATAAAGTTACCAATTTTTTTCAAATTCTTATTGGGAAATCCATATGTAAGGTATTTTTACTCTTATGTATTATATAGCTTTTTCTACTCTACATATTTTATACATCTGAAGAATCTTTCCTATCATCTATTAATTATTGTGTATTACAAAACAAAATCCATTTTACAAATTGATTAAGTATATAAAATATATCAAAACATATCAACATCCATTATATATCACAATGAAAACATTGGGAGTTTGTGGAAAGAGGTTAGAGATCATCCTCTGAGTCCCAAATATCAGAAAATATATTAACAATTCTCAACTTCCATTATGAAGACTTTCAATTTTGGATCAATAGTGGAAAACACTGCATTATTTTTTAAAATTGAATTTTTATTAAAATAATTATTTTTAAAATTAAATTAACTTAAATGTCAAAATAGATACATAATAGCTAACTTAATCCAATGTGATTCATTAGTGTTTTTTTATAATATGATTGGATATATATAATTTTATTGAATTTTTTAATGTCTTTTACGCACCTTCTAGGCAGATCTACAAATCTACATAAAACGTAATTTTACTACTTATGTGAATTGAATTTAAAAAATTTGAGAGACACGGTTGGAATTAGTATTTAAAATGTCATTCAATATGATGAAAATATTTTTTTTGGTGAATAGTAACTTTTGAATTTTATTTACCTCAGTTAATAGTCAATTTAGAAATTAAAGGAAAATTAAATGTTATAATTAACCCAACACGTGTCTTAATTCCATTGGATAAGGGTTTTTGAACAAAGATAAACCATAGGAAAAAATATTATTATTTTTTACCCACATTAATTAGATTAGGACATTTATTATATTTTATTTAAAGAAGAGTTAAACGTTTTAAATGCAATGTTTAATTAATAAAAAAATTTTAATATAGGGTTAAACATAAGATAAATTAGACTATAAATATTAATTATAAAGATAATAAGATTTCATAAATCATGGTATTTTATTTATAATTTATAAACATTAAATAATTATATTTATTCATGACACAATAATGATGAAGTAATTACCTTATTAACGAAAGATAAAAATAATTGTTCTTATAAATAATAAAATAAATGTAAATTGGAACTTTTGATTCCATCCACGATTTATCGTGGTGAATATGACATGTTAGGGTTTATTAAATGTATTTTTTTGAAGTAATAATGTTTTTATGAGATTCCAAAAAACCAAATACTATGTAATGTCAAAATTGACATAATTGACAATTTAAAACAAATACAATTTATTTAATTGATATAATTTCCTAAAAATCTATGATTTTGACAAAGTAAATAGATAATGTTATATATGTAATTAATGAAACACATTTGGATATTTTATAATTCTATAGTATATTTAATATCCATATAATATAAATAAACAAGGAGACATTGGAAAGGTTAAACTATTTATCCAAGAGTTAAATGTAAAAGATATGGATAATATTGTGAACTAAACATGTCTAAAACCTATTGGTTGATATTATAAAGTCCCATAACAACCTTATCATTGAAATAAATTCATTTTGATATATTAGAAACTGAAAATTACTTTATAATAAATTATTATTTCAAGGTCTTCCTAAAGTGCCTCTCACATCTCATATAAAAGGGTACAACCCCTTCTCTTAAATTCATATCTGAAAAACAATTTGGATCGGCCAAAACCTACTCAAAATATCCTCCCAACAGCCCTCAATTATATATATAAGAATTAAATTGAACCTAAATCCATCCTATTGTGCCCTTTTGTTCAAATCATGAAGAAGCACCCGAAGAAGAGGTAATTATTTCATCTTCTCTTTCAAAATTCTTTTCTTCTTCCAAATCCACTTTCATTGTTGTTTCTATACCAAAATATTAACTCCAGTAAATTCTACATATTTTTATTTAATTATATATATGCTACCACCATAATCATTATTATATCCATCATGTGAATGGAAAAGTCATCATACGTGCATACATACGACTTATTGTCTCCATGTCATGGTATAGTATTTTATTCAGCACTTTATTATTTATATGGGTATAGTAATGATGTATAATATTTATAAATAATAAATATAACATGTTAGTTATTCTATATATATAATATACCATCCAATCACATACTATTTCACTATCAATAGAATGATATTGTTTCACGTGCGTACGTATGACTTACCATCTCGACGACACGATAAGAATTCATCCCCGATCATAACCATTCAAGAATAATTTTCATTTGATGATTAAAAGATAATTTTTAAGAACTTAATATCATTCTAGATATGAATAAAATATATCCTATCCATTAAAAATAGTACTTATGTAATGAATCATATAAAAGAAAAAGAATTAGTTTACAACTGAAATATTGATACTACTGTAATGTTATTAACAATGCAGTATTAGAGGATCATATATTATATAATATTTATTTATGTGGTTCTTTTATAATTTAATCACAATGATTTAACTATTAAATAGGTTTTTAATGTACCCTTTACTATAGAAAAGTACAAGGAAACGGTAAAATTTACAATGTATTCATTATCCGAGGTTGT
The DNA here is from genome assembly GCA_963277665.1 of Viscum album. Taxonomy (NCBI): domain Eukaryota; kingdom Viridiplantae; phylum Streptophyta; class Magnoliopsida; order Santalales; family Viscaceae; genus Viscum; species Viscum album. The sequence goes on along the minus strand of OY728120.1, from coordinate 692,930,313 downwards.
TTATACCAAAGTATCTACTAGGACTTCATTATCATCTACATATGTGTTTCCAAAAAAATGTATTTTTTAAAAATTTTACTATTTACCTATATTATGGGTTAAAGTCATTTATACCTTTATATTTCTTTTTATCAAATTTATTTAATGGATTTATTCTATCATTTTCCAAATAATCTACTTTATGACCTTTTCTAAAAAATAATTAAAAAATGTTTTTTTAACTTATACGGCGGGTGGGGATTTATTGCACCATTAAAAAACCATCAAATATTCACTTAAAATATTATATAAATAATTTCCAAATAAATTATTTCTTTTATAATTATGAGACTTTTAAGTGATTTCAATGTTGAAAGAGATATTTCTCTCAAATAATATTTGTATTAATTTCATCAATGTGAACATATATTGTTGGATTTTTTTTAATTGATGTTGATTTATTTTGATACAGTATTCCTTATTTTATTGATAGTTTTATGATATGTTTGATTGTTGATGTTCTATTTTTGTGTCATTCAGAGTTTTTGATTAATGTATTAACTTTTTTTATTGTTAGTTTAATATAAATGTTTATGTTATATTTCACCCTTTTCATATGAAGAATGCATTGGTCATAGTATGTCACGAGAGAGGCCTACTATATCCTCACTATACATCAATAGGTCTCATGATACAAACTAGTGTCTTGGTACAAAGCCTTGAAAAAATTTATATTTAGGGTCTTGTCCCGAGGCCTTGACTTTGTGGTTAAGATCTCTAACATTATGCACTGCATCATTGTGTGATTAGCTATTGTTATTACATGTGATTATTAGACAAGTAGAATATCCATGTGTGTATGTAAGTTTATTTATATGATTTTTTTCATTTCATATTATGGTGATGTTTAGTTTTAAAATTATTTTGTTTGAATCTTATACATTGGCTTAAATCTTTATGCATATTTCTGATAATTTTCTCTATATTGTTATCCTTACTGAGAATCTGATCTCAACTCTTTCATATGGTTTATTTTTTTCTATGATGTGATGTTGAATATTATATTAAACCTACAGGTTTAGGCTAAGGGATATGAGTGTGTTCATAGGAGAGACCATTTTTCATTTTCATATCATAGTGTAATGTAAAACTAGTGTGTATATCTAGTACTTCCAATGCTACTAAAATGATCTGTCATTTAGACATGGAATCTTGTTATCATGCATATTTTATGTCATAATGCACCTACTCTGGTTAAATATGGTTGGGGGGTTATAGTAGTTATCAGAGAAAGTTTACTACCAACCTTGGAAACTAAATTTATATAATCATAGATTAGAGAACACTGCCCTAAGATAGAAATTGGTTGTTTTTATAGAAGAACATCCCAAAATTATGGTAATATTGATATTTTGTGTGTTTTACAGGAAATACGTCCCAGAAAGGGTACTAAAATTGGATGTGGTTCTGTAATAGATATACCATGGAGTGAAAACTCTAACAAGGAGTTCCAGGCTTGACCCAGGGTGTCCTGGTACACGACAATGGGCCTTACTACGCGCTTGGATTAAAACTCTTGGGGATATTCTTAGGATAATTCACATTTTTATTATAAACCAATATGAAGGATTTATGAGTAAATATATCCCCAAAGAAATTTTTTTTATGATTATGGATTATATGCATAAACTATTATATTTATGTCATGTATTTTAAATTTTTGGAATTATACAATGTTATTAATAAACTAACCTAGTTTATTCCATTTTTTAAAAATGGATCGTAGTAGAACTAATGGAAACTATATCAACACATTTTATCTATGTAAGGATTTCGTTCATAATAAAGATAATTATATTGGATCTGGTGAAACAACTACTGCTAAAAAGCGTATAACCATACTAGAACAACTCACTCAGGTTATGAATAATAACCTTACTTGTATGGAGAAAACTTATCCACAATGTAGGTGATCAATGTTAGGCCACCTCAAGAGGCAGAAACCAAAAAACATTCAATGGGACAATAAAATCCATTTTTAGATGAGCAGTGTATAAGTTCCTTAGAAAAAATATTTAATCCTTTGAGAAGTAGAAAAAGAGAAAAAGTATTCATTCCAGTTTATCATGCGACATGAGATGTAGATCAATACAGGACATTAATTAAAATCACAATGGAAGAAGGAGAAGTATAAAATATGGAATGGAGTTAGTTGAAATATATTTTCATAGAAAAATAGTTTCTTCATGAACATCAAGCAGATTTGGGAAGGCAATTGCTTAGTTTAAGAAAAAATGTGGATGAGAATGTCTCAAAGAATGAGGCTAACATTTAATGGCTAGAAAGGAATACATCAGATGATATATGTAACCCTAGAAGTAATATTGATCTATTCCATGGTGGGTTAAAACCATTTCTCCTTCTATCATTTGTCTCACAATCTTTCTCATTGTATGAAGATATAGTCTCATGTGAAATAAAGACAGAAAAGGAATTCTCTAATTCTTATGACATCAAAGTGATGCAAGAGAAGAATATATCTGATGAATAATCTGTAAAATGAAATAAGGGGAATAAGTGAACTTTTGAATATCTATCCTACAGTAATTGTGCGAAGAAATAGCATGTTGCATGCCTAAAGGGGGTGAGATTTGGTAAAAAGTGTGGAGAAAAATTCCCACCATCTCATGATTGTAAGGGGATGAAAAACGATGTCGATTTTCTATGATACAATTGTAATGAAATGGGGAAATATGAAATTGAAAGTCTTAAGAATTAAAAAAATATACATCTGAAATGGTCATGGGAGCCTGACCAAGCTTATCCGATCACAACTGTTGATGTTGAACCTCTGAATGATGTTGTGGTAGGTACATTAATCATTTCATCAACATTACCCAATAGTTCATTTTATTCTGGATCCTCACATTCGTTCATTTTATCCAAGTTTTCCATGAAAATTAGATATTTCCAATTTGACTTATTAATGGAGTTGTCAATCAAAACTCTTAATGGAAGTATCATTGCAATAATGTTTTGTCACTCAGTTAAAAATATAGTATATAAAAGTACTTTATTTGATAATGTTTTTGTCATAACCATTATTTAATTTGATATATTCCTTAGTATGGATTGGATTTTAGACCATGATGAAACATTTTATTCTAATAAGAGAGAGGGTATATATTGTTTTGACGATATATAATACCTTTAATTTAGATAATAAATGTCTCCATTTTATTCTCATCTTGATCTACCCCAAACATCTATACTAAGTTCAAATATAGGGGAGTAAGGGTGTGAAATAATTGTGGGTGAGGAAATGAATGTTAAAATAGTGGACGTATCTATTGTGAAAGAATATGTCGATGTGTTTCTACTGGATTTACCTAAACATCCTCGAGAATCAGAAATTGATTTTTTATTGACTTAATTCAAAGTTCAAGGCCCATAATGAATACCCCTTATAGAATGGACATGGTGGAAATAGTGGAACTAAATAAACAACTAGAAGAATTGAGTAATAAATGATTTATTCATCATAATGTTTCTCTATGGGGAGCCCCTTTTAGTTTGGTTAAGAAAAAATGGATCTATGTGATTTTGCATTGACTACAAAATGATCAATGCTATATAAATAAAGAATAAGTATCCCCTAACTCGTATTGATGATTTATTTGATCAACTTCCTAGAGCTTAATATTTTTTCAAAATTGACCTTCAATCTAGATATCATATGTTGTTTGTGAAAAAGGAAGTCATTCTGAAGAAAACATTTCAAACCAGGTATGGGAATTGCGAGTTTATATTAATACCTTTTAGACAAACTAATGAAAACTCTGTTTTCATGGATCTAATGAATAGTGTTTTCGTGGAATATCTTGATGAAATTTTAGTGGTTTTTATTGATGTTATCTTGGTATAATTAATATTATAATAAGATCATGAAAATCACTTGAACACTATTCTATAGACTCTTAGGCAAAATGAATTATAATGAAATTTAGCAAGTGTGAATTCCAGCTTCAAGAAATTTCTATTATTGGACATATTGTCTCTAAGGATGGAATAATTTTTTATCCTTCCAATAACACAACACTCTACAAATGGCCCGGACCAATTAGTGAAACTGAGGTACACAATTTTTTTGGTTTAGGAGGCTATTATAGTAATTTTATCCAGAATGTTTCCTGATTGGCTAACCCAATAACCAAGTTCACACAGAAAGGGGTTAAATTTTTTTTAAAAAATAGTGTATAGAATGATTTGATGAATTTATGAGAATAATAATCAATGCTCCTATCATGAATATACCATCGGAGAATTATGGGTTTGTTATTTATAATGATGTTTCCCCAAAAGGACTAGGTTATTTCCTTATGCAGAAGGATCGAGTTATTTCCAATGAATCACAACAACTAAAAATTCATCTACAAAACAACCCTTATAAGTATCTTGAGTTAGAAAATATAATTTTTTTCTCTAGATATATTTGGAGACTATATATATGGTGAAAAAAATTGAGATATATACTCATCACAAGAGTATGAAGTATTTTTTCCCAAAAGAAAGAACTCCAGATGAGGTAAAGGTGATGGCTTGAACTACTCAAGTCTTATGATTTACCAATACACTACAACCCAAAGAATGAAAATAATTTGGCAGATGCTTTGATGAGAAAGGATCATGGAGTTATGAACAAGATGAGAGTTGAAAGGGATCCAATGTTCATGGATCTAGTAATGATGGACATCAGAATTATCAAGGAAGGTGATAAATAAATACATTTTAATATAGTATCCAAACCATCATTACTAGAAAAGATAAAATGTTCATTGAATGATGATGAGGAGTTCCAATAGAAAATTCATGCTCTGAATAGTGGGATATTGATCAACATTGTATTTGATGATGGAATATTGAAATTTGGGAAGAGGCTTTGTGTTCTCAATATACCAGATCTCAAAATGGATTTGTTGAATGATGCTCATATCTCCAATTTCTCTATAGACCCTAGTAGCACTGAAATGTATAGAGATTTGAAGAAACATTTTTGGTGGGGATACATGAAGAGGGGGTTGCTGGTTATGTGTCAAGACGTATGGTTGGTCAACATGTTAAGGCTGGAAGACAATATCCTGGAGGAGTCATGAATCCAATTCCCATTACACAGATTAAATGGGATGATATTACAATAGGAATTGTCATGGGGCTACCAAATACTCGAAGAATGAATGATGCAATATGAGTCATTTTTTATCATCATAACAAGTCATCACATTTACTTGCTATAAGTAAAGATTTACCCCTTGAATTTTTAACAAGACTATATATTAATCAAATCGTAAGTCTTAATGGTGTACCCCTATCAATTTTATCGATTCGTGATCACCATTTTACATCTATATTATGAAAATGACTTTTGAAATCCCTAGATACTGACCATTTTTGAGAACATATTACCACCCTCAAATTGATGGAAATTTATAATAGACATTTAAAACCATAGAATACATGTTGATATCTTTATCACATGAATTTAAAGGTCTGTAGAATTAGTAATTACCTCTGATATAATTATCAACAAACAATTTATCTTATAAATGTATTCAGATGGCTCAAAATGAAGCATTATATGGAAAAAGATGCCACACATCATCTTGTTGGGATGATGTTGGTGAAATAAAAGTTGTAGTCCTAGAACATGCTAATGAAAAAATGGAATCGGTTATGATTATCCAAACCCACATCAATATATCTCATAGTAGGAAGAAGAGCTATGCCGATAACTGAAAGAAGGATTTGGAATTTCAAGTAAGATTTCATGTTTTCTTCATGGTATCTCTATGGAAGGATGTTATAAAATTCGTTTATAAGGGTATATTATGTCCCTGGTACATCAGACCCTTCAAAATCCATGAAATAATAGGAGTTGTAGCTTACCATTTAGCAATGACACCAAGTCTTTCCAATGTTCATGACGTGTTCCATATATCACTATTGTGAAAATATATCCCAAAACCAATTAATGTACTCACCTATGAAAAAATATAACTAGAACCCAACCCATATTATTGAGAATTTCCTATCATAATTCTTGATACCAAAGAAATAGAGTTGATAAATCGGTTGACTCGTCTAGTAAAAGCCCATTGGAGAAACCATAAAATAGAAGAGGCAATGTGGGAACCTTAGGAACATATGATTAAGAACTGACCAAATGTTTTTATGTAGTGGTATTCTAGAAATTTATAGGATTAAATTATTTGATGGAGGGAAGAATGTAACACCCCATGCTTCCATGTTACATTTCTCTTTGAATAATACTATTGCTTGCACTATACTCAACTTCGAGTTCTAGCACACCACGACCAATCAAACTAGCCTTCCGAAAAGTAGTTTGGAATAGTAATACCCAATTTTAGAAATTCTGTAAATTTTATTATTTAAAATGGACTTCATTTTTGGTTTCCGAATATCAAAATTATCTTAGGGTGATATTTTTTTATTTTTCTAAAAACATTAAATTTTTGATAAATACTGAAAAACACTACGTTATTGTTTAAAAATGATATTTTATATAAATAGATAATATTAAATTTAAATTTATTTTTATGTGAAAATAGATACATGATACCTATATTAATCCAATTTAATTCATTGGCATCATTTTATAAAATGATTTGATATATAAAATTGTATTTAACTTTTAAACGTCTTGTACCCACCTTCTAGGAACATTTTCAAATCTACCTAAAACATAATTTTACTGCATCTGTTAATAAAAATTTCAAAAATTTGAGAGACACAGGTGAAATTAGTAAGTAAATTGTGGTTCCACAAGGTGAAAATAATTTTTTCTGAATATAATGTTTTGAATTTTATTTACCACGGTTAAAAGTAAATAGGGTAATTGAGGGTAAAACTAATTTTAAAACTAAACCAACACATGTACTAATTCTATTGGCCAAGTATTTTTACACCAAAATAAACCTTATGAATAAAATATGATCCTTTTTATCCACAGGTATTGGATTAGAACAATTATTATATTTTATTTAAGGAAGAGTTAAAAGTGATAAATTCAATGTTTAATGACTAAAACATTTTTAATATGAGGTTACACAGAATATATATTTGACTATATGAATTCATTAGAAATATAAAAATATTTACTATGTCATGCTATTTTATTTATTATTTTAATATATTAAATATTAAAATTTATTTAAGACACAATGTTGATGTGGTAATTACCTTATTAATGAATGATTAAAATAACTTTTTTCTTAAATATTAAAATAAATGTAAATTGAACCTTTTGATCCCATCTATGAATTATCTTGTAGAACATTAATTTTTAGTGTTTTTTCGATGTATTTTTTCCGAATTGTTCATGGTTTTATGACTTTCAGAAAAACCCAATACTCAATAATGACAAAATTTAAATAAATAAGTTTTTAAAACAAATATTATTTTAATAAGTGATAAAATATCCAAAAAAATATAATTTTTATCCAAAGGAATTAGATAAGTGTTTATATGTATTTAATGAACTACATGAGGTTCTCTTGTCATTTTTGAGTATGTTTATTAACCTTGTAATAAGAAAATATAAGGAGACATGGTAAATGTTAACCTATTTAACCAAAAGTTAAATCTAAAAGATAATGTTAATATGGTGACATATAATTATCTAAAACCTCTTGTTTGAGATAATTTTTAATCATCCAAACCATATCCTAGAAATAAATTAATTTGGATTTATTAGAAGACGAAACATATTTTAGAATAAATTGATATTTCAATCTCTTCATAAAGTGCCCCTCACCTCTCTTATAAAAGCGTACATCACCTTCTCATAAATTCTAACCTCCAAAGCCATTTGGATCGGCCAAAACCTACTAAAATATCATACAACCAACCATCACATCAACTTAGAGGCTTTAATTTTATCATCAATCTAACTTAAGAAGCCCTTTATATCAAATAATAAGGAAGCACCTGAGGAAGACGTGATTATTTCATCACCTCTTTCAATGTTCTTTTATTCTTCCACATTCAATTTCTTTATTGATTCCATACAAAAATAACTACTCTAATAAACTCTATTACTATGATTTTATTATAAATATGGTACAACCATATTCATTATTCTATCCATCATATGAATGTCAATGTCACCATATGCGCTTACATAAGGCTTACCATCTCCATGACTTGGTGTAGTTTGTTATTCAACACTTAATTATTTTGATGGTTATAATAATGATTTATAATTGATGTAAATAATAAATATAACATGTTAATTATTATATATATATATAATATACCATCCAATCACATAAAATTTCACCATCAATAAAAAGGTATTGTAGTTCAGGCATACGTACGACTTACCGTCTCCACGATGCAATTATATTTCATTCTCCATCGAAACCATTCAAGAAAAATTATAATTTTTTGAATAAAAAATAATTTTTAAGAACCTAATATAACAATATAAATGAATCAAATACATCCTATCCATAAAAAATTACATATGTGACAAAAAAAATAAACGAAACGAATCAGTTAACACACAAAACAATGATACTACGGAAATATTATTAACATAGAAATATTATAGGATAATATATTATATAATATTTATGTATGTTATTCTTGTATAATTTAATATGAATGATTTAACTATTATATAGGAGGTAAACATACCCACGACTAACGAAAAGTACAATGTAAGGGTTAATTTTACAAACTCTTCATTATCTGATGTTGTTTATACAGAAGTATCTTCTGAGAATTATTTGTCATCCACATCCAAGATTATTAAAAATTTATTTCAAATTTTTTTACTATTTCCCTACACTATTAGTTAAATTCATATATACCCTTTTTTTATTTTTTATAAAAAAAATTTAAAGGAATCATTCCATCATTTTCCAAATAAGGCACCTTATGAGTTTTTCGACAAATTAAGAAATGAATGTTTTTTAACTTATATAGTGGGTGAGGTTATTTTCCACCGTTATAAAAACATTGAAGCATCCCTAAAAATATTATATGAATATTTTTAAAATAAATATGTTCTTTTATAATTAGACTACATTAAAATGATTTCAAAGTAGAAGGTGATATTTTTCTGAAATAGTTTTTTTATTAATTTCATCTATGTCAACATAAATTGCTAAATTTAATGTTCACTTGATGTAGAATTCTAATGATACAATATTCCATATTTTATTGATAGTTTTATGATTTTTTTTACTATTGACATGCAATTATTATGTCATTGACAGTTTATGATTTAAGTATTAATGTTTTTATGTTAGTTTAATACTAATATTTTTGGTTTGTTTCACCATTTTCATATAAGACATATATTGGACGTAGTAAGTGATAGGTGGGGCCCGCTAGTGGCCCTCGATACATCAATAGGTCTCATGAGACAATCTAGTGTCGTGGCATAAGGTTTTGAAAAAAAAATTATTTAGGGTCTTGGAATTAAGCCTTGAATTTGTGGTAAAGATGTCTACATTTATTCATTCCATCATTATGAGATTAGTTACTGATATTACAAGTGATTATTCTACTAGTAGAATACCCAAGTTCATAAATAAATGGAATTATTTTATTTATCTTGTCGTTATCATGCTGAATTTTATGTTTAAATGGATTGTGTTTTTTTATTATTCGTTGGGTTAAATTGTTATGATTATTTTTTATAATTTCCCTTATATTTTATCCTTACTGAGCATATGAGCGCACCCCTTTCTTATGATTCATTTTTACCAGGATGCAAAAAAGAATATTATTATTGACCTGCATGGATAGGATAAGGGAAATTATTGTGTTCAAAGGAGACACAATGTTTATTTTTCTTTTCATAATGTAATGTAAAACTTATGTATGTATCTAGTACTTTTAAGGCTACTGAACTGATTAGTTTTTTCGGACATGATCTCTTGTTATCATGCCAATGTTATTTCATAATGCACGGTCTCTGGGTATCTTGAGTCGCATCATTAAAATAAAGTTATTCTAAATAAAATTCCCCAATATCATGATTTAAATGGAATTTTTTCATATTCCAAGAATATATGAAATCCCAATGAGGGTTTCAGAAATGGTATTAATAATTCGAATATGATTTTGATCCTCTTTTGGTTTTCAATGCTTAAAATATATGTTTTAAAGTAATAATTTATTTATGTATAGGATTTGACATAAAATTGATTTATAATGTCTTAATTGGTGAATTTAAAATATTGATTTGAAATTTGTGTGTGTTTAACGACCTATGATAAATTTCGTAAAGGTTATCTAATAATGTTTTTGATGGATATGGGTTTACATTGGATTTCTTTTTTATTTCATTGTGCAATAACCATGTGAAAATGAGTACCATGGGGATGTTATAAATGGTTTCTGATATTTCAATTTATTTAAAAAGAATGATAGATGTTGATTTTTATGAAATGTGAAAAATGGATTGGTATATAGAAACATGTAATTTTATAAAGACATGGTTGGAGGTGTCTTTAAAATTAATGGTTATGGAAGTCACCTCTTGATTTTCCCTTAAGTTGTTGACCCTCTATGGGGTTTGTTTATCACTATGTGATTCTTGATTCACTACTTTTGTAGGAATGTGATTTTTTGTACCATGTATGCATGAGATATATATGGAAATCCATTGTGATGGTGTTATGGGTGAGTTAAAATTATTTATTATTCCATTTTAATATTGGATTGCATGTTTTTTACTGTCACATAATTTTTGTTCATGGTAACCCAGCTACTAAGTTGTTGGACTAAAAAAAATTATGCTAGTTTTTTCATAGACATCTATGGGCCCTCCGGTCATATTGGGTACTAGGGATAGTTGCGGTTTGACATCCTAATGTGAATTGTATGATCCAATTTGAATATTAGTTGTTTAAAACTGGTATATTCTGGATGCTGGTCTATGAGAGGAAATGTATAAATATTGGCACATATCATTGTAGAGATTATAAGATAGATCCCATAAAAAATTCATTTCTTGATTCAACGTTTCTACCATGGGATTTGATGTGGTAGTTTGTTGTATCATTCCCCTTTCATAACCTATTTTGGTTCCCATATCTTAATTACATTTACTATATTCCATCTAAAATTGTGGTTCATTCTTTGTTATGCTAGACCTATGGGTTTTTCAGTTGTTTCCTTACAAATTATAATCATAGTATTTTTTGAAGTACTAATTTTGAAAATAAAGATATCTATGTGGTTTTTTGAAGTGGATCTCAAAATTGGTTTTTCAATTTATATATTAATTTAATAGATTAAATATTTATGAAGTGATTGTTATTATTTTATTTAAAAAAATGGAAATTTTTTTATAAATGTTATTTGGTGTGTGGTTTCTAAATAGATAATGCCAATGAATATTTTTTCAATGAGTGTGTATTCAGTTTAAAAATTCTAGGTGAACATTTTCAATGGTTAATTTAAAGTTGTTAGTTGTTTTAAAATTCTTATATTTGTGTTCTTATAATATAGTTATATTTTCAAACATGAATTTTTTAATTATCTTATGAAATGGATTGAGTTATCATAGTGGCTAGAAACCTACTGGGATGTTTATCTCACAGCTATATATTTTAGGTTCCAAGGTTTTATCTAGACTCATGTTATGTTCCTTGAGTTCAATGTGGAATGAGTTGGGTTGTGGTCAACAATATAATTTTTCAATGAGATGGACTCGAGATTGGATTCAGTTTTTTTGTTACTATTGTATTATCTAAGAAAATATTCCTTGTGGATACTTTCAATCATTTAATTTTTTATTGGATTATTCCATGATTTATTATACTTATATTGGATGATATTTTCTCTATAAGAAAATGGGTTTTACCAGTGTTGTCGAAGAAGGAATTTTTTTCATGTTATTTAATTTTGGATTCTTATTTTTTGCTATATTGATAGAAAATTCATGGATAGTATATACCAGATGCTCATTCGTTGTTATACTATCTTTTTCCTCATATTTTAAGAGAAATAATTCCCAAACTGATTCCTATGATGCCTAGGAAGTAGTTTCTTACCCATAGGGATCGGGAATGTCCTTTGGGTCCTATGGAAAGTAGCATTGGGTGCTAGGAACCTAGAAACATAGGTCAGTTCACTAATAAATAACTTCAAATATTCTTGTTCTTTGGTAAGAGCATATGATTCAAGAATGTCCCTTTATTTCTTTTGGTATGTTTGAGTATAAAGAATATTAATTTTTTGGGGTATTGACAGGTACGAGAATGGAGAGTATAGCTAAATCTTTCTTATCCTAAACATTAGATTTTTAGGGGAACATAGAGTTCTAATTGAATGTTTTTCTTTTGTTTTTAGTTGTTTCTAGTATATTTTATTATTAATTGTTGTTCTTTTTATATCTTTTAACAATATAAGTGATTTCAAGGGATTTTATTTGGTTTCTCGGTAAAAAATAGAGTAAAACATGTGCTTCACAATTAGTTTGCATGACATGGAAAACAGTGTGATGCATGTGTAGTTTGGGTATATCTCCTTTATAGATCATGTTGCATGGTTGACCCATGGTGTCCAACCATTTTCATCCAAATTGATTGTAATCATTTTTCATCCCTAGACTTATTATTTTCACTCTTATTAGACTCATTCTTCCCTTAAATATATTATCACTTCAATGTAGTAGATTGAGTATTTTATTTTTTCTTTGGGGATTTTGTTTTTGGGAACCACAAGTGAATGTTTTTGTTGTTCATGGATTCTGTGAGATTTTAAATCCCTATTTTGGAAAAGTGTTTTAATTTTTTTAAAAATATTTTCAAAACATTGTTGTATGAACCTTTGGGAATAATTTATTCCCTTCATTTTCATGGAATGTCTTATAAAATGGTTATTTCTATTGTGATATTTTTAAAATGTTTTAAAAACAGGGAAAACATTTTATTTCAAATTTGATTCATTGGGTATTCCTGAATGTACGTTTTTCAAAAATAGAGAATAAATATGTTTTTATGTTATATATGGTATTTTTTTATTTTACTTTTTATGGGTTTTTATTGGAATGTGAGTCTTGATGAGATTTCATCGGTTGATTTGCTTTTTCAAAATAGAATATAATTTTGAAACGAATTTTAGCAATATCTCAATTTTGGATGTGTTCCACTAAGGAAGAATTGTTCGGAAAGACATGGTATGGATTAGTTTTAATTCATATTTATTGGTGTAGAGTGATTAAAAAACATCTTTGGTGAATATTTGTGATTCAAAAATATTTATTTCATTTCAAGATATGTTCATCACATGTCAAACCTCGTTGATTTTTGATCACGGATTGCATACCTAGATTTTTATAGGATCATTTGGTTTATTGATGAGGTAAAATTCAATGATTGTTCATGGATCAGGATGTTGAGTTTATATGTCCCAAAATGGTAGGAATACTTATTTAGTTCCATAATCTACCTAGTCTCCCAGTGGAGTAGTGGATGTAGAATGTTCTTTACTCTAGGACCCTATTTTGAATTTAATGAATCATTTTTAGACTTATTTATTTGGTGATCAAGGATTTATTAAAGAATATTAGTGGTTAGAGATTATTTATCTGATCCTAAATAAATTTTAAACACTCTAATATTCAACGGTAAGAGTAGTTGGAAGCCAGAACGTTGGTTTTAGTTGATTTTTGTGGGATTCTGTGGTACCCCCTCATCAACATGAAGGTATTTCTGGGGGATTATTTTATGATGGTGTTCATCAATTTGTTCTTTCCCGATGATATGAGAGTGTAAGGAATGAAAAATACTTTTATCCTTCATCAGGGTATGCAATTGGAAATACATTACACCACTCACTACATGGAATAGGTCTTCAAATCATCCAAGATGATCGTTATATATTATTGAATGATAATTTTATTGGAAGTGGTATTGAGCAAAATATTAATAAATATACACTAATGTATATAAAAAAATTAAAGAGGTTATGAATGAGGATATTTAGGTGTATTTGATGAGCCCAAACATCTAGTGGTTGGTTATTCCATGGTCTATCTAATGGGAATGAGGATAATTCAGTGAGTGAGAAAAACAAGTAAGATGATATAAATAAAAATGGAAAGGGTCCTCCTTATGGGAATAAAATATATCTCATGTGATTATAGTGTGGAGATTCATTTAATTATAATACATAATATATTAATCATCCCTTTTTTCCTCTATTGTGTCCTTTTAAGCCATCTTTTGACGTTTTGTAAGATATTGTTTCATTGGGGATAATATTTTTTGTGCCATTTATTTTATGGTTGTAATCTAGGATGAACGTTTAGAATATTTTGGATTCAACATTTTTTATATGTTTCATATTAATAGAATTGGTTATAAATTTCTTGAATGCTTATTCAATGTGGATGGTCTTGAGCACTGTTTTTTTGCCTTGTCATTTTGGATGAACCTATACTAATGATAGTGGTTTACACCTGTTCTTGTGTTGATATTTTGAGGTGATCATTTTCTAGTAATGAAAATGGATTTTTGTGAATGATGAGATAATTTGGGTGGGTGCTTTTTTAATTGTTTTTTCATACTATTTAGGGTTTTTATAAGGGTTTTTGTGATCCACCATGTGAGGGTGACCCAATTTTTGGCCCTATATTATCCCTACATGTTATGACCTAATGTGAGAGCTTTTTTCATTATTTTGAAGATTTTTCCCTTAATTTTGTTTGAGTACCATTGGTTTCAGAGTGATTTTCTCGAATGGTTAGTTGATTTTTTCAAGGTTTTATCTCTTGGTAGCTTTTATGTGTGCCACAATGTTAGGGCTCCCTTATTTTTTAGACATAATATTTTTAATCCCCTAGTTATTATTTTCATATACAATTTAGAAACCCTATTGTTGAATAGTTTTATCACTTCAATGTTTTTCAGTTTTTCATTGAATATAGAGAGTGTTGAGTGCTTCTTTTTGGTTTTTAAATATTTTTTTCCCACATGATATTTTCTACCACAATCATTATGGTGGTATATAGAGTCATAGCATGGAGAAATATGACACCCACATATCACTATATATATTAATTGCATTTATTTTATGTTATTCCTGTTCAAAATGATTCATTTAGTTTTTGGACCATTGTTATTGAATTTTTGGAGGTTTTCTATGTGTTTAGTAATTTACCCACATGCTTTGAATTAAACATATAATTCCCATGTGGAGAGGACGTTCATGGATACATATTCATTTTTCAAGGCCCCTACATGGTATTTCATACTATATAGAGCACCCAGGAAACCATGTCACATGTTTTGATTTTGGTCATGGATTTTTCATGGTTGACGCACGATTTGGTAAACCGTGTGTATTTCCATGAACCACATAATGTGTGATTTAAATTTTTTTCCTCTTTGAAAATTATAGGTATTCAACCCTTTCTTCCCCAATATGAATCATTCATCCTTTGGTAGACCATGTAGGATCTCTAACTTTCTTTCCCTTTAATTATTGGCCCTTATTTAGTGATTTCCATGATGTTTAAAGTAGAATATCCTTCTCTTTCTCATTATTTCCTTTCATTCCCTAAATTCTGTTGGGATAGGATTCCACCACAAAACCATGAACTATTGTGGATTATTTCAGGGATTCAGGTATATATAATTTTTAGATATTTAGTTTTATGATTTATAGACACCATATCCATCCTTGGTTGCATAGTGACCATTAAAGGATACATGTTTTGGCATGGTTTATACTTATTCCATGTTAGTGTTTCTATACAATTTTTTTTGGAATTTAAAGTATATTTTGGCTTTCAATATTAATTTTTACTAAATGTATGAATATATATTATATATATGTTATGCTTTTAAGTTTTATCAAAGTTTTTGAACCTTGTTATAAATTGTTTCTCATTTAAATTCCATGTTTTAATTGCTGTAACAGAATTTTTTAATGTGGTAATAATTTTTGAAAATATTTTGAGACTTTTTTTAAATAATATTGATGGTTTTCATTATATTTTTATGTATTTCTTGTTTTCAATTAGTGAAAAATATGTTTTAAAATGAAAAATTCTTTAATGTGATATTTTGACCTAAAAAATATTTAAAATGTAGTTATTTGGAAAATTTAAAATTTTTATTTCGATTGAGTGTGGGGTTTATGTGTTTTGAGAGACACCTTAATAAATCTTTAGAAACATTTATTGAAATGGTTGGCCATTGGACTTGATTTATTTTTAAAATTATAGGTACCATGAACAAAATTCTGGTATGAAACATTTTAAATAGTGTGTTATATTTCTATTTATATTCAATGAATGTTTGGTGTATTGTTTTATAAAAAGAGGAAAATTTACTAGTATTACGTGATAGGATTATAATAAATTCCATGTTAGAACTATTTTTTTAAATGAAATGTTTTTAGAATAACCCTCATGATTTCCCCTTGTGTTTTTTACACTTTTTGTGGTTTTTTGTCACAATAGTGTTCTTTCTTTCCCCTTTTATGAAAATGTAATTCTATGTCACATGTATTCCTAAGATATATGAGGATATTCATTGAGAGGGGTTTGTGGGTGAGGGAGTGTAATTTATTTTACCTTATATGTTAATATTGGCTTTAATATTCACATGAATCACTTCATTGTTTGTCATGGGATCCCAATAATTAGGTTAAAAATCGAAACATATATTCCAATAGTTTGTTCACACACCCCCATTGGCCCTCCAATCATGATAGACATTTGAAAATGAGGGGTGATCACTCATACCGAGGTTTGAGTGATCTATTTGGATTGTTTTTGGTTCAGATTCAACACATGTATGTATTTAGTCAATTATAGAAAATTTATAATGTCATAAACCTATCACGTTGAAGAATATTGGGTAAATTCACTTAAAAATTTGATTACTTGATTTACAGAGGTCTTTATGGGTTTTGATATGATTCTCAATTGTGTCATTATCATTTCATGACCTATTATAGCACACATATAAAGCTTATATATATTGGATTAATTTTGACATGGTGGTTTCTTATTTTTTACTCATAAACCATATGTTTTTGAGTCATTTCCATTTGAGAAAAAAATTTAAAGATTTATTGAAAAAACATTTTTTTAAATTAAATACCCTTGTGTGGGATTTTAAAGAGGATTTCTCATGAGATTATTTCATCAATATTTAATGTAAGTATGGTCTCTGATGGAATCTCTATAGATGTTCTACTAAATTTTATCATTGATATTTGTAAAAATAATTCCTAATGGTATTTCTATGATTCCCTAATAATATTTTCTATCTCGAGTGAATTTTGAACACCCATAAGGCCCTATAGTGGGTCATGCCAACTTCTAATATGATAGAACGCTAAGTTGGTTAACTACACAAACATACATAAATCTGTTGAACATAATGATTTCCCTATCTATGAAAAATTTATTTATCACTCATTATGACCATCTCTTCAATCATTAACCGTGTAAGATTATTTCACAACACTAGTAAATATCTATTATAATATACTTTTCCAATAAAGGACATGATATTCATCGACGTGTATGGTGAAAATAACTAATACATATGATCCCTATAAAATCCAATTTTTATCTAACTAATTTATCTTATTCATTCAAATTTGGATAATAATCATCCCCAAAACATATATTTAGAATTATATTTCATCATTAATAATAAATAAAATGTTCAAAATCCATTAGAATCTTCAGTCTCCCCCTTTGGAAATGGATTAGATCCCCACAAGTTCCTCACATCGATGAAAATAAATATTTATTCTTCAATTTTCCATTTTATCTCACCCTTTTTATAATAAATACTAATACTAAATAATAAGGTAATGTGATACCCATAGAACACATTATTGAATTTTTCTTCTTCTCTACCTTTTGATAATAAATAATAATTTATTTATGATAAGGGATTCATCACATTTTTCAATGAAATTTGGTGTAAATTATACAAAATTAATTATACTTGAGATACATAAGTATAAAAAATAATATTAGTTATCCTTCACATTAAATCAATTTATTAAATAATCTAGTGAGTGATAAATTATAAAATATCTCTTACTATGGGTTGTGTCTATATATTTTAGATGAATTTATACCACAAACTGAACTAAATAAATACATAAAATTCATTATAGGTAAGGTTATATTTACCCCTTCATAATATATTTCAAATTGATATACACCACCATAATAAACATATTTTAAATAATCAAAAGAAGTTTTGGAAATTTAGGTTTCATATATATATATATATCATCTTTTCCTAGAGATGTCAATATTTTTAAATTTATATTAAATAATTTATTTTTGAATGTTTTTCACCTCATATCCCCCAAGGAAAGTAAATTAATAATCATCATTGTGGATGATATTCATCAAAAATAAATACAATAATAATATTATTATATGACATAAATTATTTCATGCACGATATTTGATACCAATTAAAGCATTCCATGATGTATAGCTCTTTATGATTCATAGTTATCACAATATTCACCATGGTATCCCTATTCATGCATAATCTAAAATTTCCCACACATAAAATACATTATTATTGAGGGAATTAAGTATTGGATACTATTCTTAACCCCAAACACCTTTTAATTATTTTTTATATGATAATTATTCATGCTCACCCCCATTGATTCATCAATCCTGTGATGTTAAGAGATGTTTTGTCTTCCTATTGTTTTAACAATTCTTCTTACATGGAACTATTATTTTCAAATCATCTAGAAAATCAATATAAATATATTATACTAGTCATATGATCTTAAATCCCTTAGAAACAAGATTATATTAGTAATTGTGGGGAAGATCCTTTTTAATTAAATCATTTTGTCCATTAAATAATGTCATGATTATTTTATAAATTGTTTCCAAGATTTTTAAACCACTAATATATTTCCACAAGAACTGCTAGGGAATAATTTTAAAACAACCCCTCTTGAAAACAGTTTTCTATATCATGTGAACATAATTATTTCCATTTATGACTTTATTTCTCTTTTAATTGCTCTTAGTAATTTAGTTTTTGACATTGGATCTCATGAATCTATAAGCTACCAAATTTTGGAAAAATTTCACGATTCATAAAATAATATTCTAGTTTTTCTCCACAAAATGTTTCCTTTTATTTATTTTTGGGATTGATTCAATATTTTGTTCATTCATTCATCCTCTAACTTGGAAATTCATGGAAATTTTATGAAGGTCCTTGTTATAATTTTTTTAAAAATATAAAATTATCTTCTTTGACGATGCATTCAACTTAAAATGATTTTTTCTTATGATTTGTTCAAATCACTTTTTTTATTTACACCCCAAGGAATACTCACAATCTTTTTTATTCATCATATGTGGTGGTCTTCTATTTTAATTAGTATGTGAGTTTTTCGTTGTAGGAATGAACAAAAAATCATTATCTTTATGACCACTTCTATTTCATTTTTCATATAAAATACCATGACTATAAAATCTACAACTGATATATAGATATCTCATTATATTGTTTTTTATTTTGAACAACATGTTTTCTTTTAATCTTAGATCTCACCCCCTAATCTATGAATTCAATAATCTTTATTAATTAATAGTTTATTCAAATATTCAATGGACCTATTAACCAACTAAAAAATATGAAAACTAACCAATAAATTGTTTTATCTTAAATTTGATTATACGCAAGACATTTTGACACTATTTTATTTTTTTGGAAAAATATACCTTTTATTGGAAATATTTTGTTTAATCCGCGTATCTCTCTAAATCACATCAAGATTTAAGGTAGTTTTTTATTTATCGATATATTTTGTAATTGTATATTAATTTATTTTTATTTATCACATGTTCTTGAAGATGAATAAAAATTAGTATATAAAATATTTTCTTATACATGGGTTACATTATTCCCTATTCTTTAAATATATATATCCAGTGATGATCATGATCCCTTATTTCCACTAATCTGACTTTTTCTGGACACAATAATTTTATCAAAATCATTCATCTAATATGTTTTTGTTTTATAAAAAACATGGGAAGTCCCATAATTTTTAACCTTTATGTTTCGTAACTTATATTAGATTTTATGACCA
Organism: Viscum album; assembly: GCA_963277665.1. Classification (NCBI taxonomy): domain Eukaryota; kingdom Viridiplantae; phylum Streptophyta; class Magnoliopsida; order Santalales; family Viscaceae; genus Viscum; species Viscum album. The sequence continues at coordinate 692,910,180 of OY728120.1, read as the reverse complement.
TTTAAATTGAGAGTATTTTCTTGTTACCAAAATTATGGAAATATATATTCATGCTCATTTTTTCATCATTTCAGTCTAATCCCTATTATTTTATCTAATTTCATAAATTAATTTTTCATCATCATTTTTTTCTTTGAATTATTACTGTTTAAAATTTACATGAATAATGGATTTGTGAAATTTTTGGATGCATTGATCTTATCCTCATAGATTTATAAACATTTATTACCTCATTAATTTAAAATTATAAAGACCCTTAAGACTTGAGAATTTATCTCTACTTATAATTAAATACTTCCCTTTAGATTCCACTAATTTGATGTGATATTTGATCTTTTGAAATTTGATTACTAATTCTTCTTGCATATATTCTCCATATACTACCATATGTGATTTATTATCATGAATTTCATTGATAAACCCAAATTTGTATGTAATAAACTCTATAATAAAATTTTTAGTAATATATATCCTTAATTTAATGTTATGTAAAAAAAATTAAATAGATCTATTATCATAATGTTATTCACAACATGGACTTGATGATTCCAAAATATCATAATCTACAAATATAATAACTCAATTTACACTTTTATTACCTTTAAATAGGGGTTCACTCACTTTATAATTGAAAATCATCCATAAAATATTTTCATATTTCTTATGTATATTTTAAGGTTTGATATGAAACCTATATATTAGTACATACATAGATTGGAACTATATTTTCCACCTAATGAAACACTAAACATTTTCTAAATACACCGTTTATATATGTGTGATTTTGTGTGTGTGTGTGATAAAAATAAATATGAAATAGAATATATTAAATCGTAGGAAATATGTTTTATATCTGATACCACTTTTAGTGTTTAAGTTGAGGCTTCAAGTGATACATATAGGGTAACACCTTGATTGATATATTTTTAATCCAGTGAAAAACAGAGGGAAGTTATCACCACATCCCTAAGGAATGTATGGAAAAGTATCATCTTGAACCCAAGGAATCTAAACATGAATACCTTGGGTGGAGATCCTTTCTTCTCCTCATACTCACATGTGATAATTCCCAAGCATAATACATATATTCTTTTTCTTTTATAGAATTTAGATTTCATAGTTGATCATAAAGTATCAAGAAGAGGGTGTCAATTAGTGTTAATCTATTTTACTAAATTTCATTTCCCCTTTTTATTACCCAATATAGATATTCAAAATTTTATATCAATTAAGATTTATGGATATGTTAATACACGCTATATAGTAATTACCACATGAAAATCAAGGAATAAAGAAGATACAATAATAAATAGGCGTTTTCAAGAGTATACACAAATGTTGTAATTTATTCCATGTGATTTGGTATCGTCTGATACTCAATACATACCCTATTTGTGTGAAGGTATCATCATTTTCAAAAATAACATTTCATGATTTTAGTTGTCTGCTGATATCTCTTTATTCCCCTGACTAAAATAAATATAATTACACTATATGACTCTATTCTCCCATTATCTACTAACAATCTTTTTTGAACTTGATTTTCAATATTATTTGGACGAAACTACAATAAAAATTATTAATCTTTTACCTTGGGAGTAGGTCTTTAGCTTCAAATACATATGTAAGTACAACATCATGAACATCTTACACGTTCTCCATGTCTCTATCTTCAAATAATCAATGCATTTATATGTAATTATACTCCATGATGACTTCTTGCACAATTTTCTTTTTCATCAGGAAAATTGAAAAAACTGTTGTAGTTTCTAGATTTTTTAACAATTTTCCTCTATCATTTATATTATATATATGAATATAGATATTTCATAAATATTTTTCTTCATCCTTGTTGAACAAGAAATACTCTTCAGATTATCATTGTCTCATCTCTCTTCAATACACATGTTACACTCAAGGAATGCAGTATCAATTTTTAAAAAATTTCTCTATCCTCGATACTCAAGATATATATAAATACAAATAAATTGTGGAATATTCTCCATTTATTCATAGTAGTAAATATTATTCTTAATAAACTTATAAATCATTATTCTTATTTAATAACATTCAAATTTACATTATGATTTTGATCAAGCCTATCAAATTGATGTAGATTATTTTAAATTGGTCTATAAGAAAGGTGAAAATTCAATTTTTGATTAAGATGGTAATATCATACCGAATCCCAGGATAACTAAAAAATTTAGATAATATTCCACTATAGAACAAAAATCAGAAGATTTTTTTCTGTCAGAAAGGCCCAAAACATAGTTCCACCAAACAACCTTTTTATGTCTAACCTTCATAAAACCCATTAAGGATTTTAGTTTGAATGATTACATATTTTATGAATATTTTAATCCCACATTGAAAAATTCACATAATATTAAAGAGGATATCAGAAAGGAAATGTTTTCTTTTTTGGATGAATATGATAAAGTTGTTGTTAAAAAAATAGGGGGAAATAATTGTGAATACATATCCTCAAATCAGATAATGAATGATTTCTAAAATGGAGTATTAATTTAAATGAAATCATTTCATTAAATATAAGTAAAATCTATGGAAATGAATATTTTTTCATTTCACATTTTATTAGATTAATGTGGAGGATATTTATATCATTTATTATGGATGGTTTATCTGGTAATTTTCAAGTAGGCCCACTCTAGGATTTTGGATTCTCTTTATATTGTAATATTTGGATACTCCTGGCCTATTTTTAGGTTAGTTTTCAGTTATCCCTTAATTCGGTCACTGTGGACATTTTTAGTTGATTTCATGTCGTGATAGATTAGGGATAAGGGTGTCATATGTTTTAGGTTATAGTGTTTCCATGTTACTAATTCTGTGTTTTTTATTTTTCTCTATGAATCTATAGTTGTTTGGTTCCAATTTTATATTGTTCTTATTGAAGGATATTAATCAGTGAAATATTATTTTTCAGATAGCCCTTACTTCAAAATTTTATATAATAAATTTGTAATCACTAGAGATAATTGTATGATGATTTTGAATAAGATATCCTTTATATTTTACCTTCCAGTTTCTTTTTTATGTACATTGATCTACACATGATGTTTTTACATGATGTTCTATTTCTTTGCATCTTTTTTGTTCCTCTCTATGTAACCTAAGGAAACTCTAATATAAAACCGTATTGATATGGATAAAACAAACCTATCTTTTTAATATTCATGAAAAAATATAATTTTTTTCTTATAAATTTCATCCTTTTCTGTTGATTCAACTTTTCACTCATGCTGATGTATCTCCTGGAGGCTGTAGTTTCTTGACATTGGAGTTTTTATATTCTCAAGGTTTGATTTTCCCTTTTTTGGAAGAGGTTAATTCTTGGTTAATGGAAGGATGTTTTTGGATTGGGTTTTGATTCATAATTTTTAATGTCATTACATTGATGTGGGTTGTTATCTTGATTTCATGTTTTTCAAATATGAAATACACTTATGGAGGGAAGATAGAAATATCAATTTATCATTTTTATGATGAATTTAAGCATGCATATTCAAGAATATGTATAAATTGGTGTCTATTTTGAGAGGATTCATTAATTATATAATAGTATTTTCAAAGATCCTATATGGATTTGTGAAATTTTTGGATGCATTGATCTTATCCTCATAGATTTATAAACATTTATTACCTCATTAATTTAAAATTATAAAGACCCTTAAGACTTGAGAATTTATCTCTACTTATAATTAAATACTTCCCTTTAGATTCCACTAATTTGATGTGATATTTGATCTTTTGAAATTTGATTATTAATTCTTCTTGCATATATTCTCCATATACTACCATATGTGATTTATTATCATGAATTTCATTGATAAACCCAAATTTGTATGTAATAAACTCTATAATAAAATTTTTAGTAATATATACCCTTAATTTAATGTTATTTAAAAAAAATTAAATAGATCTATTATCATAATGTTATTCACATAATGGACTTGATGATTCCAAAATATCAGAATCTACAAATATAATAACTCAATTTACACTTTTATTACCTTTAAATAGGGGTTCACTCACTTTATAATTGAAAATCATCCATAAAATATTTTCATATTTCTTATGTATATTTTAAGGTTTGATATGAAACCTATATATTAGTACATACATAGATTAGAACTATATTTTCCACCTAATGAAACACTAAACATTTTCTAAATACACCGTTTATATATGTGTGATTTTGTGTGTGTGTGTGATAAAAATAAAGATGAAATAGAATATATTAAATCGTAGGAAATATGTTTTATATCTGATACCACTTTTAGTGTTTAAGTTGAGGCTTCAAGTGATACATATAGGGTAACACCTTGATTGATATATTTTTAATCCAGTGAAAAACAGAGGGAAGTTATCACCACATCCCTAAGGAATGTGTGGAAAAGTATCATCTTGAACCCAAGGAATCTAAACATGAATACCTTGGGTGGAGATCCTTTCTTCTCCTCATACTCACATGTGATAATTCCCAAGCATAATACATATATTCTTTTTCTTTTATAGAATTTAGATTTCATAGTTGATCATAAAGTATCAAGAAGAGGGTGTCAATTAGTGTTAATCTATTTTACTAAATTTCATTTCCCCTTTTTATTACCCAATATAGATATTCAAAATTTTATATCAATTAAGATTTATGGATATGTTAATACACGCTATATAGTAATTACCACATGAAAATCAAGGAATAAAGAAGATACAATAATAAATAGGCGTTTTCAAGAGTATACACAAATGTTGTAATTTATTCCATGTGATTTGGTATCGTCTGATACTCAATACGTACCCTATTTGTGTGAAGGTATCATCATTTTCAAAAAAAACATTTCATGATTTTAGTTGTCTACTGATATCTCTTCATTCCCCTGACTAAAATAAATATAATTACACTATATGACTCTATTCTCCCATTATCTACTAACAATCTTTTTTGAACTTGATTTTCAATATTATTTGGACGAAACTACAATAAAAATTATTAATCTTTTACCTTGGGAGTAGGTCTTTAGCTTCAAATACATATGTAAGTACAACATCATGAACATCTTACACGTTCTCCATGTCTCTATCTTCAAATAATCAATGCATTTATATGTAATTATACTCCATGATGACTTCTTGCACAATTTTCTTTTTCATCAGGAAAATTGAAAAAACTGTTGTAGTTTCTATATTTTTTAACAATTTTCCTCTATCATTTATATTATATATATGAATATAGATATTTCATAAATATTTTTCTTCATCCTTGTTGAACAAGAAATACTCTTCAGATTATCATTGTCTCGTCTCTCTTCAATACACATATTACACTCAAGGAATGCAGTATCAATTTTTAAAAAATTTCTCTATCCTCGATACTCAAGATATATATAAATCCAAATAAATTGTGGAATATTCTCCATTTATTCATAGTAGTAAATATTATTCTTAATAAACTTATAAATCATTATTCTTATTTAATAACATTCAAATTTACATTATGATTTTGATCAAGCCTATCAAATTGATGTAGATTATTTTAAATTGGTCTATAAGAAAGGTGAAAATTCAATTTTTGATATAGATGGTAATATCATACCGAATCCCAGGATAACTAAAAAATTTAGATAATATTCCACTATAGAACAAAAATCAGAAGATTTTTTTCTGTCAGAAAGGCCCAAAACATAGTTCCACCAAACAACCTTTTTATGTCTAACCTTCATAAAACCCATTAAGGATTTTAGTTTGAATGATTACATATTTTATGAATATTTTAATCCCACATTGAAAAATTCACATAATATTAAAGAGTATATCAGAAAGGAAATGTTTTCTTTTTTGGATGAATATGATAAAGTTGTTGTTAAAAAAATAGGGGGAAATAATTGTGAATACATATCCTCAAATCAGATAATGAATGATTTCTAAAATGGAGTATTAATTTAAATGAAATCATTTCATTAAATATAAGTAAAATCTGTAGAAATGAATATTTTTTCATTTCACATTTTATTAGATTAATGTGGGGGATATTTATATCATTTATTATGGATGGTTTATCTGGTAATTTTCAAGTAGGTCCACTCTAGGATTTTGGATTCTCTTTATATTGTAATATTTGGATACTCCTGGCCTATTTTTAGGTTAGTTTTCAGTTATCCCTTAATTCGGTCACTGTGGACATTTTTAGTTGATTTCATGTCGTGATAGATTAGGGATAAGGGTGTCATATGTTTTAGGTTATAGTGTTTCCATGTTACTAATTCTGTGTTTTTTATTTTTCTCTATGAATCTATAGTTGTTTGGTTCCAATGTTATATTGTTCTTAGTGAAGGATATTAATCAGTGAAATATTATTTTTCAGATAGCCCTTACTTCAAAATTTTATATAATAAATTTGTAATCACTAGAGATAATTGTATGATGATTTTGAATAAGATATCCTTTATATTTTACCTTCCAGTTTCTTTTTTATGTACATTGATCTACACATGATGTTTTTACATGATGTTCTATTTCTTTGCATCTTTTTTGTTCCTCTCTATGTAACCTAAGGAAACTCTAATATAAAACCGTATTGATATGGATAAAACAAACCTATCTTTTTAATATTCATGAAAAAATATAATTTTTTTCTTATAAATTTCATACTTTTCTGTTGATTCAACTTTTCACTCATGCTGATGTATCTCCTGGAGGCTGTAGTTTCTTGACATTGGAGTTTTTATATTCTCAAGGTTTGATTTTCCCTTTTTTGGAAGAGGTTAATTCTTGGTTAATGGAAGGATGTTTTTGGATTGGGTTTTGATTCATAATTTTTAATATCATTACATTGATGTGGGTTGTTATCTTGATTTCATGTTTTTCAAATATGAGATACACTTATGGAGGGAAGATAGAAATATCAATTTATCATTTCTATGATGAATTTAAGCATGCATATTCAAGAATATGTATAATTTGGTGTCTATTTTGAGAGGATTCATTAATTATATAATAGTATTTTCAAAGATCCTATATGAAATAAAAACTGACTCTTGGAGAATCCTTGGAAAAGTTTTTATTATAATTATGTCTGTTATCATTTTACTCCAAGTTGGTGTAAGCATGTTTCACCTCATAGTTTCAGCTTAAAAATTTATTTTCAATAATTTTTGGAGGGATGTAGTTGTTCGTCCAACTCATTTCCCATTATATTGGTTAAAAAATAGTTAACAAAGAGATGAAGGATATTATGAAAGGATATTTATGGAGTTTTCTTCTGAAGGAAGGATATGAATTCCTTGATTTAAAAAAGGATATTAATTTCCAAAATCGAAAAATGGAAAAAAAATTAAATGTAAAAGTGTTGTACTTTCCTTATATATAAATTGGATATATTTCATTAAATTAAAAAAATTAGGCTTTTACTAAATTAGAATGGAAATAATTTTCATAAATGTTAAAAAATATAGAAAACACTTTGAAAATAATTCAATGTTTCTAATATAATAAATAATATATTATTACTAGCTAAATTTAAATTGAGTAGAAAAAATGTGAAATTGGTGTTTTTTGATTCAAATAATTATTTTTCAATTAGATTAACTTTTCTTAACTGGACAATATTTTAGGAATTAGATAAACATTCATCCACTGAATGAAATTTTTTAAATCAGAAAAAAAAAATTAAATCAGAAAAAATATTATTAAATAGAAAATATTTTTTGAATAATATAGAATTTCATCAAAAGTATTATATTTTTTGAATTGGGAAATATTTTTTTAATCAGATGAAATTATTAAAATTCGAAAAACATCCGTAAATAAAATAAACATTTATAAAAAACGTTAACTTGTTCTATGTAGAAAAAAATCATTGAATTAGTTGAAATTTTTTAGAGAATATTTTTTCTAAAGAAGAATAACTTCTTTGAATCATATAACCTTTTATATAAGTGGGATAATTATTTTGAAGCATATTAAAATAAGGTAATTATACAATATTTTGTAAAGAATATGAACTTTTTTCCTTTGGATGATATTTTTTTGAGGTATTAAAATAGGAAAGCTATTTTCAATCTCATGAGATATTTTCTATCAGATTAATAATGAAAATTAAAAGAGTTAAAAAAATGTTTGATGATTCCTAAAATTTTAAGATAATATATATTTAATCCTTCAATGTAAATGTTATAAAATATATAAATTGGAAGTAAAAATGATGAACATACAAGCTAAACAATTTTTATGGTAAAAGTTATAGAGTTCTATAAAAATATGTATGTAAACTATTATATAAAATTGACTAATAGATTCAATGGATGTAATGAGTGATAATGGAAGGATAAATAAAAATAGATGTATAATGTGAAAAATTGACAGAATTAATTGTACATTAGAAAATACTTTTTTTCTAGAGAGACTTTTCATAATGTATAAAGAAGTTTATGAGAACCATGTTGAATAATGTTTGAATAAGTTCCTCAAAAAACTAATTTATGAAAGGCTGAATATGTTCTTTAATAATATGTTTAATTTTTATAAAATAATGTTTAGTGATGATGAGTTTAGAACAAACATTATGAAATATTCTAGAACCCTTGAGATGCATCCAGTGAAATTGAGTTTAATGGAAGTGTTGAAATTTTAATTTTAGTGTCTCGAAAAATGAATTTTTTTTCCACCTTCACCATATTGCGTGAACTTATATAAAGGGTTTATAATTAAAATATTACTCACAAAAACTCACTTACATGATGTTGAATCATTAAATAATTTTAGTTAGAAGTGTGTTTCAAACTGATGTTTAAATTCTTTTAAAATAAGTTTTTTAGAAATAGATTTTATTCTAGATTATACAATACAGTTTATATTCAATGTTCTCATATAGAGAGAGATATATATATATTACATTTACTCATAGAGTTTTTCAGGTGAAGTGGTTTTGTAATTGAATATAAATTAAGATATATATCATGTTCAGGATTTATTGATATAAAATAGAAATACATTCCCCATATGTAGAAAGGGGAGACATAGATGAACTATTTGGATGAATAAATATTCTAGACATTTCACATAAAATTTTATTGGGAGATATTTTTATAGTTTTTCATAATATAATTTCTTGGCTCATGTTTTGTAATAAACCTTTCAATCAGATGGGAGTCATTATAATCAAACCTATCAAGTGATTGAAAGAATATAATGCTAGTTGGTACAAATTTTTATTCACTTAATTCTAATATTTAATTTCAACAGACTTAAAGGAAGGACTAGGGGATGGATTTAGATTCTTAAACAGAGGTTTAACCTTGTAAATAATTATTTCCTTGTTTACTTTATCATGTTTTCATTCTTGTGATATTGTTAAAAATTTGATATGGAAAATATCTCTAACAACTTAATGGGGTTAAATTTCATAATGGTTGAAATTTTTAAAAGGGAACCCACTTATTAAACCACCATCAAGGTTGTTCAACAATACTTATGAACATAAATTAGTATCAGAGCCAATGTTAAATAATGAATCCTTATCAAGAAAAATATTTATTCACTCAACCTCGTATGTATTCATACATTAAGTGGGAAAAATTATCTTGTGTATAAATATAGAATGAAACCACGTATTCTATCACTTTTACTTATGTTTATTGATACAATATATATTTGGATTCCATCTATTGAGAAAATTATCTCATGATCTTCATTGATAGGTGAAACATTGTTGTTTAAGGGAATGATATAAATGATATTATTTTTTATTTATAATAATATGTCATTTTGAACGTGATGGGTCTCAAATTATATAATTAATTATTGGGTAAACATGAAACTATATTCAAGGGAAACATAATTTCAAAGAGTCCATGTTTCAAATTGGGAAAAAATGATTCAAGATATCAGTATAAGAGATGATGGCATTGCATAGGAGTACTTTACAAGAGCTAATGAATTTTTTTTCAACATTATTTTATTTGGAGATATCATGGAGGATTCTTCAATAGTATATAAACTCAGGATAAAATTATATAATAGGTTTTCCACTAATTTTTTTCCTTAGAAGATAAAGTTGATTTATATCATGATGAATTAAATAACATTAATATTTCATATGAAATAAGGAAAGGTGCATCATTCAGATAAAAAATAATGGATGAAATGTCTTCTAAATATATGTGTGTTATTAAAATTCAAGATAATGATAATTAAAACTTTAGTAATTCAGAAGGCAATAAAGATGATGAAATCAATAAAAATAGTATTTCTATTTTATCAAAAACCAATTGGAGAAGTATAGGAATGCATGGAGGTATAAATCCACTAAAATATTTACTATGTGGATTAATTTGTAATTTTTCTATGAATTTCACCATGAATGAATATGATGAATATAAATATAATTAAAAAGAAGAACATAGTGGAATAATATTAAAAATCGTATATGGAAGGCAAAAGGTATACTGGTGGTAAAAAAAGATCGGTTAAAATAAAAGATTTATGTAGATTAAAATTTTAAATATTTATGAAATGATAATGATAATTTATACATAGATCATTTAGAAAAAAAAACCTTCATTGAATATTTTGAGAAAAATGAAGATTTATCTAAAATTGTAGGGGAAGTAGGAGGTGATGAAAATTAAAAGGAATACCAACTAAGATCAGAACATTTGGAATGTATTGAGATTTATTTTTTTGAAATATATCATAATTATTAAAAAAATGCATTGGAAATAATAATGAATTATGAAAAATATGTAATTAAATAAGAATATAATTATATTCAAGAGAATATTTACCTGAAGCTAAGAGTTTTTGAATATGGAAATTTGATAGATGATATTGCTAACAACATTTATTCCATGAAAAGTGAGGATTATTAAAATAATTTAAAAATAATTACATTTTAAGGGGCTATACAAAATATGAATAAAAATTCAATAAGGCTTCATAGAAAAAATCAGGATCGACTCAAAATGTAGTAAATGCTCTTTCAAAAATCAGGTGAATTATTGACATAATACATTTAAAAGTTGGTCTGATTCAACTAACCATGAATATATTAATAAAAATTACATGAAATAATGTATGGAATATTTATGTGTGAAATTTATCATGATAATTAAAGGTCAAAAATCCTCTCATATGGAATTTACCATGTTATAGGAGTAAATAAATAAAATAAAATGTTATAAACCATGAATACCGTTATATAAAGAAGGATTATACTTTTGGTAAAAATAGATATTCAATGGTTTTTTATGGTGTTATGGATTTTTTTGGGCACATTGATTATAATTGTTATAATGATATATATCTTCCATGAAATAGACAAAATCCAAGGTTTATAAATAGTAGATGAAATGTGAGTAACATTTGAAATCTAGATAATGTTGGAAAAAAATTTCAAGATATTATTCATTTTACTATGAAAAAATTATTTCATTTCTCATATGGGGTTTTTAAATGATATGACTGATATATTCTATTTTAAATATAATGTATTACAAAACTTTTTGTACAATTTTATTATGTTTGAGATGAAAAAAAATTGGATATAAGAAAGATAATGAAAGAGGATTTGTTGTTGACATAACTTTGAATGAAAAAAATGAATAAACCATAGATTATTGATAGGGTTTTTTATTTTAATATGATTATAGATTTAAAAGACATGATTGATTTATAAAATTGTGATTGAGGATCATTTTTTATTGAAATTTATAGTTCCTTAAATATTAGAAGAATCAGATCAACTAAGAAAGAAGCTGGGAAACTTAAATCAATTTATATTTTATATGAAGATAAAAAAACATACTTATATTGATCTGAAATTTTGATGATGTCATGTAATTAAAATTCAGGAAATATTCATTTATCCTCAAATATGTGGAAGATGGTAAATTTGTTACTAGGTGATATAGAACTATAAAAATTATCTTTCCAATTTGAGAATGTCGTAACGGATATAATTTATGTCCTAATGATGAAAATAGGATTTGGAATCATGTCTTGGTGATCATGGGTTGTAATGTATGATAACAATTACAATTTATATATAATATGAAACATAAAAATTTTGTAAAGTAAATATGATGATATTTTTACAACTTTTGAGGAAGGGAAAATGCATTGTAAATTACATACGAAAGTTTAAATTTATTCTGCCAGACCTCTGGATTTTTTTTCAATAATACATTTTTGGGATTCTGAGACAAAAGTCAAAAAAAGTTTATTTATTTCATTATAACTTTTATTGATGAATTCAAATAGCCTTCTGAAATAAAATTTATGAAGTATAAATCAATGGTAGTAGAAATGTTAATATTATTTAGATGAGAAGATCAAAGAGAGTTGGGGGTTTCAAAACCGAAAATATAACGACCCAAACTTTACATACATTGTTAATACTTCAAAATTGAAGCACACTTATTACAACATATGACAAAACCACAAAGGACCGTATAGGTATAGTGTCTTTAGAAACTGGGAAACATAAACAACTGGTTCATAAATCTTCTACAGTGTCTCCCATTTATTTCATCATATCTAGGGTCCCTTTTAGCATATTCTACTTAATATCCATCTTCCTGACCTGGGGAAAAGAAAACATAAAAGGGTGAGCTCAAATGCTCAGCAAGGGAAAATAAAGGAAATAAAAATCATATCATATTTTTTTGAAAATCAAAACCTGCAAAAGAGATCATAATATCTTAACATGGAATAAATCATAGAAGTGAAAATGAGATCCCCATAATCATAACATAAAACTTGAAACTTTGTGGCATGCACACATAATCATGGAAAATCATTTCTTGTTAGTCATGACTCATTGCCAAGACTATCTTAGTGGACAAAGTCCCTTTCTGAACCGAGTTCACTCCTCGTTTCAGTCCTGTATCACTGAACCGAAATAACCTTCCGTTCCAGCCATGTCTATCTCATGAGATATAAAATCTTTACCCAATGCATTGGAGGGAGATATAGGTCCCACCCATCTTATAATGAATCCTTTCTTATGTGTGCCACATAATCATAAAACATACATCATCGCATAACACATTAAGCAAAAATGGGATTCTTGAAACATCATGACATCATAAATCAATTCATATAAGATAAAGGAATTCATAAAAATAATTCCATCACAACATGATCAAATCAATGTAATAATAGGGATAAAAACAGAACCCTTTATTATCTTAGATGGAAAATAATTTTGAAAATCACTTGAACTCCATTCTTGAGGAAAATATCCTTTCTTCTTCAAAAACATTTTTTCCTTTCATAACATGTCATACAACTTTAAAATAAAAGAAGTTGATTAAAAATAAACTTGAAAACTTGTAAAGGAAGCTTCTTGGAAACAATGTTTTAAAAATCCATTCATGCCGTATAAGTTAAAAAAAACATTCTTCGTACTTTTGTCGGAAAAGTCAAAAAGTACCTCGTACGAAAAACGACAAAAGATTCCTTTCATACATATCACTAAAAACTCACCGAAGGGTAAAAATGGATTTAAACAATTGTAGGTAGATGGAAATAATATTACATATTGATGAAACATGGATGTGGATGATAAAATACACCCCAGTAAATACTTACGAATAAACAATCTCGGATAAAAATGAGATTGTGATATTTCCCTTACCTTAGGTCCGATTAGCATTGTACGTGTCCGAAGCTCCTGTATAATGGTTTAAATAATGTTATTGACTTATTCCAGAATCATACATATTTATATGATATCATATATAGTCTTATTATTAGCTTCTCGTTAGTAATATTTCATTGTTACTTGTTACTCGGGTCTTTATAACTTTTTGTTCTTATGCGTGTTTTGTCGAATAAATTCTTATTCTTATCTTTAGGTAATAGATAATTCATTTCCAGAATGGTATTAGTGTAGTATATACCATATTCATTCATTCAATTAATTTATATAATCATTATGAAATGAAGATCATGTAGAACGAGTCGCATCACATCGTGGAGACGGTATTCCGTACGTACGCACGAGTGATGATATCATTCCTATGATCGTGGAATTGTATTGGAGTATATATATATTATTTCAGTATCAATATTACTTCATAATAATCATATTTAGTTACTCATTACACCATTATAACCATCCTTGTAAGGTGATGGTGGAAAATAAATTACACCACGGCGTGGAGACGGTATTCCGTACGTACGCACGCGTGGTGATTTCATTTTTCCGTAGGATGGATAGAAGGTGAATTAGGGTTGTTTCATATTTATAATAACATATCAGTATATATGTAATACTGATGTTATTACTTTATCATGAAACCACTAAATAAGAAGAAGTTGAAGAAGAAAGAAATTGAAAAGATCGGTAATGGATATTACCTCTTCTTTGGAACGCTTCTTTGAATCCTCCACTTAAGGAACTAAGAGTGGTCTTTGGAGAAGAACAGGACCTCTAGGACTATTCTAGGGAAGTGGAGAGGAGAAAATGGCAGGGGTTGGCCGAGCTTGAGTGCTCAATTTGGTGTGAGGAGGAGGGGGAGGAGGTGCCCTTTTATAAGGGAGGAGAGGGGCACCTTAGGAATATCTCAAAATATTATTTTATATTAAAGTCAAAATCGGTTTATAATGGTTCCAAAGGGTCTTATTTCGAAGATAAAGTGGGGAAGGGTCGAAATACTATCAACCAATAGGATTTAGACAAGTTTAGGGTATTATTTTAACCTTATCAATTAGATTTAACTCTAAGTTAAATAATTTAACTTTTACCATGTCTTTTTGTTTTCTTTCACTATATGGTTAATACACTTACTATAACATGCCAAACGAACCCCAATTTGTTTATTATTAATATATATATCCTTATCTAAGTCATTTGGCCGAACCTTAGATTTTTAGGAATAAAATAACAATTAATAATATAATATTTGATTTAAAAACTATTTTGTGTCAATTTTGACACTATTTGATATATGATTTGTTTGAAAGTCATAACAGAATTATATGTTCGAACCAAGTTGATCATAATAACCTAGAAAATTAGTGTAATTCATAAAAAGTCTCAAATTACATTTATTTTGGTGTTTATAACATCAATTATGTCAATATTTCATTAATAAGATAATTACTGCATCATCATTATGTCATAAATAAATTAAATTATTTGATGTCTAAAAATTACAAATAAAATATCATCATGTAGGAAATCTTTTTAGCTTTCTAATGAATATTTACAATTGAATTTATCTTATGTATAACCCCATATTAAAAATTATTTACTTATTAAACTTTGATTTTAACTATTTTAACCCTTCTTTAAATAAATTAATAATAAATGTCCTAATCTAATCCAAGTGGGCCTAAATGGTCATATTTTATTCCTAAGTTTGTTTTTGGTCGAATTACACTTGTCCAATAGAATTAGGACATGTGTTAGGGTAATATTAATATCATATTTACCCTTAGTTACCCTATTTACTATTAACCGCGGTAAAAAAAGTAAAAAGTTACTATTCACCAAAAAAATTATTTTCATCTCATTGAACCACATTTTAGTCCTTGATATTAACCGTGTCTCTCGGATTTTCGAAATTCCATTCACAGAAGCGGTAAAATTAAGTTTTATGCAAAATTCAGTTTTTTAACCTACCACTTAGTGGTTTCACTATTCATCAAAAATTGAAAGTTTTTAGAAAAATACCAAAATTTTACCCTAGGCTAATTTCGATATTCTGAGTCCAAAAATGAAGTCCATTTTGAAAAATAAAATCTATAAAATTTCAAAAAGTGGTTATTACTATTCATAACGGCTAGTTTTAATAGTATATTGTTGTTTAGTGAAACTCGGTATTGCGTACGACGCAAGCTATCGAGGAAGGTCACGATTGCGTGTAAAGCAAGCCAAGCAAGTGTTGTATAGAAAAAGATTCCTTTGATGATTTATATAACATAAAAGTCTCGGGTGTTACATTCTACCCCCCTTAAAAAGAATTTCGCCCTCGAAATTCGTCACTTTGCAACAAACAGATGAGGATACTTCTCCCTCATCATATCCTCAAGCTCCCATGTAGCTTCTTCAAGTTGGTGGTTTCTCCATAAAACTTTCACCAAGCGAGTGGTCTTGTTTCGTAGGACTTTTTCGCTACGATCCAGAATCTCTATCGGCTGTTCTTCTTAAGAAAGATCTTGCTCTAGCGGTACAACTTCTGAGCTGAGTACATGTGAAGGATCTGGTATGTACTTTCTCAGGAGAGATACATGGAACACATCGTGAACTTGAGAGAGATTCGGTGGAAGCGCCAATCGGTAAGCTACCTTCCCAACACGATCCAATATTTCGAAAGGACCGATATATCTAGGGCTCAACTTCCCCTTCTTTCCAAATCTCATAACCCTCTTCCAGGGAGATATTCGTAAGAACACTTTATCACCCACTTCAAACTCTAGGTCTTTTCTTCGGTTGTCGGCATAGCTTTTCTGTCGACTCTGAGCTGCTCTTATGTGTTGTTGAATAGATCTGACCTTTTCTGCCATTTCATCAACAAGATCAGGTCATAATAGCTTTCTTTCCCCAACTTCATCCCAGCAAGTTGGAGTCCTGCATTTCTTTCCATAGAGAGCTTCATAAGGAGCCATCTGAATACTGGAGTGAAAGCTATTATTATAAGAAAATTCTACCAAAGGTAGGTGTTGATCCCAACCTCCTTTGAAATCCATAGAGCAAGCTCTCAACATATCTTCTAGGGTTTGAATTGTTCTCTCAGATTGACCGTCTGTCTGGGGATGATAAGCAGTGCTGAAACTCAACTCTGTATCCAGAGTATGCTGAAGACTTCGCCAGAACTTCGAGGTAAATCTCGGATCCCGATCAGATATAATAGAAAGTGGTACTCCATGTAATCTTACCACTTCCTTTACATATATCCTGGCAAGCTGATCTAGAGAGAAATCCTCTCTAATAGGAATGAAGTGTGCAGACTTTGTTAGATGATCAACTATGACCCAGATAGCATTATTGCCTTTGGATGTTTTAGGAAGTCCTGTGACAAAGTCCATAGTGATGTTTTCCCATTTCCATTCGGGTATGGGTAATGGTTGTAACATCCCCTTAGACTTCTGTCTCTCAGCTTTAACTTGTTGACAAACCAAGCATCGAGAGACATATTCAGCAACATCTCTTTTCATGCCACCCCCCCAGAAGTACTCTTTCAGGTCCCTATACATCTTCGTGCTTCCAGGATGAATAGAGAATGAAGAATTATGAGCCTCATCCAGAAGCTCCTGCTTTAATTCAGGGATGGGAGGAACACAAACCCGATTCCTGAACTTTATTATCCCATCACAATCAAGGTTGAATTCAGGAACATTTCTCACCTTCTTTTGTAACTCGACATCTTCTTTCTGTGCCTCTTTAATCTTCACATGTATAGATGGTTGAACATTCATTTGAGAAAGATAAGATTTTTCCCCTTCCATTATAATTCCAAGATCCATCCTTTGTAAATCCATAAATATTGGATCTTTTGTGATCCTCATCATGGATAAACTAGCATGGTCTTGTCGACTTAATGCATCTGCCACCTTGTTTGCTTTCCCAGGGTGGTAATGGATTGAGCAGTCATAATCCTTAATCATCTCCAACCATCTTCTTTGACGCATATTCAACTCCGTTTGTGTGAAAATATACTTTAAACTTTTATGATCAGTATAAATATCACACCTTTCACCATAAAGGTAATGCCTCCAAATCTTTAATGCAAAGATTACCGCAGCCAACTCCAAATCATGTGTTGGGTAATTTTGCTCATGGATTTTCAACTGTCGTGAGGCATAAGCTATCACCATATCATTTTGCATAAGAACACACCCCAATCCCTTCTTGGATGCATCGCTGTAGATCACAAACCTTTCTCCACTACAAGGCAGTGTGAGCACAGGTGCACTGGATAACCTTCTTTTCAACTCCTTGAAATTCTCTTCACATTCCTCTGTCCAGACAAATTTAACTCCTTTCCGAGTCAACTTGGTGATTGGATTAGATAATCGTGAAAAATCTTTTACAAAACGTCGATAATATCCAGCCAAACCAAGAAAACTTCGGATCTCAGTTACTGTTGTTGGTCTCGACCATCTTTCGATAACCTCTGTTTTTGCTGGATCCACAGATATCCCCTCTTTTGAGATTATGTGACCCAAAAATGCAACTTTTTGAAGCCAAAATTCACACTTGGTAAATTTGGCATAAAGCTTCTCCTTTCTCAGGGTCTTCAATATAATTCTCAAGTGATCTTCATGTTCTTCCTTGCTCTTTGAATAGACAAGAATATCGTCTATAAAGACTACCACAAATTGATCAAGATAGTCTCTAAAGACTCTATTCATTAGATCCATGAAGATAGCATGGGCATTAGTAAGACCAAATGGCATCACTATAAATTCATAGTGTCCATACCTTGTACGGAAAGCCGTCTTTTGTATATCCTCCCTTTTGACCCTTAATTGATGATACCCTGAACGAAGATCAATCTTGGAAAAGTATTGAGCTCCGCGTAGTTGGTCAAATAAGTCATCAATGCGTGGGAGAGGATATTTGTTCTTGATAGTGATCTTGTTAAGTTCTCGATAATCAATGCAGAGTCTCATTGATCCATCTTTCTTCTTAACAAATAGAACAGGTGCTCCCCAAGGTGACGCACTAGGGCGTATGAATCCCTTATCAAGATTCTCTTGGAGTTGCTTCTTCAATTCCTGCAACTCAATTGGGGCCATTCTATAAGGTGTCTTTGAAATAGGCAAAGCACCCGGTACGAGTTCTATTGAAAACTCAACTTCACGATTTGGTGGAAGACCTGGTAATTCCTCTAGAAAGACATCATCAAACTCCCGTACAATGGGAATATTCTTAATCGTGAGTTTCTCACCAACCATTTGAGATAAATAACCTTCATTTAGTGGAATCAATACCCATAAGATGGAAGAAATTTCCACTGGATGGTTATGTTCATCCTTGCATTGATAGACGATCGTAGATTGATCTGGAATATGAAATGTGACTTCCCTTATTTGGCAATTGATATGAGCTCCATGTAGAGAAAGCCAATCCATGCCAAGAATCACATCAAATTCCACTAAAGGAAGGATCACAAGATTTGCAGGAAGCACTTTCCCACAAACTTCGATCGGAGAAGAATTATAAACTTTTGATGCGATTGATGTGCCATTAGGTGTTGTCACAGCTAACTCAACATCTAATTGTTGAGGTAGTACGGTGATACCCTTAGAAAAGTCTTTAGAAATAAAAGAGTGGGTGGATCCAGAATCAAATAAAACATTTGCTACTTTAGAGTGGATGGTAAGTGTACCTTTCACCACATCGTTATCGTACTCCACATCGCTGATAGAAATTGCATGTGACTTTCCTTTGTCTTTAGCCTTAAGATTTTGTTGACGTCGACCATCATCATCAACCCTTGGATTTGGGCATTGATTGGCATAATTCCCCATCTCCTTGCACTTGAAACATTGAAGTGTAGTAGGTTCATTCTGTGTATCCCTTCCTTTGTTTGCATCATTAGACATCTTCTTCCCATTATCACGGCATTCAAATGCCCGATGACCTTCCTTTCCACATTTAAAACATTTACTTGTCCCTTTAAGACAACTCCCTCCATGTTTCTTTCCACACTTTGAGCATAATGGAAAGTTCATCTTCTTTTCAGTGTGCTCTTTAGAGTTTCCTTTGAATTCCATCTTCCTCTTCTTATCAAACCCATGTGACTGATGGGTTACTCCAATCTCCATCTCGACTTTGAGAGCACATCGAACGATTTCCTCGTAGCTATTGAAGTCCCTTATGGCTAACGCCCTTCAAAGACTTGGTTTTAAGCCACTAAAGAATCGATCGATCTTACTCTCAGGTTGGATAATAATACCAGAAGCGTACCTTGCAAGTCTTGTAAAATTTGCTTCATAGGTACTAACAGATTCATCATCCCTTTGCTTCAGTTCAAGGAACTCTTTCTCCATCTTTGTTCGGAGAATACGAGGGAAGTACTTATTGAAAAATAAGTTCTTGAACTCGTCCCATTCCATAGACTCAATTTCATCCCTTTGCCTCGTATTCTTAACAAGATTCCACCATTGATCAGCATCTCCTTCTAAACGATACACTGCTAGGATGACTTTATCATGTTCAGAACATTGAAGAACTGAAAATATATTTTCAGTAGTACTAATCCATTTTTCAGCAACTAATGGATCAGTAGACCCGCTGAAAGAAGGTGGACGCTGCCTCATGAAGGATTCAACAGAATGTTGCTCCCTCCTTTGCTCGTTTGGAAATCCTGCATGATTCATAGCTTGAGAAAGTTGTGTGAGCATGGCTACAAGATTTTGCATTCCAGCTCCCATATCGTTTGGTTGCTCAGGGGGACAATCATTGCATTGCCCATCGCATTCCGCATTAACACGGTTCCTTCGGGTTCCAGCCATTGACTAAAACCAAGAAGAATAGTGTGAGCAACACTAATTATAATAGGAAACCACATAATTCAAGAATAAAATTTTCATGCTTATGGTCTTATCCTAGGTTATTCATGGCCATTTCTAAGATTGTGTTCTATGCTTAGACTTATTCTTAGGGTTCTTACTAAGGCTTTCACATCCTAGTTTCCAAAGGTTGACTATACCTTTCCTCTGATACCAACTATAGCGGTCTGGAATTACTTCCAGTGGACTATAGTTGATACCTATCAGGGCACTCCATGGGCGGCTACACCCCCTGGGCGGGACACACCACCATCCCCAGTGGCAGCCATTTCCACATGAAGCCCTTGGGCGGAGAGCCATGCTTCGTCCAACGCTCACATGTGAGAGTTCCCAAGGATCGGATACATTCCTACCTCCTTTGCCTCTGATACCAACTATAACGACCCAAACTTTACATACATTGTTAATACTTCAAAATTGAAGCACACTTATTACAACATATGACAAAACCACAAAGGACCGTATAGGTATAGTGTCTTTAGAAACTGGGAAACATAAACAACTGGTTCATAAATCTTCTACAGTGTCTCCCATTTATTTCATCATATCTAGGGTCCCTTTTAGCATATTCTACTTAATATCCATCTTCCTGACCTGGGGAAAAGAAAACATAAAAGGGTGAGCTGAAATGCTCAGCAAGGGCAAATAAAGGAAATAAAAATCATATCATATCTTTTTGAAAATCAAAACCTGGAAAAGAGATCATAATATCTTAACATGGAATAAATCATAGAAGTGAAAATGAGATCCCCATAATCATAACATAAAACTTGAAACTTTGTGGCATGCACACATAATCATGGAAAATCATTTCTTGTTAGTCATGACTCATTGCCAAGACTATCTTAGTGGACAAAGTCCCTTTCTGAACCGAGTTCACTCCTCGTTTCAGCCCTGTATCACTGAACCGAAATAACCTTCTGTTCCAGCCATGTCTATCTCATGAGATATAAAATCTTTAGCCAATGCATTGGAGGGAGATATAGGTCCCACCCATCTTATAATGAATCCTTTCTTATGTGTGCCACATAATCATAAAACATACATCATCGCATAACACATTAAGCAAAAATGGGATTTTTGAAACATCATGACATCATAAATCAATTCATATAAGATAAAGGAATTCATAAAAATAATTCCATCACAACATGATCAAATCAATGTAATAATAGGGATAAAAACAGAACCCTTTATTATCTTATATGGAAAATAATTTTGAAAATCACTTGAACTCCATTCTTGAGGAAAATATCCTTTCTTCTTTAAAAACATTTTTTCCTTTCATAACATGTCATACAACTTTAAAATAAAAGAAGATGATTAAAAATAAACTTGAAAACTTGTAACGGAAGCTTCTTGGAAACAATGTTTTAAAAATCCATTCATGCCGTATAAGTTAAAAAAAACATTCTTCGTACTTTTGTCGGAAAAGTCAAAAAGTACCTCGTACGAAAAATGACAAAAGATTCCTTTCATACATATCACTAAAAACTCACCGAAGGGTAAAAATGGATTTAAACAATTGTAGGTAGATGGAAATAATATTACATATTGATGAAACATGGATGTGGATGATAAAATACACCCTAGTAAATACTTATGAATAAACAATCTCGGATAAAAATGAGATTGTGATATTTCCCTTACCTTAGGTCCGATTAGCTTTGTATGTGTCCGAAGCTCCTGTATAATGGTTTAAATAATGTTATTGACTTATTCCAGAATCATACATATTTATATGATATCATATATGGTCATATTATTAGCTTCTCGTTAGTAATATTTCATTGTTACTTGTTACTCGGGTCTTTATAACTTTTTGTTCTTATGCGTGTTTTGTCGAATAAATTCTTATTCTTATCTTTAGGTTATAGATAATTCATTTCCAGAATGGTATTATTGTAGTATATACCATATTCATTCATTCAATTCATTTATATAATCATTATGAAATGAAGATCATGTAGAACGAGTCGCATCACATCGTGGAGACGGTATTCCGTACGTACGCACGAGTGATGATATCATTCCTATGATCGTGGAATTGTATTGGAGTATATATATATTATTTCAGTATCAATATTACTTCATAATAATCATATTTAGTTACTCATTACACCATTATAACCATCCTTGTAAGGTGATGGTGGAAAATAAATTACACCACGGCGTGGAGACGGTATTCCGTACGTACGCACGCGTGGTGATTTCATTTTTCCGTAGGATGGATAGAAGGTGAATTAGGGTTTTTTCATATTTATAATAACATATCAGTATATAATTAATACTGATGTTATTACTTTATCATGAAACAACTAAAGAAGAAGAAGTTGAAGAAGAAAGAAATTGAAAAGATCGGTAATGGATATTACCTCTTCTTTGGAACGCTTCTTTGAATCCTCCACTTAAGGAACTAAGAGTGGTATTTGGAGAAGAACAGGACCTCTAGGACTATTCTAGGGAAGTGGAGAGGAGAAAATGTCAGGGGTTGGCCGAGCTTGAGTGCTCAATTTGGTGTGAGGAGGAGGGGGAGGAGGTGCCCTTTTATAAGGGAGGAGAGGGGCACCTTAGGAATATCTCAAAATATTATTTTATATTAAAGTCAAAATCGGTTTATAATGGTTCCAAAGGGTCTTATTTCGAAGATAAAGTGGGGAAGGGTCGAAATACTATCAACCAATAGGATTTAGACAAGTTTAGGGTATTATTTTAACCTTATCAATTAGATTTAACTCTAAGTTAAATAATTTAACTTTTACCATGTCTTTTTGTTTTCTTTCACTATATGGTTAATACACTTACTATAACATGCCAAACGAACCCCAATTTGTTTATTATTAATATATATATCCTTATCTAAGTCATTTGGCCGAACCTTAGATTTTTAGGAATAAAATAACAATTAATAATATAATATTTGATTTAAAAACTATTTTGTGTCAATTTTGACACTATTTGATATATGATTTGTTTGAAAGTCATAACAGATTTATATGTTCGAACCAAGTTGATCATAATAACCTAGAAAATTAGTGTAATTCATAAAAAGTCTCAAATTACATTTATTTTGGTGTTTATAACATCAATTATGTCAATATTTCATTAATAAGATAATTACTGCATCATCATTATGTCATAAATAAATTAAATTATTTGATGTCTAAAAATTACAAATAAAATATCATCATGTAGGAAATCTTTTTAGCTTTCTAATGAATATTTACAATTGAATTTATCTTATGTATAACCCCATATTAAAAATTATTTACTTATTAAACTTTGATTTTAACTATTTTAACCCTTCTTTAAATAAATTAATAATAAATGTCCTAATCTAATCCAAGTGGGCCTAAATGGTCATATTTTATTCCTAAGTTTGTTTTTGGTCGAATTACACTTGTCCAATAGAATTAGGACATGTGTTAGGATAATATTAATATCATATTTACCCTTAGTTACCCTATTTACTATTAACCGCGGTAAAAAAAGTAAAAAGTTACTATTCACCAAAAAAATTATTTTCATCTCATTGAACCACATTTTAGTCCTTGATATTAACCGTGTCTCTCGGATTTTCGAAATTCCATTCACAGAAGCGGTAAAATTAAGTTTTATGCAAAATTCAGTTTTTTAACCTACCACTTAGTGGTTTCACTATTCATCAAAAATTGAAAGTTTTCAGAAAAATACCAAAATTTTACCCTAGGCTAATTTCGATATTCTGAGTCCAAAAATGAAGTCCATTTTGAAAAATAAAATTTATAAAATTTCAAAAAGTGGTTATTACTATTCATAACGGCTAGTTTTAATAGTATATTGTTGTTTAGTGAAACTTGGTATTGCGTACGACGCAAGCTATCAAGGAAGGTCACGATTGCGTGTAAAGCAAGCCAAGCAAGTGTTGTATAGAAAAAGATTCCTTTGATGATTTATATAACATAAAAGTCTCGGGTGTTACAGAAAATAAGAACTGAATATGGAATGGAGTACACATAAAATTTTGTAGAGTCGTACCTTATAAAAAATGGGACTAAACATCAATACAATGATCTATACAACTCCCCAACAAAATGGAATGGAAGATAAAAAATAGATGTTTAATGGTAATGAGATGTACGGTGTCTATATAATAGCTTTCTACATATTACAAGAGACACAATTTTATTACTACCATTCATGTACAAAACATATGTTTATCTAGGACATAACCTAACATTACTTCCTTCAAAATTTATTATAAAAACCCTCTAGTGAAATATTTCATGGTTTTTGGATGTCTCGGTTTACTAATAATCAAAAAAGTGGATCTTGGAAAATATGATGAAAATTTTGAGTAAGTAATTTTCATGGGATACTCACCCAATATAATAAGTTGAGAATATTTGATCAAAAATATAAAAAATTTAATTTATTCCAATTTTGAAATTTTTTTAAAATATAAATTCCTTAAAAAGGTTATTGAAATTTATTTGGATGATAAATTCATGTATTCCAACGAAGATAATAAAATTAAGGAAGAATGTGGGACAAAACCTGTTACTAAATATTTTAAAGAATCAAGTGGTGAGTAATGTGAAATGGGAATAGGATATCTAAAATCTCACCCCTTATAGAAACAAGTTTAATGTGATTACATTATTGGAAATCAGACTATTTCGGTTTAGATAAAAATAATGTTGAGATTACAAATCAAACATAACTTATCTCAAAGGTTGAATGGGAATCCATTTTTGAAGAAGCTAAAAATTAATTATGAGTAGATACTTTAAAAGAATATTTGGATATGGTAGAGAAAAAAGACACCTAGGAACTTGTTTCAAATCAAACAGGAAATAATATTTTTATAATAAAATGGATGTATAGGGAAATTATAAATTTACAAGGGGAATTATCAAGAAATAATAAACCACTTGTATGAAAAGGAAATTTACATGTGGAAGGTGCGTATATTGAAGAAAAGTTTTTCTTTCAAACTAATGTTAAAAACTATCAAAATTCTAGTAGAAGTGCATAGAAAATGTTATTATAATGGTTATCATATTAATATTAAGTCAGCATTATTAATTTGTGAGATCCTGAAACTTGTTTATTTTAGTTAACCTTGTGGTTTAACAGTTTATAAAGATGAAAATACTGTGTGAGGGTTGAGGAATTATTTATATGAGATGAAATAAGATCTATGATCCTAGTACTCTAATAATGATTATTTTCAGAAAATGGTCAATTTTTCAGAAGGGAATGTAAAAAAACATATATGTGTAGGAATTTAATTAAGGTACGCTGATTGCTATTTTTTTTATTGATGACATAGATTTTTTATTGTTTATAGAATATTATTGTAATGTCTTTATGGAAAAAACAATGGAAATTTTTTTTAAGTCAATTCTCAAGGAATTAACCACCTTTATGGGACTAAATGGGAAATAATGATAAAGAAAAATGTTCTTATCATATGAAAATTATGACAGGTTATTGTTACAAATGTTTTTGTAGAATATTTTAAAAAGGTTTCAAATCATATTTTAGTGGGAATAAACATGATTATAGATTATGTTGGGAAATGTTTTAATTACAATGATTTTTGAATATTTATTTTTTTCTATCTTATATAATAAATGTCTGACATTTTTTATGAGGTTAATTTTGTGAAAGATATCAGTGATACCAAAAAGAATCACATTTTCTAATATAAATAATAATTAGATGCTATAACAAAGGAATAACTTCTTATATTAATTTTTTTTATTGAATAAGTAGTTATAAAAACATTAATGGGTATGTGGATTCCAATTGGGATGTTGATTACAATGATTTATAATCAATATTTGGTTCAGCATGGTTCATGTGATAATGGTGTGTTATATAGAATAGTAATAAATAGAATTTAGTGAAATTATGAATAATAGAATAAGAATACTTTTCTACCAGTAATTCTTGATGTCAAATGATATGGATTAATGTTCATTTGGATGATTTTTGAGAAAATGTTAATAAACCAGAGAAGATACTTTGTTATAATCAGAGTGTCATTAATATTTCCAAAAATCATGCACAAGGTTTTATATAAAATCAAATTGATATCCAGAATTACTTCATCAAGGAGAATGTTTATATTTTTGTGTTCTTATAGAGTATATTTCTATAAATTATCAAATTGATGATGTTTTCAAAAAAGCTATTAGAAAATTGGCAGTTGTGGAATTGAGTTTCTAACATAATGTTTAGACTCTACTAAATACTTCCTAAAAATATATGTGATTCCACACCACTATGTTTTGTATTATTTTTTATAAAATTATAGAGAGACTAATTTATATTTATGTAGTTTTTACCATTATTAATATGTTGAATCTAATGATATGTTTATCATAAAATGTGGGAGAGAACAAAAAAAACATGGAGAGCGGAAAATTGATGGTTGAAGTTTTATATACAATGTGAAGAAGATATAACAAAAGGGGAGTTTTTCTTTATAAGTCCAAATAATTTATATTCAATAAGGTATAGAATTCATTCATAAAAATTAATTTATTATATAGTAAGGTGTTAGGAACTACTATTTGAGAAATGATATTATTTGATAAATGTTGAAAACATAAGAGAGATATGTTTTCCTAAAAACATTTTGAGTTTGGAAAATCTTTTAATGAATGTTTCCAAAAAAAAAAGAAAAGGTTGATATTAGAGATAATTTATGATGGTTCATAATGATGTTTTATATTTTTTAACAAATATTTTTATTATGAATGTTTTAATTAGATGGTTATAAATAGGTTTTGGATTTTTTTTAATGATTAGTTTTGATGTATACTCATGAAGAAAGAAAGTACATTCCTTAAAGTGAAAAAGGATAGACATTTCTTAAATTGAAAAAAGATAGAATATCCCTAATATTAATATGGATAGTATTTTCTTAAAATTAAATGGATATAATTATCATAAAGGAAAAATAATGACTTTTCATAAAAGTGGAATAGATATATATTGTTATGTTATTCATTCAATGTTTCCAACATCATGACGTAACACTTGATAAACGTTGACGTTCATTGAATAGAAGAAAAGTCAAATTGATATTTTTGAATTAGAAAAAAAATTCATTTGGATGAACTTTTGTTAACAATATGAATTTTTTGAATCAAAAAAACATTCACCAACATGAATTTTTATTTTATTAGGACAAAATTTTATCAATCAATACAAATTATTCAATTGGATGAATTTTATTAACCAGATGATTTTTTTTTGAATTTGATAATAAATCATCAACCAAATGATAAAATTTTAGTAAATCATAACTTTGTCAACCATAATAATATTTATGGATCTTAAAAAATTTTGTTAATCAAATTTATTTTGTCAATTATGGAAATATTCTTTAACAAGTAACTATATTCTAAATAAAATGATATTTTATAAAGTGGGTGAAATTTTTTTAGTATATAATCATTTATAAATGATGTGAACTTTTTTGAAGTTGTTGACCTTCTGTGAATTGAATGCAAATTTTTCAATATGATGAACTTTTCTAATGATGATGAACTTCTATGAAGCTGATGAATTTTCATGAATTAGGTGAACATTTTTTAAGAGGATAAACTTTTGTCTACGGGAATAAATTTTCTCAAGTAATTAAAATAGAATAATTTTTTCTCAATTAGAATAAATTTAATCCATGGGATGAATAGTAAAAATTAATGAAGGTTATACACATTTATTATGTAGTAAAAATGTAGAAGACATTATAATGATGATGTTAAAATTTTAATGTTTCAATTTGTATAAAGTGGATGTCACAATTTTTAACATACATATTGTATGAAGTCTATGTAGGATGATATAGAATGTTTAATAAAAAAATTAGTAGTTTCTATTGTAATAATATTATGAACAATATAACAAATTAGGAATGTTTAAATGGATGGAAAGAAAATTAAAGCAAACAAAGCCTTTTCTGTAATAGTATTAAAAAATATTGAAGAATTTTCGTAATTCCAAATATAATAAATTTGGATGAATTTCGTCAATATCCAATTTATGATTGACTGAATATGTTCATAATGTAATTTTTATGGAAATTAAATTAAATATTAGTGATTCCATGTTTAGAATAATATAAATGTATATTAAATAAGACATGAGAAGCATCTAATGAAATTTTGTTTAATGGGAGTGTATAAATTTGAATTTCAGTAAGTATGAAAATGAATTCACTTTCCCAACATTAATGTCTTTAGAGAAAATATATTAAGGGACAAGAAGTTTGATAATACTTAATATTTTTACCAAAAAAAGATAAATAATCGATGGATTCATTTCAGAAGTGATACTCCATCTGAATGCCTATTATATATTAAAGATTATTTTTTGATAATTTGTCATATTGGGAATCATATAGATTTTTAGTTAAATGTTTTAAATAGAGAGAAAGGGATGGATTTTCCACGTAGAGTTTTTTTATGTACAATGGTTTTGTAATAATATTTATTTTTCTTAATATATCAATAACATGTTTATTTGAGATGCATCATATTAACATTCATTACATGTAGAGAATGGTGGAATGGCCAGAAATTTTGGATGGAATAATCTGATAGAATTTTTGAAGGAACAATTGGAGGGAGGTATTTTTACAATGATTAATTTCTTTTTATTTTGGTACATGTTTTGAAGGTAAAAAATTTTAATCTATTGATGGTTAGTGTAATCATATTGATTATGAGATATAATGAGTCTAACCAGTGTTTGATCAAATTTTTATTCACTAATTTACAATACTGGATATTCATGGACCCATGAGAGCGACCAAGGAAAGGATGTATGTTCTCAAACGTAGGATAGACCTTTTAAATTTTATGTGTCTTTTTAAATTTCTCATATTTTCATTTATATGATACTTTTATAAAAGTTATGGGTAAAATTATTCTAACATGTACTAGGGGCTAAAATTCTATACAGACTGAACATTATAAAAAGACAACCACTGATTAGAGGTTTAATGATCCTTATAAACTTGAAATTTAATTACAGAGATGTTTAGTCCATTAAATAAAAACTTATATATCCACTAACATAAATATTGGATTTCTTTCTTGAATATATTCATCATCTCAAATTTTTATCAGGAGGAAAAACTATACATAAAATTATAATTTATGACACATCACCATGATTCTCATAACAATTTTCAATATATTGTTCGGAAACCCTTACATGAGTATTTTTACACTGAAATGTTATGTAAGGTATTTTTAATGACATATTATATTTAAATGATAAATTCTAGAAAACATTTTTTATCTATTAAATTTCATTTAATGTTTTTTCCTTTTTAAAATTTCGCATCTGAGGCTCATAAAATATATTACTAATGATCAAAATGTATTATGTTACGTAAAGATCTCATACCCTTCCGAAATTTCTATAGAAAGTATCTTCTTAATGAAAAATACCTTATATACTAACATATGATTCTTTTATTTTCCACATTATAGTATTCACTCTATAATGTATGTTATATATGCAACATGTATCTTTCACATCAATGTATGATAATTACTTTTTGTAATTCTAGTATACATTCCACCAAATTTATTATGTATTTCTAAAGTATCATATGTTTTAATTTAAGATATTTTGATTTTACAATGTTAGTATAGTACAACACAATGTGCTTCGTGTGTATCATCCAATGTAAATATTACACATCATAGTGTGATGGATCAATTTTTCTATTATATTATTTTCAGGGAAAAAAATATATTATATATGAAATTTGACATCATGAAATATATGAAAATAAAATTACTATGTTTTACGGATTCTATAATCATTCCAAAACATATCAACCATATTTAATTGTGTTTTGAAATATTAAAAATGATCAAAATTTTATTTAACATTATTTCAAAATCCTTTCCGAATAAGGGTAATCAAAATCATGAAATTTAATGGTACATTATTAACTCAATCAGTTCCATATATAATCATAAATGTTTCTATTCGTCATCCAAGTGATGTTATATATTTAATTTAACATCAAATATTAATTATATACACAATGTTTTTTCTAAATATTGCATCCATCCTTTGTATTTCCTTAATCTCAACTCCTTAATCTTTTAAATAGAGAGCTTCTAAAAATAAATAAATTTATTGAAGATAGTGCTTTCTCCATCCATCAAAATATCTTTTATACTCTTTAGGATAATCTCTATAATCATCATAAGAGTATGATTATTTCAAAAAACCAAGAAAAATATATAGTAAACTGTATATGAAGGATAGTAAAAGACCTCCATCAACAAGTGAAGTGGAAAAAAACACTACTACATATGAACTATAGTAACTCTAAGTAGAATCTCACTACCTCTACTTCTGCATTAACATTGGTATCATCATCATCACCCAAAACAAAAAAAATATCTTTTTTAATTGTAATCAAATAAAATCATTACAATCCACTGGACTCTTCAAATCCCAATATTATTACAATGTCGTATTATTTTTTAACCCTTTATTAGTCATTGAAAATTATGAACTATATATTAACTCTTCAATCCCCCAAAAACATGATAGACATTATCATAAGACATTTTACATCATAGATAATGATAAACACTATAATATCTCTTTTATATTTATATATATTTATAAAATCAACTGTAAAACATTTATATTCATATATGATGATATACAATAATGTTACTCTTTCATATTCTAAGATAATGATAAACACAAGAATAACTCTATTATCCATATAGATTATTACCAGATTCATCATAACCATTTCACATTCTTAGGTAGACCAAAAATATAATGTAACATTTCATTTTTTCTGGATAATGATAAATTATACTATTACATTCGTGCCTTACCTTATAGATTTAATCTATAGTGTTATATCTATTCTCTTCCATCGTAATTTAAACTGAATTATATCCCTTTTTATCTTCCATCATAGGGCCAAATTCCAAAGTGATTTTCTATACAGATTTAAACTATATAATATACTCTCTATTATTATAAAATGATCTTGATATGACTTTTGTTCTAAGTATGAGATAATTTAATCCCCCCATGAACAAGCATTAGCTATCAGATATATTCACATGCTAATGAAACAAGTGGTATAATTAAATGGTATCTACAAATATGGTACATGGATAGATTTAATTTCTATATATTATGTCAACAAGAGAGTCATGGGAAAGATAAAAATAATTTCACATCATTAATAGAAACATAATTACTTCACACCTTGTGTATCAAAGAAATTGGATAAAAATATACGCATTTTAAATTACTGTTGGTAGTGTGTTGTCATAAGTTATTAAGATTCATTTTTAAACATATAAAATAGAAATTAGGTTTTTTATAATTTTTTTAGTTTTATAATAGTTTTTATTTAATTTTTAGTGTTTGGGTATTCATTGATGGGTTCAGGAAAATGGGTTTGGAGGTATCAATGGAATCTTGGGCATGTGTAGTGCAAGTAGTAATTTTTATATTGTATTGAATAATCCGACTGGGTTCCTAGTCTAATCCAATCAGGTACCCTAGGGGATAATAGTAATATTTTTTGAAGATTATTGAATTATTCTGGTTACCCCGGGGGATCCATGGTGTTATTTATAAATGTATAAGATACCATTCAATACCATGTTAGAAGTATAATGAGTACCTAGTGAACAATTCAGAGTGTTGAAAAGGGATTAAGATAAATACCTAGCAGTCGACCACCAAATATTGTGTACCCAGTATCACAATAAATTTATTTTAAAAATTTAAATAAAAAACTTTTTATATAAACACATAAAATCACCCCCACCAATTAATGATGACCAAGATTATTAAAAGGATATATTCCCTTTATTATCCCATTTATTTTTTCACCTCTAACTTCCCTATATCTTTTATGAAAAAATAATCTATTTTTATACTAGTCTCTTAAAAAAAATTGATTGCAATCTCTCACCGACATAAATATATATCCCATCATCATAGATTGATCACAAATACGTAATATTTGGGTTTTTTCTATTTTATTGTTTTAGGTGATTGAGGATGATTAAGCATGAGATTATGGAAGGATTTAGTTTTAATAATAATTATTATGTAGTCCCTTTAATTTTAACTTTTTATATGTATCTTCATAAAGGGTTTGATGGTGAATATAGGAAAGTTGGTGTGTGTGACACCTAATTGATCTAAAAGGGATTATGTTGTTCATGTGTGGCTGAATATAAATTATTAGAACCATGAAAGACAAAACAGAAATATTTTTTCATATTTTATGGTTTTATATAATTTATTCAAATGGTTGAATGTTGAATTTGATAAAATATTGAACCCATGAAGTGTGTTACACATTGAGTCGAGTCTTTTAAAGGCATGTGTGGTTTTGTTAAGTAACATTCGTATTCAATTGAGAGCTAAGAATCATTATTTTTTAATGGGTTTTTCATGGGTTATGGTCTTTAGATAAATTGTCTATATTGGTGTGACAATTGTATTACATAATTATGTTTTACAGTGAGATGTGTTTCATTGATTTTTTATTCATTTAGTGAGACTGTTTGAGGTTTTTTTATGTGTTCGGTTGTTCAAAATGTGATTTAACATTATTATATGGATATTGAAACGGTATATTTGATATATAATGAATTTATCACCATTAATAATGACTTATGTGAATAAATGGTTTGTGTTTACTAAATAAATGGGTTGTCCTTTTTTCTTGTAGTAAATCCAAATTCGAGAGAGGCTGATCCCTTAATTATTATATACTATCTAGTAATTATGTCAACAATGAAATGAATTTGTTTTATTCATAAATGTAAAATATATTTTAATTTAAATTTCTATAAATATTTTATTCTTTTTAAATTAATATATGTGTTTATAGTTCTATTTTTATTATGGAGTTCATTATCATTGTTATCCCTTGTATTTTTTTGTAATGATCTTAATTGAGTAAATCATGTTGTTTATTTTTTATTTTAATGTATATATATGATGTTATTTATTTTTGAAAAACTATCTATGAATTTAAAATTGGTATGAGTTATAATATTTATTTTATGAAGTGTCTATTCATGTTCAGTAGGTGATTGATAATTGTTATGACCATAATGTCTAAAACATTTTATGTAAGGGATGAGTTTGGGTGTTAGTCTTTTAAAAAAAAAATGATTATTTTTTTAATGTTGGAATGAATTTTTTAAAACTTTTAAAATCACACACACACCCCAAGTTTGATAATTAAATACATCGACCTGATTATTTTCCTTAGTTCACATAAAATGTATAATCTTAGGATCATACATTGAAAATGTATTGATATACCATAGAAATCACTATACATTCTATGTGAATAAAATGTTTGTGTAAGGTTCAATACCAATCCATGATCATATAAATTTTTATTTAAATCCATTTTCTACTTGATATAGGACAATTAACAAATAGATAATCCACATATCACTCAGAATGAATATCAAAAAAAATACTCAAACACTGATCAGTGAAGTTATTTCTCCATCAAGATTTATCCTTCATCAAGAGATCTGAATAATTAATTCATTCATTTATCAATGATAACTTCTACTATATAATTCTTAATGTGAAATATTGATATCTATATTTATATCCTTTCTTCTTAAATGTCTCTATTATTCCTCTAATAACTTCTTTAAAATTAATATTTCTAAAATTTTATCCCACTGATTCCTAATTTCACCCAATTGTTGACCTTCAAACCCATCCCCAAAAGTCAAATTAGAAATCCAAAATCAATATCGATATCAATTTTTTTAAAATATTTGAATTTTAAAATAATATATAATCCACCATATTCAATTATAATGTCCTATATAACGATGTAATGATTTCCTATTATTATATACTATAAGAATCCTATAATGATTTGAGTTGTGAACTTGAAAAATCATTAGATTGATATCTCTATATAAGTCCAACTAAATTAAATACAATTTGTGGTCCATATATTCATAAAAAGTATTTATGTAATGATTTGACCTTAAATATGTAACAACTAATGATTTAATACTTTAAACGTTCACAACACCGCACTATATAATGCACACATATTACAGTGTAATCTCTCTAGAAGAAAACTCCAATTCGATGACACAGTCTTATTAGAATGTAATTTTCTTCATATAGGATGCAATATTAAGAAATTTCGAAATTTTAATTTTATTTAGTTTAGTATAGGATATAATGAATTCAAATTATAGTGTAATATTAAATTCATCATTTCATTAAATTCACATAAAAATATTACAATGTTACCAATATGATTGAATTATGGTGTTTTCTATAAAAAATATCATACAAAAATACTTAAAAATCACCAAAATTATATTACAATTCATCAAAGAGATAATGCATCTAAAAACACATATATCCATTAAGCACAATAAATTTTATTTGTTCTCTACTAATGTACAAAATTCTATATCCTTGATTAAAACATTACGTACAATAATTAAATTGTTTCTATCAATATACACCATTGAGTCTTTTGGGAATCAAAGATGAAATTAAACAACCAAAATGTTTCAAAAATTATTGAATCACAATATAATAAATTGACACTCACATAAATTTAGTGCGAATAATGATCATTGTTGAAAAAATAGAGATATTTATATTCCTTAATGAATACCGTAATCTTATAGGTTTAATAAAATATCTAAAAATAAATTTTTTCCACACTAAAAAAAACTTTGTTCAATTAAACATTGTTACTAACCCCCATGTATTATATATCCCCATATCTTTTACACCAAATACTACCCAAAAATCGTACATTCCTCCCCATTGATATAGGAATTTAACATTAATTGTACTGGTTGATTAACCAATAGTATTACTTCTTTTTACATGATTTCACATATCCCCCCTCTATTAATATTATACTCAAAGGTTAACACCTTTAAATAATTGAATATCCAAGTAAAACAATAAAAACATATGGTAGAGATGGTTTTCCAAAAAACTCTCATGTAGAGGGGTCTAGTCAAACATAAATATTTAACAAATACTTCCCCAACACCATTATGTCCAATAGAATTTATTAAAATATTTTCTAATTGTTGATTCCATCAAATGAGATTCACCATAAAAATTAATTATTCCGCTTAATATATGATAAAATATTTCTTAACATCAATATTAATTATTCAAGATTGTTAAAATGAGGTCTTTATCAACTCAATAGTAATTTTTTTAATATTAGATCACTATAGGTACATGACCCTATTCAAAAATATCATCTAGTTGTTGGTTCTGAAAAATTAATTATTAAATTAAATACTTGCTATAATATATTTTAATTTAATTATTATTTGATATATACCATCTTAAATCATCATATTCTACACAATTCATATATTTTTAACTAAGCATGACCCACTACTCAGATATTTTTTATCCATAATATCTCAAACAAAATATTTATAAAAATATTTCAATAAATCATTATTTTCCCTAGATCAAATTCCAAAAAATATTCAAGGGTACCTTGAAAACACAACATGATTATTTAAAATATATGTGATATTTCAAACTCATCCACTAAATATGTAGTATAAAATATGTTTTTACTTATAGATACCAATTAAAAAATCATCCAATCATTATATGGTATAAATTTTTATCCTCTTCCATTATATCCTCACATTCCCCAAGTTTTGTTCCAACCATTATTAGAGTTTAAATCATTAAGTAATCATACCTGTCAAACTTATTTATTAGGTGAGTTTAATTTTTCATGGGAAATATAATATTATTTCTTCTTATTATTTTATTTAAAATTAATGGAGAATTTAATTTCACCAATAATCGAAATATCATACTCTAATCACATTATGTTCGAAAATTTTTCCTCATATTATAGATTAAATCCTCTCAAAATGAAATTAATAACATAAAATGGTACCATAAACTACTCTTCCATATATGATTTCACATTAAATTTGTGATCAACATGAACGATCATGAATCTTAGATTCCTTATATAAGATTTCAATCGATCAAACCAAACCAGTGGTTCTTGTTTCAATAAAATAATAAATGTTTTCTAATTGACACATTATTTATTTGATATATCTAATTTGAAATCCATTTGATTGTTGACTATTGGCCTCTCCTTAAGAACATCAGCAATTAATTACATCACCATGTGCATTTTATAGACATAAAAAATTCTTCATGTTATTATATCTAAGAAACATTCAATTGACTCATGTCACAACACCATTGAAAACACTTATTCTATATTTATTTTTTAAATATAATCATATCTCTTACATATAAAACATAGATTATGGGGATAAAATTCCCATGATCATCATATTTTAATTTAAAATCCTCTTTATTCTGATAAAATTTTAATCATTCGTCCCCTTCCCAACCTCCGATGATTGATTTCAATCTATTTGATGTAACTATTTATTTGTGTTTATAAACCATGATTTTAGTTTCACCAATTTTTCAAATGTTCCCTTCTCTACATGAGATATTATTATAGTGGTATATATAATCATCATAATCTTATTAGGTATTGAAGAAAATTTATCTTCTATAGTGTTTGACTCATTAATTTTATCTCTTCAAATTCTTAATTTTCAGGATAGTTAAGTCCAATTCTCATGTAAATCATAATTATATTAAATCATTGAATCATTATTATTAATAGAGGGTTAAGGTCCTTAAAAATTTGTATGAACATCATTTGATTTCCGAAAAATCATATCTAAATATAAAATTATTGATTTTTTCCATGATTTTATCATCAAACAACATGATATAATTGTTTTACAATATATTTCAGTACATATTTCTAAATCACTTTAGTCTTCAGTATTAGTATAATATCATTATAATATAGTTTCAGCAGTTTCATAAATTACTTTCCTTGTTTACATTCATTTTTATGAATATATCTATTAATTATAAACATCATAAAATGTTATAAAATCTTCCTTCATCAATGGAACATATCAGATAGTGTTTTCTTTTTATCGGGGTGTAAAAATCCTAATATCAATTTTACACTATCAATTAATTGATTCCTTCCATTAATGATCTCAAACAACACATTTAGTAAGTAATTTTTTATTCAAGTTATTCACCATTAGATAATGAATGTCAATAATTTTATGACATTATAGAGGTCTCCCCACAAAATACAGAGGTTTATTACTATTTCCCTATATAATTTTACACTTCAGTAGATTTTTACTGAAGTACATTACCGAATTAAAGTATTTTGATGAACCTTTCATTTTTAGTTCCAAATCTCTTTAAATAATTTTTATCTAAATATATCACCTATTTTTTGGGTCTATGGTAGTACAATGATACTCATCATTTATTGTCAATAATAAAAAATATAAAATTCCTTCCATCTCATATTTCAGGATTTATCATTGGTACACACATCTCAATATATACCATGTAAAGAAAATTTTAATCCACATTTTCTTTTACTTATATAGATTTCTTATTATTGTCTCTATCATAAACAATTCGCATGTATTTTTCCATAATGCTTCAAATTTGGTATTCCAATCGCATCCCTTTTCCTGGAAATATATTCAATTATTTGTTTTATATATGACTAGGTATTTAATGCCACAAAATATTCTCCTCCCTTGTCATTTGAAGAATATTTTTCACCTTATTTTATAACTGATATATATTTCCATTTTTCTTATTCATTTTATCAATTAATTTTAAGCCTTTTCATTGATTAGGTATCCCTTTTCGTGAAATTACTTTTTGAGACTTCTGTCATATAATTTACGTGTATTTAATATATTTGTTTCAATATCCATAAACATTATGTACTTTGATAATATTTAATTCTTCTCTAGAACAATTCAAAATTCCAAATCATTTATTTTTAAATGTTCTGTTGTTAGAAAATAAATTTATACCATTTAAATGGACATTCATATTCTTGATAAAACAATTGTTTTTCATCATTTGTTATGAGTACAAACAATCAAGGATTTAATTTCTACAATTAGTTTTCACTTTTTGTTAAATTTCAGACAATATAGCCTTATACATATTCTTTTTCTCTTTACATGACACTCTGGATTGTGTTGAGGAATCTACAGGTATCACTAGATTCATTTTAGTACCAAAATCATGTTGTTTTTCCCTCTTCCCATGGTTAAAATTTGTTTCCCAATAAATTCATGTTCATCGTTATTCTTTCTATTCTTATTTCTCATTAATATAATTTTTTACAGTCATTTAAATACAATCAATAGTTGTATGGTGAATGATAGAGAAATAAGAAAATACATGTAAAATGATTTCCTTCATTGGAGTGAATGAAATGTTATTTATATTCTTTATATTATTTTGGGTGCTTCTATTTTTATAGTTTTCAAACTATACACAATATGTCATTGTGAAACATAAGTAGCCACAAAATTGACACATCATTATGGGATGATTTTGTCACCATTATTCCACACATCTTCAAACATAAAATAAATATATGGGTTTTTATTAGATCTCAATGGTTATATGTTATTTATAACATTTTTATTTACATTAAATTTTGACTTAAATTTAATAAATTCTGATGATTTATTATAAAAACTAATTCGGACATTCCCATATTGATCGGCCTTTTATCCTTCAAAACACTATCACCAATATTTTTTCCCCTTTCATCACATTGTTTTACATATTCATCCAATAAAATTATAAAATACAAATTCTTTTTGAAACCTAAAGTTTTTATTTCGATATAAAAATTATTTAACCATGGAGTTACATCTTCATTAGGTGATTCAGTATTCATGGATTACAGCTTGATACCAGAAATATGATAAAAATTTACCATATAATTCTATTTAAATTTAATAATACAATATATATTTCTTATATATGTTATTATGAAATCGATTTGTGATACACTACCTTCTATAAATTATTGATTTCATCAATGGTTTTAAATAAATAATCTGAATAAACCATCAATAGTCCACCAATATTCCAATTTTTATTTAATTAAATTTTTATCACTAGAAGATAACCTTCATGGTCAATCATGTGATAAATAATGAATTTTGTATAATTTTGTTCCCAAGATTAAAATTTATTTTTCTCAGTCATTTCCACAATAAAATCATCTACATATGATTTAAACATTGTATCACCTACTTCAATAAAAATATCACTATCCATATATTCAATAAAAACATAACACATCCTTTAAAATGACTTTTCAAATCTATTTCTATGTACGAATTTTCATTTAGTGGGAACTAAAAAATTGGTTTTTATGAGTAATAATCCATATAATAACTATTAAAATTAATCAAAAACCCTAAAACTATATACCAAACCTTTCCAAAAATTAACATGTTATTAAAATATTGTCTCTAAACTTTCCTTCCCCTCATTTGAATTTGAATTTTATAGGTGACAGAAACTCATTACTTATGTGTTCATTTATGCCAATACATTAATTGAGGTATAGTTTCCCTATGGGATTGAATGATATCTGACTAAATTATTTTCTCAACATTCTTTTTTCATTTAAACATTTTTCAATTGCAACTATAAATCAATTAATGTTATTGACTGAAAAAATTGTGTGATTTCATTTTTCATGAATTTATAGCTTTGGCTTGAAAAATAGTTGTTACATTATAATGACTTTATTCATTATATATGCATACATTAATTAATATTCATGTTTATAAATATATCTAATTATTTCAATTATTCAGTTGAATAATTCCTCCACTTTCTCATTTGGATATATCATCAAATCATTCATCTTTTCCAGTAACACTTTCATATATGCCTCGTTCAATTTATTGTTGATTCAATAATAGGATGATTACTATATAATTCAGTAAAATATAACATTGTGGGATTACTCAAATTAATTTAATGGATATATGTGGAGAAAAAATTGATTCCAAGAGATCAAATAATTTATTTAATAAATCATTCTCAAGGTTTAATAATTATATCAATCAAATAAATTTTAAATTATTTAGAAACATCTATTTATCTATTATATCAATTCTAAAATTCATTAATAATAACCTACTGACTCTCCTAAAAATTATATCAACCACATATACCCAAACACACTAAGATAGAATTAATTTTTAGAAGAAATATCTATACAACATTAAACAAATCACATTATGTCATTATCAATAACATGTCAAAATTATAAAAACCAACAACCCATATTATGTATGAAAATAAAATTCAAAAAAAAAATAACATTATTTGTTTGACTACAAAATTTATCATCCAAGGAGAATGTGTTAATCCAATATTGTGTTTATGTTTTGTTTGTTATCAATTATTTTCAATGTCTACGAATCTATATTGGATGATGTTGATATGAGAATAAGAGGAATTTCATAGAAGATTTATAGACTTCCCATGAATATTGAGGAGAATAAGGATTGAGTTCCTAGGAAAAGATACTACCATAGTATATATATAAAAGTACATAGGATTAATCCAAAATTGTTTATATGGAAAATATATGAAATAAGGATTCAATAATTAGTCACATGGAAATTAATAGAGAAATTTATTATAATTTTGTTATAGTTCTCAATTATATTGATGAGAAGATGGTTTGAGTTCCCCAGAAAAGATACTATCATTGTTCATATGGTTAGGTATATAGGTTTCCTCCACCAATATTCATGAGACAAATAAATGAAAGGTGGAAAATACCATTATTCACATTTTGAAGATTGAAGAGGATTCTAGGAGACCATATTCATAATCTATAATAGAAGATTTTATAAATTATAAATTATTATACTATTAGATATTTTTAGAGATCATTTCAATAATAATGAGGTTTTTATGGTTTGAGTTATTGATATTTTTTACATTTCATGAAGACTCTATAGTAGATAGTGATAATTTTAGTATGCTAATTATTGTGACATTATTATCATAATTGGTTCGAAAAGATTTTTTTCTGGGGTAGGAAGGGTTCCTTGGTGTATTCATAGTGATTAATAATTTTTATTTTTGAATAATAGATTTCACAATTTTTTTGAAATCCATCGCAGTGTTCAAAGAGTAAGGGATCTAGTGGTAAAAACTATCTTCATCTTGGATGATGTTTAATGATTTATTTTTCATGTTGTTCGAGGTATTGGAATAATAGTGAAATATTATAAGGAATATTTTTCTTTTATATTATTATTAGGATTTATTTATGTGTTTATTCAATTTATATTGATGGGATTCTGTTTTAAATTAATGATTTCTAGAAATAAAGAATGTGTTGATTCAAAAATTGAAAATTCATAATGATTACTCCATGTAGAGTGAAAATATGACAATTTCAATAGAAATACTTTTTTTATGTTGAAAAATTATGTGATTCCATGGAAATAAAAGGTTAAACTCATCATTTGTAGTTAAATATGAGTAGAATATTGACAATGGAAGAATCAAGACCTAATAATTTTAAGGTGAATGTTGAGAAACATAATGTTTATATAGGACATTGTAATGTGACTTATAAAGGAATATAAATTTATTTCTAGAATACCATAAATTAAATTCTAGAATAAAATAAGGTTCCCCACACCTTATTAAGAAGTTTCCTCAAGGAATTTGGGAACATTTGATCAACACCAAATGGAAAATACGGTAAAAATCACCCTACAAATATTTTAGTACTATCTGAAATTGATAATGATTAGAACCAAATTGAGAAATCTAATTTGAAATCCGACAACATCTGGAATTATTTAATACTTTTACTTTTTAAAATTTCATTAAAGATGATAAATTTAGAATGTATAGTGAGTTTTGTATACGTTATCAAATGATGTAATTTGTTAATGTATATTGAAATAAAATCACAATAATATATTAAGATTATCTCTATAGAGTTGTGAAATAGTATGATTCCATGCATTCATGGTTTAATAAAGTTAAAATTAATTTAAATAAATATATTTTGTGGATAAATTAACACGAAGAAAATGTAAAATGATAATTAATGAATATTTCAAGGAAGGCATGTCTTGAGTCTCACGGATACTTAAATGAGATATTTCGATAGATATTTCGATAGGTATTATGATAAGTTTATTAAAAGATATATAGTTATAAAAATTATATAATATTTTTGTTTTAAATTATGGAATCATTGTCACAATACTATTAATTTAAAAATATTTGGATATGGATAAAAACATCACCCAACTATTGGGAGAATTAATCTATTTGATAATAGGGAGATTCAATACTTCTGGAATAGAAGAATTATATTTATCAAAGAATAGTAGAGATCTGATGCTTCTATCATTTAATCATTATTTTTATTCAAAAAAAGTGAACTTCCAACATTTTTGTAAGAGTTCATCTCTTGGAATTTATGAATAAGAATAAGAAGAATAAATGAGGTATAATCCTTGATGTTTCATCATATAATTTAGGCTAAAGAATATTTCAAGGACCCATCCAATGAAACTATATTTCGTAAGGACTGAATAAGAATAAGGAAACCATAAAATTTTCTTTAACTAATAGAGATCCAATAATATTTATGTTATAAAGAAATCAGAATTGATTTATATAGAATGGGGAAGAATATTAAAAATCATTTTCTAGCATGGAGATAATATTATTCCAATAATCTACTTTTACCAAATATATAATTGATAATAACAAAAGAACTGTGACTGGTTAGGATAGAAACCACCACTCATTGGTAACATAGACATCCATGTGGGAGGTAAACCTTGTAAAAAATTCTTGGTGTCCTTTCTTCCATTAATTTCTTTTTTATGTACATGTATTCCACAAAAATAATAATATTTATTGATATATATCGATTAATTAAATAAGATTAAATGAGAATAAGGGACTAAATTTTAGTTTTTAATAACCCATCACACAACGATTCACCAATATTCAATATTTCTCATTTCCCATATGGATCCAATCAATCTGTATCAATGTGCCAGTCCACATCTCTGATTGAATTCTCATTATTATATGTTTTGAATTTCATCCACTAAATAATTAACTACACTTTCCAATTAACTATGATGTAAAAACCTAAATAAGATGTACACACTACATAAAAAAATTATATTTATACCATGAATCCAATGAATTAGAAAAATAATGATATGAAAATATTTAGGTATGTATCCCTCATACCCAATGAATATGAGAAATGTTTTTCCTGATGATTAATTCATAATGTAGAAAAAGAATTTCTGGTCAGAAATATAATATTAAAATCAACAACCAATGAAATAGAAAATTACTCTACCTCATATGGATTATATCAATATTAAGATAAAAATGGTGAAATATATATTTCTATATAAAAGTTTCCTATAAATGACCAAATTACAAGTGGAATATCACAATACTGATTACTCACAGGATAAATCAATCTATAATTTAAAATATTTCTTTCATAATAAGATAGAGACCCTTCTATTTATTTATATTTTAAAATTTAATAGATGAAGGTGACCTATCTTGAAGATGAGTCTAAGAAAACGAAAATATCATTGGAACACAAGATCATGATTATTTTATATCTCACCAAAATATAAAATTCTCTAATGGAAAATATTGTAGAGTATAATAAAAAATTATCCAATATTGGGAAGTACTGGATTTATGAAATCCTCATGTTCTCCAGAGACAT
Organism: Viscum album; assembly: GCA_963277665.1. Classification (NCBI taxonomy): domain Eukaryota; kingdom Viridiplantae; phylum Streptophyta; class Magnoliopsida; order Santalales; family Viscaceae; genus Viscum; species Viscum album. The sequence goes on along the minus strand of OY728120.1, from coordinate 692,865,899 downwards.
AGAAAAGAATAAATAAATTTTTAATGCAGAGAGGAAATCATAATTTCTATATTGATATAAAAATGATCTATATGAATTCAAATCAATGAATTTTAGATATCTTGAAAAAATGATATAGGAAAAGAATATTTTTTTCTTAATAGAAATGTGAAGTTAAAAAATCAATGAGATGAAAAAAAATATAATCATTGTATCAGGATTAAAATATCATTTATATAAAGTCCCTTGAATTTGATATCAAACATGTAAATCAAAAAGTGACACGATCTAGGAGGTGAGAGGATGATGCATATAATTATAAGGATTAATATTATATTAAAATTAAACTATTTTGTGGAGATAATGTAATGAAATCCTTAAATGATAAATATTTAATAACCTTAAAATAAAAGGTATTATCCCTCCCATTAGAAATTATGTATGTGTAAATTATAGTTTTTTGAAAATTGTAGGTGAAAGGCCAAACTGTTTATAATGATGGATAAAGGGAAATTCCAATTAACCAACCAATAGAATTTTTTTATGGAATAAATAATAAAATAATCTATTCCCCATGATAATACTAAAATAAGGTTGAAATATTATAAAAATATCAAATAGTAAAGTTTTCCAAGATTACTATCCAATAGAAGAGAGTGTGGTATGTTGGCTACTATAGGTTCTATGGGAGATTTGGAATCATGGAAACTAATTATTATAAAAAAAATCAACCACTACTGGTCAATAAAATCCTTCATAATGTGGGATAAAATTGAGGTTTTGAAAAGTCTCATAAAATAATATTGAATATATATTTTTCTCAGACTGATTTAGAATGTTGGAAAATTTTTACGTAAAATAAATGAGAGAGGACAAATTAGTGGATCATGGATATCAAAATTAACTAAAAAATTCCCAATAACTGTAGAGGATAAAAACAAAAAAAACTGATGAATGGAATAAATACATCCATATAAAAAAATATAGAGATAATTTGTAACAAGAATATTCCCAAGCAATTAATGATGAAAAAATGAGTAATCCTTTGTGTATAAATAGAATTTTTAATCTGCTCAATGAATAATCAATAAATTTTAGAGGAATGATACAAACAATGAAGAATATGAATCTATTATTTAATATTGGGGCATTTATGGTATTTTTCCTGAATATCAAATGGTCATTTGTATTGATGGAATAATGATAGAGCATAAATGAATATGAATCCAACTAAAAATGAATAAGGTTGATTTACTGAAGAACATTCATAAGAATACATATATATGAACCAAGAATTACAAGCACATTGATAAATAATGTATAAAAATTTAGATGGAGTATTTATATAATGAAATTATAATTGAAGTATCCCAACCATGTACTAGTGAAAAAGTTAAAGAAGCGATTATACATTAATAAGTTGAATTTCATGAGTGGTTTTAAAAATATGATAACTTAGGATCTCTTGATGTTCATTGTAGTTAGTAAATGATGATGAAATAAATTTCCACGATCTATTTAACTCTTCTACTATCTCATAATGGGATACTGAAGATGATTCAACACGAACCAGAAAATGCATATTCCTAAATGGATAATTCCAAGAATAATTTTCCATAAAATTAAATTGTTAAATAAATTATGTAATCCATACTACAAAATAATTATTGGATATTCATGAAATTCAATATTAATATATCACCTAGATATATTGTAGAACGGAAAATAATATCCATGTTGATATGTAATTCTCAACAATTGATCTCACATTGATGTGAAATAAAATCGACCCAATTACATTATATTCTATGTTATATTTATATATATATTTTAAAAGGAACTAAAGGTGATTCATTTTATTATATGGAGAACTAACGAATATAATATTACATCAAATATTTGACAAAAAACTCATAAATACGCCTTTTTGGATGATTCATAAACTGGTATAGAAAAATCTATAAATTTTAAAAGGTCAAAATTAATGAAGATGTGAAAGCTGTGAAGAATGGAAAATAGATAGGACATTAGAGTCATAATATAGACTCAAATATAGTTGTTATAATGATTTTTTATTAATATTTCAATCATTACGAAGTGAAAATTGAGTCACTTCAAGCGGTAGACAAATAGAGATTATGAAGAAGATTTTATAATTATAATTTATTATAATATGGAATTTCTACATTTTTATCAAAATTAGGAATTAATAGATATGTCTTAATAATCTATCATCCTAGTTTGTGATAAAAATAAGAGACTAGGGTAAAGGGATGAATTCAAATTATTTAACAGCATATTGTTGAAGAATTTCTAGACAAAGTCTAGTACAATTTTTTGAAGTTAAAATATTCTAGTACTATTTGGAAAAAAATTTCTAGGTGGTGAGATAGATTCAAGGGTTATATCTAAAGTAATTTTTTTACAATTCATTTAGGAAGTGTAATTAGAAAATTTAAACCATTCATATGAATTTTTATCATGTTATGAATATATTGAAGGACCCAATAAAATTTAACAAATGGTTTTCGTATTAGTTGGTATCAAAATTATATTTAATAATGGACTATTTAATTGTATAAATTTTACCCTTTTATTTAATACACTGAGTTTCAATAACATTATGTTTTACTATAATAATATATGGAACATTAATTTTTGAGTGAATTGATACAATCATTTCTCAAGTACATTGATTTATTGTCAATAATGGGCATATAAGGATTTTAAAGAGAAAAATGAGAAAGGGAGAGAGTAGAAAATTTATTAGATGAAATAACATGTTGATATGCATTTACTAAAATTTTAATTAACAACCAATAAAAGGGTGATATTTCTGAATACATTTTTTATATTTATTATCAATAATTGTTAAGTACCATGATGTTATGATGGATCATATAAATGTTTAAAGAATAGTAATTTCCTCTATGTCTGTTATAGTGAACGAACATATTGATTAGAAAAAATATTGAATTCCTATGTAAATATACTTTCATTTCTTATAAGGCAGAGTGCATATTTTGCTGATACCATTGTTTAGGTATAAGATAAATTAATTGAGGAAGTTTTCATTATCCACAAGGAATATAATTGAGGAACTAAATATAAATTTTTTTAATTAAAAAATCATGTTTATGATAATAATGTTTGACATACCAAGACAATCTACATCCAGTGAACATATGTATGAGTATATATGTATTTAACACCTCTATCTATGTGGAAAGGAAATTAAAGTAGTATGTTTCCAATATCCAAGTAAAAAATAAAGAGAATGATTATTGTATTTAATATTCATAATCTAATAGTGTGGAATTAATATGGTGAAAATGATGAATATATTAAATATTTTAAAGGACTATTCATTTTCATGGAATATTTTTTGGTTTCAATCTCTAAAATATTTTATATTACTGAAATAACATTTATTAGGTAAATATTGTTTAAGGATTCTGATTATTGGGAATTTCTAAGAAAAATGTGTTAATATATATTTGATTACTGTAGGATGAATGGTTTCATGGAGTATTAATAATATTGAATAATTTAATGCTATGAAATTTTTTTAAGAAAAATCTATAGACTTCCATGTTAGTGTTCACAAAAAAAGATATTATATGATGAATGTATTCCTACTATTGGATGATATTTTAATAAGATTTTGATGTTGATTGGGGTAGTGATATATTATTTAAATATTATAAATAATATTTATCTGGTGTATTATTATTTCTATTTTATCTCAAAATGAATGGATTATATTTTATTCTCTATGAAGTAATTTTGATTTTTTTGGAATTATATAATGTGAATGTTAAAAAATAGATGACATGTAGAATACTAAATTTAGATTTCACATATGATAAAGTCCTTAACAACATTATGTTTATATGTCAAACATTGTGTGATTCTTGAGAAATATAAGGTGAAACACACCTTAGAAATTTAAATCTTTGAAAAATATTGACAAAGGATGTGTCACCACCATGTATCCATTCGTTGAATTTTGAGATGTGTTAGGTGTATTTCAATATTCATATGAATAATTATATAAGAATGTAATGTGTGTTTGTGATGAATAAAAGATTAAATACGGAGGAATTTTTGGTGGACCAAAAATAATAATGAAACTTCTTCTAAGATTTTGTAAATGGAATATTTCTAACATAAAAAATGTAAGGTGAACCTCACCCTATTAATAAGAGAGTTATTTCTAAAATTAGTAACGGTGTAGAAAAAATTAAGAAACTTAAGGGTTAATCAAATGACTCTGAGATCTTGTGAAGTGAATTCAGTAATTATAATTTCAATGCTGTTGAATACTCTAGAAGGTATAGAGTGTTTAAGAAACAATATTAGTTGAGGCTTTGGGAATAATATACCTTGAAATAAACATTCAATATAATATTTTGATTATTGAGAGAGTTTCTATGCTTTATGGCATGATAAGTAGAATCATGTATCAATATTACATGATTACACGTACACATGGTTGAGTTAAATTAAAAATAATTAAAGGATTCAGATTTTAAATAATAATAGAGTGAAGAAAAATTTTCTATGATAATTAAAGAAAAATTATAGAAATGTTTATCCAGATTCTCCTAGAGTTCTAAGTGAGATATTTTATTAATGAATGATATGAGAATTATAAAAGAGATATGCTACCACAAATCATGGAAGACTTCTATAATCAATTATGGAAACATTATTTCCAAACACATAATATACAAATATGGATAATAAGAAAAGAAATAGTGTTTGATAGTAATATCAAAAGAATAAAAAAATTGACCAGGGGAGAGAAAAAGTACTTCCCACTCTGGATAATTGTGTGGATCAATGAAAAAGAGAGATATGATACTGAATTTATTTTATCATTCTATTAAGATACTGACTGACTCAATGAAACTTTTTTTATTACTCTTTAGAAGAGAACAAGAATAACAAAGAACAACCCTTCAAGGAGAGGGAATGTGATGCAGTTTAAGGGAATCCCCTTACACCATGGTGAAGCACTAAATGGGAAGAGAATACATACTATCATATACCATAAGGGGTTCCTCTTACCTGCCCAAGAGATTAAGTGAATCCGTTGCAAAGTTAGATTCCATCCAACTTTGATGAGTATTCTCTCCATGATTGGTCTCCGCCATGCACCTTCAGATGAGATAATTCAATTCCCAAGGAATACCATACCTCCCTTGTAAAGCCATAACCAAAACCATAGAATCAGAATCCACTTCCATCACCTGAAACCCTATCTGCCTACAAACCATCAATCCAGATAGTAACACACAAACCTCTACACCCAAAGAGTTCCATGGACCATAAAAAGAACTAAAGGAAATAAGAACAGATCCCCAAAAGTCCTGAAGAAATCCACCACCCCTTATGAATCCTTCCATAATGGAGCTGTAAATGTTCAGCATCAACCCATGCTTCGGAGGATCCCACCTCACCCAACATCCCCTCCCTCTAATCTGGTTGCAGGGCCGGTTAATCAGAGCACAAACAGCAGTCGAGGAGAGTACAAACATGAAATGTGAATCTAATTCCACAACGATAGATTTAAGCCGAAACTGAATAGAAAACATAGATCTTTTGGCCCCTAGCCTAACCAGATTTCTGGCCTCCCATAAAACCCAACAGATAGCAACCAGGATGATGCTCCTAACAGTTCATTCCATTGCTCTGTCTTCAGTACCCATGATCCATACTAACATAATCTCTTGAGAAGACTGAGGCTCGCCAATTGGGAATGGAGGATGAGTGAAGAGGGGCCAATGAGAAGAGTCCCATTTCCCCTAGATAAAAAGGTGAGCCCTCATTTCCGACCACGGTTGTTCACGGCAGTAACAATGTGAAACCATACAGACCCCTTTTTTCTTTATATTATCCTCCGTCGGTACTACTCTATTTTTAATCCTCCACACCAGGAATTTCATACTCACCAGAATCTCCTTCCACCAAGAAACCAGTCCCCATTCCTCCACAGAACTATCCCTTTGATGAATTTTCTTGTAGTCATGAACATTATACCTCCCAGAACGTGCATCCATGAAACAACCCAAATCCCGATCATCACTCATCATGATGCACTCAAATAGGGTAAGCTGGTTGAAGTAAAGTGTGGCATGAATAAAATAATACCTGCCACTAGCTTCTCTAAAAGAGATACATGGAGAAAGTCAACTGGAACTGGACAACATTTCACCGGCCCAGTTATCTTCCCAGTAGTTAATGTCCCCCAGGCCGACAATCCACCTAACAAAGCCAAATAATTTCTCCATATGTGCAAACATTCACTTTGCTAAACCAGTCATGCCCTGCCTATTGAACTCCCCCTGCCAACCATAACACGCTCTGAAAAATCTCACCCAAAGGGACTCCCCAGCAAAGACATCCCAGGGTAACCAAACCTATAAACCCAAGATGGTGTTTTGAATCTCTTGGAAACCAACACTGCCTTCTTCCACTGGACATGCCATCCATTTCCATGATTCCCAAGGACACCAGACCTCAATTTTAGAATCCCATAAAATGGTGGTAGGAATACGATGCATTCCTTCCACTGTACCTTTCGGTTGTTTGATAACAGATATAATATGCATGGTTATGGAATAATGTACACTATTAATGAGCATAACTCGTCCTTTGAAAGACAAAAGCATGTTATTCCAATTGAAAACTCTTCCCCAAATCCAATCTAGAATCTCATTGAATCAATGCTTCTTTATTCAGCCACAGGGGATCGGTACCCCACGGTATAAAATAGAAAGTTTCTTCTGCTTGAATCCAAGGATCCCCTTAATGACCTTACACCTCCTTCCGGGTAATTTATTCGAAATAAAGACATGACTCTTCTGAGGATTAATAGATTTCCTACTGAACCTGCCATATCTATCTAGGATGTCTTTGAGATGTCTCAAGGATCCACTACTGCCATTTATAAAGACTAAAATATCATCACCAAAGATTAAGTGTGAAATGTAACCCGTATTCCTTCGTCCATAGTACGATTTCAACTTGCCCTCCGCTAATATACCATCCATGTTCATGGACAATACATCCTGAGGAAGGAAAAAAATAAATGATGACAGGGGATCACCCTACCAGACACCTCAGATGGTTTTAAATAATCCAAATCCCTTCCCCATTATAAAGATCAAGAGCCAGGGTGAGGAATAGCACCTGAAACAATTGTCACAGAATCATTCCTAAAATCTAAAACCTCTCATGACACAAATTAGAAAACATCATTCCAATATATTGTAACCCTTATTCATGTCAACATGGAATATGATATTGCATCCCACTGTACGTTTGTTAATGTCATGAACCAACTCACTAGAAATACCGACCACCCCATGGATACTCTGACCTTGATGAAGACTTTAATATTTATTCAATTATGCAACAAACCAAAAAACATATTGATCCAAGAAACACATTTGATTGTTTTGGGATATAGAAGATTATCAAATACAAGTTTTCTATGAGGGACATGATCATATACTACAAATATACATTGAGGTGTTAGAAGAATAATATTGTAAATAAATACCTTCAAATTAGTTGTTTCATTTTAATTGGATAGTTCTATGATTTCAAGGCCAAAGACACATGATATCTTATGTTACACATGAAAATTAAATAAAAATTATATATGATTGGGATAAAAACAATTGTACAACATGGATATTGTCAATCACATCAGGTTTGAACCTCATTGACAAAACCTGATATCCTTTATTGACTTATATTCCATCAATCATTACATGTAATAAAATATATGTTAAATATTAAATTATAGTTATCCATTCAAAAAATAGGTGAATTTTTGGGGAATGGATTAGGTTATAAATTTCAATAATTCAACCTACACCAATTCAATCCCTCTTATTATAGGGAATTTCCCATAGAGATTGTAACCACATGAGCCATTAATATTTCGATGTGGTATAAAAACCAATTCAAATATGGGAAAATTGAATTGTTGATTTTATGGTCACTCGTAATATATATCAATAAAATATACCAGTGTCAATTGGTGAGGGTGTATCTCTATCATGATCTATCCTTTATGATCAAATTTGAATCGTCAATGATATTATTCTAATTTGATAACTCATCAACCTGCATTCTGAATATGTAATGAATCACTATCACTAAATCCTATCACTATTAATATCTCTATTATTCTTTTAAATACATATTCAAATTCATCATCCATGAAATTTACCATATATAAATTTAGATGTCACTTATTTTTTACTTTAATAACTATCCACACTTGTCATATTGAACTCCCAAAAATCAATACCAACATATCCAAAATATTAATATATTCAAATTTAAAAAGTCATATTTAATCCACCATATTATGGTGTAACAACATTAGTTACAATGTATTGTTATTAAATTACTATATCCTTAGAAAATCTTATCTTGATATGAATTTAAACTCAACAAAATCACATGTTGGATATCTGTAGATAATTCCATCCAAATTTAATCTTCTGTAATATAATTTATTGTAGTAAATTAACCATATATTCATAAAATTGTATATTTTTTTGTGAAATAAAAAATTGTGAAATAGGTCTAGATCTGAAATACTTTTTTTTCAGTAAACACCATGACACAATAAAAATTTATTTCAATGCAATTTATACATTAAAAATAGCAATACAATTACCATATCTTAATATAAAGTAATGTTATTATTATACATTTTAGTCAGGAAAAATTATATTATTTTAATCTAAAAAACAAACAATAAAACATTATGATTTATAATATCAACTTAATATTAAAGACTTCATTTATTGAAATCCTCCATCCAATATTTTGGCATGACCAATATGGATGCATCATGAGTTTTATTTTTTTCAGAATTAATCTCTGAAACACCTCAAAGCTCCACCATACTTCTATAATCCTTTTATATATTCATAATATGTCTAAAACCACCCACTGAGAATAATAATTAAATTCCATTCAATTATATATGAAACTCATGATTTTAATCCAAAAGACCCAGGATTGAATCTAGGTAGGGAAAAATTTCTAGGTACTGTAGCAGGGTCACTATAAAAGGGTTGTAGCATCAGCAGAACTATATCTGTGGTGACACATTAGCGGTGATAGTACTATAGTAGCACAATTACTTTTTCATTACCATTCACTAGAGGGCCCTTTGGGAAAAAATGAGATTTCATTCCCTGGGCCTTTAAGATATGTAATGGATCTCCCTCTTCCTAGTCCAAAGAGGTATTTTCTTTGCTTGAATAATAAAATGTATCTTTGGCCCCAATTGAAAAAATAATGTTAAATATTGGCCTATGTTTTTATACCAATTGTGTTTTATTATTTTTATATTCATGTGTTAATTTATATTTATAAAAAGGTGAAGATTTTTGTTTTCATTTATTATAATGGAATGATTTGTGTATACTAGCTATAAATTAATGGGATAAGAACAAAGGTTCTCTAACACATGTTTTTATAAACAGTGGTGACAATGTACTGGATATGAATATATGGGAGTGCCTTAGAGACCCTATTAATGATTAATATTTCCCAATACAGGTATATCATGGATCACGATTCACTAAATGGCTTCTTTGTTACTTAATGGTGATCTACTTCCCTTATACATGGGTGCCAATTATCATCAATTATAGTTTTTAGATTCCTACCAATGATGATTCCTAGAATGGATCAAAGTATGTATTATCAGTTCTCATGTATACCATGAATTGGGTATAGTGGTTTTCTAGGTGATTTGGTAGGAACCAATAAAGTTACCAAAAAGGCTTATTTTTTGTTATTTTTTCATAGCAGTAGCAGTTTCATTACTGTAGTTATTCCCTATATGTCATACTATTTTTTATTTCCTCTACATATCATATGTTATCATAGATTCACTCATACATTAATTTTATTTCATTAGAGGAAATCTTAGAGGTGGCCTACTGAGATATGTAATCACACCATAAATTTTCACAACATTGAATATATAGGTTGTAAATTTAATAAGTAGTTTTGGTTATGAATTCTAATATAAGTATATGTGTTGGAATTTCTAGATGAATGTAAGGAAATTGTAATGAGATGATGATATAGTAATAGTTGTAGTGCCTTCTTTTTTATTTCTTATTTTATTTATATTTTTAGAGATCTATGAATTTAGGAAATTATATTTCAAATTTTTAATTATGTCATATTAGGAGTATATTACATTGTTGAATAGTGTTTTAACTATTTCATGGAATTAATTAGATTGGAAATCCATGTTTCAATATAATTATTCTATCAATATTATGATATTTTTTTTAATTTATCAGTTATTGTATGATATGATTCAAAGGTTATAACCTACCCACAAATTATCATTAGTAAATTTCGATGAGTCAGTGACCTCTAGTATATGATGAGACATACTAAAAGTATCTAGTGAGTCATAATTGTCCATACATAAGTTTTTTTTGTTGGGGATTTCACATGACCTCCAATAAAATATTTTTTTCTTCAACATCAATATAAATAAATTTTCCCCATTAAAAATAATTAAATATTGGTGGTGTATTGAATTTTTGTAAATCGATGTTAATTATAGGGAGAAATTTTCAAACGTTCAAAGTGATTGATCAATCATGAATCATTAATTATGATATTAGAAATATGTATTTTTTACAGTTAATTATATTAAATTCATTAATATTCTTGATGGTAAATGAAATTCAATGATCCCAAATAGAATGGGATATGTTTATGGTAACTGGTACTTCTATGACTCAGAAGCATCATGTAAACTTATTGTGCGTATATATCGTTTCCATTTCTATTATTACCATAGATCTAGGTATCTAAAACCCATGTTCCCTAACAACACATATTTATCAGTAGAAATTATAAAATTATATATGGTAGTATAATAAGGTTGATATTAACATGCTAAATTACATAAGATAACCTTGGAAAGATGAATCCATGGAAATTCATCACCTCGTTTGAAGACCAATAGTGGCTGGTGGCTCTCATTACCACATTAAACATCTTTTGGGTCCCCTCCCCCAATAAATATAAAAAAAATTATTATATATAATAGTGGGATATCCATTACACTATAACCATTTCACAAGATTCACTTAATAGGGTACCTTCTTACTATGGTCACCACTACTACCAATCAACCTCAGCTAGATTGAATTTTTTTAGGAGGCTACTACCCCATTAGTATTAGTATAGGATCTATGAAATATAACTCAATAGGGGTAATCCATACACACCTCCCATGGGAAAGATAATAAACTTATATCTACTAAGTACCCTGAGGTTTATCGCTACTTTATAATCATGTTTATGGTAAAATTTAGGGTCATATTAGATTAGAGGGACCAAAAATCCTATGGGGATGATTTAGTGTCCCTAATAGATAAATCTCACCTCTTAATAGAAAAAAGATTCCATATACATATACCTTTTAATGATTCAATAAACAATCAGAAAGTTATTCTAAATCGAAAATAAGATAGTAGCCTTAGAGTTCGTTCCCATTATATCACCTGCACCAACCACATATGTCCACACTCTGAAAACAAAAATAACCACCATGAATATGCTATTCATAATAGATTCATCAATTATAATTATGTTACTAACCATAAAAAAATTCTCCAATATAAAGTCTATCCCCATGGATTCATGGTCAACAATATCCATAAAGGTTCTACATTTGAAGACTCTAGTATCCATATAACAGGTCCTCATCATATTGAAGAAATCAAAAAACATGGATACATACCAAGGAATAATAGAAAAATCTACCATAATGGTCTCCCATGGTAGTTAATTATCCACTATAACAAAATTTCTTCCATATAATAGCTCAATTAATTTCCATGGAGGCCCACATTGTGAATTCATTAAATAACATAGAGATCTTGTAAATAAAAATGTAACAATATATCATAAGTTCCTCCCCACTAGAATATATATATAAACCGCCATGAGTATCCTCCTAATGATGATAAGGATAAACCCCAACTAGGTATGGTCACATCAAAATATGGTTCAACCTATTAAATTTCCAAAAGTAAATTTACCATTTAACCATAACATCATAATTAGATGGGGGTTAGGAAGGCCAAAATAATTTCTTGTATTGCTTTTCTATTTTGAGAATATCCACCCGATTATGGGGTTGATCATACTAGAAACGTATATGTATATAATTCGGTGTCCCTTTAATATATATATATATATATTATTTAATTTGAAAAATATTCCATCTATCACACCATACTCCTCATGGACTAATTATCTAGATTTCAATTCATAGTTTTTGAGTATCAATTTTCCAAAAATGGACCATAATAGTTCCTCATGGTAGACCATGCATCTCTCTATCTACTGGGATTGAAAGAAATATTTTTTTTAAATACTACGCCTGTAATAATATGGAACTAAACTAAAATATATTTTCAAGAAACCCTATAAATAATTCTATAGATAGTGCATCTCTACCATTGGATAAACCAAGATAAAAATCATTAGAAGTCCTTCCACTGGATTTTCTATGCATGAGTAATGTTAAAAAAGATCATGGTGTCTTGATAAATATTTAAAAGGTATCTAAAAATTCCCCAAGAGATTATAATAGCATGGTGATTCATTTATTGATAATGTTATTGAAAATGGTAATGTGTAGGATGATATAGTATGTCATAAAAAACAAGTTATAAAATGTAATCTTTCCACCCACTAGTATATTATTCTTAAGTTCAATGAAGAAATAATACATGTAATGAATATTTCATAAGTTGTTGGAAATATTAAACCACACTATTTTATAACACATACAATATGATGGGTATTATAATTCCCCATCCCCGGAAACATGGAGATGGTGCATTACATATTACATTTGCATGATTATAAGGAATAAAATCCTTAAGGGCCAATCAGTTTAACAATCTTGGAAACTGAGAATACTTACCTGATTCACACAATACATTGGTAAATTGAAAATAAAAACACGAAAAATATTAAATTTAAATAAAAATAATCTTTAAAACTCGTTCAAAGTATTCTTCTTTGTAAACTGGGGAAAGAAAACATAATAAGGGTGTGCTCAAATGATCATTTAGGGTGTGTAATGTGGAAGAACTAATGAATCCATGAGAATTACAATTTTAGATTTTTAAATAACCGAAAACACGTTAAATTAAAATAAGTAGATAAGGAAAAATCAATATATAAATGTAAGAAACTAAAATGAATTCATCTTAATCAATGAACTCAGAATGTAATGAAGACATAGATATGTCGATGCAAAATATTAGGGATAAAAATGATAACAGAAATAAATTAAATAATTCTAATATTGGACGTTATGTATATGTCACATGAACTACAATACCATTGTGATATATTCATAAGACAATTTAAAATATTTGGATTTTTCCAACTGATTCATATCATGATACTACCGATACATCATGTTTCTATTTAGAACTCGGCCCCAACAATGTATGCCCGTCCAAATCATTCTCCACATATCAAATAATATATTTAATTAATAAAAAATGAGCCTAATCATAATATATACTTATTTAATAAAGTGAAAATATTTATATATAATTCGCCAATGATGGATAAATAACAAAAATTGTTGTTTTTGTTGATGAAAAAATATCATTGTAATATCATTAAAAACAATCCTGAGGAAAATAATCATTAAACATTCCAAATTGTACAATACCACATTGAATCATTTGAATCATTATAACAACAAAATAATACCATCAAATGAATCTTTAAATATAGTAAGAATAATAATATTCATGATATAACATTTTAAAAGGATGTATATACACCATTTAAAAGTTAATTGGTGCATAACAACAAATAAGTCTTAGTGGAATGTAAATTGGGACTAAATCCTTTACTATGAGTTTCCTTTTGGGTGATCATCGATTGACCACTTATATATTCATCTAAAACATGTTACTTACGTATCATATAACCATAATTATATTTATTATATCATTTATTATCTTTTTATAATTTATTATTACCCATTTGTTAATAATCTTTCATTATTTCCACTATTCAGTGTGTTAATTTGCTTGTTTGTTCAGTATGTTTTGACATATTATTTGGTGATGTTATTAGACAGATCAATATTTAATCATCTCAATAATTTAAAACATTATTTAATTATAATAAATATCATTTTTTATAAGTAACCCATAATATTTTGAGATACGAAAAGCAATTTACCGATAATAGAGATGGTGGGTCGTACGTATGCATGAATCCAACATTCATTTCTTTTTCATATTAAAATAGTGATAAATAATTTATACATATGTTTATTATAACTTGATTATAATATTAATTCCCTATATTTGAGATTTTTTATTAAAATTTTCATTAATATTTTCCATCTATTGTGCAAATGAATAACATCATTTTGAGGAGGTGGTAGTCCACACTTCCACAAATGATGTAATCGTATGTACCAAAAATAGAAATTATAATGGTATGTTTTGTAACAAAATTACTAATGAATAAATACATAAAAATATAATATATATCATATATAAATAGGGTGGCAATAATAGTTTCCACCATGAGATATGTTAAAGGAAAAATGAACATCATCACTTCGTAAGATGGAAGAGTACCAAGAACAAGAATGGTATGTTCAGTACCCATTAGGTGGAGGTGTGTTTATGTTAATTTTAAATATATACAAAAAAACAGACTAGTATATTGATTATAATATTATGTTTATATAATCATAGAATAAGAATAATTGAATTGGTGGAAAAATAAATATGACTAATGTGCTTAAGGAAGGCCATTTCCTATTATTTGGGTAGATTTTTTTGGTTTTTACAAAATGGATTCTGTAAATGGATTTATGACAAAAGGGAGGATTCTAGGAAGAGGGGAGGGATTTTGAGGATCTATTTTTTCAGATATTCTTCAATCTAATGTGTCTTGAGAGGTATGAGTAAGTGGTAGGCTTGATTCACTTTTTATAGTGGGGGAGGATTGACATTCTTGTAAATTTTGGAAAAAGGAATTCCACCCATGTGTTTCCCATTGATTGTGGCACCAATTACAAAAAAAAATTTCAATGTTAGTAAATGGTATATATTTGTTCATATTATGTCTTCTTTATATGTTTATAGGTCATTGGGGCCCTTATGTTTATGTTTTAGCCTTTTTAGCCTAATTTCACATAAATCGTTGCAATTAATTTTAATTACATTCATTGATATTTTTCATCAATCAAAATTTTTAACTTATAAGAATTTAAGAATTAATTTTATTCAAAATATAGAATCCAGTTTTTCAAATTCCAATAATATAAGTGATATAAATTAATTTAAATTTAATCTCATAGATCGAATGGCGATGTATGTTTTTTATACAAAATGGCCCAAAATATTTCTAACTTTATATATCCAATTTCAAAGTGAAATTGATTCCTATTACCAAAATTGGATAAATAGTGAAAACATTAATCTAATTATACTTTATAACTATTTAAAAGTATAATTTTTCTTTAAAAATAATTAAGATGAAAATCTAGTTTTGAATTAAAATTCATTATTTTTCACTATCTAATAAAAAATGAAACATCATAGAAAAACACAAATATTACTCATGAAACTAATTTTCATTCTTATATTTTAAAAATAAATTTTATTTTTTACATCTAAAATTTATAAAAATGAGAAAATTTTGATTTTATATTTGTTCTTGATTAAATAGTTGTGAATATATATTTCTACAATTATTTTATTTCTTCATATAATTGGGTTTGTTTTTATCTTATACCTATCGAATATATTTTATTAATATAAAAAATATTTGAATAAATATATAATATATATATTTATTCAATATTATCAAACAATTTTAATTAATATTATTTTATAGAAAAAATAATCTTTTTGAGCATTAAAATAATAATTTTTTCATTATATTCAATTGAGTTTGAAATTTATTTATAATTAATTTGTAACTAATATATTCATTTTAGATTTTTCTATACCATATATTTTCAAATTTTAGTTTACCTTCTTAATAAATACTTATTTAACATCGATTTCATGTCTTATTATATTGAATAATAATATTTTGATTATATATTATTGTTTAGTATAACTCTATATTATGTGTAATGAATGATATCAAACAATTTTGTTGTTGCATGTAAGGAAAAATAACATAGTGATAGTGTCGCTTGAAAGTTATATCATTGATTTAATTAATTTAAAATAGTAAATTTATAATAAAGTCTCATGATACTGTATTTTTTTATTCACTATTTGTTGTGTGTCATACATGATATTGAGTATAGTGCTCTTAATTGAGGATTTCAGTGTGTAAAATTCTCCCCACGTGAATTACATTGCATCCTATCAATTTAAACATGATCATAGTAATTGATGGGTTTGATATTTTAAAATACTATTATTCAAAATCCATTATTGTAAATTGGTTCAACAACACGCATTATTAATAAGAGTGAAATGAAAGTATAATGGTAATGTAACTAGGTTCCCTATTATGAGAACATCGGTGGGAAATGGCAACATGGATACAAATGAAAAAATATAACAATCATATTCTTATGTAAATTGATAGAGAAACGTTTAACTAAATGATGATGACCAAAAAGCCTTAAACACCTATTATGAAGACGCCATTGATATCATCAAAAGTGATGACAATAAGACAACATTATTGTTTCAAGACTATTTGAACTATAGTTATGGAATTATTTTACTCTATAGTAACGTCAAAAAATATACATTTATATTTTAAAAACATAATATTATCCTTTGGTTGAACCTTGAACTATTTTGACATAATTTTTCATCAGAGGATGCATCATATGGTGGGGAAAAATATTAAACTCAAAATATCTTATAAATATCTACAGAAACCATTTCATATATGGGTAAATTTTCTAAAAGATTACAATCTAGAATATCCGAAGGAAGGTTACCAAATTTTGAAAATGTTCTTCTCAAGTAGCATGAAATTTATTTTAATCATCACTTGTGAATACCTTTATCATATATTCTCTTCAATATGGTAATAACGTTTTTTTGACAAAGAAAGAATATAGAAAAGATAAAAGATTAATGGGTAAGTTTAATTGTGTTATTTCATTAATTTTCCAATAAAAACGTTATTTTTTGTCATGATGGTGAATTTGGACCATTGGTTTGATTACAGGGGTTAATTGGGGTTAATTAATTGGTGTTGATTATAACATATTTGATAGTATCGAGTAGTGTATTCATAGAGATAGAAGAACTCAATAGATCTTATATCTATGATTCATGGACCTTCTTTCCCAAGGCATACGTTCATTGGGTGATTTCCTCAATGACACTTAGGATCTTGCATTGGTCAATATGATGGGAACTCGAGCTCATCTCGCCATTTTAGGGGGAACTATTGCCTATTTTGGGGATCTCTTTTAGATTTAATCGTGGTTTATATATTCAGGAATTCATTGATCATTACCATGAATTTGTCCATGGTATATCCACAAAACAACATTTAATCATGATTACACACAAGATTGGAATCATCTAGATGTATATGAGGTTCTCTATAAATCATTGGATATGTATTTATTCAAGGATATCTATTATTTTTATCCTTATAATGATTAATTAGGGGTGATTTGGTTTTTCTCTAAGAAAATTATAGTCATAATCCTTATGGGATGGTGCTCTACTCTTTATCCTAATCTAAGTGTGAAGAGAGATATTTTATGTGAAAGATCATACACAAAAGTTAGGCTTCCTACATATCCCCAGGAGATGAATCGGAATCCACATAGTTTAGTGTCTCTTTACTAGACATGTCTACTTTTAATGTCATGTGACAAGGAATGAACTGTGCAGTTTAATGTCATGCAGAATGGATATGTATAAAAATTTTTCCTAGTCAATGGTGATGTGAGATGTATACTGAAGTGAATCAGGGTACCTAGAAGACATATGATCTCTTGGGTGTATGTGACCCTACTAGGACGGTTTCCCAAAATATGTTATTGTGATTTGAATGTCTGATTTGGACTATAAGGAGGCCTCATATATATCCCAATTAGTTGGGAATCAAATCCCACATATTTTGGTTTGATCTGGGACATACACTTTAGAGGAGGCCCATGTTTTGGGTTGATAATGGGGATTACATCTATGTAGAAGGCCCAATCATTGGGATGATATTGGGTGTTATATATATGGAGAAGCCCCATATATTGGGTTTATATTGGTGACTACATCGGTGGATAAGGCTCGTGATTTGGGTTGATATTAGGGCTTACATATATTGGGAAGGCTCGTGATTTGGGTTGATATTGGGGATTACATATGAATATAATTCCCATGCTTTGGGTTGATATTGGGGATTAAATCTATTGAGAAGGCACGTCCTTTGGGGTGATATTGGGTCATACATTTATGGACAAGTCACATGATTTGGGTTGATATATGGGCTTACATATTTGGTGAAGGCCCGTGATTTGGGTCAATATTGTGGCTTATATTTATGGATAAGGTCGGTTCTATGGGATTATATTGGGGCTTACATATGTGGATAAGTCCCATGATTATGGTTGATATTGGGGATTACATCAATGGAGAAGGACCATGATTTGGGAAGATATAGGGTATTACATCGATGGAGAAGGCCCATTTGGGTTGATATTGGGGAAAACATATATAGGGAAGTCCCATTGTGATTGAAATTGTGGATTTCATTTATGGATATGGCACATTATTTAAGACCACTCATATTTCATGTTCTCCCCAAACTATATGCTAAAATGAGTAATGCTTAGTGAGAGAGATAAGAGAATGTAATGGATCATAATATTGCACGTAACACTACATCTATTGATAGATGGTACTGGAGCCCAAGGGGAGAGTGAAATGTCATTTGTTGTGAATGTCTCCTATTTTTTCATATCCTAGATAGTAATACTTGGTTACCTGTCCAAATATGTCTCAGGAAAATGCATACATAAACATGGGTGAAACATAAAATAAAAAAATCTAGGGGACTACCTCAATGGGAGTTCCCTATTTAATGTCAAATGATGTATAATATAGTTTAAATGTAGATATCATGGATTATGGAATCACATTTTAATGTTGTGTTATAGGGACAAATATCATACAATTTAACATAATGTGGTCAAGACGAGTCCCATCATGATTAAATTCTTGTGGATGGTACAAGATCCATATAGATTAATTTCATTTATAAAGGAATATAACTCCTAGTTTAATGTCATTGATTTTGGACTACATGATAAAAACCCCATGTTTAACTAGAGGTTAATTTATATGGAACATTACGACATTCCTCAAACATGATATGGGAGGAAAATGTAAACCATGATTGTAGGGGTTCTCATATCAGGAGAGATGTTATGGGGCATGGAATCCTTTGAGGAGTATGGAGGTAGGAAAAGTGTCTTCTGATGAAGAGTTTTCTCTGTTTTATAGGTATTTTATGTGAGAAACATCTGCAGAGCCACTAGAAAAAAATATTCATGGTCTAGTAAATGTGTTCTGAGGGCATTGACCATCCATTTTTGATTAAAGTGATGTTTTATAATGTATTGAAATCACCAGCGACATAGATTTTGATGGATGGAGAAGGGAGTATAAAAACATGTATTAAAATTTAGACCTTGATTTTCACCACAGTCCTAGATAAACATGGAATAGGATATAGGTGATTGGGTTTTGGAGTTTCATGAGGGGTAGGCCAACTCATGAAATTGAATGTATAGATGTTGGGGCGGCATAAGGGTGAAAAAGAAAATGTCATCACCCCATCTTGAAATTTTGGGTTGTGAGTATTCAGTATTAAGGGGATTCAGTGATGGTAGTGAAGGGGCCAGCCCATAATGTTGGTACCGTATCCATCCACTAATCCCTAGTGGGGGTGCGGGGTTATAGACCCCATAGTATGGACCAGAGGGTGCATGGAATTTTCCATATAAGGGTGCTCATGTATGATAAGGGCATATATTATGATCCCTGAAGGGTGCCCGTGAAGGAGTGTCTAAGAAGGGTTGTCCACAAAGGAGATGGTTGTGAAGGTTCACCTGCAAATGAAATCTCTCGGAGGATATTTGGAAAAACTACCTCTGTGAGGCATCTCCAAAAAATGGAAGTCCTTAAAGGAGCGTCAAAAAAGTGTTTTCTGCATATGGGGTATTCATTGAAGAAATATTATTCCTTCCACAGTTTAATATATTAATTCCCACAATTCTAAAACATAATTTCTCCCCCTATTATCTTCTATCTAAGGTATTCCACAAGAAGTTCATCGTGTAGAGTCTATAAAGTGCTTACGGTGCATGAGATATTTCTCCAACACCCTCTATATTTTTCTTAGTTCGTCATCCCTCCTTCTATACATTTGTAACCATCTTTCTTTGACCTGCTTTAGGGTTTATTTATAGAGGAGTGGGGTGGGCCAAGTGACTTCAATTTCATAATCCCAATGACTTAGTCCGCATGGACCTTTTATGGTAAGCGCTAGCGATTCCACCTCATCTAGAAAACTAAGTAGTTCGTGGGGGACATTCATTTTCATGGTTAGAGAGACCACCTCCTTCTCGGAAATGACGTCAGATTCATTTGAGGGTGTTGGACAACCATCTTCAACTGGTGAACTATTTAGTTTAATGGTAGTTTACAATGCTTCAGTTCATCACATTGAGTGGCGGTATGTGAAGAGACTTTATTCCTCATGGTCTCACCCATTTAATTTTTTTATTCAATAATCTTTTGAATTTTATTTATATCCTTCATCAAATTTCATTGAATATTATTAATCTTGAATGTAGAATTTTCATGACCCAACAAACATGAATTACCACAAAACCTTATTGAATACATAAATAATTCTTTATTAAATGAGAGACATGTTAGTGTATATATTTATTATATTTGAAAGTGCTGTAAACCACATCAATGAATGAATAAGACACATTGTTAAAAAATTTGCAATCAATCCCATGGATCTCATCACTTATCCAAATCAATCATTTATTTATTCAAACAAAATTGCATTAGAATTTCGAACATATTATGGCTGATATTTCCCAAAACGATGTATTTTCCAAAAATTTAAATTCATACTAAATCAATTTTATTATTACCATTCTATATATGATCTCAAATACCGAATGAAAAGGTACTAGAATAAAATCCTTATCTATTTCACTATTCCTAATTATTTAATCCAAATACAAAGACACATTGATTATTCCACTTCATTCTTATGATAGAAACAAGGCTACCTCATCCTTTTAATTAATATAACATTCCATTAACATTCCACTCATAGTCTCATTATCATTTTCAATATAACCATTACTCATTAAACCTTTCTAATTCTCTCCATGATATTTCCAAGATGGAATTTGATTTTCATAATGACGATTTATACCACACATAAATCATTGAATCATAAATAACATCATAGGGTGGAAAATATTACTATCCATTTCATTAACTAAACTATAAATTTTTTCTTTGTAGTGTCTTTCTTTGTATCCTTTTTTTATATAGTAAAAAGCTATTCTTGTTCCACTAAGACATTCACTTCAGTGATTCTTTATAAATTATTGACCTATAGGAAACTAAGTCTTCTTTCCTCCATAGGCTCCATTACCTTAACTCTTAGGGAACTCCTATATTTTATTTCATGGAGAGTTTAAGTGTTCTTTATGAAACACATTATTATCCATTTTCTGTAAAAAAAATGATGAATCATAATAACAACAGTATTTACCCCAGTGATCATTCCATTTAACTATTCCTCTGAAAATATTCACGTACAATAAATGTTAACCATGTTATTTCTAGTTCTCACAATTTACTAAAATGAGAAAGCATAGTTTGAGTAACACTTATCAAAATAGAAAAACACATAATTGTAAAAAAATTACTTATTTGATTCCTAAAACAAGGATCATAATTATTTAATCTACAACACAACAAATTTATATTAGGTTATTCATATTCATGTTATACATTAATACCTCATGAAGGTTTATAAAGAAAAATTCATATTATCCTAAGTATATACCTCAAGAATGTCAAACTAGATGTGTAGCATGTCATTTTATTATGTATGAGGTTACGCTAAATCTGGCCCAACACACGTTGTTAGAATTATTACTACTATGTATATATAATCCAAAACCACATCAAATTATAGTATCTAGACAAAGAAGTATTTCTTGTAATAACCAAATAATATCTACATTTCTAAATTTCATGGGTCTCCATCTATACGTATCCTCAAAGTGTATCTTTGGGTCCAGTTCTTTATTTAATGTTATTTATATCTAGTATCCAAGGTTTATATTAATCTACTAGTTGTACCAACTTTAACTCTATATCCCCATAATACCAGATATGGTGAATTAATTTTTGATATTTTCTTGATTACAAGGAATCAAATACCAATTTTTATATTAGCTTAGTAGTCTTGAAAACAAAAATAAATAAATTATACTGGTAATTCATTGGGAAATTTAAAATTAATACTTGATAAATTAAAAAAATGAAATAAATAAAATCCTTGAAACTTATTCATCATATTCCTCTTCAAAATATAGGGAAATAAAACTAAATTAGAGTGATCTCAAATGCTCAGTAAGGGTATGTAATGTGGAATCACTAACGAATCAATGATAATAATAATTCATTCATCGTAAATAAATGATACGTGATTGAATTAATATAACAATATAAGGAAAAATTGATGGGAAATAGAATGAAATTAAAACACATTCCACATAATCAACGAACTAATAATGAATGCCAATTATAGAAATGTCAATGAAAAATATCATAGAAAAAATTAAAAAAATTAATTAGATGCTTTTAATATTGTTATTCGTGTATTAGAAACATCAACCAATATATAATCAAGATATATATTTAGGATAGTTTAAACTATTATTATTTTCCCAACTTATTCATTACACGTTATTACTAATACATTGAGAGGGAGCCTATAACTGGGCCACACCCATGTTTTTATGTTCAAAGCATTCCTCGTATATTGAATAATAGATTTAATTAATTGAAATTGTTCATAATATTTATATATCAATATTGAATAAAGGAAACATATATATCAATAATTCCCCAGTGTATGATAAGTAGCAATAGGGTTTGTTGATGTTGCAGAATGGAAATATCATTTAAATATCATTATAATCATTGTTGAGGAAAATAATCATTAAACATTTCAATGTGTCCCATACCAATTTGAATCATTTGAATCATAATTCCTAGAAAATAATAACATAAAATTAAACTTATAATATATAGATAATAAAGATATTCATGATATATCATTTAAAAGGTTTGTATATACACCATATAAAAGTGAATCGGTTCATAACAATAAATATGTCTCAATGGAATGCAAACTAAGGAGAAATCTATTACCATGAGTTTACATTTGGGTGATTATTCATTAAACTAATGTATAATGCTTCAAAACAAGCCATTTACTTAAAGTATACAAATAATTTTATTTATCATATCATTTATGATCCTCTTAAAATATCATATTACCCATTTGATAATAAACTTTCATTATTTCCAATATTTCGGGAGTCAATTCCCCAGTTTGTTGATTATGTTTTGATTTTTTATTTGTTTTTATTATTACATAGTTCATTATTTCATAATATACAGAATATAAACCATGAAGTATCTATAATATATATTATGTATTTATAATAATCCTTAATATTTGGAGATTAAAATTAAAATTCATTGGTCATGGGTATTATAGGATGTACATACAAATTATCACTACATTAATTTCATTATTTTATGAAAATAGTGATAAGTAAATGATTCAGATGTGTATTATAAATCATGTAAAATATTAATTTTCTATATGTCACATATGTTTATTAAAATAATATTTAATTTTTTATGTATTCCGTGAACGAATCACATCACTATGTGGAATAAGTAGTCCAATCTTCCATATACGATGTTATAATATTTATAAAAAATAGAAAGTATAAAGGTATGTATTATAAAAGAATTTCAAAAAAAGAAATAATAAAAATAATAAATTTTATATATAAATATATTTTCATTTCTAATTTCATTCATGAGTTTTGGAAAATGGAAAAAGAACAACTTTGCTTCGTGAGAAATGAGTTCATTGTACACAAAGATTATAATTTCATTACCCATTAGATAAAAGTGTGTATTAGTGAAGGATGGACCCTCAACATAACAAAATCCTAGAATATTGAGGATATTGGTGTTTTTTTATAATCATGGAAAAATAATAATAGACAGAGTGGAAAAATAAATAATACTAATGAGGATAAGGATGGATGTTCCCAATTATTTGGGTAACTTCTTTTGGTGTACACTGAAGGGCATCCTTTTATTTATTTGTAACAAAAGGGAAGATAATAGGATTAGTGGAAGAATGGTGGGGAGATAATTTTTTATATATTGTTTGACAAAAAGTGGTTTGATAGGGGTGAGGATATGGGAGACTTGAGTTCCATTTTATAGTGGAGGAACTGTGGTACTCATATAAATTTTGTAAAAGGGAATTCAACCAAAACAATTTCCATTTTAGGTGGATCCAATATTTAGTGAAAAAATAATATGGTTTATAGGGTCTAAATATTTATTTGACGTTTTTTTGGATAAGTTTCTCGGTCTTTTGGGACCCTTGGTTTAATGTTTAGTCTTAGGTTATGATTAATTTCTCCTTAATCGTTGTAATTAATTTGAATTACATTCATTGATATTTTTAATCAAAAAGTAAGCTGAACATATAAAAAATTATAAATTATTATTATTCCAAATATAGAATAGATTTTTCCAAATTTCAATCACATAATTATCTGAAGATAATTTATATTTAATAACACGAATAGGGAGATAATGCGGGATTTTAAAGTAAAAATGTTCAATAGATTATCATATTTTTATAACCATTTTCAAATTTAATTTTTTTTATAATGAACTAAATAAGATTAATTTATAAAAAAACTAATATATTCAAACATAAAAACTATTCAATAATATAAATTATCCTTATTAATAAATTATATGAAAACTATTTTTGAATTAAAAATTTCATTATCTTTCACTAATCATTAAAAAGAGACACTTTATCGAAAAAATCCAAATTTCTACACTAACCTAATTATTGTGTTTTTATTTAAAAAAATAATTTTATGTTTACAAATAAAATCTATAAAAGTTCCAAAATTTTCATTTTAAATGGTTACACCATTAAATGGTAGTAAATATAACTTTATAAAAATATTATATTTTATTCATAAAATTGGGTTTGTTTTTATACTATGCCGATAAAATATATTCGATGAAAATAAACAATATTTTTTTAAATATCTAATATAATTATTTCATCAATATAATTCACCTATTTTAGATAATATAATATATTAGGATAAAATATCTTTGTGAGAATAATAATGAAAATATTTTTATTTATATTCAATTGGTTTTCAAATTTATTTTTAATTAATTTATATAAAATATATTCATTTATTATTCTGTAAAGCATATATTTTCATAATTTTGTTAAAAATTGTAACTACTAAAAATTTAATAGCTCGGTTTTATATAAATATATTACATAATAATATTTGAATAATATATTATTTTTTGGTAGAATATGGAATATTTGTGTAATTCAGCTATTGAACATGGTCATTCTTGCATGTAAGGAAGATAACGTAGTGATAGATTTCATTTAGAGCTATATAATAGATTAATTTTTTTTTAAAAATTGTAAATATATTATAAAGTAACAAGATAATACATTCCATTAGGCACTGGGTGTTTCTTGTCACACACTCTATTAAATACAATTCCCTTACATTAGAATTTCTGGATTTTGCACGAATGTTACTCCCATAAATACACATGATGCACAATAAGGATGGTTTGACTCACTACCTGCCATTTTCAATGAACCCTTAATCAATTATGCTACATGTGAACATCCAATGAGTTTTTATGGATACCCATAGGGAGATCCAAAAAATCATCAAGATGTATCCCATGGTTTGCATATAAATTCCTATAGGAGGAATGTTTTATTTAATTAAGATCCAAGTTTTCTATTAATGGGACTTTTAGTGATTGGGCATGGGTCCCGCCTTGGAATAATCACCCAAAGTGGTATAAAATGTAATCACTATTGGTGGAACATAAAATCTAAATTATCCCAACACAAATAAGTTTTCCTAGGGGGACCATCCTATCATTTATGAACAAAAACATGTTCTCTAAATGTATTATCAATTACTAATTATAACACAAAATTGATGTATCTTAAGGAATTTTCTATCAACGATAACCTCTATGATAGTATTCTTTTCAGTTTTATGAGAAATGCTACTTACACCATAATATATAAAATGTACTCCACATTAAGTAGTCACCCGAATTCAAGACCATGAAGTGAGAATAATTATAATTTTATCAACATAATTAATGAACTAAAATTTAGGGTTATGAAAATTTTATCCCAAAAAAAATATCCTATACGAAGAACAAGATATAATTAATACCCATTCACTTTCATGAATCCTTCAAAAAAATCTACCTTCATAATTTTTTGGTATCCCCATATTTAATATGGATGTTGATTCATCCACATATTCTATGTTCGATGGATGTTCAAAGTAATTATCCCACCACCAATTTATATGAGGAACATCTCATATATCCTTTGAAATATCATTAGAACATCCATGTAAAATGGTGTTACAGTTGAAAAGAGATAATTCCCTCATTAAATAGACTATGAGAACTAAAAATGAAGATTTTTTAACGGCTTATTCACATCCAATTAACCCTAATATTTTATGACAAAAATGATGAGTTGGTTATAACTTGTTGAGTATTAGTGAAAACCATAGGATATATCACATTATATTTCTAGAAATAATATACCAATAACGATCAAAATAAGGATTGGCTTAATTGGAAAACCCTCTACTATTTGAGAGTCATTAATAGGGGGTGCACTCTTGGAATCACTAAAAAGCCCATGTTTTTATATGCCTTCATGATGTGCAATTACTTATCACTCGATATTCCATTGGAATTGGAATTGGAATCAAACCATATTAACCCCATTATTGATTCAATATTTCTTAGCCAATGGCCCCTCATGGGTGCATTTTTTTGTTGTCCCAATTAATCCATATTATTCAATATTTTAACATTGAGTTACTTGAAGAAAAAATACTACGTGATGATGTTATTAGGGATAAATCCCCAACTCCACATTCTGAACCCCCTCAATAAGTATAATTTTCTAAAAAAAATTGCCTTCTAGGTCCTAGATAACATCAACCCATTTGGATAACTTATTCTATAGTGGATCACCAGGTGATTTTTCTCTTTAACCAATATCAATTCTATGTTCAAGTGATATTATAATGTTTAAATTATACATATTTTAATTGATCATGAGAAAAAATATTTATCACTTTGATAATATAATTAGAATCCTTCAAATATAGTTATACACTAGTAAAACCCATAACAAAAAAATAACCAAAAATAGTGGACTTGATTCCCCAAATACAGAAAATTGGTACACTTTGTTTCTCGCCCTTTAAGGGAACATGGGACCAAAATTAGTAACTCACTCACATTTCCTCCATGTATGACCTTTTTTAAGAACTACTAAAAAATATGTGGCATCCAAGCACACATGATTCATTAAATCCTCAAATAAAATTACATATATCTAGAATAATAATTTTTTCTTGTTCTTTTTCTTACTGGGAGAATTTATACGAAATATTTTTCCCTCCGATCATTTCAACTTTGATAAATATGATTATTGACCTTTGTAACTGTAATCAGTGAGAGAATGTATGAGTGGCTGAATTCCTCGATTGATATAAAGGGTTGATTTATTCTCTAAAATTATAACACCCCTATGATAATATATAGGAAATTTATATGGTGGAATTAAAATATGCATTAACCACCTAGTTAACCCTCAAGTGTACATTGGTGTATTTTTGTTGTTAAAATAAATGACATAGTCATTATAAGAATCGATAAATAAAACATGATAAAATATATACAAATTTATCAATATAATTTAGAGGTCCTGGAATGGTATATGTAGCCTATATAAATCATAAACCAGTGGTGGTGTCATTCCCGTCCACAAATTTGACAGGTTATTGGAGGCACTACTTCCTAAACCTCATCAGGTCTAATATGTACACCAAAATTAATTAATTCTTAATATGAATAAGCAATATGGTGGCTTACTTTTTTGAAAAGTGAAAGTAAAACTTTTTAAATATAGAAAATCATATTTGGAATGTCATTTATATCACATAAAATAATATAATAATGTTTATGGATATTATAATGTGTGAGGATGTTGGATTAAGTGACAATGCAGAAAATTTCTCCTTCCCCTTAATTAAGATCAATAAAATCATGTAATTATTTTTTTAAAGGATTTACCCAAGATAATTGACGAAAAACATGGAGTGGATCTCTAAAATTAATTTAATGAGTTGACCATTTAAAAATCCACCCCCATATAAGAATAAATGAAATGGAAATAAGTCTCAAAAAATAAGAAAAATAGTTTAATAAATAGATCAACCAAAGTACATCATTTATACACTAGTGATTTTTAGGTTGTAATTGAATCATCTATACATAATTCCAATTACGATATTATATCTTGTAATGGAACTCTTTACTTAATTTCATTTTAAGAGACAATTCAATTATTTACCATGACAAAAATATTAGGAATTTTAACCCCTGGGCATACCAAAATTATTGTAGACTCTTATTGAATTCAAAAATCGCCCATTAAGAGTTCAATCATTGTCACACCAAATGAAACCATCCTATGATGGTGAACCCTATCATATCATTATCAATGTTATTTAAAAAATAATAGAATGTGCTATGAGGGAGGAGTTTTATTTTCAAGAAAATGTCGAAAATTATTATGGAACTATTTAATGTTGACGAATAACTACTAGCATCAAAACAAAGGAACAATGAAAAATATCTGAATAAAAATAAACCTAAAAAATTTAAAGAAAACTAATTCACTGATATGAGATATAGTAAATGTTTGACCCATGATCCTCAAATATTGACCTTATTCTAATATTATTGGTGGATAAACTAAATGACGAATTGTTAAATGGTAAATGTTTTTATTTACTGAGTCTAAATTTCCCTATTCCAAAAATAGTATGTGAAAAATCCTAAAAAAACTCAAGGGAATCATCTTCTTGGTCATATCATCCCTATATTACTCAAACCAAAAGTTATATATTATTAGTAGATGTTGAGTCAATAAGGTTTTCCTTATGACTTTTTCATTACTTCCTGTTTTGAAAAACACAAACACCTTATACTTAAGAAAATCTATATTTTACTTCTCTTTGGAAAATTTCCTTCCTTAAGGAAATTTACCCTAACCTATATTTCCTTATACATATCGATATTTTTCTTATGTATAAATATTGGATTTATTCCTAAAACCTAGGAATCATATAATGCTTAGATATGAAGCTTTATGTTTTATGATGTGAATTCTGTATACAAACTATAATAAAGTTCCACTCTGAATTCTAGATAGGAACTCTAATAAAGTTCCACTCTGAATTCTGGATACGAACTCCAATAAAGTTCCACTCTGAATTCTGGATACGAACTCTAGTAAGTTCCACTGTGAATTCTGGATACGAACTCTACTAATGTTCCACTCCGAATTCTGGATACGAACTCTAATAATGTTCCATTCTGAATTCTGGATACGAACTCTAACAATGTTCAACTCCGAATTCAAGACTCTGAACTTCTATAAGTTTGGCTTCGAACATTTATATGTTTTATTCCGAACATCTATGAGTTCGACTTCGAACATTTAGATGTTCGATTCTGAAGTTTTAATAGTTCGATTCTGAACTTCTACATGTTCGACTCTGAACTCTGTATGTTCAGATTATGAATTCTAGTAAAACCAGATTCTGAATCTCTTTAGAAATTTAGACTCTGGATTTCTATAGAATTCAGGTTCCAAATTCCTATAAAACAGAATCAGAATATCATTTTGTTATAGACTCTGAAATTCATTTTCTATAGACTCTGAATTATTATTTTCTTACATTACAAACTTTAGTTTTTCTTATACATATACTTGTTTCATTACAAAATGATGTTGTGATTTAATTTATTGACTAACCATTGGTTGAGTGACATGTGTATAGGTCCCTCCAAAATTCTAGGAGAAATATGACTGTTGGACGCGGGGTCTGACCATTGGAGCTTCGCATATAAATAGGAGATCATTTGAACATACTAATGTGATTTCTAGAGAGAGTGGCTCTAATTAACTCTCAAGCTTCGTGCAGAAAGTTTGAACCAATTGTTCAAACATTTCCTTGTGCCGAATTTCTTCATGTGACTCCGATTGTTGGTGATTACAATTGAGGGCTTCTAGGGATAGGAATATAAGGGTTCAAACACCTTGTAGTTGAGGGCTTCCTTACTGAGGAAGATAGAGGTGCTGATTACCTGATAGATGAGGGCTTTCAGGGATATTATGATAGAGACTCTGATCTTCGTATCGAGGGATTACCCAGGTGTGGGTAAGATAGACTTTCTTGAATGTATAAATCAAGGGGCCTTTATCCAACTTTGTTGGATACTGTTATCTTTGGGTTAGAAGAGTTATTGTTTGTTACTTGTAGTTTTTATACTAGTTTTTTCACTGCATTTTTTATGATTAAGAAAGTATAAAAATCTTATACTTACTTACACATTTGTACTCTGATTCAGTTAGATTCTATACACTTTAAGGTAGAAACCCATATTTCAATCTTTGGTTACCTTTAATTTCCCAGATCCATATTTCTGGAACCAGTTTTTTGGAATCACTTACCAAATTTATGCAAGTTTATAGAACTAGATGTTTGTAACTTCATACTTTGTCCCAATCTTTCAATTGGTGTTAGAGGTGTTGTGAATTTTCTTAGTTTCACTTTGTTAAACATAGATATTTCCATGTTTATGTAAATTTTTAAAGAGTACAATTCACCCCCCTCTTGTATATTGAGCATCTACATCATTAATTCAACCCTACAATTGGTGTCATAGAAGGTCTCTGAAATAATTATACTCACATATAAGTTTTTCTCACTCAGTTTTTCGTCATTCTATATTTTTTTTCTAAGAAATATTTTCCTTGAATCTGAATTTGTTTTATTAATAAGTTTTTGTGTAGAAAGATTTTAAGATGGCAGGAATCAATGTTGGTTCCATCGACAACCTAAATCCTACCAGACCACCAATTTTTAATGGAAATGATTATAAGTATTGGAGAGATCGTATGAAGACATTCATTATAAATAATGGGTTAGATAATTTTATTATTCTTACTGGAGGTTATCAAATTTCAGATAA
This sequence comes from Viscum album, assembly GCA_963277665.1. NCBI lineage: Eukaryota > Viridiplantae > Streptophyta > Magnoliopsida > Santalales > Viscaceae > Viscum > Viscum album. The sequence continues at coordinate 692,834,334 of OY728120.1, read as the reverse complement.
TGAAGTTAGTGCTTTCACAAACAAAGAGAAGCAAGATTATCAATTAAACTATAAGGTACGCAATAATCTACTATGTTCAATGACTAGGAACATATATAGCCAAATTTCTTCATCTGAAATATCTAACTGTATATGGAAGAAACCTGATGTTCCACATTTTGGTACATCCAATGTCATAGAGACAAGAAGATCTATGTTGAGAGTTGAGTATCATGGTTTTAACTTTCCTTATGGAGAACCCATTTGTATGGTGCAACAAATATTTATGACTCTTGTGAATAGCCTACAATTTATGGGAGAGAATGGTCTGGATGATGAAGTTCTTGTGGAAAAGATCATTGATATTTTTTCCAATGAGTGGGAATTAAATAGGACAGTTATTAATCAGAATAGGAAGGTTACTCAAATTTCCATAGATGAGCTGTTTGGAACTCTTCTCCAACATTAAACAAGGATTAAGAGAGATGTCGATAGCATCAAAAAGAACAATGGGAATGGTACTGTTACGTTTACTACAACTTCAAATAACATAAAACTAAGACTCCTGAGAGAGTAACTATATCCACATATAATAAGGTTACAATCCAATCTGAATCTAGTGAGAGTGATGTCTCAAAAAATGATTTAGCTAATCTTTCTTTATGAATGAACATGAAAACTTATCAATGAAATTTCCAATCCAAGTATAAGAAGAAGGAAAGGAAAGATAAGAAATATTTAGAGGACATATTCTAGGAATGCAATATAAGTGGACACATAAGACCTGATTTCCCTATGCTTAAAAAGAAATAAATAAAAGATCGGAATTCTGAAAGGAACATAAAGAAGCTTTGCAAAGCTAAAGCAAAGAACAGTCTGAAAGCTAATACTACTTGGAGTTCTGGCTGTGTAGTCTCTTCAAAAAGTTAATCTTCAAAATATGATTCATCAGCTTAGATGAATATGAAATTCATTAGTAATACTTATTTTCCAAATGCATGTCTCATGGCCAAGGTACGTTCTGCCGAGGCTTTATCAAATTTGTCTCTTGATAAGAATTACTATTCCGAAAATTGTACTTCTAATGAAGATAATTCATCCTCAGAAAATGAATAACCTTTATATGAAGAAGTATGTAGATTTTCCATGTTACCTGAAGAAAAAAATTGTAAAATTTCTAATAAATAAGTCAAGGCAAATACTAGGGAAGAAATTCTTACAAATGAGATTTCAGATCTTTCTTCAGATCTTAGAGATAATGAATAGTTTTTAGAAAAACATTCTAATGTCCTTGAGAAAGAAAATTTAGATAAGGAATAACATTCTAAAGATGTTAATAATGCTATTTTAAAGATGAATGTGTTTTAGGAGAAATCTAACGCTAAGGAAAGGATTACTGAGGATATGAATTTGGTCATTAGAATAAAATCTAAAATATTGTCTCTTAAGAAGCTCATTTCAAAATTTACATGTGGGAAGGAAAATTTTGACACGAATTTATTATCAAATTATACCTCACAGAGACACTACTGGAGTTGGTTATACTCACCAAAAACCAATTTTCCAAAAAAATCTATTTTTTCCTTCTAGAGCCCCATTTTCCACTATGTGTTAAAGTGGTGGGAATTGAAAAAACATTCATTTAATAGAGTTCAATATCTTGGGTTTTATAATGCATATTATTCTGAAAAAATGTAGATAACCAAAAAACATTTCTAACAATTATGGACCCACGAAAGTATGGAATCTGAAAACCACATAAGTTTATTATTTTTAGGAAAATAGGGAAAGAACCAAAAATAATACTTGTTACATGGATAGTGGATGTTCCCGACATATGACTAGTAACAAAAAATATTTTGATAAGATTATCAGGACAAATGTAGGAAATGTAACTTTTAATGATAATGCTGATGGAGAAATTGTTGGTATAAGTAATATTGTTCTTCTTGGAAAAACCATGATTTCAAAAAATTTGTTTTAAAAGGAGATATCATTCTTCTGTTTATCGGAATGCTAGATCAACTTGTTGTAATTTTCACAAAATATTTACCTTCAATGGATTTGAATACATTAAACAGAAGTTAGGAATGATAACCATGTGGTAATCCTTTTTCATTAACTTCTTGTTGAACAATTCTCCTTACAGTAATAAACTCCTTTTCATAGGGAGAGTACATTTTCTTATTATTATAATAAATTTTTTTCTAGTAAATTTTTTTAAACTTTAGTGACCAAAATTTTTCTTAATGATGTTTTTCAAGTGAAATTTTTTTTAATGATGATTTGGAAATGAAGTTTTCGTAATGGAGCTGATCAAAATTAAATATTCGTAATGAAATTTTCGTTGTAGAAATTATTGTAATGAAATTTTCGTACTTGATATTTTTGTAATGAAGTTTTCGTACTGAGAATTTTCATTATGATGTTTTCATACTGAGAATTTTAGTAATTAGAATTTTCGTAATGATAATTTTCGTAATGGGAATTTTTTTACTCATTTTTATTATTCATAGTGAGCTTTTCGTAATGATTTTTTTAGTCAAAATTTTATTCAAAATTTTTTTTTCCTATTATGAATAAATGTACATCCCAAATCTGAATGTTATGAATTTTTTACTCATGTTTTCATAGTCATATTTTTTGTTTCTGGTAGTTTCTTATTCTTATAAAATATCTTGGATACGTTTTTCTTCTTAAATCCGAATGTTTTTGTTAAAACCTCCAAAGATTGGATTCATGATTTCCTTGCAGATTTGATTTCAACAGTCAGATCAGTTCAGAGAAATTCCCAACCACTAGATTTCTTTTGGAAGCTGAAAGGTCCGCTGCATCTCCTATTTAAAGGGAACCCCCATTGGTTATCCCACATCGATTACAATCTCTCACTTGTCAAAGCTCTGCATCTGATGTTAAAGGTCGTTCTGAATCCTTTAGAGCTCATCCATTCTGAATGCCTGTAGATGATACTTCCCAATATATTTCTACCTCAAAGTCAATTTCAAAATTTCATGTGTACCGAGAAAGACTGGTCCATCTGAACTTTTACATGTACGATTCTATCATCTCCAAGATCATCAAGTTGAATGGTTGGGAAGATGCATGTGTATCCAAGACAAGTGATCAAGACGTGGTCTATCCGGAGTTACATGTATAATTCAATGAATTAGAAAGCCTTTATGAGTAAGATGGAAGAGAAAAGATTTCTTTCAAGTCTTATGGAAAGACATAAAATCTTACTTACACCAAGGCAACAAGCTTGGTGGGGCTAGCATATGAAGGAGAAGCTGAATTGTTTTCACACAAAATCTGAGATGCTCAAGGTAATTTTGATAAGGTTAAGGCCTTATAATGTCTTGGGATTGATGATGTCATGATATCAATTATTTCTCACCTATCTCCAAATAATCACATTCTTCATCATTGTGTACAGGGTTTCTTGGTTCCGAGAAAGGGTGATAAGGATACCTTGAAGAAAAGTGACATATATTTCTCTGACTTGTTGGTGAATCTTAGAAAAATAAATTGGATGAGGCATGTTCTTGTGACGATCAAGAACATCAAGGAAGGAAATTTGAGATCTCAAATCATCATGTACCCTTCCTTACTATCAAAGCTGATAGTTCAGTGTTTAGATTCTTTCAAGATTTAGTGTAATTATAATTTTCAGAATTTCATGTTTATGCAATTCGATGATGACATGATGAAAAGAATGAATATGGCTTTTTCTAAGGAATCATGAGAATTTTATAATTTTCCAGAGGTAGAGGCTAAAATCATTCCGAAAAATGTCGGAAAATCCGAGCCAGTGAAAAAAGTTAATAATAAGAGGAAGCATAAGGAATTGGTTACTAAAGACAAAACCCCCATAGCTAAGGAAAACTAGTCCGTACAACCCAAGCTGAAAAAATAGAAAGCATATCAGGATGTGTTAGCTACTAGTTGGAGAGAAGATAAGGAGAAAAGGAAATAAGGGGATCCACAGTTCGGATAAGACCCTACTGAGGCTAAGGCCATAAAAGAGAAATCATCTAATGAGTTAGATAGGCATGAAAAAGATTAAAAGATAAAGAAGAATATTTCATAAGAATAGATTGTTCAATCTCTATTAAAATCCACGGAAGTAGCTTCTAAGATGATTCCCATTCTGGAAACATTTGATGTCCAACCATTACCAGAGACACGTGGAAAAATGTTCTTCACTCTAGAAATGTCCAAAGGGAAATAAGTTGTTAAAAAAGTATCAAAAATAGCTAGTGAAGATGTAGAAGAAGACGTTCTTGAAGATGAAGAAGAAGTAGAAGAAGGAAGTGATGATCTGGATGCCTTGATCAAACAAGTAGAAAATTATCATGAAAAGGTTGAATCTTAAAAATTAGTCACTCCGAGAAAGGGATATGAAAAATAAGGTAATAGAGATGATGTTTAGTAAGAAGAGAAAGATAATGAATTATCTGATGAGGAAGTAATGTATGTGAAGCATTATCTCGAAGAAGGAACATAGAAGGAGAAACCAGATGAAGACATGATTATTAAAGTATCTAAATCCGAGGAAGAATCTCCTAATGAGGAACCTATTCCAAAAACTGATAAGGGAACGAAAGTACTTATGGACACTCCAAAAAAAGATGTTATCTGAAAGAAAGATGTTGGTGGTTCTTCTAGAAGGATGTTTGTGCAAATTGAAGAAGAACAATCCCCATGTAAAGTGTCAGATTCAGAGTCATCAGCACTGGGTCATGAATTTGTTGTTGAGTCCTTGAAAAAGTTGGTGGACACCATTCCGATCTTTCCCACTATAGACTCCAGATGCAAGATGCTGCAACACGGTCTGAATCAGAAGTCAGAATCCTTATCTATGGTGATGGATAAGTGTGTGAAGATTGAGGATGATCATAGAAATTTCCTTATCAATTATTATGTTCACAGAATCATTCCGCAAAATCACTTTGTGGTCTCAGAAAGATGAATAAGTCATGGCTGAGTTTGATCGTTTTCAGAATGATGTTAAAGATGCCTTTGACACCGAGGATTCCAAGATTAAGAATCTTGAGGATAATCTAACTCTTGAGAGAAATTTTCAGAATCAACAAGTAAGGGATTTGAATGGGAAGATCAACTCAGTTTCTCAAAATTGGAAAGGGGAATGATATTTTCGTATTGAGTTTCATGAAAAACTACAAAATAAAGATGAGTTGCTGAAGATGCAAGAAGAGGCCATGAAGGCACAAGCAGAGCTGTTGAAAGCTCAACAATAAAGGATCACAGCTTTGGATAAGCAATATGAGGGGGATGAAACATATTTGAAAAAGCTGAAAACCTTGTTGATGAAGATAATCCCTAAGGAAAAGGAAGACAAATAGACTCAATCCGATCTTTTGTTGAATTTGTCTTTCCATGTGATTTTATTTAACAGCATTGAAATTTATGGTTGGTCGTATCATGTGTTGTTATGTACTAGTGTTTAAGGTACATTATTTATTTTCCATTCCCTTAAATTCTATTTGAAAATCACAAAGGGGGAGAAGAAAAAAGAACTACTCAAAAGAGGGAGAAAGAAAAATTTCTATGTTAAGAACTATCCTTAAGTAAGGGGGAGTTTCTCATTATGAAGATTTTCATTCTCATGATATTGAAATCATCACTCCGAAAATTCAGAATACAATCCATAGAGTTCCTAATCCTAAGGGGGAGTTAGTTGTATTCATCATCATCCATGAACAAAGGTAGATAAGTTTTAATTTCAAAGTCAAATGTGAATTTTCAAAATCCTAATATTCTTTTTACGTTAGGTTTTTTTATCTTTCCAAAATGGGGGAGACTGTTGAGTAAATAAAGTTTTCCTTTTGAATTTTCCATTAATTCATGTTTTGAAAATCTTAAATACCTTATACATAAGAAAATATATATTTCACTTCTCTAAGGAAAATTTCCTCCCTTAAGGAAATTTACCCAGACCTTGATTTCCTTATACATATAAATATTTTTCATAAGTAAAAATATTAGATTCATACCAAAAGCCTCAGAGTAATATAATGATTAGATATGACTAATTATTTTTTAGGATCCAAATTCTGGATACAAACTTTAATAAAGTTCCACTCAGAATTCTGGATAGGAACTCTAATAAAGTTCCACTCTGAATTCTGGATACGAACCCTAATAAAGATCCACTCCGTATTCAGGATATGAAATCTCATAAAGACCCACTCCAAATTCTGGATATGAACTCTAATAGCGTTCCACTCTGAATTCTAGATACGAACTCTAAAAATGTTCCATTCCTAATTCTGGATACAAACTCTAACAATGTTCAACTCCGAATTAGGGACTCCAAACATCTATAAGTTTTACTCCGATCTTCTATAAGTTTGACTCTGAACTTCTATGAGTTAGACTTGTAACTTTTATGAGTTTGACTCTGAACTTTTACTAATTCTATTCCAAACTTCTACATGTTCGACTCTGATCTCTGTATGTTCAGATTCTTAATTCTGGTAAAACCAGATTCCGAATTTTCTTAGAAATTTATACACCGGATTTCTACATAATTTAGGTCTGAATTCCTATAAAACAGAATCCGAATATCTCTTTATTATAGCCTTTAAATATCATTTTTGGTTAGACTTCAAATTATTATTTTCTTACATTACAAAAATCAATTTTTTCTTATACTTCAACATTATTCATAACAAAATGATGTCGTGATTTCAGTTAATGACTAACCTTTGGTTGAGTGAAACATGTACAGGTTTGTCCGAAATTCAAAGAGAAATATGATTGTTGGAGGAGGGAGCCGACCATTGAAGCTTTTCCTATAAATAGGAGCTCATTTGAAAACAAGTGATAACTTTTGGAATTTTGGAGATCTGATCTTCTTGAAGTGATTTCTAGAGAGAGGCTCATATTAACTCTCAAGCATCATGCAGAAAGTTTGAAAGACTTGTTCAAACTTTTCCTTGTGCAAACTTGCTTCATGCGACTCCGATTTTTGGTGATTACAGTCGAGGTCTTCCAGGGATAGGAAGACAGATGTTCCATCACCTTGAAGATGAGGGCTTCCTTGATGGGGAAGATAAAGGTATCGACTACCTAATAGTTGAGGGTTTGCGGTGATAGCAAGACAGAGACTCTGATCTTCATATCTAGGGTTTACCCTGGTGTGGGTAAGACAGACATGCTTGAAAGTATAAATCAAGGGACCTTTATCCATGGTTGTTGGATACCATTCTCTTTGGGTTAAAAGTGTTATTGTTTATTACATGATGTTTTAATACTTGTTTTTCCACCGCATTTTGTATGTTTATGAAAGTATAAATAGCTTATAGTTCCTTACACTTGTGTAATATGATTCAGTTAGATTCTATACGCTGTATGGTAGAATATTATACTGTAATATTTGGTTAAGTTTCACTTTCCGGATCCATATTTCCGGAACCGGTTTTTCGGAATCACTTTCCAAATTTAAGCAAGTGTATAAAACTAGAAGTTTATAACATCATACTTTGTCCCAATATTTCAATTGGTGTTATAGGTGTTGTGAATTTTCATAGTTTAACATTGTAAAAATTATATCTTTCCTTGTTTAAAGAAAATTTTTAATGTGTACAATTCACCCCCCTCTTCTATATTGAGCATCTACATCATTATTTCGATCCTGCAGTAGAGACCCAAAACCATTTCCCAAAAAACCATGTATTTAAACACCTCTACACTTTTCTATAATGAATCATGATATTGTATTCTCTTCACCTATCTGAATAACTCAATGAATCCTTCTTCGAAGCATTATTCAATCATCATCAGTGTAACAAACCAACCCCTGTTGCACGGAGTTGGTGCCTTATTCGATTATGTTGGTATACATACATGGAATACAAATCCTGAAATACCAGTATGTTTAGTATTATTGGAAACATGATATATAAATGAGTTCAACATTACATAATTAAAGGAAAAAACAACACTAATTTATTCCACTAGAGTCATCACATCTCCTTGATTTTGCATGCAAGTCATTCATAAAATACCTCTTCATTATTTGAGAAAATGAAACATAAGAAAGGGGTGAGCTCAAACAATCAGTAAGAGTAATAAATAAAAAGGAATATAATATAAACATTAGACATGGTGAATATTTTAAAACACATGACTTTAATAATAAATATGAATACATTATGGCAGGAAAATGAACTGTGTAAATAATACCATAATAAAACATAACCATGGGTATTCTACTAGTCGAATAACACAATGAACATTCAATTACTAGCTTCATAATGAGGGAAGTGCATATGTCAGACATTCTGAATCATTTTTTCATGGCCTCATCCAAGGAATCTAGTGATTAAATCCTCGTCCAAAATCCATATCACATTGGTAAAGGCCTTGGCTAATTCCACGTCTATTTCTCTCATGAGACCTACCGATGCATAGAGGTGCTATAGCGGGCTCCACCCAGCACATAACAAGTACAATTATTTCCTCATATGAGTAGGGATAATCATAAACAATAAATACATTCATATTGAAACTATCATATGAAATGTAACTATCATTCCCCAATCATCAAACATAAAACACTGACCATTAAGAATAAAAGGGATAATGGTTTTAGGATAGATCATCCAAAACAGAGTTACTAATAAACATTAAATAAAATATTGTGGATGAATTCAGAAATTATTAAACCCAATAATATGATGGAATCAACAAGAGTGTTGAATTAGATTAAAAACACTTATAAAATCATTAAGAAATTTTTGAGTTAAATACTCTTTTATTTTAAAAAGAAGTGTTCTTTTGGAAAAATCATTTTATAAAACATTAAATGAGGTAAGATATTATATTCATAATAAATAGAGTGATTTTATAAAGATTATGGTTTCTGAAAACAGATCATAGTGTGCCCTTTAAAATAGGAAAGAATTTTATAAATTCCCTTGGATTGGGATTTTATTTTGGAAACAACATTGAAAGTTCCTCTAACATTGTCTACATATCCATAAAATAAGGAAGGGTTATGGTTTGTACACATATATGTGATACTCAAACAGAATATATGATGATTAAATAACAATACATTATAATTTCATTGAGGTAATTAGACAATGAAGGTATCATGAATGAAAATGGATGTTCGGGTGGAAAAACCATTTCTTTAACATCAAATGTGTTCTGCCCTTGTACATAAGTTCCTAGAATATGAAATTATATTTTTTAATTACTTATTTCATAACCAATTAGACATGTATTTGGTTTACTATAATTTTGGTTAGTTCATTTATTTCATTATTGATAAGTTATTGTATTGAATTTTGTCGTTCTGGAGTGTTAGTTTCTTTTATTTTCATATTCGGTTCACTTGAATTTATGTAATAATGTGGAATGGATGTTAATATCCAGAATTGAAATTAAATATTATTTATGAACATCCATAATTTTTAATTTCAATTTCTATCATTTTGTTACATGGAATGATGATGAATGCTTAGATGACCACCACTTCAATTATTCGATGGTATTTGAAATATTATAAGCTAGTTTCTCATATAACTTAATTATAAGTACATATTCTAGTTACTTAATATTAATTAGGTTATAAAACATATATTATAGTCTGGTTCAACCATGAATATGTTTTCATGACCAGTAATGAAGAAGAAATTGAAGAACAAAACATCGTCATCCACGAAGGTTATAAATCAGAACCTCATGGATGACGATTTCGTTTATAAAATAAAAGGGAGGGAGTAAGAATATATATGATGATTTTTACATTAACATGATATAAATCCACTATATTGTTGTTACCAGAGTTATCTTGATCATTTTCACAGAGAAGGTGAGAAGAGGATAACAAAAGTAGATAAATTGAAATAAAACCAAATGAGAATGAAGGGTACTTTATCTCTTGAAACAACCTCCTTGAGAAACTCCTTAAGGGAAGGGTATTTGGTCTTTTGGAAAGACTATGAGCTTCCTGGTCGTGGGGAGTGACTAGGGAAGGGTAATTGGGGTGAACATTGAGGATCATCAAGGCTTTGAGGTGTGATGCAAAGCGGTAGTGGTGGGGGTTTTTTATAGTGGAGGAGAGGAGTAATTTTTGAATATTTAATTCATTATTTTATTTTTTCCCTCAAGACAACCAATATTATTGTCTAATGGGACCCAAAATAGTATTAATGGAATGTTAGTTCGAACAAAGTGGGCTTAAATAATCCTTGCATCACCTATGATGTAGTAAATCAAGTATTTATCAATAATCGTATTTTATCGTATTTTACTATTCATCAAAAAATCATGAATTTCAGAAATATCCCAAAAATTATCCCCTACCATTTTTCGATAGGTAGAATTCAAAAGTGAAGCCCATTTTTGAAAAATAATTTTCTAATTATAATTAATTTTACTTTTAAATAAAACAATACTTAATTCAAAAATTAACAGTTCTAATTCTACAACTACTTCTTTATGACAATGAAAAATTAACCAAGATGTTATTATCTTCTAGCCTTAATAATATAAAATAATAATAAAATTTACTATTAGTTAGAATAATATTACTATTCATATTACTATTCATAAGGGTATGTTACTATTCACTGAAAAACAAGTTTGTTCTATCAGTCTCCAAATTACATACTGAACAAAACTCTAGATGACCATTTTTTGAAATTCAAAACATAGAAAGGAAAAGTTATTATTAATGGTTAGATTATAAAACTTCATTCTATATTTATTTTCAAAACCATGGGGTGATACATTCTCCACTCCTTACAGAACTTTTGTCGCCAAATTTCACAGAATATTACCTAAATAGATTCATGTATTTATTTAACATAAGCTCCTTAGGCTCCCATGACGCTTCCTCCATCTTATGGTTCCCCCATAGAACATTCACTAGTCGAGTTGTCCAATTTCTCAATACTTGTTCTCTAGTATCAAGAATCATGATAGGCTCCTCACCGTAATATAGATCGGGCTCATGTTTCACTTCATCATAAATGAGTATATGCGGTGGGTCTGGCATGTACTTTCTTATCATTGACACATGGAACACATTGTAAACCTTAGAGACACTTGGCGGCATTGTCGAATGGTAAGATACAGCTCTAATTCGGTCCAGAATTTCAAAATATCTGATCTACCTGGGACATAACTTTCCCTTCTTACTGAATCATATAATACCCTTCCATTGAGATACCTTTAAGAAAACGTGATCACCTTCTTTAAACTCCAAATCCTTCCTTTGGTAATATGCATATCTCTTTTTCCTACTTTGAGCTATTTTTATATGGTTCTAGATAATCTTCACCTTTTCCAATGTTTCTTCCACAAGTTCTTGGCCCACGAGCTTTCTTTCACCAACAACATCCCAGCAAGTTGGTGTATGACATCAACTCCAATATAATGATTTATAGAATGTCATATGTACACTTGAATGGAAGATATTGTTTTAGTAAAATTCTACGAGAGGTAAATATTGATCCCACATGCCTTGAAAATCAAGTGAAATGACCTCAACATGTCTTCCAATGTTTCAATAGTCCGTTATGACTGTTCATCTGTTTTTGGGTGGTAGGCAGTGCTCAAACGAAGTGTAGTATCTAGGGCCTTCTGAATACTTTTCCAGAATCATGATGTAAAACAAGGATCATAATTAGAAACAATCAATAGAGGTACTGCATGAAGTCTCAAAACTTCATTAATATATAGTCTTGCTAGACTTTCAAGTGGTATATCTTCTCTTATGCAAGAAAATGTGATAACTTTGTACGACGATCAATAATTACCCATATTGCATTGTTCATTCAAGGAGTGTTTGGTAGTCCCATGAAAAAGTCCATCTTGATATTATCAAATTTACACTCAGGTATGGGAAGAGGTTGAAATACTCCTCCAGGTTGTTGCCTTCAAGCTTTCACTTGTAGACAAACCATACATCTTGACATAAAATCAATAATCTCCCTCTTCATGTTGTCCCACCATAAATGTTCTTTCAAATATCTAATGATCATAGGGTTACTATGGTGTATAGTGAAATTGGAACTATTAGAATCATCCAACAATTACCTTTTTAGATCAGGTGTATTGGGAATACAGTCTCTTCCAAAATTTCAGAATTCTATCTTCATATAAGAAGTCACTCAATATCCCATCATTCATAGCTTTAATCTTTTTTTGAAACTCCACATCATCAACCTAAGAACATTTTAAACTTTCTAGAAAAGATTGTTTGTAATCCATTTGAAAAATAATTGATGTATCACCTTCCATGGTCATTCCCATATCCATCCTTACTAGATCCAAGAAAATAGGATCCCTTTCAACTCTCATCTTGTTCAAAACCCCATGATCCTTTTTGGTCAAAGCATATTCCACCTTATTTTCCTTCCCCAGGTCATAGTGTATCGTGAAATCATAATCCTTGAGGAGTTCAAGACATACCCTTTGCCTCATTTTTAGTTCTTTCTATGAGAAAATATACTTCAATCTCTTTTGATCAGTATAAATCTAGCATTTTTAACCATAGAGATAATGTCTCCATATATTTAAAGAAAATATTACAATAGCTAACTCAAGATCATGAGTAGGATAGTTTTTCTCAAGAATTTTTAGTTGTCGTGATGTATTAGAAATAACCCTATCATTTTTCATAGGGACACAACCATATCATTTCATTGAAGCATCACTATAAATAACAAACTCGTCATTCCCCAATGGTAGAGTCAATATAGGAGCATTGAATAATATTCTATTTAGTTCATTGAAACATTATTCAAAATCGTTTTTCCAAAAAAATTTAACCCCTTTACATGTGAGATTCATTAGCAGGTTATCCAGTCAGGAAAAATTCTATATGAAATGCTGATAATATACTGCTAAGCTAATAATACTGCGTACCTCAGTTATGTTTTTTGTCGTGGGACAATATTGAATTTCCATTGACTTTACAGGATCAACTATGATTCCATCCTTTGAGAAAATATGGCCAAAAAAAGAAATCTCCTAATTCCAGAATTCACACTTGCTAAACTTCACATTTAATTCATGTCTTCTAAGAGTCTTCAGGATAATGTGCAAGTGATTTTCATGATCATCACAACCTTGGGAGTATACCAAGATATCATCAATAAATACCAATACAAAATCATTTATATATTCCTTTAAAACATTTTTCATTAGATCCATGATGACAGAGGGTACATTAGTCAAATTCAAAAGGCATCACTATAAACTCATAATGCCAATACCTAGTTCGAAATGCAGTTTTCAGAAGGACTTCCTTCTTCACACACAACTGATGATATCTAGATCGAAGTTAAATCTTTGAAAAGTATTGAGATCCATGTAGTTGGTCAAATAAATCATCAATGAAAGGTAGGGGATAATTAATCATTATTGTAATAGCATTGAAATCCCTATAATCCGTGGAAAGCCTCATGGATCAATCTTTCTTCTTGACAAAGAGGACATGGGCACCCCATAGAGAAACACTAGGTTGAATAAACCCTTTTTCACTCTAATCCTCTAGTTGTTTCGTTAGCTCCACCAATTCCACAGTGGTCATTCTATAAGGGGTCTTCGTTATGGGCCATGACCCAAAAATTAAATCAATGGAAAACTCAATTTATCATTCTGGAGGATGTCCAGGTAAATCTTCTAGAAACTCATCAGCATATTCTCTCACAATAGGTACATCCTCTATTTGATAATTCCTTTCCACACACACATTTATTTAATTATATTCCTCCCCAATAATTGAATTTAGTTGAGCTATGGGGAGTGGATCTAGATAAGAATCAGGTGGTGACGATTCTTCTCTAAAGATAAGGTGTTCTTTATCATCGTCATCAAAAATAGTAACCTCCTTCTTCTTACAATAAATTTTTACATCATGGTCTAAAACCCAATCCATACCGATGATTATATCTTATTCAATCATTTGTATGATGATGAGATCAGTAGATAAAGAGAATTCATGTGCCCTAATGGGAATTGACACACCAAACTTTGTAACAATGATACTTCCCTTAAGATTTTTTACTAACAACTCCCTTGTTAAATCAAATTAAAAATATCTAATTTTCATAATAAACTGGGAAGATATGAAACAATGAAATGATCCAAAATCAAATAAAGCAATGACTAAACTTGAGGAATCAATTAAAGTACCTGCCACCACGTCATTAGGAACTTCAACCTCTGCAGTTCTGATTGCATAAGCCAGTCCCTTATCCCTTTCCCTATTCTATTTCGTATGTCCTTGATGTTTTGGAAAATCATTAGCATAGTGTCCCATCTCTCAAAAACTAGAGCATTGAACATAACTGGATTCCTTCTTCCCTTTGAAATCACCAGCAAGACGTCATTTCTGGACACTTTCTAGCATAGTCCTTTTCCTTTAAAGAATTCACCAGGGTGTTTCCCTCCAAAATTGTCACATGGTAGAAATTTTAATACTCCCTTATTCCCTGTTTCCATATTTCCTTTCCCATGGTTTTCAGCAGCCCTCTTCATTTCTTGTTTTCCCTTAATGTCATAAGACTTAGAGAATTATTTTTCTGTCTTGATGGTTCACGAAACTATATCCTCATATTATGAAAAACTTTGGGAGACCAATGCCTGCTGGATGAATGGCTTTACGCCATCAATGAATCGATCAATTTTACTCCTTGGATTTCGTATGTAGTCTACAGAATTTCTTGAAAATCTTGTGAAGTTAGCTTCGTACCTTACAACATTCTCATCTTCCTTCTACCTCATATTTAAGAATTGCCTCTCCATATCTGCTCACAACTCCTGAGGGAAATATTTTTCAAAGAATATTTCCCTAAAATCACTCCATTACATCTCTTCAATCTCTTCCTACTCATTTGTGTTTTGGATTAATGATCACCACTGATCTGCATCTCCTGATAGAAGATATACATCCATGATAACCTTTGCTCTTTCATTACATCCCAATGTGAGAAAAATAATCTCAAGGGAACATCTCCTCTGCTCTGTTACAAACTAGTTTGTAGTCCCGTTGAATGGTGGAGTTTTTTTATAACATTAAGAAATCTAGAATGGCTCCTCCACGTAGTGGATCCGAATGCTCCATACGGGTATGGATATTATTCATAACCTGAGTAAGTTGTCCCAGTATAGTTATGAGTTGCTCAGCAGCATTCACAACACCAGAGACAACATCATTATCTTGCGTCGGAGGAAAATCTCTACAGGGGACTCATGTATTCATGCGATTTCCATTCCGTCCACTATGAGCCATATCTAGATAATGGAATACACTAGATTAGGTTATGAATCATAATGTATAATGTTAACTAAAAAATACTCATAAAAAATGAGATCCTACACGTGGATAATACAATATTCAAAAAAAATGTTTTCTTTGAGGAATATTTTATATTTCAATCCATTGTAATGGCTTGTTAAAAAATGTGAATTATCCTAATCATATCCCCTAGTAGTGTCGTAACCAAGAGTGTATCATGGCTCGTTGTCGTTCACAAGTTCCAGTTCAAGTCTAGATCAAAGAAGTGTTTTCGGGTTTTATCCGTAGATACATCTCTGTCAAAGCCGCCTCTACCTGCTCATATCCAGACAGGGATTTATTTCTTGAAATATCCACATAATTCCTTCCTTACAAAAATACCAGGGTTTTATCCCTATGGATAGAATGTATGTAATATTCTCAAAATGGATTGGAATCCGCAATAAATAATCCTTAAAATCATGTTGATAATGTTTTCTTGATCTCTATCCATTGAATTGATATAAAAAATTTCATGGGGACTTATCATTTCCTTTTAGATAAGGGGAAAGACAATAAAAAAATAGTTTCCAATGATTCATATGGAAATGTGTTTTTTCATCATTCTCTATCCAATAAAGAAAATAAGGGTTACCCGATATGGCATATGTGTGTCTATCCTAGTTTTTTACATTTATATCTTAATACATGTTTAGCCAATACTTAGTTTACACATCTGAATAATTTTGAAGAAATATTGGAGAGGATGGGGCCTCCAAAACCATAAATGATGTTCCAATTAATCCTGATAGACTTTTTCCATCCATAGAGACCATACCAAAGATATAATTTTTGAAAACCCTATACATCCATTCTGGGACATATTGGATGAAAAATTATTCACCTTTATTTTCCATACTAAAGGGGACAATGGTAATTCTCTACCCAATATTCAATAATGAGTTTCAAAAACCTTTCTCAAGATAGAACTACAAAACATGAGAACTTATGATGACCCATAACCAATGTTATTCAATAAAAAAATGACTCAATATGGACTAGAGTGGTATGTCATGTTCCTCACAAAACACCCATAGTTCCCTTCTATGTAATTACAGAAAAATTCAAGCATTGTTCCACAATTTTTCATTCACCGCCTATCTGACCAGAAAACTGTTACAGTTACAAATTGATAATGAGAAGAATGCATCCATCCCATAGTAAAATGGAAGATTCTAAAGTGGAAGGACTACTAAAATTTTATTTAAGATCCACATTACAAAAAGTGGTTTCTAAAAATATTCCTATTAAAATGTGGAATAATAATATCATATTCTATATTGAAATTTGATAACTCAAAAATGATTATCCAAAGGGTTATTTTTTTATCCCATTCATAGACCAATTGATCAATAGAATAGCTAATTTTCAATCCCTCTATTTCATTGACATGTAATTTGGATAAAATAAAAAATGAAAATCTAGAAAAGATAAGATATACATAACCAATAGAGCCCCCTAAGGAGTATACTTCTACTGAGTTATTCCATTAAGTTGGAAAATAAAAAAATCCATTTACCAATGTATGGTGCACCAAATCTTCATGAGCCTCTTGGATTAAAACACCGATATATATAAATATATTCTCATTAAAATCATGAAATTTCTTGATCACATGATTATCTTGTGGTTATATTATTATTGTTGAAACAACAAAATGTTAAGATAATCTCACTATAGTATACATTCAAAGTCACATGTTGTAAATTATTTGGGTTTGTGGTCCACTATAGATATATCGATTTTAACCATTAAAATACTAAGGAAATACTCTAGTTTCCTACAATATTTAATTTATTATCTTGGTTTTAGAATCATTATATATGTTTCTTATTTCATGTTATACAAAAACAATTTATATATAGGCAAGTTGGGAAAGAAGTTGAATGGGGGGCTTGGAAAGTTTCTAATATATATTCTCTCAAGATATATAAAGATTTAAAATTTTAAATAGACCTATATTGTATAAAACCCCAATAAAAATAAAATATTTATAACTGATGTTAATGACCAAATAAAAAAAACCTTATTGTGATGGTACAGATCGCACAAGTCCTATACATGGGACATGTTCTTGTGGCCACCTCACATAAGTAAAATTTTCATAATTATCAAAAAGATATATAAATTGATCAATTCATATTGTTAATTATTATACACATATTCAAATATTATTCCTTCTAATATGACTATCCAAATCAAGGTTTACATGAATGCACATAACATTCATGGATGCCAAACCAATAAATTTCACACAAACTACCCTTGAATCAACAATCCATCATTGATTATGATGATTAAAACTCACATAAGTAATGGAAATAAATATTTTCCTACTCATATGTCCTATATTCCTAACACTTTTTTAATTTCATTGATACAATAATTCTTCCCCCTACATGGGGTATCCTTTATAAAGATCCTATATCTACCCTTATCAATCCATAATGGATTAAGGTGTATTATAATTTTTCATCATGATAGTCATCTACCTTTACCAAGAACATTACTACCCCCCAAAAAAACTTTTTTTTATGTGTAAACATTACTCATATTATGAGCATTCCACATCAGACCAGTACCTAAACACATCATGCGACATGGATTCCAATGCACTATGGTGTACTTCTGTATAGGATCATATTAAATTATAAGCTCCAATATTCTTCTTAGTCATATATATCTTTTATGGAAATAGGTGGAGGAGATATTCCTTAAATCAATTAGGTATGGGACACCTTTATCTATATCATAAGAGATGATATATGCATTTCATATGAACTGTTATAAAATAAAATTCAACTAACTTATCCATAAAATATTGTACGATATAGTGACTACCATAATGATGTGATTCTTATTTTATAACATTGTTGAATCTTATGATTCAGTGGGAAAAAAACAATAACATTTCAGTTTTTTATTCTCTTTTACTCGAAACTATTGATATTTATTTCACTATATAATGTGCGTGGGGGAACATTGTATTTATATGATGAATTCATAATGTGATGAGGCCGTTTACTCATCTGATGTAATGTAGGAGTAATTTTATGGGATCAAGGAGATTACATGATTGATTATATAAAGGAGGAAAATATAATAATATGTTGTGAGTTTCATGATATGTACATGGAAGAATCTCCCACTCCCTCAATTCTCTTTCATTCTTCATCATCCTTTACCCAAAAATATACTATCATTCAATTAGTGTAAGAGTGTCAATATTGGACAAAGAGTTATTTGGAGAACCCGTTGGATGCTTCCAAAGAGGTGGGATGATATTAGGATTCATATTTTTGTTCATCATCAAACAAATGGGATGAAGGAAAATGTTGCAACTCATCAGTTAATGGTATAAAACCACTTTTTTCATTTAAAATTGTATTTGTTTTAGGTATCCTGCATGGTGATCTTGAGTTTTGTGTTTATTATTCCTTTCTACAAAAAAATGTATTTTTTAAACTATTTAAAGACATCCATTAGTGGTATAGAAGATTTATCAAACATTTTTAGTCTCAAAATAGTTTTTAAAATGTAAATTATATAATATCATATTGATATAATAATGATTTTCATTAACAGAAATTGATTATTTAATCAATTTTTTTGGGATCATGTTATACGATATCGGATATCATAATACATAAAATATTTTGGAAGTTTTTTTGAAATGTATCTTTGAATATCATATAGAGAATTTTTGTGTATGATAGCATTGATGATGGCCCAAAAAATAGAGTACTATATAATCAAATCCATATGGAACATGTCATATAGTATGAATTCCAAGACTGATTTAATATTACATAGAATTTGGGTAACCCTATTTGAGTTCTTTCATAATCCATGAAGTAAAAATATATAATATTTGATGGATTTATCCAACATGGCTCCTATCATATGGAGAAATATAAAGTTATTGTGTGACATTAATACAACAGAGAGGATTTCCCTATGATTCAATGTCACATAACTCCTATTTTAATGCTATACAGGCAGGATTCATATGAGTTATTATTGTAAAGTTCAACAACACAAGGGGATAATCAATCATAGAGGAATATCCTTAAATTTAACTCTTTTACCCCCAGTTTTATTAATATGAAGTCCATATATTTTATTATTTTAATCCTATATAGACTACTGCATAAAATAGATAATGTCTCATGATATATGGATTATGGTTGTAATTATATAAAATGTATTTTAATAAGAGGTGATATCTCATGAAATTATGTTATTATAATTTTTTTCACTGATCATTGTATTTTATTTGGAAATATATGTAATATCTATCTTAATAAATAATAGATGAAACCTAATCCACCTTATAAATGTTGTATATCACACATAAGGAAATATGGATATCACTAAAAATAATTTGGAACGGAAAATTATATTTTTAAATATTTTAATTATGATTTTAATTAGATATTTTTTTTATCATAGTAACAAGAAACACCCTAGGGGTTGAATCACCATGATATTATATTTTAACATTTCTCCTTATCTTAATCCATTCTTCCTAATATATCATTTCAATATTATATGGAAGAATAATTCACCATTCCTCTAATTTTTTAAATATCTAAAAAAAATAAAAAACATATATATAGAAATATAAAATGAAAGGTATATAGATATTTTACTTGGGTCACTGACACTGAGACACATCCAAGGACAATACACTCTACAATGAGTCGGTGTATCAAAAATAAACTATAAATCACTAATTTTGTGGATAGAATATTTTGGTATGGTTACTCATCACCTAGGATCACATCCAGAATAGTTTTTATGTTATAACACATCTCACTAAGTCTTATTGCTTGTATAAATAATGGTAAGGTCACTTGAATTAATGGTCACTCATTATTATCTTCCCCAAAATGATTTTGTTAAGGTATTAGATTATTTACATATAGGAATATTATTTGAATAATTTAATCCACATAAATCCATGTTTTATTCTTGGAATCTAAATCCAAAAATTCAGATATTGATTCTATAGTGAATACCATGTGAAACATTCAATTTCATTTCCAAATATAAAAAAATCCCTTATAAGAAGAGTTGTGTCGTTGATCTTCAATGTAACATTTCTCAACAGAAATGTTACAAAAATATTCATTTTTTAATGGTAACTACTATTATTTATAATATTTAATTATATGAATAAAAAACATAAAAATACCATATATGATCTAAGATGATGATCTTAGTATATTCTAGTTTAAAAACAACATCAATATAGCTAATTTAGATATGCAATTGTGCTCATGTTGGTGATTTTAATCTTCCTCTATAAGAACACTCAATTCCTCTTTTTTTTATAAATTCTCTACAACATCAATTTATTATATATTTTTTATTAAACTATATATTAGACACAAATAATTCCTAAGATAATTTGAATTTTAAATTAGGAGTCCAAATATTAATTAACTTCCAATATCCTCTACCTATATCCATCCTTTTAATATTATTAAAATAGGTCTAAACCATTGAATTATGAAGGGAAATTATTATTTTAAAAAATATCAAGCAAACATTTATGTGACAACCATATAATTACATAAACATGATTTATACATAAGATATAAAACAATATGTAACCAGATTCATTCTGAGATCACATGTCAGTTAGTCTTATTACTTCTTTAAAATACTTGATATATAAAATTTTTTACCTCATACTTCATGGTGTGTAAGATTTTTCAACTAGTAGGATTATTTATGATTCAACTTTCTTGGCCCAATAGTATTTTAGGGTAGGTTTTCACTAAACATAGCATAATCCTAGTGTAGTGTGTCATTTCTTCCATAAGGAAAGAATCATGATTCTGGAACCATTGAAATATACCCAATAATCATATGTGTAATGATATTGATTTTGCAGAACAGATCTCTATAATAATAAAATATCTAAAAAAATCAATATCTCTTTATGATGAATCATATTTTGTCTTAAAAGGACCATGGAAACCAAAATTATAAAAAAGGAACCTTAAGACCCTAAGAGAAAAACCATACAGAATCCATATTTCTTGTTTAACATCTAAACTCATGGAAGGAATTCACCTCATGAAGTTCAAATTTATTCATTTAAACTCGTCATAATGAAGTGATGGATGGGTCCACAATGTTAATTTTCCAGTTTTTATTACATCTATACTATTATATATCATTATTAATTTATTTCTAAGTAATTCATTGAAATATTAAACTCCTTTAAAATACATAATATAAATGGATAATGATATTAAATACCTTCTTTTTCTAGTGATTGGGTAAAAAATCACCGTACCCATTGTTGGAGTAACAAACTCAATTCCTGTAGTACCAAATCCAAGTACTTGATGTATAGATATAACAAAACATTCATATATAGATAAGTGAATGTTTCTCTATATAACTCTCAAAAATATCTTCCATGTATATCCAATAATTCCAGCTGCATAAACCATTCCCATATCCCCATCACAATGAGTTAAATATTTACTAGTACTCCATAACACAACCTCCTCTTGGTTATTGTCATAAAATCCAGTATAATGACACTTGGTTTTAATGATATCATCCTTTTGTTTACAATACTACCCATACTAGAAATTCATCATCTATAAGATTTATGTGCATTCATCTCACTCCCCCTTTTATAATAAAATAAAAAGGGTATTCTCATCTACATTTATCATTCCATATAAACACTATATCTCATAACAATATAAGATTTCATTCATGTGTTCTCATCTTATTTCAACATTCCTCTGGAGGGTAATTTCATAGCACTACTTTCCCTTTCTCTCATAATCCAAGATCCTATAAATAAGTTTTTTTGTATTTCTTTTTATCACCCTTTTGGAATGATAATTGGTGTCTCAAAACCTTCATAAAATACCCCTTTGAAATATAATTAATTATATATATACTAAAGATAAAATATCTTATCATTCCACTTGAAGGATATGAAGTTATTTCAAACAATATTAATTTAAAAATTAAATTACATAAATAATAACACTACTCAAGAAATTTCCATAGCTTACAATATCATTTGGAAATGATTCATAAGAAAACCAAATAATCCTATTGAGTTTTATCTCTTTGAAGAAAATAATAGTATTTATAAATTTCATCAATTTCATCCTTATAACTCACTTTTTACAATCAAACCCTTATAAATTCATCAATTTAATTTTGTTGAAGAAAAATTTCCCATGATCCCAATATCATTCAATAAAAACATAGTAGTACAAATCTAGTTAATAAAACATTTTGAGACAAATCACATGTTGAGTAAATTAAAAACATCAGTAAATTAAAAACTAGTGATGCCATTTGATATATGTGATCTTCCTTTCATCAGAAGACTTATCCATTATCAAATAATCATTACCAATGGAAGTAACCTGACAACTTATTAGTCATAATAAATTTCTTTTAAAAATCATTTTAGTACCCTAAAATAAACTAAGATGATACGCCATTGTTAGTTTATTACTAGATAGAAGATGTGTTCTTTTATGAATAATGATTCCTCTTCAATTGATTTTTTGTCATCATCTTATAGAACTACCACCACTTCTTTAAGCCCGTTTCACTTAAAATAAACCATCATATCACCTATAATTCTTCATTACAACATGCAAGGATAGATTAATAATTGATTTTCAAACAATTTGGTAAAAATGATTTAATGTTGGTTCAAATCACGACTATAGTGATTCTGGGTGTTGTTGTGAAACTTCTACAAGATGAATTATCATGAAACATCAGTGGAAGCTTTTTAAAAAGTATCAAAGTACCATTTAGACATGGTTTAAACCACTTCAAAACACTTAACATGATTTTTATATTTAAAAAAAGTTACTATTTATTTATTATGATATATGAAAAGTAAGTTTATTAATGTTTTGGCTAAGATTTCATCCTCTATCCCTTTGGTTATTATGCAATTATTTTACCGCTCCACTAAATCCATTACGTGTTGAGTAAATAATGTTTGGTATTCCTATTTATATCTATAGATAAAAATATATTGATACATAAGAATACATTTATTCATTTATCGTATATTATTTATTATTAATAATTAATATTTTATATTTAACACAAAATATTTAATATATATATATATTATTAAGATTATTTATTATGTGTAAATATATATAATATATAAAAAATATATAATAAATAATAATAAAATAAATAATAAACAAATAATAAACAAATAATAAGTAATGAATAATTAATTAATTAATTAATTAGTAAATAATAAATAATAAATATATAAATATATAAATATATAATAAATAATAATAGATAAATGATGGATATATAATAAATAAATAACAATATAAAAATAATTTAGTAAATAATAAACCATAAATAAATAACAAAATTGTTAAATAACAAAATATGAAAATAATAATAACTATAAATAATAAATAATAATTCGATCCTAAAAAACAAAATAATAATTCATAAAAAAAATAAAATATAAATAAATAATAACCCAAAATGACATATATTATAAATTAATAATAATTAAATAATTTATATATACATAAAAAAAATAACTATAAATAATAAATAACAAATAAATACTAAAAAATACTACACTAATAAATAATAAATAATACATATATAACTAAAAATTAAATAATAAGTATATAATAAACGGATAAATAAATAATAATTAACTAAAACTAAAATATATTAAACCATAAATAAATAATAAATAATAACCATATAAAAAATAATTAAAAAGATATATTATATATAATATAATGATATATTGGAAGATAAATATTGGTAAATACAAATGCGAGCATTATGTTTTCATTATTTTGAAATATATACATAGATAAAAAATATATTTTCATATCAATTTATTTATAAACTCATATATATTTTTTTAATATTTTGAAATAAAAATAAATTTCTTATATATATATTAATTTACATAAATGAATATAAAAAATGATGGAGATATATATATATCAATATAATGTACATAAATATATTTAATGTAAATAAATATACATTAATAGATATCGATATCTATTAATATATATACATAACATTAAATTTACATAAATATGTATAAAGACACACATTTATAAAATGAAATATAATTTTATATATGTATATATAAACACATAAAAATATCAATATATATACCACCAAAAAATTAATAAATATCAAAAAAACACAAATATACTAAAATATATATAAACCCCTATATAAATATATATTTACATCTAATTAGAAATATATATATATATATATTTAAAATAAATATTCATAAATACATATAATCGCAACCACAACGATATATATATATATATGTATATTAAATCTCCAAAAGGGGAAAGATTAATATAATGGTGATATTTTCATATAGATTGGAATGTAAAATCAAATAATAAAATCATAGACCTCCCAAAAATCATAATAAGACCATCTTAAATGAGGATTAAATTCAATAAAATGTTCAATAAATTAGGTAATCAAAGTTAAATACTTTGTTTTGGAGGCCTTCTAATAATTTTTTTACTACAAAAAGACAATGATTAGGCTCCCCTAAATCTGAACGACATAGGGATTATTAAAGGCTTTGATTTTATTATTAGACACCCGAATTAATAGTTTTGATTCCTTAAAGATGAAGTCTTATTTTTGATATCTCGATGTACAGTAAAAATTTTTTTCTATTATATGGAACCAAATGTCTATCTAATTTCATTTTATTCATTCTTTGATGCTTATATTTGAAATGTCATAGTATATAAATGGACATCCAGATCAAAAGTTATTATCATTTGATATTGGAGTCATAATTTTCATATTCGCTTAGATCATTAGTTACATGAGGATGTTTTATCCATGATTTTCATATATATATATATATATATATATGTTTGTGTGTGTGCATTTTTTTTCTGTGTGTTTATATATAAATATATACATACATTGATAAAGCTTATTTTCTCATTAATAATTAATAATTAATTTAGTATTTAAATTTAAACTAATGAACATTTATTAAAAATAATAATTCATAATAAAAATTATAATAAATTAAAATAATAAATAATAATTGATTTTATATAATAAATAACAAATATATTTATTAAATAATAAAAAATAATTAAATAATGATTATAAAAAATGAATTATTATTTTTCAATGGTAAATAAAAATTAAAATATATATATTAATTATCATTTATTATTAAATATAATGGTAGTTTTTTTAGAAACCATTTATAATTAGTGGTGGTAGTCTAAAACCATCATTATACATAAATAAATATTTCTAAAAAATAAAATTAAAAATTTAGGGGTGGTTTTCAATAAACGGCTTCAAAATGTCAACACTTTTAAATAATCCATTTCTAGGAAATCACGAATGAGGAATTTAGTGGCTATTTTCGAAACCATCCATAAATGCCTATTTTTTTAATGTGAAATGTGACAACTTCATAGGACTTGTTGAAAATTTTTTCCATTAACAGAAAATACAAATCTTCATCCCTACATGAATATTTTTATTTACTAATGTTCTTATTCTAATTTCTAAATCCCCTATATATATATATATCTTTAGTATTTTGATAACTACTGAGTCAACTTATATAAAAATAATTCTTAATTTTCCCTCCATCAATTAACACTTATCAATGCACACATAGTGGATGTTCTACTTCAATCAATTCACATACAGTGCATAGTCTCCATAGATAGTGTCTCCTCAAAATATTTCAACAATAAAAAAATAGACTCCTTAAGGATAGGGTAATCTATAATATCCTCAAGTAGAGAAATGTGGTTAACCATCACATGCTAACACTTTATTACTGGTCTTCATCCAATCCATTCTCTGAATAAAACCAATTTTACAAACTACTCACTAAATGATTGGATCAAAATATTTATTCTTACACAACTTGTTTTTCTTATCCTTAATGATAACCATCCCACTAGTTCAGGTATTCTATCCCAATTCATTATTTATGCATTCTTTCCCAAGATTCATTTCCTATGCAAGGGATACTCCACAAATTTTCTTCTCTTACATTGTAGTGATACCAACGAAACCAATCAAACTAGATTAATAATTATCTGCAATGATTTCCATTACATCAATTTTTTATTAGAATAAACTTTTTGATCTTTACATTAAACATTCATTCTCATTATGTTTGATTAGAAATAACAGATATATCTTAGAATATGATAGTTTTTTAACATTATTCATTTTATTTATGAGATTAGTCTAATCATTATTCATTACACACAAATATTATTTATTGTTTATGCACAACTATTGATATCAATGAAACACCATTGTGGCATGATTCACTCTCAACTGCCTTACCTCATTTTAGTCACCCACAAACATTAATATATTCTATAGTCAAACATATTTTCATTTTGTGAAGACTTGTTTTCTAATATCTATTGGATAAATTTAATTCTTCATCATTATTTATATTCTCCACATATGAAAATATCTTATAATAAGTCTGTCATAATAATTTTAAATACATCTTCAATTTTTATGATCACTTATTCTCCTTCTCATCCATGGATTATTTCACCAAAAATCCTTTTTAAATCTACTCATCGAGTGCACTTTCTATAAACAATAAAAAATATTCCTAGAAAAGTTTAATTTTTACCCCTTTATCTAGAAAAAACCATTCATACATATTTTTTTCTCTTTTACAAACCCCTAAAAACATAGATAGAAGGATAAACATTTGATGTAAATAAAATATACCGTCTTTATTATGGAATAGAAGGATTTTAAATTAGGATCCATTCAAAATCTATAATCATTCAAATGTAATATTTTAAAAATAAACCTTATAACCCAAAATCCCATAATAAAATCTTATTTGGTTATATTACACTCTTTGGATCACCTTTTTTGACTCAATAAATCTATTTATTTATTTCCTAGATTTATCTTTTTGAACCCCTCTTATATCATTTTTTAACTCACTATAGGTTTCATAATTTCATCAGAATACGATGTAGAATATCCTTATCTATAATAGTTGATATTTTGGCTTCAAGAAACTCTTCTTCCCTTCATGATGATTTTGAAAATATTAACTTAGTTTACTTATATATTACCATCAAACCATTAAAATTTTAAAACATAACTTCCTTTCTGAAAAAAACATAAGATACACTAATCTCCTTCACCAATCAAGGATTTATTTTGTATCATTAAAGACCTAAATTCATATCATCGATTCTCTATGTCTGACTGGTCACATGGACTCAAGAACGTCTCCTCAAATGCTATAGGTTTCCAACTTGTACCTAGGGTCTAGGTGTATCCATATGTATATTATTCTATGTTACCATAATTTATTGTAGAGGAATATCATTAATAGATAAGTAGTGGAATTAGTAAATCATATAGACAATACATAACCAATACAAATAGATAAAAAAAATTAAATAATCTCATATACAATGATGAAGATACAAATCATATATCCATCGAAAACATACAAAATATGTATACATGGTAATAATACAATATGTTGACAAAATTATCAAAAGACTTAAATTTTACACAAGAATAATGAGTCAGATATTGGTACCACACTCCCCAACTCCCATGTAATCAATAACATGTAGTAGGGAGATTTCTCTTATCCACCATTATAATCATATAGTCTGTTTGGTTACCCAATGACAGACCAAATATGGTGTGATGCATAAATCCAATAGGAAAACACCTAAGGTCTATACCATCTAGTCAGTTAATATATGTAACAATAATGTAACAATATAATATTACATGTAATGTAAGAAACAAAAAATTAAATATCCAACATGTATAGGTTTTAATTTTATAACTAATTCATTTAATAAATTCCATTTAAAAAATAATTTTTTGATTTAATAATAAGGCATGTGTCAATTATAAGTATGCTCAATTGGCCATCCATTCTCATTTAAAAATTATGTCTCATGACCTGGCGTGTAGCCCGGTGTCCCCCATGATATCCTGATCAAGGAGGTCGAAAGGGTCCATTCATAAAGTTCAATAAAAATACTGAATACAAGATTGTTCTTTGTCTTCGAATACATATCATATAAACCATTCCATTCAATAATTCATTTCATAACCTGATACCATCCTTGTAATTCCATAGATAGAAGCCAAGTCTCACTCCATGTGTAATATTACCCAATACCCTTTAATCACATCCATGTAAATCCCCATGAACCCAATTACATTTCTAGGTGTGGTGTAGCATCTCTTCCATTCGAGTCCATCCATGGTTTTACACTAAGGGATCTTAAGTATCTCCCATGTTATAATGATAAAATTCCATTTGAGTCCATCCATGGCATTCTCATATGAATCCATTTATCATCCAACATATAATAATCAAGCCTTAGAGTCTATCATTGGATGTCCACTAGGGGGTCCATTTATCACCTACGCATGAGAACAGTTTAAGACAATTTAGTACCTCCATGGAATTCTCATATAAATTCATCTGTCACCCAAGGTATATAAGCAATTAAATATATATATCTATATAATTTAATCATATTCATTTAAATATGTCAAGTTCTTCATCAAGGAAATATAAATATAATCTATCATAGAAATGTGACTCATGTATTGGACAAGCATTGAAGGCTTGGCATTAATTTAACTCACATGGGGAAATCATTAACTCAATCATCTCATGCTTAAAAAACCTTTTACAAGGAATGTACTAGGGATAACGAATCCATTACCTATTTTATTAATCCATTCCAATTACAATTAAAAATTCATATTGAAATTAATCTTCCAATTCAATTAACATATTGAAATCTATGTTAATAATACCTAGAAAAACAGTACAGGGAACACACTAAGGCATCCAACTCAAAATCAATCAAATAGACCATTTAATAAAACATCCCACCCAAAGGGGTGGTTCTATTTTTCAGGTATTCAACCTATAACCATTCAACGAAAACAACTTTAAATTCATATTTCATTCTTCAAAATTCAATTCAAGGATTGAAACTCATTTAAAAAGGGAGACTCTAAGAGAATTTGTAACATGAAACAATGACATATTTACAACCACTCGATTTTAAAAGAAAGACATGATACAAACTATCGTAGGTCCTTAGTTGATCGATCATCCTATATCAACACCTAATTCATCTCAAATCATAATAAAATTGAATAATGGTTGAACAACCAATTGATATGGAATATTATCTTACATATAAATAGGACATCATTATCTATAAGAATGAAGAACAACTAAACTGGAATTGAGAACTCAATTATTAAAATCCAATGAAATGAGGAACGCTTGAATTGGAGATCATATGGAAAGGTAGGATAATATCATGGAATAAACAACAAAAATCTCACCAATGTTGGATGTTGTGTGTTGAGGGGTTTTGTGAGTTAGGGTTTATACTTATAGAATTTTAGGGGCAAATGGCCATTTTTCATATAATATCTAGGTCACATAGTTTAGAAGCATTTTTACATGAATGAATTGGGACCATACATGTTTTACCGTTAAAGATTAACAAAAAGTGTGGAAACCATAAAAAACCCACTATCAGTATTAACAATCTGGTAGTACTGTCATGCAGCCCAAATCACACAATATTCAGAAACCATGAACCATTGCCTTTCTCACCAATAATTTGGTTCTGAGCTCTAGTCCAGCCACCGAATAACCTATTACCTTAATGAATTCAGTGTAAATTCATATAAGCCCATATTTAAAAATTTAAATAGATAACTTATGAACAATAAATTTTCCGTACCTCAAATAAGAATAGGGTTCTTACAAACAACCCCCTATAACACAGTTTACCAAGAATTTACTTACCAAGGGTGGTGAAGAACGATGTGATAGAATTTCTAGCTACTCAGATCATATATATTCCTCCTATTCTGAATTATCATCTTAAAATCAGATGTGATTCCATATAAACCAGAATAGTGGAATGTATTGGCATCATAGAACCTTTAAGAAATGATATAAAAAATTAATACGTCGCTCTTTGAAGGACACATTTACCTAAAGGCCAACCTTCTTATGATGAACGAAATGAGACATGTTTGAATAATAATACTATTGGTGAGATATATAGAAGATGTCATGCATAACTTGTTGCCTCTGAGGTAAATGAAACTGATCAGATACCTGACTGAGTCTCTCTAGAATCTCAAATGGATCGACATAATACTGTAAAACCTTACCATGTCTCCCGATTCTCCTATTCCCCAACCTCGGTAAAACATATAAGAAAACCCAATCCCCAAGAATGAACTCTAATGGCAATCTATACAGATCGTTGTATGATTTCTAATGAGGTTGTATTATAGTAATCTGTTTTTGGATCAACTGCAACGTCTCTATGGTCTCCTCAACAAGATGTTTTCTAATCATAGCTACTTCTCCTGCCTCTATCCAACATATGGGTGATCAGTATGGCCTACTATAAAAATCCTCATAAGGTTCAATATTTATAGTATCATAAAAAAATTTGGGTTAATTCAACTAGGCGTATATGACTCTCCCTAGTTCCCCCAAAATATTGGATTCATGCTCACAACATGCCCTCAAGAACGTGAATCATGAACTCCGAATATCCATCTAGCTGGGAGTAGTATGTTGTGATTAGCATCAACTATGTACCAAAAACCCTCTATATCCCTTTCCAAAATAGTGAATTAAACAAGGAATCTGTATTTGAAATTATAGAACATAGGATCCCATGAAGTCATAAAATCTCATGTGTGTACAACCTCTCAAACTCACTAACACTGAAGGTTTCCTTGATTGGACGAAAATGTAAAACCATTGCGAGCCTCTGACTAAAACCCTTACAACATAATTTCCTCATGTTGGCCTTGGTAAACTTCTCATAAAAACCATCGTGAGGCAAACCCACTTCCTCTCGGAGATGGGTGTCTGTTGTAATATTTTGGTTGGTCACTGGTATTCGCCATCACCTGCTGATACGTGGAACACCACAGGACAAAAAAACTATATATTAATTCATTCCCAGCCACTAGTATTGTCAACGAAAATCAAGATGCATATTGGTGATGCCAGTATGCAATTACTAGGCTGAATCATGAAGGTCTCACATCATCTCCTCATGAATTTCTTCTAAAAATCATACACGTCCATGTACTCAGATAACATCATCATTTCCAATGTTATATCTAAGAGGAGGGTCCTCACCTTCCACACTATCCCATAGTACAAGGATCTCATAATTTAATAGTTTCCCCTTCCTCACTATATCCATTATGGTAGAGGTAATAGATAAGGATGATAGAAATGTCTTTCCATGAGTGTTTGAACCACCAAATGCATCTTAGAGAAAAATACATGAGCTTCCACTCACTACTGGCCTACTGGACTTCCTGTAATTGAGTCACTATAATCAGTGCATCAGCTACTAGATTATCATTAATAGAAATATAGAAAGTCTCTACATCTAAAGACTATATGTATTCCACCCACCTCTACTATATCATATTTAGATCACACGATGTAAATATATTCTTATGTATTTTTATACTATGTACACCCAAAAATGCTCTCCCAACAAGTAATGTCACCAATAGCTCAATGCACAGAAAAAAACAACAAACTTGAGAACAGGTGTTGGGTAATTCCACTCATGTAGCCTCAAAATCTGAGACTTGTACACAAAGGTTCTATCAACATGAATAATAAATGATCCTAGAATGATATTGGATGCATCATAGTACATATTTTAACTCATGAAAAACTTTCAAAAAATCATTTTCATTATTGTATTTAGTCTCCCATCCTACTCCTGAAAGGCCATCTCATGGGATTCTAGAACTAAAAACATTACACAATTCGTATTCAACCCTATAAGAAGGGTTTTAAAGAATTATAAGTCTTATATGAAGAAACTATAGTAATCATCACTCCCTATGAAACTATGCACCTCATAGATTTTCTTGGGAAGATCCCAAGAAACTATAGATCACACATTTTTTGGGTCGACTGATACTCTTGTCACTGAGATAATGTGACCCAGGAAGTGAATTTCATACATCCATTAGTGGATCATTGTGATCACATCATATAATTTATGCTCTATTAGTGTATTAAATACAATTTAAAGATGATTGGTATGGTTGTGTCGATTTGGAGAATACCCCAAGACATCATCGATGAAAACCACCATATGTTAATCTAGATAAGGATGGAACACTCAAGTAATCAGTTTCATGAGGACTACAATCGTGGTAATGAGACCGAATGACAAAAGAAAATACTCATAGAGACCATACAATATATGAAAGGATATGAGAGGAATATATGATGGTCTAAGACACACCTGATGATAACTAGATCTCGAATAAATCTGTGAGAAAACATATCATCCTCAGTGCTGGTTGAAGAGATCAAATATCCCTGGTATGGGATACCAATTAATAACCATCAAATGGTTAAATTTTCGGTAATCCACATATATCATGAGGGTATCATCCACCCTTTTTGAAAAAAGGACTTGTGAACCCCATAGAGATGTACTCGTCCATGTAAATCCCAATGCCTCTAAATCCCATTACTACCTCATGATCTCTTGCAACCCTGCTGACCCCCCCCCCCCCCCCCATTACCCCCCCCCCCCACCCCACCCCACACATTCCTTACACACACACCCTTTCACCCCCATGAACACCCCATGTACCCCCCTTCTGGAACCCCCTAGACAAAAGCCCCCACCTACTGGACCCCCTGGACAGCAGCCCCAACCCCCCTAGACAGTAGCCCCACCCCTAATGGACCCCCTAGATAGCCCCCCATGCTAGACCCCCAGGATTTTAGCCCCCCCCCCCCCCCCTACTGGACTCTCATGGACATTAGCCCCCCTACTGGCCCCTTAGACAGAAGCACACATGCTGGACAACCCCCCTACTCGACATCCTCTCTACACATCTCTTGCACATATCGTAAGGGATCCTTAGTTAAACATATTGACAAAGCAAGAGAGCTTCAGGATTTTCCCTTAGATGTACCTACGAAATCATAACAAGTAGAGGCTGCATTACCTAGTGTTGATATATATGTTTCCCCAGTGCCTTCAGATTTTTTATCCATAGTATTTTCATAATATTTCAGAGAAATAATTCTTTTAGATTTCAGGGGAATTTTGAGTTATCACGAACCTCCAATTGGTTCATCTACATCAACTGCTCCACCTCCCTCAAAATTATTTGATGAAAATTCTATTTAGTCGGTAGTAAAAATTAATGTTTGTTCTATTATAGGTGACTTTCATTCATCTATCAGGATTAATTGAGGCAAATTCTGTAGAATGGTTTTTCAAGGAATAGGTTGGACAGTTGAAAGTGATGAAAACACTACTCAAGCTATTCATGGAGGCGAAGATTTCATTAGTAGTGTGGAGAGATAAATAAATATTATTATATAATATTTCAATATTATAAAGCATTTCCTATATGTATCTAATACTCTAGTGGCTTCCAACAGGAAGTAAAAAAGTTAAACAGTAAAGTGCACTCCAATGTTCGCACTAATCTAGTGGTCACAAATGTGGTCCGTAAGCATTCTGCCCAACCCGATTGGGCTACACTAATCCAACAATCTCCCTTGTTTCATCCCTTGATGAGAAGGAGGTTAAGAGTTCCATTTCTCCCTAAAGTGTGAGAGTTTGTCTATTCTTGATGGGTTCACAAATTAAATCTTTATGTTCTACTGGGACATTATTCGTGATGAGCTCCTTAACACAATGAGTTATTTCTTTAACCCTGCCTCAATGCCCTATGGAATCAATGCCAATTTTATTTCCATGATCCCAATGAAGGAAAATTTTTTGGATGTAGAGGATTTCACACCTATTTCTATTGGGAATACCTTTCCAAAAATCATTAGCAAGATTATTTATATGAGGTTAGGTCCCATTTCTTCTGGGTTTATATCTTCAAATCAGCCCCCCCATACATCCCTTGGGCACCCCATAGACATCCACCCTAAACACCCCAGTTGCACCCTGCCTCCTTCCCTATAAACCCCCCCCCCCCCGGACAGACCATGGACACCCACTTAAGCAGCCCCTCCTAGACGCCCCACCTACACACTCCCCCCTGCCCTGTAAACCCCCCGGTACACCCCCCCAAACAGCCCTTAGACACCCCCTGGACAGCCCCTCCTTGAAACCCCACCTGCACCCTCCCCCTGGATAGAACCCCCCCCCCCCCGGACAGCCCTTGGACACCCCATAGACATCCACCTAAACACCCCACCTGCACCCTACCTCCTTCCCTACAAACCCCCCCCCCCCCCCCGGATAGACCATGGACACCCCCTGAACATCACCTCCTAGACACCCCACCTGCACCCTCCCCCTACCCTGTAGACCCCCCAGTACCCCCTATAAATCCCTTAGACACCCCCTGGATTGCCCCTTTTAGAAACCCCAACCGAACCCTCCCCCTTCCTTGCAGACCCCCCAACCAGGCACCCTCCGGACTGCCCTTGGACACCCCATCTGGACAACCCCTACTAGAAAATTCTATAGAAATCAGTACCTTCACTTCATTATGATGGAATTCTAAATGAGAAATTCCTTGAAACATTTCCAAGAATAGTCATTGTCTGGGTTAGTCTGAATAATAGCTTTCTACCACTAATAAATCAGACCCTCTAGTAGGATGGTTACAAAAATAACTTTAAGAGACTAATAAATCTAAATATAGATGAAAATATCATCAACCATCAGTACCAAAACCAGTTCATCATAAGAATCTTGTTACACATGAATTATTGTGGGGCTACCATATTGATTCTGGGGATCCTAGGTGTGCCTTAATGATCGATTTATTCAATTATTTTGATTCGGTCAGGTGGAACTTCTTATGGGAAGCTTTGTATCTTAATGGCTTTCCGACTAGGTTCTAGTCATGGATAAAATATGAAGCCCTATCCAAATGTTCTCGATGAACATTAATGGAAGTTTACATGGAATTTTTTTTGGGAAAATTGGGCTCAGGCAAGGGGGGCTTCTTCCGCCATTCCTATTTGCGAGTTTTTCTCACACATCCTTGAATGCCGGAGGTTGGGGGCTGGTGTGGTGGTGGGTGTGGGAGGGAAGGTAGATGGCAGGGGGATTGAAGGGGACTGGTGCTAACTGGAATAGGTGGTAGGGGCTGCTGTGTGCTGGATTGTAGGTGGTGGGGGCTATTGGGCATGTAGTAGCGGCTGGTGAGGGATGGTATGTAGGAGGTCGGGGCTGGTATGGGTTGTAAATAGTGAATGGGGTTGTTTTTCTAGTAGAAGAGGGATGGCATGAGTGTTTTGTAGGAGGAAGGGAGGTGGTGGACGGTTTGGTGGCTGGTGCGGGCTGGATTGCAGGTTGTTGGGCGCTGGTTACAGGTGCTAGCAGGATGGTGTGAGCTGACTCGAAGGTGGCAGGGGGCTATTGCGGGCTAGAATGCTAGTGGGAGAGGCTAAAATGAAGGTGTAAGGGGGTTGGTGTGGGATGGATGTGGCTGGAGTCGGGGCCAAATCACGGAATTACTATGGCACGACCATGGCATGACCGCAGCATGATCGCGGCGTGACGACGGCAGGACCGCGGCGTGTTGGTCTGGTCCAACAACATCTACAGGGCATCATCTTCCATCCAGGAACAAAGGGAATGGGAGGAGGCGGGGCAACATTCTGTCTGCCACCCCACCGACAGAAATTGTGATTAATCAGTCTCAACATTGATCACAAGCCTCATGGAATACTATCACTGTGAACCTTCGTGGGGTTTCATCCTGGGGCAGGGGCAAATCGCAGCATTAACATGGCGTGACCACGGTGTGAGTGCGTCGTATTGGCCTTGTCCAGTGACATCCACATGGCAACATCTTCTGGCCAAGAGAAAATGGTGTGGGAGGAGGCAGGGCAACATTCCAGATGTTGCCCCACCGGTAAAAATTGTGATTAGTTAGTCTCAACATTGATCACAAGACTCATGGACTAATATCACTGTGAATTATAGTGGGGTGTCATCCTGGCGTAGGGCCAAATCATGGAATGACCACGGCATGACCGCAGTGTAACTGTGACATGACTGCAGCGTGACCGCAGAGTGACCACGGAATTTTGGCCTAGTCCAGTGACATATGTGGGGAACCACCTTCCGAACAAGAGTGAAGGGAGCAGAAGGATGCGGGGAAACATTCTGGTCATCGCCCCACTAGCAGAAATTTTGATTAGTCAGTCTCAAAATTGATTACAAGAGTTATGGAATAATATCACTGTGAACCGCCATGGGGATTCATTCTGGAGCAGGGCCAAATCATGGAATTACCGCGGTGTGACTGCAGATTGATCGTGGAGTGACCACAGTGTGGCCATGGCATGTTGGGCTGGTCCAGCGACATCTATAGGGCATCATCTTCTAGCCCGGAGCAAAGGGAGCAGGAGGAGGCGGGGCAACATTCTGACTATCGCCCCGCCGGTAGATGACAGAATAGGTCAACTATTTAATATGTTATAACTATGGATCGCCAGAGAAGGTTGTAGAGAGAAGAAGAATGATAAAATGTCTAAAGGGAAACAAAATGACGGGAAAGAATCCTACACCCTACACAAACCATTTACAAATTCATTCTCTTTTCATAAACATGGAAATTTTATTTATAATATTCAAATCCTGAAAAAAGTGTTGTGGTCAAGGCATATGCCTACTCAGGAAATATGTTTTGAGTTAAATGAGTATGAAAATACAATTTATATTATTCAAAGAAAACAAAAACTAACAATCCATGAAAAAAACCAAATAAAGGCATATTAGAGACTCAAACCCAATCTAATCATGAAACAAATAACAATAACTACTCTTTGGTTTAGAAGTCAGCGCACCTCAGTGTGAAGGGATATATTAAAAAATCTTGTAATTACTTTATCAAACAATTCATTTTATTATATTTAACATTTATTCTAAAACTCATTCAGCACAAATAAATGAAATAATTTAAGCAACTAGATCAACATAACTATCACTATGACTTTTCACAGACAGCGCACCTCCATTGGAGGGGTATTATTATAAAAACATGACTTTATTTATCAAACTAAATAGGTATATTAAACACTTTTTCAAGATATTAAATTAAATATAATTAATAAACCTTAAGAATGAAGCTAAATTCAATTTAAAGAATTCTTGAATTAAATAGTCTAGATGTGGGATCCAACCTCAAGGTGGATCCAAACAGTCCACTTCAACTCTTGCAGCTTTCTAACTAAATGTTACTCCCCCCACTGGGTATACAAACCTTCACACACATGCAAGAACACTTAACCCCTATGCACACACCTACATGGCCATGATCACGTGCAAGGGGATCCTTGCTCATATGCTTATATGCATATACTAGTATCCACTCACCTGCATATGCATTTATATATATATATATATATAAACATGGGCAAACATAGCCCCATATGTGAATCATCACTACCATGGTTGACTATACATGTAACGGGGGAACCCATATACATATACATTCATACCTATGTACACGCAGGCGAGTTTTCCTTTACATGGATACTCGAAACCAACAAGAAGGGATCAACACACTACACAAAGTATATTAGGAACATTAAAACACGTAAAGGATGCTACATAACCAGTGAGAGACCAACCAATGACATTAAAGACTTACCTCGATTGGGATAACCAAATCCACCCAAACCAAAACAAAATGGTCCAACACCCTATTAAATACATAATATGGAGTCAAAAACTTGGAAATCCCCAAATACATGAGGTGTGAGACAAGTAGTGACCATATAATCTTACCTCGTATCAAATCCGGTTGACTGAATCAATCTGAACCCATTTTTCCACCTTCGTAGAAAATAATTACTCTATCCACAAAATGAAGAAAAAGACCTAAGTGACCAATGCAATAAAGATAATAAAATAAAAACTAAACTAAAACATACCTGTCACCTGTGACTATACACGTTACC
Source organism: Viscum album (assembly GCA_963277665.1). Lineage (NCBI taxonomy): Eukaryota > Viridiplantae > Streptophyta > Magnoliopsida > Santalales > Viscaceae > Viscum > Viscum album. Next base: position 692,795,974 of record OY728120.1, on the reverse strand, counting down.
TCCCATCATATAAGAAACAAAATGCCCCATGGGTCAAATCATCTTCCTGCATGAAGGGGAGAAATATATCCATCTTTAAAACTAATACTGTCAAACAGTACATTCTTATTAAATAACAATTATTCTTCTTTTTAATGACATATAATTAGTTTGCCTTGAGTTTCAACATAATTTGGTTTTGTTCGATACAAGTTTTTATCCCACCCGATAATAAAAGTTTAATAGAGGACAAAATTTCTGATCAAATATAATATTTCATTACAAAAAATGGATCCACACCTATGAAGATGTTTCAACATGATATGAAATAATGTTTAATAATACTGTATGATCAGTTATAAATGGATAAACCAAATAATGAAAAACATTGAGAGTTATCTAATTGCTCAAGTGAATATGAAATTTTAAAACAATAATAAACATATGAAAGAAGATACAACCATGTTTCCTCAACATAAATGTTTAGAATGCTAGAAATAATAAAGCACAAATAAAATCATACAATTTTGAGTTATAATGAATAGTGCACTAGTGTTGAGAAAAAATCCTAATAACATAGAAGTTGATAAAACCACCTTATTACCATATTTTTTGATATAAAACAACACCCTGATGGAAATGTCACATAACATGCACTTCACATATATAATTTTTTTGAAGGAAAATAATTTTGAAAAATGATTATTTTATATAGTGTAGTTATTCCATTGAAAATAAACATGGAGAAAATAAGAAAAATACATTATTGTTAGTCATGTATCCTAAAATGTCCTCCCATGCCCCACTTCCCCACCCCCTTTCACCCTATGCCCCTGCCCCCATCCCCCTTGAATGTTTTTCCTCCCCCACTGCCCTCCTTGCACCCCCTACCCCACCCCCTTACACACCCTACCCTACAGACCACCACCCTCCCCCTCCCCTGCAGACCACCCCCTGCCCCCTGCCCTGCAGACCCCCCCCCCCCTTCATGCCCCCTCCACCCACCCCCTACCCTACCCTGTACACCTCCCCACTTCCCTCTGCCTCGTCCAACCACCCACATCCCCCTGCCCCAACTCTGCAAACCTCCCCCCTGCCACCTGCCCTGCTGACCTCCCCCTGCCCATGCCCACTCCAACCAACCCCATCACCCATTCCCTCATCCCCCTTCCACTTCCCTCAGACCTCAGCCCCCTTCCCCTACCCCCTTCCCGCTTCCCCCTACCCTACAACCTCCCCCCTACCCCCTTCCCCCATCCACCCACACCCTTCCTCCTCCCGCCTTCCCCCTGCCCACACACTGTACGTTTTCATCTACATGAAACATATTCTAGGAAAGACTCCATAATAGTGTATACATTTTGGGGAGAATCCATATGTTATACTTTCCAATCCAGTGGGTGATTTGTTGAATCAGGTGTTGATAGAAGTTCTTGGAATCAAGTATTCCATAAGGAGCAATTTCTCAGGTGAGCATGTCTTCCTCCAGTAGAAGTTAATATTTAGAGATAATATCTGTAAAATCATAAAGGAGATTTTCGTTTTTTTTTCATCTGATACATGATAGTTATTCAATGTTCTATGTATTGGATAGTTGAGCTAATCTACTCAACCAATGGGGTTCCCAACAAGTTGTCATTCCAGAATTTGAGATGCGATTTCTTGTTGACCAGCCAGCCCAAAGACCCCATAATCCTTATAGAGATTGCTCTCAATCGATGATATATTGAATATTATATGTACATAGAGTTCCCTATGCCAATTTAATCAAGAAACCATGATCTATGAAACATTAGAGTCTCATACTCTTGGAAGATAACACCTGAGAAATCAGTCCTGGTGATTTCCTTCTAAACATCAAGCAAGGATCATTCAAGTGCATTTATTTCTTCATCCAGTAGACTGAATTTCCTTTTTATCCAGTCATTCAATCTGATCATCATCATTTTTAGTATCAAGATTAAACTAAGTGTGTTAATATTAGAGTTGTATTTTCCCCATGTGCCCTGTATAATCATTGAGCACTCGGATAGAGAATTCCACGCGTTATTGAAAATGAATTTTTCTCCAACTGCTGATCTCTTTTTTACTTTCATGATGTGTTTTATTCCACAGTCACGTAGACATATTTAATTGCTTTCTGACTTTTCTCATGTTGCTTGTGAGCCAGAGATAACTCTTCCTATACTAGATACCTAATAGGTGTAATACATGATAGTTTATCCATCAGCTTCTTAGGTATATCACAAATATCCATCCCAGTTTCGGTGCTCTAATTTTGTTCTATTGAATTCAAAACTATGGACATTAAAATAGATATGGAATCATTAAAATCCTTTGAAATAAGCTCCATCATGAATTCCACAGCATTCATGTCAAGGGCAATGGAATGGATGTCCGAAGTCAGCTACTTGCTACCTTAAAATCATGTCAATGTCTTTCTATTGTATATTTAACCTGTTCAGTCACCGTGTTTCCATTAGGCACCATATTTGTTTTCTCCTACACAATTACATCATTTCCCATATACCCATCTTGTATGCACTCATCCTCCTCCATGAAAGCTGCCCGTGATGAACTAGCCCGACTAGTCTGTTCCCATCACAATCCATTATTTTCTTAATTTTCATTCTTGAGTCTCCTATTGACAGAATTAACATTTTCCTCTCTTGAAACATCGCTCCAAGCCTTGTTTGTGTTGGAATGTTGGAACATATTATAGAAAAATCAATACTTCTGCAGAGTATGTCCTGTAATTTTACAATTATTATAGAATCAAGGAAGTTTCTGGAATTCAAATCATACTTCCATGTTGAGATAATATTCATCCTTGGAAATTCGGTTTGGTGGATGCACTTCCATATTAATCTCCATCAGATCCCTTGAATAAAAGCCAAGTTCACCATTTATCATTATCTCATCAATATTCATCATCCTGGTGTTATCATGCATGGGTTTTTCTAGTGGATTTATGGAAACTCTTTAGATGTTTTAGATTACCCTGGATGTCCATTTATTTCATGGGGAAGAAATTTAGATTCTTAAAATATTTTTTCGGAATCGATCAAGAAGATACCATATCTATAAGCTTATTCATCCTATCTCGAGATAACCATTATAGAAATATTAATAAGAACATCAATGAAGGAAATTAGATTCATTTTTGTTCTAAAATCCTTATCCAAGAAAATGTCTAATGATGATCGTGAATGATACCGTCATTTTTGATAGTTGAAGTAAAATTTTAATTCATTGAATAAAAAAGATATATAAATAAATTCATTGGCTATATTAATATTATTCCCTAACAAATCTAGAGTTTATTAGAAAACCATTTTCAAAAACAATAAATCAATTATGGAAACAAGTTTTCAAATCAATCAGGAAATTATTGATTTCAAATTAAAGGTTTAGGCAGAGGGAACCTACATAAACCTCAAGACACGTATGAGATTAGTGTTTCAACTATACATGATAAATGATAAATGAATCCATAATCCCAATGAACAAATAATATTCTTCTGATCAAATAAGAATTAAAAGGATGCTCAATGATCAATATGCAAAAGGGGGATACAAAGCCCATTCTAGACACCCCTCCCTCTACGAAACCCCTCCCTCTCCCCCCTCCTGGAAAAATTGTTCTTGCAATAAATAGTGGGCTTAAAAATATTCCACCATATTCAATAATAATTAAAAAGATGAATATATTGTAATGATATCAATTAAAAAGTTGATTTTGTAAAGGTATACAATCAGAATTCAAAATTCCTCTTTTGAATCCCACAATGAAAACCATAGACCATAGGCTACAAAACACCCATTTTAATCTCACTATTTTTGATAGGTAAATATTCAATGGAAAACAAATGAACTACAACAATGAAAAAATGAATGAGTTGGTTTCTTAACTCATACCCTAGAAAAAAAACATTAAGGTTCAATATACAGTGTAAAGATGAGGTGCAATGAGCATTCACTATCAAGTAATTGTAAGAGGATACAAACATGACTTATAATAAAACATCATATAATGTGGAAATGTTTTGAACGTATGATCCCAAAAGCATATGAAAACTCTATAAAGAATATCGTCATGCAAAATCCACTTTTTTTACTCTTCCATAATTATAAGTTCTTCACATCATCAAAAAAATTCTTCATATTCCTCTCGGACCAACCTGATAATCATGTAAATAAGCACGATCCAGCCCTATGTCCAAGTTAATCAAATGAAGGTTCAACTAAGCATGATTATATGAAATAGATATTTAAATCATTATATAGATAGGAATTAATAGATAGTCTTCAATAAGAATTTCATTAAACAAAATCATGATTTCAAAAGGATGATCAAAGTGAAGCATGCAAAACACCAGTGATTTCTAATTAAAAATCTAGATCTGATTAAGATGTCAAAATATGATTTCCACTAATTTTAAACTCCAATCTAGAAATGTAATACAATTGAAAATTAAAAATACTATATTTTATGGTGAAAATAGATAGGGAACCACAAGTTCATGGACGGATATAATCATTCATTCTCCTCACAGCTACACTAAGATAACACCCCCCTCCTAGACTCCCCCCCCCCTCTGCAAACCCCTCCCCCACCCCCTCATAGAAAAATTTCTCTTGTAATAAATTGTGAGCATGTAATACTACTATCAGATACAGTATGATTTTAAAAGATGAATATTTAGTAGTGATATTAATTTAAAAGTTGAACTTGTGGAGGTATACAATTAGAATTCGTAATTCCCCTTTTGAAGCCAGTAAGGAAAACCGTAGACAACATGGTACACAACACCCATTTTTAGCTCACTATTTTTGATAGGTAAATATTAAATTCAAAAAGAATGAACAAAAATTGTGAAAAATTGAATGAGTTTTCTTTCCAACTCATACCGAGGTAAATATTGAAAGTTTATGATACAGTGAAAACATGAGGTGCAATGATCATGCACCATCATGTAATTGACATCAGATACATACATGACTTATAATAAAACATCATATAATATGGAAAATGACTCTCTGTTTGAGTTAGAAAGCACAAAAATACTCTATACAAAAAAAATCATGTTGGAACATACACTTTTCCACACTTCTATAATTAGAAGTGTTTCACTTCATCAACACAAAGTCTTCATAATACTCTCGAACCAAACTGACAATCAAGTAAATATGCATTGTCCAGCCCTCTGTCCAAGTTAATCAAATGCAAATTCAACTGAGCATTATTATATGAAATAGAAATTTAAATCATTCTACAGATAGGCATTAACATATAGTCTTCAATAAGAATGTCCAGAAACAAAAGCATTGTTCCAAAAGGATGATAAAATTGAAGCATGCAAAACACCAGTGATTTATAATTCAATAGGGATATTTGATTAATACATAAATACATGATTTACACTAATTTGAAACTCATATCTAGAAATTTAACACTATATAAAATAAAAAATACTAGATTTTATGTTGAATAGATATAGGGAACCACAATTACATGAAAGGATATAATCATTCATTCTCCTCACACCTACACAAATATAACACCCCCCCCCCCTCATAGACACCCCTCCCACTACAAAGCCCCTCCCCCTCCCCCCACCTATACAAATTGTTCTTGAAATAAATCATGAGCATGAAAATATTCCTGCATATACAATAATAATTAAAAAGATGAATATATAGTTATGATATAAACTAAAAGGTTGAACATGTAATGGTCGACAATCAGAAGTTGAAATTCCCATTTTGAAGATTGTAATGAAGACAATAGACCACAGGCTACACAAAACCCATTTTTAGCTCACTATTTCAGATAGGTAAATATTCAATGCAAAACAAATGATCTAAAATTGTGAAAAAATGAATGAGTTTGTTTTTCAACTCATACCCCAGGAATAAATTTAAGGTTCATTATACAGTGAAAACATGAGGTGCAATGAGCATGCACCATCAAGTAATTGAAAGAGGATACAAACATGACTTATAATAAAACATCTTATAATATGGAAAAGGACTCACCATATGATCTAGATAAGCAGAAAAACACCATACCAAAAATCTTGATGCATCATCCACTTTATCCTCTCTTCCATAATTTGAAGTGTTTCACTTCATCAATAAAAAGTCTCTATATTCCTCATAGACCAACTTGAAAATCAAGTAAATAAGCCTTGTCCAGCTTTCTGACCAACTTAATCTAATGTAGATTCAACTGATCATGATAATATGTGATAAAAATTTAATTCATTCTACAGATAGGTGTTAACATATAGTATTCAATATGAATGTCCTTAAACAAAATCATGATTCTAGAAGGATGATCAATGTGCATCATGCAAAACACCAGTGATTTCTATTTCAATAAGTAGATCTGATTAAGATGTCAAAACATTATTTCCACTAATTTTCAACACCAATCTAGAAATCTATATTATAGAAAATTAAAAATACTTCATTTTATGGTGAAAAGAGATATGGAACCATAAGTGCACAGAAGGATATAATAATTCATTCTCCTCACACCTATACTTATAAAACACCCCCCACCTAGACACCCCTCCCTCTGCAAAGACCCCCCTCCCCCCTCCATGAAACATTGTTCTTGAAATAAATCATGAGCTTGAAAATATTCCAGCAGATACAATAACATTAAAAAAAGATGAATATATAGTAATGATATCAATTAAAAATTTGAACTTGTACAGGCAGACCATCCGAAGTCAAAATTCACCTTTTGAATCCAGCAATAAAAACAGTAGACTTCAGGCTACACAACACCCACTTTCATCACACTTTTCCTGATAGTTAAATATTCAATGCAAAACAAATGAAATACAACAATGATAAAATTAATGAGTTGTTTTTCCATCTCATACCCCGAGAAAAAATTGAGGTTCAAGATACAATGAAAATATGAGGTGCAATGAGCATGCACCATCAAGTAATTAAAATAGGATTCAAACCTGACATATAATAAAACTCCACATAATCTGGAAAAGGAATCAACATATGAGCCAGAAATTGCAGAAAAACTCCTTACAGAAAATCATGTTGCAACCTCCACATTTTTCGCTCTTCCATAATTAGAAGTGTTTCACTTCATCAACAAAAAGTCTTCATATTCGTCTCGGACCAACCTAAAAATCCATAAAATAAACACTCTCGAGACCTTTGTCCAAGTAAACAAATGAAGATTCAACTGGGCATGATTATATGAAATATAAATTTAAATCATTCTACAGATCGACGTTAATAGATAGTCTTAAATAATAATTTCCATAAATAAAAGCATGATTCCAAAAGGATGATCCAAGTGTATCTTGGAAAACACGAGTGATTTCTAATTTAATAGGTAGATCTAATTAAGAACTCAAAAAATGATGCCCACTAATTTTCAACTCCAATCTAGAAATTTAATAAAATAGATAATAAAAAAATCTACATTTTATGGTGAAAAGAGATAGGGAACTACAAGATCACGGAAGGATATAATCATCCATTCTCCTCACACCTATACTAACATAACACTATTAATTATAAAATAATGAAATAATGAAGGAGTGGAACCACAAGTGGATGGAAATAATAAAATAAAAGTGAAAATGATGAATATAATGAAGGGTTCCCTTTTATAATTCTCTCATTAATTATGTAATAATATCTTTTAATATAAATTAACCACAGTAAATAATACACTTGAATTACCCAAGATCTCAATCCATTCACTACCTCTTTAGTGTGTTAGGATAGGTAGTGAAAAAATGATTTTCGTTACACTATATTCACATACCAATGGTAATTGAAAATGCTTCATCACTCTTTTATCACCCCTCACTCCCCAACATCATATTGAAAATGAATGAAAATTTTGATGGTATTATTTTAAAGCAAATTAATAGATAAAATGATGATAATATTTAAAGGCGCATGGATAATATTCTACCACTCATATGGAAACAATCTTATGTCATAAAAATAACTATAGATATATGAAAATACAATTTCATTTAAATCCAATGATTTTAATGGGGTAATGTCTCATCAACCACACCATATTAGTCTACAATACATCACTATATAAAACAATTAACTAATCAAAAACCATTGTGATATATTTTAATTTTTTTGAGATCCATCTCTTTATAAGTGGGAATGAGGTTATTTATCTTATAGCCACATCAAGGCCATTTTCCACCTATTATTTTTGTATTGATAAAAAATATCAATCACATTATTCATTGGATGGGTTACATGTGTCTATCTTTGAGGGTGGTTATGTCCTTATCTAAACTCCTGAATCTCAAATATTTTCATGACACTCCCTCATAAATAATGCAATAATATTTAGGAAAATCAATCCAAGATGACAAATTTATCACTTTTGAAAATTGAAAATCACTTTTCTAAATATTTTAACAAATATCAACAATTTCCTCATGTTCCTCCTGTTGAATTTCAACATTCCCTGACCAATTCACTCATTAACCAACTCTGATTTTTCAGTTTCTAATGTCGTTTATTCGGTTTCATTCCTTGGATTTTGAGGACTCTTATTGTATAGGAAATAATTTTTCAGGTTTTAAAATAGTTTTCCAACTATTGGGAATAGTCGAAAATTTGAGTTATTCATGGGAGGATTGTGTGTAACTAGATTCTTCTAAGATATTGAGGAAGGTTAAACCCTAATGGGAATGGTTTCCATTATCATTTCAGTGTTTTATATATCTAATCTCAAAGACAAAAATTGATAATTCATTTTCAATATTTTTATAAAAAATTATTCTAATAATTTATATAGAAAATATTTGATTTGATATTGATATGGTTGGGATTTAAATTGGTCTTGGGTTGGAAAATTTTCCAAATGGTTAGGATTTACACCATGTAGTTGATTGAGTAATTGATTATCCAATCAATTGTATTTAGTATCTTCATTGTATATGTGATTAATTTTTTTTCATAAATCTCTTGAGTTTTCGGATCATTTGACTTCATTAATGGTATCCCAATAAGAATTCCATGATTGATGTAATAGTAGAGAAATTATCGGTCACTCAAGGAGAACCTTTTATTGGAAAATCATGCACCTTGGGAGTCTAAAGTGGTTAATACTAAGGGTTTCACCACTAAAAATATTTTTTTGTAATGTGGAAGATCCCCTGTAATATGATTGATAACAAGAATCTCATAAGGTATATCATTACTATATATATTTTATGCAGAAAAGTTCCCCTCCCTCCATGTATGAATGATATTTGTGCCTTTACCGATGGGGGACCTACACATCCTAATATTATGAACTAAATACTAAAGAGTGCTTCCATAATTATGTAGGAATATTAAAATAATCATGGAGTTCTGATCAACCATAAAATTATTAATGTTATATATCATCCAAATTTAATGGCCATTGAGTAAATATCTTTTCTCCACCATGATAAAATTACATAAACCATAAAGGGAACTATATTTGTTAATGATAGATGACCTAGAATCATGCACAATCCCTCCTCATAACTCCCTATTTACAGGACCAATTCACATTATGTTTTAGTCCATCAATGGGGGGTTTCCACTTGATCCACCACCCGAGAGGATCTCTATTTTTGTAATCACATCCCTAGGGAGGATCCCCTTACTAGTAGCCATTCTCTATTCAATTGGAAGAATGAAACCTAGATTGTCTATGATAGTGTACATGTGAACTTGAATTAATATAGGGAGATATTCATGCCTTCACGACCCTTGTTCCTTGTCTCCTAAATCACCCAAAACACCACTAAAAACAATATTACATGAATATTAACTATATATTGATGATTCTAAACACATTGAAACATTGTAGACAATAAATCAGAGGTGTATCCCCGGGAATTTTGAAATCCAATATGTTTCCCAATAGGGGCCCATGCAAAGCGGACCCATTCAACATAAAAAAATAATTTATAGACTAACTCAGATTTTATCCTCTCACAACACATACATGGTGAGGGTGTATAAATTACTTTTCTATGGATATAAATTTCAGTTGGTATGCCATTTTTTCCGAACCTCTAGAAATGTATGTTCAACATAACTGGGATTTATTTAGAAAATACTTTACTCACCCTCTCATCATGCTCCTGGTTGGATATTAATAACAAGAGAAACTCCAAAGCATTAAATTATCCGACGGTAAACTTTTATAATGTTCCCATATACGGTTCATCGAGCATATAAATCCTATAATGAAAAATCATATGATCCTCATTGAGGGATGCGGATATAAACCCAGGGTTTATTCTCATATTCCTAAAGTAAATGTGAGGGATTGGGAATCTAGGGGTTAAGTGAAAATGAACAATCAAGTTTTATTTCTAGTAATTGATGTCACCCTACCCACAAACCAACACACCATGTGTGGGATCCTCTCTGCATTTTTTTGAATAGAAATAATGGGAATTGATTGTTGGATGTCTATTTTAATTTTTGGGTATTTCAAATTTTAATCCCCATAGTCAACCATACCTAGAAACGTTTATAAGTGTGGGATCAAACCTATATGGGGTAAAAATGATATCAAAACTAGATAAAAGAACCTCATTCATATATCCCTTACATGTATGATAAGGATCACAGGATGTGGGGTGGCCATGTCGAACGAGGAGAATCCCAAGAGGTGGGGTGGCCACGTTAGAACCATGTTGGAGCCGTGTCTGAACCATGTCGGAGCCACATCAGAAACATGTCGGAGACACATCAAAGAAGTAGGGTTGCGGGGAGGTGGGGTGGATGCATCCGAGATGTTGGGAGAGGAGGATAATCGTGGGGGTGGAGGAGGTGGCCACGTTAGAACTGTGTCAAAGCAACATCAGGACAATGTTGAAGTCACGTCAGATAAGGAGGGTCACGTGGAGGTGGGGTGGCCATGTCGGAGAATTTGGGAGAGGAAGAGTGTCACAGGAGGGAGGAGGTTCATGTGGACAAGGAGGATTGGAAACTCACAAGGGCTGGGGGAAAATGGAACGAGTGGGGGGATAGTGCCACATACACTAAAACGGACTTGGGTATAAGTGATCAATAGCATCTTTGTTTATTATATGTGGCTATAGATCCATGGCTATAGATCCAAATTATAGTAGTGACTATACCATATATTATTGTTATCCCAAATACATTCACCTATGATCGACTGTCATATATGAGACCATTCTCAAATCACATGGATTTAGAAAGATAATAAACCATCAAAAATTGGTTCAAAATTTTTGATCTCAGTAAAATAGAATGTGTAATCAATAACTAATAATGTTCCCTACTGGAGGTGGAATAACTATCAGGAAATATTGGATCCCAATGTTGTGGGATAAAATTAGTTATAGATGAATATATTAAAATACCTATAATCAATCTATATATGATGATATTTCTTAGTAATTACATCCCACCTTCTCTTGAATGAATCAAACAACATATACATTTTGGGTGTTACCCTCCTCCAAGATGGTGTCTATAGTTTCTTGAAGATAGATAGCATGTCCTCTAGCTATGACTCAGTAGCTGGTGGTCCATTATCCTCAAAAATGTGGGTGGACGCTACTTTTGGAACACATGTGTGAACTCTTACACAGCCGAGGAATGTCACAGAACTCCCTAAATGTTCTATAAGAATCACAAGAACCCCTCATGGAATTATGCATCAGCACTTGTGTTTAGTACAACTATTGGTGCCACAACTGGGAAAACTAGAGGATAAAATAATTTCTCTTGGACACCACCTCTAAAGTATTGTTTTATCCATCCTCCTGGTGGATGATAGGTTGTCTTCATGGTTTAATTCCACTAAAATTCCAAATACATGCCTAAAACTAATCAACATCAAAACCCATAGCTCAAAAGAATGGAATGGGTCAAACCCCTCCTTAGAAAAACTCATGCCACATAGCCATCTCCAAAATACTAGTATGTAAAAAAGTAATTTTAGATAATTTAACTAGGTCCACTACCTCTTTCCCACTCAAAATACTGATATAGGCCAAGTCACTGTTCCTAATATCAATTTCCCATTTCAGTTTAATTTTATATTTATTGCATTATATCAAAATTTATTTTAAAGGTTAAACTGAATTGTTCACCAAATTCAAATCCCTGAGGGCCCATACACCTCAAGAACAAATTTATGTCTTCCACATAATTCATACCATAACACAATAAATATTACCTATCAAAAAAATTCATGTGTTACTATCAAAAAACCTAAAACAACCGCATGAAAAAATGTAATTCATCCTAAATGTAATGGAATAATGTGTAACATGTCATTTCAAACAAGTTCTTATATGACACGTGACATGGTAAAACTTCATCTTATTAGGTTTCAAAAAAAATCCATTATTCATATTAATTATAATAGCATAAATCATGTGCATCACCCAACTGTGGAATCAAATCAATTATAGTAGTCAAAATCATGGAAAAATTAATTACATTAAAGGAAACTTAATTTTTCGTATATGTGGGGAAGCTACTCCAAGACACACCTCATTACCAAACTCCAGTAACATTCTATCCCTCTCTATTATCTCTATATAATACGGAAATCTAGAGAATAAATCATCTGATACCTCTTTTTAATGTCCTGGAAACATATTCCACTCAATGGTTCCCCATGATCAGTTGCGCACATCATCTCAAGTGCATATCCCAAAATCTAGAGGTTTTCGACTATCAGCAAGGACCTAGGTGTATATGTGGACATAAAATTCCATCTAACAGAGTGTAACATGGTGAAATTTCAATAATAGATTTGTAAAGGAACATTTATGTCATAAATAAAATAGATGACCATTAAAAATTGAGAGAAAAATAAAAATAAGTTCATATTAAATGATGATAACACATGTCATAGGTGTATACAAAACAACCAAAACATGTATAAATGGATGGCATGAAACACATGGAACAAATGTACAAAAAGTCCTAAAGTATATTGATTGAATCGCAAGCATTACCTATGTCCCATGCTCCCTTTTTCCAGAGTAATTAAGAACATATAGTATGGTACTGGACCTTATCCATACCTATAATCACATAGTCTATTTGGGTACCCCAAGAGGGGCCCATGTAGGGTATGAGACATAATCCTAATAGGAAGCTTCCAATGGTCTGTTCCATCCAGTAAGTGAATAAATATAACAAAATAGTGTAGGAATAATGTAAATACTATAGGAGGTACTCAGAATTAATCATCTTATATGTTTAGGTTCCCATTTTATAACCAATTGGATTAATTAATTATATTTATAAATTAAGTCTCTGATTAAACAGTCATCCATGTGTAAATTATAAGCATGCTCAATCAATAATTCAACATATTTTAAACATTACATATCAAGACCCAGTGTGTAGCCCAATGTCCCTCCTAATTACATAAATAATGATTCTTAAACAGACTATCCATATTGTGATGTACAAATACTAAATCCATGAATGTTCGTTGGCTTGACAGAAGGATATATAAACCATTTTACTAAACAATTAAATAGAGAACATGATCACATCCTTATCAATCCTTAGTAAGAATCTATGTATCACTCTATGTATAAAAAAAATCGATAACCTAAAATATTATCCATGGAGATCCTATAGAACCCAGGTATATATTTAGGTGTAATGTAACATCTCTAACAATTTAATCCATCCTTGGCGGTCCATTAAGGGAGACCAAGTATCATCGATGGATAATGATCAAATGCCCTTTGGTTCTATCCATGACATTATCATATGAATTCCTTTATCACTCAATATATAATAGTCAGGCCTCAGAGTTTACATTGGGAATTTCTCTAGGGATTCCAAGTATCACATAGTCAGATGCGAGGTTCAGTCCCAATATTTCCATCCATGGAATTTGTATATGGATCTATTTGCCACCCAAGGCATAAAATCAATTCAATGTCAATACCAATGTAATTTAATCATAAAAATTTAATCATGTTGAGGTCCCCACCAAGTACAACTCAATTTAGTATCAACTATAATGGTTAATAAATTATAGGTTAATCTTAGAAGTCATTTATTTAATTTAACTCATGATGGTAAATCATTAACTCAAGCATCTCAAGTTTAAAGAAACTTTTTCATTTTTAGGCCTAGGGGAAATTAATCCATTTCCAATTTTTTTAATCCATTCCAATTAAAATTCAAATTTTATATTTAAATTAAACATATAATTCAATTAACTAATTAAAAGTATTTTAAATAACCCAATATAAGGGTTAAATGGAATAACCTAAGGCATCCAACTCATAATACATAAAATGGATCATTTAATTAAACAACACGCCCTAAGGGGTGGATTCATTTTCAAGGTATTAAATCTATAACCATTCAATGAAGAAATTTTATATGTCATATTTCATGCTAAAAATATCAATTCATTGATAAAAAACATTTAAAAGGGGAGATTCTTAATGAATTAGGCATGAGGAAAAACAAAATACATATAACAACTTCACTTTAAATGAAAGGCATGATACCACCTACCATAGGTTCGTAGTAGATATCTCATCAAATATAATCTCCAAATTTATCTCAAATCTAAACGAAATAGAAGAATATATTTAGAAAATATTAATATTGAATACTAACATGAACATAAATAGAATCGAAAATACTCAAAAGAATGAATATTAGCTAAAAATGAATGTAAAACTCACTGATTCAGATACAATAAGATGTGCAAAAATTAAATTAAAGATTAGAAAGAGATCTGTGATCAAATACTAGAATAGAGACAAAAAATATCTCAAAAGGGGGTTGTTGTGCACTGATATTAAGGGAGAGTTTCAATTTTGAATTAAATAATTTTAAGGAGAAAATGAAAAATTTAACTAAAAAATATTGCTCGCACGACTTAGAAACATGGTTTGAAAAACAGTGTGCTAATCATGCATGGATATCTTTACGGAATCAGCACCCACATGATTTACCTACATAGTTTAAATAATAGTTCAGAAACCATTTAAAAACCCACTATCAAAATTATAACCCTAGTTTCACTATCATACGTCCTAGAGCGCATGGTTTTCAATAACCATGTTCCAGGAAATTTCATTCCAAAACATGGGTTTGGGGATCCAGACATGCACCAGTCACCCCTTTATGCATTAAAAACTCATATGTAATTCATATTAGGAAATATTTAAATAATTAAAGTTATTATTGATAGAAAATAAAGGATTCTTACCATAAATAATAAGCAGGTTCATATATATCCTTTTCTTCATAATTCATTTTGAGTAGCTTCACTTGTTCTTCATTCCCTTATTGTAATTATTTTTAGAAACATCCTTGTTCTATAATTATTTTTCCCTTTAAATATAAATGATAATTATTTAATAGGATTCTTGATTTTAATGAACCTTTTACTACTTTTATTGATTATTCTTGAATCATGAGCATGCATTTTTCTCTAAGGCCATTATTTTCAGCAATTGATTGTTCAAGTAGATATATTCATTGAACTCATCTTTTAAGATCATACTTATAAATATTCTATATATAATTGTCAAATTGTTTCAATAGTTTCTCAATAGATTCAATATTATTTTGGATCTCATCCTCACTTCCCTTAGTGACAACCTCAGACATATCTTCTTTATCAGTCATCTCATAATAGTTATGTGACTCATCTGGATTACTAAACCCCCAAATGATTTAAATTTAAATAATTAATAATATAATGGATCCATAGAGGTACTCATTTTTAATAGAGAAATATTTTCCTCATGTTATATAACTCTCTAATTTTATTCTTCAATATATGAACTCAATCGTTCAGTTATCTTAGAATATTTATGGGCCTTGATATTTAAATAAATATTTGATTTTGATTATTATTTGTTTACAACATTACATTAAAAACATCTTTTAGTATTGTTATTTCAACCTCAAATTACTCAACATACTCATAAGACTATTTTAATTGTACTCTAATCATTCAATTATTTTTTATATGAATATAGATAAATATTTAAGGAATATGAGCCTTATCCCAGTTGGTGAGGCATCCATATGTTCATCCACAAGACCCTTGTTCAAAACTAGGTAGAGGAATATTTCTAGGTGTACAGTAGTAGGTACTGTAGAAGGGACTATACCAGTACTGTACATTTTGCGGTACTGTAGCAGACTGTACAATGTGCTTGTACTGTAGCAGGCACTGTAGAAATTACTATAGAAGGAACTATTTGGTACTATAGTACATGGAAATATTTAACTTGGGCCACCGGTTTGGGCTTGGTGTCCATAAGGCATTCAGGCCACCAAGGCCTTCGGGTTAGTAGGGCTTTCGGGCCACCTATAAGGCCCTTGGGCCACCTCAAGGCCTTCAGGCCACTATAGTTTCCCCAGACACACTACAAAAAATGAGAAGCCCCAGAAGAGGATTCGGAGGAGGTGCACTTACCAGAGCAAATCCAAATGAATTTGTTAGAAACAGAGGGAATGGCTATGCCATCAAGGCCAGCATGTGCTTGCACTGAAATCTTAGCCAGACAGCCAAGCAAAAAAGGAGAGCTAATATCATGACACATATGTTGAGGAGGGGCAGTTCCTTGTAGATAATCTTGTTGAATTCCCAAAGACCATCAGGTCATGTAATCTCCTAATCCTACAGGCCTTGTAATATCTGAGCCTGTAGGCCTTGTAAGAGTTCTCCCTCATCCCTTGAAAGGGGGTTTATCAAAAATCAAAAAAAAATAAATCCCATCATGCCATTCGAGCAAATATATACATATCTTCAACTCAAACAATATTCTCTAATTATCATATTGAAATTTTAAAATGGATTAGATACAATATATATTTTTAGGAAATATCTCAAATATAACCTATTAGCTTTAATAAAATATGTAGTATACCGAGCCCCCCTAGGGGTGAATTATGTTGTTAGTAGGTTTAAATTTACCTCCTTATACTTATTCCTTGTTCTTTTTATTTATTCACCATTTCAGAAGGAGCATTGAATCATATATTACATTATCCTAAGAATAAATCCAAATAAATCAATTGCATACATACAAAAATGTAAAATATATGGTAGAGAGATATTTTACTTGGTTTACAAACACATTGTCATAATAAAAAGAATTATCATACCATTGTGCTATTGAATAGAAACTCCACTCTAATTCATTGGTCATGTGGATAAAATATTTCGGTATGTCACTCCTCCTCATGGACCACTGGATATAAAAATTTTAGGTAAGACCATTTCACACCTAGTCATAACACTAATATAAATATAGGTAAGGTCACTCCTCACCAAAGGTCACTACATTTTCTGCTTCAAATAATTATTTTTTTATGGTTTTTTTATATACATTTAGGTATATTCATAGTTTCAAAACATTAAGGTCACTCCATAGTCAAAACATGAAACCCGCATAATAATTTCTAGATGTTGATTTTGGAGTGAATACTGGGTGCGTATTCCAATAAAACATTTTTAAATAAAATATTTCTTGAAAAAATTGTTCTCTCATTAATCCTTAATCTATCATTACACAATTAAAACATTCAAGATATAATATTTTCATCAAGGGAACTGATATTCATAATATTATTAAATTATATACATAAAAAACATACAAATTCAACATCTAATTTTCGAATATTATCCTTATTATAACCTATATCAATAAATCCTTCAATATCACTTATTAAAATATAAAATAATTCTTATTGTACTAATTCATATTTACCTCTTAAGCAACATAAATATCCTATTTTTATATATTCTTTTCTCCCTTTATGACTGCATTTTTTTTCTAAATATGCATAGGATATTCTTATAATCCATTGAATAACATGAATTTCAAATATAAAATTAAATTCTAAACTGATTTCAAATTTCCACTACTTTATATACATCCTTGGATATTTTTCAAATATATATATTCCACAAAATTAAAATAGTTAGTGATTAGTCACCCAAATATCCCCCAAAACCCCATGTCACTTCCAAATCCCTATTTCTATTTAAATCTTAGAGAAACCAAAAGTCATGATGTGACCAAAAGCTTCATGGCGTGTAATGAAAATTTCTCTTGTGAATTATTTGAATACCCATATTGTATACATTGAAACTTGCATTTTTATGTCATGCACTCTATTTTGAGAAATTGGACACATCAAGAATCAACATTCATGTCCCAGTTGGATTTTCCTGGTATTTAATCATTGTGTACATCCTTCAACAAATGTGACATAACTTTCCTTACAATGTTCTTGAATAATAATTTTGTGCCCATTTGAATCTACTTGCCTCTCCTTCATGGTGCAATATTGATTTCCTAGAATTTTATTTCACAAAAAATAAAATCTTATATTATTCAATAAATACATAAAAAAATAATATATTGTGTAGAAGAATGGATCAGGGAATAGAAATTATAATAAAGGAACCATATGAATGTGGGTGGACAACCTTCCAAAAAAATCTTTAAAATGTGACCTCTAAAATAATGGTATGAATAATCTTTGAAATGTCCCAAATTATTTTTAAAAAATACTTCCTCATGGAATTTCACATTGATATACAAAGTGATATATTAATTTCCTACTTTTTCCTATATATTCTCCATCAATATTGATTAAAAAAAATTATTTACTTGTTAGAATTTTTTTTAATGATGGAATGTACATGAATATGAATATTGGTAAACACCATTATCTAGTAAATTTATCTAAAGACCTGTAAATTTCTAGAAATTTTTTTCTTAATTTCTTTGGGATTTTATGAGTACGCAGTTTCTGACGGTACCTGATTCCGAAGCCTGGTGAGCCCGAAAGCAATTTCCGAAATTCATCTCAGGTATGTTTAGTGAACAAACAAGCTGGTTTTTCTGTATTTTGAACCGGTGCTCGAAATTGGAATCCGAGGGCACCAATGGAACTGCAGCACTGGTAATTTCTTAAGAGGAAATTTACCGAAGATTCATCTACTCGGGAGGAGTTGACAAAAAATGTGGATTAAATAAAAAGTAAAATAAAACTGTGTCACAATTTTATTTCTTTTTCTAAGTGGTTATATCCTAGGTGTGGGAGTTGGGGTGGGACCCACTAGTTACTAACTATCCAAGAGAGGATTATGTTGGGTTGGGGCCCACATGATCCCAACCCTTCACATTCCCTAACTCCATAACTCCCCCACTTTATGTGAGTAACTCCTCTCTCTCAACCTCATTAAACTTTCCAACATTACACCGAATTAATTAGAAAACTAAAGTTTAATTAATTAAGTGAATTTGTTTTAGAATTTTCTAATTTTAAATGCATTCCATGCTTTAGTAAAATAAGAGGAGTCTTATTTTATTTGGGGTTTGGCTCGTTGTGTTGTGGATTGGAGGAGAGAGCTCAAGTTCCTTTGGAAGAATTTTACCCTACTGTGAAGAACATCACCCATCGATGAAGAACGTTGTCACCACAAGGAGAGAAGACATGTCATACCTTCCTCTCTCCACAGCTATTGTGAGACATTGTCCCCTCCTTGGATGCATGGAAACACCGTTTTCTAAACCTCACCCCGCGATTCCATCTTTCGCGTCACTGGAAAATGACATCGTTAAATCGAGGTAGGGGTTATCTTCATTCAAGTTTAATTTTAACATTCTTTATTGTTTTATTTGGCCGGTGGTTACTGACATAATGGTAGGAGATCAGACCGCACAAACACGACTGATTTCTCCTCCCCGTTTTCTTGTTGATCAATGTGGACGATTGTGGTGAAGGCAGCGCGGTGTCGTTGCACCGTGCGGGGAAAAGAGGACCACGACCAGAGCAGGCTGTGGTGGGGGTGCGTGAAACCATTGCACCACACCGGTGAAGCTAAAGGAACTGCGGCAGGAGTAGGCCGCATCATTGTTGTGTGTTGCCTTCGCGCTACGCCGGAGAACCCGGGGGTGGCCATGGCTGGAGTGGGCCGAGGCGAGGGGCGCGGTGCTAGCGCGCCGTGCCGGTCGAAGAAGGGCCATGACGGTCCAACAGGGGAGGTCGGGCAACCTGCCACCGGCGCTCCTAGAGGCGGCACACCCGCGGGACCCGCGGCGGCTCAAACAGCCAACCATAATGGCCTTCCATTTTCCAAAAAAACAGGTGTTTGAAACCCCCAGCCAGCGCATAGGGGGGACCCCTTAGGGTCCGCCGTTTCATAATCAAGGGGGCAGCACCCCCCATTGCGCCTTGTTCGGCCACGAGCTAAGCAACGACCGGCTTCCAAGCCAGGCCACAGGCCGCGCCCCGCTGGTCCGGGATGCGCCCTAATGGGGCTGACCCGGACCCGGGCAGGTAGACCCAAACCCGGGTCGGGTATCCCCGGTTTGGGCCAACCCAGGGGGTATTGGTCCGAGACGGAACATGCCCAAAACCCCTAGTTTCGGACCAGGTTCGTTCAAACGCCCCTATCATGGGATACATACCTCTTCTTGATGCATCGTCAGTTGCGTTGGGATCCTTGGATTGAGAAATTTGTTTCTGTATATTACACTCTAGATTTCGGAAATGGATGGGTACGGCTAGGTTGGTTTGAACCCGAAACCAACCGGGCCCTTGGGCGGAAATGCTTATAACATAACGATCGGACGTCCGAATGACGTGTAGTTGATCATGTTGAATTCCACTTAGTGGCATGGTTCTTTTGGCTTACTACTCTTGAGGATTGGATGCATCTGGAGTACATTCCGGTTGGTTTTAACTTAAAAACCAACTGGGCCCCTGGGATGAATAATCCAATAAATCTCAGACCGAGCATCTGATTTACGCGCCGTCTGTCGTGTTGAGTTATTATTGATGAGATAGAACTTTTTGATACATAAACTATGGACTATGTGATAGTTGATGTATCGACATCCCCTTGTCTCGTGGAGCGGACCCTCCTGGAATCGAGCATGTTGTGTTCGGGAACCCTAGAGCTGGCGGCGACTGCGACGACGATGACGACTATACTTGGATCCTACGTGGGTTTGGCAGAAGGGATGACTGTACATGGATCCTACGTGGGTTCGACAGTGATGGTTAATATACTAGGATCTTACGTGGGTTCAGTAGCGAGGACTTCTGTACTTGGATCCTACGTGGGTTCGGCAGGGGAGATTATTCAGAGGCTACATCTATCATCTCCACCTCTCTTCGTGAGTAGTATACCTGTGTGTGATGAGTCTTTTCTTTCAATCATTATCAACGATATGATTGACTTGATTTCCTGTGTGGAATGGGTTGTGTTTTCATGTGTTGACTGGGTTGTACTTGGGCTCATGAGTTGGAGCCGAACTAGAAATGATGATTTAGGTATATGTATGGGCATATACCTAAGTAGAGTTGGTTGATACATCGTGTTTGTATCCTTCCTTTTTGGTTTATACATTGTGGATTCTGGGAGACCTTCAGGGGTCTCGGGGTCCCTACTATGTATTATATACTCACCCCTGCACAGGCTATGCCCGCAATACGTTTTGTTGGTTGCAGACGACGGATAGAGCTGATCGTGGTTGAGGCTTGTGGAGAGGGACGGTACCCAGAGGTGGACAATTATGCGGGACGTACACGGAGCAGACGGATGGACCCGAGGAGTTGAGGAGACCATCTGTACCCACCCTTCAGGTGAGATATCCAGAGGACGGCCCGATGGTTGTTGATTTACTTTACTATTTCCCTACATTCTTTTCAGTTGTAACGTACTTTCATTTAGGTTTGGATTTCGGCCCATTTACTTTCCACCATTTAATTTTGTATTCAGTTTAATTAGTGTTTACTTCAGCTTGCATACTCTGTGGTGTTTATTTCCTTATATAAAGTCAATTCCTTTCTTTTTATCAGGATTTACACCTTTGGTGCTAGTCGCGAGCCCCTGGACTATAGAAGTCGTGCTTGGGGTAGTCACGGCACGGGCCCCGACGACAGGTCATGACAAATTGGTATCAGAGGAGTCAGTTCTACCGCAAAACTCTGGACTATGATAATTTCATCAGTGTGAAGCGTTAATGTTTAAGGTATTTAGTGTGGTTATCAGTCCAGGGAATCCAGTGTTGGTGTGGCAGCCGACATATCCATACACCAGGACCCTGACTTCTAATTTCTAACTCAATGCACAATAACATTGATTTCATGTGTGTTTCAAAAGTTTTCATTGTGATTACTTTGCGTCAGCTCACCAGGTATACTGTGTTAACCATGGTGCACCTGTCTCTTTTCCGGATGGCCCCACGATGGGAGCCTGCTATGGTTACGATCATTTTGCAAGACGACATCCCACCGAGCGACGAGGCCTTAGTGTAGGTCCCCATTATAGAGGAGGCACCGATGGTACCTCTACCCGTCGAGCCACCGATGCCACCAGCCTTAGCAGCTGAGAGTGCACGTCACATGAGTTCACTGCATGAGTTTCACTGTTAGAGAGCACCCAGGTTCTACGGGGAGATAGACCCTCAGGCAGCCGAGGATTGGCTGGAGGCTATTTTTCGAGTCTTCAGATTAGTAGGTACACCAGCTGACCTCATGGTGATCCTTGTGGTAATTCTCCTACACATAGCAGCAGGTGGATGGTGGATCCTGATGCTATAGGTGCATGATGAGGCATCCCTTCATTGGTCGGACTTCGAGAGCCTTTTCCACTCAGAGTTCGTTCCATCCACTCTCCGTGTAGTGCACATCCAGGAGTTACTACAGCTGTGGCATGGAATCATGTTATTAGACCAGTACTCGGTGAGATTTACTGACATCTCATGCTACTCCATGGACATGGTACGAGATCCATTCATCTGGGCCCGGACCTTCAATCAGGGATTGAGGCATGAGATCATGGCTTCAATGATCTCTGTCAGCATTCCGACGAAGGAAGGAGTACTCTAGCGAGCCCTTCTTGTGGAGAGATTCCTTGATGAGCCTACGGCAGTAGCGAGGCCTACCGCAGGGCAACACGTAGCGGAGTCTTCTATAGACGGTAGCAGAAAGATGTCACAGAGGTCCAAGGGGAAAAGACCATCAGGTGGGTGGACTCAAGATACCAGTTCGGAGGTGCGGGGCACACTAAGAAGAGCGAGTCATACGAGAGGGAAGAAGTGCTATGCATGCAGCAGGCAGGGCCACATGGCTCATGACTGCCCGGCCTACCATGCAGAGGAGCAGCAGACGATTGAGGGACCACCCAGGTAGTGGAAGAGGTTCGACCATGATAGTCTGTAGGGATCATGTGGATGAGGTAGAGGAGCTGGCCTAGAAGCAAGTGGTGGACGACGCTTTAGGGCTCTACCACCACTACCACCAAGAGGTCCACCCCAACCACAAGGAGCTGGGGGGCAGAGGCAGGCTCAGCTACAGACAGTGGAGGCCTATGACCACGCAAACCTGAGATGATTCTAGGTACTATCTTTGTCTACTACAACCTTTCTTCATTTCTTATAGACAGAGGATCGTGTCATTATTTCATTGTCGCTGCCCTTTTTCGGAGCTTGGATATTCGAACGGAGCCGTTGGCTCGATCCTTACAGCTAGAGGCTCCTATGGGAGTAGAATCGATGATTACTCACTAGATCTGGAAGTGTGAACTTACTATAGGAGGCGAGAGATCCATATGGGATCTTCTTGTAGTAGCTTTGAGGCCTTACATCGTCATCTTGGGAATGGATTTGTTATCTAAGGTCCGTGTTCATATTGACTATATTATGTGCAAGGTGTGGTGTGTCTGCACCGATCGGAGCAGGTTCACCTTCACCGGTGAGAAGGGAGCCATTGTAGCTTAGGATGGACTAAAATAGAGGAGAGGACAGCCGATCACCAATTAGTTGGCTAGTATCATCCTAGGAGTAGTTGATGTGCAGAGTCTGCGTTTTCCTATTGTGGTGGATCAGTATGCGGAAGTTTTTCCGGACGACGATCTGGGACTACCTCCTCGCAGAGAGGTAGACTTCTATATTGACATGTACCCCGGTAAAAAACCGATATCTACTCCAGCATATCGAATTTCTCCTCTGATCTTTGAGAGATACGAGTACAGCTGGAGGACTTGTAGGGAAAGGGATTTATACGACCCAGTGTTTCAACATGGTCTTCCCCGATTTTGTTCACCATGAAGGCATACAGGAGCATGCGACTATGTTTTGACTAAGGTCACATGAACCTGGTGACCCTGAAGAACAAGTATCCACTTCTGATGATAGATGATCTCTTTGATCAGCTCATGGGAGAACGCTGGTTCTCAATGATAGTCCTCGG
Organism: Viscum album; assembly: GCA_963277665.1. Taxonomy (NCBI): domain Eukaryota; kingdom Viridiplantae; phylum Streptophyta; class Magnoliopsida; order Santalales; family Viscaceae; genus Viscum; species Viscum album. Next base: position 692,771,725 of record OY728120.1, on the reverse strand, counting down.
GTCGGGCTATCATCAGCTCAGAGTTCGAGTTGAGGACATGGACAGTATGGCCTTCAGGTGTTGGTATGTCCACTATGAGTTCTTGGTTATGGCTTTCGGCATAAAAAATGCTCCAGTAATGTTAATGAGTCTCATGAACAGGTTCTCCTAGCCTTACCTTGATCGATTTCTCGTAGTCTTCATCGATGACATATTGATTTACTCGAATACTAAGGAGGAGCATGCCTACCACTTGTGGATTGTACTATATACACTCATAGATCCCCAGCTTTATGGTATGCTCACAAAGTGTTATCTCTAGATTCAAGAGGTCCACTTCTTGGGGCACGTCATCTCTGAGGCGGGAGTTGTGGTGGATCATGCGATGATCGAGTATGTGCTAGCATTGTAGACACCCAGAAGTGTGATGGTGGTGCGATGTTTCCTAGGTCTGGCTGGGTACTATCAGAAATTTGTGGCAGACTTCTCTAGAGTTGCAGAACCACATTCAGATTTGACAAAGAAGGGGAATCCCATCGAATAGTCAGATAGATGTCACCAGAGCTACCAGGAGATGAGACAATGATTTACAAGTGCACCCATCTTGAGGATATTGGAGGAGGGAGTAGGGTACATAGTTTACTACGATGCATCAGGGACTGGACTCGGGTGTGTCTTGATATAGGAGTAGGAAGTGGTCGCTTATGGTTCACGACAGTTGAGTCAGCACGAGAAGACCTACGGTACCCATGACCTAAAGTTACTAGTAGTGGTCTTCACCTTGAAAATGTGGTGGCACTATCTGATGGGCGAGCACTTTACAGTCTACTCTGACCACAAGAGTCTCAGGTCCATCTTCTTGCAGAAGGACATGAACATGAGACATCTAAAATGGATCAAGTTCCTCTAGGACTACAACTTTGAGATAGTCTATACTCCAGGGAAGGAGAATGTTGTAGCTGATTCTCTCATCAGGAGGTCGGGCATTAAACTACTTGGAGAGGCGACAGAGCATCTAGCCATGTTGTTGATATCCTTCGTGGATAGAGAAGGGGTAGCCTTTCTACAGTCGCTCACATTCACTCCACTACTTCATCTGGTTAGAGAGGCATAGCGTGGGGATGTTAACTATGAGACATGATGTGCACAAATATCCATAGGACATGCACCTGATGGATTTTATGTAGGAGGTGAGCTTTTCATCCTTTTTAGAGGACGTACCATGGTACCGGTTGCATTGTAGAAGGATATGTAGAGAGAGATTCACACTTCCCCATTTGCGGTACATCCAGGATTAGGGAAGACGTTCCCGGATCTCAAACAACAGCACTGGTGGCCGGGTATGAAGAAGGTTGTGGCAGAGTTCGTTTCCCGATGCCTCAGCTGTCACCAGGTGAAGGTAGAGAACCAGGTACCAGCAGTCTTGGTACATCCCATAGATGTCCTAGAGTGTAAGTGGGATGGGATATCTATGGATTTCGTGACGGTACTTCCACGTACATCCAGAGGACACAACTCCATCTAGGTGATTGTCGACCAACTCACCAAGTCGGCCCACTTCTTACACATCGGAGAGAAGGGATCAGTAGAGAGATTGGGAAGCCTCTACGTTCAGGAGATCGTACGTGTTCATGGTCTTCCGTCATCCATTGTCTCCGATCGAGATGCTCGTTTTACTTCCGGGCTTCAAAAAGGGTTGGAGGATGCATTTCGGACACAACTACGACTGAGCACCGCCTTTCACCCTCTAACGTATACCCATATGGAGATGACCATTCAGACTCTAGAGGACATGCTCTATGCATGTTTCTGTGACTTTGGTCGTAGTAGGGAGGATCACCTACTCTCGGTGAAGATTGCGTACAACAACAGCTACCACACCCCCATCGTGATGGAACCATACAAGGCATTGTACGGAGGACGTTGCAGATGACCTCTTTGCTGGACATACCCTAGGGAGTCAGCACTTGTAGGACCAGAGATGGTCTAGGCCACAATAGAGAAGGTACAGTTCATCCAGGAATGGATGAGGACAGCTTAGAGCCGACAGAAGTCCTATTATGACAGGAGGCGAAGACCACTAGAGATCGTGGAATGCGACCACATTTTCTTACTAGTCTCACCTCGACGTGGATTACAGAGATTTGTATGGGGTGGCGAGTTATCTCTGTTCTTCATCAGACCATTCTAGGTTCTCAGTAGGATAGGTGAGGTGGCTTATCTCCTGGCTCTTCCACCTTAGTTGAATCGGGTGCACAATGTCTTCCACGTATCTCAGTTGAGGAGATACATGCACGACCTGATGCATATAATTAACCACGGGGAGGTGGACATCGATGACGGGGAGAAATTTATAGAGGTCCTGGTGGAGATCGAGGAATGATACTAGCGGGTGCTATGTGGATGGTCAATTCCTCTAGTGCCCATCAGGTGGTATCATGGGAACCTCTAGGAGAGCACATGGGAGCAGGAGGTTCAGATGCGTGCACAGTACCCCCATTTGTTTCCCTAGTTTATGATGTAACTTTACGGGGACATAAAGCCCTGAGGTGAGAGTAATAAAATGACAAGAAAATTTCAAGGAATTTTTTTTCATAAATTCTTTGATATTTTATGAGTACGCAGTTTCTGATGGTACCGGATTCTGAGGCCTAGTGTGCCCAAAATCAATTTCTGATGTTTTTCTCGGGTACATTCAATAAACGAACGAGCGGGTTTTTCTATCTTTTGAACTGATTATTGGAATTGAGATCTGGGGGCACCAATGCAACCGTAGTGCTGGTAATTGCTAAAGAGGAACTTTACCGAAGATGTGTCTGCTTGGGGGGATTTGATAAAAAAATATGGATTAAATCTAAAGTAAAATAAAATTGTGTTACAATTTTATTTCTTTTTCTAAGTGGTTATATGCTAGGTGTGGGAGTTGGGGTGGGACCCACTAGGTACTAACTACCCATGAGAGGATTAAGGTTAGGTGGGTCCCACATGAGCCCAAACCATCACATTCCCTAACTCCCTAACTCACCACTTTATGTGAGTAAATCCTCTCTCTCACCCTCATTAAACTTGCCAACATAACACCCAATTAATTAGACAACTCCAGTTTAATTAATTAAGAGAATTTGTTTTTGAATTTTGTAATTTGAAATACATGCCATGCTTTAATAAAATAAGAGGAGTCTTGTTTTATTTGGGGGTAGGCTCTTTGTGTTGCGGATTGGAGGAGAGAGATAAAATTCCTTGGGAAGAATTTCACTCTTCCGCGAAGAGCATCTCCCTTCGATGAAGAAAACTGTCACCAAAAGGAGAGAGGACGTTCCATACATTCCTCTCTCTGTAGCTAGTTTGAGACGTCGTCCCCTCCTTGGATGCTTGCCAACGCCGTCTTCGAATACTCACACCCTGACGCCTTCTTCCGCGTCGCCGACAAACAACATTGTTAAATCGAGGTAGGGATTATCTTCATCGAAGATTAATTTTAACGTTCTTTGTTGTTTAATTTGGCCGCTTGTTACTGACATAACTGGAGGAGATCAGACCGCACAAACACGGCCTATTTCTCCTCCCCGTTTTCATGTTGATCAACGTTGACAACCGAGGCTAAGGCGGCCTGGTTCCATTGCACCACGCGGGGATGAAGAGGATTACGGCCGGAGTTGGCCGCGGTGGATTGGTGTGACACCATCGTGCCTCACCGGTGACGAAGGGCTGTGGTGGTCCAGCAGGGGTGGCCGGAAAAATGGCCGCCAGCGCTCTGGGAGGCGGGGCCCCCGCTGCTCCCATGGTGGCTAAACTGGCCGGCCATAATGGATGGTCGTTTTCCAGTAAACCTGGGGGTTTGAAACCCCCAGCCAGTGCATAGGGCGGACCCTGTAGGGTCCGCCGTTTCAAAATCTTGGGGGCGGCACACACCTTTGTGCCCCGCTCATCCGCAAGCCGATCCACGGTCGGCTTTCGAGTTGGGCCATAGCCCGTGCCAAGGCGTAGGCTGGGCCGCGCCAGCCGGGTCGGGCCGTTCCCAAATGGGCCGATCCTGGACCCAGGTTAGGTCTCCCCGGTTATGGCCGACCCAGGGGTATTGGGCCGGGTCGGACCGTGCCTAAAACCCCCCGTTTTGGACCAGGTTCGTTCAAATGCACCTATCCTGGGCCACGGACCTCCGATCGACGCACCATCAATTGCGTTGGGATACTTGGATCGATGCGGTGATTTCAGTATATTAAACTCTAGATTTTTGTATAGTTTTTGTACGGCTGTGTTGGTGTGAAACCAAAACCAACTCGGCACAGGGATCGGAAATGATTATAACTTAATGACCGGACGTCTGAATGACGTGTCGTCGATCACATAGAATTCCTCTTAGTGAGATGGTGATTTTTTCTTACACCGCATGACGTTTGGATGTAGATGGAGTACTGTCGGGTTGGTTTTAACTTAAAAACCAACCGGGACCCTGGGACTAAAAAGCCAATAACTCTCACACCGGGCGTCCGATTGATGCGCTTTAGGTCACATTGAGTTCCAATGGATGAGACAGAACATTGTGATACATCAAATCTGGACATCATGACAGTTGATGTATCAACCCCCCTTGGATCGTGCAGCGGACCCTCCCGAAATCGAGCATGCTGGGTGCGGGAACCCTAGAGCTGGCAGCGACAGCGACGACGATGACGATTGTTCTGGGATCCTAGGTGGGTTCCGCAGTGAGGATGACTGTACATGGATCCTATGTGGCTTCGGTAACGAGGACGACTGTACTTGGATCCTATGTGGATTCGGTAACGAGGACGACTGTACTTGGATCTTACGTGGATTCAGTAGGGATGGTTACTGTACTAGGATCCTACGTGGGTTCGGCCGCGACAGCTTCTGTACTTGGATCCAATGTGGGTTCGGCAGGGCAGATGATTCAGAGGCTACATCTATCATATCCACCCTCTTTGTGAGTAGTATACCTGTGTGAGCTGAGTCTTGACATTCAATCATTATCAAAGATATGATTGACTTGCTTTCCTGTATGGATTGGGTTGTGTTTTCCTATGTGGACTGGGTTGTACTTGGGATCGTGAGTTGGAGTCAAACTAGAAATGATGGCATTGGTATATGTATGGGCATATAACTAAGTAGAGTTGGTTGATACTTCGTGTTTGTATCCTTCATTCATGGTTTATTCATTGTGGATTCTAGGAGACCTTCGGGGGTCTCAGGATCCCTACTGCATATCGTATACTCACCCTTGCACGGGATATTCCCTCACTAAATTATGTTGGTTGCAGACGATGGACATCGCTGATCGTGGTTGAGGCTTGCGGAGCGGGACAGTACCCAGAGGTGGACAATCTGGCGGAACATACACAAAGCGGACGGCCGGACCTAAGGAGCTGAGGAGACCATCTGTACCCACCCTTTAGGTGGGAATGCTGGTGGATGACTGGGTGGTTGTTGATTTACTTTACTGCTGCTATAATTTCTTTTCAGTTGTACAATACTTTCAGTTGGGTTTGAATTCTGGCCCATTTACTTTCCAGCACTTACTTTTGTACTTAGTTTACTTACTGTTTACTTTGTCTTGTGTACTCTATGGTGTTTGTTTCCTTATATAAAGGCAATACCTCCCCTTTTATCGTTATTTACGCCTTTGGTGCTAGTCGCCAGCCCCTGGCCTATGGAAGGCGGGCTTGGCGTAGTCATGGCATAGGCCCCGGGGATAGGTCGTGACACTGCATTCAGAATATTCTGATCAATCATTGTTGTATAGATCCCCATTTCTAGAATAATAATGAAAAGTGATTGATATATAGAGATATCAAGGTGACATAATATATTTCTCCAAAATATATTCTTTCTGCATCTAGAAATACCAATTCCATATAACTGTCACATATCTCCATCATCATGTCATTAATATTTATCCACTGTCAGGAAAAATACCACATGGTTGTAGTAATAATAAAAAAATGATCTTCCCACCCCCCAAATAAAGATGTTGTTTGATTTGTCTCATTACCTCATGGTTTTGATTCCACTAGGACTCAGTACCCATGTTTGAAAAAATCATCATGATAGGGTAGAGTTACCTTATGATTCATTTTATACAATGAATTTACCACTTTCCCCATGTAGGACTCAAGGTTCTATCATTGTGGAGTAATCTCACTAGTCATATAATAAAAGCAACAATCTAGACTTTATGGTGGTTAGTCCAATGTGAAAAATTATGGAGAGCACTAGACTCATGTGTCCAATAACCCTCTCCACCCTCAGAATTAATAAAGTGTTTCAATGCTACCCTTGATCATTGATAGTGTTTAATAGGATCTTACCATCCCTCTAATCATTAAATTTTCCAATTTAGCACATTTCAACCCAATTCTGTTTCTCTGAGGTCTCACATACCATCATTAGAAAAGCCCTCATGATGGGAAAGATTTTTCTTATGATTTATAATCCACACATGAAACGCTCTCCCACCCTATGTGGGACCCTTGGTTTGATAATCATTATATAACATCACTAGTCACTCTACAATGCTCGAAATCCCGAGTGTTGGGTGGTTAGTACTAGTTTACGAACCTCAAGGGTTGTTGGCCTCATGTATCCAACATTTAAAAATTAAATCAATTTATATTAAGGATATATATTAATTATTAATGATATTTTTAAATTAATTAACTATAACATAGTTATAATTTACAATTTAAAAATTTACAAAACTATTATCAAATTAATATCCCATAATATTAATAGTGAATACTAAAATATATATTTAGAAATATATGTCATGACTTATTATATAGATATAAATAGTTTATATATAAATTAAATTTATAATTTATACTTTAAAAAACATTATATAATAAGGTTTACATATAAATTTTATTATATTTAGATTTATGAATTTCACATAATTATAATTCAAATTATTCAAGTTAAATTCATTATTTGAGATGTTATTTAAAAATTTTCAAAAATAGTTCTAATAATTAATATCGTCAAGCATTAAATAATATTATTATGTTATAATAATATAATTAAATTTTTATTAGATAATTAATTTGGAATATAAAATTATTATATTAAATATAATATCATATGTCTAAAGTTAATTCCATATAATAAACAACATTAAAGAGTTCATAGTTAAAATAAATATAGATTTTTTATTTATGTAATTATTATTAAAAATTAATAGAAAAATTTTAAAATTTTTCTAATTAGATTTTAATTTTTTTATGGTTAATAATCCTTTTATCTCATGTTAAAATATTTGAATTATTCATTTATTTTTAAATTTATTCAATGATTTATTCATAGGTATAATTTTTATATTATGATCATTAGATTAATGGTCATTAAATTTATTCTATATATTGTTATACATGAATCTATGGAGTTATGTACATAGTTTTAAAATATATTTATTTTTCATTTACACTAATTATGACCTGTCAAATAATTGTGTAAAGAGGCAAAAATTAGTATTTTTTATGATATTGATATGGAGGAAGGAATATGATTTCAATCAAAATTAATAGAATCATTTACATTTAAGGGGAATATACAAGATGATGTTGTCAGATTAAATTCCATTTAAAACACTAAAAGATTTATTGCATCCAAATATTCACTTTTTTAGACCTTATTCCACCAACAAGGTTGGTCATGCCAATGTTAGGTATCCCTCGATAATCTATTTAATTAAATTAAGTAATGAGTGGACAAAATCGGATTAGGGGCTCATTATTGTTGTTTTAATGAGGTTAAATATAATAGAGAGACCTTAATAGGAATTGGTTACTGTATGAATAGATTCATTTTTATTCAAATATTGTATTGGGTAATGTTTTAGCCACTAAACTATCCAATAGTCAAATATGATATGATTGGGATAATTCCCTACCTACAAAAGATATGTGATGGAGGAATTTCCAAGGAGACCTAAATATTAAGGAAATATGGATCTTATCCCACTAACAGATATGATGAATTCAAATGTGTCATCATTTTAGTGGGATCATAATTTATAAAATTTCTTATTAAATTAATATGGAAAAAGATACTCATCTGATAAAAAAATTATTCTAAATAAATGATATCTTGATTTCAAAATTTTATTTGAGATCAAATGTTTTTTAGGATAATAAATATGTAAAAAATTCCTATAGATAATAACTTAGGAGATCTTTTAATGTTTTTAATTATTTTTATTGGAACAATATCCTATAGGGAGTGAAATTACTAATGTATTTCAACATTATGAATCCAAATTCTAATGTGATGCGTATATGGATTCCATTAATGTTCCAAATGTATTAGATTAAATATATCCATAGAAACCATATTCTATACATATGTATTCAATATTATTGGGAATTTTAATAACCAATAGAGATTGAAAATTTTATTAAGGTCTTGTTCTTTCTTGGAAAATCAATTTGTTATCATCAATGAAACTTTTCTAACAATTTGAAAGAAAATAATGGAAATTTTTTCATATTGTATCAAATTATTGAAGATATATTAATTGTGTATTATGATTACTAGGTTTTGGAGATGTATTGGAAACTCAATTTGATAATAGTTTAACCTATAAGAAAAGAATTATTTATAAAGTCTAACAATTCTTATTACTATAGGGATCCTTTTTCATTGAAAAATGCAGTTATCAATATGGATGAAAAATATTTCTATATTATTGAATTTTTTATGATACCTTCATGGGAATTTAAAACAACATGAAATTTACATGTTAGGTATTATTGTTATAGAAATTAATTCTTTAGTTTTGAAGGGTTTGTATGTTCCCTAGAAATTCAAACCTTCAATATTTTGTGTGATATATAAATATTTTACTATGTTAGGGGATCTTTAGGATATTCAAAAAATAATTTGAATTATATATTGAGATCAAGAATATTGGTGTTCATTTCATCCCTATAGGGGGTTATTTCCTAGTCTAGGACTCTCTTATAGATTTTTTACATATTTTTGAATTCCTTCCTTGTGATGATATAGGTTATCTCAGATGTGATAGTGGGAAATCATTTTCAAGCATAAATGTGAAAATATTTGTGTATCATAAGATATCAATATTTTCCCTAGTGATTGATTATACTATCGTTCAAAGCCACATGGATAGGCACTCTAGAATTTATCACAATCTAGGGAGGAGTTTGGTGTTGTGGAGTTGGGATTGGCCCCATAAGAGGGATTCATATAAATCTATATGAAAGTAATCAGAAACAATTTTGTTTGGTGTCATTTAATTTCCAAAATTATAACCTTTAGGTTCATGTTTTGAAGAAAATTTTATCACCTTTTCTATTTGTGAAACTATGAAAAATGAGTTGCCTTTTAAAGGCATGTGACTAGGACTAATGATGATTTTTTGTCCTTGAGACTGAGACCAATGTTATTCCATTTAACATCATGAAAAAAGGACCATGGTTTCTTTTATTATATGTTTATATTAATAGGATCTATTATAAGTATATTAACCACATATAGAACATACTATTAATTTAAAGGGACTCTGTAATGGTCTTTGTTTAACTTACACATGAGCGTCCCATTTCTTTTTACTTTAGATGATGAATGAGGTGATGGTTGGTTTTGATATTTAACAATGTTTGTGTCCAATGACTGTTGGGATAGATAAAATTTTATTGGTACTCTAAAATAATGTTTTAAAATTATTAATGGAATAAATAACTGGCAGTATCCATACGCTTCAATTGGTTTGAGAAAACTCATGTGACATCTTCAAATGTGTACATGATCGTTAGGGAGTATTCTAGCATGCATATCCTAGACATGTGTCTTTGGAGAATATGGAGTAGGTCTTGGTGAATGTGACTAAATAAAAGGGTTTTCTAGTAAATAGAGAATTGGATTGGTAATTTGGGAAATTATTTTATCCCAATTAATGGAAATAATCAAATTGTATTCCCATAATGGATTTATTATTACTATGTATTAGGAAAAAGGAAAATGGTTCATTAATAATGTAATTGGGAAAATATAATCATAGTATGGGTGGATAGGAAGAATGGTCACCCAGGTTAGTGTCTTAGGAAAATGAAACATTGCATGGGGTGGACTAGGGTGATTTGGGAGAATGAATCTCTTATAGGGCTCGGTAGTCTATATTTGGTGCATGGTGTCCAAGAAAGGAACTACTAGTTATCTCGGATTTACGACACCCTATTTGGGATCATTGTGGTAGCTTTATAAAATGAATCACCAATAGGCTTCTATAGTGATGTAAATGACTCCTTGTGCCCTAGTAAGTAACTCAGAAGTGGGAGTCCGTAACCTTATTCCATAAGGGATGTTATCTTTAATGATGTTTTAGTTAGAATACCTTTAGATGATGTAATTAACCTAAGATAACATTATATTATTTATGTTCTGGTTTAGGGATTCACATGATGGATAAATGGGAGTTATGTACATGCATAGATGTTGGTCGTCGTGTCACAATCTAGATCTATGAGTATGGTTCATCAAGATATTTCTCTTTTCCTCCCAAATGGGATGAATTATTTATTCCTATATGAATACGGAGTTTAGTTCATATATCCAATGGGATAACCACATCGTATTCCCAAATAGGGTGAAAAAATAATGTGACTATCCTTTTATTTTGGAAGGCCATGTTTGGATGCCCCTCAAATAAGGAGATATGGGAACTGCAGGCCATATGTGAATCATGTTGTGTAAGGAGACTTGGGAATGGAGGGAAATCTTAAAATTTGTTGTGTAAGGAGACATGGATGCTGGAGTAGAATCATATACATGGATATTTAAATAGACTGGGTAACAAGAATATAAGGAATGAAGGGGTCACATTAGGATACCTAGGCATGGGAGGCAAATAATTCAAGGTGTTGTGTAAGGAGACCGTTGCATGAGACGTCAAATAAAGAGGGGTAAATGTAGTATTTCCAAGTTGAATGTAGGATAAGAATATAATCACCTCATTTAAAGAGACACGGGTGTGGGTGTCTAAGAATGGGAAACTATGTGCAATAACAAACCTAGGCATGTGATTCTAGATAAGAAATTAAAATTATGTAAGGTGGATTTTGAATGGGAGGCCCATTGTAGAAGGGAAAGGATTGCACACACAACTCATCCACTAAAAACCACCATAATCAAACTAATTCTTCTAAACATAGAAAATGAATGTTCAGGAAGATACACTATATTAGAGTCATATCTAATCAGAATGAGGATAATCAAATTCTATAGAAAAAAAACTTAACCCAAATTTTTCCTTTATGGGTATCAAGTATTCAGGTTTGAGGTAAGAGGCATGCATGTACTAAAGACTAGGGTGTGATATGCAGTCGTATCACTTCAAAAAAGATAACATTATATGTATGTGGTGTAAGAGACACCATGTTTGACTGATGAAGAAGAAATTGAAGTAAGTCCTATTTTTCAGTAGCTTAGTAAATCAATATTAATACTGATAAAATCCAAATTATATATTAAATATTCCAAGACTTGAGAATAAGATATTTCCACTATAGTGGAGAGATTATTCCCTTCCAAGGAAGATGAAGTTATATTATGGATAAAATTCAAAAAAACATTTATCTAACTAGGTGATCGATTTATCACATAAGAGGAACAATGGAGGTAACTCTATAACAAATGATCATTACAACACCTTAATGTTTTATAATGTTAGTGACCATGATTGGTGGATTCAACACACCTTTTAATTTTTTGAATGGAAATACAATTTCAAAAATTTTATGAGATTACTAGGTTTTAGTGACTCTTTAACAGTTAAATCTTGTTTAATTTGAAAATCACAAACTGTAACATCAAAATAATTTAATACAACTCGAAACGGGAAGGAAATAAATCTCTGGAAAAAAATATTTTCCAAATACATGAGTCAATGATGAAATTCTATAATCAATCCACTGTCTTCAAGGCATGTTCCATAAAATAGGTGTAAAATCCTAGGTAAATAAAGAATATGAAATTTTCATATTTATTAATATTTTTGAATTAAATAGTAATTTTACTTTAAAGGGGTTTCTATGTTTGATAGCGTACCCATCACGCAACAAACAAGTTTCTTTGAAATCTTAAGTCGCACACTAATAATATAATAATATTATTTTAAATGGATGTTATCACCTAGTCGTTGTAATGGAAGGAATGATTATGAAAAACTGAAATATGATTATTCATATTGGTTAACTGTTTTTACATTTATCCAAAAAATGATAGAGGCTTAAATGCGAATAAATCCAATTTTAAGCATAAATATACAAATATTATTTAAAAGGAGTATTAACTACTTTTTGATGGTGCAACCTATTTAAATAAACTTTTTTTCAATTTTATATTTTATACATAATTAAATCCTTCTTTTTAATCATGACATCAACATTTTATTTGTGTAAATTTTTGGTATTTTTCCGTTAAAGTTAATTTTTAAATGAATAATGAAAAATGTTGTATTTTAGTTAAATACCTCCATTTAATATAACTTATTTATAACGATAGATTATCTTTTTTATTTTTATTAAAGTGTAATTAAAATAGATTTTTACCATTTAATACAATGGTGGTCATTGGAATTAATTTCACTTTGAAATTGGACATAAACTACTGTCAATCTTTTGATAGATATTGTTTCTTAAAAACTCGATGTTTGTTTTGGCAGCGGGAATTAATTATAAAATTAATTAATGAAACTTCTATGTTTTGAATTTCATAAAATGGACATCATTTTTGAATTTGGACTATAAAATATAGAATGGGGTTATATTTTGGTATTTTTCTAAAAAACAACAATTTTTTATGAATAGTGAAACCACTAAGTAGTAGTTAAAAACAGATTTTTTTGTTAAAATAAAATTTTACGGCTTTCGTGAATTAAATTTCAAAAATACGACATAAATGGTTGTCCTTTGTTTGTAAAATTTGGTTCAATGGGATGAAAATAATTTTTGGTGAGTAGTACCTTTTGAGTTTTATTAACCACGATTAAAGTATATTAGGGTATATTAAGGTAAAAACACTATTATAAAAATATAAAAATACCTTTAAACATGTCCTAACCTTATGGGATAAGTCATGGCAGACCAAAAAAATCTATGGGTCAAATAGGGGGCCCCATTGAGCCACATTGGTATGATAATGACTTTAATAACTTTTTATTTAATGTAAAAATAAAAAAGTCACAAACACGTATTGATTTACTATAATAATTTTTACATGGGGTTATATAAATTATTATTTTAAATATAAATATTAACTAGAAAGATAAAAATATTTCCTATATCATGTTAATTGTTTTATAATTTTTATACATCAAATAAATAAAATTATTTATGACACAATGATGATGCAATGTTTACACCATTATCGAATAATTTAAATAAATAAGATGATAATGTATAAAAAAATATCCAAAACTTGTCCAATACTTATAGGATGTTTTTATTTCAATCATGGGACACCTTATCATCTACCTTTATGATTTTTTAACCATTATAATCCCATTCAAATTTTATTATAAAAAATATTTTCAAGCTTTCCAATAGAGCCCCTCCTCTCCCTTATTAAAAGGCCCAACATCCTACTCAATTCACACAATTATCTAGACCATTGACTCATTCAACATTTACTAACATAAGATCCAAATATCCCTATATTCATTATAGAATCCTTACCTTAGTCTTAAAGCACTTCAAGAAACCCTTTTGGTTCAAACTAAGGAGAGTTACCCAATTTAAAAGTAATGTCTTCTCTTACTGTTATTTTGTTTTATTTTGCTTCTCCAACCCCATAAACGCTTTTTATTCCTTTCTTTTGTAACAAAAACAGCATATTCAATATACTGGGATGTTTTTATGAGAATTATTGGAGATAAACGTACACACAAATCCATTTAATGTGTAAAGAACATAATGTTTTTCTGGATGGTGAACTACTGCCTCACGTAACAATGATTGTTTAATTATCTCCTACCACATCTCACGATTGCCATTAATATGTCACCTAATTTATATATATGTTATTTATTATGTTTATGTATTTCTTATGCTTCTTTATTTTTCATTTATTTCATACCATTATGGTCTCCATAATAGGTAAACGTGATAATTTCATTTTAGGAAGTCCGGACTACCGCACCCTCAATGTGATATGACTCTTTCATGCAATATGTGGAAGGTATAAAAGATATAATTTATGAACATATGTAACATATATGTAATGAATATTATACTGAAATTATAATATACCTATGAATCATTATGTTTTCATTTCATTAAAATATGAAATAGAAATGAAAGTAGCGTTCATGCATACGTCGGCTTACCGTCTCCATAAACAGGGAATTTCACTTCTTATCTCAAAATATTATGTACTATTATAAATACATATATATACAGGATATATTAGATATATATGACATATAAATGATGAATATAATTATGGAGATAATGGATTCTTGACAACATGGACAGTTTATAATTATAACAAGTTCATTTTTTACTCAAGTTCCATACATCGACCAAATGTCCATTATGAACTCAAATAATTAAAAAACTGTTATAGAAACGTAATAAGTGATATAAAATTAATAATAAACTTGAAAAATATTATTAATAAAGTTGAAATTAATTTATGTTTATCATTCATGAAGGACAAGGAACATACGTGTTAGTCAAGTCAGACACATGGTATGAGATTTCTTATCTCACTTTTAATTCCGTGAGATTTCCATTTTTCACCACTTATTTATTTCATGTGGTATATTATGTACATCCATTTAATATATATATTCATGATTCTATTTATATTAATTGTATTCTATGAATCATTTGGTGTTTATTATCTTCTTTCCATATAACTCGATTTATTACAAAGATGTAAGGGGTTTTATCTTATTTTTTAGTCCCGTGAGATTCTTACTATATTTTTCACATTCTACTTTTAGTGATGTATGTACTGCCAATTATTTTACACTTTTTGTAATATACTTTCATTTATGGGTATTTACATAAAAATTTCATGGTCCTTCTTTCATGGGGTGTATGTTTCGTATGTTACCAAATCGGTAAGGGAACCTTTCACCCTCTTCTTTTAAAATGACATCTTTTTATTATGTCTTTTCATTTACATCTTATTATGTAGGGATATGTTCCTTTATATCCTTATTGATGTAAATTTTATGTCAAAGTGATGAGATACCATTTTCTCTCTCATCAACTCATTTTCTGAATTTTAAAGTGACATCGTTAGGGTAACGAATTTTTGTATGGGAACTACTTAACACAATTTCAATTCTTTGGGTTAAACCTCCACTTCTTGATTATGTCATGATATGAATATGTGTGAATGACCTATTATTGTTTTACACTTAATATCCCCTTATATTGGGTGTATTTATATTTTTCACGCATCATTATTCCATTGATCTATCCTTAATCTAAAGATACCGTCTTTTTAAGGGACTTCATCTCAATCTCCTTTCACTGAGGCACATTTGTTTTACTACAAGACTTTTTTATACGCTGCATAAACACCTTTGTCTTTAATTTCATTTAGAGGGGATCTTTTTCTATGAAGCGTTTTACTAAACATCAAAAAGAAATGTCTAACGAACCGCAAATTTCATGGATTTTTTTTCATAAATTATTTGGAAATTTTACGACTACGCAGTTTCTGACAGCACCTGATTTTGAGGCCCGGTGTGCCCAGAATAATTTTAAGAAGTTTTGTTAAGCTTAAATTAATGCACGTAAGCAGTATTCCTAAAAAAGAGGAATAAATCTTAAATGGTTACTTGGATCATAAATCTAAGGGAACTGTTGTGCTTAAGATGGCAGGTTTACCCTTGGCATGACTTAAGTTTAGTCGATGCAGGCCTCCTGTGAGAAAACCCGAAAATGGAATAACCGTAAATAAAATAATTAAATAAAGTTATTTTATTTTTCAAATGATTATAACTAAAAAATGGTAACTCAAATTAAAAATATGAGACCACCGCTGAACTCGTGAGGGTATGATTTCTTTAATCAGATACTAACTTTGGTCGACCACTTGAGAAAGTTAGTTTTTGGCCGTAAATTAAATAATTAAATGACAATTATTTTATTGTAAAATTCATAACATTTAAACGGTGACTATAATTTAAAATCTGAGAGTACCATTGTTTTCGTTGGGTCATCTTTCTACTAGGAAGATCCTAACCTTGACTACAGTGGGTCGAGGGTGTCTGATAATAATTTTCCTAACTTGTTTTCGGGTACGTTTAGTAAATGTATGAGCGGCATTTGATAACTTTTGAACTGGAGCTCAGAATCAAATTCTATGGGCACCGTTGAATTCGTAGCTCTAGGATTCTCTTAGGTGAAGCATAATGTTGGACAGAATGGGCTGAGAGAAAAATTTATTTTTTTGGGCCGTTCGAGAAAAATAATAAAATAATTTAAATGAATTATTTTATTTTTCCTTCTCCCATTTTGGGTGGCGGGGCAGCGACAGGGTGGTGACGATGAACATCAATAAGGCTCATTGATGCATCATTAAACTCATAGTGTAGCAACGCTTTAATGACAACATTATGGAAATGCTGCGGCGCGCTCCTTTATATTTTGGCACACTGAGAATGTGTGGGGAAAAGAAATTGGAGTATTCATTGACAATCCTCTGACAGACTTCTGCCCCAGTGAAGAACGAAGAACGCTGACTCCACCCTCGTCTCCTCCATTTCTGATGTTTACAGGACGACGCTGATCTTCCGTGATGCCGATCACCGTGACGTTCATCATTCGCTATTTGATGACGTGTGACGTCTTATCGAGGTTGGGGTTTTTCTTCAAACATGTTTTGTTCATCATCTTCGTGATTTAAAATAAAGACCACTTGTTATTGTTATAATGGGTTGAGGTCGGACCACACAAACATGACTAATCCTCCTCCACTCTTCGTCTTGGTATTTGTGGTTCGTTGTGGTGAAGACGGAAAAGTGTTGTTGCACCATGCGGGAATGAGAGAACCACAGCCAAAACGGGCCGCGGTGCCGTCACACCGTTCCGGTGAAGCTGAAGGAACCGCGGTCGGAACGGGCCATGACGGTGGTGCACGGTGCCGTCGTGTCGCGCCGGACAGATTGAAGTCGCGGCCTTAGGCCTCAGCTGTTCAGCAAGGGGGCGGCCGGACTCAGCCGGTCGTCAGTGCACCGGGAGGTGGGACCCACGAGGGTCCCACGGCAGATCACCGGCTAGCTAATTTGTTCAGCCGTTTCTGATTATCTATGGGGAATAACCCCCAGTTTTAATTAGGGCAAACCCCACCAGAAAGGGGGGCCACCGTTTCGGAAATTAGGGGTGCCCCCTCCCCCTCGCGTCCAGCTCAGCCACAAGCCGAGACGCAGCCCGCGGTGGGCCGGACTACCCGCGCAGGGCCGGGCTGCCCGAGCCGGGCCGGTCTGCGCCACCCAGGCCGGACCTGGACCCAGGTTGGGTCGACCCAGATTGGGCAGACCTAGGGGGTATTGGGTCGGGTCAAACCGGGCCAAACCCCATATTTACGGACAGATCCATTCAAACGCCCATAACATGGGCTACAGACCTCCGATCGAATCACCGTCAGTTGCGTTGGGATCCTTGGATCGAGGCAGTCATTTATGTATGTTACACTCATGGTTTCAGATAACTTTGGGTATGGCCGGGTTGGTTCGAACAGGTAACCAACCGGGCCCTTAGAGCAGAAACGCTTATAACTTGATCCCCAGATGTCCGATTCATGTGTTGTGGACTTCAATGGTTTCCTATTAGTGAGACGGTTCTTCTATCTTACTTTGATCAAGGTTTTCATGTAGCTGAAGTATGGTTGCTTTGGTTTTATCTTAAAAACCAACCGGACCCCTAGGACAAAAAAGCCAATAACTCTCAGACCAGTCGTCCGATTGATGCGCCGTCTGTCCTGTTGAGTTCCTATTGAGGAGACGGAACATTGTGATACATATACTTTGGACTTCATGACAGTTGATGTGTTGAACCCTTTTCTCATGAAGCGAACCCTACTGGAATAGATCATGTTGTTTGCGGGAACCCTAGAGCTGGTTGCAATGAAGATGACGACATCTATATAAGGATCCTCAGTGGGTTCGACGAGGACGACTACTATACTAGGATCCTCAGTGGGTTCCATGAGGACGACTACTGTACTGGGATCCTTAGTGGGTTCTACGAGGGTGACTACCATACTAGGATCCTATGTGGGTTCAACGACGACGTCTACCGTACTGGGATCCACTGTGGGTTTGACGACGACGTCTACTGTGATGGGATCCTCCGTAGGCTTGACGACGATGACATCTGTACTAGGATCCTTTATGGGTTCTATATTGTTTTCGACTGTACTTTGATCCTCCATGGGTTCCACATGAATGACTACTATACTTGGATCCTTTGTGGGATCGGCAGTGATGACTTCTGTACTAGGATCCTACATGGGATCGGTAGAGGAGATGATTCAGAGGCAACATCTAATCACCTCCACCTCTATTCAAGAAGTAGTATACCTTTGTGAGATGAGTCTTCAATCTCAATCATTATCATTTATGTGGTTGAATTGCTTATCCTATGTGGAATGGGTTGTTCTTTCCTATGTGGAATGGGTTGTGCCTTCCTATGTGGACTAGGTTGTTCTTAGGCTCAAGAGCTTGAGCCAAACTGTAACTGATAAATTATTTATATGTATGGACATATACCTGAGTAGTGTTCTGATTCTTCTTGATTGTATATTTCCTTTGTGGTTTATCCTTCATTGATTCTGAGAGACCATCAGGGATCTCGGTGTCCTTACTGAGTATCGTATACTCACCCCTACATGGGCTATGCCCGCACTACGATGTGTTGGTTGCAGATGATGGACAACACTGATTGTGGTTGAGGCTTGTGGAGCGGAAGGTACCCAGAGGTGGACTATCAGGTGGGATGAACATGGTGAGGAATTCTAGACTTGAGGAGCCGATGAGACTGACTGTACTCACCCTTCATGTGGGAGTTCTTAGGGGATGTCTTGGCAGTTGTTGTACATTACTCTTTAGCTGTATTGCACTTATAGTTGGGTTTGTATACTGGCCCATTTACTCTCCATCACTTACTTGTGTTTTAAGTTTACTTAGTGTTTACATCAGTTTTCATACTCTATGTTGTTTTTTTCTTTTATAAAGGAAATGCCTTCCCTTTTATTGGGATTTATGCCTTTGGTTCTAGTCGCCAGCCCCTGCCCTATAGAAGGCATTCTTGGGGTAGTCACGACACAGCCCCTGAGGACAGGTCGTGAAAATTTGGTATTAGAGGAGCTCAGTTCTACTGCAGAACTCAGGACTCTAATATTTCTTCTATGTGAAGCAATAGTGTTAAGGGTATTGAGTGTGGTTATCTGTCCAGGGAGTCCAGTGTTGGTGTGGTGGCCGAGGTATCCATACACCAAGACCCTGACTTCTGATTTCAAACTCATTACACAAAAACATTTATTGCAAGTGTGTTTAAATAGTTTTCTTTGTGATTACATTATGTCAGCTCACCAGGTATACTGTATTGACCATGGAACACCTGTTTCCTTTTAGGATGGACCCACGATGGCATCCCGCTGGGGATCCAAGCATTGTGCGAGACGACATCCCACCGAGGGATGAGGCCTCGGTGTAGGGCCCCATTACAGCGGAGGCACTGACGTTTCCTCTAACTGCCGAGCCACTGATGCCACCCGCCCCAGAAGCTGAGAATGCACATCTCCTGATTGGACTGCACGTGTTTCAGCGCCAGAGACCGCCTAGGTTCCGCAGGGAAATGGAGCCTCAGGCTGCCGACGATTGGCTGGATGGTATTGTTCGAGTCTTCATATTAGTAGGGACACCAGCTGACCTCATGGTAATCCTTTTGGTGAGTCTCCTGCACGCGGCAGCTGGTAGATGGTGGAGCCGGATGCTCTAGGTGCACGATGAGGCATCTCTTATATGGAAGGATTTCCAGAGCCTCTTCTGTTTGGAGTTCATTCCAGCCACCCTCCGTGCGGTGAGAATTCCGGAGATACTACAGCTGCGGTAGAGCAGCATGAAAGTAGCCCAGTACTCGGCGAGATTTATCGATCTCTCGCGGTACTCCCCAGACATGGTACGGGACCTATTCTTCAAGGCTGAGACCATCGAGTAGGGACTGAGGCATGAGATCATGGATTTTATGATCTCCCTCAACATCCTGATGCAGGAGGAGGTGTTGGGGAGAGCTCTTCTAGTGGAGAGTTTTCTTAATGAGCTGTCACGAGAGGCGAGACCCTCCGTAGGACGACCCGCAGTAGAGTATTCTGCAGCCGGCAGAAGACAGATGACGCAGAGGACCATGCGGGCCAGACCATCAGATGATATATCTCAGGAAACAGGTTCGGTTGTGTGGGGAATACAAAACAAATCCCACCACATGAGGAGCAGACAGTTCTATGCATGCGGTGGGGAGGGTCACTTGGCTCGAGACTGCCCGACCCACCATATAGATGAGAAGCATGCGGTAGAGGGACCTCCCAGACATAGGTTTGACCATGGAGGTCCGTATGGGATAGGTAGACAAGGCACATGAGCTGGCCGAGGAGCGGGTGGTGGGAGACGCTTTGAGGCCCTACCACCACTGCCACCATGAAG
Source organism: Viscum album (assembly GCA_963277665.1). Taxonomy (NCBI): domain Eukaryota; kingdom Viridiplantae; phylum Streptophyta; class Magnoliopsida; order Santalales; family Viscaceae; genus Viscum; species Viscum album. The sequence goes on along the minus strand of OY728120.1, from coordinate 692,751,054 downwards.
ACCACCCGGACTACAGAGAACGGGTGGATAGGTGAGAGCTCAGCTTCAGACAGTTGAGTCCTACGACCATGGAGCTCCAGGAGCAGATGGAAAGGAGTGGGACTAGCTCCAGACATGGAGACATTTGTTCATGATGCTTCTAGCTTTTTGATGTTGTGTTTGTAGGTTCTTTGTGTATTTGTTTCTTGAGCTGCAATAATAAAAGACACTAGTTCTTGTGACATTTTCATCCCTATTCTTTTTATGTAGAGGATACTGATAGGTTCCGGTTAAAACTGTTGAATTGAACCTCAATTTCAAGATTCTTACTGGAGGAGACCTAGTGACCACACACTACTGTCGACAGTGTGACTCGGACCTTGGAGGCGAGAGTAACAGTTGGTTCTCTTGGTACTAGCGTCGAGGCCTTACGACGTCGTCCATGGAATGAAATAGTACCATTCATGAAAGGATTGACTGTATTAGGAAAAGGACGTGGTTCATCCAGGGGATGAGACCATATTTCTATTTTCATAAGAGGAGGATTCTCAGTAGCTCATGTATATCTTAAACGGAGAAGGGTGGAGTTGAGTTCTTACAAATGGTTAGTCTCACCCATTCTTCGTCGAGAGAATGGTTAAAGGTTCTCACCAACTTAATAGTCTCAGGTGTATCTTTTCTTAGAAGGAAATAAACCTGAGATAGCGGCGATGGATTGAGTTCTTCCAGGACTATGACATCGAGATATTTTATACTCCTGAGAAGGGGAACGTTGTAGAGGATGTTCTTGATAGGAGATCAAGCATTCAGCTGTTAGGAGTTGCGAGACAGCAGCTGACCGCATTTTCAGATATCCATTGTGGATAGTGTTGGAGTGAGTACGTGCAGAACCAGAGATGGTTCAGCCTACGTCGGAGAAGGTGCAGATCAACCTGGAGAAGATGCAGACAGCATAGTACAGACATAAGTCCTATACTGTTAGGAGTTGGAAACCACTAGAGTTCGAGGTTGGCGACCACATTTTCTTACGGATATCACCTCGACGTGGATTATGGAGAATCAGTCACGGTGGTATGTTATCTCTGCACTTCATCTGACCTTTCCATGTCCTCAGTAGGGTAGGCGAGGTGGGTTACCATTTGGCCCTTCCACCTCAGCTACACCAAGTTCACGACGTCTTTCTCGTATCTCAGCTGAGAAGATATGTGCACGACCCTATGCATATCATCGACCACATGGAGCTTGACATCGACGATGGGGCAACCTTCATGGAGGTTCTGGTCGAGGTCATGGATCGACAGGAGCGGGTCCTTCTTGGATGGTCGATTCCTCTAGTGCGAGTTCGTTGGAAGCACATGAACCTCCAGGAGAGCATGTGGGAGTGGGAGGCTTAGATTCATGCTCAGTACCTCCATTAGTTTCCCTAGTTTGTGTTGTAGCTTTTCGGCGACGTAAATCCCTAAGGTGGGAGTTATGTAAATATGCGTAAATTTCAATTTAATTTTTTTCTTAAATTCTTTTGATTTTTCCGAGTTCACAGTTTCTAACGGCACCTAATTCCAATGATGGGTGTGCCTTGAATAATTTTCATAAGTTTTATTAAGATTAAATTAATGCGCGTAAGACGTTTTCCTGAAAAAGTGGGATAACTCTTAAATGGTTACTCCGATTAAAAATCTGAGGGCATCGTTGTGCTCAGGATGGTGGGTTTAACATAGGCGTGACTTATGTTTAGTCGGTGCAGGCCTCCTGTGAGAAAACATGAAAATGGAATAACCGTAAATAAAATAATTAAATAATGTTATTTTTTTTCAAATTCTTATAACTCATAAATGGTAACTCAGATTAAAAATCTGAGACCACCATTTCACTCGTGAGTGTATGCTTTCTTTATGCAGAAACAAACTTTGGCTGGTGCAGGACACCTGAGAAAGTTAGTTTTTGGCCGTAAATAAAATAATTAAGTGACAATGATTTTATTATAAAATTCAAAACTTCTAAATGGTAACTCGAATTGAAAATCCAAGAGTATCATTGATTTCATTGGTAATTGTATCTTCAAGGCAGAGCCTAACCTTGGCCGCAGTGGGTCGAGGGTGACTGATAATAATTTTCCGAACTTCTTTTTGAGTACGTTCAGTAAATGTACGAGTGGAATTTTAAAACATTTGAACCGGTGCTCAGAATCGAATTCTGAGGGCACCGTTGAATTCGCAGAGTTGGGATTCTCTTAGACGAAGCATAACTTCGGCTAGCATGGGCCGAGAGAAAAATTTATTTTTTTCAGGCCTTTTGAGAAAAATAATAAAATAATTTAAATGAATTATTTTATTTTTCCTTCTCCCATTTTGGGTGGCGGGGCAATGAGAGGGTGATGACGCTGCACATCAATGAGGCTAACTAGTGGGTCATTAAACTCATAGCATAGCAACGCTTTAATGACACCATTATGGAAACTTTGCGACGTGCTCCTTTATATTTTGGCACACCTAGAATGTATTGGGAAAAGAAATTGGAGGATTCTCTTGAGAACCTCTGATGGACTTCTAACCTAGTGAATAACAAAGAACGCCGACGCCACCCTCGTCTCCTCCCTTTTCGGACGTCGAAGGGACGACGCCGATCATCCATGATGCCGATCACCACGATGTTTTTCTTCCACCGTTCGACAATGTGCGACGTCTTATCAAGGTAGTGGTTTTTCTTCAAACAAGATTTGTTCATCATCTACTTGATTTAAAATTAAGACCGCTTATTATCGTTATAAAGGGAGGAGGTCGGACTGCACAATCATTGTCGATCCTCCACCCCTCTTCTTTTTGGTCTTCGTGGTTCATTGTGGAGAAGACGATGCGGTGGCATTGCACCGCGCGAGATCTTGAGAACTGCAGCCAGAGCGGGCTGCGATGGAGGTGCGCAGCACTGTCACGTCGCGTTTGGGAAGCCGAAGGAACCGCGGTCAGAGCGGTCCATGGTGGCGGTGCGTGGCGCCGTCGCGTGGCGTCAGACAGATGGAAGCCACGTCAATAGGCTGCGGCGATTCCGAAAGGGGGCGGCCGAACTCTGCTGGCCGCTAGCACACTAGGAGGTGAGACCAGCGGGGGTCCCACGACTTCTCACCAGCCAGCCAATTTGGTCGGCCGTTTCCGAATATCTGGGGGCTGTAACCCTCGGTTTAAATTAGGGCGGACCCCACCCAAAAGGGTGACCGCTGTTTCGAAAATCAGGGGGGCAGTGCCCCCCCTCCATTCGCATCAAGCTCGGCCATGAGCCGAGTCGTGACCCGCACTGAGCCGGACCGCCCACGCAGGCCCGGACCGCCCGCACAGGGCCGGACCACCCACATAGGGCCGGACCGCCCGTGCTTGGCCAGACCGCCCGCGCCGGGATGTGTCGCCCGCGTCGGGCCGGGCAGCCCGAGCTGGGATGTGCCGCGCCAGACAGGTCGAGCCGCGCCCAAACGTGCTGGACCCAGATCTGGGTCGGGCCGACCCAGTTTGGGCCAACCTAGGGGGTATTGGGCCTGGTCGGACCAGGCCCAAACCCCCTATTTATGGACAGATCTGTTCATACACCCATAACATGGGATACATACCTCCGATCGACGCACCGTGAGTTGCGTTGGGATCCTTGGATTGAGACGGTCGTTTCGGTATATTACAATCAAGGATTCAGAAAACATTGGGTAAGACGTGGTTGGTTCGAATACAAAACCAACCGGGCCCTTAGAGTGGAAAGGCTTATAACTTGAGCCCTGGACGTCTGATTGACGTGTCATCGACTTCATTTGTTTCCTCTTTGAGATAAAGTTATTTTTGCTTACTCCGCATGATTTTTGGACGTATCTGGAGTACGCTCGGGTTGGTTTTAGCTTAAAAACCAACCGTGCCCCTGGGACGAAAAAGCCAATAACTCTCAGTACGGGCGTCCGATTGACGCGCCGTCTATCACGTTGGGATCATATTGACGAGACGGAACATTGTGATACATCAAATTTGGACTTCATGACCATTTATTTATCATACCCTTGGCTCATGGAGTGGACCCTCCCGAAATCGAGCATGCTCTGTGCGGGAACCCAAGAGCTGGCTGCGATGAAGATGATGACATCCATACAAGGATCCTCAGTGGGTTTGACAAGAACGACTATTGTACTAGGATCTTCAGTGGGTTCGATGAGGACTACCACCGTACTAGGATTGTCACAGGGTTCAATGTCGACGTCTACTATACTGGGATCCTCCGTGGGTTTGACTAAGACGTCTACTGTGTTGGGATCCTCCGTGGGTTCGACGAAGATGACTTATGTACTAGGATCCTCTGTGGGTTCAACAGCGTTGTTGACTGTACTTGGATCTTCCGTGGATTTGGCACCGATGAATACAATACATTGATCCTCTGGGGGTTCGGTAGTGGCGACTTCTGTACAAGGATCCTATGTGGGATCGGTAGTGGAGATGATTCAGAGGCAATATCTAATCACCTCCCCCTATCTTCAAGAAGTTGTATACCAGTGTGAGCTGAGTCTTGATTCTCAATCATTATCATTTATGTGGTTGACTTTAATATCCTATGTGGATTGGGTTATGCTTTTCTATGTGGGATGGGTTGTTCCTTCCTTTGTGGACTAGGTTGTGCTTGGGCTCGGGAGATGGAGCCGAACAGTAACTGATTACATAGGTATATGTATGGGCATATACCTGAGTAGTGTTTTTATACTTCGTGGTGGTATATTTCCTTTTTGGTTTATCCTTCGTGGATTCTGAGAGACCTTCAGGGGTCTCGGGGTCCCTACTGAGTATTGTATACTCACCCCTACCCGGGCTATGCCCGTAATACGATGTGTTGGTTACAGATGACGGATAGTGTGGATCATGGCTAAGGATTAAGGAGCAGACGGTACCCGGAGGTGGACTATCCGGTGGGACATACCCGGAGAGGACGGTCGGACTTGAGGAGCCGATGAGACTAACTGTACTCACCCTTCAGGTGGGAGTTCCTAGAGGATGTCCTGACAGTTGCTGCTTGTCTTTCAGTTGTTGTATTTTACATTTTAGTAATACTGCACTTTCATTTGGGTTTTTATACTGTCCCATTTACATTCCGACACTAACTTGTGTTTTCAGTTTACATAGTCTTTTCGTCAGTTTGTGTACTCTGGGTTGTTTGTTTTCTTGTATAAAGGAAATTCCTTCCCTTTTATTAGGATTTATGCCATTGGTGCTAGTCGCCAGCCACTGGCCTATGGACGGCGGGCTTAGGGTAGTAACGTCACAGGCCCCAAGGACGGTTCGTGAGAGAATGTATTTTTTTAACATACCTGGCGACAACGACTTTCCCACCGCCATAAGTATTATTTGATAATTGGCTCCTTCAACAAGCTGTAATGTTTTTAAAAGAAAAGAAAAACCATATACTCTTTTATGTATTTTGGTATTGAAAATGGTTTTGATAAAGGATTTGTTATGTAAAAATATTTATGTGATATATTGTGATTGAAATTTGGAATTGTTTTCTTTTCTTTATATTTTTTTTATGTCTTCTGATTTTATAATGATACATGAAAATTTGACCAGTGGTTACATGGTAAACCAATTGACGGGTGGTTCCGTTAATACTTGGATTGGTGGTTACATTATAATCTCCAATTCATTGGATATGGAAGTCGGTCGTATGGCTATTCCATTTAGTGACATGTGTGGAAGTCGACTGTATAGATATTCAATTTAAGTATTTTTATGTCCTATGTTACCTTTATATGTTATGTTTTCATTATATGCGTTTTATGGGGATATTTTGGTTACAAAATGGTATGCAATGATATTTTATTCAGTGAAGCGTATTTAGTATTTCATAATGGTGAAAAATATTACTTATGATTAAGTATTCATGGTTTATTTTTTGTTTTCAAAAACTAACAGTTTCCTTCTTTGTGTATAGCTTATTGAAATTCTTATGCCCATCCCTAGTTTTTGAAATGTTTTCCAAATGACATAAAGATAAATAGGGTCAAGTATGAGATCATGTAAAGATATGGTATCTAAAACATGGAACTATACATGTTTCTTTTTAAGAGTTTTAATTATTTTAAAAAATGGAAACAGGGTAGAACTATCTAATTTTTAATCTTTTGAGATTTAATAGTTATATCATAATTCTATAAAACTCTAAACCTGAAAAAATCCATAATGTGAATTATTCATTTAATTCATGATTTTGTAATGTTTTAATGTTGGGTCCTTATTGTTGTTATCAAAGGTCGGTTTAGATAACTTTAGAGGTTTGGGTATTCGTTAAGCATAAGTGACACTACTATAATGGTTAGGATTTCAGAAACACTCATTGTTTTTTAGAGAATTTGATTGATTTTAAGATTAAATTAATAATTATATCTTAGTATTATATGATAATTTTATTCATATACTCCCACTGTCCTTTTGGTTTTAGTAAATGGCTAGATCTTGCAGGAACCAAAGTAACAGTGGATGTGATGAAAACTATGATGGTTTTCTGAATGAGCAACTGAATCATATGAGAGTTTTAATGAGAACCCTTGTGGTTATTATCACCCAACTATCTAGTTTCACGATTGACCACCTGAACCTTAGTGATTTTTATAAGGCATCATATTTCTGAGAAAAAAATCCCTACAGAAGTTCTGGTAATAATCATTAAGGTAACTGTGTTCAAGAACCTATGTATAAAAGATGTGGAAAAAATACATAGGAAAATATTTCAATGGGATATAAAGATGCTATAGATGTGGAAATTAATTTCATGAAGAAAGAACCTTCCATGGAAAAAGGAAGCATCTAGTTGACTCTAGGAAAGGGAAAGAAGTTCTTTAAGAGGGATCAATTGAATCTTTTAAATGTGGTGTGCATGTTCATTATGAAAACACATATCCTACAAATATGATTTGGGAATGGGATCACCAAGTTCAAACAAATATCTATATACCAATACCTAATGCTTTTCCGATTGAGGATGAAAAAACTAACAATGACCAATGAAAGGTATGGATTATTTCTTAACATATTTTTTCCTATTATTGAAATCATAGGATATGATACATGATTATTTTTGTAGGAAATAAATATTTCATAATAATTTGGAAAGGAATGGTTAATGTATCATGAATAATGTTTAATTATTAAGAAGACAACATATAAGGGATTCAAGAGTTATGGTAGATTTTAGGACGGTGAAATGCTTCAATGTATTGATGCTCTTTTGATGATGGGATTACATCAGAACACTTTTTATAGTATGTGTAACCTTGAAGTATGATATATGAAAATATTATTCAGGGAATTGTTATCATTTATTTTATAGATATAGATATTAAGAACCATTTTTTTATATGATCCTTGAATTGGAGGCAATTAGAAGTTAATACTTTTTGGAATGCAAAATGAATGTTATTAGATAACCTACGTGGTAAAAATATTTTATAAATATTTTTTATAAATTTATCTATTTTTGGTAATGTTATAAAATTATATAGTCTTTGAAAAGGGACAACACGCAGACCGTGTGACAACCTGTCGTGTTGGATGAAGCTGTGGGAATCAAACCCACAACAAAAGTGTGACTTGTATTTATCGCATACCACTGGACTACGTGACGTCCCTAGTTAGTTTGACTAATTATTTTTAGTTATATGATTTTATGAATCAATAATATGTTTATATTGGGTTACCTATGGAAATTATTAACCAATAAGGGATGATATGTGATTAGGTTAATTAATTTTTAGTAAGAGAGTTTTAGAGTAGCCAATGTAATTTGGAGATAAATGTTAAGATAAATTGTGGGAGACTATGTGATAAAATTCTTCTGAGTTTTCTGATTCGATTATATGTTGAATTAAAATGAATAATTTTATGGAGAGATTATTATTGAATGGTCTTTGATGAACTTTTGGTTTTTTTTTGGACAAATTCTGGGAGATTAGGAGTAGTTTTCCTTTTTGTAATGGATTGTCCTTTTGGGGATTATCTGATATGGTACTAACCATTTGGGTTTTGGTTAAGGTCTAAAGACATGGGAAATATATAGTTCATCTTTTTTGGATTATGTGATTTTCTAGAAGTTGATTATAGGGCTTTTAATGTGAACTAGTCATTCTAAATACTCATTGTTTGGATAAAATATGAGTTCGTGTTAGAAGTCTAGTAAAAGATGAATGTCTACATGAAATGTAAGTATGTTTCCTTATGTTTTAGTTAATCTAGTAAATAAATTAATTATTGAAAATTAACATAAAAAACTTTTTATGTTATATTTTCTTAATGGGGAATCAAATACCGTTAAACTCGTCACAATTTTGTGGATTTCAGATTGTTTACTTTCTCCTGATAATGTCTTCTATCACTCTCCATCAGAACGTGACACTTAGTTTCACCTCTATATCCATTTTTTCCTATAATAATAGTATGGGTTATCTTAGTTAACCATTTTACATATGTATATTTAATTTAATGTGATAGTTTTATTGACTCCTTTTCTGATATGGCACTTTCAATGATGTTTCTGAGCCCAATTTTAAAATTGTGAGGACACAATTTCCAAAATGGGGGAAGGATATAACATCCCAGGTAAATAAAGAATATGACGTTTTTATATTTATTAATATTTTTTTATTAAATATTAATTTTACTTTAAAGGGGTTGATATGTTCGATAGCGTACCCGATACGCAACAAACGATTTTCTTTGAAATCTTATGTTGGACAATAATAATATAATAATATTATTTTAAATGGTAGTTAACACCAAGACATTGTAATGGAGGTAATGAATAGAACTAACTAAAATATGATTATACATGTTTCTTAAATATTTTTACATTTATCCAATAAATGATAGAGGCTAAAAATGCGAATGAATCCAATTTTAAGCATAAATATTCTAATATTCTTTAAAAGGTCGATTAACTGCCTTTTGATGGTGAACCCTTCATAAGTCTACATTTTTTAAATTTTATATGTTATACACAATAAAATAATTATTTATAATCAAGAAATCTAAATTTAATTTGTGTAATTTTTTTTTTATTTTTTTGATAAATTTCATTTCGTAATTAATAGTGAAAAATGTTGTATTTTATTTCAAAACTGCCTTTTAATCTAATTTATTTATATGCCTATATTATCTATTTAATTTGGTTTAATGTTCAATTAAAATATATTTTTACCATTTAATCCAATTGTGGCCATTGTAATTAATTTCACTTTGAAATTGGACATAAACAAGTGTCAATCTTTTGATAGATATTGTTTCTTAAAAACAAGCTATTTATTTTGACAGTGGAAATTAATTATAAAATTAATTAATGAAACATAAATGTTTTGAATATGGTAAAATGGACATCACTTTTTAATTTGGAATATCAAATATATATTATTGGTATTTTTTGGTATTTTTCCGAAAAACGTCAATTTTTGATGAATAGTGAAACCACTAACTAGTACTTAAAAACTAATTTTTTTTTTAAATGAAATATTACCACTTATGGGAATTGAATTTCAAAAATATGACATACATGGTTTTCATTAGTATGTAAAATTTGGTTCAATGGGATGAAAATAATTTTTGGTGAATAGTAACTTTTCAGTTTTATTAACCACGATTAAAAATAATTAGGGTAATTTATGGTAAAAACAATATTATAAAAATATTAAAATACCTTGACACATGTACTAACCTTTTTTGACGATTCATGACCAACAAAGTCAATCCATCGGTCAATTTGGGGTCCCCATGGAGCCACTTGTGTATGATAATGACATTAATAACTTTTTATTTAAAGAAAAAATAAAAATGTCACAAACATGTATTGTTTTACTAAAACACTTTTAAATGGGGTTATAAAAATTATCATTTTACCTATAAATATTAAATATAAAGATATAACTATTTCCTACATCATGGTAATATTTTATAATTTTTAGACATCAAATAAATAAAATTATTTATGACGTATTGATGATGCAGTGTTTACGTCATTATTGAATAATTTAAATAAATAAGAAGATAAAGTTTAAAACAATATCCAAAAATATTCGAATTCATATTGAATGACTCTTTTTTCTAATATGTTCCACCTTATCTTTGACATTAAGGATTTTTGGGCCATTAGAAACCAAAAATAATTAAATAATAAAATAATATTTTCAAGCTTTCCAAAAGAGCCCCTCCTCACCCTTATAAAAAGACCCCACATTCTTCCAATTTCAAACACTTCTCAAGCCCTTTGGCTCGTCCAACCTCTACTAAAATAAGATCCCAATATACTTATCTTCATCATATAATCCTTACCATATTAATAAATCACTTAAAGGAACCCTTTTTGTTCAAACCAAGGGCAGTTAACCAATTTAAAGGTAATGTCTTCTCTTATGTTCTTTTGTTTTACATTGCTTCTCCAACCCCAAAAACTCTTTTTATTCATTTATATTGTTACAAAACCAGTAACTTAAATATAATAGGATGTCTTTATGGGATTTATTCGAGCTACACTTACACACACAACCATATAATGGGTGAAGAACCTAACATTTTTGTGGACGACGAACTACTGCCTCACGGAACGATTTTTGTTCAATTATCTCTTACCGCCTCTCACAGTGGCCATTAGGATTTCACTATGTTTATATATGATATATATAATTTTTATTTTTCTCTTATTATTCTGTATTTTTCATTTATTTCATATATTTTTGGTTTCCATAATCGGTAAATGCGATAATTTCATTTTAGGAAGTGCGGACTACCGCCCCCTCAAAGTGATATGACTCGTTCATTCCATACGTGGAACGTATAAAGGATAAAATTTATTAACTTATGTAACATATATTAAATAAATATTATACTGAAATTATAATATATCTTTTAATCATTATGTTTTAATTTCATTAAAAAATGAAATAGAAATGAAAGTAGCGTTCATGCATATGTACGGCTTACCGTCTCCATGAACGGTGCATTTCATTTCATATCTCCAAAGGTTATATACTATTATAAAAACATATATTTACGGGATATATATGATTTATATTACATATAAATGATTAATATCATTCTTGAGATAATGTAATCTTGACCACATGGAAAATGTATAATTATAACAAGTACATTTTTGACTCAAGTTTTGAACATCAACAAAATGTTCATTATGAACTCAAATAATTAAATAATTATTATAGAAAGGTAATAAGTGATATAAACGAAATAAAAAAGTTGAAAAATATTATTATTAAAGTATAAATTAATTTATGTTTATCATTCAGGAATACAAGGATCATTCAAGCGAGTCAAGTCAGAAACGTGGTAAGGGATTTCTTATCCCACTTATAATTTCTTGAGATTTCCATTGTCTGCCACTTATTTATTGCATGTGGGGTATTTTGCTAATTAAATTGGATTTATATTATCATTATTATCTTTCTATTCATGGTATTCTGTGATTCATTTGTTGTTTATTATCTTTTGGTCATACGACTCGATTTATTACAATGAGATAAGGGGTTTTTATCTCACTTTTTATTCCTAAGAGATTCATGCTATATTTGTCACTATCTCCTTAGAGTGGTGTATGTACTGGAAATTATTGTACTATTTGTGTAATATACATTCATTTATGGGTATTATCATCAACATTTCATGTTCCTTCTTTCATGGGGTGTATGTTTCGTATGTTACCAAATCGGTAAGGGAACCTTTCACCCTCTCATTTTTAAACAACTTATTTTTGTTATGTCTTTTAGTTTACAGATTATTATGTTAGGATAGGTTCTTCTATATCCTTATTGATGTAAATTTTATTTCCATGTGATGAGATACCATTTTCTCTCTCATCAACTCATTTTCTGAATTTTAATGTGACGCTGTTAGGCTATCAAATTTTTGTAAGGGAACTACTTAACCCAATTTCAATTCTTTGGGTAAAACCTCTACTTCTTGATTATGTCTTGCAATTAATATGTGTGAATGACCTATGATTGTTTTACACTTAATATCCTCCTATATTTTGTGTATTTATTTTTTAATGTATGATTATGCCATTGATTTATCCTTAATCTAATGATTTCATCTTTGTAAGGGACTTCGTCTCAATATCATTTCATTTAGGCAAATTTTTTTAATTCAAGACATTCTTTTATAAACTGTATAAACACCATTGACTTTAATTTCATTCATAGGGAATATTAATCTTTGAATCCTTTTACTAAATGACAAAAATGAATGTTTCTTTTAACGTACGCGGTGACAATGACCTTTCTGCCGCTGCGAGTATTATTTGATCTTTGGCTTCCTCAACAACTGGTAATGTTTTTAAAAGAAAATAAATACCATATACTCATTTAATTATTTTGGTATTGAAAATGGTTTTGATAATGGATTTTTTATGTTAATATATTTAAGTTGTATCTTGTGATTGAAATGTGGAAATGATTTCTTTCCTTTATATTTGTTTTATGTATTATGATTTTATAATGGTACTTGTACATTTGACGGGTGGATACATGATAAACCAAATGACTGCTGGTGCCGTGAATACCAGGACTGGTGGTTACGTGATAACCTCCAACACATTGTGTGTGGAATTCAGCCATATGGGTATTCTATTTAGTGACATGTGTGGATTTTGACCATATGGTTATTCCATTTATGTATGTTTATGTACCAAGAAACCTTAACATGTTTTGTGTTCTTTATATGGGTTTTATGGTAATGTTTTGGTTGCAAAATGGTAAGCAATGATCTTTTATACAGTTAATAGAATATACTACTTCATATAGGTGAAAATAATTACTTATGATTATGTATTCATGGTTTACTTGTTGTTTTGGAAAACTAACAGTTTCCTTCTTTGTGTATCCCTTACTGAGATTTTTTTGCTAATCTCCAGTTTTTGAAATGTTTTCACAGGAAATAAAGATGAATAGGGTCAAGGATGGGATCAAAGAAATAAATTCTATCTAAAACAAAGAACTATACATGATTCTTTTTAAGAGTTTATATTTTATGAAAAAAATTGAAATAGGGTAGTTGTGTCTACTTTGAAATCTTTTGAGATGTTATAGTTATGTCTTATTTCTTAAACTCTAAACCTGAAAAGATCCTCAATTTAATTATTTATCTAATTAAATATTATGTAATGTTTTATGTCAGGGTCCTTATAATAGGTACATAAAAATTTGATATGTAGGAATATAATATCATAATAATTTGGGTAATGTAATTGAGTAAAATACTGTAAAATTTAGTTTCCTTATAAAATCTTACTCTCATATGGTTTTAAGCAAGACATATATTTTATAGATTTACCATTACGTTATGTCATGGTTTTCCAATTAAATTGAATTTTTTTGAACATGAACACTTAAGAAGATGTAGCTGAGCTAGATATGAATCTCACATTCAATAACATAGTAACTATCACATATAATTTATAATTATTTTATAATTATTTTATATATATAATAATTTCCTTTTCTTGTAATTCTTTCTCTCTTGTCGAATATGTAGACAACATCTCATTACATCGTCATTACTCAGAAATATTCAATAATAGAATCCATTTATAAGTATCCTCTCATGTTCCTTTAACCACAAAATTTTTTAGATGTATATTTTAATGCAATAAAAAATTACATGAACCATACATTTTACCCATTGATCAAAACTAGATTTCTTTCTGAGCATGAAGGATTCCTCTTGTTCTCTTGGGACTTAAGAGGGATTAATATGATTGATTATCTCTATTCATGAGAGTATTCATGATGGAAATATCTCTAAGGTTGATAGAATCCATTAGACATGATTTTTTGTTCATGAAAATGTCTCCAACATATCATAATAGAAATTATATAATTATTTTTTTATATCTAGGTTAAAGAATCAGTAATTTCATATAGTCAGTTAATAAATCTCTTAATCCTTAGAAGTCCAAACCAAATATATTTGTATTATTTTTTATTCCATTTATGTTTTTGAAACCCATAGATTTTTATATATTATTTATTTGAAAAATTGTTATAATATATATAATTTCTACTAGATCCTATAATTCATCTAGCCAATCATCCTCAAAAATTGATAACTATTTATTTAAAAAAAATATATCACTATATTATTCATTAAATAATCAAAAATGTGATCATAAGAACCTGAATAATTGTTATACCTCATAAAAAATAATAACATTTATTTGAATATTTAATTCAATAATAATTTACCTAATGTTTTTTATATACATAGTAAGAGAGTCTAAAAGCCGATTTCTTAGTGGCATTATGATAACTAGCCTAAAGTCCTTGTTGAATGTTTAGAAACTCATCATGGAATTGATAAAGAAATAAGTTAATTTCACAGTGAAAATATCCTCCTCTTAATGATCAGCATAAAATATAATTCATTTTTATCAATATCTCCGAATGTAGGTTGCATAATTATGTTATCATACTATATGAATGAATTCCTTTCAATACATTTTCAATAATTAAATATTTGATAAATACACCCTGGAAATAGACTTAAATTGATAATTAAATTCTAATTAAATAGCCTATGATATCTTCTTTAATTAACTTAATAGATAAAAATACATTATTGAGTTAATTAGTAATGTCATATCATTTGTGGAACAAACATCATACACTACTTATCTATAAAAATATTTCTTTGTGGATTTTATTAAGAAATAAATTTACATGAATCATTATATAAATTAAAAATAATAGGAATTATAATGGCTAATAGACACATCATTAGATAGGAATATACAATGATATATTAAAATGAAGAATTATTGTTGGCGAGTCTGTTCTCACAACATACTTTCTTGGAGATCACTATGTGAAATATTCAGGAGAAGAAGTATCAATGTCTTATAAGACTCTAACACGTGATATCCTACATCATCTATGTCCCTTTAGATATATGTTTTCCATATGTAGAACATTATTAAATAATATAGACATATCACTTCAATGTGCTTATTTTATTGGAGAATTTCTATGACCTATTGATGTGATATATACTTTAAAGTAATTACGATATTAATGTTACATATAAAAACACTCATCATGTGATATGATATTTTTAAATATTCAAAACTATGAATATATGGGTAATAAAATGAACAAGGTATTTGGTATAATGGTACAAACTCTATCAGGCTCCCACAGAGAATAGATCAATCTACTAATGGGTTATAATATACTAGATATCACATAATATTTATGCTTATGGTAAGATAATTATTATTTCTACAATTCAATCATATTATTCCTGATGGAAACTCTAATTACAACATCATCACCAATTTAATGAAAATATCTTAAGACATGATACATTAAAATTATATTATAACAATATTGATGTGGCTTTGGCACCTTTCATATAGACATCACCATTGTATTATCACAATACAATGTCATATAATCTTTACTACTAGGCACCAAATAAATCTCCTCAATGAATATTTATATTTTCACTATATTTTTATCAGTATTGGAAGATGAAATAGAGATGGAATTTACTATAGAATCAATAACCACTGCCTACATTTAACTTTTCCTTCTAAAAAATCCTCTATTTAGCTAAAATACATACCATGAATATTTCGTAAGATCATCCTACTCTATATGGAAACTAGAACTAGTATATACCAAGATGACTAGTGTTTCATCTCCTCCATAAAACAAGACCATATCATTATTACTTCTCGTATACTTCAGGATAACTTTGAATTTCACCCAATGGTGGTCTCTTGGATCTTCCTCATAGCTTATGGTTGTGCCAAAGGAAGAATAAATATATAACATGTTAGATATGAAGATATAAATATCTAATCCTATTTTTGATGCATATGCAATCCTGGTTATTCTTTGTCTCTCCCCATGTTTCAAAGGACACATATTCCTAGTGAGATGTATACCATGTGACTCTAACAAAATTCCACTATTTGATTGTTCTATACAAAATCCCTTCTATAACAAGTCAATATATATACCCTAAATTAATCCAAGATTCCACTTATATATTTAATGAATGATATTGATCCCTAGAAGTTGGGTTACATCACTGAATTCTATCATGAAAGGCATGTGTTAATCAATTTATTGATGATTTTAAAACTGGTATCTCATTTTAAATTAGTAATTTCTCTTATCTATATAATATTAAGGAGACTACCATTCTACCAATAATCCAATTGTTGGTATAGGTATCACATTCATCCTTTATGATGCCAAATTACCTTGTGGATTAATCAAGGAAAATATTCTATTTTTTTGGATTATTTATTTAATCTATAAATAGATATCTACAACCATCTTACCTAATTATCATCGTGTGGAGTTATAATCCCTCAGGGTTGTTTTTATAGAAATCACCCATAAGGATACCATTATAAACATATATTTTGACATTCAAATTCAAAATCTCAAAATAAATGTAAGATATTATGGAAAGAAGAATTTATATGTATTTTATTTTAGAAACTAGTCAAATTGATTCATCATAGATTATGTCTTAACATTTATAATACCCATTATCCACTACCCATATCTTATAGTTACAAACATTACATTCCATGTCCAATTTATTTTTAAAAACCCAATTTCACCAAACATTCATTACATCAACTAGAGGATCAATCATAACATAAAAGTGATTATTATATATGGAATCCATTTCGAAATACATTTATTCATTCAATCCAAAAAAAATTAGATTCTTACTACAACATTCTAGGTCCTAGTTTAATCATTATAAACTATTAATGAGTCACCAACCTTGCAGACAATAAATCTATATCTCTTAGGTTCGTTAACCACTTTGGTGTTCCTATGGTGTACTTATGTGTCTTGAAATACATAATCCATTGGTCTAGGTGGAATTTATTCATATAAAAACTATTCTGTATCATGAGAATCAATTTCATTGAATTTAATCTTTCTCTCACTCTCTATTTCAGATTTAACATCCATCTCAAGGAATATAGAATTTCCTCCTACTATTACCTTTTCATCAAAGGTATCCTATATATTATATACCATTTCACCCTTAAAATATCCTATAAATGAATATTTTTTTACCATAGTGATATAGTTTTTTTTATGATTATCTTTAAAATATGTCTCAGATTCCCATACACATGTATATGAAAAAAAACTTCTTCTCAAACATTAATTGATTTATAAATCCATTTTTTCTTTAGTTTTTAATCAGTATTGTATGTGTGGTGTAGTCAATAATGTATATCACCAAAATGATAATATATGTTCTTCATTACCTATCCTTGACCTCACCATGTCCAGAATGGTTCATTTCTTCTTTCATTGATACTATTACAATATAGTGAATAATAAGGAGGTAGTTGAGATAGAATACCAAAATCCCTCTAGAAATTGATGAACTCTTAGTCAAGTTACTCTCTATAGTGATCAGAACAAAGAATATTTATCTTATTACAATGGTAATACTCCGTATCATTTATGTAATTCCATATTTATCTAAAAGATTCCGAATTATACCTAATTATGAATAAATAAACATATATACTCAATTCATTAGTAAAATTTATGATATATGAGTGTCCACCAATAGTTATGAGGGAAACATTTCATCATACAACTATGTGTACCCAATCAAGAATCTATATATACCACTAAACCCTTTCAAAAAGTATTGGTTAGGTCATATTTCATTTTAAACAAGAAATAAATATGTCAAGTGGTTTGTTCTACAAAGAATATAAATTCAAGTTGATAGTTTTCTCTCAATAACTTATCATTTTCCTGCCCATGATAGTGATTCCACAATTAGGTATCACATGTTTCATGTAAACATTATTCATTATAGATTTTCAAAATTTATTTTTCCCAATTTTAGTATATAAAGAACATTATTATGGTTTGGAATACCCAAATAAATTACATATTTGTAAAAGTAAACTATTTTATTACTATAAATGAATACCAAGAGATCCATGTTTAAACTAGACATAAATATAATGTTTTTTTAAAAACTATGAATAAAAAATTATTTCATCAATAATATAAACAATTCAATACAAAAGGTATAGTGGTAGTCTCCTATAGCGATGGTACTCAGTCTTGCTCATTTATTTTGTCAATGTCCCATATCACGATTGTATATTTTCTTGACTCTACTTGATTCCAAAGGTTTTGAAAAAAAATTTGAGCACAAAAATCTATATCTATTACCCAAAAGATCGATAGTAGATATTCCATTAAATAAAAAAAATTATTTAATATTTCCTTTTCTTTTTGACTGTATTGTTGTTCTTCTGCCACTGTCCCTTCTTTCCACCTAAAAAACACATTGCATCTTATCAATTTTCATTCACATGGATTTTCTTTTTCAAGGTTGGGTGGTGCATAGATGCTATAGAGTCTGAAGTATTCTTGATTTTATCTTCCATTCCATTCCACTTATTCATCATAAGGACTCATTGTTTTTCACACCTCGTGTATTTATCTTCTGAGAGAATAAGTGTGAGGAGTTTGAAAAGTAACTATGTAACAATGTTCACAAAATAATTCTGAATAATGATAAATAATCATAGAGGTAGTGAATAAATCCTGGGCTCGATACATTTCTTATCAGGTAGAATGAATCCCATGATGTCTAAACACACAATATACGTAATAAACATCACTTCAAGTGGTTCAATAGGGGACAATTATCCAATAATTAATTAAAAATCGCATTAGATATATCAACTACATTTCTACAGATTATGATCACTTAGATGGGAAAACGTTCTATATAAATACATATCCTCAGGTAGTTTAATGAGATCAATTGACATGGGGGATAACATATCATGACCCAAGAATAAAATATATAAATCTCACACCATTCTAGTTGAATATTAAAAAAATATCACAATTATACATACACAGGGACCAAAAAGGACTAGTGTCTTTAGAGTCTAGATACATAGTCACCTTATTACATTAGATATCATCAACATATCAATTAAAGATCATCATATTAGTAATATAATAGATATATAACACATAGAACCATCCCCTAAATACATGAGAAGGAAAACATAATAAATGGTGAGCCTAGATGCTCAGTAAGTGTAAACATGGGAGATATAAATCGTAATCAAATAAGATGATCACAAGGGTAGGAACTCATAATCATGTTGATGTTCTCAAAATAAAATATTCATAATCATAAAACATTTGACAACAAAATAATAAATAAATCCATATTAAGACACATGGTTAATAAGGTAATTAATATAGTAATAATACTTTATGAGTTATAACATAGGAATGTGGCCTCATAAGAATAAGAAGTTAAAATCATGTCAACATAGTTAGTAAAATTCATATCAATGTGTAATCTTGTGAGAAAATATTGAAGCATTCATAAAAACATAACAAAAAGTAAATAAATATATTCACAATCATGTACATGAATTTTATTTTGATTATCGATATAATTAATCATAATCACACATCAAAACATGAACAAAGATATTGGAAATCATGTCCAAACATTTTTCTTGGGAGGGAATATTGAAGCATTTATACTAACACATTGAAATATGAATATTGATTTTCAATATAATTTACATGATTATCATCATAATCTCATGTGGTGTCAACAAAACATTACCCAATGAATTGGAGGGATAAAATGGATCCAACCATCCCATAATCATAATCTTATCATATCTATACCATAACATCACAGAACATTAATCATATCATAATAGTATAAACCATGGAAAATAAACAAGTTTTGTAAACATCAAATCATCATAATCATAAACCACATAGAGAATGAATATTGATGGTATATTTGGATCATATACGTAGTAAAGAAAGAATAACATCAAAGGATGTCATCATAGATGAAAAATTACATTAAAATTCGCTAGAATATTATTTGATGAAAATAAGATGGGAATTAAATATTTCAGAAATATATACCTATTATTAATTCAAAATATGTTAAATTAATTAAAATTATATGTGTAACAATGTCTTTTTGTTTATTTCATGAATTTGTAACTAAAGGGCCAAATGGGCCAATAAATGTTATAAATTTATTTTATTTCCCCCAATAAATTAGATTGAATAAGAAATGTAACTTAATTTGTTTTTTTAAATAAAACATTAAATATTCATTATGAAACATTTAATTCTACTAGGTACTAAAATTATAAATGGATTCATTTTTTATTTTATTTGATTTAATCATTTTTTAAATAAAATACGGATTTTAATATAAAATGAATTTAATTTAACTTGTGAAATTTTATTTTGTTTTGAGAAAATTCATTTTACTTATTTGTTTACATAACTAATTTGAATATAATATTTAATTTTTTTAGGGATGATTAAAGGTATTTTTAATTATTTTATAATTGTTTAAATTTATTATAAAAAATATGCACTGAAAGATTTTTTATAATGGTCAAAAGAATATAAAGGGATGGATGAGTCATTGTTTGCTCAGTTGGTATAACAATCCCGGACCTCATTCATGGTCACTGGCTAATATATTTTTCCCTTATTGACTGCATGTTGAAAAAAAATATTTATGTTACTATAGGACCACTCATAGACACTTTAAAGAACTGTGAACACTTTCACTCATGATCAACAAACTGATCATGAGCCACCCCATGCCTACCATGATCGCTTGTCATAGAAAACTCAAACATATCATGAATTTCACTACTACCAAAATTAAATTATCTCATTGACCTCTATCGTCTCATTTCCTCATAGCCACTTTAGTTTAATGTCACACCTCAGCTCTTTTACATCATTCTACCTTATTGGTGGTGAACTGCTCGTTTTACGCCCCCTGATGATTGCCACAATAAACAAACACACATTACTAGCCACTGTGAGACACTATGCAGAACAAAATAGAACCACCACTCATGATGGGGAAGATACCATAAGGAAAAAACTGAACACCATCATGAAGCCCCAGTGTAACTTCCAATCAATAAATTCACACTGCATATCTGAAAGAATGCCAAACTGAACACCATCATAAAGCCTCAATAGTGAACTAAAGACATATCATTTCCCATAAATTTCACACTATTTCATTGGGTTAGGGAGGGATGATGATCATTCTCAATATCTCACTCCTGAAGTGTTCCCTCACTCACTATTATCTATGATTCTCATTTTGATTCCATTATTCATTGTAATTATTATGATGATGGAACAATTGGTCATTTGTGGTCATGCCTAGGGTAATTACCCCATTACACACTGTTGATGAATTTTGATAATCCAAGTCTCATTTTTATTCTTCAATTGATCTTAATGGTTTTATTTAGTTAGATATTTATTCTAGTTATAATATTTAAACATATTCTACTTATTAATATAATATAATTCACAAGATAGCTAGACATAGATCACCCCATATGATTTCACTCTGTGAGATTATTTGGGGATGATCAAATATATATAATCACCAGGATATGAAATGATTGGGGATACAGTTATCATTGTATTTCACTTTCAAAACTCAAATATCTATATAAAATTAATCAATGATATTTCTATTGTTTTTAGGGTTAATTGGGAACAATTGAATATTTGTTAAATAGGATAATGAGGGGATAATCCTATGTGATACCACTACTCTTAAAATTGATATTGAATCGAACCATTTTCACCCACTGTTTTAAATAAATCCAAACCTACTATAATATGATTTTAACACACCAACACAACATTCTTCTCTAATGAAACCAAAGTATCATTGTTCTTCATTTTTCATTGGTTCATATATTTATTTTTCTAAGCTCCCCATAATGGGTAATTAGAAATCATGGATCCATTAATGGGGATTCCAATTATTTCTTTTTATTTTTTAACATGTTTTCAAATGACTACATCTAATTCTTCAATCCTTATTTGTTTTGATTCAGCAGTTGATAGAATTTTGTAAAGGAGACTCAAATCTCCAAAAATTAAAAAACATATGGAATAATAGTTTGTAATCATTCCACTGGATAAATATAATTAAAAAATTTAGTCCTCCTCATGTGCTATAATTGGATGTGAAAAAATGGTGGATAACCTTGCTCAAGTCACAGGACTCTGAGGTAAATATATAAACAAAATTCAAATATTATAAACCATGAATTACAATTTAGTTACCAAAAATGTGAACTCAAAATGGGAATAATTGTAATATTACATAATATTTATGTACTATACAGTGAATAACACAATTGAAAATTGAAAATATTCAAATATGTTTATAATGGATTCAAAACCGGATGAGTCATTGAGGTTCAAATAATCTATAAGGTTTCTCACTTCCCACATGATGGGGAATCCATTTATTGTAACTACAATATGTATCCTAGTGAAGTAACCTCATGGGGCGAGATATAGAAAATTTCTCTAGAAATTATTTCCCACATTAAGGAGTTCTTAAATTCTAGAAGAAATATATGGAATGAAGGATGAAACTAGAGAAAATGACTATGAGTTTTTGAAAATACTTACAAAACTAACCACATCATTCCCAGACCATATATATAAAGAAAATAATTTCTTTATATTCTGTTAACATGTATTAATGTTAAATAACCCAATCCTACTTGATGTCTCTTTATGGGGACCAATTACCAACAAATCAATAGTTGAATTAAGAAAACAAATCAATTGGATCTCCCAAAATACCATGAAATTTTCTATTATAACTATAACTAGATGTGTAAATGTGGTAAAAATTTCCAAATAACATTTATTAGAAAATAAAATTTAATATTTAAATTCTATTGTGAGATATATAGTTTTAGAAAATTATTTATCACCCCCACACCCCCAATGTTCAACCAGTTGTGTAGTTCCCAAGAGAATTTCACTTATGGATTCCCTGGAGTACAAGTGATTGAAAGATTAAATGAACTATTCTAGAGGAAATATTAGAACCCAAATCATAAAAACTTTTTTAAATAATCTTACACCCATTAGTTTGGAGATTGGTGCCTATAAAAGAAAAGGACACCCTTATATCAAGAATTCCAGTAGTCCTCTCAATAGCCTTTTGAACCCCCTCAATTCTAGAGATAGAATTTTCCAACATCATTATGTTACCACCAAGGATAAACATAATGGCCTTATATGAATTAAATTATATGACATGTAATAGAATCTCAAAATAATCCACAAAACACTATCACCACACATGGATCAAATTTGAATGAATTTAACATACAATTCATTCATCACATGACCACCCTCAAAAATATTATAAATAAATTCTCATGTTATATTCATACTCAAAAAATTCATAACCCTAAATGAAATTTTAGTGCTATTATATTCAAGAGTGGAAATGGATAGAAAACAATGAATGAACACCCCTGGATATCAAGGATGGAATTGAACATCAGTATGGATCAAAAGAATCAATCCAATAAAAAAAACCTAAATAGGATGTTATGAGGAAACTCCTTGTGAATACATAAAAAGAAAATACATGATAGAATATCCAAAAAAACCCACCTCCCTTCTATATGAGGATGCATTAAACAAATAAAACCATGGAAGATTCACTATAATAGGAGATATAGGAATTCTTTAAGAATGTGGATATTAGTATTCCCCTATTGAATTCCATTTTAAAAAATCCAAGGTAAGATAAACTCATTAAATAATTTTTAATTTGTAGAAGATTATTTTTTGGAAATGAAGAGGTATGGTTAGTAAGAATTTATAGGCTCTTTTAACGCCTCAAATTCACCCTAAATGAAAATATCTTCATAATTTTTCATCCCCCTACACCATTGGTATGCTTAAATTTTCTAATATAATGTTTGATTTAAAAAATTAAATTTATTTTATGCCTAATTAAATTTATTAATATCTGAATACGGGAGAATTATAACCCTCCAATGTGGTTTTTCCACTATCCAACTGAACCATATCCAACCTGGTAGGTGATCTTGAAGATGTATTTGTATGTGTAGATGGATACCCATTCCCTATTGACTTATACACTCTTAGTATAGAATAAGGAAAAGGTAAAGATCACTCTACCAACATTTTGGGTAAAAAATTCTTAAATACTATTAAAACAATCATAAATATAAATAAAGGAACCTTATTTATGACTATTAGGGATGAAACATTGGATTTCAAAATACTCTATTCAGCTAAACACCCATATGAAGAACATTTTATTTTTAAATTAATTTTTAATTACCATGTTCTTATAGGGTGTAAATTTAAATACTAGAAGATATAATTTTATTATAAGATTATTTGGAAAAACCCAAACTTATTGATAAATAAAATTTTGGCAAACCCAGTAAATATGGAGATAGTTTGGTGAGTTGGGAAATTTGAATAAATTTATGGGTGGTATTTTCAAGTGTTACTCATTTATTCAAAAAATATTTCTACCTTACACGTGCATGCTTCCAACTTGAAGAACACTATTTTTGAAACATACATATAAAACCCAACCTAATATAGAAATGAAACTAATACAATCAAAAATAAAATATTATTTTTTAAAATAATATGAGAAACTACCATTCATAATATCAAAAAACATAAATCTTAATAAGTAAAACTATGGAAAATTATGAAAAATAACACTATTTTCATCGGTCGGATATTTGGGAATGGCCTACTGATTATCCCAACCACATTTATACATAGTAATTTTTTGGAATATAAATCAAAACTACTGAGACAGCCCCAAATGAGGCATAACCTAATCCTTTTAAATGTAATGAAATAAGTTCCATAAATTCTTTTAGGATATTGAATAATCTACCCCTCCTTAGACTCCTAGTGTGTGTCTCCTATCCAAAATCACCCAAATAAAACTAGTAACACAATTTTTTAAAATAAAAAAAAAAGAGATAGTGCCCACAAGAATTCACAAAATATGGAGTGATTAGATATATATTAAGATTTTGAACCATTTAAAAATATTATACCACTCCCATATACCCTTGTTGACCAATTTTTGAAAGGTTGTCTAGGATATGAATTTTTTTCTCCCATATATATTTTCTAGATACTTTCTGGTCCTAATATCTGCCATTGACTAATAAAGGAAAACATCCAAATTTCCCATCAGTATGTTTTCATATTAAATGATTCTTTTATATCATTATATTTCCCCATGTACATTTTTGTGGTTCATGGTTTGTATTATATTAGACCTAATTGAAAACTACTTGGATGTATTCATGAATGAATTCAATGTACATGAGACCTATTTTCAATGATAGGTGTAGGGATGGGATATTCATTAAAAAATATGTATAGAGAAAAGCATGATTTTAATTTATAGCAGTTCCATTTTGTGGTTGAAAATTAAATTTATTTGGGCAGTTTAATTTATATATCTGGGGATTATGTTGGAAAATAAAATTTTGATTTTATTTCCAATCATACTTACCCTATCTCTTTAAGGCACAATAGCTCATTTCAAGGCCACATTGGATTTTATAGTGTTTACTAGAGGCTTAATAAACATTTTTCTCCAACTAACAAACACATTACAGAAACAAATTTTGTTTTAATGATTCATACAAGAACATTTTTTATTTTTTGATAGAGTGATATACCACTACCACTATTAAATTTACACCAAAATGAAGTCACACCTTTGAGATTCTATGTGATACTTCCAAACGTTCTGTAGGGGCAGTATGTTCAGGAAATATTGATAGAAATCCACAAGTGATATCTAATACGTAATAGAAAGTAGACAATGCCCAAATTAGTTATAAAACAAAAGATAAGTGTTTTGGTATTTTTTTATTTTTACTAAAATTTAATTCTTATCCATTATGGAGTAAAGTAAATATTTATTCTGATTATCCAACATTGTGATATTTGATCATGAATATTGATAAAAATTCCAAACTGATGAGGTGTGCTTTTCCCCTCCAAAAGATTGACATAATGATTTAGGACAAGTAGGGTGGAGAAAATATAGTCGTAGAATACATGATTAGGCTACCTCACACTATCGAGGTAGAACATATCCGGAATACTAATCTAGATGACTCATTTACTAGAGATAAACTACAAAACAACACCTTAGTGCCCTTATATTATGAAATAATAAATTTTATATTCATATCAGAGGTACACTTCCTCTTTTTAAAACATAAAAATATAAAAATTAAATATAATTCAAAATATTTGATCAAGGATGACCCATATTTATAGATAATTATCAATGAAAAAGTCATTAATAGATGAATACCTAAAAATGAAATGAACTATATGCTTTAATTTTGTTATACAAATTCATTAGAGGCCATTTTATACTTCAAATAACCACTATAAAAAATTGAATGAAATATTTTTTTTTCAATTTTTTTTAAAAATTCCCTTGTGTTTTAATTAAATGTGTCCAAACAACTAGTTTACTAGGGGAATTTCCAAAAGGCATGAGATTCCCAAAATATATTATTTTTTCAAGATATGTGATTTATGGGAAATTTAATTCATAGTACCATTAACTACTTCATTTGTTTTTTACTATATTCTATTATAATTATAATATGTTTCTAAGTAGGTTGATGTAAAATACAACTGAACTAATGACACGGTAACTATGATTGAGTTACTAATTTAATTATTTGGCGGTTTATAATAACTCGATATATAAATAGTCACCAAGGAATCCACTTTTACAATAAGAACATAAAGGTCCTCATGATGAAATATAGAGTGCACTATAAAACATCCACTTCCTAGAACCCAATGAAAAATGGACTATATGAGATTTCCAACAGAGAATCTAAATGAAATTTGAATAAAATAGTGAAACCCAATATCATTGACTCAACTATGAAATTAGAAGATGAATTATGGTCATATATAACATTCTACCCCCAGGAGTGTAAACAATATGATTGTTTATGGTAAAACCATTCATGTTCCAATGGTGCTACATCACAATGCCTATTGGGCGATCAAAAAATTGAGTATGGATTTTAGAAAAGATGAAGAACAAAATAAGATATAGATGATAGAAATTTATGAGATAAGAAAGGGGAATAAGAAAATTACTACTATATCTAGAGAGAAATAAATTTTTCCATTACAGATTGATCTATAAAGGATAATTCCATGTTGGAGATAAAGTGTTTTTATTTTTTTCAAGGAAAAATCTCATAACAGGTAAGCTTTGCTCCAACTATACATGTACATATAAGGCTTATGATATATTTTATATAGGTGTAGTTGAAATTTAACTTGGAGGTTCAAAAAAACCATTTTAAGATATTGGTCAACAACTAAGGAAGAACAAAGAGGATTTTCAAAAAGAACTTACGCAGGTATCAATATTCCTTCATTCTACTAATAAAATGAGAAATATTATGTTGCCTCTTTCATTCATATTGGTCCAATTTATTATTTAAATTTGAACTATTTTCCTCAAAAAAAATCATAATCGAATTCAACTAGAAGTGTCTTTTAACCATGTTTGGTGGAGAGGGACATGTTTGTTTTTGGATGTAAATATAATTTTTTCTTTTTATTAAAAAAATTAGAAAAAAAAATCCAATTTAAAGTTTTATAGGGTTATATTTTAAATTTTATATATTCTAAATAGTAAATAAATAAATATTTAAAAATATTTTAAAACCCCTATATATATATATTTATATTTCGGAATTCTATAAAATTATTTATTACAATTTCTGTTTTAATTTGTTGAAATTTTCTTAAATTTTAATTCATTATAGTGTAGTTTTAAAATACTATGCATTATTTGAAGTAATTTATTGGTTTAGAAACTATAATACTAAATGAATTGTTTCATGAGTTAGTAATGGTATTGAAGGAAGATTGGTCTTTGAACTAGGATGGTGATTTTTAGTGAAATTATTTTTCTAGATCCAATTTTATAACATGAGGACACTGGGAATTTATAACATGATATAAAGTAATTTGATGTCTATGAGAAATAGCATTATTGGGATCCAACATGAATGAAATTTATATAATTCAGTTGATATTGGATTAAAATATGAAATTAGAAACCCATGATGTGTCTCTGAGACCATAGAACAATGTTTGTGAGTATCCCTCAATAATTTTCATTATGTTCTTTTTCAAAGTTCTCCACACATACATAGAAGAGATAAATTACAAAAAAAATTAATAGAAATTAATAAGGGACTAAGTTAAAAAATAAATTTATTTAGGTGTGGTCCATATTTTACCCATGAAGGGGACAATTGACATATAAACTATTTATTTGAATTATATTAAAAATGAGGAAAATCAAATATTGGTTTCAGGGAACGTAGCAAAGAGGATCAAAAGTATCTTATTATTAGAAAAAATTGGATTTTAATTCAATAGTATTTGATAAATGAATAGAATTGAAACATTAATTGAATTGTAATTAGGTAGTTGTTAGACTCACATATTAGTAATGATAATTTTCATAGTGGATAAGTCTCTAAATAATTTTCCTTGAAGGTAGATTTAGATATTGTCAAGATTAAGGTTCGTATTATTTTTGAATAAGTTTATATACATTGATAATAATCCTTACGAGTGAAATTGTTCATGTGTGGTGGAGTGATGTGGAAAAAAATATATAATATTTTTCTACTTCTATTTCATTATACACTCAATTAAAATAATTTCTAATTGAGACATTGACTTTTTTATTTTTATAATTCGGAGATTAATTATCATGTGGCTAAATTAATGGGTTTTATTGATTTAATTCATCATCGTAATTATATTTCATAATTCATGTGACAACCGTCAACTAAATTACACATTAATTCGAAATTTATTACAGAAGAATACAAATAATTTCAGATAATATATTTATGGGTATAGTGTATTTGGGTGATCTATTAAATTTCATAGTAATCATTAAATTGTGTGTGGATACATAAAAATAATTTAAAACATCCTTCACATGCTCATAATATTCCATCGTACATCAAACTGCATTTGATAACCTCAAGACAAACAAAAGTAAGGGGTGAGATATAATTCCTTGTAATGGATTAAAAAAGACTAATATGAAGAAGGTATTAAATTATTGATAAAAATAATTTCAATTGGACATAAATTGGGTGATAATCCTAAACATGAACAATGTGTCTTGGTATATCGTGTTAACATAAAGACCACACAGGAATGTGAACACACCATTAAAAATGAGAAAATATGAATTAGTTAAGGTTAAATAACATGAAAATATAACACAATGTTCTTAATATAACCTTAAATTAACCATACATGGATTATCTTGAGAATAAAATATTACACAATTCATTGGTGTGCTATCTGGGCAAACCCATCATAATCATATCATATACAGGTATACGTGTGACAGATAGATCAGATATACGAGAATACATTTCCTCAAATTTAATCCAAAAATAATTATGTGTAAATTAAATAAATATATTTAAATAATAAAATAAGTATAACTGAATATTATTGATAAAATGGATAAGAAATGTGAATGTACATTCACTAGACAATTGATTGGCATAAAAATCACTATTAAATTTCGGCATCATAATAGGGCCCATAAATGTTCATGGGAGGTATTAATGAGAGTGAAAGGGACCTATAATAATTTATAAATATTAATGTACTCAAGAAAATAAGTAAGGAAATATATCAACACCATGAATTGGAGATTAAATGTATAAGAAAACTAAGATTCCTTGAAAAATAGGAGAATGAGTGAATCCCTTAACATGATAGGTTGATTTCAAAAATATTGGGACGGACATCTTGAGAGTTGGGGGAACCTTGGAAAGAATATGTATAGGGGAGGTAATATTATAGATTTTATTCACGATTTTTTAGTGAAGAGTAATGGGATCAAGTGAGGTTATTTATATGAAAATTGTGGTGAGTTGTTTATTATTTCCCAAACATAGGTTTTGGAAAATATAAAATAAAATAATCAAAAAAAACTTACCCTGTTTTATTAGCCTGGTTTCTACAAAATAGGATTGTTTTTAAATATTTTACAAGGAAATTAAATGAACCCAAAAAAATATTACACCTTGGGATGTGGAAGTGAGTTATGTTCATAAAGAAATTACTTTAAATAATGAAAATATAATACAGGTTTTGGGGGATTTATAAACTCATAATAAATTTAATCAAGTAACCTCCAAATAACTATATTTTGGTGTGGAAACATATATTTTGTCAATAAAACCCTTAATAAAATTTATTACATCACTTTTGGGTCATTATGATGTTATAATACACACCAAATATTCTGGTCGTATATAATTTGTTCTCGAAAATTTGACTTCCTCTGAAAATAATGAATTTTTTTTTTGTTGGATAATTTTTACATGATTATTACAAAAATAAAATTTATTTTAACTAAATAATTTTATAAATATGTTAAATTTCACTTTTAAAACTAGAATTGACATTTATTGAGAAATGATGGGTTTCTTGTCAATAACATTATTGAACCCCAATAAAATGTTCAATTGATTTAATAAAAATTATATTATCATTTAAATTCAATAAAAAAATTTAATTAAAATATCATTTATTTCTAAAATCCATAAATTCCTAAAAATAAATGTCTTAATTGAAATTTCATTTTACCCAAAAATAAATTTTTTGATTTATTGTATCAGATTCAAAATAAATTATAAATTAAAATAATAATAATTAAATATAACTGTTTTAGTATATCTAATAAAATATAAATATTCATATTATTATTGTCTTGGAACGTAGCCTATTATTACAACAGAAAACACTCTGAGGGTAAGGTGAGTAATGGTTAGACTTTCATGTGGTGGTTCAGTGTACGTGGTTCATTCTATGACATCGATAATCATGAAATTCTCAAATAAATGTTCTAACTATAGTGTTATATGTTGTTTTTCATCTAGGTACTAGTCAAGGATAGTGTTAAATGACTATAAATCCCTTATAAGCTTCGAAAAATTGGCTTCATAGTGTATGATCCTACTGGATTAGGCAATTTTTTCTATTTTTTTGTTAATTTAGTTTAAAACCCCTATTTTTATATCAATCATATGATCACTACACAATTATTTTATTTTCAACTATAATGATTATTTACATTCATTTAAACATGGTTGGATATAATGAAATCAATTAGGGTAATGTTTTTTCCCTAACCATAATACATAATTTGACACTGAATTAAATCACAATTAGAATTATATTTATAAAAGTTATGGTCATTATTATCTTACCCGCATGATAAATATCTCCCTATAGGATTTTATTTCAATGACCAAAATAGATGTGGTAAATTATGTTTTATCACCTCCTCCAGTTCCCATGTAACTTCTACAAACTTTTGGTCTATCCAAAACATGTTTACTAGGTGTAATGTTTTATTTTGTTGAACATTTTTTCTATGATATAATATCTTCAACGGTGTCTCCTCAAAAAAATAATCATTCTATAATGGTACCACCAATATATTTAGTACATTTTAGTTGTGTAGTATATTGTTCATCAATATTAATAAAATGAAAAAATCATGTAAGAGATACAGTTTATGTGGGAGTGGTAGTTGAAAAGACATTGCTTCAATGCAACTAAGGATCTGAATGGGATTAATTTTTCTTGGAAAAATATTTTCCTAATTACTAAATATCATGAATTTTATTATTGGAGATATGTATAGGAATAAATTATCACCTACCACAAACACTAGGCCCTATAAATGATTTTCATCATAGCTCTTAGGTTGAGTATGAGAAGTCTTATTGTACTACTAAATGGTTTTGACCTTTTCCCCCATTTCTTCATCCATTTTAGGAACCATTAGTATAATTTCCCGAAGTTCAACATAGCATTCAGGTGTTCTTAATCTCTTCCAAAAATGAGAATCATGGATACCCATTGGATGCTTTCATTGAAAATATTACTTCATGATAGCTCAACCATAAGAAGATGTTGTTCTCACCCTACATTGAAGTCGATTGAGTATTACCTCAGCATTTCCTTTATTATTTTGGATATTCCACTTATATTGGATAACATTTTCAAGGTTTTTCCACTGAAATGTGTGTTATGATTAATAATTACTACTTCAAGATGGTTTCTAATGGATTTATTTATAGAACTGGAAACATCCAATAGTTATGTATCAAAAGGGGACTTGTTTCCAAAGTCATGTTTTCATTATTTTTGTTGACCTATGATAATTAATAACCCACATTGGATGAGGGGATGGGAGTTCAGGCTCATAAAACCCTTTTGGGGGGAATTATGGCCTATTTTTGGACTCTCATATAGATTTAACATATGTTCATGTGTCCTTATTAATTTACCAAATGTAATGCAGGTTTCCCTTTGAGATTTGCAATCATTTATTTAGCATGTATGAAATTTAAAATCATATATATGTATATGATGTTCTTAATTAATCGAGATATCTATTAGTATTATAGGTTCTCCATTAATGGTAAACTCTCATATACTACATATAGATTCATTAGTCATTTGTTAAGATGATGTTGTTTTTAAGTCACTCTGTGGGGCACTCTGGAATTTAAGGACATCAAGGTAGACAATAGTTGTTTTGATGTTGGGATCATACCCATAAATGGGATAACTATGTATCCTAATTACAGAAATTAGAACCATCATTGTTCGGTGACACTTAATGGGGCGCATCGTACCTTTTTTGGTCTTGTGATAAGGCCCTAACCATAATATTTATTTTCATGTTGAAAGGACATCTTATATGGAAGATGTATATTCAAAGAAAGGTTTGGGAATTAATCCTATGTAGCCCACGGAACATGGAACATATATTGGTTTTCATGTTGGATTAAACCCTATTGGTAATGTCGCCCAGAAAGAAGAATGCTTATTCAGAGTGTTTGGTTTTATCCACAGGGAGTCTTCCTAGGTATCCCACATGGATATGAATCAAAGCCCATGTTGTTCACTAACAATCATTTGGGAATATGTCCATTTGTGATAAGTAGGTTGTGTCTTATTCATAAATATGATTCCCTTTTAATATGTTCCATGAGAGATGTCTTAACACATAGTGATTTAGTAAGGCTAACTTCATGGTTTAGTTACAAGGATGATTTTTGGATTAAGGGAGTTGGGGTTGGACTCTTAAGGAGGATGTCCCGTGAGCTCGAGCCCTATGTGAAGGCTTCCTATGTATCCCAATTATGGTGGGAATTAGAGTTCCTGTAGTTTAGGAATTGATTTGGATTGTGTGGATGTTGTTCTCATAACAAAATCTCTTATCCCACATGAGTCTTGATCGGTGTCAGATATGATTTATTGTGAAATATACAAAATACAACAGACTTTCTACTCCACTGATGGAAGTGGTTGGGCCTACGAAGAGAGACGACGAGGTGATGGTGGGTGACGGATTAGATAAATAAACCCTTCAATGCGAAATTAATGTTATGGTCATTGCATCCAGCCTAATAGGATAGGGAGTTACTCTAGAAGGGATTCCCTAAAATTGATCTCGGTATAGGATGGAGACAATTTATTTGTCAAAAATAAATGATGGAGGTAATAGTATATTCCCTACCATGAAACTGATGTTTCAGGTGTTATAGTTTATAAGGGGGACATGGATGAACCCTAATCCTCCATTCTGGGAACTTCCCAATAGTTTCCCTTAGGAAAGGATCCATGTGACTATTGATATACATCCCTATAAACACCCCAAGGATCCTGAATCCCTTATAAGAAAACTGTAGGAAACCTCTGATTGTAGAAATACAAACCCAAATGGGAGACACGCTGACATGTCTTTCCAAAAGGTTCGGTAATTAAGGTGTCTTCATTACAGGATTCAACATGGTCCCTTTTAGATAAGAGAGCCATGTAAAGGTATTCACCTCCTCCATAGGTGGATTAGAATATCCCTTTAAATATGGTTCTCATAAGCAGTCAACACAAGTAATATTCATTGGTAACCTGCATAGGTGTACCATTCAGGTCCTAGGAGGAACATAAAAATGATTATCGTGGGAAGAAAAATCATAAGAGAGCCTAATATTACTTAGTCAATTTACTAGGGAAAGGAACCCTTTCGTGAGGCTTTAACATAATCACCCCATTTGTCCCTTGATGTTCGTGGAAGCAACCCACATAGGTCTTTTCATAATGAATGGACCTTTTTCTGATGACTTATCCTAATGGGAGGGCAGTCTTTAATCAAGTGTATTATACATTAATCTCTGAAAGGACATTGATCATTTATATACCATATAATTATCTCTTCTCTATTGTTTTATAGATATTCCTATGAAAATTTAGGGGACTTGGGAAAAGGAGCTACACAATAGGAGATTCAATTGATCATAAAACTTTTATTAGATTGAAAATGGGGAAACCAAGGCTCGTATTTATAGGAAAGAGGAGGATGGATGAAAGGAATTAGTTTTTGTAGGTGTTTGGTGTATCCCTTAGGAAACGGTCCCCCACACAGGGGTGAATAACTTTTATAGTCACATAGTTCCCAGTCAGAGGTCCTCATCATTGGTCCTTGACATAGGGGGCTACGCATTGGGCTACATGCGTAGGACATGTGTTGTCATCTTGATGCGTATATGGGATGTGTGGCTCCCTTAAACTATATTTCATTACTTCTATTTACCCTATTTGATAATTTGATATCTCGTTTTCCTATTCATAATTGTTTTTACTTTTTAAGGAGTGTCAAAGAAGTGCCCCTTAGGATTGGATCTGATTTGGAAAGAGGGTCTACTCTTGAGGAAAGATTATGCGGAAATGATTATACAGAGTTATGTTATAGACCATGGAGATCATCCATGTATCTATGTCACATAAATAAGTGGTGTAGGTTGGTGGTGCCTATAAATACCCCCCATTCCTTTTTAATTTTCTTCACCTGCAATCTCAGTTTTCTTCTCTCAGTGCGTAGCTCATTTGATCATCTCTCCCACAACGTTCTCTCACATAGGTCCCTTGAAAATTACTTAAGGTATAATATTCATTTTGATAGAGATATACGAAGTTACTTAATCGAAGTAGATACATAGAAGGTCTTTATTAAAGGACCTAGTTTGGGTACCTTGTCGAAGGACCATTGCCGGGTACCTTGTCGAAGGACCTATGTGGGTGACCTCATCAAAGGAGCTATGCGGAACATTTCCATTGAAAATTTTATTTGAATTCCAGTATGTTAAAATTTTGAAATCATTAATTCAATCTTCCTATTTAATGAGGAAAATATGGTAATTAACTTTAATGGAAATGGCTCACATGATGACTGTGACTAAGGAAGCTGGTTTTCTTCAAACCAGAATGATGAAAATCATTGGACCGGACTATGACAATGTTGTTGAGACTACCCTTCCTAGGTTCTTGAAAGGCATGATTCTATAAAACTCTAAATATCCATCATTCCACTATATGCCTTTGTATGGGCCTTGGTTTTTCAAAGATTCACACATTTCATCTTATAAGAGATATTTTCCAAAGACATGGTTTTTCAAACACTTTATCTCTTATTGGATGAATATTACTGCGAAGGGTATTACTATTCATGGGGGAACATATTCTATTGGATTCATCGTATATAATAGTACTTGTACTCATGATATGATGGATCATGTTGTAGATATAAGGATGCATTTCTATTATTCATTCTCTCATGCTTCAAAAATAAATTAATCTAATGGCTTGAAGGATGAATGGGACCTTTGTTCTGGGGTATGAGTCTTGCCTGAATGGATGTGGGCATTTCAGTTACACCAGACTTTTGTACTATTTATGAAAGAGCTGATGGATGTTCATATTTATGAATCTGACTTGATTAGACAATCATAAGTTTAAAAAATTGAGATCATTCTAGAAGTACTGAGATGATGGAGTCCGTAAAAAAACTCATTCCATCTGATGCATGATGAGTTTGGCATCAGTTTATGTGACTTATACCAAATATATGGAGTTTCTATTATTAGGGAGATGAATGAAGAATTCATTCCACCAATAACAAAATGGTCAATTTTAAGCGGATGTTTCCATTGTCCCATGAACTAATCAAATTAGTAATGAAGCTTCCAAAAGAAATGAAATATCATTGCACTAGGCAGATATTCAGGCCAGTGTGTGGAAGGATTCTTTTTTCGAACCAATGAAAGAGAAGGTTCCTACCAGAGGACGTAATACCATTTTCCCAAATTTGGATAATCATGGTGTTGTAGGAATTTACTATCCCAAATTAGATAAAGGT
Organism: Viscum album; assembly: GCA_963277665.1. Lineage (NCBI taxonomy): Eukaryota > Viridiplantae > Streptophyta > Magnoliopsida > Santalales > Viscaceae > Viscum > Viscum album. The sequence continues at coordinate 692,714,803 of OY728120.1, read as the reverse complement.
GACTACATGAATTGGGGTTACATGGTTATGCCTGAGTTGATGCAAAAGCACACTTAGCTGGATTCCTTTCCATTTGGCTAAGGATTTATTTGTTTTTCTGTGAGTTCGGTGGTAATGTAAGACTGGAGACTTTTTTTTGTTGTTGTCTAGTTGGTATATGGGAAATATATTGTGTTTTATACCACAATATTAACAAGAATCCCCCATTCCTTGTTTCATTTATACAATGGGAATGATCCATATAGACTAGTAGGACCATTTAAAATATTTTGGTTCTAGATTGCAACACATTTTTGATCAAATTTAGTATTAAATTTGGATCAAGATCTCAATGTTGATTTAAATCATCTTTATAGATTGTTTTCTAGATTCATCCATTAAATCTGAATCCAGTTAAAGTGTTGATGACACTAAATGAATTGAGAGAATTCAACTTCTTTCTTTTTGGTTACCCACCAACAAGAACATTTTTTTATGATGGTAAAGAAGAAAATAATGAGATGAGGTATTACTTGATGGTAAAGAAGAAAATAATGAGCTGAGGTATTACTTGATGGAATTTTATTTTATATTTTTATGAAACAAAAAAGTATATTAAATAATTATACAAAAAATGTAGTAGCAATTATTTTATTATGAGATATACTAAATAAAAGGTTTTAAAAATATTAAAATAAAAATTATATGAACTATTTAATGAGCTACACTAATTTTATATATAAATATGACATGTTATGAATCTATTAAATCTTTTATTTCAAACATATTATCTCTGAGGATTTTATTTAAATTAAAATAAAAAAAATAGTGTCAAAATTGACACTATTGTTATTTTATAAAAATTACTTATAATAAAATTGTTTAAAAATCAAAAAAATATTTAAAACTTATAAATTAAAATTTATTCAGTCTACATTATAATAAATCCAAAAATTATGGACAATTCACAACATATAATTAATTATTTATAATGATTTAATATTTATAATATTATTACCACAAATAAAATTAAATAGATTATAAAATGATAAATCAAGTTGATAATGTTTAAAATAAATTCCAAACTTGTCTAATTTTTTTGGTTGATGAGATTAAAACCATATCTCATCTAATAATCAGATTTGAATAATTTTGGAGGTTTTTATGTGGGGTTGGAATTTGTTATAAATTAATATTTCTTACAATTCCAAAGGTGCCCCTCTCCTCCCTTATAAAAGGGCACCTCCTCCCTCTCCTCCTTACACCATTTTGAGACTTCAATATCAGCCAAAACCTTCCCATTTCCCTTCTAAACCTCCTTAGAAACATACTAGAGGTTCTGGTCTTCTTCGAAGACCAATTTTAGTTCCCTAAGAGGAGGTTTCAAAGAGGCATATCAAAGAAGAGAAAATTTCGGTTACCGATTCTTTCAAATTTATTTCTTATTCTACTTATTCTTCTTTAGTTGTTTCATTATATATTAATAACATCAGTATCACTAATATACTTATATGTTATTATAAATATGAAACAAACCTATTTAACCTTCTATCCATCCTATGGAAAATGAAATCATCGTGCGTGCGTACGTACAGAATATCATCTCCACGCCGTGGTGTAATATGTTTTTCCACCACCACCTTACATGGATGGTTATGATGGTGTAAAGAATAAATATATGGTTATAATAACATCATAATGATTATAATATATTATATCATACAAAAAAATTCCATTCAATAAATATGGGAACGATATCATCGCTCGTGCGTACGTACGGATTACCGTCTCCACGACGCGATGAGATTCATTTTCCAGGATAACAATTCAATAATTATTATAAAGTATATACAATAAGTAATCATGAAATATATGACATAATAATGCTACTATATTTATTTATATATATATGTATGTCATCTACTTAATTCCATTCAATTCAATAAGGAAACGAAAACCGCATTCATGCGTACGTACGACCTACCGTCTCCATGAACGGTGTATTTTTTCCATTTATCAATCTATTATATATATGTATATTCTGAATATATATTATATATAAATCATGTTTTATCTTCTAGAATTAAGTAATCATGATCTAAGTAATCATATTAATAATTACATGTCAAAACACGGATGATAAATGAAATAATTTTACCCAAAAGGCTGCTTTAACATGGAATTTACAAAAGAACGGGTAATATAAAGTCATAAGTGAACCATATATGATATCATAAAAATGAATATGACTCTGTAATAAATCAGTGAAATTATTTAAATCATTATACAAGAGGTTCGGATACAGACGAAGCATATCAGACATAAGGTAAGGGATAAGGTTACAATCTCAATTGTATTTTATCCGAAATTGCTTATACATAAGTATTTACGGATGTTATATTTATCATCAATGTCCAAGCGTTTTCATGTATGTTTAATGCCCTTTTTCCCATTTTTGACTTTTACTACTTGGTATGTAAGGGATCTTTTTTTTACCATACGATGTACTTTTTGACTTTTCCGGCGAAAGTATGGGAAGAAATTTTTTTTTAACTTATACAACACGTACAGATTTTTACGGTTTCATAACGCCTTATTTTCAGAAGAATACACTACTAGATTTCTTGTCTATTTTCAAAAAAATCATTTTATTTTAAAATTTAATGGCATTTTGTGAAAATAAAATGATTTTCAGGAATAAATCATATTTTCACCAAGAATTCATTTCAAGTGCTTTATCAAGGCCATTTTCCATCAAATATGACATGATATAATATGTGTATGTTTCAAGTATAATGTATCTATGATTTATATGGTTTCACTTTTCTTATGATGAAATGATATACATTTTTTTATGTATTTTGTTATGATGGAATGATGTTTATGAAACCCAATTTATTCTTTGGGTTATTATGAAGGGTTTATTATTGTTTTGTGGAACACATAACAATGATTTCAATATGAGATGGGTTGGACCTATATCTCCTTCCAATTCATTGGGTAAATATTTAAATCTCATGAGATAGATATGGTTGAAGTGGAAGGTAAATTCGGTTCAGTAATACAGGGCTGGAACAACAAGTAAACTCAGTTCTGTAAGGGACTTTGTCCACTAAGATGGTATTTGCAGAAATGCCTTGGCTACTATTGAAATCATAACATCTGCTTAATGGTTTTTACAATTACTTGTTTTATTCCCATGAAATATTATCATGATTAATGTTCCATTATTATTTATTCCTTATGTAATACCATGTTTTATGTCATTGCTCAAGAATTTGATGTTTAAATATTATGTTCATTTTTTGAAGTTCAAATGTATATGGTTTGATTTATTTTTTTTCATACTTACCCTTACTGAGCATTTGAGCTCACCCTTTATATTTTTTCTTTTCCCCATGATATAAATAAAGATTTTAGGTAAGAAAACAAAAAGGGGAATATCTTTATGGGAGATGTTGAAGATCTTTCACCATGATTAGAAGATTATGTTTCGAGTTTCCAAAGACACTAAACTATTACGATCCCTTTGTGTCTGTTTTTGTTATGTATTAAGTATTCTGGAAAAGTAATGTAATGTCCATGTAAATCATGAGTTGGGTCTCTATAGTTGGTATCAGAGGAAAGGTTTAGTTAAACATTGGAAACTTGGATGAAAAAACTTTAGTGAAATCCCTAGAGATATTTCTAAGGTATGTCTTGGGAGGTCCCTAAGGTTAAGTGTACGTATAGGTTACAGTCCTAGAATTATGTTGACGATCATGAATAACCTATGGTGAACCTAAGGTGTCGTGGATTAAATAATTTTTGATAATTTTGACATCCCATAAGTGACTTTTTATGATTATGTGGTTCCTCGTTATTTTAACTGTTTCTTACACTATGGTTTCTTGTCTTAGTAAATGGAGGGAACAAGAAGGAATTTTGTTGACATTGATTCCAATGGTGAGGAGAATAGGGAAAGAAGGATTGATATTTCTAAAGAAGGGATGAAGAAACATGAGGAATACCTCAAATGGAGAGGAAGATGTTATCTATGTAGAGAAAATGGTCATAGAGTGACAGACTGTTATGGAGTCCAATGTCTTATCTGCGCAGACCATGGGCATTACCCAAATCAATGCCCTGACCTAAGAAGTTACTTCTAAATCGAGGAAGGACCTATTCCATTCCAATCATTGAAGACGATGGATGGAAGGGATTATGTATTTGAATTCAATAATAATGTTTTTGAGGTACACTTATAGTATATTGAAATATCTGTGTATTGGTCCATTGTGGTTTTCTATAAAAATATAGTACTGGTAACAATGAAAATTGATTCACATATTTTCGAAAGCAGATGATATGCGCATAATGAAGGGATAAGGAGAAAATAAATTGTTCGATAGTATTCATGACCTCATTATTTATATATGGACTATGTGATATCATGGTTTCAGTATATAGAATTTTTGGGATTTTGGTATGTGGAAAGTGTTAACTTTTAACTACATTCATGTTTTCACTAAGGTTCAATGGGTATTCATTTTTTAAGAGAATACATGATTAAGGCATTCGAATGTTTGGAATGTGTCCAACAAGACATATCGTATGATATATGGGGATAAATGATGTTATTCAATGCTTGTTATATGACCTCTCCGGTAATATTTTTCACTGTAATATGAGATTGGACAACAGTATTTTGGATAAGCCTAAAGATTGGAATTGATTATGTTGGAAATAAGTTAGTATTGTTTAAGGCTAGATATTTTTTCGATATTATTGATGGAATGTTATAATAATGTAGTTTTAGAAAAAGGAAAACCTGCAGGATGGGCGAAAACCTGTCGCGTTGGACAAGGATGTGGGAATCAACCCCACAACCGAAGTGCGACAAGCCATTATCACCTACCACTGGCCTACATGATGTCCCTGGTTAGTATTAATTAGTTTTAATTTATTAATTGGTATGAGATATAAATAATAAGTCCATTTTAGGAACCATATACGATTAATCGACTTATGTATATTTAATAACTTTTTCTAACCTTTTGTTTGAGATAGTTGGAATGACCCATCATTCTATCACATGATATGATAACACTGCATGAATAAAAAATTCAACTTCATTTCTTTATGAGATGAAGTGGCAATTGTTCAAGGCACGAAGAACAGTGATATTTAACCAAAATCATGTAAGTATTTCCTTTAATTCATCAACTTTAGGGAAATGATCTTCAAAACAAAAAATTTTGTCCTAGTTCCCTAATATCTGATGAATCAGATGGTACCTTAGACAATCACAAATTTATGGCTTTGTGATTGTTGGATTTTTCATAGCCATGTCCTCTATCACTCTTTATCAGAAGTTCATGGTAATATTTATCTTCCATATCCATATTTTCACTTATGTTTTCCTATGTGGAAACCCAGTGCTGAGATACTTTGGGTGACTATTATGATTCTAACTTCCATTTTTAAAATGAAGTTTTAGTATTCCTTTTTACGATGTGGGTTTCTATGAAATAAACTTTCATGTAGTATACCATTTATAACCCCAAAACATTTCGAGGGAGAAATTTATTTCAAGGGGGTAGAATGTAACACCCAGAGATTATATGAAAAATATTCTTTTTTATTTTCATTGATTACTTGTTTTGTACGCTACACCAAAATGAGCTTTTACTACACACATCCCTTAATTCTCTTGCATTACACGCGATCGTGGCCTTCCACGATAGCGTTTGTTGTACGCAATACCGAGTTTCACTAAAAAATGATATATTATTATTATATTATTATAAACTAGCCATTATGAATAGTATTAATTAAATTTTGAATTTTATAACATTATTATTCACCATACACATTTTTAGGACATGGTATAAGAACAAAATACATTTTTCTGGTAAAATAAGTATTTTTCGAAAAAATGTTGTTTTGCCGCCTTTTGATGGCACACCCAATTTAAATCTACTTTTTGACATGTTTATAAGTTAAATTTGACAAAATCAAATTCTTCATTCGAATAAGGATATTAAAATTTACTTTGGATAAAATTTTCATGTTATTTTGATAATTTTTATAATTTAATGAATAGAAAAAACACGCTATATTTTTATTAAAAACTACTTTTTTCATCTTAATAATTTATATGGTTAAATTATAATATTTAATTGTTTTAAAGTATAAATAGAATATATTTTTACAATTTAATATAATTTATGTCATTAGCATTTATTTTACATTGAATTCATAGGTAAATTCATCTCATCCTTTTGAAATGTTTTTACTTTTTAAACTCTTTTTCTTAATAGCGGGATTAATATTAAATTAATTACTACAGCTTCTGTGTTTTGAATTTTTAAAAATGGATTCCATATTTTGAATCAGTATGTCCAAATTATGTTAATAGGCTTCTTTTTTTTTGGGCACTATGAATAGTAAGTACATAATTTTTATTTTCTACAGTTAAAGAATAATCGGGTAATTAAGGGTAATTATAAGATTATAAAATTACCCTAACACTAGCCAAAATTATATTGGATGACTAAAAGTCGACACATATCACCTAAGGTTCTTATTTTATTAATTTTATGGAATTTTGACTATAAAAATAATTTAATTATTATTAAAAAAAAGAAAGTGACAACAGGTCACTCTCTTAAATCTTATAAGTATAATAATTTTAATTTAGTGATGAGATTCTTGAAACATCAAACAATAATAGTTTCCATAAAATAATTATCTACATAATGATAATTTATTTAGTGTTTTTAGGGATTAAATATTTGTCATTAATGGTGACACAATAGTGATTTAGTAATTGTTTATTTATTTAAAAGTCAATAATATAGTTTGTATTAAAATACCAATACCTATCAAAAGGACCTTAAACATGACAAAAAAATATTTTTCTAGTATATATATACCATAGGAATCTAAGAGACGATTTGTGGACCATTTAGATCCTTATAAAACCGATTATGAAATTTATATTATGTTATTTTAAATGATGTCAAATATGTCACCTTCATAATTTAATAAATATATCAATTTATATGTTGTGATTTTTACTCGATAAATTTCTAGTAAGAATATTATTATGAAAGGTATTATATTTTTCGTCATCATATGATTTTATTATAAATTTATATGCAACAAAAAAGTATATTAAATAATTATATAAAAATGTTGTGGCAATTATTTTATTAAGAGACGTACCAAATAAAAGGATTTAAAAATATTAAAATAAATATTATATGAACTATTTAATGTTCTCCACTAATTTTATATATAAATATGACATTTTAAGAATCTATTAAAGCTTTTAGTGAGAACATATTCTCTGTGAGGAGTTTATTTAAATTCAAATAAATTAATATTGTCAAAATTGACACTATTGTTATTTTATAAAAATTACATATTATAAAATTGTTTAAAAATCAAAAAAATATTTAAAAATTATAAATTAAAATTTATATGGTCTAAAATAAAATAAATCATACAATTATGGACAATTAAGAACATATAAGTAATTATTTATAATGATTTAAAATTTATAATATTATTACCACAAATAAAATTAAATAAATTATATAAGGATAAATCAAGTTGATAATGTTTAAAATAAATTCCCAACTTGTCTAAATTTTATAGGTTGATGATAATACAACCCTATATCATCTAATATTCTCATTTGAGTAATTTTTGTGGTTTTAATGTGGGGTTGGAATTTATTATAAATTAATATATCTTATAATTCCAAAGGTGCCCCTCTCCTCCCTTATAAAAGGTCACCTCCTCCCTCTCCTCATCACACCTTTTTGAGCATTCAAGCACGGCCAAACCATGACCATTTTCCTTATTAACCTCCTTATAAACATACTATAGGTCCTGGTATTCTTCAAAGGCAAATTTTAGTGCCCTAATTGGAGGTTTCAAAGAGGCGTATCGAAGAAGAGGTAATATCTGTTACCGATTCATTCAAATTTATTTCTTCTTCTACATCTTCTTCTTTAGATGTTTCATTATGAATTAATAACATCAGTTTCACTGATATATAGATATTTTATTATAAATATGAAACAACCCTATTTCAACTTTATCCATCTTAAGGAAAATGAAATCACCGCGCATGCGTACGTATGGAATACCATCTCCACGCCATGGTGTAATCTGTTTTTCCACCACCACCTTACTTGGATGGGTATAATGGTGTAAATAATAAATATATATGGTTATTATAACATCATACAGATTCTAAGATATTATATCATCCACTCCAATTCCATTCAATAAATATGGGAACGATATCATCGCTCGTACGTATGTACGGATTACCGTCTCCACGACACAATGAGATTCATTTTCCCTGATAACAATTCAAGAATGATTATAATGTATATATAATAAGTAATCATGAAATATATGACATAATAATTCTACTTTATTTATGAATATATATATGTATGTCATCTACTTCATTCAATTCAATTCAATAAGGAAACGAAAATAGCGTTCATGCGTACGTACGGCCTACCGTCTCTATTAACGGTGTATTTATTTCCATTTATGGATCTATTATATATATGTATATTCTGAATATATATTATATATATATCATGTTTTATATTCTGGAATTAATTAATCATGATCTAAGTAATCATATTAATAATTACAAGTCAAAACACGGATGATAAATGAAACGATTTTACCCAGAACGCTGCTTTAACATGGAATTTACAAAAGAACGGGTAATTTAAAGTCATAAGTGAACCATATATGATATAATAACAATGAATATGATTATGTAATAAGTCAATGACATTATTTAAATCATTATACAGGAGGTTCGGATACATACAAAGCATATCAGACATAAGGTAAGGGATAATGTTGCAATCTCAATTTTTTTTTATCCGAGATTGCTTATACGTAAGTATTTACTGGGGTTTTATTTATCATCCTTGACCAAGTGTTTTCAGGTATGTTTAATTTCCTTTTTTACCATTTTTTACTTTTACTACATGGCATGTAAGGGATCTTTTTTTGATTACCATACGAGGTACTTTTTGACTTCTCTGGCAATAGTACGAGAAGAATGTTTTTTATCTTATACGACACAAATGGATTTTTACAGTTTTATGACAGATTAATTTCATGAAGCTTACTCTACAATATTTCATTACTATTTTCAAAAATATCATTCCTTTTAAAATTGAATGGCATTTTGTGAAAATAAAATGATTTTCAAGAAGAAAGGATATTTTCCTCAAGAATTCATTTCAACTGCTTTATCAAAACCATTTGCCATCTAAGATGACATTATTTCATATGTGTATGTTTCAAGAATAATGTCTCTATGATTTATATTTTTTTACTTTTCTTATGATGAAATGATATCCATTTGTTTTATATGGATTATGTTATGATGGAATGATGTTTATGAAACCCAATTTATTCTTTGGGTTCTGATGAATGATTTATGATTGTTTTGTGGCATACGTAAGAATGATTTAAATATGAGATGGGTGGGGACTATATCTCCCTACAATTCAATGGGTAATGATTTATATCTCATGATATAGACATGGATGAAACACAATGTAAATCCAGTTCAGTAATACAGGGCTGGAACGGTAGGTAAACCCGGTTCAGTAAGGGACTTTGTCCACCTAGATGGTCTTGACAGTAATGTCTTGGCTACTATGGAAATCATAACATGTGTTTAGTTGTTTCCACAATTACATGTTTTATTCCCGTGCCATTTTATCATGATTGATGTTCCATTATTATTTCTTCCTTATGTACTTCCATGTTTTAAGTCATTGAACAAGAATTTGATGTTTAAATATTATGTTCATGTTTTGAACTTCAAATGTATATGGTTTGTTTTATTTTTTTTTCATGCATACACTTATGGAGAATTTGAGCTCACCCTTTATATGTTTTCATTTACCCATGATATAATGATATAATTTATGTAAGAAAAAAAAAGAGGAAGATCTTTATGGGAGATGTTGAAGATCTTTCACCATGATTAGAAGATTATGTTCTGAGTTTCCAAAGACATTATACTATTACAGTGCTTGTGTGTCTATTTGTGTTATGTATTAAGTATTCCGCAAAATTAATGTAATGTCCATGTACATCAAGCTTTGGGTATCTACAGTTGGTATTAGAGGAAAGGATTAGTTAAACTTTGGAAACTCGGATGTGAAAACTTTAGGGAAATCCCTAGAGATATTTCTATGGAATGTCTTGGGATGTCCCAATAGTTAAGTATACATATAGGTTAGAGTCCTAGAATTATGTTGATGATCATGAATAACCTAGGATGAACCTATGGTGTCATGCATTAATGAATTTTTGATAATTTATACATCGCATAAGTGACTTTTTATGATTATGTAGTTCCTCATTATTTTAAATGTTTCTTACACTATGGTTTCATGTCTTAGTCAATGGAGGGAACAAGAATGATTTCAGTAATCATTGATTCCAAAGGAAAAATTGGTGACTATGATCAAAAAAAATTATATAACTCCTAGAGAGAAAGATATTGTGATTATGTAGAATTAGTCATCTCAATATATGATTAACAAGGGGAACTTTAGTTGTATTCTTAAGTCATCAAATTAGAGGAAGATGGAATTTTAGGAATTTTCGCATGGCAATGAGCATAGAGAAATAAAGATTGAGATTTCTAAAGAAGGGATGAATAACCTTGAGGAATACCTCAAATGGATGGGAAGATGTTATCTATGTGGAGAAAAGGGTCATAGAGTGACAGACTGTTATAGAGTTTAATGTCTTATCTGCAGAGAACAAGGTAATTACCCAACTCAATGCCCTAACCTTAGAAGTTACTTCTAAATCGAGGAAGGACCTATTCCATGCCAATTATTGAAGAGGATGTATTGAAGGTCTTCTGTGTTCAAATTCAATAATAATTATGTTGAGGTACTCTTATAGTATATAGAAATATCTGTGTATTGGTCCATTGTGGTTTTATATAACAATATGGTACTGGTTATCATGAAAAGTGATACAAATATTTTCGAAAAAGGATGGTATGCACATAATTAAAGGATATGGAGAAAATAAATTATTTTATAGTATTCATGATCTCATGATTGATAAAAGGACTAAGTGATATAATGGTTTCAGTATATATAATTTTTGGTATTTTGGTATGTGGAAAGTGTTATGTTTTAACTAAATTCATGTTTTCACTAAGGTTTTATCGGTATTCATTTTTTAAGAGAATACATGATTAAGGACATAGAATGTTTGGAATGTGACCAAAAAGATATATCTTATGATTTATGGGGATAAATGATGGTATTCACATGCTTGTTATATGACCTCTCTAGTAATAATTTTCACTATAATATGAGATTGGACAATAGTATTTTGGATAAGCCTAAAGATAGGAATTGATTGTGTTGGACATAAGTTAGTATTGTTTAAGGCTAGAACATTCTTCGATATTATTGATGGAATGTTATAATAATATTGTTTTAGAAAAAGGAAAACCTATAGGATGGGCGACAACCCATTGCGTCGGAAAGGCTGTGGGAATCAAACGCACACCTGAAGTGCGATAGGCCTTTATCACCTACCACTGGCCAAAAGGAAGTCCCTAGTTAGTATAAATTAGTTTTTATTTATTAAGTTGTATGGGATATGAATTATAAGTCCATTTTAGGAACCATATATGATTAATCGACTTATGTATATTTTATAACTTTTGCTATCCTTTTGTTTGAGACAGATGGAATGACCCATCATTCTATCTCATGATCTGCTAAAACTTCACGAATAACAAATTCAACTTCATTTCCTTAAGAGATGAAGTTGAAATTGTTCAAGGCATGAACAATAGTTATATTGAACCAAAATCATGTAAATATTTCTTTTAATTCATCAACTTTATGGAAATGATCATCAAAACAAAAAATGTTGTCCTAGTGCCCTCATATCTGATGAATCGGATGGTACCCTAGATCATCAAAAATTTTAGGCTTTGTGATTGTTGGATTTTTTATAGCCATGTCCTCTACTAGATTTCATAAGAAGTTCTGGGTAATATTTCTCTTCCATATCCATATTTTCACCTATTGTTTCCTATATGGAAACCCAGTGCTGAGTTACTTTTGGGGACTGTTATGATTCTAACTTCCCTTTTTAAATTTATGATTTAGTATTCCTATTTACGATGTGGGTTTCTATGAAATAACCTTTCAATTAATAAACCATTTATAACCCCGAATAATTTTGAGGTTGAAATTTATTTTAAGGGGGGTAGAATGTAACACCCCGAGACTTTATGGAAAATATTATTTTTTAATTTCATTGATGTCTTGTTTCGTAGACTACACCAAAAGAAGCTTTCACAACATGCATCCCTGACATCGCTTACATTACACGTGATCGCGACCTTCCACGATAGCTTGTGTGGTACTCAATACCGAGTTTCACTAAAAAAAGATATATTATTATTATATTATTATAAACTAGCTGTTATGAATAGTATTAACTATATTTTGAATTTTATAACATTATTATTCATCTTACACATTTTCTAGAACATGGTATAAGAACAAAATAAATTTTTCTTGTAAAATAAGTATTTTTCAAAAAATGTAGTTTTGCCGCCTTTTGATGGCACACCCACATTAAATATAGTTTTTGAAATGTTTATAATTTCAATTTGACAAAATAAAAATCTTCTTTCGAATCAAGATATTAAAATTTAATTTGGATGATTTTTTCATGTTTTTCAGATAACTTTCATATTTTAATGAACAGTAAAAACACGCTATATTTTAATTAAAAAAAACTTTTTTCATCATAAAAATTTATATGGTTAAATTATAATATTTAATTGTTTTAAAGTATAAATTGAATAAGTTTTTACCATTTAATATAATTTATTTCATTAGAATTTATTTTACATTGAATTCATAGGTAAAATCATTTCAATCTTTTGAAAAGTATTAACTTTTAAAACACATTTTTTTAATAGCAGGATTAATTTTAAATTAATTACTACAACTTCTGTGTTTTGAATTTTGTAAAATGGATTTTATATTTGGAATCATTGGTTCAAATTATGTTAATAGGATAATTTTTTATTTTTGAGCACTATGAATAGTAACTACGGTAATTTTTATATACATCAATTAATGATAAATTGGGTAATTAAGGGTAAGAATAAGATTATAAAATTACTCTAACACATGCCAAAATTATAGTGGATGACAAAAAGTTGACCCATATCACCTAAGGGTCATATTAGATTAATTTTATGGACTTTTGACCAAGAAAATAATATAATTATTATTAAAACCAAAGAAAGTGACAACATGTCACTCTCTTAATTCTTATTAGTATAATAATTTTAATTTAGTGATAAACTTCATGAACCATAAAACATGAATAGTATACAGAAAGACAACAACATTAACTAAATCATGAGAATTTATTTAGTATTTTTAGGGATTAAATATTTTTCATTAATGGTGACACAATAGTGATGCAAAAAATGTTTATTTAGTGAAAAGTCAATAATATTGTTTTTATTAAAATAAAAATACTTATCAAAAGGATAATAAACATGAAAAAATATTATTGGTCGAGTATATATATACTCTAAGAATCCATGTCTTGATTTGTGGTCCATTTGAATCCTTATGAAACCGATTATTACATTTATATTATTTTATTTTAAATGATGTCAAAGATGTCACCTTCATAATTTAATAAATATAACATTTTTTATGTTGTGATTTTGAGATGATAAATTCATGTAATAATATTATTATGAAAATTACTATAATTATCTTCATCATATGATTTTATTTTAAATTTTTATGCAACAAATAAGTATATTAAATAATTATACCAAAATGTTGTTGCAATTATTTTATTAAGACATATACCAAATAAAAGGTTCTAAAAATATTAAAATAAATATTATATGAACTATTTAATGTGCTCCACAAATTCTTTATATAAATATGACTTGTTATGAATCTATTAAAGCTTTTAGTTCGAAAATATTATCTGTGAGGATTATATTTAAATTCCAATAATTGAATAGTTTCAAAATTGACACTATTGTTATTTTATAAAAATTACATATTATAAAAATTTTTAAAAATCAAAAAAAAATATATTTAAAAATTAAAAATTAAAATATATATGGTCCAAAATATAATAAATCATACAATTATGGACAATTAAAAACATATAAGTAATTATTTATAATGATTTAAAATTTAGAATATTATTACCGCAAATAAAATTAAAAAGATTATATAAGGATAAATCAAGGTGATAATGATTAAAATAAATTCCCAACTTGTCTAAATTTTATTGGTTGATGATATTACAACCCTATATCATATAATATTAGGATTTGAGTAATTTTTGTGATTTTTATGTGGGGTTGGAATTTGTTATAAATTATTATTTCTTATAATTCCACTGGTGCCCCTCTCCTCCCTTATAAAAGGGCACCTCCTCCTCCTCCTCCTTACACATTTTTGAGCCTTCAATCTCAGAAAACCCATGCCCATTTCCCTTCTAAACCTCTTTATAAGCATAATAGAGGTCCTGGTATTCCTCAATGACCAATTTTAGTTCCCTAAGAGGAGGTTTCAAATAGGCGTATTGAAGAAGAGGTAATATCTTTTACTGAATATTTCAAATTTATTTCTTCTTCTACTTATTCTTATTTAGTTTTTTCCTTATGAATTAATAACATCAATATAAAACATGTACTTATATGTTATTATAAATATGAAACAACCCTATTTCACCTTCTATCCATCCTAAGGAAAACGAAATCACCGCGCATGCGTACGTAAGGAATACCGTCTCCACGTCGTGCTGTAATCTATTTTTCCACCACCACCTTACTTGGATGGGTATAATGGTGTAAATAATAACTATATATGGGTATTATAACATAATAATTTTTCTGGGATATTATATCATCCACGCCAATTCCATTCAATAAATATGGGAATGGCATCATCGCTCGTGCGTATGTACGGATTACCGTATCCACGATGCGATGTGATTCTTTTTCCCTGATAAAAATTCAAGAACAATTATAAAGTATATATAATATGTAATAATGAAATATATGAAATAATAATGATACTGTATTTATGTTTATATATATGTATTTCATCAACTTAATTTCATTCAATTCAATAAGGAAACGAATACAGCGTTCATGCGTACGTACGACCTACCATATCCTTGAACGGTGTTTTTCTTTCCATTTTTCAATCTATAATACATATGTATATTCTGAATATATATTATATATAAATCATGTTTTATATTCTATAATTAAGTAACCATGATCTATGTAATCATATTAATAATTACAAGTCAAAACACGGATGATAAATGAAACGATTTTACCCAAAACATTGCTTTAACATGTAATTTACAAAAGAATTGTTAATATAAAGTCATAAGTGAACCATATATGATATCATATCTATGAATATATTTCTATAGTAAGATAATTTCATTATTTAAATCATTATAAAGGAGGTTCGGATACATACGAAGCATATCAGACATAAGGTAAGGGATAATGTTTCCATCTCAATTGTTTTTTATCCGAGATTGCTTATACATAAGTACTTACTGGGGTTATATTTATTATCCATGTATGAGTGTTTTCATGTATGTTTAAAGTCCTTTTTACCCATTTTGACTTTTACTACATGGTATGTAAGGGATCGTTTTTTTGTTTATCATACGAGGTACTATTTGACGTTTCTGGCAAAAGTACGAGAAGAATGTTTTTTTAACCTATACTGCATGGACGGATTTTTACGGTTTCATAACACCTTATTTTCATGAAGAATACTCTATATAATTTCATGACTATTTTCAACAAAATCATTTTCATTTAAAATTTAATGGCATTTTTTGAAAATAAAATGATTTTCAAGAAGAAAGGATATTTTCGTCAGGAATTCATTTCATGTGCTTTATCAAAACCATTTTCCTTCTAAGATGACATTATTTCATATGTGTATGTTTCAAGTATAATGTCTCTATGATTTATATGGTTTCAATATTCTTATGATGAAATGATATCCATTTGTTTTATATGTATTATTTTATGATGGAATGATGTTTATGAAACCCAGTTTATTTTTTGGGTTATGATGAATGATTTATGATTGTTTTGTGGCACACGTAAGAATGATTTCAATATGAGATGTTTGGGACCTATATCTCCCTAAAATACATTATGTAAAGAATTATATCTCATGAGATAGACATGGCTGAAATGGCAAGTAAATCCGGTCTAGTAATACAGGGATGTAATGACATGTAAACCTGGTTCAGTAAGGGACTTTGTCCAATAAGATGGTCTTGGAAGCAATGCCTTGGATACTATGGAAATCATAACATGTGCTTAATGGTTTCCAAAAATACATATTTTATTCTTGTGTGACTTTATCATGATTGAAGTTCCATTATGATTTATGCCTTATGTACTTACATTTTTTATGTCAATGTTCAAGAATTTGATGTATAAATATTATGTTCATGTTTTGAATTTCAAATATATATGGTTTGTTTTTTTTTTTTTCATGCTTACCCTTATTGAGAATTTGAGCTCACCCTTTATATGTTTTCTTTTCCCCAGGATATAAAGAATGGTTTTAGGTATGAAATGAAAAAGGGGAAGATCATTATGATATATTTTGAAGATCATACACCATGATTAGAAGATTATGTTCCGAATTTCCAGAGCCACTAAACTATTACGGTCCTTGTGTGTATGTTTATGTTATGTGTTAATTATTCTAAAAAAGTAATGTAATTTTCATGTACGTCATGTTTTGGGGTCTCTACATTAAATGCCTTCAAAAATCAAGCACCATTCGTCTCACTTAAGTTAGACAGGATAAGAACCAATTTGTAGGCTAAATACTGTGGATTGTGATGGTTATAGAAACATCTAATATTTCAATTATGCTACCTCCCTCAGATACTTCAACTGGATTTGAGGCTGTATATTCCAAATAATTAGTTTATTCACAAAATTACAGAGCTTTAACAAAAGGTACATATCGAGTATAGGTGAAGACAACTGTTGTCTATAGAATCAATGGTAAAAGTTCTAATTCCAAAGATAACATATAGGATTCTGAAGCTTCAAAACATTCAAAACATATACATAGAAAATCCACCATGAAGACTAAGTCTATGGAAACAAAACCACTAGCACTAAGGCGATCAAGTTTCCATCATCAAAAATATGTTACCATCCCATCTTCTGATTCTTCTAAAGAATATGAGTGTCTTGAAGAGGATATCAAATCATAGGGTTTCGAGTATTCTCTATAGAAAACCACATCCAAGACAAATAATTTGAAGAATTTAGAAATCCATGACTATGAAAACATGACTCTTGAACTTGGGGAGGCATGGGCATATCTCTAGTTTTCTATTTGAATATCGGATTTGGGTGATATTAGAGCACCATCTGACTGTCATTTTCCCAATAATCAAGCTAATGTACACAAGTATATCACAGAGATAGAGACATTTATATATGAAATTTATGACCATGTCCTGACCTCATGACATGTATCTGATATGATGGATCGAGGGATTTGTGAAGGGGTAATTATTCACCATGAGGAGGAATGTCCCATTTATGTTAATACTAAGAATGTATTTCCATTTTCTTTTGTTTCAATTCTTCTTTGTTATCCACCATCAATAATTTTAATTGGATTTCTCTTTGTATCTTAAAATTAGAGAAGGAACATCATGAAATGTTCTCGAGTCATTAAAAACATGGAACATAGACACCCCATCGAAATAGTGGATGTAATTCTTGAGTCTTTAAGACATTCTCTAGGAGGGAAGACCCTAATTGAGAAAATGGAGATAGTAAATATTTAGATGTTACATCAGGTTGCTTCTACTAAGAGGATTATTTCAATATCGCTACTATCTTATGAAAATAAATGTAAGGGGGAATTGTGATTGATCCTATGTGCACATCGAAAATGTGAGTATTCACAATTTCCTCTAGCATAATGGATTTCTAGATTCAAATTGTTGACCATGTCCAACCATTCATAGTATCTTCATACCTTTTTTCTCTTAAGGTATTATATATTGATCCTTCCAGAAATGAGAAGGAAACTCCATGAGAAATAAAAAATTATACTAATGAATCTGTTACATTAACAGATAAAGACTTTAGGGATGAAGCAACATTAGATCATGTTTCTACAGAGATAGAAAATGGTCAAGCTAATATCATATGCATATCTTCTGGGTATCAAAATAATGTTTTTAACATTATTTTCTACATTTTATTTCTGATCCACTTCCTATGTTAGAGGACTATGAAACAATTAATGATGATATTTTTGAGGCTTCATAAGGAAGGAGTGAAGATCTTAAACAAACTAAGGTAGGTACTGGTGTTGATCCTAATTCACCAAAGATTGAAATCATTACACTAGTTGAGGGATTGAAGAAAGGAATTGTCAATTGATCCAATTTGGGTATCGATCAATTTTGATGGATACCATATATGGAGATGATACTATAATATACAAACCAATATACACCAAATTCATGGACACTATTAACCCAAACATTGATATTTCATGATCTATCATGGTGTTTGGGGATTTCCTTAAGGAACTGATAGGATGTTAGTTCTCATTATTTCATTTTCCATAAAAAACTTATCTTTTTTATTATATTTCATTTTACAGCCAAATTCAAACATCTTTGTCTGTAGAGATCATTGTAAAGGCCCTTTAAGAATGGGGAATCCCACTTCAATCTTCATCCATTGAAAGTAGATATGTTCCAATTAATAATCAAGCATTATGTAATTCTCCAGTGCCTATGTATATGATGATATGGCATGCTCAGAAGAATTATCCTCCCCATGATGTACATTCTCAAACTAATGTTGTTGGGAATACTGGGGAGGAATCTACTCATGAATTCAACTTATTACTATGTAAATGTCAATGTCTATCTCGATAATTATTTTTTCATTCTTAGTTCTAGGAGATAACAATTATTAAAATCGACCATTTAGGGATATCGACTCCCATGGTTGGGTCCAAAGGTGAATCTCTTATGTTATCTTAACCAAAAACAGAATATGGAGAAATTACTACTTCAAAAAGAGTTGATCCAAACACCTCCTTGAGTGATATAATTACAGAATATGTTCCATATCATGGTAGTTATTCTAATTCATACATAGAGCCGCAGTTTAACTTATGTATTATGTGGAAAAAACATTGAGAAGTATTTGGGATATAGTCTCTAAAAATTATTTAGATGAGTTTCCTTCATTATTTGGTTCACAGACAAATTTTTTTAGCATATTGGGATTTTGTGGATTTGATTAGCATCCAGTTTACAATGTGATGAATGAAATCATTCTCCTATGGGATCTGGAACACATACTACAACAAGATCATTCAAAGGAAAAATTACTCACATGAGGATAAAGGTTGTAAATAGAAGTTATTCAAAACAATGAACTTTTAGGTTTCGACTAGTAGAGTGTCGACCTCAGCAGCTTCTCTACTATACTTTTGGGGATAGAGGTTTCTACGCTTTTCCTGGAGGAATCATTCCAATGTGTTTTGTGTATGGGGTTTGTAGTCATCTCCAGAATAATTTCATAGTGTTTCTTCTAGTGCATTTTGGCTGATCTATATAGGTTGAGAGACATCCATAGTGATTGATTCAAGTGAAGTTGTTTTAGTATTAGGGTAAGTAAGATTATGCTCTCGAAAGGGAAGATTGAGATGGTATAGGCCTACCTTTGGATGCTCCTCATGTTTATGGAACTGGACCTGAGTGTGGTTATGGAGTTCATTGTTAGCAAAGTGGTAGATGATTTGGGCATCTTCATTTATACATAGTATAGGTAGCAGTGCTAGAGGGTCCAGAGATCATTTGAGGTAAATTGACTTTTTAATATACCCTTGTTTGTTCCTTATTTGATTTAAGATATTCTCACACCTTTATTATACCCACTCAAGTTTGTGCTCTTGAAATAGTCATAGAGAGGCTTCTCATTGCTATGTTGTTGGCTAAATTAGTCAAAGTTCAAATCAACATTTTAATGTGTGTGAGGGTTATATACTTATTATGGGGACACATCATTCCCTTTTGGATATTTTCCTACTAAATATGTAGCTATAAAATGTAATCATATTCATCGATTGGTTTTATTAGGTTATGTATTTTATCAAATACATCAGAAGGAGAGTCGTTTTCTTGGATATGGATTGCCAGTGTGTGGTTTTTTTGGATAGTGGGGTTTTCTAGTTGGCATTCGGTGATTGGATCCCTATATCTATTTGATGGAAGATATATCAAAAGAATATCATCTTGGGGGTGTTCCTATGGTTTTGGATGAGTTACTATATGTTTTTCTATAAGAGGTCATGACACTGCCTTCTCAATATGATATTGAGTTTGAGATAGTGTTTCCATTTGGTGTGTCTCCAATTTTGATGGCTCTAAATCAAATGAAACCAATATAGTTTTGTGATTTTAGGTTAAAAGTGGATGACTTAATGTGGATGGGTTTCATCTAGCACATTATTTCATTATGAGGTAATCCAGTGATGTTCTCTAGGAATTCATACAGTAGTTCAAGGTTGTGTGTAGAAAATAATTGGTTGAATTATGTGATGTTAAAGAACTATTACCCTCTTCCAATGATAGACAACATTTTTTAACAATTGAGAGAGGCGAGTTGGTTTTCAATTATCAATGTTCAGTATGGATATCACCTATTCAGGGTGAATGAGGTTGATATCCCAAAGACTGCCTTCAGATTCATGTATGGTAACTTTGAGTTTATATCCCTTTCATTCGTTTTTATTAATTGACTAGATTTGTTTATGGGGATTATGATCTCCATGTTTTGTGAGTTTCTAGACCATTTATTATCAAATTCATTGATGATACCAAGATCTTCTCTATGATAGATGTAGATCATTCTAAGTGTTGTAGAGTTTTTTTACAACAACATTGACACCAAAAAAATTATTGAACGTTTTCCATGTGTGAGATTGTTATGCTAAGTTTATTTCTCCCTAGTTGGGTGTTATCTTAGAAGGGTGTGGATGAAGACTTCTCAAACGTTGAAGCAATTTTTTCACAGCTTTTACTAAAGAATTTTGTATAGGTTTACATTTTTCTTGTACTTCAATTATATTATTGGAGGTTTGTTCCTGATTTCTCTCTATTAGTATCCCCATTAATAGAACTGATATATAAGTACCATGATTTTTGTGGAATAATCTGCGACAGGTAGTGTTTTTTTACCTTTAGTGACAATTTTCCAGTCATCCAGTGATTTATTTTCCTAATGAGGGTGTCATGTTTGAGGTTTTCTGTGATGTTTCATGTCATGTATTTGGATGTGTTTTGATTCCATAGAGGTAACTAATCTCTTATGGGTCTATGAAGTTATTTCCCCATTAGAATAACTATACCAACCATGATATAGACCGATAAGTGTTTGTGTTTTTGATGAATTTGTGGAATAATTACCTCATTGGGGAGTACTATGTAGCCTTTACAGGTCACAAGGGATTGATGTATATAATTACTCAATTATGATATGAATTTTTTATAGTGGGGGTTGGTGTAATTTATTCTGGATTATATCATATAGATCTTGTACACCTCAGGAAAAAGGAATTTTGTTGTTAATACTTTCAGCATAAGTTCATGGAAGGATGTTGTTTATAATTTAGTGTATGTTTTTAGAGGGATGGAGGAGTATGTAGCCTTTCACTTAAATGAAATGGTGGATAATGGTAGAGTATATTTGTTGTAGAGTTATGGTGAAGTCTTATATAATGTGGAAGTTGGAGGAGCCTTAGTTGGGTGACTCTGAGGTAGAGATTATGTGCGATCTTGTTGAACATGGTGATGCTTGAGGGTACTGGTAGGAAGGTGGTATCAACTAGATGCTATTTCATGGGTGATTTTTTAACGTTAGTGATGTGGTATGTATTCTATATTGACCTTAATATATCACCTTTGGTGGTACACATAGTATTTTCCAAGAAGTAACATGGCTTTGAGATGCATTTTTGGTGGCCTATAATGAAATGGGTTGAGGAGGAGTTTGTGGCGATGTGTTTGGTTTTCGAGTAGGTAAAGGCTACATATTGTGTTCTTGGATGTTTTTTTCATCATTTACATATTCCAAAGTGGAAACTAAATGACACATTGTTGTATTTAATTATATTTTTACTCTAACATTAGTTTCTTTTTTATCCTATTTGGGTGATTCTATATTGCTTAATGAAATCATCCCACTTCTTAGTGATCAAGTAGTCAGGTGTAGTGGATGCTTTGGAAAAGAGGTATGAGGATGAGGTGGTGCAGTTTCATGGAGTTCTAAAGTCCAATATCTTTGATTTGAATCCTCATTTTACCCCATGATCCTATAGGTTATTTCATCATGAATTTGGCTCAAAGTTACACCTCATCACTACTTTCCAGCCACATACATATGGGAAGAAGAAATGGATTCTCCAAAAATTGGAGGATATTTTGGGGGCATGATTGAATGACTTTGGTAGATCAGAGGAATAGAATATTCCCTTTGTTGAGTTTGATTATAATAAGTGTTATCACTCATCCATTGGAATGTCCCCATTGAGGCCTTATACGGGAGTTCCTTTTGTTCTCTACTATGTCTAAGAAGGTTGGGGAGGTAGTTGTTCTAGGTCCCAATGTGGTACAAATTGAAACAAAGATGTCTCAACTTGTTTGAGAGAGGATTAAATCAATAAAAATCTAGAATAAGTCTTATACTGATCATTGGTGGATTCCCTTGGAGTTCAAGGTTAGGGGCCATGTGTTTGTTATGATTTCCTCTTAAAAGAGGAAACCGAGGTTTTGTGGGGGGAGTAATCTTTCTCAAAGGGGTTTTGGAAACTTATTTTATGGGGTAGAGTTACCTAGGTGTAATATAAGTTAACATTGTCACCATGTCTTTATCAGATCCATTAAATCATCATTTTCTCTTATATTCATTGGTTTCTTCACAATAAATCCCATTTCATTGACTGGGGAGTGTTAGATATCAATGATGATATGATGTATGTTAAGAGTCTAGAAGAGATTTTGGATATTTAAGAGAAGGTTATATAGGGTTTAATCATTCCCTTGGTTCATGTGTTTTAGAGGCATTTTGGAATAGAAGAAATTACTCAAAAATGAGAGACACTAATGTGTTCTAAGTTTCCAGAGTAGTTTTTAGTTTTACCTTACACTGTTTTGTTTATGAAGTGATGTTTGGATCTTATTGTGCTAGAAGAATTACTATTTTCTTGATGTATTATATCGGAAAATATTCTGATATGTGAAATAGGATGTACAAGATTCCTAATTGAGGTGCATTATACTACTATCTGATTGAACCCATAAGGGTGAGAAATTAGTACCCAGAGAAGATAGTTTCATGACAAGGAGGATGAAATTCTCTGATTTGTGTGTTTCGGGAAGTACAGTATGTTGGTTGTAGTGGTTTTTGGTTTGTTCTATGTGGAGTTTGATATTTTGTTTATTGGTTGTTTGGAGGTGTGGTTGTGTGAATGGAGTTGATTTTTGGTTCTACAATTTGTTTTTTGGGTGTTTTTGGTAAACGGTAGCATTAAGTGGTAATAAGATCCTTGATAGGTATCTCGTAGGTTGGTTGTTCTGAACCATTTTTCTTTTGTTCATGATTATGGATTCTTGATGGTGAGAAAATTTTGAGAGGTATATGATGCATTTCCACGTGGATTCTTAGCTCATTTTCCAATTTTGGGGGTTATAGGTGTTTCAACGGATGATTGAGGATGTTATATGGTGGTTGATGATATAGTGGAGCTCCATTGGAAAATTCACATCATGAAAGGGGTACAAAAACTAAATTTTTGACTCAAAACTTTTGTAGACGACCTCTTTAATATATTATATGCTACTAAGGAGAACCCTTGAAACAGATTCACATTGTTATATTAATACACTGCATGTAATTTATTAAAGGATGAGTTGAAATTAATTTTTGTGGTAGATGAAATTTTTGGAAAAGCAATTTATTTCACATTATGAATGGGTTACAAAATGTAAAATTATAACATTATAGATTTCAAATACGTCTTTAGGATGAATCCATCCCCATTCATACATGAATTCTCTCTCTCTAATTCTAGAGGAACCCTAGGCACCTTGAGCTGATCATCTATCCCTCTTCTGCTTACATCAATTTTTTTGTTTCTGGTACTTTTCTGATTTTAATATGTGGTGAGTTCTCATCTCTTTATTAGTGGTTTTCTCCCATTATTTTTCATAGATCTACTATGGTGGTGAAATTTTTGATTGGATTGTGATTTGGGATGTATTTTTTATAACCCTTGATGTTTTGTATGATGATCTCTGTATTTTTCATGTGGTTTCGGTTTGTAGGATTTTATTCTTCACCTAGCAATGCATATCAAGATGGAAAAGAACCTTTGAAATAGGCAATAACTCATTTATCACTATTGTGTATCATGAAAAATGGGTATACGGTTTTTTATAAATGGGGGTGGTTTTTACTAACTTAATCAAAATAAATTATTTGATTAGTTGAAATTGATGGGGAATGGGAACTATTTTTTTCTTTTATAAATTTGATATTATTTTCATTTTGTATTTGTATAGGTTGAATGCCCCACTACAAAACATGGTTGTTAGGATCCTTTGTTTTGGTTGTAGTTGTTGTGATATGGAAACTTTATTTCATGTTATTCTGATATCACCCCAAAATAGAAATTTGATAACTACTTATATTTGGATAATAAAACGGTTTCCATTATATTTGTGTCTTATGTGAAAAGACACCTAAAATAAATTTAAATATTATGAAATCCCCTTTTTTAATTTTTAAAATGGTCTTTGATTTTTTGTGATATATGGTTATGCTTCTGGGGTGGAAAGTTGTGGTTGTGATGCATTGTGGGAGATATGATGTTTGTTTCGCTGTTCTTTTTGGGATGAGATGTGATGGTTGTTTTCTAATGCTTTGGGGACTATGATGTGAGGGTTTGTTTGGCGATGATATTAGGGAGGGAAGGTGATGGTTTATTAGGTCATGCTTTTTGGGGTGGATATGTGATTGATTTCTTGGTTGTGATTTTTGGGTAGTGAGGTGATGATTTGTTTGTCCATGATTTTGAGGTGGCAAGGTGATGGTATGTTTTTATATTATATGGAGTAGCGAGTAGATGGTATTATGTGGATGATGAGCAACTTGTGACATGTGGTTACATTTTTCTAGATTCCCAAGAAGTGATGGAATAAATAGTTAATAATAATTCAAATTTCTTTGTTTAGATTTGTTAGTGGGATGGAAATGATTAATAAAAAAAATAAATGATATGTTGTCTAATAAAATGTGGTTGATTCATAATAATGAAACTAATGAATTGTATAATGGGGATAGTTGGAAATGAGAAATGTGGATTGTTCCTTGTGTGGTGTTATGAATTTAGAGCTGTTATTAAATATGGGGATGTTTTGGGTTGGTTAGTATTTATTGTGAACTCATAGGTTGGGATTATGTGTTGTTATATTTATATACTTTTATATTCCTTGTGATTTATATATGTACCCAACCCACACCGAGCACTATGTTCTGACACCCATATTTTCATAGGAATGGTATTTTTTCTAAGATTCCAGTGATATGGATGGTTGTATACATGCACATTCTTCCCCTAATTTATCTTCCAAGAGAGTAGATATTCTTAAGATATGATGCACAATGGTCTACTAGTGAACTAGGTGATGGAAGATGTGTTTTCATAATGGATGGGATATGAATAATCAGAGAGGTGGTGGCCCTTGTACTTTTATTGAGATGTGATATGATCAAGCTCAAGGGCGGTGGCCTATGTGTTTTCAGTTGATATATGATTTGTCTCTGTGGTGGGGTGGCTTAGGGTTGGGGGTTATTCATGGTAGGTGGAGAGCCTGAGGTTGATGTCCTCTATGTTCATGATACCATACGAAACTGGTTATGGATTTGATTTTATGGATTAGTGTCTGCAGGTGAGATGAGATTGGACCAAGTTGTTGGAAGGTGGATTAGGTTTCTGGATGCATGATGTGATGTCACCGTGTTGTGGGGTGGTGGTATAAGTTATTTTGAAGAGATTGGATATCCATGATTTGTGATTTTGGGCTGTGATTGTGGAAAACCACTGGGAGGGCGGTGCGAGGTACCCTTGTTTATATTCTTAAAATTATTTTAGTGTACATTTCATACATTATTTAGTGAACATTATTTGGTTGTGTTGAGATGTATTATTGAAATTTTTAGATGATGTTGGTTCTGCTACATTTTCATGGGTGCATTTCTATGATTCTTTCACATTTGCAGAAGATAATTTGGTTTTCATACTAGGTATACTTATATTATTACACTATATTATGAATTAATTTTCATGTTTCAAGAATGAATGAGTGGATCTTTGTGGATGGTAATATATTATACATTATTGGATAGTTTTTTTGTCTCTTCTTTTGATTAGGATTTGGGTATTTACATTTGAATAAATTTATCTATTACATTTTCATTTATACATGCATGTGGGATTGTTTTTGTTTATTTTATATTAATTCATCATGTTACCTCTGAATGATTCATCTTATCTCCTGATCCTATATTATTATAGAGGGTAACACCTCCCATTTTATGAGATTTTTATACTCTCGGTGCTTGTCACCAACCTAAGGCCTATCAGAGGTGGAACTTCGGGATCCTTATATCTCTCCCCTCATTATGGTATCTATGGCATGTGGGGTTGGCACAAGTTCCATCTCAGATCATTATCTCTTACACACTAAATCATGTATCTCATACAAACAATTATAAGACATTCAAATAGACACTGCATATCCACAACTCTTGGTGAATTCCACATACAACTATAAAACCCTCCTAGGTGAGGAGAAACATATCTCAAATAATTTCAACCCCTCATATCTCAATATCCTATTAAACAAGCTTATCATGTAGACTAAATAACTATCAATGGAGAAAGAAATTTTTTTTAACTACTTGAGGTCTACCTAATATTCTTGTTAGTTCCCCACCCAATCCTCGAATAGGAAAAACAAATCATATTTCCATTTGAAGTAAATATCATCCGCATACCCATGTTTATGATCCATTTAATATATGAAACATAGATGATGAGATAATATTATAAACCACCTACCTCAACCTAGAGTTATCCCCTTGATAAAAACTCATCCACCAACACCCAAGAACACCTAAGCCCACACTAGACATCGATAACATTTTTGGGTCATCGGTATATCAAATTCCCACATTAATTCATTATAATATATTTATGATTAATTGAAAAAATTAATCCATATAAATTCAACTAATAATAACTAAGCGGTAACTCACTAGATGGTGTAACGATGATAATACCATGAGAAACAGGGTGTGTATCACACCCAACACACCCCAACCCTAGTACCATGAAAAACCTTAACTATCAACATCAAACATCAACAAATTTCATCCCAACATGATGGGAAAACCAAAATAAATTACGGTAGTGGAATATTAATAATTAAGTGGATTTAAACCACATGTCTTCATCCTCCTGAATCCTCCTCTAGCCATGAAACACAGGGACCCCTTAACTTATCCCAATTCCAACATGAAGTAGTGGAATATTCATTGAATATTGAATTTCCATCCACCAAAATTTGAGAACAAGAGAAAATTGTAGGATCGAAATAATGATGTAGATGCTCCATATACAAGAGGGGGGTGAATTGTACACATTAAAAATTTCCTTAAACAAGGAAAGATCTATGTTTAACAAAATTAAACTAAGAAAATTCACAACACCTCTAACACCAATTGGAGAATTGGATGAAGGTATGAATTTACAAACTTATATTTCAACGCACTTGCTTAAATCTGGAGAGTGATTCCGAAAATAGGTTCGGGAAAAATGGATCTGGAAATTGAAACTTAACTAATGTTTACAATATGAGATTTTACATTAAAGCATATAGAATCTAAATTAATCAGAGTACAAGAGTATGGAAATATAATAAGATTATACTTTCCTTACAATACAATATGCAGCGAAAAAACAAGTAGGGAAACTACAAGTAACAAACAATAACTCTTTTAACCCAAAGATAAGGGTATCCAACAACCTTGGATAAATGTCCCTTGATTTATACATTCATGCAAGTCTATCTTTCCCACACCAGGGTAAACCCTCGATAAGAAGATCGGAGTCTCTGTATTGTTATCCCCCCAAGCCCTCAACATAAAGGTAGTTGGAACCTCTATCATCCTCAGCAAGGAATCTCTCAAACTTCAAGGTAGTTGGCACCTCTGTCTTCCTATCCCCGGAATCCCTCGAATGTAATCACCAACATTCGGAATCGTATGAATCAATATGAATTAGTGGTTCAGAATGCACAAAGCAAGAAATGCTTCTCTCTCTAGAAATCAGCTTAACAGCGTGTGGTCTCTAGAGTGATCAACTTCTTGTTGAGCTCTTTCAAATGAGCTCCTATTTATAGGCTCGTTTGTAAAGATAAGCGCCCTCCTCAAATGGTCATACTTTCCTTGACTATCAGAGGGACCTGTACACGTGTCACCAAACCAAAGGTTAATTAGAAACAGAATGGATGACATCGTTTTACAACAAAACATGTGTAACTGAAAGCACGGCATCATTTTATAATGAATCAAGTGTAAGAATAAGAAAAAATAGAATTTGGAATGTAAGTAAATAAAATTTTGGAGTCTAATCAAAATTGAATTCAGAGTCTATGTTAAAAAATGTTTAGATTCATTTTTATAGAAATTAGAAACCTGAAATCTGTAGAAGTCCAGAGTCTAAATTTCTGGGGAAATTAAGAGTCTAGTTTCACCAGAGTTCATAATCTAAACATACAGATTTCGAAGTTGAAATAGTAATAGTTCAGAGTTTAACATCATAAGAGTTCAAAGTCGAACTTCATAAGAGTTCGGAGTCGAACTCATGAATGTTTAGAGTCTAGATTCATAAGAGTTATGAGTCAAACTCATGAAAGTTTGGAGTCGAACTTCATAAGAGTTCGGAGTCGAACTCATGAAAGTTCGGAGTTGAACTTCATAAGAGTTCGGATTCGAACTCATGAATGTTTGTATCCATAATTCAGAGTGGATCTTCATTATAGTTCTCATCCATAATTCGGAGTGGAACTTTATTACAATTCACTTCCAGAATTCGGAGTGGAACTTCATTATCGTTCACATCAAGAATTCGGATCCTAAAAATAGAATACTCCAATTCTTGACATTATACGATTCCAGGGTTTTGGATATGAATCTGTTTTTTGTACATAAGAAAAAATATTGATATGTATAATAAAATCTAGGTTAGGGTAAATTTCCATAAACAAGAAAATTTTCCTTATGGAGGTAAAATATATATTTTCTTATGTATAAGGTGTTTGTGATTTTCAAAACAAGAAGGAATGGAAAATTCATAAGGAAAACCTTACTGACTCAACAATATCCCCCTTTTTGGAAAGAACAAACTTCTTTATGAAGAAGAATATAAGGACTTTGAAAATTTTCATTAGACTTTGAAATTTAAACTTATCGCCCTCTGTTCATGGATAAAAGTGAATACAACTAACTACCCCTTAATCATTTAAACTCTAAGGATTGTATTCTGAATTTCCGGAGTGGAGTATTCATTATCATGGAAATGAAAAACATCGTATTGAGCAACTCCCCCTTACTTTAAGGATATTTCACTTAGAAATTTTTCCTCTTCATTTATATTTTTTTCCCCCCCTTAGGTGTAGTTCTTTTTACTTCTCCCCCTTTGTGATTTTAAAAAGATTTGAAGGGAATGTAAAAGAAAAAAATAGGTTCCTGAGACATTATTATATAACAAGATACAACCAACCATGTTTTCATTAGAGTTGAGAATTTTTTTAAAAGAAAGTCAAATACTACAAAAGATCGGAGTTTGGGAGTGGCAAGTTGAGGAAGACAAAAGAGACTTGGAGAATCTCAAAACCTTGTTGAAGAAGCTGATCCTGAAGGAAATGGAAGACAAATGAGCTCGCTCCGACCTTTTTTTGTATTTTACATTCTTTGTAAAATTTTCGCAACTCTAATGAAAACATGGTTGGTTGTATCTTGTTATATAATAATGTTTCAGGTACCATTGTTTTTCTTTTCCATTACCTTCAATTATTTTTGAAAATCAGAAATGCGAGAAGGAAAAAGGAAGTAATCCTAAAGGGGAGAAAGAAAAATTTAAAATGAAGAGGAAAAATTACTAAGTGAAATATCCATAAAGTAAGGGGGAGTTGCTCACTAAGAAGTTTCTCATTTCCATGATAATGAAAACTCCACTCTGGAAATTCAGAATACAATCCTTGGAGTTTAAATGCCTAAGGGAGAGTAGGTTTTATTCACGTTTATCCATGAACAATGGGAGATAAGTTTTAATTTCAAAGTCTAATTAAAATTTTCAAAGTCCTTATATTCTTTTTCATAAGGATGTTTGTGATTTCCAAAAAGGGGGAGATTTTTGAGTCAATAAGTTTTCCCCATGAGTTTTCCGTTCCTTCTTGTTTTGAAAATCACAAACACCTTATACTTAAGTAAATATATATTTTACCTCCATAAGGAAAATTTTCTTCTTTAAAGAAATTTACCCTAACCTAGATTTTACTATACATATCAATATTTTTTCTTAAGTACAAAAACCAGATTCATACCCAAAACCCCGGAATCATATAATGTCAAGAATTGGAGTATTCTGTTTTTAGGATCTGAATTATGGATGTGAAATGTAATGAAGTTCCACTCCGAATTCTGGATGTGAACTGTAATAAAGTTCCACTCTGAATTCTAGATGAGAACTATAATGAAGTTCCACTCTGAATTCTGGATACAAACATTCATGAGTTTGACTCTGATCTCTTATGATGTTTGACTCCGAACATTCATGAGTTTGACTCCGAAATCTTATGAAGTTCGACTCCGAACTTTCGTGAGTTTGACTCTGAACTCGTATGAATTTCGACTCTGAACATTCATGAGTTCGACTCCGAACTCTTACGAAGTTAGACTCCGAACTCTTATGAAGTTCGACTCCAAACTTTTACTAGTTCAACTTCGAACTCTGCATGTTTAGATTCTAAACTTTGGTGAAACTTGACTCTGAATTTCCTTAGAAATTTAGACTCCAGACTTCTACAGACTTCAGGTTCTGAATTCCTATAAAACAGAATCTAAACATTTGTTAACATAGACTCTGATTTCCATTTTTATTAGACTCCAAAATTTTATTTACTTACATTCCAAATTCTAGTTTTTCTTATGCATACACTTGTTCATTATAAAACGATGTCGTTATTTCAATTACACATGTATTGTTGTAAAACGATGTCATCCATTTTGTTTGTAAATAACCTTTGGTTTGGTGACACGTGTACAGGTCCCTCTGATATTCAAGGAAAATATGATTGTCGGAGGAGGGAGCTCATCATTCCAACCGAGCCTATAAATAGAAGCTCATTTGAATGAGCTCGACAAGAAGTTGATCACTCTATAGACCACAAGCTGTTAAGGTGATTTCTAGAGAGAGAAGCTTTTCATGCTTTTTCCGTACTGAACTGCTCATTCAAATTTATTTGTATGACTCTGAATGATGGTGACTACATTCGAGGGATTCCGGGGATAGGAAGATAGAGGTTCTGACTACCTTGATGTTTGAGGGCTTCATTGCGGAGGAAGACAGAGGTTCCAACTACCTTGATGTTGAGGGCTTTTGGGGATACCAAGATAGAGACTTCGATATTCGTATCGAGGGCATACCCTGGTGTGGGTAAGACAGACTTTCTTGAATGTGTAAATCAAGGGACATTTATCTAAGGTTGTTGGATACCCTTATCATTGGGTTAAAAGAGATATTGTTTGTTACTTGTAGTTGCACTACTTGTTTTTCCACTGCATATTGTATTGTAAGGAAAGTATAATCTTCTTATATTTACATACACTTGTATTATGATTAATTTAGATTCTATACACTTTAAGGTAGAATCTCATATTGTAAACTTTAGTTAAGTTTAAATTTCCGGATTAATATTTCTGGAACCTGTTTTCGGAATCACTCTCAAGAATTAAGCAAGTGCAAAGAACTAGAAGTTTGTAACTTCATAACTTGTTCCAATTCTCTAATTGGTGTTAGAGGTGTTGTGAATTTGCTTAGTTTAATTTTTTTAAACATAGATCTTTCTTTATTTAAGTAAATTTTAAATGTGTACAATTCACCCCCCCCCCTCTTGTATATTGAGAATCTACATCATTATTTCGATCCTACATTTTACTCTTCTTCTCAAATTTTGGTGGATGGAAATTCAAGATTCAATGAATATTCCACTACTTCATGTTGGAATTGAGATAGGTTAAGGGGTATTTTGGGTGTCTTGGCTAGAGGAGGATTCAGGAGGATGAAGACATGTGGTTTAAAACCACTTAATTATTAATATTCCACTACCATAATTTATTTTTGTTTTCCCATCATTATGGGATGAAATTTTGTTGATGTTTGATGTTGATAGTTATGGTTTTTCATGGTATTAGGGTTGGGGGTGTGTTGGGAGTGATACACACCCTGTTTCTCATGGTATTATCATCGTTACACTATCTAGTGAGTTACCGCTTAGTTATTACTAGTTTAATTTATTTGGATTAATTTTTTCAATTAATCATAAATATTTTATAATGAATTAATGTGGGAATTTGATATACCAATGACCCAAAAATGTTATCAATGTCTAGTGTGGGATTAGGTGTTCTTGGGTTTTGGTGGATGAGTTATTATCAAGGGGATAACTCGAGGTTGAGGTAGGTGGTTTATAATATTATCTAATCATCTATGTTTCATATATTAAATGGATCATAAACATGGGTAAGAGGATGATATTTACTTCAAATGGAAATGTTATTTGTTTTTCCTATTCGAGGGTTGGGTGGGGAATTAACCAGAATATTAGGGAGACCTCAAGTAGTTCAAATTTTTGGCTTTCTCCGTTGATATGTATTTAGTCTACATGATAGGCTTGTTTAATGGGATATTGAGATATGAGGGGTGGAAATTCTTTGAGCTATGTTTCTCCACACCTAGTGGGGTTTTATAGTGGTATGTGAAATTCACCGAGAGTGGTGGATATGCAGTGTCTATTTGAATGCCTTATAATTGTCTGTATGAAAAGCATGATTTAGTGTATAAGTGATAATGATATGAGATGGACCTTGTACCAACCCCACATTCCCAAGATACCATAATGAGTGGAGAGAGATAAGGACCCCAAGTACCACCTCTGATAGTCCTTAGGTTGGTGACAAGCACCGAGAGTATAAAAATCTCATAAAATGGGAGGTATTACCATCTATAATAATATAGGATCAAGAGATAAGATGAATCATTGAGAGGTAACTTGATGAAATAATATAAAATAAACCAAAACAATCCCACATGCATGTATAAATGAAAATGTTATAGATAAATTTCTTCAAAGGTAAATACCCAAATCCAAATCAAAAGAAGAGACACAAAAACTATCCAAAAATGTACAATATATTACCATCCACAAAGATCCAATCATTCATACTTGAAACATGAAAATTAATTCATAATATAATGTAATAATATAAGTATACATAGTATGAATGCAAAATTATCGTGTGCAAATGTGAAAGAAGAATACAAATGCACCCATGAGAAAGTAGCAGAACCAACAACATCTAAAAATTTCAATAATACATCTCAACTAAACCAAATAATGTTCACTAAATAATGTAAGAAATGTACACTAAAATAATAATAAGAATATCAACAAAGGTACCCCGCATCGCCCTCCCTGTGGTTTTCCACTATCACAACCTAAAATCACAAATCATGGATATCCAATCTCATCAAAATAACTTATACCACCGCCCACAACAGGGTGACATCACATCATGCTTCCAGACATCTAAACCACCTTCCAACAATGTGGTCCCATCTCATCTAGCCTGCAGACACTAATCCATAAAATCAAATCCATAACCAGTTTCGTACGGTATCATGAACATAGAGGACATCAACCTCAGGCTCTCCACCTACCATGAATGAACACCAACCAAATGCCACACCACCATAGAGACAAATCATATATAAAATGAAAACACATAGTCCACCTCCCTTGATCATGATCATATAACATCTCATGAAAAATACAAGGGCCACCACCTCTCTACTAATTCATATCCCATCCATTATGAAGACACATGTTCCATCTCCTACTTCACTAGTAGACCGTTGAGCATCATATCATAGGAATATATACTCTCATGGAAAATAAATTAGGGGAAGAATGTGTAGGTACACAACCATCCATATAACTAGGATCTTAGAAAAAATACATTCCTATGAAAATATGGGTGTCAGAACATAGTGCTCGGTGTGGGTTGGGTACATATATAAATCAGAAGGAATATAAAAGTATATAAATATAACAACATATAATCCCAACCTATGAGTTCACAATAAATAGTAACCAACTCGAAACATCCCCATATTTAATAACAACTCTAAATTCATAACACCACACAAGGAACAATCCACATTTCTCATTTCCAACTATCCCCATTATGAAATTCATTAGTTTCATTATTTTGAGTCAACCATATTTTATTAGACAACATATCATTTATTTTTTTATTAATCATTTCCATCCAACTAACAAATCTAGACCAAGAAATTTGAATAATTATTAACTATTTATTCCATCACTTCTTGGGAATCTAGAAAAATGTAACTACATGCACAAGTAGCTCATCATCCACATAATACCATATACTCGCTACTCGATATAATAGAAAAACAAACCATCACCTTGCCACCTCAATATCATGGCCAAACAAATCATCACCTCACTATCCACAAAGCACAAACAAAAAATCAATCACATATCCACCCCAAATAGCATGACCAAATAAACCATCAACTTCCCTCCCTAATATGATCGCCAAACAAACCCTCACATCATAGTCCCCAAATCATTAGAAAACAACCATCACATCTCATCCCCAAAAGAACAGCCAAACAAACATCATATCTCCCACAATGCATCACAACCACAACTTTCCACCCCAGAAGCATAACCATATATCACAAAAAATCAAATACCATATTAAAAATTTTAAAAAATGGGATTTCATATAATTTAAATTTATTTTAGGTGTCTTTTCACATAAGACACAAATACAATGGAAACCGTTTTATTATCCAAATATAATTTGTTATCAAATTTCTATTTTGGGGTGATATCAGAATAACATGAAACAAGGTTTCCATATCACATCAACTACAACAAAAACAAAGCATCCTAATAACCATGTTTTTTAGTAGGAAAATCAACCTATAAAAATACAAAATGCAAATAATATCAAATTTATAAATGAAAAAAATAGTTCTCATTCCCCATCAATTTCAACTAATCAATTAATTTATATTGATTAAGTTAGTAAAAACCACCCCCATTGATAAAAAAGTGTATACCCATTCCGAATGATACACAATAGTGATAAATGAGTGATTCCCTATTTAAAAGGCTCTTTTCCATCTTCATGTGCATTGCAAGGTGAAGAATAAAATCCTTCAAACCGCAACCACATGAAAAATACATAGATCATCATACAAAACATCAAGGGTTATAAAAAATACATCCCAAATCACAATCTAATCAAAACATTATCCACCATAGTAGATCTTTGAAAAATAATGGGAGAAAATCCCTAATAAAGAGCTGATAACTCACCACATATTACAATTAGAAAAGTACCAGAAAAAAAAAATTGAATTAAGCAGAAGAGGGATAGATGATCAGCTCAAGGTGCCTAGGGTTCCTCTAGAATTAGAGAAAGAGAATTCATGTATGAATGGTAATGGATTCATCATAAAGAAATATTTAAAATCTATAATGTGATAATTTTACATTTTGTAACCCATTCATAATGTGAAAAAATAGGGTTTCCAAAAATTTCATCTACCACAATAATTAATTTCAACTCATCCTTTAATTAATTACATGTTGTGAATTAAATTCACAATGTGAATTTGTTTCAAGGGTTCTTCTCAGTAGCATATAATCTATTAAAGAGGTCGTCTACAAAGGTTTTGAATCAAAAATTTATTTTTTGTACCCCTTTCATGATGTGAATTTTCCATTGGAGCTCCACTATATCGTCAGCCACCATAGAACATCTTCAATCATCTATTGATACACCAATAACCCCCAAAATCAGAAAACGAGCAAAGAATCCCCATGGAAATGCATCATATACCTCTCAAAATATTCTCACCATCAAGAATCCATAATCATGCACAAAACAAAAATGGTTCAGATCAACCAACCTACGATATACCTATCAAGGATCTTATTACCACTCAATGCTACCGTATACCAAAAACACCATCTAAAACACCCAAAAAACAAATTATACAACCAAAAATAAAATCCTTTCACACAAACACACCTCCAAACAACCAATAAACAAAAATATCAAACTCCACATAGCCCAAACCAAAAACCACTACAACCAACATACTGTACTTCCTGAAACACACAAATCAGAGAATTCCAT
Organism: Viscum album; assembly: GCA_963277665.1. NCBI lineage: Eukaryota > Viridiplantae > Streptophyta > Magnoliopsida > Santalales > Viscaceae > Viscum > Viscum album. The sequence continues at coordinate 692,678,046 of OY728120.1, read as the reverse complement.
CCTCCTTATCATGAAACTGTCTTCTCTGGGTTCTAATGACTCACCCTTATGGGTTTAATCACATAGTAGTATAATGCACCTAAATTAGGAATCTTGTACATCCTATTTCACATATCAGAATATTTTCTGATATAATACATCAAGAAAATAGTAATTTGTCTAGCACAATAAGATCCAAACATCAATTCATAAACAAAACAGTGTAAGGTAAAACTAAAAACTACTCTAGAAACATAGAACACATTTGTGTCTCTCATTTTTGAGTTATTTCTTCTATTCCAACATGCCTCTAAAACACATGAACCAAGGGAATGATTCAACCCTATATAACCATCTATTAAATATCCTACATCTCTACTAGACTCTTAACAATCATCATATCATCATTGATATCTAACACTCCCTAGTTAATGAAATGGGATTTATTGATAAGATACCGATGAATATAAGAGAAAATGATGATTTAATGGAACTTATAAAGACATGGTGACAATGTTAACTGATATTACACCTAGGTAACTCTACCACATACTTTATGTGTCCAAAAAACCTATGAGAAAGATTACTCCACCCACAGAACCTATGTTTCCTCTTTCAAGAGGAAATCATGAAAAACACATGGTCCCTAACCTTGAACTCCAAGGGAATCCACCAATGATCAGTATAAGACTTAGTATAGATTTTTATTGATTTAATCCTCTCTCAAATAAGCTGAGACATTTTTGTATTAATTTGTACCACATCGGGACCCAGAACAACTACCTCCCCAACATTCTCAGACATAGTAGAGAACAAAAGGAACTCCCGTATAAGGCCTCAATGGGGCCATTCCATTGGATGAGTGATAACACTTATTATAATCAAACTCAATAAATCAAATATTACATTCCCCTAATCTACCAATGTCATTCAATCATGCCCCCAATATATCCTCCAATGTTTGGAGAATCCATTTCTTCTTCTCATATGTATGTGGCTGGAAAGTAGTAATGAGGTGTAACTTTGAGACAAATGCATGTTGAAATAACCTATAGGATCATGACGTAAAAAGAGGATCCAAATAAAATATAATGGACCTTAGAACTCCATGAAACTGCACCACCTCATCCTCATACCACATTTCCAAAGCATCCACTACACATGACTAATTGATCACTATGAAGTGGGATGATTTCATTAACCAATATAGAATCACCCAAATAGGATAAAAGACACACTAATGTTAGAGTAAAAATATAATTAAATTCAAAAATATTTCATTTAGTTTCCAGTTTGGAATATGTAATGGATGAAAAAAAATATCCAAGAACACAATTTGTAGCCTTTACCTACTCGAAAACCAAACACATCACCACAAACTCCTCCCCAACCCATTTCAATATGGGCCACCAAAAATGCTTCTCGAACCCTGTTACTTCTTGGAAAATACTAAGTGCAACACCATAGGTGATATATAAAGGTAAATATAGAATACGTAGCACATCACTAACGTTAAAAAAACCCATGAAACAACATCTGGTTTAGACCTCCTTCTGACCAGTACACTGAAGCATCACAATGTTCAACAAGATTGCACATAACCTCTACCTCTAAGTCACCCCACTAAGGCTCCTCCAACATCCACATTATATAAGACTTAACCATAATCTACAACAAATAACATCTACCATTATCCACCATTTCATTGAAGTGAAAGGCTACATACTCCTCCATACCTCTAAAAACATCCACTAAATTATAAACAACATCCTTCCATGAACTTATTCTAAAAGTATTATCAACAAAATTCCTTTTTCCTGAGGTGTACAAGATCTATAAGCTATAATCCAGAATAAATTACATCAACCTTCACTATGAAAAATTCATATCATACCGAGTAATTATATACATCAATACATTGTGACCTGTAAAGGCTACATAGCACTCCCCAACGAGGTAATTATTCCTCAAATTCATCAAAAACACAAACACTTATCGCACTATATCGTGGTTGGTATAGTTATTCTAATGGGGAATAACATCATAGACCCATAAGAGATTAGTTACCTCTATTGAATCAAAACACATCCAAATACTTGATATGAACCATCACAAAAAACCTCAAACATCACACCCTCATTAGGAAAATAAATCACTGGAAGACTGGAAAATTGTCACTAAAGGTAATAAAACACTACCTCTCGCTGATTATTCAACAAAAATCTTGGTATTTCATTGTCAGTTCTATTAATGGGGATACAAATAGAGATAAATCGGAAACAAACCTCAGATAATAGAATTTAAGTGAATGAAAAATCTAAACCAATACCAAATTCTTTAGTAAAACTTGGGAAAAAACTGCTTCAACCTTTTACAAGTATTCTTCCATATCCTTCTGCGATAAAACCCAACTAGGGATGAATAATCTTATCATAAAAAGCTCACACATGGAAAACATTCAATAATTTTTTTGGTGACAATCGAGTTGTAAAAAAACTCTACAACACTTAGAATGATCTACATCTGACATAGAGAAGATCTAGGTATCATCAATGAATTTGATAATTAAATGGTCTAGAAACTCACAAAACATGGAGATCATAATCCCCATAAACAAATCTAGTTAATTAATAAAAAATAATGAAAGGAATATAAACTCAAAGTTACCATACATGAATCTGAAGTCAGTCTTAAGGATATCAACCTCATTCACCCTAAATAGGTGATATCCATACTGAACATTGATAATTGAAAACCAACTCGCCACTCTCAATTGTTAAAAAATGTTGTCTATCATTGGAAGTGGGTAACAGTTCTTTAACATCACATAATTCAACCTATTATTTTCTATACACAACCTCAAACTACTGTATGACTTCTTGGAGAACATCGCTAGATCACCCTATAATGAAATAATGTGCTAGATGAAACCCATACGCATTAAGTCATACACTCTTAACATAAAATCACATATCTATATTGGTTTCATTTTATTTAGAGCCATCAAAATTAGAGACACACCAAATAGAAAACAATATCTCAAACTCAATATCATATCATGAAGGAAGTGTCATAACCTCCTATAGAAAAACATACAGTAACTCATCCAAAACCATAGGAACACCCCCATGATGATATTATATTGATATATCTTCCATCAAATAGATATAGGGATCCAAACACCGAATACCAACTTGAAAAACCCACTATCCAACAAAAACCACACACTGGAAATCCATATCCAAGAACACAACTCTCCTTCTGATGAATTTGATAAAATACATAACCTAATAAAACGAATCAATGAATATGATTACATTTTATAGATACATATTTAGTTGGAAAATATCCAAAATGGAATTATGTGTCCCCATAATAAGTATATAACCCTCACACACATTAAAATGATGTTTTGGACGTTGAATACTGTAGTCAACAACATAGCAATGAGAATCCTCTCTATGACTATTTCAGGAGCACAAACTTGAGTGGGTATAATAAAGGTGGGAGAATCTCTTAAATCAAATAAGGAACAAACAAGGGTATATTAAAAACTCGGTTTACCTCAAATGATCTTTGGACCCGCCAGCACTGCTACCTATACTATGTATAAATGACCATGCCCAAACCATCTACCACTTTGCTGAAAAAGACCTACATAACCTCACTCAGGTCTAGTTCCATAAACATGAGGAGCATCCAAAGGTAGACCTCTACCATCTCATTCTTCCCTATCTAGAGAATAATCTTACTTACCCTAATACTGAAACAACTTCACTTGAATCAATCACAATGGCTGTCTCTAAGCCTATATAGATCAGCCAAAATGCGCTAGAATAAACACTAAGAACTGATTCTGGAGATGACTACAAACCCCGTACGTAAAACACATTAGAATGATAGCTCTAGGAAAAGCGTAGAAACCGATATCCCCAAAAGGATAGTAGGGAAGCTGCTGAGGTCGAAACTCTAATGGTCGAAACCTAAATGTTATTTTTTATAATAACTTCTATTTATAATCCATTTGAAACCTATAAAGGCACTAGAACACAAGAGTATGGAGTTGCACACAACACTCCTCCCAGTGCATAAAATATTGTGTTCCCAATGCGACGTCATTGGGGCCCTTGTGCACCGGCGTGCTTGAGAATTAGTTAAGGCCCGAGTGTGTAAGTTCTTGGTGGCACACAAAATCTTGCTTTCCCCATGAGAGTCCAAAGGCGCCTTTGCATGCAGGCGGGCTTGAGAATCAGTTAAGGCTTGAGTGTGAACGTACCTGGTGGCACGAAAACTCTTATACACCCAATGTGATGTCAAATGAAGGCTTCCTTAGAAACCCCCCAAAAATCCGCCAAAGGTGTTTGTTCATAAAAGGACTATAGGCGTGCCAAAATTCCTCTGACGAGCAAACTCTTGCACATCCAATTCGACATAGAAAAGTCATTTTCAAAAAGCGCCCCTTGTGCACAGCCTCTGAGGGCTTCGACTATAAAACGAAGCATACCCCCACCCTTCGGGGATGGTGAAAGAAGATATAGTGACACAATGCTACATGAAAGACACCTCTTCCGTGACTGTACAAAAACACTATGGCCTCTAGGTATTGGATCTTGCTTCACAGTTCCCCCAAGGGTCCTCCTTCGGGCGGGCCCTCTTGGGCATGATGCTTGTCCATTTCCTTTTACCCCATGACATTTCCATGCTCAAGATCCATCTTGTGTGAAATTTCCCCTACATCGGACTACATTTTCGTGTAGCCATTCCATCCTACGCATAGCCTCTCATTTTGTGTGCACCATCCTGGTTTGTGTGCAACCCTTCCTTCTTACACGCAACCTCTCATCTTGCAATCCTCCCCCCTTGTACACTCCTTGTGTCGATCTAACATTAATGCACCATGTTATAGCCCCTTTTATGTGCAACCCGCGTGGGTCGTGCACCCTCTTCTCATGAGACCCTCCAGGTTTTCACAATTTTATTTCACTTTATATTGGGAGGTGCTTCCTATTGATTTTCTTCACCACATGCTTCTTCGCATAGGCATGCTAATGGATATTTATTGTTCACCTAGTCACACTAATGTGTGCCCCTCAATGGATAACTCCACAAGACCCCCTTATCATGACATTGATGATGCCTTTCCTTCCCCAAGGGAGGGTGGGTATCAATTATGTATGTCTTAGGGGTGCGAATTGAACCACCCTTGTCCATGCAGCATGATGTGAAACCGCTATGACATAACTTCCTCAGTACATGACATTTAACTATATCCTTTCTCCATGATTCATATGTGGGTTCCCCATCATGGACAATCTCTATGGCCACTGGTCTCTAGGGGAGTGATATCATTCCTAACATGGAATGAGATCCTCTTTGTAATAGAGGTACATGTCTATTGGGAAGGGAACCCATCTTGGTGTAAGCCCCTAGCCTTTCTTGAAGGAGGTAGTACCCTTACTCCTCCTTTCATCTTTTGTACCTAGGACAAGAAGGTGTATGGGAACTGGGACCTTCATTATCTTTTCCCTCTTCCAATGGGATTTTCCACACCTCAGACTTCCATCCTTGAGTAAGTCACAATCTCCATATCCCTTGGATACGAACCATGGGTATGCCCCGATTCCCTTTTTGGGATGCTAACCACATTTCTGCCCCAGCACACGTCCCATGGATGGACCCTTCATGAAATGATCATCTATTAATTTTTGCCAACTATTTCTGACACCGATCACGACTCATGTGGGCTTAGATTAAGCATCAATGATGAAATCTTCTCTGGGTAGCCTAGAGTGTGAGCCAGACACATTATCCTAAACTATGTGGACATTGATCCTTTCCAAGGAAAGGTATATAGGAAGCCTCCTTGAGGATCAATAACAACAACCATTATTACAGACCACTTCACGTCGATTCACAATCACACCATCTGGAAATACATGATCATTGATCCTTGCCAAAGCAAGTTATGTAGGAATCCCCCTTGAGGTTCAAGCCCAACACCCAGTTGTTCTGACACCCTTCACGTCGGTTCACCAATGCCTATCATGAACTATATGAACTTTGATTCTTTCTAAGGCAAGATATATAGGAATCCTCCATGAGGATCAATCCCAACTCCCATAGGTCATAACTAATTTACCTCGGTCCACCCCCATCCTGCATGTTGTTAAAATGTATTGCCCCTCTTTTCCCGCATGGCACTAAACATTCCTTTAGTCAGCTTTAAGCTGTTGTCAACCCCACTCAGTAGAAATTTTTTGGGTTCATTCATTGATGGTAATCCATTTCCAATCCCAATTAGCAATAACCTGTTGTTTTTACAATCATCGGTAATCTTTGGTAGCCCACTTTCTTGGGACGCACATCTTTGGTCTGCCCTCAAGCGTTAGACCAACCTTGGGTTGCTAAACATGTGTGATACCTAGCATGTCATCGGGTCATTATCACCTATGCACACCCTGATTCTATTCCCCCATCCCAAAAATACATATATTTGATCCTTTACATGGAATGGTTCATCGGAAGCCTCCCTGAGGTTCAAGCTTAATAACCGTTGGTCCCAACCACATCACGTCAATTCACAAATACACCATCCCAAACAATGTGTTATATGATACATTCCATGGCCATGAACATAAGAAGCCTCCCTAGGGCTCATGTTCAACACCCAGTTGTTCTGACCCCCTTCACATTGGTTCACCAACACCTCTAATGAACTACATAGACTTTGATCCTTAGTAAGAAAAGGTTTGTAGGAAACCTCCTTGAGGTTTAAGCCCAACTCCAATCGATCATGACTACTTCACATCAGTCCACCCCCATCCCTCATGATGTTAAACTGTACGCCCCTTTTTGTCCCACAGAACACTAAACTATCCTCCAATATGCAGTAAGTTGATGTCAACCACAATCATTGGTAAGTCGTTATGTTCCCCAATCGACAGTAAGTCGTCGTCAATCCCAACAGGTGGCGAGCTGTGGTTTCTTCAATCGATGGTATGTTGTTGTAGACACCTTTGTGGGGACCCAAAACTCTATTCATTCCCCAAGCATGAGACCAACCTCAGGATACTAACAATGTGTAATCCCTATCTTGTCATCATGTCGTTGTCCCCTATGCACACCCTTATTCTATTCCCCCATTCTAAACTACAAGGAAGTTAATCCTTTACAAAACAAGGTACATAGGAAACCTCCCTGATTTGAAATCCCATCACTCATGTATCATCCTAGTAGTTACCTAGAGCCTATATGTTTGTTTCAGGTCAGGTCCCAACCTGGAGGATTCCCATCCCCTAGATACCCTTCAGACGGGTCACCTTCTTAGGTGTCTCATCACCTCGAAAAGATATGCAGACATTGATTCCCTACCATGGGGATACGTAGGATGTCTCTTCAAGACTCAACCCCAACATCCCCATCACTCATACGGTTGTTTCACATCACTCCCTATCCAATTTCAACAACCCATATACATCTTGATTTTTACCCAAGCCACCTCTTACCAGTGAGATCATTCCAATACTCCTCTTAACTTCTCATATCATTACTCGGGTAACTAAACACACGTTATCACTAGAATAATTATTCCCTATAGGAGTCACACAAATCAAATCCACTTGATTCAGTGTTCCGATCAGTCTGATCTGTATCTTCTAGACATTAAACTCACAACATACCCTATGTTAAACATGGAATGATGAGAAAAACATCAGAGACATGCCCATGGAATATAATTCAACTAATTTTATGTGGGATGGATCAGGCTACCACATCCTCAAGAAGCCCAATCATATGGGGAAGATTCCCAGACGCTCTAGTGTTCTAGGGTCCAGACATTCCAGTGATGTCCAACGTGACTACTCCCCTGACCAATGGTTGCTACCCTGGCATGACCCCATGGAATGTCCTAATAGAAGCAGTGTAATTAACCAACATCCATGAAGACATGGCAGTGGGATGATTTTCACAAACAACATCTTCATATATAAAGGAGTCATGGACAAGGTAACAAGTTTCGATGATGAATCCATGGAAGGAGGAACTGACATCCCATCATCCTATTTTGATCAATGAGAAAAATTCCCTACACAAGTGATGGATGTCGCCCACATTTGGAAAGCATGATTGCAGGGTAACAAACAGTGCATCCTCGACAGACGAATGTGCACCCCGACAAAAGCATCGGAACTAGAAATGGTGAACCTAACATGAATGGTATTCTTCTCAATATGGAGATTAGTATAATTCGAGATATTAGTGGACTAGCATGTCATTGGATTCATGTATCTGGTGCTAGGTCCCTCCAAGAAAATAGTGGTCCCGACAAGAAACTAACCAGAATTATGGGTAGTTAAAAAGTTTCACATCTCGATCTGTGACATTGTCAGCAAGGATTATTCTTACCATCCATGGAAGACAAAATCATGTTGGGGTACTAGACGTATATTTCCTTTTTGAAGCACTAATTTATTAATTTCCATGCCTTACAAGACCATATCTACTGCAACAAGAAACTGATCCCCACCCATCAATAGACGTAGGGGACGGGGGAATGTCAATGTGGTTGTGCCACGTGGCTCCACCACTTCAGCAATAGTCTCCATGCCAACAACTGTTGTGTGCCCCTGCCCCATATCCCTGTCTAAATTTTCACAATGATGTTTTATAAATTACCTCATCCGACGATACGAGGATGAGGGTATTATCTCAACTAGGGATGTGTCATGCTATGATTTATAATCATCTGCACCTCATCACCACCACATCCCCTATGGGATACACATCGAGCCATAACTACCCACTCTGATTCCCAACTATTTAGGGATCCTCTCTATGGAATTCTTTATTGAATCCCTCTCCTACAACGATGAGTTGGGGGATGTCCGGGCCATTTTTATTGGGATATCATTCCTGGGTCCGCCATGGAGGGCCCCCACTATGTTGCGTCAGTCCCACCAACTGGCCCCTCCACTCGAGGATCTGGTAAGATATGCACCTGCACTGCCAACCCCGTCTGGTTGACCTGATTCTAATGTCGGGCGCAGGCTGAGGAGGATTCCCTCCGGGTGGTATCAAGGTTAGGAACTATCGTGGATCGTGCCACCGATGATGTATTACGTTATCCCACTATGTGTGTTGAGTATGGGCCCTCATTAACCCAATCAGGATCAAGGCCCCAAATGCCCCATAGATAGGCTAGGTCAACACTCCAGGTCACCAGTGCAGGGAGAGCCCTCCACGGACTGACCTGTGGAAACAACACCCAGTACAGAGGTCCTCCCCATACCTCCACCATTGAGAACACGAGTCATCCCCACTTCCCTTTCTCGGCGAGGAGGACCACCCAATGACACCTTTAATCAGAATGAAGGTCCTCCACATTATAGTGAAAATCATTATAGAATCGTATTATATACTCATTATATCTGGTATGGGGCCATTCCTCCTGCCATTGGCCACCTATATGGAGATTTTAGACATTCAGTCAATTTTTCGTGTGGGGGAATCCCCCATGTCCTCACACCCGCCAAAGAAGGTCTTCCTCACCTCAGAAATCATAGGAATGAAGTTTTTCCTCACTCCATTGGCACCCATCATGGAGGTCCTACCTGTGTTTGGCTTGAATAGTACTAGGACCCTCTTTAGGCTAATGCTTCCAGAGGAAACAACTAGGAAGTCCTGCCGATGCTCCCACAAGCTCCAGTGGATGTCCTACCCACTCCAGCACTTTCTGTGGAGATTCCTTCTACACACTTGTCAGTGGACACTAAGGTCCTCCATGTGTTCCATTTGATAACTGTCCCAGTGCTCCCCGCACCCCAGATCATTCAGGAAGAAGTCCACTAAACCCATGAATCTGTACAGCCAATGTTCCTCCTCACACTGGAAATATAATCTATCCCGAAGAACCATCTCGGGGAAGGAGGGTAGGTCATTGTCACCATAAAAATAATGCCGGAAATATTTAGTCTAAGATTAAACCAGTCTGCTTCATATATTCTAGGTAAAAATACGACTCAGTGATGGAACCCTTTCCATGATCATCTATGTCCATGGTTGGGTCAGGAACTAGGCACATCATCTTTATACATCTGAAATGTGAGGTCCACCTGATTCCTTCCAACCTCAACAGATACATCTATCAGGACGTAAATTTGGAAACTCCCTAGGTTCCAACCATGAAATAGCCACCATCATCAGCAGAAGCATTCTCTACCATTACCACAGATCACAGAGTTATTCTGTGGAACGATGGGGAATGAGCAACAACATGGATCACTGCCAGCAGCCATAGTCCCTATTCCAGAAACTACTATTCCCAGCCCTTCTTATTGCGACATGGTGGCAAAGTCATTTCACTATCTAGAGGATATCCCATGATGCAGTGGTTTTTAATCCTGCTATCGTATTCTCCACCGGCAATCATCCCACCTCAGCGGACTTCTTCAGTACCACTACTTGTTCCCTAGCTGCCTCTGGTTGTTGAGTGAGGAAAAGAAGGGCCAGACCCTAAATCTAGACCAAGGAACTTGTGGGATATTCTCACAGGAGACCATTTCCCAGATATATATTGGTTGGTTGCAGTACCATATTTTAGGGCTTGAGAAACACACACCCAGGAGGAGGTTGGATGATTATTCCAGACCCTCTAGGTGACTCATTACCATCTTCTACATTGAGAAGTGTCCATCCCCTTGAGTCATTCACATTTCAAATAAATTGGTCTACAATGGCATTTTGTTGATTTGGATTTACTCCCCGTGGACCAACGTCCTGAGTCATTAGGCTTCCATAGGACCCTCCAACAATGAAGCGTCTAGATATTTAAAGTGCTCTACAAGATAATTAAGAAGGCTTCTCACTACATGAAAATATGTGGTTGGGGATGTATGTGACCCTCTATTTCAGTTCTATGTGATTCTAGCCAAATTATTTAGGTGACATAGAGGATATGCCTCCAGGAAAGGTCGTTGTTAACATGTCTGAACTTCCAGGGGTTGAGAATGAGTTGGAGATTCTTGGAGAAGACCTACCCACCAAGGGAGTCTCACACTTATTGGATCTGTTGGAATGTATTACATGTCAACAGAGAAACATATTGGGTATTTCTGTGCCCACTGAGCTATTGGTCCTCATTTGAAATCCCAACAAGGGTAAGGGACACCTCGGAGCTGTAAAACCCACTGACACGTCTGGCTTGGTGTAGATGGCAGATGATGATCCTGAAAAAGCCACACTGTGTCAACAACTTAAAGAACACATAAAGATGGTCGATGGACTCCTTGATGAACTCATAGCAGAGTGGCGACTAGACTATGGTGATCCTCGTTGGGGAAGAAAGGGAAGACACAACTTCCCCCTGACGAATTTCCTCCAGGTGACCCAGACCATCCTATCCATGCAGACAGGTTTGAGGATGGGACTTACAGAAAGAGTGTGTGGTATGTGTCACTCAATCCACATGAGTAGTGTGGAAATCATAAGGACCTAGCTATGGATCCCCCAGCTACTCCGCAAGTCATTCCTCCAGCCCCTCTATGAGCCTTTGGGCTTGCTTATCATGTTGACGATCCTACCAAGGCACCGGTGGTCAGGGTTCCTTTTCAAGATGGTAGTCATCAACCAGATGATCCCATGGTGGTGTTCATTGCCCGCCTCAAGGCATTTGAGACTTGACAGGTGGAAATAATCCCTAATGGAAAGCCATATATAGTGTGGTGGATGATATTCCAGCACACCTGGGTTTCGAAAATCCCACATTTTCATCATTCAAATGGACAGGGGAACCAATGTAGCATCTAGCCCACATCATCTCAAGGTGTATACCCAAGTTGGGAAATTCAACACAGCAGGAGGCCGCCATGCTACAGTGTTTTCTACAGACGATGGAAGGGCATGCATTTCTCTGGTAGAACCACCTACCCATCGGATCAATAGACAACTGGGAAGTCCTTTGTAGGTTAATTTTTTACCAGTTCATTTACACGAGTCGGAAGATTAGCATTGCATACATCTTCAGGTGCATGAAGTGGACTGACTCATGGATAGTGTCCTCGGAGGAAAGGTCTCACATACTCCAATAACATGCCATTGACTCAGGGTAAACTGCTGATGATGTGTATTGGGAATTTCAAGGTAGAAATGATCCGATTGATCATTACTTAGAATTACCCTACGGGAATCTGCGATTTTCTGATAAAGCCCATCACCAAGAAGAAGCCTTGCAACAGGCCATCATTGCATGCCTGTTTGGTAGGTTTTATCCCCACGAGGAGGGCCACTAGGGCTGAGCCCAATGTTGTGATCCAAATAATGGCTCCTAGAAAACATAAATTATTACCGATGGTGATGCCTCCATATCCACATAGGGGCCCTCCACATCATGTGCAGCCTTTGTCCCATCACCTCCTACTTCAGAATCGGCATGCGCCCCTGTGTAATGTTCCACCACCACCTAGGCATGACAATATGGATCAGCCTCCTCGATAGGCTTCTCTAACCTCTCATCAATGTCCGGATCACTTGGCCACCTTCCCAGATAAGAGGAACCAATCCTATCTGTTCAATGAGGATAAGGTACCCAGTTATTGATGATGTTCCTTGTAATAGGGGAGTGTACATTTGCATGAATGCTAGAGGATTGAAGAGGCGATCATTGATGATTACCATAATTACATCCCCAATCATTGGATCCTGGCGCACACCCTAAAATAGGTAAATGTTCATAAAGACACGTTTCAAGACAAGGTGGATAACAAAATAGTCGAGTTAGGCCCTACTCTAACACATGTGGCATGTGTCTTCATGAATCCAGACAATAGTAGCGACAATGAAGGTGAGTGGCATCGGGTTTCTAACTGCGGGTCCTAGAAATATGATGCTTGGATGGCTAATAAGATAGTCGCAAGTGACTATGGTATTATTTGGGCACACCTGAATAAATCCAAAACCCTCATAAGACAATGTTCCATCCACCAGCAGTACTTCTGTGTCAATGGCTCAACTATCTGCTTCCCAGAAAACTAGGCATCAACGACGAAATGGAAAACAGAGTCCTCCACCAATGCCATCATCATCCTGTTCTCTCAGTAATTTCATGCCCCTGGAGATGGCGATTCCACTCAGTATCCATATAGTAGTGGATGAATCCTTACGTTACAGTCAATGGTATTCCTTGATTAATACTGTTGATCTGGTAAAACCCTACATCATTCCTGACAATGAAGAGTGCCAGAAGGATTCTCCCAACATCCCCATCCATCTCTAGCATTGAAGCAATCATGGAAATATGGGTCGTTGCAGGGCCCCGTTTAGTATTTCTAGCTAGGCTATGCATTCCAACGAAACCAGGTAGTAGGCCCAATGCAGAGCTCAGTACGCGCAGTCTTCTCATTTGGTGTAATCAGTTATGCGTTCACCACCATTCGTGTTGTTAGATCAGGCAGAGCCACCTCTAGTATGTCATGATCTGCCACTCTCTTCTACGGACCTGTCTCAGTCATCTGGCCCTCATCTGGTGGTCACTCCACAGGCTTCTACTTGTGATCCAAGAGATATTCCCGTCACCAGTCACTTGTGGGTCCAGCCAGCAGGGCCCACCATACCTAATATCCTAGAGCGACCTTTTATAAGCATAAGTTCACACCTGGCATGGATGTATCATGTACTCAAGAAACATTCTAGCATTACAACAACACTCTAACTCCATGAGTCCCTTTTCTTATCATTAGATATTTGCAAGGCCCTTGTTGAGGCTATAAGAAGCCCCCTATAGTTTGAGATGGATGTAGCAGCCGCAGAGGACATCCATGCTGAGATAGTCAAGTAATCTAAATTCCAAACAATCATATTGTTCCCTATATATGATGATGGCTACCTTACATAGGGGAATATTTTACCACTATACATCACCGGATAGTTTAATGGCGGGGAGGTTCATCGATGTATGGTCGAGACAAGATCTAGGATCAACCAAATCCCGACTTAGACACTACAAAAACATGGGTTGTTTGATGATGATCTGAGACACTCTGACTTGAATATTAATGGTTATGATAGGATGGAGTAGAAAATTTTTCGAGTGATTTTCTTGAAGACCCAGTTTGGTGGCCTTGTTGCTAGCAACGATTTCATGGTTATCTCTAAGGACACTGCCTACAATGCATTGATTGACAGGCCAAGGATATACATACATGCAGAGGATCATTAATCATATCATTAGTGAATCATGTACTCCATTAATTGTTGATTATTCATGCTTGATGGTGGTGCATCTCCCTTTTCCACTTCTGAAGCACTTTATCTAGATGCTGACTATTATAAGATCAAGGACAAACTGATTTAAGCTAATGAGGTTGATTATGCCACTACTGCGACTAACCCATGGAAAGATCTAAACGATGCATACATTATTCCAATCCACTGAGTAGAGTCTACAAACCTAGACATGGGACACTTCATTGATGTTTCTGGAATGAGGGGGAACACATTCCCATGTCTATGCAATATCATAAGACCACCTCATACTCTTACATGAACCAGGCTCAGGAGATCCCAGATCCTCCTACTCCCATATGGTTTTGGGATGTCTGCCCCATGGAAACAACAATACATCATACATTCTTGTTCATATGTGTTGGGAATAACCTTCTCCAGAAAACGCGCCACTTTTTCTTTAATTTCATCATGTGTGGCACCTTGGGCAACGACATGATGGGATCAGATCAATAACCGTCATCGCTATATTCTCAGTAGTATAGGCGTCCCTTGATGAAGTGTCCACCACCGCCCAGGCTTGTACCAGCCTCCCATTAGGATCATTTTACTCAGAATAAACTCCTCAAACTAAGGATCCCTCATCCATATGTGAAGAAGATTATTTAGAGGATGATTCCCCCACCATTGAAGAGGGAATATCCACCACAATTGATGAATTGGTGTAGGTGAACCTTGAGAGAGAGTCAAATCCAAAACCCACATTGATTAGTTCATCTATGCCTCTCGAGGAGAAATAATGGTATGTGGGATTCCTCAAAAAACACCATGATGTACTTTTCTGGAGTTATGTTGAGAAGTCAGGACTATATCTTTAGGTATCCTCCCACCACCTTAGCCTCCCAGCAAATCACCGTGAGATTATGTAGCCCACAAAAAGATGCACCTTTCTCATGGTGCCATGGTCAAGGCCGAAGTAGATAAGATCAATTGATCCAATTTCATTATGAAGGCCCAGTACCCCAAATGGCTTGCCAACATTTTTCCAGTTAGGAAGACAAACATACATATCAGAGTCTGCATCGACTTCCAAGATCTCAACTAACTGTGTCCGAAGGATGATTTTCCCCTTCCTGTGATGGAATTGTTGATCGATGCTACAACTAGGTTCCAAGACCTAACTTTAATGGATGGTTAACCCAGGTATAACCAGATCTGAATTACTCCCATGGATGAGGAGTCTTTTCCCTTCAGGGAACCACTAGGTACTTTATCATACCAGGTCATTCCCTTCGGTTTAAAGAATACAGGTGCCACCTATTAATGGGATATGCATATCATATTTATGTTGATCCTCTAGACATTAGTTGAATGCAATGTGAACGATTGAGTGGTCAAATCTCACCAGCATCAGAACCATCTCAAATACCTTGAGAATCTGTTCGGCTTCCCTCGTTCCTGCCACATGAAGGTGAACCCATTGAAGTGTGCCTTTGAGGTTACCCCTATAAAGTTTCTTGGTTTTGTTTTCACATATAGGGGCATCGTGGTCAACCCAATGATTATCAAGTAAATCAGTCAGATGTCTACCCCAAGAAACCTCTTGGAACATCAAGGTTTTCAAGGCCACATAGCCTACATATACCGACTCATTGCGAATGAGACGGGAAAGTGTAATCCATTTAATCATCTCATGATGTAAGGAATTGTCTACAATTAGGATGATGAATGTCAGAATACTTTTTAGGAAATCAAGTGGTACATGTTACAGCCTTCATATATAATGCCACCAATTTTTTAAAGCCAACGGTCCTTTATCTGAAAACCCTGTAATGATCCCCCAATTCCCTTCTCACCTAGAAGAACAATGAGGGAAATAAGAACAATATCTATTATCTCATCCACATGATTCTTCATACGGAGACCAGATACTCCCAAATCGAGAAGAGCATCCTTGCACTGGTATTCACAATACTGAAATTGTTGTATTACCTATAGAATCATGAGGTATAGATGATGTCCCATGTAGATTCACCAAAGTACATCTTGAACCGCCCCATTTGGTAGGACATCTGGCTTGGTGGGCAGTAATCCTTCAGTATCTCAACATCAGGTTCATCCCCTAGAAGGATATTAAAGGGAAAGATTTCTCATACATCCTTTCCATCCATCTAGCTCCTACAGAACAGTTCATGCCTCTCGTTTCCTCAATGAAGCGATACTCTTTGTAGACCAATCCATGCCATGTTGGAAAATGCACTCCGATAGTGCTTCCTGGAGGCCCACCGACAAAAGGCTCAAAGACCACATGCTCAACAGAGTAGGCCTGGTTATTTTCTTCATTAACCATGTACAAGACATTCTACCGTATTCATTTATGTTGTCAGAATGCTGCACCAACAATAAGGTAGAGTATCAGGCTCTCATTACTAGCCTCGAGCTGGACATTGAGATTGATGTTCCCCACATGCATGTGAAAGATGACTCCATACCAGTCATCAAGAATATTAGCAGTGAATATGTCATCATAAATCCAGTTCTTGTACCATTGTTGGAACACACTCTCTAGCTAATGGCCCATTTCCTATCATGGACAGAACATACTCATTTACCTCAATCATAGAACCATTGAGCTGATGCCTTGAACAGCCTAGATGCAACACTTTTAGAGCCCAAAAGTGATGATTTTATTATCCACATGGCACACTATAGATTCATCACTCTCATCCCTCCAGATAATGACACCAACCCACAGGTGAGACACATTACTGTCTGTGCCACAACATAAGGACCTTCAGGTCCCCAAGGTGAAGTTATTGAGGTGACTCCTAACTGGAGAACCTCCATTATCGATTATCTCCAAAATGGTATTCTCCCAACATATCATTCTGAGCAGGATCGAATCCAACACCGCATGTTACAATTTACCCTCCAGGACGGTCCTAGTCAGGAGCAGATACTCTACAAGAGATGGTTTTATGGGGTTCTCCTCTGTTTCATTCAAGGAGTTGAAATTTCTCATGTCATGTAAGAGGTTAATGCATGTTCTTGTGGGGCTCATCAGACCAGGCTAAAAATATATCACTTGATCCGGAGATTGTGGAATTTTTGGCCCTCCATGATCCATGACTGCATCGGGTTCTCTAAGAGGATTCAAGATCAAGGAATTCAACAAAATCCTCTATAACATTCTGTAGAAAATGGTAGGCTAGAACAAGAAGATATGGTCAGACAACCTCCCCAACTCCCTTTGGGATTATCGGATGATGACTCACAATTCCACATAGGTGACTGCATAATTCCTTGTGTACGAAATAGAGACCGTCCTACCCATCGATATTCAGTTTCCATCATTACACACATATTTCTATGTTCAAAAAGTACTAGATAATGTTGTTGATGACTATATGTATGAATTGGAAGCACTATATGACAACATGCTTCTTGCCCTGCACAATCTAGAAAGGCATCAGAACAAGATGACTAGAACATTCATAAAAAATTTATCCTTTCCTATTTCATGAAAAGGGACATGTTGTGAGCCCTAATAACACCAATGATACCTGGTAGGAGACCGCCCATGTTGGAGGAAAAATGGGATGGACCTTAAATAATTCATAAGGTTTACTCCAATAGCGCAAACTCCCCAGTTACCCTGGATGGTGAGTGTATAACTCCTCCACGCATTGCAAAGTTCCTCAAGAAACTCTTTACCTTAGTTTTATGGTCCTACATGACCTTAAACGATAGAGTATTGCATGACACTAAACTGTATTATGGTATGAAATGACCCTAAACTGTCTGGTCATGCATGACCTTAAAATGTAGGGTCCTACAAGACAATAAAATGTCGCATCTTGCAAGATGTTAAACTACATCTCAAGAACAATGTATGGCATGATTCTCATACTCATGGGGTATATAGGAATGACTAGATGCCTCATCCTGAGTCCATACCAACACTCTTTTCATTTGACATCCCCTCTTGCGTGTAGTTCCCCTGTGGGATCCCATGTGGCACAACCTAAGCATCTTTGGATCCACATGTGGAAAGATTTTGAAGGTAGGGCCATGTTCCCCTCCTCGTTCTTCTATCCTCCCATGTCTTTACTGCATGCCGTTAAACTATATGGCACATTCAGAACAACATATGGCATGATTCCCATCCTCATGGAATATATAGGACCACCCATATATTTTGTTCATCTGACCAATCCCATACTCCATGGTCTCCCCTTGAGTCTCATCCTACATGATGATAAATTGAACAGGTGTATTCATGATTAATTAACCCCCCCCCCCATTTTGGTTATCCATCACCCTTTGCATCTGAATGGACCTCCGGATGGCATGTATTTTGGCCACAAGGGCTCCCTTACCATTTCAGGATGACATCCTATGATATTTCAGATGAAAAATTGATACAAGTATCGCAATTTGAATATGTTAATATGTAGATTCTCATATTTCATTCCCATTTCAGGTCACATGATATGGATGTTGTGTTTCGAATACAGTCAACAGACATCCCCCATCGTTGTCGCCACCACTATAAGTCCCAAATGTTGGGTGCAGAGATTTCATTTTGTCATGTTACCTCTTCAGACATGCATCCACCATGGACAAGAGTATTGATCTAGTTCGGAGAGACCTTGCCTAATCATCTCCCCCTATTTCCATTCTCTTATTTGTTAGGAAGAGCCTGATCCTATTCTTTATTTCCCACATCATGCATTGCTCATGTGGGCATAGGATCATTGTTATGGAAATACCCAAATAAAGGGTCATGTGTCTATTGTCGGCCGGTACAGCCTTTTACGAGGTCTGCTAACCCTTTTCGGCCCCCTGACCAAAGTTCTCATCTTGGATAATGTGGTGAGGTGTGGAATTATGTCTTAATTCATGTCAGGTTTTCATGATTAACACCACTTATATCACTTATAAGAGCTAGTCTCTCTTTCCCAATATTCTCTGACATTGTTTTGGACCCTCATACCAAGGTTTCTTTCCTGGAATCACATGTGTTGTGATCTAGATCTCATCCTCATTTACATAGGGTATGATTTATCACGCCATGCACATCCCCTCTTGAACCCCATTTCTTTTGTATATGTCTGAGCCATACGACATTAACAATGTTTCCTAGTCTATCATGACTTTAAATTGCCTCGTCTATACTGTGAGACATTAAAGTGCAGGGGTTGGTCCTATCACATGACCCTAAAATATGACATTATAATCTAGGCCGCACGACAAAAAACAATGTTGTGTTGTGGTGTCCTCACTCTAGGGGACATCATGTTTGGTATAGGTCACCCACCATAGCATATGGCAATGCATGTATATGGCTTTATTCTTTTGTCGAAGCCTGGACTTTCCCTCCTAGGTCCATCACATCACAGAAAAACAGATACATTCTAAAGGACAAACAAGATCTATCAAATGCCGCTTCTTCTACTACAGAGGCAAGACTCACACAACCGTATTATCCCTGGCACTGGTACATTACCATGATACATTCAAAACAACATATGGCTTGATTCATATTATCATGGGGAACATAGGATTGCCTAGGCCCTTTGCCTCAGGCCCATCATAATTTTCAATTTTGGTCCCCCCCGACATAGAAGTTTCCTGTAGATCACGTTGTGGTGATATGGGCTCTTACGTTCCTCATTCATGTTGGGTTTAGTAATTTTTTCACCACATGTTCACCTCCTTCAGTTACATATATGGTCTGAGCTCTATGACCATAAGCTAAGACCACTCGACATACATTCCACAAGACATTAAACAGTATGAAATCTTCTAGAACTATGTATGGCTTGATTCCCATCCTCAAGGGATACGTAGGAATGCCCAAACATCTAATATTCGGGTCCAGCCCCAGGAATATAAAATCATGCCCCCTCCCTTTATCTCCATGGCCTGAACACTTTTGGGAGCATGTGGTGTGGGAAGTACCTCTCATGTTCTCATTCATGCTAGTTTTGGAAATAGCCTCACCATGTGATTCTTCGTCTTTTCCAAATTTTATTTGAGTTCTATGTCCCTAAAATGTGATCTCCCTATGCGGACTATGTGTCAGGTTTTACTAATTCTTTTCACTATGCACATTCAATAAAATACAACCCCCCCCCATTATAGACCATCATACGACCCTATGCGGGAAGCCTGCAATCCCAGGAACCTTGTCCTCAGAACGGGACTCGACTCCCTCTTTCTATCCTGTCATATTGTCGTACTTAGATGATTTGGGACAAAGAGACCAATGTGTGAAATTTTCATAACGAAATACACTCATTCCATGTCCATGCTTCATGAGTCCATTATCTGGATCTTCATCCTCTTCCAAATCTAATGGGGCCCCCTTTACAGCCAGGTCTCCTGCCACATTGGCTTACCTACCATATTGGGCCAATGTCCCTGAAGTCCTTGGACGTAAAATTTGATACTAGTCATTTGTTTCGATCATATTTAGCTGTTGTCCCCCATATTTCTATCCCAATTCCTATATAATGAAAAATGGATGATGTGTTTCAAACATAGTAAAAAAGTATCCCCTATCATCATGCCACCATCATTGTGGTCCAGATCTCAAGCATCAAGATTCACAATTATTTCACTTCCTCATGTACAAGTGGAATTCTAACATAATCGACATTACCCCTTCACGCATCTATGTGTGTTAAGTAGGTGGGTCTGCATTATGGTGACGTCGTTCACCTAGAATCCAATTTCCCCTAATGTGTGCCTTCCAGTTCTACGAAGGTCCCATCACTACTCCTTGTTTCCCACATTGAGCATGACTCACATGGGATTAGTAGTTTTGGTATGAGGTGTAGTGGTGTAGACATTCCACACATGCCTTTCATCGGCATGCATGATGTTAAATTTTGCTCTTAGAAATATGTATGGCTTGATTACCATCCTCATGGGATACATAGGAATGCCTAGACAGCCTTTCTTGGACACAAACCGGTTTTCACCTTCGGTCCCTTGACCTAAGGATTCTCTTGGGATCATGTGGTGTGGCGTGGAATATTATGGTCCTCGTTCATGTCGGGGCATATACCCCACCACACATTTCATTTCTTGGATGCCCTGTCCTTAATTCATGACATAAAACTGTGGTTCTACCCTAACCAATTTCATAGTGCCCCATGTTAATCATGGGATGCTCTAGATCCCTTGCCAAAAAGGATTTCCCCTATCAGTGTTGGCCTCCAGCCACGCCATGATTAAGAACTATGTTAAAAATGATTCACATCCTTATGGGATACATAGGAATGCCCAGACAATCTGCCTCAGGCCCGGCCCTAGGTTCATTAACCCTTCTGTCCCCTCAGCCCAGATCTCTGTCCAGACAGTATAAACATTATAATATGTGCATCATCCTTACTGTATAATGTTTAAAATATGTTTTTATCGTCATTATATGTATGAAGTAAAATTACATGGAATTACATGTCCCTACTAGAGAGGTCATGTTCGGGATTAGGTATGATCCTTGATCAAACTTATGCGCCCACCTAACTCGTCTTCACCATGGTGATGTAATTTCAAGAGTACTGGTCTCCATTCGAATTGCCCATCACTCCACCCTCTCAATTTTGCGTACCCATTATTAGTAACTTCATTCTCTATCATGTCTAAAAGAACCAACTTACATTATGGATACTCGAACTATGACTCACCTACTATTTTGGGCTAATGTTGCAGAAGGCTAATGGAAGAAATTTCGAGTTAGGCCCTGTGTTTCAAACATGGTCAGCATTCATCACTCTATTGTTATCCCCATTTCAAGATAAAAGGATAAGGCTACTTTTTTCAAACACATTAAATAGTTATCCTGTATTATAAATCCTTCCCTACATTGATATAGATCTTGGGTATCCTGAATATCACTTTCCACTCCCCTATGTTCCGATCAATTCCAACAACCCTGGCGTTCCCCCGCCCGTGCACCAGTGTACATTGAGAAGGTGATAACTCGACAGTTCTAAGAGGTTCATTATCCATTTAGGCCTCCCCCTTTCTTCTTTGGAGCCTAGATGGGTCATTTATACCCCAGATTCCTGAAAATTGGTTGGAGTTCCCACAATTAAATGATGTGACGATGTGACCATCCCTTGTTTCTCACATTAGGCAGGACCCAGATGAGCTAAGGGATGGATCTCTAATTATTTCATGACTATGTTTGGAATGAATTAAATTTAAAAAACAAGTAAATAAAGTGTTAATGCATGTAGATCCTACGAAGCATCAATAATGAAAAATAAGTATATGGGTTTGGCCAATACATGGCCCTTAATGATCGATGTTTGGGATTGATTGTTTCAATGTGGCCACATATGGACATTTGGCCTCCCACAACACTTCCTGACCCCTGATATCCTCCCCTTTGATAGAAGCAGAAGGGAATAACTCATTATCCATAACCTGTTCTCGTGATAGTCTAGTTTGGAGCTCATTCATTTGGAGATTTTCTTTCACTACCCTCTCTCGCGCATCCGCTAGTAGGGCCCTTTACTTCAAGATGATCTCGATGTGGTTTTCAATGAATTAATCCCTTTCTTTCTCTTGTTCATTAAGGAGTTGGACAACCTTCTCCACCTCCAAGAATGCCTGGGTATTCTATGACACTTTATGGCACTAGGAAATGTCTGAACATCGGCTATTCTCCCGTATCGTCTCCACCATGTAATCACATATTATTACATGAAGAGGGTGAGCGTCTACCGCTCTAGTGTAGTAAAATCATATCCAGGAATGGAGTGACCCCATCCTTCTCTCATCAATTATGTCATTGTCTAGATGAGAATTAATTTTATGAACTTACAAACCTTGAACAATGTCATATGGCTCTCCACAATAGTGTCTCAGTCGGAAACGACTATTTCCTCAGCGTCTGCAGGCCTGTATTTGGGGAAATAAGCCAGGAGTTCAGCGGCATGGTCTTCTTCAGTTACTCCTTCTTTGTCAGCGACGTCACCCTCGTCGGGACAGAACACCACCCTGACAGCATTGCCGCCCATTATCACAACCTGTGGCTAGTCAAGCACCGAGGAGATTCCACCTAGAATGGTTTCTTCTGCAAGAGTTGATGTGGTCGCTGACACGGCTCTTGCAGATGTTCCAGACATAATGGTCTATCAAGTCTCTAACCATGCAATAAATGCATTGGGGATTAGTGTACTTCTCAACAAAATTTCTCATCAAATAATTGATCCTATGAAGATAATGGCATATGAGGGCCATGCATGGCAGTTTCCAGAGCCTGTGTCATGGAGGGAATCACCACCACAGGGGATCCTTCGGCACTTGTTAACTCAATCACTGGTATTATCTCCTCCTAGACCATGGGGATAGTGGATATCTTAGAGGCTTCCATTTCATCTCTTTGGGATCATCACTACCTATCCCAGCCATAACTGGTTCCCAACCTTGTTCAATTTTGGTGGAAGGTTTCTAAAAATGTTCCTTTACATCCTTAAGCGCATATTCATCCCATTTGGGGAAGGATACCTTGTCATCCATGCCCATTTTTACCTAAACGGGGTAGATATTGATGGAAATATTTTGGATTGTGAGGAGATAAAAGCTAGTGGTGATAAGAGTAAGACTGAACTTGATCTAATCATCTTGTTCTATGTTAGTTCCTATAATTTGGCCACTCTCCCTGGAGCTTTGATAGTGATCAAGAGCTCTTGAGGGCCCCCCACCACTATGGACTTCAACTTTTTCCTCCTCCTATTATTCATCATATATACCTTCTTCCCCTTTTTCCTCTTCTTCCTATACATTGTCTTCTTCTTCTTCTACTATACTTTCATCCTCAGATGGCAGCTTTTCTTGGTCATGTTCTTGGCTAAGGATCACTTTCACCAGGAGATGCAGTTTTTCATACTGCCACTGTTGTCATGAATACATATCCAGGGTTGTTAGGTATGTGTGTCTGTGATGAATGTTTACCCTATACACCATATGGATACACCCTATGTCTGGTAAATCATGCACGGTGCGTAGAAACATCCACCACAATTCTTCAATGGATTTAGACTACCACAATGTTCTCCAAGAAGACCACAGAGAGGAGAAGATAACATCAGTAGTTTGCTAGCGGAGATACCTGAGTTGCTTTCCCAGAAGTTCCCAAGCTACACCATGAGGCCGCACGTGGGACTACCCTTCCCTAAAAGGTGAAGACACATTCTCATCATGCGATGTTCCTACCAATGAAGTACTGTCTTGTTCCATTCTAGCCACTCTTCCCATAATTTGTCTCACCTCTCTAGTGGAACCTCGTATACCTCCTTGTTCTTCGAGATCTGCACTAGCAGCCTTGATTTTCCAAATGTGTTTCCAAATAATCACCTTGATATATTTTTTTGTTCATTTTTCAGCATACTCTTCTGAAAGGCCTACAATGAAGTTAGTGGGGGGAAGGGTGATGATTTCTCGCATGCCTATTGACATGAACATAAGTCACAATTGGCAGATAATACAACGATGCTATTCAAGATAAACCTCTGCATATACATTGATAGACATTTGTTTCATGCACCTTAACTGCCTGGAGAACCTAGCCAGCATGTATGGTTCACAACGTAATTTACCGTCAATTTGGGCTACTAGTACACCACCTCGGATGCTTTGCAAGTATTCCATATTCTGTAATGGACCCGCCCATCATCTACCATTTGACCGACCATGGTACGGAATGGGTGGAAGTCTATGTGGGTGCAGCTGCCAATCATGAGCTTGATCCCCTCTTTTTTGAGCATCGGTGGGCAAATTCCAGTAATGTTCAAGAAGCATGGCCACATACCATTAATAGGGGCGAATGGAATTCGAGATGTCATACCCGCCACAGTGGGATGCGACCCATCCATGGAGAATATGGAACATTCTGCATATCCTCCTTGGTGTACTTCCCCTCAAGATATGCCCTAGAATACTGTATAGCCTTTTCAACACTGACACCCCCTTGTTAACCTTGTTCTTCACAGAAATAATCCTGGCCATCATATGAATCCTTGGGTGGACCCCCATCCTTGTGTCCCTCACTTGTAGTATCCATCTTCTCAAGAAATTAGGAAGAACCCTGACATATCTTTAATTTGGGACTTGACTTGAATTTATTCCAAATCCACATGATCTGTACTCTCCTTCCACTAGTACCCTCCATTATGATCCAACTTTTCCCTTTTGATATGTGTTCGGGCATTGTTTCCCTCAGCCTAGAATTTTTAAAGATGTGTCCCATGTCAAGAAAAGACTAAACCACCTTCAATAGGATATGTACTTCAGAATATATTTTATTTTCATCACCTATTTTACTAGTTGAATTCGGTGCCATGAATGGATTGTTGTGCGTGTCCTATGCCCCATACATTCACTGTAGAGACGAACTCATCATACTGGTACCCCTACTTGGGGAAACCCCAATGCTGTGGGTGTCCCATAGACAGATGCCCACCTCCCCATGGTGTAGGTGGAAGGTGTTGGCTTCAGGGGACCAGTGACTGAAAAACTCCGCTACCAGATCATGATGTCAGTAGAAGTGGAATTAGGACGTCCAAATGACTTCAAAAAGTTTGAAATTAAGCACATCTGGCCCAAATTCCTTGCATGTTGGGCATACCTAGTACAGTAATGTCCATTCATTGATGATGTTTCCCCTGGATCTGAAATCCCATTCCATGCAACACTTCATCTCGTTAGTAATTCTACTATTTGATGTACTTGCATAAAGATAGGAAGATTCCTTAGGAAGCAAACCGCTTCGCACAACCATCCTGGACTTTGGATTTAGGATATCGATGGATGTGTTCTGTGTTTCCCATGTACGATGGTCGTTGTTTGTAATATGGAACTACGTGAGAGTATCCTTGCATGTCACCCATGACTTTGGTGAATCCATCAGGAATCCGGGCATCAATAACTCCTCCAGATGGCTGAAGTCCCATAATAGAAGGATTTAGCACTAGACATAATCTGTTTGAACTCACGTAAGAAAGCCAAGAATCATATGGTGATTTGACATAACCCTCCCCACATGAATAATTGAAGGGTCTGTGATCATCTGAGTCCTCCTAACAGCTAAAGTAGCCTCCCTCTTGGCATCAGTCTGTTGGGTGGCCATTTTTGAAATCCTATGTTATGGGTGCAAATGAATGATGATTCTGTGGAAAAAATATATGGAAACACTCAAGAGTGACGATATGTACAAAAAACCTCAGACATTGTGGAAAACTCGGATTTGGCCACGAAAACATACATGCGGATCGTGACCGTTTTCGCACACGACACCCAAGCGCATGTCATGAAAAAAAGGTCAATATAGTGGCATTTATGGGGTACCTTATCCTATTTATAGGCGTGAACGTGCCTTCAATGTGTGAAAAAATTTTGTGCACATCCAAATTTCGTTCTTGCACACACCGAATGGGCACTTCCCCACTTTTTGACGTGACCCTCAGAATCCAACTATCAGGTCCCCCTTCAGCTCTGATTTTGAGAGGGGGATTTATTTGAATCCAAATTTTGAATACTTCCAAAATTGGGATGATAATGAGAAATAAATGTATTTGAAAGTGAAGGGGAAGATTCCACGACCCAAGAGGCGGGTGCGAGCAAGATTTAGGCAATGTACGCAAAAGTCCCTTCGGTGTTCAAAATCATGCGGGCCCAATGCGATGTCAAGGGTAGGCTTCTGCGGGAACCCATCCAAAAAATCCAAATGTTATGGTGTGCGGGATTGTGGAGTTTCATGCAAAACTCCTCCTAACATACAAAATCATGTGTGCCTAAGGAGATGCCAAAAGGGCCCTTGGGCGTCGGGGTGCTAGAGAATCAGTTAAGGCCTGAGCACGTAGGCGCCCAGTAGTGAAAAAAAATTTACACGCCCCATGCGACATCAAAGGGGTCATTGTGCACTGGCAGGCCTGAGAATCAGTTATGGACCGAGCACGAAGGTACCTGGTGGTGCAAAAACTCTTCCAGACACATTGCAACGTAAAAGTAATGTGTCCGAAATGACCCCCATAAACCACCAATGATGACGATGTGCAAAAGGATGAGAGGCGCGCAAACTTTCCTCTTGTGTGTAAATTCTTGTGCACCCAATGTGACACCGAAGAGTTCTTTATGCACAATGCCCCATGACAACAGCCTCTATGGGCTTCAGCTGTAAAATGATGTTACCCTCCAACCTTTGGGTATAGTGACAGAAGACAAACCGACACTCTACTCCATAAAAGACACCTCTTCCATGACCATGTAAAAACATAGTGGCCTCAAGGTATTGGATCTTGTGAGACAGGTACTCCTTCATTTAGGCCCTCTTGTTTATGATCCACATACATTTACATTAACCCCAAGTCATTTACACACAAAATATCCATTTTTTGGCCACATTTCCCTCTATATCAGACTTCTTTTTTCTCACAAATATTCCGTACTACGCACAACCTCTCATTTTTCGTGCACCCTTCCGGTTTGCGCACAACCCTTCTATCTTGTGCACAACCTCTCATTATGTGCTCCTCCCTCATTGTGCCCTCCATATGTAGTTATTACCTTATGGAACCATGTCCGAGACCCTTTTATGCGCAATAAACCTGTGTTGTGCACCCTCTTCCAAGAACCCCTCTAGGTTTTCATGAAGTGATTTTAATTTCTATTGGGTGGTTCTTCCTATTTCATTGCATCACCTCATGATTATTCACATAGGCATGCTAACAACTATTTCTTCTTCGCATAGGCATTATAACATGGGACCCTCAATGGATCTCTGCACAACACACCCTTAACATGGCATTGCTGATTCCTTCCCTCCCCCAAGGGCAGGCGCGCATCAGTTATTTAAGTCCTAGGGGTATTGAGTGAACCCACCTCATCCGAGCTAGAGGACGTTAAACTACCAAGCACCCTCATCCTCAGCACATGACATTAAACTTTAGCTTTGCACCATGCATCATACACAGGGTGCCCTATCATGGAAATTATCTATGCTCACTGGTCTCCATGGGAGTGAGATCATTCCTCACATTGAATGAAATTCTATTTCAAAGAGTGGTGCCTGTATATGGGGAAGGAAAACCATCTTGTTGTAATACCCTAGCCTTTATTGCAGGAGTTAGTGCCCTTAATAATATTTATTCTTTTGTGCCAAGGACCATAGGGGGGATGGGAACCATGACCATCATCATCTTGTCCCTCTCCCTCTTGGCTTTTCACCACTCAGGCCACCATCAGGGAGTAAGTCCCAATATCCATCTACCAAGGAAATGAACGAAATGTAATCCCCTATATCAATTTTGGGTCGCTCACCATGTGTAAGAACCAATCCACTTACCACGGATGCACCATTCATGATGTTATCACCAAGTCTTTACAGCCTGTTGTCTCCCACATAGAGCACAACTCACACGGGCTTTGAGTAAGCATCAACCATGACATCCACTCTAGGAATCCAACAGTGTAATCCCCACACACCATCCTGAACTATGTGGACTTTTATCTTTCTCAAGGCATTGTATGTAGGTAGCCTCCCTAAGGTTCAAGCCCAACAACCATTCGCCCTGAACACTTCACGTCTGTTCACCAAAACACCATCCTGAACTATGTAGACATTGATAATTGCAGAGGAATGGTACATTGGAATCCTCTCAGAGGATCAAGCCCAACACCCAATTGTTCTGACAACTTTCACATCGGTCCACCAACACATCCCATGAACTACATGGTCTTTGATCCATGTTATGGAACGATACGTTTGATGAATCCAAGATGTTCAAGCCCAACTCCCATCTGTCTCAACTACTTCACTTCAATCCACCCCCATCCTGCATGACATTAAACTGTACGCCCCTTTTTGTCTTTCATGAAACTAAATTGTCCCCCAATAAGCGGTCATCTATTATCAACCCCAATCAATGGTAAGACATTGTGTTCCCCGATCGACGGTAAGCCATTGTTAATCCCAACCTGCCTTAATCTGATCTGTTTCCAATCGACTGTAAGTTGTTGTCATTCCCATTGTTTGGTCCCACATATCTGGTCTTCCCTCGAGTGTCAGACCATCCTTAGGCTACTGACCATGCGTAAGCCTTAGTATGTCATTGAGTTGTTGTACCCTGTGCACACCCTGATTCAATTCCACCATCCAAAACTACTTGGACTTTGATCATTTCGAAGGCACGGTATGTAGGATACCTCCTTGAGGTTCAAGACCAACAACCATTGGTCCCGACCACTTCACGTCGTTTCACAAACTCACCATCATGAAATACATGTACTTTTATCCTTACTAAGGCCTGGTACATAGGTATCCTCCTTGATGTTCAATCCAAACACCTTTTTATTCTTCCCCCCTTTAGGTCAGTTCACCAACACCTATCATGAACTACATGGAATTTTATCCTATCCATGGCAAGGTACGTAGGAATCCTCCTTGAGGTTCAAGCCCAACTCCAATCGGTCTCAACTACTTCACATTAGTCCACCCATGTCCTGCATGACGTTAAACTGTATACCCCCGTTTGCCCCACATGAGACAAAATTGACGGCAAGTCATTGTCAATACCAACTAGAAGTAATCCATTATGTTTCCAATTGATGATAAGCTATTGTAGACCCCTTTATTTGGAGCCACATATTTTGTCTTCCCTCAAGCATCAGACCAACCTCGGGCTACAAACCATGTGTATGCCATAACATGTCATTGGGTCTTCTTCCCCTGTGAACACCCTAATTCTATGCGTCCATCTTGAACTACGTGGACTATGATCCTTGCCAAGGAAAGTTACATAGGAAAAGTCCATGAGGATCAAGATCATAACTCATGTCACATCTTCGTCATTCCCTAAATACGATGTGTTTCAGGATGGTCAGGCCCAAACCCAAAGGATTCACTTCCTCTTGGTCCCCTTCATATGAGTCGCCTCCATGTGTGTCCCATCGGCTCACCGAACTATGCCGACATTGATTCCCTTCCATGGGGATACATAAGAAGTCTCTTCGAGACTCAATCCTAACATCTCTGTGACTCTTAATGAGGTTCCACATCACTCTATATCCACATTCAAAAAACCATTTCTATCCTATTATTTACTCGATATGCCAGAGCCTGGTGAGATCATTCTAACTTCCCTCTTCACTGCTCTTAGCAGTACTCGAGTAAATAACCATGTGTTATCTCTAGCATCATTGTTCCCTCCAAGTGTCCCACCCATCTCATCCACTTCAGCTAGTGTTCTCATCAGTCTGATCAATATCTTCTAGATGTTAAACTTGTGGAATACCCTATATTGAACATGGTATGATGAGGGAAACCTCAGAGACATGCCCATGGCATATAATTTCTCACATTGAACATGGGATGGATATGAATTCTACAACCTCGAGGGGACATATCATACAGGGAAGAAACCCAAATGCACCAGTGTTTTAGTGTCTAGATATGCTAGTGATGTCTAATGTGACTACTCCCCCGACCAATGGTAGTTGCACTGACCAAAACCCTTGGAATGTCCTGAAAAAGGCAGTGTAATTAACCAGCATACATGAAGACATGGAACCAGGAAGAGTTTCACGAACAACATCTTAATCTATGGGGGAGACCTGGACTAGGTAATTAGTTCTAAGGAGCAATCTCTGGAAGGAGGAACTGAGATCCCATCATCCCATTTCGATCAATGAGAAATCTTCCCAGAATATGCGACGGATGTCACCAGCCTTTGGAAAGCGGGAATGCGGGACAAGAAAAAATGCGTCCTTGATAGATTGATGCACACCCTGATGATTGCATCTGAAAGACTCACCAATTTTAAGAGTTTTCTAGTTTAATTTTATATGGAAAAATCCCACCAGAGAAATTTTTTTGACAGAATTATATTAGAAAATTTTGGATAAAATGAAGGAAGTGGAACATATTAAATAACAAATGAATGTTGTTCAACATATGCTTGCGGAACTGAACCAATCATTGTGGGAAGCCCAATTTAAATGGGTAAATACCATTTCAACTTCCAATGATGCACTTTGTCAGGACATGGTTTCCAAAGCTTCTCAACTAGCCGATCATTAGCAAGTGGTTGATAGGATCTAGAAGGCTATTAAACAATTAAAAAATCACTTTGAAATATTTTTATAATATATAATGTAGTGACTCCATTCCATGTATGATACACCAAATTTTCCATATAAATTATTATGATTTTGTCTCCAAATATAATTATACATCATTACCCCTTATTTCTTTATGTAATTAGAATATCGAAGCTAATTTTTGCAACATGGAATCTTCTTGTCAGATAATCATAATTATATATAAAGGGAAGAGGGTACATTAACTTTTACATATGACAAAAAACTTAGTAAGAAAAATTTTACTATCTCTAAAGTCATATGGACAACCCTATAATCATTGTGCAATTTGGCTTTTTGTATTTCTTCATATTTCCCAAACTATATAGAGTATAGATCTACCAAGAAATGAATCAACTTTTTTCTAGAATTACCATTGTATGTTTTCAATATTGTGAGTATCATGAATCTTTGGTTAGGTTGTTTAAATTCATGCATGTCATATTAAAAAATCCAGTATTTTCAGTCGAATAGCTTTGACCATGAATTTTTAGATGAAAATTTAAACAAACCATGATTACTAGGAATGTCCCAATATTTTCATAGGTACTTCCATTGGGAATTTAGAGTCATTATTTGAATTTTTATTGTCAAAAAATATAAAATTTGAAGTATCTTAATAGAGGAAATCTCTTATGAGAACAATGTTATCTATATTTAACAAACCCATTATAGAAGATGTATTATGGAGGGACAGCTAGGTCATGTTCAGTATAGAAAAACAGTGGAATCTTTATATTGACAGGCCTTTAATGTAGGGAACTCATGCAAGGTCAACTAGGGGTGCATGATTCATTATCATGAAAAAGATATCTCATGAATTCTGACATTCTAATATTGATAAAAAAAGTGGTCAAAAATTTGTATTTCTCCAGACTAAAGTGGGTGGATTTTCCAAGAAAATGTATTTGAAAATAAAAGGGTCCATATGGGTTGATATGGGCTATAAATGGTGAACCACTTTTACATGAATTTTGTATATGAAGGATGATATAATATTCAAAACAGGGATTTCTGATATTTTACTATATAGTTTAATGTCTTGAAACAAACGCATTATACTGTTTAGTTTTAAGTCATTTATTAAGTAAATTACATGGATTTATTTTAAGGTCATTATTTTTCAGTGGAGGATTAGGAATCTCCAACTTCTTGGTAATTTATCTAGAAATATATTACCATACTAAGGTATGGAAATAATGAATTATAAACTATGTGTTAGAGATATATGAATCTGAAAAGTGATATGGGAAAGTGAAAATGTAATTACAAGAAGTCCTTTACAAGAAAAACATTACCATTTTTTTGTAAAAACTCATTATGGGGGCTATATTATGAAAGTCCACCATGCGGAACATAATGCATAGTCATACAAAAGATTTCATATGTATCAAACATTCTATTGCTAAAAGATGATGAAGGTTTATGATGATTCTAATTTTCTAAATTAGATAGTTTTCCTTACAGAGAACAGTACTTGATTATAGAGGG
This sequence comes from Viscum album, assembly GCA_963277665.1. Classification (NCBI taxonomy): domain Eukaryota; kingdom Viridiplantae; phylum Streptophyta; class Magnoliopsida; order Santalales; family Viscaceae; genus Viscum; species Viscum album. The sequence goes on along the minus strand of OY728120.1, from coordinate 692,645,205 downwards.
GAATATTTATAGTCTTAATTTAAGGATATTTTAGTATTCTTTGATCACTAGGAGATGTAAAATGTGTAAACTATGTCTTTGGAGGCTTTCATGTCGGGATAATTGATGTGGTAAAAATATACAACAGGTGACCAATTTAAGAAACGGGTTCTTTTATATAACCATCAATGTTTTATGCAGACATAAGAGGCTTCATCCAAGAATGAATTTATCACTATTTAAAAAACACATTATGGGGGTTGTATTAGGTAGATCCACTAAGAGAATGTGCTACATAGGCAAACAGTGGAATCCTTTGGATAAAATGCCTCTTATGCATGAAAATTTTATTCAAGGACACCTAGGAGCACATACAACATAGTCAGGAAAAAGAGTTTTATGGTATCAGAAACTCTTCCAACAAAAACCAAAGGAATATTATAAATATTTTAAAGTATTCAAGATTAAGAGTGTGAAATGTGAATGGGGCGATGTTCAATGCATAATAGAAGTATTTATATCAATATTGGATATGATTTTGGAGTCCCTTACATAGATTTGGCTCATATAAATATTGGGAGTATCTTTTTTTCCTTAGTGGGATCTCTAAGGTGAGGACCAAAAATAATGGCCTCTTATGTAGATTTTTAATTGCATGTTGGTGATGAGGAATTATTTTTTATCCCACTGATGGATCTAAGATATATATGTCCTATATTTCACTACATTTCTTAATAGTATGATAATCAATCCACAAATAGTTCATTAGATACTTTGTAGTTTAAGGTCCTCTTGCAAGGACTTTAGGGGATTTGATATAAATAGCATTTGAATCTTCTCAATTAGATCTAACTTGTACATGTAAGATAAGAGGATTTTTTCACACCATGCTATAGTTGGTCGTAGTATTGAATGTCTAAAAATCACAATGTATCTCAAATTTATGAGAATCGGGCCACTTAAAATGTAGTTTAATATCATTTGGTGATTATGAAGGTGAAATGATGTAAAATGACTACATATCTCATAAAAATGAGAATCAGAACACAATTATTTTTTGAAGGTGATCATACAGATTATTATCATTCAATGAGGACAAATAACCCCAACAAGGAATTGAAATACCATATTTATGCATAAATGATATTTAACAAATTCTTAAGCCCAAACAAGCTATGCTCGATGTGTGAATAAAGGACTGGTAATAGGTATCTTATGAGACACAATGGTATGAAAAGTGAAGGATAAGGGTATGATAATTAAATGGTGGAATTGCCAGGTTATAGGACCTGAGCATCACTATGTATCTTACTGAAGAAAGAATCTATCCACACATATTTCTTGAGATTATTCTCCTTGTCTATAAAATTTTTGTGTGGGGAAGAGAGGTTTTTATAATATATAGTTGGATGGTTGGGCCTAATGAAGAATGGAATGTCATATATATGTGTATCATTAAAATGAGAATCAACATACAAGTCTTGGAAGAAGTCACTATGAAAATTTGATTTGTGAATCTGTAAATGAAATAGGGTTTTATTTCATGAAATTATGGTTGGTCCCAGGATTGTAGATCTAGGTGTCTCAACATATCCCATTGAATTGACAATCAAGAAAAATATAGTTCATAAAATTATCAATCCCCACACCCATATATATTGATGTGAGACACATACTATTTTAATATGTTCTGGAATAATAATTAAAAATAAGACACAAGATGGTATGAAGGTCAAACTGTATATTCTAGAAGAGTGGTCTGTATAGATTTAGTTCACATAAGGCCAGGAAATGGGAAATAAATTTCTTTATGGTTGTGGTTGGGCTAGGACATTAATTGGAGATATGGGAAACACTACATATCCCATTATAATGAGAATCAAGACACACATAGTTCTTGAAAATAATATTCCCTCTGCATATATTACTCATAGACACATGGAATGGGGGAATTTATTTTTTGTTGTAGATGGCCCCATGATTAGATATCTAGATATCTCTACATATCTCATTGGAATGAGAATCAATCCATACGATGTTCTTAAAAAGGGGTCTCTATATAGAGCTGAGTAAAACATAGTGTTAAATGGGACTCATCTTCCACTAATGAGTATCAATGATGTGGGAGATGAATACGCATGGAAGCTACTCATTTTTTAATGAACCACAAGGAATGAGATTTTTTAACTTGGTTTATTTCTAAATGCCAAATTAAGGAGATGTTAATCGTAAAATTTAATGTCATGTAGAGAGAAAAAATAATGTCATAGAGTTTAATGTCATGTGGAAAGGACTACGATTCTATTCATTTTATCATAATGTAATGTCGACACATATGGTTGTTATGAAATTTAATGTCTTGCAACTAGGACGTTACTCTGTGTGATTACACTATGTACGTCTCAAGGAATCTTGCATTTTTTGGAGTTTTCATAAGTTCTCTATCCATTGAGATTATAGAATATGATCTATTAGATTATAAATTATAAATGGAATATGGTCCTTAAAACTTTGGCACAAGATTTTGAGGATTCATCCCTGGTATCATATGAGTCCTAATGACTAATACCAATTCTTCTTTAAGAAATGAATGACGAAAAAAATTCCTATTAAAATCACTTGATATTTTGTTCTGATAAACATCTAAATGAAGAAAAGTAGGTAATATATTATTATCCAATCATTCTATCTCATCAAATCACACTTGAGACTATTCATCTATAGATAATTGGTCATAGATAAAAACTCAAAGTGAAGGAAATTGAATTTCAATAGGAGGAAATACATGTTTTCCATACACCAACAAAAACATGCTTGACCATGTTGCGGTATGAGTAGTAGTTCGATAAGCCCACAATTAATTAAAGAGATTACCATGACAAGATGTTTATCTTTATCCACTATAATTTGGAGTATATTTTATAGAGTCTTGTTGAAACCCACTTTCTGTCTAGTGGTTGCTTCATCGTAGCAGGATGAATGGTTGGATTCAAACTTTTTCTCATAATATAGCACCTTCAACTAAATTTAATATAAATTATAGTTGTCTTCCATCAATATGGAATGAGGGACAACAAATATGGTAATCATATTAACTTTTACAAATCTAAAAAATCTTGTTTCCATGTCATCATTGAGAGCTATTTCCACATGCAATTTAGAGATGAAATCCTTAGTAGTATGAATATACATGAATTGTTTATCTATAGCTAAAGGATATGGTCATACTATATCCATTCCCCACATATAAAATGGAAAGGAGTTTTTAGTTGTATGCATACACTTATGGGGTTGATGAATGATGGCAGAATGCAATAGGTAGGGATGACACTACATAGTGAAAGTTGTGCAAACTTGTGTCATTGAAGACCAAAAGTATCCAAACCTTCTGATATGTTCAGAAAGAATATGCCGAAATTGGTGAGCAACACAGGATCCTTCATGAATGTTTTTAGGAAAACCATAGTTTCTCCCCCATTAATGAATCTGAAAAAAATTTCTTTGAAGCATAATATATAAAGTATATATTGATGTTCTGGGCCTTTATAAAGAGTGAAATTAACTACTCACTTTCGGATCTTTTATATTTTAATTCTATCTGATGGCCCGAATGGAATGAAGGCATTCTTTTTTTATTATAGATAATCCCCCTTTTTAAGGGATAATGGGGAACCCGTACATGACCCGTAGGACCAAGGAAAAAGGCCGGACACGACTCAAAATACATGACCTAAAGTCCTAGAGGAATTCTATGCCCAATACATGACCTGTAGGCCTATCCCATAGGAACTAACCCTCCCCTATATTCTGCATCATTGATCACCTAGATCCCCACCTTGGATTGCTGATCGGATATCATTGCCTCGTATAAAGCTATATGGTTCCTGGTCACGATGGTGGTTTCCATACACTCTCATTCATCCAATCCATTATCTCTACATCTAGCGACTACTATTCTTGTTCCTCTGATCCACTTCTGGGGCTTTCTCTGTGTGCACTGGGCTACTCTATGGTCTTTGTGGCCTGAAGGCCCTAAGGCCCGAAGACCATTGATGACTTGAAGGCCTTGGAGACCTGTAGGCCCAAACCGGTGGCTCAAAGGCCCAAATTTTGTGAATAGATTTGGCTACTACATTACTGAATATTACCTACTACAAGACTACTACAGTACTACTACAGTACCCCAGAAATTCACCTCCACCTGATTTTTGAACCAGGGTTACTTGGATGCCAAGCATGAGCCCTTACCACTTGGGTATAGGCTCATTGGAAATTCTATCTGATGGAAGTACCCAATTTTGGAGATATTCTATGATGGGTGTTATCCATCCTATGGTATGATCACATGTCTTAGAAATGTTACTGATTTCACCAATTTACCCTATTTTGATTTGAGTGAATGGTGAAACTACTCAGTGATGACCAATGATAATGATTCTTTTTCTGGATCTTCCCTGGTTGTGGTTGTATTTTCCAATGCACCAACTTTGGAATTTTATGATTGCGATATGTAAAACAATGTTTGATCTGGGGGGAATTTTTTCCATTAAACCAAGAACATAATAACCCATACAAATTATTTCTTCTCTTCTAATGTTGTAACCCCCATTGATTTGTTTGATTACCAAATATAAATCACGTTTCTCCTAAAGTAATCAACTGGTAATTATAGTGATAATTCCTATTCTAATATTAGATCATGATATTCTGCTTCATTATTGGTACCACCATCTAATTACAGAATAGAATATAGAAACACTGCCTTCTATGGGGAGATATGCACAATTCCTATCCCAATGTTGTTAAGTCTAGGGTCTTCTATTATTTTCCTCATTGGACTTCTAGAAGATCCATTAAAGTACATTTCCTATATTCAGTGTCTTTCTTGAATAGAGAATATTTATTCAACAGGAAATTCAACATTTAATTATTTCTCTTCCATAGATGGGTTCTCATCATGTATATCTAATAAATCAAGTCCTTGTATTGCTTTCTGAGGTACAAACTATATATCAAATTGTTATAGGATAACCACCCATTATTCCAGATTTCTTATAAACATAGGACGACATATGTTAAATTTGAGTAGGTTATTGTGAGATACCAAGTGGACCTCATGATATGGATAATATTTCTCAATTTCTAATTTTCAAAGATTAATGCTATGCATCCTTTCTCACAATCTAAATATAGAGTCTCTATGTCGATCAAGGTTTTTTTGAGATAGTAAGGGTCCTTTTCATTTCCAAATACATTCTATTGTGCATGGAAGGATCCTAGTAATAACTCTAAGGCTACCACATATATAATAATAATCATTCCTTTAACATGTGGAATCATTATTGGTGGGCTGAAGAGGAATTTCTTGAGGATATCAATTTCTTCTTGGCAGTCATTGGTCCACTGATTGGTGACCCCTTTATTCATCAATTTGTTGAATGTAAAAAACTTGCCTACCAAATTGGATATGAAGCACCAGATATGTTTCTTGACTCCTTGAAAACCTCTCAATTAATTAGATTTTTGAGGAGGTGAAATTAAATGGATATCCTTAGTCTTCTTATGGTGATCATCAATTCCACAATGGAATTCAAAAAAAAACATGAAATTTCCTTATGGTTAAACTAAAAGAACATTTAAAGGGTTTTATATTTAAATTATATTTCCAATGCTTGATAAATATGGTTTTTAGATCAACCAAGTTATTATAATGTTTTCTGGACTTAACCACTAGATAATCCATATAGCATTTAATTAATTTCTCCAAGAAAGGTTTAAAAATATGGTGCGTTACACATTGATATGTCACAACATCATTATTCAATCCAAAAGACATGAGATGATTGAAAATAATTCATTTAGGTTCTCTAAATGATATATATTCCTCATATTTTTGGTACATTAGGATTTGGATATACCTAGGGTATCCATCCATGATAGATGGATCTTCATAGAAAGATGTAGCATCAATTAAAAGTTCTGTGATGGGAATAAGAAAGTTATCATTGGGACAATTCCATTTAAGATCCCTAAAATCAATGAAAACCCAACTTTTACCATTCATATTTCTTACTGGGACAATGTTGGACAACTATTTGGGATATTGAACATCCATGATAATGTTTGATTTGATAATATTGTAGTCTTCAGCCTCAATTTTCAAGGCATGATTTATGTGTGTTCTTCTTGTTGCGTACTTAAATCATTGATGCTCTTATGGTAATCAGAAATACTGAGTGGTCATGTTAGGTTCAAGGCCTAGAACTTATTTATAGTTGTAAGAAAATAAATCTCTATTTTTCTTTATAAATTAAGTATACACCTATTTCTCTTAAGAATTCATGGTCACAGTAATTAGAGTGGGCCGTAGATCTTTCTTTGTTCCCAAAATTATTTCTCTATGACCATCCACAATGATAGAGATACCTCCCTCAAATGATAGAGTGGTGTCCCTAGGATATTCTTCTTCATCCACTTCCACATGTGCTACTTCTTCTATTTTCTCTTGAAGGGTAGGTGATGAAGAAAGACACTCAGATATAGGGGAGGAGTCAGTATTTGTAAATTTGGAAGAAGAAGCAACCATTTCTGACCCTGCTAATGATGAAGGGTCTTCTAGGAGTATTGAAGTTAAAATGATGGACTAGGAATTTGAATCCCTATCTTTCTATATTAAATCGAAAACTTATTTACGCATGGATGATGAAACAAAGACTTGCTGATGTTTGGTGGATGAAATAAAGACATCCCAATTTAAGCTTTCACCACAGTTAAGTAAATCAAAAATTTATCCAATGATGTATGGATTGATTGAAACAAATGACATTAAAGAAGTCACTCGATGAGAGCTTGGATTAGGGTCTACACATTCAATTTGACGTATAGTCAACACATAATCTGCACTGAGATGCTTGAATTGGTCAGCTGGGATCTTTTTAAGACCATTAAGATCATTGATTATTGTGATATATTTTTTCACGGATATCGTTCCCATTGATTGATTGAACTATGAATCTATATATTGAGATTCACATGTTTTAATAGGGCCATGTCACCATGAATGTCCCAATTTTACCATTGAAGAAATACTTATGTCAGTGGTGGTATGATGAAGGAATGGATGCATGTGGATGTAGAAAAGGCCTTCCAAACAGAATGTTCAAAGCTATAACCTGTTAGAAAAACATGAAATATGAATTAGATATATGATCTACAATCATTTTTTCCGAGTGTAATATCTCATAGATGTTCTTGTTCATTCTTATTATAACCTTGCAACATTAGTGTGGAGGGAGATAAGTTATATTCAGTGAGACCCTACCGATGAAGTGTACAACTTGGAATGAGGTTTACTCCTAAAACATTATCAGTAATGGATTTTCAGATTTATGTATCATAAATTTTCTAGAAAAATATAGGGTATGATGTTTCAATGTATAAAATTATCCTCATCCTGGTTCATGAAATATATAACTACATGAAATTCAACATGATAATTCTCTATACGATAGACCTCAGTACAATCTACCTTGGTTTCAATCATTTTAGGACATAAAAAATGCTCAATAAGTGCTTCTAGAAGAACCTTTGATATATTCAGTGCATCCATGGTTGATAAAATGGCTGGTACCTGTTTTAGTTTCTTAAAAAAATCATACACCTGGTCCAATGTTTTTTATTTTCAAGCATGGAGATGCGGTTTTGCAGGTGCCTTGGATGTTTTTTCTCATAATATAGATAGGCCATGTGTTAGGAAAGAAGCTAGAAATACATATGATCTTAATGGATTATGCTGACTGGGTCGTTCAACCAGCCAAGAATGTGGTGTTATAACCTATAATAGGTCTTTTAAAATGCTCATGTCAGGGATGATCTGGTCATGTGTGGGAGATTTCCCTTATTCTTATTGTTCCTAATAAAGGGCTCTCCCATAAGTTCTGGCTGTATAAACAGTTCGATCTGGAGGTAATTAAAATTGTGGCTTCTAGCATACCAACATCTTCCCATGTATCCTCAACCATGACTTATTACCATAGTTCCCCAATTAAGTGCAGGGAATTCAAGTTCATAACCAGAATCATCATTTTATTATGTGTTCGTTAATTGGATAACATTAACAGAACCAAAGATCAAATCCACTTCTGTTGAAGATTTTGTCTGACAGGTCATTTCTTGATTTACCATTTAGAGGGATGGTTCTTGTGCTTCTGAGACAGTTGGCATGAAATTTTCTAAAGTCAAGGAAAACACTATCCTTAACATGAGCTCATCTTTCTCTTAATAGCCTTTATCCTTCATACCATATCTATTCTTTAATGATTAGCATTTGGATGAATAGTATTTTGATGAAGATGGATTGGTTGTAGTAGAAGTGATAGGAATAAGAGTACATTGTTTCAACTATGTTCATATAATGGAATGATTTTGATTGATCATTTTCCTGACCATCCAATCATCAAACATAACACACTATTTATTTTATCTTTCTACCATTCACCTTCCTCCACTAGGTTGGTAATAGTAAAACATGCTACTTGGGATGATTAACTTTTTAGTTCAACTTTTCTAGAGTCCACTCTCTTTTACATGAGATATTTTTAAGCAAAACTATCCTGAATATGGTGCCCCAACATTTAATGGAAGGGAGTACATTTTGGTAGGTCCTCATCTCCTTCATTGTTATGTTTCATGGGACATTGTAGTTGGAATAAGTTGATTTCCAATGATGAAATGTAGTAACTGAGAACATTTTCATTTTGAAAAGAGTATACTTGGTTCTTAATATACTCAAATTTTCATTGCCTTTGATCTTTTTAACCATATTGATAAGGCGGTCATTTTTTCTAATGCTCAAGAGGAGGATCCCAATAGTATGACAAGGTCTTTGAATTTGAAGTAGGTATTGGATGTTGCTTGAGTGTAACTATGGAATCCACTTCTTTTCTTGTTCTCTTTCCCAATGTTGATGTGATTAAAAGAGACATATATTTTGGTTTCTGTTGTTTAACTCTACACTTCTATTGAGATTGATGAAATTTCATGAAACCCTCCTTTGTATTTCACATGGATTATTGGTGTGTGCAACTCATCACCGAGATTTTCCACATAGATTGGAAACAACTTATCTTTAGCGAATGTTTTTTTTAAGGAATATGTTAGTCCTTTCCAGGGTGTAATGAAATTAAAAAACCTTTCATTCTACCATAGTTTATAGTTCATAAGATTATCGACTATTGTCTTCTACAGCATTGAGAGTAATTTTACAAGAAATTACTAACAGATGTCTTCCAATCCAGTGATTGATTTATACATCAAACTTGTATTATAGACAATATATATCCCATGTAGTGATTCAGAAAAACATATAAACATTTCTACTCCTTATTTTCAAAGGTTCTCCATCATGTTATCACAATAATAAATGAAACATGTCAATAGTTACTCTAGATCCTCCGAACCAATAAATATTTGAAATGTGTTATTCATAAAGTTTGGTGGAGTAGGAATTGGATCTACCCACTCGAGGTAAGCCTTTATTTTCTATTTTACTATTGTGCATTGTTCTTCCATAGCTTCTAATCGATTCGTTAATGACTCTAATTTATTCATATGCATTGAGGAATATCAGGACGAGATGGGACCTATGCAGGTGAAATAAGTGGAGGCTGTACTAGTGTGGTGACTGAAAAAACCACCGGTGGTGTCGATGCTGATACTTGTCTTTGAAATCCCACGGGGACATGAATATATGGTTATGATTTAACCTCTTCTAGTTGTGTATCAAATGGAAGGAAATCATTATCCATATCTGTGGTTACAATAAAACCTCTTTGTTGATGATCTCCTACTAGTATCACAAACTGAGGATCTTATTGCAGAGCATGTCTACCAGGAATATTGCTTTGGAGTAAATATGCAATGATTCTTCTCAAATTCTTCATATCTTACAATTTCTTGAAAAATATTTATTCAATAAAAATATATTGACCTCTCTAGTGTAAAATTGAGACATGATCCTACATGTATCCTTCCCCTTGATAGGTGCCTTTCGAAAAGGGGGAAGTTGGTTATTCAAGGGAATGCCTAAATTTTGTGTAATCCTATGAATTAATGTAGGCATAACTCCTTCATTTTCTTTGATGTGTGCCACATGATGAATATAAACATCATCCTCTAACTCCCCTAAACTGTAATAATTTCTTGGAGGATCTTCTATAATGTTATTAATGAAATTTACTAATGCATAATGCATTAATGACATACTACCAGTGTCATTGTAAGAATGTATTTTCTTCATCATCCATGTGACATTGTTCTCTTATATCCTGGTTTCCTAGGGAAAGATTGTTGGTCAATAATCTGAATGAAATCCTTGGAATTTTTAGTTGTGCATTCACTTTGTGTATCCTTCCTTGATTGGGAGAAAACTGACTTCTACTTAGGTGACGATTGTAGACGTGAAAAATCTGCAATCCCTGTAGTCTAGGGATATTTATGTTCTTCTTCGTCATTTATTTATTATATTATTGTCGAATATGAAGGTTGGGATAAAAATCCCCCAACCCTATAGGCTGGTGTTGTTCACAAGATAATATGGCTGATATGAGTGCAGCTTCTCCTCGAATTTTATGAATTCTGGTCTAAAAATTGGCTGGGTGAATTATCTGACACACACTTAAATCACTGTTTCTGAATATTGTTGTAATATATCAAACATTTGAGTCATCTTATAGATAACATCTTCTAAGAGGGAAGCTAGATTGACATTTTCAGATTCTTGATCCAGAAGCACCTTAATATATTTCTGTCATTGAGCCTGACATTGGTGAAACCCAGTCAAGGCCTGCACTTATAGTGCATTTCTTTGGTCATGTGCAATTTTTTCTGTAGATTTCTCGGGGAAATAAAATTTCATGAGACCACTTTTGGCGGGCTTTGGTGGTTTTTGAGTGCAGGGAAAAGAAATTCTCTAGTTTCACCCCATAAACTGATATAAATATAATAAGGGGTTTCCATGATCAATTTTGGAAACCTCTTCAATGCATTGAGACATGAATATTGAAGGGCCTCATGTTGCTTCTCGATATTTTGATGTCAATAAACCTGGAGAGATTATATTTCAATTTTTCAATGCAGCCATTCTATTTATGTGACATGACGTCAATATTCATCATATGTTAATACATTGATTTTTAAATGATTAATATTCTTCCATAGGTTGAGGAATGTATCATGAATGCAATATTCTATCATCATTTTTGGATTGTTGTATTGAGTGGATTCCAAAGGCCAAAATATGAGCATTATTTCACCCTTATCCAGTTTTTTCCTCATATTAAATTTATCATATTCATCTTTTTCTATCGGTTTCTCAACATCGTCCGACTAAAGTGGACACTTATCAATTAGTTTATCATCAGAAATGTAATCAGTTGATGTTTGTTATGCTATTTTAGAAGGATAATGAACAAGACGTGGTTTTGAGAATGTCCATTGAAATTGGATATCTTCTGACTAAGAAAGTATTCCACCATTCAGAAACAAGAAATCAGACATTCTTGGAATTACATTTGCACATTCCTAAAGATAAAAGATCATTCTCATTAATAATTATTCAGTAGGATAATTTTATTGAAAATGTAAAACACTACTTGAGAGAGCACTTTTGCAGAAAAATCCATCTGTGGTGCACCACCATGTTGGATTACAGTAACGGATATGTCCTCTCAATCCTTAATGTTTTGGCCACACAGAGGGTGGATATGGCTCTCATTGAGATATGGGTTAACTAAATTGACTAAATTTTCATGAAGAATGCCTTCATGATGAAGTATCTAATGATGAAATTTATAATTATTTTTAGAACTCCCATAATTTGGTAATGGGAGGGTAGGATCACGAGCTTCAATAGATTAATGTTTGAGGGATTCAAGAATGCTACCATTAAGTGGTTCCAAATCCATGATTGACTATCAATTCTCAAAATGTGCATAGTGATACATATTCTAGATGATCTATTACATGTAATTTTGGAAACATACTTGGAAAATTCGTTATCATGAGTAGGTGTATATGCCTGATTTGGAGTGGCTGTCAGAATAAAATAATAATCTGCAATTAAAACGAGTGTATGTTTCTGATCCGATTGTCCGTTTGATATGGGAGAGTGTGCCACATAACCCTCATAGACTGGAATATATGTGTATAACTAATCTTGGATGGAATGATTTGGAGTCATCGCAAGTGTGGTGGAATAATTAGGTGTTTGCCTCTCTAGTACTACAGAAGTTGTCGTTATGATATTCTAGAAATCTTATAGGATACGGGTAGAGATTTGTGTATTCCCTTTTACCATTTCCAAAAATAATTTGTGACTTCAGCGACTAGAATGAGAATATATATCCACTCCGTATTTGTATTTGGTATTTATACCTACTCTTATCCTCCATTTCTAGTCAGTGGATACTAATCATACTTTTGCATGGGTGTATTGTGTTCAGTCTTCCCTAAGTCTGTTGCCAGTTTTTTCAGAATGACATCTCTAAATTAAACAAAATGTGATTATTGGTAGACATGATGGATGATGGTAAGTGTGTGTTTCTTCTTTCTATTAGCCACCACTTTTGGTTGGAAGGCCATTTTGAATGAAGTCAAATGAGTCTATTTACTGGATGATAGATTGTAAGTAGGTGTATGTCCAGGCTCCTGGTTCTCCACTGGATTGGAATGGTGGGATAGGTTGGGTGCCTCTTGGTGATTCTGTTTGATGTTAATGTTAAAGAGGACATGTGAATGTGCACATTCATTGTTTACCATTAAGATGGGATAATGGAATTCAATTGAGTGGGGAATGGTAGGATCCCACTCCCAGTTGACTGGTAGTGGTTCCCGATAGTTTGTCTTGCATCACTAGGGTTGAGGGACCTAATCTGGATAGCCAAAGATAACACCCTCATCATGTTGAGGCTTTGCTACCACGAAACATTTAAAAAAGGTGATTGTTGGAAGGAGACCTCATAAGGGAACCCTATGTGTTTGTAATGACAACCTATGTGTCCTCTTAGTCAACCTCTTTGGAGTATGGTATGGAATTTTGATTGCCTTTTAGGGATAAACTCCTGAAATGGTTTAGGAAATTTGTTGGGACTGCCTGCTTCTGAACCACTGGTTGCATTTGACCTGACAATTGGGGGTTATTTCTTATTTGGAGGGCCTATTAGGAATCCACCAAGATCAGGATAGTATCATGTGGATGGAATTATCATACCAATGCATTGAAGATCCAATGTGGAAGATGCTAATTTGGTGATGATTTCCTTTGAGAGAATGGTGATCTAGCTTGGGTAGTTTCCCGGGCATTCACAGGTGAAATATTAAAAAAAAATACATTTGGAATAAAGTGAGTTCATGGAAGAAAAGTTCATGTATATATGGAAAATAAAAACAACGAACTCATGAAAAGATGCCACTTTTAGAGGAACACATTATGGATTGATTCCCATGTTTGACCTTCTTTTATCAATTGATAAGAGCCTAAGAGATGGGTAACACTATCATCTTTGTTATGGATTCACGTTGGGTTTACCATTTTTTTATTTCCCCCAGAAAAAGTGTTCTGAATATGAATCACTAATTATATATGGTTTCCATTGGATTTATTTATGGAACATGAAACATACAATGGTTTTATATCCAAAGTTACCTGTATTCCAAAGTTATACATTTGTTAGGATTTTTGAACTATGATAATTGAGAACTCTCATTGGTAAAGAGGATGTGAGGTTGGGCCCATCAAACCCTTTTGATGTAATGAATTAATATTTTGGGACTCTCTTATAGATTTATGATATGTTCATTAATACTTAGTAATTTACCAAGTATAATGTAGGTTTTTTTCAGTTTTTTATTAAATTTATTTATCATTTATGAAATTTAAGATCATCAATAGGTATTTTAGGTACTTCATTAATGGAGATATCTGTGTGTATTTGAGGTTCTCCATTAATGGTATCCTATCATATACTAATTTTATATTCTTTATTCATCTTTTATGATTACTCAAGTTTTTAAGACACTCAGTGGGGCATTTTGGAATTTATGGTCATCTATGTAGACAAGAGTTGATTTGATGTTGGGATCAAACCCATAAATTGGCATCCTACGTATCCCTGTGAAAGGAATCAAAACCCTCATAGTTTGGTTCTGATTAATAGTAATCATTATTCTTTTTAGGGTTGTGTGATAAGGACCTAACCATAGAGTTTAATATCATCTATCAAGGACATATTAGACAGAATATGTCTATCCAATCTTGGCTTGGTACTGATGCATGTGAATCCCAAGGAACATGGAAAGGATATGGGTTTCCAAGTTGGATTAAACCCTACTGGGAATGTATCCTAGAAAGAACAGGGTTGATTTGCAGTGTTGGGTTTGAACCTCTGGGAGGATTCCTACATATCCAACATGGATTGGAATCAAACCCCACGTAGTTTGTTACATCTTGTAGGGGAATATGACATTTTGAGAGAAATAGGTTAGGGATTACTCCTGAAGGGGATTTCATTGTTACAGGGTCCATGAGATATGTATCAACTCATAGAGATTTATGGGGGCTTAATTTAGGGTTCACATCCACGGAGGATTATCGGGTTAAGGGAGTTAGGTTTGGTCTCATGAAGAGGATGCAAGTGAGTTTGGGCCCTAGGTGAAGGCTTCTTACATATCTCATTTATCGTGGGAATAAAAGTGCTCATAGTTCATGAGATGAGGTGAATTGTATGGTTTTTGTTATCATGGCAAATATCTAAGCCCACATGAGTCGTGATCGGTCAAAGAAACAAGAAGATTCGAATGATTCCAAAAAAAACAGTTTCTCCTCCACTAATAGAAGAGGTTGGTCATGCGATGAAAGAAGTCGAGGTAATGGTTGGTGAGGTCATGGAGCAATGATCCCTTCAATGTTAAATGAATGTTAAGGTAATTGGGTTTGGAACTAAATTATAGGGGATTAATCAAGGAGGGATCCTCTAAATTTTATCATGGTTGTGGAGGGAGAATTTTCATTTCTCAAAAATAAATTCACGTGTTCACTCTACCTTCTCTACTATGCAACTAAGGTTCAGAGTCTTAGAGATGAGAAGGGGGGACATGGGATGAACCCTAATCCTCAATACTGGGAACATCCCAACACTCTATCTGGGATAAGAGTCTATGTGACTATATATTAAAAAACCTATAGATACCCAAGGGATCCTGAATCCCATATAAGACAACTGTGGGAATCCTATGACTATAGAAATACACACCCAAATGGGAGAAATGCTAATGGGTCTTTCCCAAATGTTTGGTATGTCAGGAGGATTTGGTGGAGTTTTTAACATGATGCCTTTATGAAAATGGATCCATAGAAATAGAGGCCCATCCTCCATTGGTGGATTATAATAGGCCTTCAAATATGGCTTGTATAGGTGTTTTGTGCAAGTCTTCAGTGAAGGTAGGTCATGTAGGTGTACCTCATAACTCCTATTAGGAACTAAAAACTGCTTAACACCTGAATTATATGCCTACGAGAGATTGATATGCCTTTGGAAATTTTCCAAGGACAACAACACTTGGGAGAGGCTTTAACATAAGTCCCTTAGGTGTCCTTTGATGTCTTTGGAAGCATCCCACACATGTCTTTACATAAGGAATGGACCTTGTATAAATGACTTCTCTTAATGGAAGAAGGATCCTTAATCCAATGTTATTCGTTAAAACTATGAATAGAATATTATATTTTATATCCCATTTAATTTTCTCTTCTATCGTGTTATATAGAGCTTCCTGAGAAAATTTGGGGGACCTAGGTAAAGGAGATACACAATGGGAGCTTCACATGTTCTTCTAACGTTTTTAGTAAATAAATGGGGAGCGAAAGTGTCCTATTTATAAGAAATGATGGGATGGTCAAATGGAATTTGTTTGAATAGGTGTTCATCATAACCCCATAGTGTAGGTCCCCAGCATAGGTGTGCATAAATTCTACTGTCGCTTTGGTCCCCGGTGGAGGTCCTTAGTGTTGTTCATCGGTGTAGGGGGCTATGAATTGGGATGCATGGGTATGACCGGCGCTAGCTTCGTGATTCATAGACGTGCCACGTAGCTCCATTAACCTATATTTCTTTAAATACTTTAACATTATTCAATAATATGAAATATCCCATGTGATTCTTCATAAACATTTTTCATTTTTTATGAGTGTCAAAAAGGGTGGAAAGTTGTATTGCTGCTCATCTCAGTATTTAGATAATGTTGGAGAATCATCCAAAATATGGAGGTAAAAAATGAATCTCAATCCTAAATAATAGATAGTTGTGTTCCATGCATCCACAACCCTCTCTAATGTATATACTGGCAATTTTATCATGTGAGAACCCACTCAGATGGTGATTAAGTGAGTTGGATTTGTTAGATGATCCACTAGAACTCATATAGAGTTATTTCCTATGAATTTCCACTAAATACTAGTGAAAATATTCAAGGTTATGTTTTACTATTTATATATATGTATGGGTGATGTTTCCTTCATACCCGTAGATTTATTCCTTTCTTTCCTCACTTACTAACATATAGGACACACTTTTTTTATTTTATATTCTACTTATTCATATTTTCCCACCAATAGTGCTATCAGATATCTCAATACATCTTTTTTTACCAAGACAATTGGAGAAGGATGAGCTATGTGAATCGTCCAACATCTCCTTATTTAACATAGTATTTGATGGTACAAATAGTCTTCACCCAAATCATACAAATCCTTTATTAATTTTTAACTATGTGGATTTCCCTTTTCAAAAAGATTCAATATTCTATTGATTTCCCACATCATCTCCTTGAGGGTCATTTATCATCTCTATAAGGCACGATTGAGAAATTATTTTTGAAAGGATTAACAATGGTCATTCATTTATAATTCCCATGTCAATCCTTAACTAGTCTAAGATGATCAAATCCTACTCAATCCTCATCAATGATATAATTTAAGGATCATTTTTACTTAGATAATCTACCACATTATTTTTTAAAACAATATGGTACTGGATTGAGTAGTCATTGTCTTTAGTCACCTCTTACCATCTTCATGGAAACATATATATATATATTTTTGTGTAAATATATATTTTAGGATCTTATTATTGTAATATTTTTCACACTTCTACCCAGAGAGATAATGGTGACTAATTTTTAATGAGAATATCATTGCATCAATTTATAGATCATTGTTTATAATAGTTATGTTAATTAAATTTTAGTTTTCCTTAGGCATAGTTCATCACATTGTCATTCTGCATTAGTACATAGCCCATGTATTTCCTCGGAGCATCATAGTATACTACGAAAAGATCCTCACTTGTAGATTTGGAATGTACATGTGCTATTATGAGACCCTTTTTGAATCCCTTTACTCTTTCTTGAAATTATTTATTACAAGGAAACATGACTCCCGTATGAGTTATCATGATTTGTGGGTTTGACAATGATTATAAATATCTCACAAATTGACGAGAGTACCATGCTATTCTAACTAAACTATGTATTTATGTCATAGATTTTGGTCTATACCATCCTTCAACTGCCTCTATCTCAAGGTCCCACAAATATCATAATAATTGTTATAATATTCCCTAATACTGAGAATTACTTTTACCAAAACTCACTTATTTTTAATTTTCATAAATATTCTTCTTGTGTAGTATCTACAGAAAAGTGAATAGATTCTCCTCAATATCCAATATCCTTTTTGAGAATGTTATAATATCATATATAAAGAAAACTAATTTTTTTAATGTTATGTATAAATAATATTTTCATCATATCCTTGAAGACTTATAGAGAATTTGTGAGTCTGAATGGCTTTAAAATGAAATCATTGTTCTCGTACATTATATGAAAATTAGTATTGGGGATATCCACCTTCTTCAATGTTACTTGATAATATACTAAAAGATTATCCAATTTTTATATATATTGGAATAAACATTTATGATCAAATAAGTCATCAATCTGTGGAATATGATACATTTTATTTATCATGATCATGTTTATCACATTATAATCAACTAAAAGGTGCATCGAACCATCCTTATTTTTGATAAAAAGGTCTAGTGCACCCCTTGGTGTTGTACTTGGGCATATGAACCCCTTATCCAAATTCTCTTAGAGTAGTTTCTTCATCTCATAATGTTAATTTCCCATTATATATGGATTCTTAGATATTGTTACTTTCCCATGAATATGATCGATTAAAAATTCAACCTCTTGACAAGGAGAAAGACTAGACAATTCATAATGAAACACAACAACGTATTACGTTAAAATGTTCACCCCTTCAAGGATGATTTTTAATTAGGATCAACAAATTGAACTAGATACACTTTTTCTTAGGTAAATAATTTCCATTCATGATATTATAGTGCCAAAAAATATTTATCCACCAAAATAATATTTTATAGATTTAGAGGATGATTGTTTATGTAGAGAGTAATTTCTTTATCACAGAAATTAATGTCGGCTCTTTATAAGGAATCCCGATCCATACCCATAATTGAACAAAAACAATACTAAATGGAGTATCACAAGGTCAAATGGGAAGTTCAAACCACACATTTTTATAGGTGATGAGTTATATACTCGGGATGAAATAATTACCCAATTTTCTGGTTTCATAGATAGCTCTACTTCCATGTTCTGTTGCAGTGTGTCAATAGTTCCACTAAAACAATCATGATATGATGTAATGTGAAGAACTAGAATCAAATTTTACATAATATTTTCATGAATGAATAAATATTTTACCAATCACCACATTTATTTTGGGATCCACCTCATTGGTTGTGATTTCATATGCGTTCCCTAAATGCATTAGAAGTTGTTGTTGTTGATTGTCTTCGAGAAACCTTACATTAGCCCAGTGGTTCACATAGTGTACTGAATCATTATAGTTGAAACATTGGACAAGAGACTAAGGGTATTCTATGGAATTAATTTATTCTATTTCATTGGTGTGTGTCTGCCATCACAGTCGTGATGTTAGGGATGCTTACGTTCCTCATTTAAAACATTTCCTCATCCCATTTTGGTAATTTTTAGGTTCCTCTTTCCACACTTTTTTCAAGTGGTATGTTAATATTTCTTACCACCATTATATTTATCCATCTCTAATCCATAATAAAAATCACCACGGTGCTTCTTATCCCCATTAGACTTTTGAAACTCAATGATCTTCATTCCATCTTTGAGTCCACACCATCCAATTTCCTCATAGAAATCAATGAATCAGATAACTAGGGACTTCTATAGACGTAATTCTATCTCACTAAAGAATTGGTGAACATTTAATTTAGGGTAATGATAAATAAGGTGGAATAGCTTTTATGTCTTTTGATGTTTTCTATATAATACCTAATGGATTCATCATCTTTTTCTTCTTGTTGGATTGAAAATCCCGTTCCATTTTATGACAGTCAGTGTGAGGAAAATATTTTTCCAAAAATTCACAAGAATTCCATCCACTTAATCTATTTAATACCTCATTCATGGATTATATTCCATATATGTTTCCACCATTTCTTAGACATTCCATCCATATGATTATCATATAGAATAAAATTCCATTTCTCAGAACATTGATGGATGGAGAAGATATCTTCAAAGGAGTCGATCCATTATTCTATGATTAAAGGATGAGATTTCCCATTGAATTTTCATGGCCTTTTCCCCATAAATTTCACATTTGCAGCTTTTAATTTCTTAAGGGGATTTGGGTATTCCTCTTTATCCTAGTTTCTATTTAAAAAAATATTCAACTTAGAGAGAATAATCATAAATTTTTTGATCCCTTCTCTCAGTGGGTTGGGTATCTTGTTTTGGAAATCATAACATTGACCTAAAACTTAATTGTTTACTTGGTTCCGCATATTTCATCCATTTAGATAGAATCAATGGAAAATTAGGGATGATTATTATGAAACAATTTAATTCAAAAAGGGTAATACCATAAAATAAAAGGGATAACTTAAAAATTACATTTATTCATTAACATTTCAATTTATATGCCTCAATCTATGTTATCCTTATTATATTTCGTAACATAATCCTTTATGTAATATATGTGTTCCCCTAATAATTTTAATTAATAAATTTGTTAATTTAATAATGAATATCCACCAGTAGTGTCAAACTAGGTGTGTAGTAGGGCTCATTATGATCCACCAGTTCCTGGATGAGTCTAGCTTAATATGGTTATTTTGGGTGAAACCCCTATGTAATTTTATTACAAAAACACATCCACATATAGTATCCCTATAGAGATTTATTTTTAGACAGAACACATACTCTATACTTTTCCAAAATTTAGGTATATTTTATTATATTTAGCCTTATCCCAAAAGATTTCTCAAGAGTTTTCTAGTCCTCATCCAAAAAATAACCGATCCACCATTTCCCAAAAAAATGAAAACCCTTTTATTTATTAATCATTAATTCATGATTTATTACATAAGAATACACATCATAAAGCCAATAATATGGATAAGTCTTGTTTATTGGGGAAATTAGGAAATTTACATATCTATATTAAAACGGTGGGTACATAACCATTAAAGAAAACATCCTTAACATGCTCATATTATTCGACCATTCTAAATTCATCATGGGATAAATTTAGGACATATATAAGAAATGTTTTATATGTAAATCCTAGTATTGAAATTAAAAAATAATAACATGAAGAAGGTATTACATGATATTCAACAGAAATTTTGATGGGATATATGGTGAAAATCATAATCATGAACAATGTGGCTTGATATAGCATGATAATGTAAATAAAAAATTGGAATGTTGATTTTTTTTTAAATAACCTCATAAGTATAATTCGTGGTTAACAACCAAGGAAACATAACATAATGTGCTAGGGATAACGTCCTATGAACCATACATGACATCTCATGAGACTAAAACATTAACTAAAGCATTGGAGTGCTATCTTGGCCCAACCCCCATACCAAAATCTTGTAAAATCATAAGAGTTCCACATAGATCATATACATAAGGATATATATCATCACATTTAACCCCCAAGATAATAAATTTTGGAATAAATTCTGGTATTTCCCAAATCAAAGAATTGTATGTTCATAAAGGTGATTACCCTAGATATGAAATGGGTAATGGTATTAACATGGAATGTCCATTAATTTTCATAAATATTATTAATTATATAGAATTATTTCAATACTAGGCACTGATATGGTATGTGATTCCAAGGCCCCGAGTGCCTAGAATGGTCCGTTGAAAAATGTTAATCTTTAAATAGCATGTGTGAGTAGTTTTCCTAAGAATGTGTAATAACTACTAAACCATTGCTGAGTTCAGAAATATGTGGAAATTTTTGTATTCCAGATGGTAGGTTTACCCATGGGGTGACTTAGGGATAGTTGGCGCATGCCTCCAATGAGAAAACCCAAATTTGAAATAAAAGTAAATAAAATTATAGAATAAAATTATTTCATTTTTCAAATGACTGTAACTCGCAAATGATGAATCAAATAAACAAATGAGACCACTACTTATCTCATGAGTGTATGATTTCCTTAGGAAGATCCAAAAATTAGCTGGCATGGTCCAATAGTGGAAGTTAGTTTATGTCCATAAATAAAATAATTAAGTTACCATTATTTTATTCTCAAATCCTTATAACTCTTAAATGGTAACCTGGATTGAAAATTCGAATGTAATGTTGAGATTTTGGCGGTGTTTTCACCATAGGCAGAGCCTACCCTCGACCAGTGTAGGTTGAGGGTGAATTTTAATTATGGAACTTTTTTAAATAACATTTAATAAACATGAGTGCGAGATTTTATATCTTTTGAACTGGTGATCGGATTGAAAAAATGAGGGAATTGTTGAATTCACAATGTTAGGATTCAATTAGGAAAAGCATAACATTGACTAGAAAGGTTCATATGGAAAAGTTAAATTTCGGACTTTTCATGAAATAATAAAACACCTCATTGAGTTATTTTTTACTTTTCTTCAACTATTGAGTGAAGGATGGAAAAACTACGATGTAAATAAGGTTATTAAATAAGGTTCATTTAATGACTCATTTTTTTGTGGGGTAACCTCAACACATAATTAATTAATGGTTCATTAATTAAGGTTCATTAATGAACCACATTAATGAAAACAATGTCATGGTTTTTTTCATTTAATTGAATCCGTTGGGGAACATATTAAGGACCATAGGGGAATCCAATGATGTAACGTTGAAGAAATCCCTCTCCAATGAAGTACAGAGAACAAACGTCGATCATCGGAGGATCTCATAAAGATATCGACCAATGACGATTAACCCTTATGAATGTAGAATGTCAACAAATGTGGAATCCCTCATTCATCTACAATAGACTCAACCGAATCAAGGTAGGGGATTTATTTTTTCAAACTGCTTAATGATCCCCCCTCTCTCATTCTTGAAAAATACAAATAACACGGATCAACTGACAATGGGTTGATCCGCGTCTCATTTTATATTATGGGAGGTTGTAGTGGGGTTTCGATTAGGGGATATTCTTAATCTATTTAATTATTGTTATCTTCTACATGATAGAATGCTATCATAGAGGGCGTGGGACGATTTGCAGAAGGACTGGACCCTACACTGATCTTTAATGTAGTGTGTTTTTCATGGGTGACCAAGCAACCTAGTGAGAAGATGATTCTGTTGGCTTCGTAGTGAAGGGGGTGACACGAGAGGCTCATAAGGGTATACTGGATAGAATATAGACCACTGGAGCATCTCCAATGGCCCACATAATGTGCTGTTAGTGTGGCACTGGGTACCGGTGGTGGCGGCCAGCCCACGACCGCCTCATAGAGGAGGCGGTGCCTATAGGCGCTAGAGAGGCAAGATGTGGTCAGCTCTTACCCGCCGTGTTGATGTGGAGTGGCCCTCTCGGCCCCCTCAGCGGGCGTGCGAAACATCTGATTTTTCCGATCATTACGAGGAGATGAGGAGGAGCCTGCCAGCACTACTAGTTGGAGGATATGGACGCCCCATGCCTGGTCTTGCACTACCGTCCTGCACCACATGGGAACGGTTACTTAGGTGGACCACACCCCACCAGGTGGGTTGATCCACCTATAGGCCGGAACCGCCAGACCCGCCATTGAGATGGACCCGGGGACCCAATGGGTCAGTTGGGCTAGACCCTTACCGAACACCCTCTGGACCATCTGGTCAAGTCAATCAGTCTGACCGAGTCAGACCGTACCCAAACCCGACTAGCCATGTTTCACTAAAATAGCTACAACTCACAGACCGAGTGTCTGATTGATGTTTCATATATGGTGTGAGTACCCTTTCAATGGGGATGCCATTCAGGGATACTCTAATTGAGTTTTGGAAGAAGATGGTGTATGGTTGGGTTGGGTCATACTCGAATCCAACTAGGCCCTGTTTACCTTTATCCTATATCTTACCGACCATGCGTTCGATTGATGCGGCGTCTGCCACATTGGAACCCTTATGGCCAGACGGTTCTTTTGGTCATTTCTACATGGAAATTCATGGATGTTTAGATACAACAAGTGGCTTGAGAAGAGTATCCTCTATTATCAAGCATGCTATGTGAGGGAATCCAGTGGTTGGTTGTGAGATGATGAAGTAATAGCAATCCTCTATGGGTAAAAACTCAGTGATCCTCTATAGGTCAGCACCTAGTGATCCTATGTGGGTCATCATGTAGCAATCCATTATAGGCCATCATATAGGGATCCTATGTGGGTCATCAATTAGAGATCCTATGTGGGTCAGCACCAAGTGATCCTCTACGATTCAGTACATAGCGATCCTATGTGGGTTAGCAGTTAGTGATCCTCTATGTTTCCTCACCTAAGGACCCTATACAGTTCAGCAGCAAAAGCTTCTCAATAGAATAAGTTGATCATGCTTTATGGATAATCATTTTTATTCCTGTTCTTTAATCTATACACCTCGTGTGACCTATATTTTACTTTGTGCCCTGTGATTGAGATCATGCTCTGTATTTTTTTCCTTGTGAAATTTCTAGAGACCTCTGGGGGTCTCAGGGTCCCTATTGAGTATTGTTATACTCAACCATGCATTGTAATCTCAAACACCTGGTTGTTTCTTGGGAAGATGAAAGACAGCTTGACTAAAAATTTAAAGCGCTATGGATAGTCGATACATGGAGGTGACTGATTGACACGGTGATCCAGATTGATGAGTTGTACCTACCCTTCAGGTAGAATCCTTGGAGAACGCTCTCTAGTGCTTGTTTTTACTTTTTTTATACTACTCATTCAGTTGTTCTTGTATACTTTCCCCATTTACTTTCAGTACATCATTTTAGTCTTAGTGGTGGTTTTTAGTGGTGGATGTACTAATCCTTTTCCATTGTATTTTTCTTGTGTTTAGTTTTCTCTGTCTGTGTGTGTAGAGGTTTAAAGGAAATGCATTCCCTTTTTGGGTTTCACCTTTCCAGTTCTAGTCACCAGTACCTAGCCTATGGAAGGTGGGATTGGGGTATTCATGACACGATCCCTGAGGATGGGTCATGAAAGAGTGGTATCAATGGATGGTCAATTCTACCATAAGAACTAAGAGTATTGATTTTCAATGGTGAAAGAGTGTTAAGTTTATTATTCTTAGATTTTAGTCTGTGGAGTCTAGTGTTGATGCGGCAGCTGACGTATCTATAAACCAGGACCCTGAATTCTATTTTCTAACATGGTACATGAATGAACTAGTTTCATGTTTTTTTGGAAATGTATTTCTCTTGATTTCTTTTGAGTCATATCACCATGTATAATTTTTTATAGTGTTTCAACTTTATTCTCATTCAAGATGCCCTCATGTAGATAGTTATCCAGGATTCCATTGCGTGACCATAAGGATGATCCATAGAGTGATGGGGTTTCAGTACAGGGACAAGTGACGTAGATGGTACCTTCAGGTGATGTCCTAATAACACCATTTCCCATTGGTCAGTTGTAACTACTAGCACTACTGGTAGAGGGCACATGTGGAATTAGTGCCTAACATGTGTTTCAGTGATAGAGAACCATTAGGATATGATACAAGGCAGAATCACAGGTGGATAAGGAATAGATTGAGGTGGTGACAGAGTTTCCATCTATCCAGGGAACCATTAGATTATATGGTAGTCTTGGCAGTAAGCCTTCAATTTCTATCACTATGGCAATGACAAGGTCTATATTACCCATATCATACAATGAGATTCCTTTTTCATGGACAAAGTGTGAGAACCTTCCTTTGGGAAGGGGTATCATACAATAAAAAGCTAAGGGGTATGTGTTCCCAAGATCTTTTGAAGCTTCGGTAGGATGACATTTTTGTAGTTTAGTATTCATCAAGGTGTACCGACCATTTGCGGTACCCGATGAATATGATACGACCAGTTATTCAAGGCTCTAACCACTGAGTTAAATGTGTTTAGGGACTTCTGAGTCAGCACTATTCATCTTTTCATTCTCACTTATGTTAGGGTGATAGAGAGAATATTTGTGGTTGAATGTTCTTTGGATGAGAAAATATAGCCAGTGAGTATCAGTAGTGGGAAAGAAGGAAACCAACATTAGACTCAAATAGTTGAATGTATAAAATGTTTTGGGAAGAATATGTGATAGGGACAGATGAATTTGCAGGGCAACAAACATGGAACAGGGGCATGGAGAGTAGTAGGAGGTGGTATACATTTCATCATATTACAACCACAACCCTAATGTGGTCCCCACTAGGCTCAGGGAGCTAGAGGAAAATGTAAGGGGGTAGCTACATGTGGTCAAGGAGTATGACCTATGGGATCCATGAATCAGTAGTGGTATGATTTGTGTTTACTACTAGCTATCGTATTAATATACTTAGGTAATAATCATTCCTTCTTGTTACTAATCTTTATCAATACCACGTGTTTCTGGTTAAACCGTTTACTTGATCATTACATCTATAAATACCTAAGGGAGGAGATTCAATAATCACACTAATGTTGATGGATTGATCTAACCATTGAGCTGAGTGTTTTAGTAAGAACCACATGGTGTCAGCATCGAGGACCTATGACGTCAGTTTGGGTATGGACTTGTAATCCACAATTCATGATTTGATTGACTGTTTTAGGCAAAAATATGTGATATATTTTTAGCATTAGAATTGGTTTTTCCTTGGTCAGTGAAAATGGAAACCCAAGAATCATATGATAAACTCATGCATAAGAGGGTGTAGCTGATCAATCCTGAGGCGACCATCCATAATCTAGTGGCAGTAGCTATTTTGAATATTAGTTCCCAACAGTAGTGGCTGAGTGCAGGAACATCCATTGAAAAGACGATTCTAAGATTACATCCCCATAGGCGGAGGGACATAGGTATCATTATACACCCGGATATGGAACGAATATCAGCATTAGTATATTTTATGGATTTTTTAGAGCTTCACAAGAAATGGTCATAGGTGGGGTACTTGCAGATGAAGGGCTTAGTAAGTCCCGGTGCTTGAGGTTATATGTTGATTACCGGAACCATAAAACAACGGTCATAGAGATAGTGTACCCACTTCAAAATATTAATATCAATTAGTTAAAGGGGGTATCATATCATGTTGATGGAAAGGTGCCTATAGTTTTATCAGTGGTTGAGATAGTAGATATGGTTATAGATTTTTAAGGACTATGACATTGGGATAGTATATACTCTTAAGAAGGGGGATGTGGTTGCAGAAAGACATTTCAAGAGGTCTAGTTTATATCTATTGATTTAGGGGATGAAGTCGCTCGCCTTGATTATGATATCATTTGCGGATGATGATAGAACAGCTTACCTCTAGTCTAGGAATGTCACTCCTACACTCCTTCAGAAATTTAGGGGTGCATAGCTTTTGGATGTGGACTGTGAGGCCCCATGTGCCCATATATCCTTAGGAAAGGGTCTTAATGAATTATTGATAGGTGGGTACCATGTCATCCTTCTCATATGATGCACCATGGTACTAGTGACATTACGGGAGGAGGTGTTGTGGGAATTCCAAACATTCCCTTTGTCGGTACATCCTGGTAGGAAAAGATGTATAATGTCCTCCGATGTCAGTACTATTTTCTATTGATGGAGAAAGTGGTGGAAGATTTTATTTAATGATTTTTCACTTATCATTAAATGACAGTTGAGCATCATGTTCTAGCACACTTGAGCAGATATTTTACCCCCAGACCAATGGTCAGATGGAGGGGACCATATTGACCTTTGAGTAAATACTTCATGCCTGTGTCCTTGATTTTGGTCACTATTTGGAGGACCACCTACCACTGGTGGAGTTTTCATATAGAAATAACTATCACTCCACCATTGGAATGGAATCGTTTGAGGCCTTGTGTGGGAGACCGTGCAAATAACCTCTTTACAGGATTGACCTATGGGATTTAGCACTCATGGGTCCAATGTTGGTATGGGATACCAGTGAGAATTATTGGATCATTAAATAGTTGATGAGTACTTCAAAATTAAGACATAAATCAAATGCCAATAGGAGATAGAGACCCTTGGAGATCTCAAAGGGATTCCATGTTTTCGTTCTGGTCTCACCCGATAGGGATTATGGAGATTTTTTTCAAATGAAAAGATATATCTGAGGTTTATCAGACCTTTTTAGTATCTGAGTGGAGTTTTTGAAGCGGAGTACCACATAACTCCGTGAACATGGAAGCACTGATTTCAGGTTGTTTTTCACATGTCTTAGCTGATGAGGTACATGCATGATCCATCTCAGGTCATCGAATAGGATGAACTCATCAATGATGATGGGGTGAATTTGCGGTGTTCCCAGTGGAGATAGTTGTTCGACATGATAAGGTCCTTTATGGAAGGTCGATTCCTCTGGTGCTTGTTTTGTGGGAGTACAGAAGTCTGCAAGAGAGCACAAGGTAGGGGGGCTCATATTCAGGCTCAGTACCCCCACATGTTTTATTGGAATTTATTTTGGTTTTTGGGAATGTAAATCCCTAAGGTGGGAAGAATGTAATGTCCCTAAATTTACATACAATTTTTTTCTTTATATCGAATTGTGTTGAGACCATGTGATGAGATGGTGAGCGATTCCGAGTCTCAGAGTGCCCGAAATGATCCGTCAAAAAATGTTAATATCTAAATAGCGTGCATGAGTGGATTTCCTAAAAAAGTGGAATTACACTTATATGGTTTCTTGGATCAGAAATCTATGGGATCTATTGAATTCAGGATGGCGGTTTTACCATTGGTATGACTTATGGTTAGTCGGCGCTCAACTCAAGTGAGAAAAACTAAAAAATTGTATAATAGTAAATAAATTAATTAATGAAAATTATTTTATTTTTCAAATGATTATAACTCAAGAATGGTGACTCAGATTAAAAAATGATACCACAACAATAATCATTATGGTATTCATTCCTTAAGAAGATCCTTACAATAGTTGGTGTGGGCCAACAGTGGAAGTTAGTTTTTGGTCGTAAATAAAATAATTAAGTATCAATTATTTTATTTTCAAATCCTTATAACTCTGAAATGGTAACTCATTTTGAAAATATGAGAGTAACATTGAGCTCATGGGGGCATGTTCCCCTTTGGTGGTGCCTAACCTCTACCGGCATGGGACAAGGGTGAAAGTAAATTTTTGAACTTTTTTTATTGTACGTTCAGTAAACATGCGAGTGGGTTTTTTTATCTTTTGAACCAGAGATCAGATTTAAAATACAAGGGAATCATCGAATTTTTAATTTCGGGATTCGATTAAGTGAATCTTATTGTTGAACAGAAAGGGTCAGATTGAAAAGTTAAATTTTGGACTTTTCAGAAAAACAATAAAATAACTCTTTGAGTTATTTTATTCTTTTATTTATCCATTGAGTGATAATTTGAGAAACTAAATCGTAATGATGTGTGTTAAATGATGGTCATTTAATTACTCATTTATTATTATTGTGTATCCGCATCACCTTCTTAGTTAATGGTTCACTAATTAAATTTCACTAGTCAACCACATTAATGAAAGCAATATCATGTCTTTTTTCATTTTATTCAATTTGATGGAAAATAGATTAACGACCCTAGGGAAAACATCTGATGTAACACCGATGAAATACCTCACCAACTAAAAATGAATAAAGACCAATGATTTTTGGGGGATTTGATTTGGAGATGGATAATCGGTAATGAATGCCAACGAATGTAGAATGTCAATGAACATGGAATCCATCCCTATTCCTCAATGGGTTCAAATGAATCAAAGTAAGGGATTTAATTTCTTTATGTTTTTAATGATTCCTCCAATATCATTCATGAAAAATATAGCTAACATGGATCATCCAAAAAATGGGCTGATCCCCAACACCTTTGATCTTGTGGGAGGTTGTTTGGGGGTTTTGATTAGGGGATATTCTTAATCTTTTTGGTGATTGTTATCTTCCCAATGCAAAAATGCTAACGTGGGGGTGTGGGAATCCAAAAACACCAGAACACTCTAATGATATTAGAATGTTTTTTGTTATTCATTAGAGACCGAGAAATGTGGCAGAAAGGGGATTCAGTAGGCTTCACAGTTAAGGTGGTGACCCGAGAGGCATGTAGGTGCAGACGAGATGGAAAACGGACCACCAGAGCATCTCTGGTGGCCCGTGGAAGGTGTTGTGGCATGGAACCACATGCGCAACAACACCAGAGGTTGGTAGTGTTGTCCATCCCACTCTGGCCACATTAAGGAAGCAACACCTGCAGAAACCACAATGGTAGGAGGCAGCCCACTCTCACCAACCGTGTGGAGGCAGATCTGCCCACTTAACCCTCTTAGTGGACACACGAAACTGTTGGCTATTGGCGGCTGTAATAGGGACATGGAGCGGTGCCTTCTGGCTCCACCATCTAAATAAAAAGGACTCCCCACATTTGATTTAGTGCACCTATTCCACAATGCACAAGATGGGTTCTTCAGTGGGGTTGCACCCCACCAGGCGGGTAGTCCTATCTACAAGCCAGAACTGCCTGCTGGGCCAGATCTTGCAAGTCGGGCCGGACCCGCCACCCAGTACGAACCCCACTAGCCAGGCCAGACCCTCCACCAGGATGGACCTGGGGACCCAATGGTCCAATCCGGCCTCACCCTTATCTGACCCACTTCGGGCCCTCAGGTGAGGTTGGGTTGGTCAAACCAGGATGGAGCAGACCCGAACCCAACCATCCCTGTTTCACTAAAATAGCAATAACACAAATACTGGGGAACTGATTGATGAAACGTCTATAGTGTGACAGCCCTTGAGAAGAGGTGGTTCTTTTGAGAAACTATACATGAGTATGGGAAGTATTTGGAGTCTAGATGGGTTTGATCAGACTTGAATCCATCTGATCCCTATTTACCTTTTTTCCTATAACTTACAGACCTAGCGTTTGATTGATGCGCCGTATGCCACATTGAAACCCTTCTGAGAATATGGTTCTCTAGGTTATTTATAAGTGGGAATTTTTTGTGGTTGAAATATGACTAGAGGAATGAGTAGTGGTTCTTCTGGAATAATTCATGGTAAGTGAGGGAATCCATTTGTTGGCTATGACGTGATGATGGAATAACGATCCTTTGTTGGTCCACACCAAGCGATCTTTCTTGTGTCAGCATATAGAGAACCACTTTGGGTTAGCATTGAGAGATACTCTATGGGTCTGCACTACACAATTATCTTTGGCTCAACACCTAGTGAGACTATGTGGATGAGCACCAAGAGAACCTATGCAGTCTAGCATCCAAAGCCTCTTGAAAGAATAATATGATCTATCTTCATGAATAATCATCTCTATTACTGTTTTTTATTATGTGTACATAGTGTTAGATGTGTTATACATTGTGCCTTGTGATTGATATCAGTTTTTGTATTTTTTTACTTATCGAATTATGAGAGACCTTCAGGGGGTATCGGGGCCCCGACTGAGTATAGATATAATCAGTTGTTCACTGTGATTAAATTATTCTCTGTAGTTTTTCCTTGTGAAATTATGGGAATCCATTAGCGGTCTTGGGGTCCCCAACTGAGTATTATTATACTCACCCCTGCACAGGCTTCACCCAAACCATGTTGTGTCTTATAATGATGATAGTCAGCTTGACTGAGACATTGGAGATCCAACACATGACAGTACATGAAGGTGACAGATAGATGTGGGGAGCCATAATGACGAGATATACCTACCCTTCGGGTAAGATCCTTTGCGGATGTCATCTAGAACTTTTATTTACATTTTTGGAACTCCCATTTAGTTGGTCTTGTATACTGGCCCCATTTACTTTCAATATTTACTTTTACTCTCAGTGGTGGTTTTTAGTTGTGGTTATACTACTCCTTTTCCATTGTGTTTTTCTTAAGTGCAGTGTGCATTGTCTGTGTGTATACAGGTCTAAAGGAAATGGCTTCCCTTTTCGGGTTTCAACTTTCTAGTGCTAGTCACCAGCCCTGGGACAATGGAAGGTGGGATTGGTGTATTCACAGTATGGGCTCCAAGGGAGGGGTAGTGACCTCACTACTCAATTGGTTGGAATATAAAAGCATAGGGTAATCTCGTCAGTATAATGGGGGAAAAATGTTAATGAGATGGACTAAAGGGAGTTAAAGGGGTTTATCATCATTTATATATAATAAGAGAAGTAAGAGGGTTATATATGAATATATACCAACATTAGGAATTATAGATAAAACACATGAGAAAAAAAAAATTCATGAATAAAGAAAATAATGAGATAATCCATTACATTGAGAGGGTGATCTCAAAATCATTGGAGGGGAGTCTTGAGATATTGTCAAATATTGGGAGGACTATAGAGGAAAGGGAAGACAAAATATGATATCCAGGGTTTTAATGGGAATACAAATGTGATCTTGAGTGGGTTTGTATTGTAAAAGACAGGGGAGTAATTTATTATTTTCCAAACTTATGTTTTGGACTCTATAAAACAAAATAAGGAAAACCACAACCCTTCCCTTGGTTGTATCACATGTTTTTTTACCAAGTAGGATGGTTTTCATTATTTTATACCAAAATGTCCTAAATCATTAAAATATACCACATTGTGATGTGCAAGTAAGTCATGTTCAAATAGAAATGATTTTAAAATTTTAAAATATAATATAGGTTCTGAAGGTTTCATAAAGGCTTACTAATTTTCAAAAGATAAACATAAAATAACTTTATATTCAAGGTGAAAAATATATTGGGTCATGTACACCCTTATTATAATTTTTTATATCACCTTTGGGTCATTATGAGTTCATAATATAAAAATTATATTTGTACTATAATTAATTTTTTCATGAAAATAATACAATTCCAAAAAATTATAAAAAATCACTATTGGATAATTTGGGCTTGATGATTGGAAAAAAATATTTATTTTATAAAAATACGTTTCTAATCATGCAATATTTTACTTGTGAAACAATAATTTACATATATTGAATATTGTTGGGTTTTTTGGGAAAAAACACTCTTGGAATCCTTATAAAAATTAAAGTTGTCTTCATAAAAATAGTAATATCATTTATGTTTGTTAAAAATAATTTATAAAAATAATTTTTTTTTAAAAAAATCCCTTAAATCTTCAAAAAAAAATTGTTATTGAAATTTCATATTACCCAAAAATAGAATTTTTTTTATCATATCAGAATCAAAATAATTTATAATGTGACATTAATAACAAGTAAATATTACCATTATTATATTTCAAACAAAATATAAAAATTAATATTATAAGGGTGTTGAATCATAGCAAATAATTACCCTGGAAAACACATTGAGTTTAAGGTATGTAATGGTGACACATCCATTGTGTGGTTTGGTGTATATGGTTTGAGTTGTGATCTTAATGTGATTGAACTTATCCCATAAAAAGATTCACTCATTATTTAATTGTTGGATCTCATCTTTGGGTCGGTCAAAGGAAAATTGTAGATATCCAATCTCCAACATAAGCTTTATGGGATTTATAGGTTACAATCATATAGGTTGAGGCCATATCCTCTATATTTTAAGTTATTTGATATATCATAACCCTATATTAAATCTAATATTGTCATCAATATTAAACATCTATATTTTCAAGGGTTATAATGATTAACTAAATTATAAATATGATAGGATATTAAAAAACCAAATAAGATCAGGTATTTTCTTATAGCATAACATACAATTGGAAATTAAATTAAATCACAATGTGACTTTTACTAATAATAGTTTGGGTCATTACAAAACATACAATTCGATTTGAAAATTATTTTTTAATTTTAAATTAGATTTTAAATATTCAACATGGAACATCGAATTAAATTTGGAAATAAAATTTTATTTGGGATTAGTTTTTTATTTCAATTGATTTATTCATTTTTTGAAATTAAATACAGATTTAGAAATTAATTGAATATGATTTTAATGTGTGAAAATACATTTTATATTGAAAAAAAAGAAAATTATTTACTGGTTTATTTAAATAAATTTGGAATGAATTTAATAGTTTTTATTTAAAATATGAAATGGGGATTTTAATTTTTTTATCATTGTTTTAATTTAATATTGAAAAATATGAACTGAATAATTTTTTTTGCAAATAAAAATAATATAGAGGCATGGAATAACTATGATCCACACTGTTACTATACATACTATAGACCCCATTCATGATCACTAAACAAGTGATCATTCCCTTACCAACTATATCCCTGAAAATATATAAAATACACTGCAAGGACATTCATGTTCACATTAACTGATCGCAATCCACCCCATACCTTTTATGAGTAGTTCTCAAAGTAGTATACAACTAACTCTGAGTTCCAATATTACCAAATTACAATTATTCAATAATATACTAGCCTACCATTACCTCATCAACTTTTCATATTAATACATGACTCAACTCAATTATCACCATCTTCTTTACAGGTTAATAACTTCTCATTTCATGTCCATTTTGATTTGTTGTCATAAACAAACCCACATAAATGGCCAACATGAGACACTATCTTGCCCCTTCCCCCATGAAGAATGAAACTGTACCACTTCCTAGAATAAGAAAGTTTTTTTGGTTAAATAAACTAACGGCCATCATGATGTTTTGCCACTGACAACTGTTAATAAAGCCACATTTTTTCTTCGAGCCACATCTCCAAAAGAGCTTGAAGCTGAACACAACACCAGTCCAAATTATTTGATGTTGACACCCCCTTGATATCACCTAATTCTAGTCCATTATTGAGAATAATAGACATTTTTAGAGTCCATCAATTTGATTCCCCCTTATGCACATCACTGGAGAGAAGAATAACCCATGAAGAAGAAATGGGAAAACATAACAAAAATAAAATATTGAAAAGAATAATAGATAATATATAGGTATGTGATGTTAAGAAATGAAAAATAAATAAATAAATAAAAATATTATAATAATATGTATATAAATATATATACATATATAATAATATATAATAAATTAATAAATAAAATTTTGTATTTTTATATAAGTTGGTACTAAGGCATGAATCCCATGTATAGTGACATCCTAGGTCCCACACAAGCTTCCATCTTCTCAACCACATTCAATAGAACAATTTCCAAATATTTGGAAAATTTTTATAATCCATTATCTTCCTTATAGAAAACATTTCTATCCTTTTTTTGATGCACTGAAGCACATCACCGTTTGATTATAGTGAATTTGATAATGGGAGGGACACAAATTTGTTATTCTTATCTGAGTTGGATGTGTGTCGATCATCCCACCGTGACAAAGTCACCAGTCCAAAATAAATAGAAAGGCATTCCAGATAAATTTAATGATTCTCACGAATCTAATGTGGATATTTTTCAGAGCACACCAAGGATATCTAATTTACCATTAAATTTATCACTATTTCATTCGGATTGGGTGGGACGATTCTTAATCACACTCGATCACGCTTGAAGGTTTCCCTCGTTCTATAATGGTTTAGATTCTTATTTTATTTTACATTTACATTGTAATAACTGTATTGATTGAGTACTAGGTGATTTTTTGTTGAGATAAGGAGAAATATCCCATTATCCCTTTGGATAAATTATTATTATTTGGGTATAATTTTTCTTACTCTATATATCTTATTGGTTTTAAACATTCTCATATTTATTATAGTTATAATGTTTTTATTTCTTATAATTATTATCAATATTTCACATGCTTTAAAATCAAGCAAAGATCACTACATACAATTGCACGAAGTAAGATAATTTGGGGGATATTGAAGATATATAATCACGAGGTAGTCCAATGATATGGGATACAATGATAAATTTATTTCTGCATAAAAAACAAAATATTCAGATAAATGTAATCAATGATATTTGAATTGATTTGAGGATTAATTGAGAACAGTTGAATAGTGATTCAAAAGAAGAATGATGAGATAATATAAGGTGAGGCCAATTCTCATAAAATTTATTTTAAAACCAAAAAATTTCAACCACTATTTTCAATAAATTGAAACCCTCTAAAAAATGATTTAAAACACCAAGAACATTGTCTTCTTGAATGAGAACTTATTCCTAGTTCAAATTCATTTTTCTTGGGTACATATAGTCATTTTATTAAATACCCCAAGACTTTCACATATCAAAATACCCTTTTCATATAAAAAATAATTCATTAATTTATAAAAATTTCTAAAATATTATTTATTAAATATACATGAATTATTGTAAATGATACTTTTATTTGGAGTTAGTATCTCAAGAGGTTTGGGTAAATGAGTACCCAATAAATATTTCTATTTAAAACACATTTAAATACAATCACCCAATTTAATTAAAAATTAATAGTTAATAAAAATGTTATATCGATATAACTTTTGATATTTTAAAATATTTATCAATGATTTATTATGTATTAGATAAAACAATTATGAAAAATACTTTAAATTTTCAAATCATGTTACATAATCAAAAACTTATATAAAAACTAATTAAGACAAAATATCAATGTGTTTGTATTTTTTCAATTTAAATTAGATTAAGATAAAATCTTAAAAAAACACCCCACTTAATAAAATACTAGAGGTTCAGTCTCAAATCGATACATAATCCTCTTCTCATTGAAATACCCTATTGAAAAGTCGATTATATAAAATAATATATGATCCAAAACCTGGGCTGGGTATAAAATAAGAAATCGGTTGAGGTCACACGTGACCTATTGAATAACAACTATGTGAATAAAAAGACACCAGAAATGCATTGACATATTCCACAACATGTGGGAAACAATTATAAATATATTCTGATAAGAAAACAAGTATATTACTATTAAATCTCATTAGAAAATGTGCATGTTATAAATACAGAGTAAAATAAAAACATTATGTAATATAAAATGTAATAAACAAAAATTGAAAAAATTAGGTAAATCATTTGTTGTTGCTCCGATAGATAACCTCTACTACTTTTTAATTGTATATTTTAGATTGAAATGGATCTAGAGTCATGTTTTTTTGGTATTTTTAGTAGAACAGAGTGCCATAATCACTTTCATGTGATTATAGAGGATGTAGTATGGATGTCTAATGTGGTTCACTTTTTCTACATTTTATCAATTGAAATGATTCTTCATGTAAGTAAAACATTACAACAATCTTATTTTGATATTAAAAGGTCTATCTATATCTCATTGTTTGTCTATATGTGTCTTAGTTCATTTTTAGTACATACACATAAGGGAGTATACTACTTGTTTTAATAGAAACATGATGTGATAATAATATAGATCATTGCACCTCATATGGGGATAATATAACAAACATTAATGTATCCGTAAAAAAAGTTAGAATAATCATTTAAATAAGTCACCACATTAAATTTGAAAACATATCCATTATAAATATTTAGTTCAAAATAAATAGAATCAGTGGAAATGAATCTTTTGAAATGGGGATATATTCTTAGGTGGTGACATTGGTTGTTGGTGTTTCAAGCTAGTAGAGACTCATGGTGGTGGTGAGTCATTAAAACATTTTTTCAAATTTCTATTTTGAGGGATGATCATCTTCAACGATGAATACTCTCTGGTTGTATGAATTATCGACACTTACTAAAATTTTCATTATGGCGGTGAATCTTCATTGATGATACTTATTTTCAAAAAAATTTAAAAAAATCTGTTCAACACTAATCCATCCTGCGATGGTAGGTTTTCACCACACATTGACAAAAATTTATTCTAACAGTCAGATGTAGTTAACGTTGGGTCATTCCCATACTATTCTAGATTTTTCCAATCTAAATTATATTATAAATTTCTTTTATAAAACATAAAACTCATAAATATCACAATAAAAATGATTTTTTATTATTTAAATAAGGGTTATAATTGATTATTTAAATCATTTAGTGTTTATAAAGTGATAAAAATACTTTTGGGCTCTAATTATTAAAATCAATTTTTTTAATTCTTGTGATAAAAAGTACCTCATTCATAAAATAACAAAAAAATAATTTTTATGTTATTTTTAATAAATTAAAACCTGGGTAAAAATTAATTTTCCCAATTGTTTTAGAATAGATAAATAATTCATGAAAACATTAATATAAAATGTATACATTGAAGAAATATATTCATGAATAAATATGAAATAAAGTGTATTATTATTAAAAAAACATTCTAGATCATTTTATACCCCAAATAGTGTAAAATTTACTATTACATGAAATTTATGTGATTATATTGAGTTTAATAAAATAATAATTTTTTATTGGATAAGGATCATATAATTATCCTCAATGGAAATTCAAGAATAAATAATCCCAATTAAAATGTGATTGAATCATAAATCACATACCTCAAGTCTCATATTGAGACATACATGTGTGAAACTCATGTATAATAATTATCGATTTATTATAAATATATTCCAAATCAATATTCATTCATAATCTACTATTTACCATTCCATTAAAATTTCCAATTATCATTTTATTAACAATTCTTCCTTAAAATAAACATTCAGTTGAAAACTGGTACTTTTATAAAGATAATTTCAATTTGACGATTCTTGTGCATACACCATAGTCATGGTATCATCATGTATATAATATTAATCATGAAATAATTATAATATTATTAATTATATACTCTTTTATAAAAATTCATAAAAATTTATGATGAAAAAATATATACCATCATTTCATCCTCATAGTAGTCTGTATGTACTCACAAGTGAGGATTCCATTTATCGATGGATAAAATGAAGGGAAAAATAATTTTAATTGAGAATATTATAGTCATTATTATATAGTATATAATAAATATTTTCAATATAAATATCATTATTACAATCCATGTAAATCGGAAATGAAAAAAATCACATTGCTATATAGAGGTGGTAGTCCACATGTACACATGAGCAACATTACCATTTGCCAATGGATTGGAAGGGGACAAATAATGGTTATGAAATAAAAATAATAACATGTTATTAAAACATATGTACATATTATATTATATTGTAATGGATAATGTCTAATATTTTTAGGTAAAAGAATAAATAAGAAATGAGATCAGTTAAAACGATTAAATCCTCTTTAAGAGACATCCTTTGGATTTGATCTTTTGGATCCAAGGGATGGTGTTCAGAGGATATAGAAACCTCTAGAACATGTATATGGATCTATAGAAAATGTTTTCATAGTTTATGGTT
This sequence comes from Viscum album, assembly GCA_963277665.1. NCBI lineage: Eukaryota > Viridiplantae > Streptophyta > Magnoliopsida > Santalales > Viscaceae > Viscum > Viscum album. The sequence goes on along the minus strand of OY728120.1, from coordinate 692,606,413 downwards.
GAGCTACGTGGCTCATGATGGTGTGAATAATAGAGGATATGTGGTGTCATTTTATAGTGATGGAACGGAAATGCTGGGAATTACCTTAAATATTTAAATATAATAAAAAAATTAATCTAAAAGATGAAAAATATGAAAAAACAACCTATATAAAATAGTGTAATTTTTAAATCCATTCAATCAATAAAATTTGAATATGTTCAGTTGTAATTTTAAACATTACAATTAGGTTTAACCCCTCTGTCAAAAATTTTAATTTAATATGTAGAAAGAAAAGTTTCAATAATAATGTGTTCTTGGTTTAATTATAAGGTAAAATTCTCTCTTAAATGTTAAATGGGTAAATTTTTTCCCTATATAGAAATCCCATTATACTCGTTCTATATTTTTTTTTATTTTTAAATAATTTAAAATATAATATTTATCAAAAAATTCCATAAAATCAATTTTATAAACTCTTCACATATTTTGACTCTAATGACATCAATGTAGGAATTTAGGTTGAATATATACTATTGAATGAAAAATTTAAAATAATTATTTACTATAAAATTTGGGTGACACAATAATGATTCTATAAAATATTACATATGATGTTTCAAAAATAATTTACATTGATTTTTATACTGCTTTCTCAAGCACTATGAAAACATTGTGTACGCAATTAATGTAATTTTACAAATCACTAAATTTTAAATTAAATTACAATATTAAAAATAAGTCACATATATTAAAGATAAAAACTTATATTTTTTCATAATACCTATATATCCTTATGAAAACATATAAATGAACTTAAATTCAAGGGAGATACATTGTTGCAATATTTTCATTACTTAATATAACATAAAGTACATTATCAATGAAAAATAGCATAAAATGGAATATATTAAAATATAATAGGGGGTGGAAGAATAAAACTAATTATATTAATTAAATTCAATTCTATGGATGACTTGTAAGCATTATTATATATTTTAACCATGTTTTTCCCATTTTACACTTTACTATGGTAATATATTATACCATATGTACAATTCATAATACATAAAAATAATAAGGGCCTTTTTACAAAATTTTTAAATCATTATTAAATTTATTGATTCCATTTTTCATTATTAAATTCACTAAATTTTTTTATATTAGTTTTTGATAAAAGTGTACAAAATATATTGAAATCCTTTTTTAAAAAAAATTTGTTTTATGAAAAAACAAGAACTATTCATATCCCAAGCATAAGAAAAAATAATTAGATGGATGTTTAAACATTTTATAGAATATATAATATATTTACAGAATTAAAATCATTTAAAAATATGGGTAAATTTATTTTAATAAAATAAAAAATCATTTAACCCATAAAAATGGGTTTTTTAAGAAAATGAATTTTTTTCCTTAAAATGATTTGTCAATTAATAAAGGTTAAATTAATTATATATCTATTTAAGAAATAATTTTTTAAATTTTTAGTAGGTTTATTAATACACACTAGTCAAATTTTTTGGTGATAAACATCACATTAAATGGTAATAATTAAATAGTATATAACTTTTCAATTAAGACCAATGTTGTATGTAATGCAAGATATAAAAGAAATTAAATTAATTTTAAGGAAAAAAAATAAAATATTAGAATTTAAAATTCTACAGACATATAATAATTTCACCCTTGAAATAATTTGACTATGATATAAACTGAAGATATTTTTGCATCATCAAATCCTCAAGTTCCCATATGCGTTCTATTATTTTTTGGTTTCACCACAACACATTGACCAAGTTAGTTGTGTTGTTCTGATTTTTTTTTCACATTGGTCCATAATATCCACCGGTTGTTCCACATAAGAGATATTAAATTCCAGTGGCATGAAATCTTAGTTCAGTACATGTGAAAGAACACCTATGTGCTTCTATGGGAGGGATATGGAACACGTCGTAAACATGATAGAGATTCAGTGGAGGTCCATGTGATAAGAAAATATCCTAATACGATCTGAAATTTTAATGGGATTGATATTTCTAGGGATAATATTTCCCTACATTACAAATCTCACAATCTATTTCCATGTATATATTAATAGTAATTCCTTATCACCATCTTCAAAATCTTGATCTCACTGATGATAATTAACATAACTATTTTATAAACAATGAGATACCATGCTGCCTTGTTGAATGGATGTAAACATATCTATAATTTCCTCATATATCTTTGGTCGTAATAGATTTATTTCTAGAACATTATTCCAAAGGGATAAATTTATTCACCTACTTATATAGAGGGATTCAAATACATCCATCTGAATTATTGTGCGAAAGTTAATGCTTCAAGAAAACTCGACTAGAGAAAGGTTTCGATATCAACCACCTTTAAAATCTATATAATTGGATATTAAAATATCTTCTAGGTTTGTAATAGTCTCTTTATATTTACCATATATATGAGGATGTTATATGGTTCTTTAGTTCAACTTGGTACTTAATTTCTGCTGAATACTTCTCTAAAACTCTAAGGTTTTCCTCCTTCTTTGAATCTTTAATCCTCACATGGATAGATGATTGAATGTTTATCTATGAAGTATATAATATATACCATTTACTCATGATTTCAATGTATATATTTTGAAAATATATAAATTTCATATTTTTTTCAATCCTTATCATGGAAAAAATAGCATGGTCATTCTGACACCAAGAAGTAGCCATCTTGTTTTCTTTCAAATTGTTGTAATGTATTGAGAAATAATAATCACTAATAATCTCCAACCATATTCTATGGATTATAGTCAATTATTTCTATGTAAATTTAATTTGTTTTGTTTTAATGATCCATATATATGTCAAAATTTGTATCTTATATACAATTCCTTCAGCTGCTTTATTAGAAAAAAATGACTATTGGAAACTCCAAATCACAAGTCATGTAATTTTTCAGATGAATTATAATTTTTCATCTATTAAAATATGTTATTATGTAAATTTATCAGGTTGAAACATCCCATACCCCTTATTCAATTCATCAATATAGATCACAAACACTTCTACACTATTGGAAAAGGTGATCTTAGGTGTATTGACCAACCTTCATTATAACTCCTTGATATGTTTCGAACATTTAAATATCTATAGGAAATTCTCATCCTTCCATATTAACCTGGATAGTAGAATATATAGTTTTGAGAAATTATTCAGAAAGCATAAATAATATATATTCAACAAAAAAACTATGAATCATAGTTACCATGGTTGGTCTGGGACATTGTTCAATAACATCAATCACTGAAGGGTCTACTGATACACCCTCAATTGAGATTATATAAATCTATAATGAATCATCATATAACCAAAATTCTATCTTGGTATGTTTGAAATACAAATAATCCTTTCTCAAGGTCTTCGACAAAATATTAAATTGATCATTATTCCCTTGATTAATCATAAAATATGTAAGAATATCACATATAAAAACTACCAAAATGCGGTCAATGTAATATTTAGTGATTCAATTAATTAAATCAATGAAGATAGTGTGGATCATTAGAATGTAAAAATGGAATTATAGTGAATTCATAATTCTTATACCTTATTATGATGGTATTATTAACTATATCATCATTCATAACCCCAGTTTATTATATCCAAAAAAAAGTTCTATCGTAGAAAATTTTACAGATTTGTGAATCTGATAAAAAATTTCATCAATATAGAGTAAATAACACTTTTTTTATATAAATATTGTTGTGTTCTCAATAACCAATTCCAAGAATCATTAACCCAATTTTCTACTTAACTAAACAAAACGTAACAACCTATGGTGATGTACTCATGTATATAAATATTTATCAATATTCTCCTAGAAATTTTAATTAAATTCATATAACTATATTAGGTCCATTATATAAATAGTCTTTGAAATATATGTAGCACTATGTATGAGTACAATTGAAAACTGAACATCACCATAAAAGGGAATACAATGAATGTCTTCTATTAATATTTCATAAAACTCCCAAACAATTGGAATATCGTAATGTTTTGATTCTCTCCAAACTTTTGAGATAAATAACCCTCATTTATAGGATCTTAGAGCAATATAATAGATGTAAATTACTTTAGATTTACATAATCATTATCACAGTAAAATACAATCATTGGTAGATTATAAATATCAAACGTGAAATCCCATCCCTACCAATTGATAAGGGCTCTATATTGAGAGTTCCAATCCATTCCCTAAATCACATGATATTCCATATGGGGGAGAATCAGAAGATTTGGAGGAAGTACATTCCCATACACTATTATCTTGGAGTATCTATATACTTGTGATGAAATAATCTAACCATTATGAATTATTATTGAAAACCAAAAAATCTATTTATTGTGGTGTTGAGATGATACCCTTTATAAATTCTTTAGACATAAAATAGTGTGTAGAGAAATAATCAAATAAGACATGTGTGGTTTTATAATGGATAGTTATTTTTCATTTCATTATGTTGTTCTCTTTACAAGAATTAGTTGTAAAAACAATGAACTCCACTTTATCCTTTCTCTTAGTGGTTTTTGTGGCCTAAAATCCTTTTTAACACATTGATTTTGGTATTTATTCACATAATTCCTAATGTACATGAATATGGAACAATGCACATCATTTTTTAAATCATTATTCTCCTTCATTTCATTTGCATAACTTTTAATCCAACATTAACTTTCCTTGGATTGATGGATATATATTCTATTATATAAGAAAATCATACTTCCTTTCAGATAATCTCCTAACTTCTTTTCCACATATTTTTGGTTTAAAGGTGGATGAGATTTCTTTCTTCTATGATATTTTATTTTTGTTTTTCCATGAGGACACATTTATTATATTATTATTACTAAATATTGAAGAATAATTGGAGTTCCCAGTCTTTATTTCTACCATCCAAACACATTGAATGATATAGTCATAGTTAATATAGTATTGTATGGGTAATGTTTATCAAACACCTAGTTTCATGTGACTATATAATTGATTAATTAGGTGCGTAGGGTCGATGATAATGCCAGAGTCATACCTTCAACATCTTCTAAATATTATTTCATATGTTCCAATGGATTCATCATCGTTTTGTTTCTTATTTATGAATTCAATTTCGATCATAGTATAAATACATAATGAAATATATTTATTAAGAAATTCCATCAGAGACTCCTCCCATTCCATGGATTTTATTTCATCCTCTTGCCTCATGTTCATGATAAGAGTCAACTTTTGATTGGATTTACCTTCCAATGATCGAGTATAAAGACAACTCTCTCATGGACTAATACCTAAAGAATAGAAAACATATTTTCTATTGAATTGATCCATTGATCGACAACTAGTGATTAAAATACCCACAGAAGGATGTCAAATGATATGGTATAAAATACTAAGTAGAATATTTCCCCCTCCACAGTAAATTAGGAATCTCAATATGGTTCACACTAATTCTCATAAAATTATATAATATATTGAAAATATTGACAATTTATTACATCCCATATCCACAAATATTTGGATTATCTTAAGGGAATTCATTTCATTTTCTCAAAATTATATATTCACATGATTTCTCTTAGTCCATATATTTATAAGAACCCAAAAAATTGTGTAAATATTAAATATCAATAATCATATGAAACAATCATATGACTATAAAAATAATTCTTATTATATAATAAAGTATGAATCCTTCTTTAAATACATGAAACTTTAAGTACATCTTATATCAAAATGAAATATCAATGGGTTTCATAGGTTGTATCCATTTTTTCATCACTATGGTTTATAAAGAGGATTTTATTTAACCAAATCATATAATTTGGGAGTGTCTATTATGGAGTGAAAATTTAGGCCTACTCATCATGAATCAGTGATGATCATGTTAATAACCAATTTACCCCTTTTTGTGTTTTTTCACTTTAGGAGATGTTGCTCCACAGCTACATATATATTATAGTGTCTGGATAGAGATTCAAATTCTAGGAAAACTATATTATATTTATATTAACATAAATAAGGATGTTCTCATATAACTAATCTTATCCTATGGGTTCTCATGAAAGTTTTCCAATTCAAATCTCCAAAAAAATGTCAAAATCATCCTACGATAACAACTATAAAAACCATAGTATAATATATATAAATATTAAAACATCTTATATTAATATTCAATAAATATAATAATTATACATGGTAGAGGACTGTAATGGTTTAATATCTTCATATACTATATATAAAATCGACTTTTTAATAAAATTTATTCAACATCTCCCATAAATAAATTCATATTACAAACCATCATACATATCATAAATATAATCTTCCATAAAAACTCAGTGAAGGAAAATACATGAAATAGTGATATCATATTATCATTAAGGGATGAAATGGGAGATATAAATCATAATATAATAATACAATCATAATGTAATGATAATATAATCATGTTCATGTTTTCAATATAAAATATTCAAATCCAAAAAATATTATATCACAAAATCCAAAATAAATCCATATATATATGAATTAATAATAATTATATCTTATTATTAATCATCATTAAATATTAATAACATAGGCATGTGTCATTATAATCATAATAAGTCATAATCTTTTGAATATAGATTTTCACAATCATGTACATACATAATATAATGAGTATATCTAGAACAAATATCAATCACACATAAAAATGTAAAGAAATATATTCACAATAATGTATTCACATTTTATTTTGAGAATATTTTGAATAATTACTATTGAATCAAAAAAAATTGAACCAAACTATTCCCTATAATGTCTGTATATTTTCTCATATTTATAACTATAAGAAATCAAATTCATTCATCAAAATGGGAATAATGATATACTCAATCATTACTAAGGTCATCATTATTATCGAATGAGATATAAATATCACATTACCAAATTAGTTATTGGGATATAAAAGTAAAAACTATCACATAATCACAATCTATTAAAATTAAATACATGATATCATTTAACATTCATCATATCATCATAGAATAACCCCTGGAAAATAAATGAGTTTTTGAAACATATAATCACAATAATAATACAAACAATGAATGAATAATTATTGTATCATTTAATTACATCCCTAGTAAATCATAAGTAACATCAATGATTGTTATCATAGATTATAAATTTCTATAAAAGATCAATGGAATATTTCCTAAGGAAAATACCATTTTCTTTTTTAAAATAACTTCACTAAAGTCTAAAACATGTAAAAATCTTATGGAGAAAATATGCATCGAAATAATACATGGAAAAATTTAATGTAACTATAAAATAATTGAGTGGTCATGATGGTTGTAAATTCCTTTTTTTGTAACTGTTAAAATAAATTTTGTTCACAAAATCGGTAAAAAAGTTCCACCATCACAAAAACATAATTATTACACTTTATAAATTTTTTAAAATAAAATAAACCATGTGTCAAAATTAATTTAATAAATTATTCAAAATTTATAAAATACATTGAAAATAATTATATTTATAATGCAAAGATGGAAGAAAATTATTTCATACCAAGGAGGAAATAAAGCTAGTTTTTCCTAAAAAAATCTCTGTCAATAATTTTAATTACTAAAGAGTAAAAATGATAAAATTACATTAAATTTACATGAATAAATAGATTATAATAAAATAAATCGTTTTTTATCATTAAAGGATCATATAATTCCCATTAATGTAATTTCATTCTCAAACAATCACAATTAAAATGATATTAAAACATAAATCCCTTGCCACAACTCTCTTCTTAATTTATACTAGTTTGAACCGATATATAATAAATATAGATTTATTTTAAATATATTAAAAAAACATATTCATATATAGCATCCTATTTTATATTCTGTTAAATTTTCTATTTATCATATTAGAAAATATTCGTCCTTAAAATGGATCCTCAGGTGACAATTATTCAATTTTCTATATATGTTTTAGATCACTGGTTTTGTGAAATTATTCTTACTAATGATTTCATCATATATAGATTCAAAAAATGTATATAATTATAATTTTATTCATTATATAAATAGTTATACCTTTTTTCATAATACATAGATGAAAAATGAATTACGTAACTTGGTGGAGGTGGTAGTCCGTACGAACGCATGAGTGATGTTTCTATTGTTTGATGGTTGTAATTAAGGAAGGGTAAATTATAATTCACCATTAATAATCATAATTATATCATAAATACGATATATATTAAATAAATTAGTCATTTTTATCACACATGTGATGAGTAATGAAAAAACAATCACATCGCTTCTATAGAGGTGGTAGTCCATTGTACTCATGAAAGTTGTTAACATTTTCTAAACAGTGGAAAATGAAATAGATAAAGGTTATGAAATAAAAAAATTATAGTATATGTCAGATAATGTTATTCTTATATTGGAATTTTTATGATTTAATTGAAACAGGTAAAATAATAATTAAAAATTAATAGATTAGGTAGAGAAATTACATCCATTTTTAGAGTCCTATTTTTTATTTCTTATTAAGTATCCATGGGATGGTTTTTTAAATATTAGATAACCTAAAAAACATAGATAATTATGTTGAAAATATTTTTTTTCTTGGTTTTGAATGAACGAGGTAGATCAATGTGGTGGGAGGAATAGAGGATTGGTGGTGTCCTTTTATAATGATGGAAATGGCTAATATTGAATTACTTAAAATATGTTAATATAATATATTATTTTACATATTTTAAGAGGAAGAAAGATGAAAAAATTTGAATCCATAATTGTTCATATTTATAATAACTATTAACAAAAAAAATTTATTTCTTTTTCTTCATTTTAAACCTTATCATTTGGTTTACCACTTTAGTTAACTAATTTTAACATTAAAAGTGGTAAAAAAAATTTCAATACTAAAGTGATATAGATTTACATATAAGGTAGAAATTGCCTCAAAAATTTTTAGAGGGTGAAATTTTTTCCCAAATACCACCGCCTTTTCCAATTTCAAAATTCTTATGATTTTTCCAATTATTTATTAATATATTATTATCATAAAATTCCATTAAACTCATTTAAAAAATTAGATAATTTAAATTTTAATACAAGAATAAATCAATAAAATGGGAATATAAAAACATTAAAAATAATATAAAAATATTATTAATAATTAAATTCCTATGAAACCAGATTTCATCAAAAAATATATACTTTTGATTTTTTCAATATTACTTAATTAGATTTTTTTATTGCCTGCAAAAATAATATGTCTTAATTTTCTAAGAATTTAAGTTAACTATAACACAACTAAGAATTAATAATAAATACCCATCATAAAAATAAATATATTATGTTAGAATAATCTTATATATTCATTAATAACTTCTCCTTAGCATTATGTGAGCATATAAAAAAATTAAAATAATGAGTGTGTCATTTTGTAATATTCCTTTACATAAAACAATATAATGAATGTTTTAAAAGATCAACATCCCAAAAATTTTATATATTCAAATATAAGAATTTTATTATCTAATTAAACTAATAAAATAAAATATATTCTATTGAATACCATATTCTATGATTTTAACATTATATATCCAATTTTTTACCTTTACCGTGGTGATAAATCTTACTACATGTACTATTAATAATGCTTGAAAATAATGTATGATTGTTTAATAAATTTTTAACTGTTGATTAATAATATGATATCCATTTTTCAATATTATACATCAATATTTTCACAGAATTAATATTGAAATATGTGTGTAGAAATCAATAAAAACTATTGTTTAGAAAATGAATTTTTAAGAATTAAACATGGTTTATTATTATCCAATTCCTTGAAAAATAATTTGATAAATTTATAAATATTTGACTAAAAATTTATTTTATATATTTAATTAAAACAATTCATCAATACTGATTAACATTATTTATTTGTATAATAAATAATTCCAAGGATAAAAACTATTTTTTAGAGAAACATATCATTTTTACTTTCAAATGAAATTGTCAATTAATAAAAAAATATATACATTAAATAAATGTGTTAAAAATAATTTTTCATAGTTATTTTCATTCAAAAGTATCAATTACATATCTGTGGGTCAATTATAATATAAAATACTACTATTATATTTTTTATCATAGTTAATTTATAGTTAGTGTTGTGTGTAAAATAAGTTATCAAAAAATTAAAATAATTTATTGTGGAATATATCATAAAATATTTTGGTGTTGAATTCTAACCCCTTGAATGAATTAATCTCTTGAAACTCCATCACTATGATTCAAAAACCCAAGGATCCAGCTGGCTTATAATGTATTTGTGTTCTCATTTAGTATCTCGAAATTTATGTTTTCTCCACAAAACATTTACTATGTGAGTGGACTTGTTCCGAATAAAATTTCCTCCTTGATCTAGAATCTACATAGATTGATCTACCTAAGGGAGATATTTCTCCAGTGGTGGGTCAACTTATTTCAGTATATTTTATTGTTCCGGTATATACATCCTTAGGAGAGATACATGGAACACAACATGATCTTGAGAGAGATTTTATGGAAGAGAAAACTGATAGGAAACCATTCCAATATGTTATATAAATTCAAAGGGATTGATATATCTAGGGATCATATTTCCTTTATTTGCAATTCACACAACCTTATTCCAAGGTGTATTCGTAGGAATACCTTATCACCAACATCAAACTCTAGATCTTACATAATAAATTCAACAAAAATTTTATCTAATATTAGATGCCTTTATGTAATATTTATTGGATCTAAAAATCTCTATCATTTATTCACCATGACATAGATCCAATAGATTTATTTTTTCATAATTACCATAGAACATTGGAGTTCTTCACTTCCTACCACAGAGGGCTTCATAAGGAGCCATATAAATACTAATGTGAAAGCTATTGTTATATGAAAATTCTACCAGAGATATTTATCAATCCCAAAAACCATCAAAATCCATAGAACCAGACCTAAACATATCTTTAAGTGGTTAAATGGTTATATCATATTGAAAAAATATATGAGGATGACATAGAGTTAAGATGCTCAATTTTTTCCTATTTTAGATAAATAATTATCTAGAACCTTTATGAAAACCTCAGATCCTTATCAGATATTGTATAATTTGGTACTCTATGAAATCTTACACCTTACATAATATATATCCTAGAAATATTATCAAGAGATATAAATTCTCATATTCTAAAATATCTTCCTTATTTTCCCCTTCAATAATCACATGGATAGATGTTTGAACATTCATATAAGAAATATATGAAATTTAATCATTCCACATGATTTCATTGTCCAAATTCTATGAACCATTAAATATTGGATATTTTTTAGTCCTCATCATGGAAAAACCAGAAAAATACTTTTAACACATAGCATCAACCACCTTTTTGACCTTCCTATGTTGGTAATGTAATGATTAGTAATAATCAGTCATCATATGAAACCATATTCTCTGATGAATATTGAACTATTTATGTGCGAATATATATGTTATGACATTATATTGCCTATATATTCCACACATTTAATCATAATGATAAAAACTATAAATCATGAATGAAATAATTAATGTTTCTAAGTCCAAATCATGAGTCTGGTAATTCTTTCCTGAATTTTCAATAGGTTTGTGGCATAATATATCACCATATCATTTACTATGATGAAAAATCCATGTCCATTCATCGATAAATCACCATATATTACTTATCATTCATCAATATAGGGTAATGTTAGCACATGTGAAGTAATAAACCTTATATTTTGTTTCATAAAATTTTAACTACATTCATCTATCGATAGTAACTTGGATCCCTTCCATATCAAAATAGTTATTATATTAAACTGATTTGAGAAATTATTCAAAGAACATTGATAATATTCATAGAACCCTTGGAAAATAAAAATTTCATTTACTATGGTTGGTCTAGTCCATTGGTCGATAACTTTTATGTTTGAAAGAGCTACTGATATACCATCTCTTGAGATTATAAAACCCAATAATTAAAGATTATATATCTGAAATTTTTACATGGTAATTTTTTCATACATCTTATCATTCCCCATGTTATTCAATAAAATAATGAAATGTTATTCATGACCATATTATTTCATTAAATATATAATAATATCATATTTAAGCACAACCAAAAACTAATCAAGGTAATATATATTCAATTAATTCATATGATCTATAATGATATTGGTATTTCCAAATGGTATTATTATAAATTCAGAATTTTCATGCCTTGTATAGATGGATTAATTTAGTATATCCTCCTTTAGAACACATAATTATTGACATAAATAATGAATATAAATATTTAAAAACTATAGATCTCTATAATTTTGATCATAGTTGTCATCAATATGGTTTAAAGTATACTTTTTCTTCATATTGATCTTTTTAAATTATCAATAATCATGGAAAAGATGAATTGAATCATATTTATTCTTAATAAATGGAACATATGAACCCCACGGTGACATGTTCAGATGTATTAATCCTTCATAAATATTATTTTAGTGTTAATTAATAAATTTATTTTACCCAACTAGGTCCATTATATAAGAAGTATTTGAAATAGGTGTAATACTAGGAATGAGTTCTTATGAAAACTAACTTCAAATATTTGGGTGAATATATGGAAATTATTTTATAAATACATCCAAATAATCCCAAACAATAGGTATATAATTGACATTCAGTTTTTACCCAATAATATTAGATAAATATCTTTAATGAATATACATTAAGACCAATTTAATATAATTAAATTCTATTGGAAGTTTATATTCCTCATCTCATTGAAATATGATCATAAGATGATTTAAAATATCAAATGTGACTTCAAATGACTAGAAATTGATATGAGATCTATATATAGAGAAATAATCAATGCCAAAAATTGATTCAAAATCAACTAGATGGAGAATAAATATATTTTTTGGAAGCACATTCCATCATACTTCTATTAGCATGGAGCAATATACTTGATATTATATCACCATACCAATATGTATTTTTACTGCAAACTCATATCTAATCATTGATTTGTTGAAATATTCCATTAAAAATTTATTTAGATATGAAAGAGTGGTTATAGTTATAATTAAATAAGACATTTTCAATTATAATGTGGATGATATATATACCTCAAACTATGTTGTTCCATTTACCAACATCAGTTCACATTATATTTTACTTCACTTTATTCTTTGTCTTATAGGGTTGTTTTGGGCCAACATCTTCATTATCTCTTGTATAATATAATTTATTTTCATGTTTCCCAATATCTCATTCATAAAAAATCATAAAATCAATTTTTAAATCCTCCATCTCTAATAATCATTTTTTTTACATTTTTACCCATCATCAACATTAACCAAATTGATGGCCACCATTTTCACAATCATACTATTTCCCTAGTCCTTTTCTATTATTTATTGGGTATATTCCTTAACAATTTTATGATTTTTTTCAATTGAATATGATTCCTCTTTGGTATTTCCCTTCTAATAATTCCATAAAGATCCAGGTTTATTATATTTTCACTAAAACTAATTGAATAATTGGATTAAATATAGATACCCTATATTTATACAAATATTTTTACATGATTTAAAGCATAATTAACAATAAAATTCAAACCAAGGATCATAATGTATAATGAACATGGAATACTAGGTACATAAAATTTAAAACATGGAAATTGAATAAATCATATTTATGTTAATCTTCCATATATAGATCCTGAAATCCTTATATGTCATTTTTCTACATAGGATAACATGGGGAATACATGGACAAAAAATTGACCTAAAAATTCCATTAAGGGAATAAGTATGGAAAATAAGAACAACAGTTGGGTTTGAAGGCATAACACGATATCCAAAAATTCAAGGCTCATGGATAAACATGTGGAAGCCTAATATATATAACACAAAATAATATGATCATGGAAGCATTATAATGTTCTAGAATCATAAAATATGACATAGAAATGTTCCAAGGCTAACTATAAATACTATATTACATGGGTGAAAAAGTACCATAATGGACTAGGTTTACTGGCTAACCTCATAGAATATGTATCAGGAGTCTAAAAATTAACAAATGCATTGGATTTTTATCAATGAACACCAATTATAACATGTTCATGTATATGTGTTCCTCATGATGAATCAAACATAAGAATAAACATAAGGGTTACCCATGGAAGGAAATGTGAATCATAATCAGGTCATAAGGAATAACCAATGGGTGTGTAATAATGGTGTCTATTAATGATTGGATTTGAATAATAAATTGAAATTAATAATGTAAAATAATAATATATCATGAAAAATGATTTCCACTTGATGTGATTTTTTTTAAAAAGATTGTTTAAGAAACTATGGATATGAGCAACTCTAATGCGGTTTAATGGGAACTATTAAAGAATATTTAATGTGTGAAAAGGTATAATTGTTTATATAAAACCCAAAATAATTTTTTGTAGATTTTATTTTTATAATTATTTATTTATTAAAAAAATTGTCTTATAATAGATTATGTATTGTTCATGAAAATTGGGTAGAAATGGGGAAATTCCCTTTAATCAGGCTTACTTATTAGGAGGAATTAAGAAGGGAGCTTTTTAAAAAATTCATTTAACCATCACATAAAGATAGATTGAGGTTCATAAATATTTTTGTAACATCGACATAGAATATTTGGGAAGTATAAAATAATAATTAAGAAATAAGTTGGACAAAATTGAGAGAATGTGTAACCTAAAGGTAATTTCGTGGTTCAAAGATAATACCTTAACATGTGTTTGAACTTCACTTACACTTAATATCATGGAAAACTAAATTAGATCCATTAATTAATTATTTAGAACCTATTCTAAGTATATTTTGTTTATTATAACTTTAATAAGTTCATTTATGGTAATTTTTATTTGTTACAATGTTTAATTTTTTGTTCCGGGTGAGTTAGTTTTTTGATTTTATGAACGGTTCCCTTCAATTTTATTACGACAGTTATTTTCAAATAGAAAAAAAACTATCGAAGTGTAACTATATGATATATATTTTCCTTCTTAATTTTAAATGGCACCATATATCATTTTATTTTTTGGTAATAGTATGATTCATTATATAGAACTTCAATGATAAAAGTTTATTTTATCCTGGGTATTTTTTGTTCACCACAAACTAGTTTGTTATATTATTTATTATTATAAAAATATATATTAGTTCCAGAACATGAGAAAAGATATAAAATAAATATTTCAACATTAATTAACTGTAATAATGGTTTTATGACTATCTTTGAATGTGGTAATGTATGAAGAAAACTAATCATCCATGAAGGCGGTGAATCGACACCTCACAGACGATGTATTCATTTTTAGAATAATAGTAGATGTGAAGGGATTTAATGATGGATATCCAATTAGAAAAATATAATTACATTATATATATTATATTGGAGTTATCATGTAACATTTTATAGTGATGGAAAGGATGAGGTAGAAAAAATAAATAAATTCAAAGGGAATGGAGGAGGATTTTACATATTGATTATTATCTTCTTAAGAACCTACTTATGTTACTTGGATTTGGACTTTTTTGAGATAAAAATCTCATAGAAGTGGGGAATAGGATTGGGAAGATAATTGGGTATAATTTAGACTATATTCATTGTAACACCCCTGAAAAAGAGAGACTTAAAAGGCTAAATGATACTACCCATATCAACAAGGTGCACCTTCCTTTTCAGGAGCCTGTCTGATTAGAACACCACAGTTAAGCGTGCTTGGCCTAGAATAGTGATCAGGATGGGTGACCTTCTGGAAAGTTATCAGCATGTGTGTGAGTGAGGACAAAACACACTGGAAAGGACATGTGTTGGCCTGTGGGGACAATGATGAGTCTGATAAGCAACCCCTGTGAGTAATAGCCTATGGTGTGCTAAGAAGGAAACCAAGGCATTACAAGAGTCCCATGGGGTCAGATGATTAGGTTCATGGCCCAGGAGGCGGGTCATGACAAATGGTATTAGAGCTAATACCTAGCCGGAAGTGCTTAGGCACTCCCTGGGTTTTAAGCTTGTGGTCCACAATGAGGGCGTTGTTCTTTAAAGGGGTGAATATTGTAACACCCCTGAAAAAGTGAGACATAAAAGGCTAAATGTTACTACCCATGTCAACAAGGTGAAATTTTCTTTTCAGTAGCTATGTTCCCCTTTCAGTTGTACTTTACAGTTGGGCTTGTATTTCCGGCCCCTTTTACTTTCAGCACAACTTGTTACAGTTTTTACTTAGTGTTTACATTTCCGATTGCTTACTCTGTGGTGCTTGTTTACTTTTCAAATGCAATGCCTTCCCTTTTGTTGGGATATACGCCTTGGTGCTAGTCGCCAGCCCCTGGCCTATGGAAGGCGGACTTGGGGTAGTCACGGCACGGGCCCCGAGGACGGGTCATGACAAATTGGTATCAAAGGTGGTCGGTTCTACCGCAGACTCTGAACATTATTCTATGTGAAGGAATAGTGTTTAGCGTATTGAGTGTGGTTATCAGTCCAGGGAGTCCAGTGTTGGTGCATCGGCCGACGTATCCGTACACCAGGACCCTGACTTCTGATTTCCGACTTAATGCACAAAAACATTGATTGTATTGTGTTTCATGTTTTCTTTGTGATTGCATGTGACAAATGGTATCAGAGCCAATACCCAGCCGAAAGAGCTTAGGAATTTCCTGGGTTTGAGGCTGGGGGTCCACAACGAGGGCGTTGTGCTTTAAAGGAGTGAATATTGTAACACCCCTGAAAAAGTGAGACTTAAAATGCTAAATGTTACTACCCATGTCAACAAGGTTCACCTTCCTTTTCAGGAGCCTGTCTGATTAGAACTCCACAGTTAAGCATGCTTGGCCTAGAGTAGTGATCAGGATGGGTGACCTTCTGCATAGTTTTCAGGATGTGTGTGAGTGAGGACAAAACACACTGGAAAGGACTTGTGTTGGCCTGTGGGGACAGTCATTAGTCTGATAAGCAACCCTAGTGAGTAATAGCCTATGGTGTGCTAAGTAGAAACCAAGGTATTACAAGAGACCCATGGGGTCAGATGATAAGGTTCATGGCCTGGGAGGTAGGTCATGACGTTCATGGCATAGAATGAGTAAATAGAAGTGGTGGTGAGGAGTGGTATTTATAGTGAGAGGAGAGGCGTGTTTTGATAATTTTACTATTGTGTTTTTTATTTTGATAGAATTATATTAATAGTTATTATTCCTAATACTAATTATATTAAATCATTCAGTAAAGTTCAATCAAATTTTCTCCTACCTCATAAATACATCAAACATAACCCAATAAATCATGAGTTTCTTAATTACAAAAAAATGTCGTATTTCATTATTCACCCAAAATCCACCTATTTCTGAAAAATATTTGGAATTATCCATAATAATTTTTGGATATTTTTATTTCAAAATTGGAATCCATATTATGAAAATAATTAACAAATTATGAGAAAATTAATTTTTAATTAACATTATTATTTATTCAAAGTATATATGTTTTAATATTATAACTAATTTATGACTCATTGAAAAATTAATTAAGGTCACTGAAATTTTTTTACAATTATTTAATGAAAATATTAATTTATAAATCCATTTTATGAAAATTTATTCTATTATTAATCATTAAATTAATTAAAATATTTTTAATAAATATTTATGTCTCCAAAAAATAGGAATAATTAATTTATCAATTTTATAAATATTATTTACTTATACCATGATATACATATGTCATATTTTAATTTCTAAGATCAATAGTATTTATAATTATATAGGTGACGTTATTATTCAATTTTCTATGTTACTATTAATAATCATCATATTAATGTTCCCACAATTTGATAACTATTCCATTGGTATAGGTTCCTTAATTTCTATAAATACCAAATAATTCCTTCTTCATTAATGAGAATAATTTTTTTAATAGATTATCTATTTGATTTACCTGTTTTATACTATATAACACAATCATTAAAATGGAAATTCAATTAAAAAACATTTGGGCCATTACATCTTCCACTCTACATTTAAACCTAATGAAAATTGAATGATTTCCACATAGTTACCAAAGTCTCTTATGGATAACACCTCTTAAATAATTATTATCATTCCTCTAAAAAATGAAAAAAAATTCCTCAAAGGTTTGAGGATAAATATAGGATAATACTTTGAGTATCATCTATAATTTTCATTTTATTTTCAAATAGATCCATCATCCTTGAAATTATGAACAATGAAGTCCATTTCCATCTTAGTTTGGAGTGTTTATGGGAATTTTTTATAAGTAATACCCACTTTTTTCCACCCATTCCATGTATTTTATTTCTTTCTATTTTCTTATAGTCTTCATAATACTACAATATTGACCAGCTTCAACTTCCTCACAATAAAATCTTAATAAAACATTCTCATGGTCCAGGAAAGAAACATTGAAAAATTTATTTTCCATAACATTGATCCATTTCATCGAATCTTGTGGATTATAAGACCCGTGGAAGGAAGTTTTATTTTTTTCACATTAAATACTTGATATCATGTTTATCCTTCAGTGTATTGAGAATCTCAAATTGGTTCACATAATATCTAATAGATTAGGATATTTGAGTATGCATAGTCACAAGATATTGAATTGTAGCTCCAAATCCATTTGGTTACTCATGTGGATGGTCATTGCATTTGACATGACATTATTTTTTCACATTATCATTCCAAGATTAATACCTTTACTAAATCCCTAAAAATTATATTCTATTTAATTTCAATTGAAAATAATTAGAGTAATAAACCATGTGAATTGGAAAATAATTCTTATGTGGCCCTAAATTACGACAACTTATTTCATCACATGAAAATTAATGTTCATCACACATCACTATGTAATAAATCATAATTGTTAATAAATAGAATTTAATTAACCAAATAATATTCCTTGGAAGTGTCTATCAAGTTGTATAGTATTAGGAATACTCAAAAATCACTTCTGATGATCAAGATGATAAAAAATCAGACCCTTTCAATGTTATTATCCATGGTGAATCTATTCCACAAATTCATTCACATGTTAGTATCAATACATGTACATATTTTCTAGGAAATGTACATTAATTTAATTAATATAACATTGAATTTTATCCTATACTTATTCTTGTCATAAATGTTCTCACTAAATTCTTATAAACCAAATCAATAAAAATAGATAATTAATCCTCTGATACCAAATATATTGACCCAAGCATAATGTGAAATAATATTACATTATTCTACATGAACATTAATTACATATTAAAATTATACCTTATTAAGGACAATAATAGATTATTGTCATTGGAGACGAGATACATAATCAACATATTTCTTAAAAAAAATTAAATATCTCACCACTGGGAATGGGGTTTATCCCCACACATATATACCCACGGTTTTATAAACCGTTGGAAGAGGTTGTTTTTATTTATCTTTACCCTCGGTTTTATTAAAACCGTGGGTATTAAAACAGCATACTGCCCGAAGTATCGGGATCCCCCTCACTCGGCACTGCCCCCATTCAACCCTACCTCCCCGACCCTTACTCCTGGCCCTGTCCTCCCCTCCCCGACCACCACCTCCAGGCCCTCTCCTCCCCTCTCTGACTCACCTCCCCGGCCTCCGCCTCCCGGATCCGCATCCCGGCTCCATGTCCCAGCTCCGCGTCCCAGCTCTGCATCCCAGCTCCGCATCCCAGCTCTGCCTCCCGGCTCCGCATCCTAGCTCCCGACCTAGACCCCTGGCCTTCGCCTCCTCCTCAACATCTCTTAAACAAGGAAATTTTACTTGTGATGCTCCATTAATGTTATGGGAGGATATCGATGATTCTTGGTTGATTATAGGGGTTACCATGTGTAATGATTAACCTCTAGGATTTGATGTTGTAGATACTTGTTGATTTAAGGGACACATAGATATCTATAGATTTGTAAAATTAGGAATTATTTATGATAGAGTTGGGGTTGTCATAAATTTCAACTTATATATATTATGTATGCTTACAGTCCTCTTGTCCAAATGCATATCTTCACAAATTAATAACAAAACAATTAAATATATTATAATTAATGATAAAAATGAAAATTTATGAAAATTTATGTTAGTTATAGGATGGAGATACTGGTGTGGTACTCTATATGTGGATTGTGAAGTTGTAAATGGTTCTCCATCAATAGGTAGGTGTGGAATAAGAAAATATTCTCTTATAAGATTGAATTTCATGGGCGATGGATGATCCAAAAATGGGGTTATAGATACTGATAGATCATAATTTTTTTGATTCATACATGATGTAGTAATATGTGTGAAATGACACAACAATTCACTCATCTTATGTTATAAAATCCTTGATTGTATTCCTTATGTCCTAGAGAAATCAGTGGTGGCTCTATATCAACACCAACATCTTGTTATGGGGGAATTTATATCTCAATTTCCATCTTAGGATCCATAAAATCCTTGATTGGATTCCTTATATCCTCAAAAAATGGTATCAAAAAGTGCCAACAACATCCCCAAATCATTCCCATTCCATAGGTCCAGGGTAATTTTTATCATTATTATCACCCCTAAAGGAATTAATCTTCTCTAGTTTTGATGATAATAATCAATGGTCAACATCCCAATCACTCCACCCACTATGAGATACACCTCTTACATTTTGGGTCTGCTTGACAAGTATGATTTGAAATTCCCTTATGGTCAATATTCATAGACCTAGGTATGGGGAATTTACGATAAAGGTAGTTAGAAACCATAAGTTTCATAAGACAAAATGGACTAATATGACCAGGGGTCAGATAAATGACCCTAATGCAACCCTCAAACGAGGAGTAAACAGTGGATAATTTCCCTTTTGCGTGGAGCGTGATGGGGTAAATCCCACCACATGATACACCTTAGTGAACATCATCATAATTAATATAAAAATTGATGTCAACCAAGATTTAAAAGTATAGGGGAATGATGTGAAAACTGTTCATTTAGGGGTTGGTGATGTGGATGAACAAACTAAGTCTACACATACACATAATCAGAGAAATATGTAGAACATGGAACCTACGAATGAGGAATTTCCCCCTCCACGATGGAACTCTACCTAGGATAAAGGTAAATGTGTGGATACATACCAATCACTACCTAGGCGAACTGAAATTACCTCTATAGAGGAACTACTAGAACAATAAGAGAATGTGATATAGAATCTTAGATATATTGATGAGGAACTATCAAGGACCATATTTCTGCTTGTTATTGTCTTCAAAAAGTGAAAAAACACTCTCATCACATACATCAGGAGAGGGATAATATGCATTAAGTGGTGTAATTTTAATGTTAGGTTGGGTATAGATCCACGAAATTGATTTACATAAATGATGAAGTTTTGAATGATTACGACTTTCCTCTATTATGTTGACAACATCTTCCCCATTAGAGCGATCATTCAGTCTTCGCATAGATTGAGAATCAATGAGATATGAAGGTGGGACCACCTCATCAATACTTTCCCAATACCTGTAGTTAGAAGGCGTCCTATACAATAATACATCAAGAACTCCTCACCACCCCTGAGTCATTGGATTCAAAAAATGGAATCCATTGAAGGGAGGAACACCCCCATATAACCAAAAAATAAGTTATATCCCGAATGTGTGGATAAAACCTTTACCCTATCCAATTTTTACAATACTATATTCTAAAACCTTGATTTTTTAGGCGATCCAAAATTACATCTCACACACTTAATGTCCTAAAGAGACTTTATGATGAGCCCCTAAGATCAGTAGGAGGAAACAAAACTAAGATGTTTTTTATGTAATTTGGAAGGACCAACCTTATTTTAGTAAAACAACCTTTCTGTAGGATCCATTGTGGAATGTAAATTTATTTGTTATCAATTCCTGGATCATTTTAACTCCATGTTAATGAAAATAATGATTTCTTCCCTCATAGATTGCAAACAATGTGAAAGTGAAAGAGTTTTTTACTTCATCACTAGATGGAAATGATTAACATATTCACTCAGAATACCTTTATCAAGAAAAGAAATGGATGGAAATTTGTTATGGGAATCTTTACGATGAGCTACGAACACCTTTTATCTTGGTGAATTATCCTGGAAGATTATATGAGTTTTCAGAGACAACACAACGCTTAGAAGATTCCATTTAAAAAACCTAGGCCAAATCATGGACGACACCCATGACATAGGGAAAAATCACTAGTAAGGTAGATAATGCTTCAATTAACCTAGAAATAGTAGCAGTTCCAATTCAAGCACCTAGTAAGGCCCTAAATCACATGACACCTCCCATTGAGAAGCATTAATAACAAATTCTCCCTTGAATGGAAGAAAAAAGTGATCTGGGTCACCCATGACTTGGGGAACGGATGGAAAAAGTGTATTACTTATTAAATGAGAAGTTTTACAATTATTACTTTATATAAATGGAAAATAACATAATCAAGATACCAAAACCTAAGAAACCTAATGAGGTCAACATCACAGGCCATCATGTCTACTATTCTGTTTTAGGATATTGGTCCACACCTTTTAAGGATAATTTGTCTTCAATGACATTCTGAAGAGCACAGTTGATTATAGATAGATGATATTAGAGAAGGCCCCATCATAGGAGGCATATTTAACCTTTACCCATACTAGATTAAGATGGTGAATATCAAGAAAAAATAACAATGTGTGGAAAAAATGTTTGATAAATAGATGACTCAAAAGACACTTGACCGAGACCACACCTCCTACAATGGATGAATGGGAAAACCCAAAGACATCATGAATTGGGAAAAATAATTCCCTAATGGTCAAGGAAAATAAAACCAGATTGACAACATAAAAACTGCCCCTCCCCAACATTTGAATGTGATGAAGCTCTCCACCATTGCAAAGTGATTCAACAAGCAAGTGTCCTATGTCAAAGCACAGTCTCAATCTGATGGCTGATGCCATAACCTCCGAAATGACCAAATCTAAGAAACTCTGCATAGATGAACTGAAAGATCTAAATCATCTCTTGGGGCTGTTCCAGGTGGTCATGACCTGTTTCAAACCATCTGATGTGAAACCAGGAAGACCAAGCTCATACCATCTTAAGAGAATAGATTTGCAAACCAATAATGATTACAACTCATAGTGAGGAATAATTTAATATTCATTGTAACACACCAAGATTTTTTTGTATGTCTAAATTTTTTTCTCTTCGATATCTTACTTTTCACTAAACACCAAGCTGAAACAAACTCCAAAATATTATTTTATTGTATTGACCTATTTTGAACAACCTAAATAATGGGAAATTAACATTAATTTTTATTTCAAAATAAATAATTCATTATTGTATTGAGTGGTACAATAACATTTTAGTTGAATGCATTTGGAAAATCATGCTCAATTAATTGTTTAAGCATGCTAGACTATATAAGACACATTATGATCATATATAGTTCTTTATCTGCAAATAAAATTTGTAATTTATTTTTAACATAATTATATGAGTACATACATAATTATTAAACCATTCATGGAATGATTCATAATTAACATACTATATTTTATGACCAGTAACACATGTATATCATATTCAAATCTTGAAAATGTATGTTCCATAAATTATGAAAAACAATTAGTTTAATATATTTTTTAAATTTAATGGTATTTACTATGTATTAACGTAACATTTCAATGTTATATTTAAAGGTGAGTTGAACAACATGTAATGGTTTAGATCATGATTTTTTAAGCCAAGAAACCAAACCATTTACATTGAATTTAATCAGTCATTGAGATTTAAAAATAATTTATCATTTGTTTGTTGTTATTCTTATTATTGCTAGATATTATTTATTAATCTTTCAAAGGAAATAGATCTCGGATTTCTTATCCAGGTTTTGGATTTACAATGATATCCAATGTGATCCTTTATATATTTACATGTAAAATAAATATGGAAAGATGGTTTATCCTGATCATTCATATTATTGCTACTTATTCAATCATGGACTCCTCTTGTCATTAAGTATGTCATTCTAGCTACTAATATGCATTGATTAATTTAATAATAAAATTGATTTTAATGAATTTTCTAAATATGATTTACATTTTTGATTGAATGATAATTTTTTTCTTCTTATAGAATGGATCGAAGATGTATGTATCGTACCGATCAGATTTCAACCGTGTTTCAAAGTAATTTGGAGAATTTTTTAGATTTTTCATTTAACAATGCATCAGATAGAGGATGTATATAGTTTCCCTGCTATAATTGTGTTGGAATACCATGGTTATGACGAGAAGAAGTTAGTTACCATTTAACGAAATTTGGATTTCAAGCTAACTATAATGTTTGGTTTCACTATGGAGAGACGAGTCAATATTCGACTATTCATAAACGAAATGAATGAAGTGACATGAGGAATTTGATGTTTGATCGGTTTCCATATGTGCATCATTCTGAGAGAGATGACATGCCGGTGCAAGAAGACAATGATATCAGTACACACGAGGAAAATGTTGAAGACGATGATGTTGAGAGAGTGAAAAATTTGTTGGATGATGCCAGAACTCGAGTATATCAAGAATGTACTAAAATGACCAAGTTGAAATTTTTAATGCGGTTATATCATGGAAAAACCATATATGGGATTTCGAATACCGCCATTTATTATATTCTTACATTTTTTACGGACTTTCTTCCTGATGGTGTAGATATTCCCTCCAATCATTACATGGCATGGAAGATAATTAAGCAGATTTGATTTCCTACTAATAAAGTCCATGCTTATCTGAAAGATTGCAGTTTCCATTTGGAGGAAACAGCTGACCGTAATGACTATAAACAATGTGGTACATCTCGATGGAAGAATAATGAAGATGGAACACCATCTCATGTGCCATAGAAAGTCATGTGGCACTTTCCATTGATTCCCATACTTCAAAATCTATTCATGCCTCCAGAAATCTCAGTTAATATGCAATGGCATGATGTTGAGAGAATTAAAGGTAATGATGAGCTGTTCCATCCTGTAGATGGAATAGCATGGAAGACATTTGATTCACAACATCCTGATTTTTCACCTGAGGTGTGTAATGTCATATTGAGCCTATCATGTGATGGTTTTAATCTGTTTGGTCAGATGCTTACTGCTCATAGCATGTGGCCGGTTTTTATTCATGTTTATAATCATCCTCCAAGGATGTGTATGAAAAAACCTTTCACTTTCTAGAGTATACTGATATCTGGACCTTTGGATCCTGGTAATGATATAGATGTCTACTTGCAGCCATTAATAAAAGAGTTGAAACAACTTTGGGATTTAGGTGTGCTGACATTTGATGCTTCTTCAAAGAATACGTTTCAGATTCATTATGCCCTTCGATGGACCATATATGATTTCCTTGCCTATGAAATGATGGTTGGGTGGAGCACGAAGGGAAAACTATCATGTCCCATTTGTATGAAGAATACAAGATCGATAAGGCTTAAATATCGTCGTATTTTTAGTTTGATGGGGCATCACAAATTCTTTCCAATGGATCCTCAATAATGGAAGAATCATCATAGGTTTGATAATAATGTTCACACTGAAGAACCACCTCAACTTATGTCAGGATGTAATGTGCTTTATAAATTGAAATATTTCATCTTTTTATTAGGGAATGGTCAGTTGAAATCTCGAAAGAGGAAGAATGATGATACTGAATTCACTTACAATTGGAAAAAGAGAAGTATTTTTTTTGTGTTTCCATATTGGTCTACTAATTTTTTATGTCATTGTTTAGACATAATGCATATTGAGAATAATATATGTGAAATGTTGCTTTCAATTCTTCTGAATATTAAGCGGATGACCAAAGATGACCTCTGATCTCATCGGGATTTATTGGATTGGGGTATCCGACTAGAACAACATCCTGTTTGTATCGGTAAAAACAAATGAAAAGTTCCATGTGCTTCATATGTGATGAAATTGGTAGAGAAAGATCTATTTATAGAATTATTGGAGAATATCATGTTTCTTGATGGCTATTCTTGCAACATATCTAAACGAGTCAACAGAAGATATTTGAAATTGAAATCCCTAAAAACTCATGATTATCACATCCTGATTGAGGAATTGATTCCAATAGCAATTCGGAATTTGCTATCAAATAATGTAAGAGTGGTAGTGATTCAGTTGTGTCATTTTTTAGATACCTTTGTTCTAAAAGGTTATCCAAATCATTGTTGATAAAAATGCAGCAAGAGGCTCCGTTAATTCTATGTGAGTTGGAAACAAAAATTTCCTCCATCCATTTTCACTTGCATGTTGCATTTAACAGTTCATCTTCCAACTGAGTCACTTCTTGGGGGACCAGTCATTTTTTGGTGGATGTATCCCACTGAACAAAATATGTGCACTTTGAAATCATATGTCCGATATATGAATTATCCTGAAGGTTCCATTGTGAGAAGTTATCTGGCCCAAGAATGTATGGATTTTCGTTCAATGTATTTGTCTGATGTGAGCAGGAGACATAATCGACCAATGAGAAATGAAGATGAGCAGTATGAGGAAAATCATCCCTCATTTCCATCTCTTCCCCAAACAGGTGGAATTGTCGGGTCATATACATTGGTTACATTTAGCTTTGAAGAGCGGAATATGGCACATCGAACAGTCTTTTTTAATTGTGGTTTGTTCGATGCCTATATCATGTAAGTAATTTGAATATATATATGTTATCTCATATGATATCATATCACATATACCTTATACTTTTATTTTCATTTTATTTAGAGAACATAAACAAATTATAATTTGAGTTCATCGGTCTTTGCCATTGAGAAGGAGAGGGGCTATGCATAGCCAAGATTTCCCATCTTGGTTGAAATCAAAGGTATTCCCATTACATTATATACCATAAAATATAGATATATATTTAATTATATTACTCATATGTATTTTAGGTATTGAGTTTACCTGCTGACTTCATTTCTCAGGAATTAAGATTGTTGGCTTTTTGTCGCAATTATTTGGTTTGTGACTGCAAATCATTAATAATCAATGGATATAAATTTGTTACAACTGATAAAGAGGTGAAAATGAGAACACATCATGATGACGTTATGTTAACTGCTAGAACGGATTGTTATGCAAGTGCATCAGATAGTCGACCTCGATATGAAGATTTGTATTATTATAGACTGGTTGAGAAAATATTGTTATTGGATTACTACTCTCAAGGTCGAGTCACTATGATGAAACGTAAATGGTTTGATTCAATGACGTAACATGGTACATTTTTTTGGTGATTACAGATTTAGAGTTATTGACATGAGTCGATTCCTGCATATCGATGAACCATACATTTTGGCATCAATGGAAAAAACAAGTGTATTATGTGAAAGATCATCTGAAACCTGATTACGGTGTCATTAATGAAGTAATCCCAAGACATATTTTTCATGATGCTGGGGATGAAATTGCCACTATTGATGCCCCATCGGTGTTAGCCAAAATATTGTATTTGATGACACAAATTGTCCCATTGTGAGAGATGATGTTGAACCTGAGGTAGTGGAGGGTAATATAAAAAAGCAACCATATATATTCAGAGTTCATTCAGTTTACATTGACGTGAGTTTCTCAGGTTGGTATAAATGTAATTACTATAATTTAGTTTTATTTTGGAATGATATGTCTGTTTTAGTATTTTTTGGTTTCGTTTCATTTAATTTTATTTATTTCATTTCAGAAAACCGGGTTTAAAATGTGGTTTTAAAAATTGTATAACATGTTTGTAAATTATCACTACTGAAAGATGTTATGACATTTTTTTCTTCTTTGGCTTCTAAGTTGTATGTATGATTTGTAAAACTTGTTGCTAAAAAATATTTATTTCATTCTTATACTGATTATGAAGAAAACTACAGAAGCTCGCAAGAAATGATTATTTGATGTTGATCCTGTTAGACGCAAGCGTGAGATGTCATCAGTGTGTATAATAATTCTAATATTTATCATCCGCATTACATACAATATGAAGTTCATATTTTTGATAAAATTTATTTTAGGGATATATAACTTCATAGATTCCTCTTCCTAGTATGGGACCGAGCAGGGATCCTCCTAGACCTAGGCGGAGCTCCCGTCTTACCACTCCCCACACTGATCCATCAGTGGACATCCCATCTAACACACAAGTCCGCCCTTTGCTTGAGACCACTGGGATGTTCCCATACATGCTGTTTTCATCCTCCCATTTACCCTCTTTTTCCCATTCCATGTCCACGCCGACTAAACCGATGTTCTCACCTCCATAATTTCCATATCCATTCATGTATCCCCAGAACTACTACGCATATTCTGTCATGTCTATGCCACCTCCATTTCCTACCATCCATCATACATATATTGAGTCTGTTCCTTCAGTTTCCACTCCTATTCATAAAGATCAGCCTCAGCATGCTGTGGACCAGATACTTCTTTCGGAGGATGCTGATCTAGCACAGTCCATGGATGCCTCACAGCCTTTTCAGGAGCCTGCATCAGATTTTTATTATTATAAAATTTTCAAATTATATCATTTCACTTTTGTCTTGTTTTATTGTCACTTAACTCTTCTATTTTCACCTCTTATTTTATTTAGTGGGTTCTCTTAGTAGGGGACGTGGGTGAACTCGAATGTGGGATGCCTGGAATCGCGAAACTCAAATTATGGTGGATTACAATCCTCAAAATCAAATGGTAGGTAAAAATTCTAAGGTTTGTATAAGTTTCATGGTTACTATAGCCAAATATCATGATATCATTCTGGTGGAACCGGTCTCATGGAGACATATCATTGTTGACATCAAGGATAGGGCATGGGTGCAGATATGGGTACGGAAATTTTATAAATTTATATTTATATTAGTAATGTATTTATATGACTTAACATTTTTGTTGCAGAGTTGATTTAACTTTCCAAACAGTGAAGCTACCAAAGCTGCTAGGTTGAGTGATCTTGGAGAGTATTGGCGGTCATACAAGTATGAGTTAAATATTGGTTGGAGGATCAGAGTGGGTACCGAGTTAGAGGGTGTACCCACAAACCCTGACTGTACAAAAAATCAATATCAAAAAATGATCGCACATTGGAAGACTGAACAGTATAAGGTACTACCCATCGTTAATGGTTTTTAAATAAAATATAATTCATATTACTTGTACTGTTTTTTGGTTTCATATGAAGTGTCAGTGAAAAACAAAAAAAAACAAAGATGAAATGATATATCTACACACATTGGGGCACACTATAATGCCAGATCATGAGAAGCGGCTGGTACATTCAATCCAATTTTTAGCATTTATCATATATGGTTTTAATCCAAATTTTTTCATTTCTCTTATGCAGCAAGCTGAATGGGGCATTGAAGGTCATGTACATCGTGCCAAATTATTCTGCTTCAGTGGGAAAAGAAATGATGGAACTACATTTAATTCACAAACACAAGAAAAAATTGTAAGTTTTTTTATATATATTTCAAACATTTATACAAAATTCATAATTTAATATGTGTATAATTTCAGAAGTCTGCCTTGGAGGCCATTGATGAGGAAGCTGACAACATAGTGCCAAATGATCATTTGAGTCAGGTGTTAGGTGTGGAGCATCCTAGAAGAGTCCATTGTAGACCAAGAAAAAACATTATCCCCTATAGGTATTGGTCATCATCAGAATCCTCTGATGCCTCTAAGGCCTATGAGTTGGAATGTATGCGTGATGAATTAGCTGCAACAATGAAAATTGTATTAGATGAGCATGAAAAAAGTAAGCTAATGAATGAACATTTCATGAAAGCTATGTCAATGTTGAGTCAGTCACTACCACCAGAGGTTGCTTCCACTTTTAATTAATGTATAGAATCAATGCGGTCTTTACATAATGCCTCGGGGGATTCCCATGAGGGTCCTAGTGGTGATGATGGTATTGCCGATAGAGCTGGTGAGGATATTGTTGATGATGTTGTTGATGATGAGATTGTCGGTGATGATAATGATGATGATGATGTTGCTGCTGGTGATGATCATGCTGATTATGTTGCTGCTGCTGATGATGATGCTGGACATGGGGATGATGATGATGGTGATGGGGGGGATGTTAATCCCCTCCATTTTTGACTTATCAGAGAGAAATGTGTTGGAGTTATAGTTTTTTTTGTATTGGTGGACTGCTTGTATGTGAATTTCTTTATAGAATGAAATGCATTTCAGATTATGTTTTCATCGGGGGTGTTATTTGAAAATTATTTAGGTAGTATTCACATGAAATTTTTGTTTTTAGGGTTTGGTGTGTTAATTATTATCTCTCCATATAATCTTGGCCTTAGCAGTGGAGGGGAGGCTGCAGTGGAGTGTTGGGGGGCCTGGGAGGGGAAGGTTGGGAGGGGGAGGGGGTGCAATGGAGGGCTGGGAGGGGAGGGGGCTGCATTCACGTAATATCTTTTTCATATACTCGACATGCAGAGGATGTTCATAAGGGGAGTATGACTGTGTCCTCCACTTTTAAGCAGAAGAGCTCATCTATTGAAGGCTTTGAGAAGGTTTAGTTTCTTCTGATCTTTTTCTTTAAACGTAAAGGCACTGATAGGTATGTGATCTGACAGTTATATGAATATTCGGAGCTGACTAACTGCTTTATATGTTTCATATGTTGTTGGTGGTTTTAATATTTCATTTCTCTAATTTTTTATTGTGGTTTAGTGTGTTTTAGGAAGACTCCAAACACAAAAGAAAAAGCCTGTTTAGTGGGGAGGAAGGGGGAGGGGCTGGACAGGGGGGGCTGTGTAGTGGGGAGGGAGGGGGAGGGGTTGGGCAGGGGGGGCTAGGCAGTGGGGAGGGAGGGGGAGGGGCTGGGCAGGGGGCTGGGCAGTGGGGAGGGAGGGGGAGGGGCTGGGCAGTGGGGAAGGAGGGGGGGAGGTGGGGAGGGGGAGGGGCTGGGGGAGGAGCTAGACACGGTGTCGACTTATCCACTATTGCTAAAGGTATGGTTTTACCACACCATTTTTTACATCATAACTAGTTTTCTTTTTACTAAACTGCATCCTCAAATATCTAATTTAACCCCAGACTCATATATTAATAATATGATGCAGTAGGACTTCATGTGCTCCCAGAAATGAATTTGCAGTTGTTTTAGTTGATTACCATGGTACATTAGAGGATCGACCACTCCCAGGACATCACCTTTCTACAACACCTTCTGAACAATCATCAATGGGGAACTGTCTTCTAGTTGAAGGTAAACACTTTGGTTTCTATCATTAAACCTGACATTTCTGACTATTCATTGCATCACAAATGCTCTGTTTCCTCTATGTTTCCGGCTATAATTGGTATGTGGGATGCAGAGTGAATCAACATTCTGGAAGCTCAAAGTGTTCTTGAAGGGTGCACTGGAAACAGAAAGCCAGTGCATGGGTGAGGTGGATGTTAACAAAACCACCTAGAGAAGCCACTTCCATCGATTCATGACCGATGTGTTGCTCACCCCACAATAGGTTTGTTCTCGTAATATCGTTGAAATAATCTCCTAGGAAATTTACAGTATTTTCCTTCGCATAATACTTTTTCGTACGTTATTATGCACTTCATCTTTTAAGATGAATATTGATTATTTTTATTTATATATAGCAGGTGACTCACTCTACACATGAAGAGTTCAGGGGAATCCTGCACTAATAAGTGCCAGATCTGTACAACAGGTATGTTTTCCTAAAATTGAGGAATTAACCTCCCTACCATGCATCATTTTTCATTTTCATTTACACACTATATGAATGTAGGTTATTGGTCATAAAATCATGGAGTTAACCTCCCTTTCATCCGACATATGAATGCAGGTGATATATTTTCACTATTGACTCCACTGTATATTGATTTTTGTGGGTCATGTCCAAGAGTTGCTAGACATAATTTGATTGTTCTCATACCAGCATAGAGATGAACCGAAATATTGGTGAATGTGCATGGGCTGATGAAATTAATTCCTTAGATTTACAACCATGGAGAAGAAACTTAAGATATGTGTATCATTTATGTCTCAGTGAGGATTGATGAAGGTATTTTTTCCCAACTAACTCTTCAATAAGATAGGATGTATGGAA
Source organism: Viscum album (assembly GCA_963277665.1). Taxonomy (NCBI): domain Eukaryota; kingdom Viridiplantae; phylum Streptophyta; class Magnoliopsida; order Santalales; family Viscaceae; genus Viscum; species Viscum album. Next base: position 692,574,090 of record OY728120.1, on the reverse strand, counting down.
GTTTATATTGTTTACAACTCAAGCAGTAAATGATACAGTGATAATCACTTTCTTCATGAATTTGACTGGTATTTCATGTGTTATAATATTTTTTGTATTACAGTGAGTTGTATTACCTTAAATAAGAATACCTTAAGGGAACATATTCAGTTGGACATCTGATTTTAGATTTGTTTTCTGTTATAATATGTTCTGTAATATAGTGAGTTGTAGTACCTTATCAAAATTTTAGAATGTTTTCTAATAGTTACAGTACCTTACTTGGTTGGGTCTACATCCAAATAAAACATGTCATGCATCTACATATTTCATGCAGGGAGATTTAGGGGAGGGCTGGGAAGTGGGGAGGGAGGTGGAGGGGCTGGGCATGGGAGAGTGGGAGGGGGCTGGGCAGGGAAAGGGATGGGAAGGGGGAGCGGGAGAAGGAGAAGGAGCGGGAGCGGGGCTGGGCAGGGGGAGGGTTATGCAGGGGGAGGGATGGGCAGTGGGGAGGGAGGGGGAGGGGCTGGGCAGGGGGAGGGGAGGGTTGGGCATGTGGAGGGCTGGGCAGGGGGGAGGGGGAGGGTTGGGCAAGGGGAGGGATGGGCAGGGGGGAGGGTGAGGGCTGAGCAGGGGGAGGGCTAGGTAGGGGGGAGGGCTGGGCAGTGGGGAGGGAGGGGGAGGGCTGGGCAGGGGGGAGGGGGAGGGCTGGGCAGTTGGAGGGTTGGGCAGGTGGGAGGGGGAGGGCTGGGCAGGGTGAGGGTTGGGCAAGGGGGATGGTGAGGGCTGGGCAGTGTGGAGGGATGGGGTTGGGCTGGGTAGGGGGGAGGGGGAGGGGGCTGGGTTGGGAAAGGGCTGCGCAGGGGGGAGGGGGAGGGGGGCTGGGTAGGGGAGGGATGTGCAGGGGGAGGGATGTGCAGTGGGGAGGGAGGGGGAGGGGTTGGGAAGGGGGAGGGTGAGGGCTGGGTAGGTGGAGTGCTAGGCAGGGGGGAGGGGGAGGGCAGGGAAGGGGGAGGGCTGGGCAGGGGGGAGGGTGAGGGTTGGGCAGGGGGAGGGCTGGGCAGGGGGGAGGGATGGGCAAAGGGATGCCACATGGATAATGCTGCTTGTTAGGATTTCTATGTTTTTCACTACTTTTCATCTTCTGAATAAGATGATTCACTACTCCTCTCATAGAGGATGAATCTACACACCCCCTAGAAACAAGAAAACCTCTCTAGTTCCTATATATGGTAACCCCTCTCCTCCTTCATCTTTCACTTATTTGTTTTCATTTTCATTTAAACATATTAAATATAGTTGTATTTCTATATTTTTTAATTAAAATTGTGATGTTTTTTTCAATTGTGATGTTTTTTGTTCTTACTCACTTCATATTGTGATTTAGAATCTTTTGAAATTGGGAACTAACTCACAGGGCCTGATTCAGGAAGTTAAACTGATGCCTCATGGAGATCTTATCATTATTGTGATTATCTACTTATTCTTCACCTTAGTGGATTATTACTATGAATTAGGGTGAGTGAGGGAACACCCTTTCATTAGAACGGTCTTCTACTTTCTCCCCTTATATATTTTCCCCTTCTTTTTTCAATTTCTCAAATTGAGCAAATGAGTTAGGTTGTGCAGTCTGATAAAATCAGCTGGACTATTCAAGATTTTTAAATACATGATATAATAATTTAATGAAGGGATTCATTTTTCATCTTAGGGGAATGGTTGAGAATTGAAGAACTTTGGTGTTTTATTTTTCATTTTTTAGGTGAGAGAGTTATGTGATTTGATCCATCAAACATGCATTGAGTGAATTGAGAGTTGTTGATTTAATTTTTTTAAAATGATTTATAAAGGGTAGTTGAGGATGGATCCACCTGGATCAAGCATTGTTCTCACTTACATTTCTTCTCTATATTTTTGTCCTTTCTTTTTCTTTGATTTTTCAGTTTCCATTATTCATGTCATTCACTGTTTGTTCACTTTTACCATGATTTTCATCATTGTTTCACTATTTTTTCTATTTTTATTTATTGTTTCAAAATTTATAAAAAAATATTTTTGAAAATAACACCTAGGATCTCAACACTGCTTCCTTAAGACTGGCCTTGAGGTTAGATACTATGTTATATCTTCGGTACTATAAATATATCTTTGACCATCCTCACGACAAGAATATCAACATATTTTGGTGTCATTGTTGGGGAGGTAATGATTTCCTAAGTGGTTTTTCAAATTTTTCTTTTCATTCCACAAAAAAACAAAAAACACTAAAAAGTGTGAAAAATTAGACACTTTATTTTCTTTTACTGATGATTTTATTGATTTCTATGATGTGAAAGAACTATACAAGTATGTAGCATTATTCCAATTTTGGTTATAATACTGACATGTATGACATTTATATGATTCTAAAAAGGTTGTGACTCATCAAATAAAATAATAGTATGCACATATATTTATTCAAATAAAAAAAGGTCAAGAGGGGAAGGTACCTTTCAAAAAGGATATGGTGGCCACAAAGAGAATCATGGATTTACTTGGACCTACATTCTTGGATTAATAGGACCATAAGAGAATGAAAGTACTCTAATAATCCACTATTGATTCACCTTCTAGAAAAAATATTATGAGAAAGGAAAAAATAAATATAAGGAGTGACAAAAAGCTGGAGCTAGCTATTTGTGAGTTTGAAATATCCTCTGATTTACTGGTGAAAATTCATGAGTTGCATCCAAAATACTATATCAAGGGTTATAAGAAGATATGATAGGAATACATTGAAGAATATCGGTATAATCTGAGGAATTACCATTGTTGTGGACAAAGAGAGGAGAGGGATAGGGATAAAGATAAATGGAGAGGGAAAGAAGGAGGTGTTTTCATGGAGCTCTTGACGCGCTGAGTCAATGTGCGACAATCACAGACTGCAAAATCGAATTAAGCTTCAACGATTTCTGCCCAAAGGTAGTCCATTTTTAAAATTACCACAAACCCCCTTTATATTATTATTTTTCATGTATTTAACCCCTATTATGCTTTCTAATGGATCCTAAAGGCTTAATATGTTGTTTTGGGGGTAAAACCAAGGGTTCTGGGATATCCGGGGGGTTTCCATTCGGGAAAACCTGAAAACATGGCGTATAGTTTTGGGTGACACACCATGTGTTCTTATCATTTAGGAAGATTAATTTTGGGTAGTAAACTTCAAATATGGGTTCATACACACCATGTAGTCGAGTTCCCAATCAGGTGAACCCATTTACGAGGATATGGATGTGTAGAGTACACAACCAGACCCCATGTGGGTGGCACGTTGTGTAGAAATACACAGCCTGACCAAGTATCCAGTCAGGAAGATTAAAGGACATAGGCACGTACCCCATATAAGGTACACATCGTGTACCCGCCTTACACATCATGTACTCGCCTTACACTCTGTGTTCCTGGGGTGTTTACATGCATAGGCTAGTGGGGAGGGAGGGGGAGGGGCTGGGTTGGGGGTGAGGGGGAGGGCTAAGCAGGTGGAGGGCTGGGCAGGGGGTGGGCTGGGCAAGGGGGAGGGTGAGGGCTGGGCAGGGGGAGGGCTGGGCAAGGGGGAGGGCTGGGTAGTGGGGAGGGAGGGGGAGGGGCTGGGCAGGGGGGACGGGGAGGGCTGGGCAGGTGGAGGGCTGGGCAGGGGGGAGGGCGAGGGCTAGGCAGGGTGAGGGTTGGGCAGGGGGAGGGTGAGGGTTGGGAAGTGGGGAGGGATGGGGAGGGGCTGGCAGTAGGGATGGATGGGGTGGGGCTGGGCAGTGGGGAGAGATGGGGAGGGCTGGGGAGGGTGAGGGCTCGGCAGGGGGAGGGTGAGGGCTGGGCAGTGGGGGGGGGGGATGGGGAGGGGCTAGGTAGTGGGGAGGGATGGGGAGGGGCTGGGCAGGGTGAGGTATGGCCAGGGGGAGGGTGAGGGCTGGGCAGGGGGACCGCGTTTCATTTCATTACTTCTTTCTTTGCACCACAATTATGGGTTTGAGATAATTTTTTCTCTTCCTTTCTATAGATACATCATGTTGGCTTTGTCGACTCTGAAGATATGAATGTTATTTCTGGTGAAAGGATGTTCACCAGTTTAGTGGGATAATCCAGCAGCAAGCTTGCACACGTGCACATGCAGTAGTACGGTGTTTGGAAATAATGTGAGTCTTCCTCTATTTTTTAGTCAAGATGCTTTGACGAGGTCCTCTAATTTCGATTGTATTTTCTGGTTTGATTGATATACCAAAGTAGGTATTTTCATATTATTGTTGAATTCTTATATATTTGAGTGGCAAGATTGATATATCTGTAGGTGCAGAATGGTAGGGAGGTGGAGTTGTAGCTGCCTGGGGAAAAATTCTATACCAACGGTTTGCCAAACCGTGGGTACATGAGTTTAATTCAGTATACCCACAGTTTGAAATTTGTCGGTACATATGGAAGATTTAAATCACTATACCCACGGTTTGCAAACCGTGGGTACATATGGAGAGATTTAAATCACTATACCCACAGTTTGAAAACTGTGGGTATAGATGTCTATACCTACGGTTTGTGAAACCGTGGGTAATGTGAATTTTTCTTTATCTATACCCACGGTTCTATGCAAACCGTGGGTATAGCCCTATTGCGACAGCACTGTACCCTGAGGTTCTGGAAACCGTGGGTATATCCTATACCCACAGTTTCAAGGGCTATACCCACCTTTTAAAACCGTGGGTATAGGTGCTATTTCTAGTAGTGTCTCTCATAATGATCTTCATATTAGTACCTTTGTAGAAATACCATACATAGAACCTTCCATCAAAACCTAAGGAAGGAAAATATAAGAATGATTGAGATTAGATACCCAGTAATAGTACACATGGTAGATATCAATAATTAGTTCATAATATGATCATAAGTGTATGATTATATAATGAATTACATGTCCTCAATATAAAATACGAATTATCATAAAACCATTGATCATAAACTAAAAAATCAATCTATATCCATATCCATGATTAATTAGGTTTTTCATGAATTAATAATCATTCATGATTCAATACATAGGCATGTTACATGACAAGAATAATATGTCACAATGTTATGATTAGAGTTATTTGTAATCATGAAAACATATGACACTATGAGAACATATTGAAGTGATCATACTCACAAATCAGAATGTGAAAAAATATATTTATAATCACGCATATACACATTTTTTTGGATCATTGCTAGAAATATCTATACTCACACAAGAAAATAGTAAAAATATATTCTCAATCATGATCCTACATTGTATTGTGATCAAATATAGAATAAATTGTTCTCATTCATAAAAATTGAAAAAAAACATATTCACATCCATTTCTATCCTTATCATCATCCTCACATGAGATATCAATATCACAATACCCAATGAATTTTAGGGATACAATAGTCCCAACATTCATAAAATAATAATCCAATCATGTGTATTCTCTAAGATAAGAAAACATTCATCATGTAATTATATCTTAACCAATGAAAAATAAATAGGTTTCCAAATCATCTCATAATCAATATCATAAACCATCTATATAAATAATTAGGATGGTATCTTTAGATCATGTCATTATTAAAGAACTTGTAACATTAAATAATTTTATCATTGATGAAAAATTCCATTAAATTATCATTGGAATATCTCTTGATAAAAATATCCTTTTCATTTAAAACCCAATTATTTAATTTTTTAATTTTTTCAAAATTTACTAAAATTTTTTTATATACAATTAACTATGAAAATTTGTAATGTAAAATTCAAATAATTTATATTTCAAAATGGTGGGAAATTCTGTCCTTTCTATAATCATTGAGAACAAATATTTTGATCAATCCATTTGTAAAAAGTACTTCATTCAGAAAATTAAAAGAAGATAATTTTTAAAATATTTTAAATAATTTAAAAAATAGGTTAAAGGGAAATTATGAGATTACTATAAAATATTGAAAACATTCTTGATATCATTTTAAATAAAATATGGACATGATAGAAAATAATTTTTTGAAAATATGAAATAAGATCAATTTTTCTTTAAAAATATCATTCTTTTTAAGTTACAAAGAGAATAAAATTGTACAATTAAATTAAAATTACATGAATAAAAGGAGGATAATAAAATTAAAATGTTTTCTAAAAAATATCATATAATTTTCCTCAATGGAAATTAAATCACAAACAATCCTCATTAAATTATGATCGAAACATAAACCCCTTACCAAAAGTCAAATATTTATTAATAAATGTTTGACCCTAAAGTATAATAAATATAATTTCACTATATATATTTATTATTAAAATATATTCATAAATATCTTAATATATACAATTCATTTAAAATAATCAATAATCCATTAATTAAAAACTCTTCCTTAAAATTAACATTTAGGTGAAAAAAATCCATTTTATATGCTTGTGATTGGTTCAATTGTTCTAGTACAAGAACCTTAGTAATGTTTTAAACATATAGATATTAATTATTTAATAAATAATTATCATATTATCCATTATATATAAATTCGTAAACATTCACAAAATGTAATGATGAAAAATGAATTATGACACTTCTTGGAGATAGTTTCACATCTCTATGCATGAGAGAAAATTCTATTTATTGACGGATGGATCAAACAAAGGTATATTATAACTCACCTTCCGAGAATAATTATTATATCAGAAATATAATATATATTAATTAAATATATCTTTATTATTATGCATCAAAACTGGCAGTGAAAAAAATCATATTTCATTGTTGAGGTGGTAGTACACATGTACACATAAGCGACATTATCATTTATAAATGGATTTTCCATAAACATAATAACATAGAGGTTTATGAAAAATACTAATTTTATTATATTTCAATTATTAGGAAGTACATTTATGGTGTAAAAAGGATTACAAGGTAGAAGACAAGTTAAAATAATTAACTACTCTGTGAGAAATCTCCATTGGATTTATTCCTTGGGATTATAGGGGATGACATTTTGAGGAGAAAAGAACCTCCAGAAATTGTAAAATTATGCTTAAAATAATTTTTTAATGTTTTTTCTAGCTATTTGGATCCAGTGGTGCAAATAATATTTGAGGGGTTGTGTATTTTTATAGTGAATGAAAGGAAACACTAGAAATTACATAAAATATTTAATTATAAAAAATTATTTTTCAAGGTAATGTGATTCTAATTGGAAAAATAGAGAATATATGATATATTAAGGTTGAAATACCTTCATCTAATTAAATTTCCATATATTTATTATCCATTTTCCGCATTAATTTTTTTAGACCTTCATTAACAAATTTTAGCCATAATTGTGGTGAATTTTTTTCCATACTAAAGGGTTATATAATTACTTATAAGGAATATTTTTTATAAAAAATGGTAAATGGATCAAATAATTGACCATATAACACCTTGATGTCCTATTTCAATATTTTATTTATTTTTAATGGGTTTTATAATATATTATTTAATATAAATACTATAAATGTGAATTTAAGAACTCTTCAGATATTTTGACATTAAATTCATTAATATTAGTTTATATTTTAATTATAAAGTATTTAACAATAAAATATACATTATTTTTGAACATAAAATTCATTCGGATTGATATTTTTTCTAGGAAATGTTACTTTTTATTATTTTATAATCATTGACTTTGATATTTCAATTGCTTACATGAGTATTGTGTTAGTTTTTGTATGTATTTAAGGTAATCATACAATCACTAACAATTAAAAAATTTAATACAAAAAAATAAATAAATTATGATAAAAAAATAATTTATATTATTAAATATATGTTTTTCATAACTATGTTAGCATTTAAAATAAATTTAAAGAGAGGGTCAGTTATATTTTGGAAATTTTCTTTATTTAAAATAATATAATGTTCTTCATAAAACACAAAATTAAAAAAGTACATATTTTTTTATATATTAAGGGTTTGATTGAATTAAACTCATCTAATGAAATATACGAATTTGTATGTATGATTTTGATTCCATAATCTTCAGTTTTATCCTTTTTATCCCATTTTACCCATTATCGAGGTGATAAATTTTACTGTAGGTATTATTTATAATACCTTAAAATAAAAGGGTGAAATTTAAATAATTTCCACGAATTTATTATAAATATAGAATCAATCTTTCTAGATTATACTCTTAAATTTTTTATAAATTAATATTGTAATAAATTTGAAAAACACAACAAATCCTATTTTAAGAAAACTTCTTCATTAAGCATTATGATAGATATATTATTATCCCATGCATTGAAAAAAAATTATATTAATATAAATACATTTTACTAAATATATAATCTATATTTTTAATTTTTACTATTCATCATGAGTTACTAAATTAATTTATTAAGATAAAAACATATAACATTCATAAAAATTCTTTTCCAGAAAATATCTCTTTTTTACATTAAAATGATTTTATCAATCGATAACTAATGAATTAATTATTTAAATTTGTATAAAATGCATTTTATTAATTTATTTAGAGATATTCATACCAAAAAATCCATCAAATATGTTATAATGACCACATTATATAATAATAATTCTATAAATATTATAGTTTGTTCATACCGGATGTTCTATGTATTTTTTTTAAAAGGTTGAGGCTAAAGCGTCATTTATTATTAAATCAAAGAAAAGACCACTTTAACTGGGTAGAGGTAGACCCATTACATAGCCCTATGTCCCAGTCGGTATTTAGCCAATTACATGACCCATAGGCCCAATGTTTTGGCCTAAGGCCCATTGTGAGAATAATACTACTACAGTACATGCCCGCTATAGCACCGCACAGTACCTGCCGCTGCTACAGTGCTCTGCAGCCGCTACAGTGTCCTACCACCTCTCCAATACCCATCATTGCTACTGTGCCGCCACAGCTACAGTACCCTATGTCAAACGGGTTTTGAACACCCATTTTTCCTTGTAATGAAAACTATCAAAGAAAATAAATTTAATTATAGAGAAATACAGAGTATGATCATTTAGTATTGCATAACATGAGGCACTATAAATCCAATGATTCATATACATACATACAAAATACAACTTTCTATTCCACGTTAGCCTCCTTAGAGGGGTCCATCATAGTTACAAGGGTCTATAACCAATAGAATCTTCACTCTTGGAGTAGTACGATGTGTAATCACTGATACAAATTTTTTAAATTTGTTCTATTGAGAAGGATATATTTATCTAAAATTTATCATATTTATAATTTTTATTTCATTTTACATTTAAAAATATATTACAAAATTAATATATATTTTAGTAAATTTTCTAAATTACCAAAATGTGACATAACAAATTTTATTTATTAATGTCCAAATTTTTTATCATGTCCCAATATACCTCAGAATTGTAATTAAAATATCTGATTACATTGAAAATATAATGGTATGGATCTATATTTTCTATAACATAACTCAAACAGAGGATTAATAAGCATTCAGAAGGTATTTATTTAGTAATTATTTCCAACTACATTAACTCAACGTTCTTTGATATGTTTGTTGGACATCCTAATCAAGAAATATTCAACATAGATATCTTTAGTATTTTTTTCTTTGTTGTACCATGTATTCTAAAGGGGATTAAACCATTATGTGAAATAGGTCCAATCCACCGAAAACATTTATTAAAAATCCTTAATAATTCAATGCACCCTGATGGGGAAAGATAAGCACATTCAGTTATGGTTGCATTTTAACTCATGTAATTGAAGTCTATACTAACTAAAAATTTTCTTTGATGGATTTTCATAATATGTATGAATTCTTTTATCATTTTCACAAGAATTTTACTAATGTGGGAATTTAACCGAAATAATAAATAATGTCTCCATAATGTAATTTACATATATTCCATTTATTTTATTCGAATTTATATTCTTTTAGTTCATTTATTTATTTATTTGTGATTAAGAAGAAACATGCATCTTATAAAAATTAATTATATATAAATGAGATAGAAGATTAATTTAATAAATATGGTACAATCATGAGCTTCACTATATCATTGTTTACTGAGAATAAAATAAACTATCCATTGGCCCTAGGGGAATAACTCCTTAACCAAGTGTGGTTTGAGTTGCATCATTCCACATATTCACCTTTGTGTATCCTTGGATTGTTTCACCTCAACTAGTGTTTTGATCTAACTCCCCTCCTTGGTAATCAATACTTAACATATATTTAATCACATATAGCTATGTAGTACCTGGGTGTGGGGTTACATAAAATAATCTATGGACATGCAGGTCCTATAGAATAAAGGTGGGAATGATAACACATAGGACATCTTATTAATTTAATAAAAAATTATTACATTTAAAACCCATGAAATAAATATTAAATTTAATATAAATACAATAATGACATTGTTTTTTCAGGTTCATGATCATCCAGGCATAAAACAAAAAATAATGTTAATAAAACCTCTATAATTAATTATTATTCATACATTATTAATATAAATCAATAGAATCTAAAAATTAATTATCAAATTAAGTAATTTATTGATTTATCACAAATGTCAATCTAATAGTCTTGGAGATACCCATATTTCTAAAATTTAAATATTTGAGAAAAATTTATTTTATTTACAAATAATTATGTAATGGATGTGTGTTGGAGGAATGATAGTATATACCCCCAATGAACTATGCAACATACCATATTGTTATTATTATGAATCATTTACTTAATAAACCTATATAATGAATGGTATGTCATGATATTATCATATTTTTAGTTCTAGGAGTCAATCTAAGAAGTCATCTCAACATTTATTGGACATAAATCTCCATTAATATATATATCATGTATCACTAGTAATTTACATGACGTACACATCATATAAAATTAATCTAAAATTGATTATTTCAAAAATCAAAAAAATATTAACAAATTTAAGAGTTTAATGATATTATTAATTTAATAATTAATTATTATTTCATAACTAATTTTAATTTCATGAAATTAATTCATGCGGTATATATCTCGACTTGATGCGTAGTGTGCATGAACTGGTATGAGTTACATGGAATGTACAACCCGACACACATAATGAACTATGTTCTCTAGAATTAATCATGAAATACATTGGGACTTAGTGCATATATCACATGTACATTGATGTTTTATGTAGTGAGTATCCCTACTACATGTCTTGTAGTAACAATCGGCATGTGTTTCTCGGCATGCAGTAAAAAAACAGAGTGTGATTATTACATATCATGTACTTTGACCACATAGTATCCTTGATTCTCATTAGAGAAAATCATGTGGGGTTACATATGTTTACATAATATACATTTCATGTAACCATTCATAAAAATGAAATACTCAGTCACATACATACAAAATAGAATTTAGTTTCAGAGTTTTATAAAATTGTGAAAACCCCCATTATGCAACAAACCCCATATATTTCTATCCAAATGTGAATTTTTCCCATTATACCTAGAGGTTATTATTACATGATAATTTTTCCACCTGTCTCATAAAAATTTCCATACATGATTTATATATCTTATGTATTATCATTCTTCATAAGCTGGTGGAATGAAAACATAAGAAGGGGGATCTCAAATTCCTAGTAAGTGTAAACATATGCATCAATCTAATATACATAATGAGTATAAGATGATCTTACGTGCATTATAACATAATAATAGTGCATGACTATAATATAAGGTACATTATAACAATAAAAACCTAGAACATAAATCATGATTCTAGTAATATGAATAGAGTCATTTTAGGGAATAATCATGATCAATGTGAGGTAAATCATGTTCTATGATACCATAAAAAGTTATATAACGTATATAGAAACATTTTTGGTTTATTGGGACATCATAATATCATTATAGAATCTTCTAAATAGGATAATATCAATATTATATTAGTAGTAACTTCCAACTAGTTAACTCCATAATCTCTTAGGAGTTACTTATATATAGTAGACTCTAAATCTCATAGGAGTAACTTCCATCCAGATAACTCTGTCACATTACCCCATGAATTTTAGATCTACATCATGGTTACACATCATCTTGAGTAATATTAGGCTCACACTTCATCATAAATAATTCTCAATAACTATAATATTAATAATGTACATATAACATTCATTTCATCCTAAAACACTTAGAGACAACCCTCATTCCCTATGTAACTAGATAAACTCATGGAAATGGTTTCTTGACAATTTTATTGAAGACATATTACTATGATATTTACAGAAAAATGATGATGGTATCAATAGATAATATCATAGGTAAATCAACAGATATATATGTCTTATTAAAACATATAAAATACATTCAAAAGAATATATGGCCATTTCTATGAAAATGCGGAAAATATCCTTTTTATTTCAATATCATAAGAAACTAAATAATTCCTAGAATATTAAGAAATTTTTTTTATTTAAAATAAACATGGAATATTTTAAAGGGTGATTCAATAAAATGAATAATCAAGGTGGTGGTAAATTTCTTTTCATGTGGTAAATATTGAAATAATGATTCCTTTCACACATTTTGTTAAAACACATAAATAAAGGATTCAGAAAAAATAGTAAAAATTTCTTTTAAAATATTTTAATCAAAATTTAAATATTTTGGATATTGTATTTAACAAATATTTATATAAAAAAATTGATTTTTTTATCAAAAAATGGACATGGAAAAAAATGTCCATTGACTAAAGTGGAATTAATAATAGATTTTCATAAAAAATGGTCATGATAATTTTAAGAGAAAGAGAGAGGAGAATGATAGTAAAAAATTAAAACCCTAGAAATATTGAAATGAGAATAAAATATACAGGGATTAGGATTTGATGAGCATATCATTTCTCTATATGATATTCATGTATAAGAAATCCCCATTACAAATGGGATTACCACCTAAATAATTAATGTTTTTGTAATTTTAAAATCATGAACCCCTTAGAATAAATTAAATTAAATGAAAAAATCAATACCATGAATATAAAAATATTTATGAAATAGAATATAAAAGGTTTATTATATAAACACTATTAATAGAAATAGGTTCATAACATGAAACATGTCTCAATGAAAGAATATTGAGATAAAGAATCCCTACAAAGATCAAAGAATTTAATGTTAGATTAAATAAATGAATTAGTTAAATGAATCAAATTAAATTCTATATAAAATAATTATAAATAAAAAATAAAAAATAATTCATAATCTCACACATAACTTTATTCATGACATAGTTAATAAAAAAGTGATATAACCCAATGATAAAAATTATCTAAAAACACATTACTTCTAGTCACACCTTATCACAACCTTTATTTATTTTCATTAATAATAAACATATATAAATTATTCAAAATATTAATATAAACTTTCATGTTTATTCTATCATATCCCTTCCCCCGGGGACTGTTCCATGACTACCCCAGGCCCGCCTTCCATAGGCTAGGGGCTGGAGACAAGCACCAAAAGTCATTTTCCCTCAAACTATTAAGGCCTTTCCTTTATAACATGTAACCTCACGTATCCAACCACACAATAAGATATGAGCTCAAGAAAAATGTATAACCAAAAGAGTTCTAAAAGTAAAGGGCCTAGAATACAAGCCCAAAAGTAAAGTTACAAGTACAACTGAAATAAAAACACCTGAAGAAACAGAAAATATACATACTGGATCGTCCATCCAGGTTCCTACCAGAAGGGTAGCTATAGATCTCTCCCTCATAACTCCACATCCTCCCGTCTCCTATGTGTACAGACATGCCGTATGGTCCACCTCCGATATCATCCAGTCCGAGTACTCTCATCCTCAGTCAACGATGCCCATCGTCTGCATCCAACACAACAATGTGTAGGAATATCCTCTGTAGGGGTGAGTATAACGATACTCTGTAGGGACACCGAGACGAAAAAGGTCTCAAAAAACCTCAAAGGATAAAACACACCGTATGAAATCAATAGATAACTTAGCATAGTTATATACCGATACATATACATAAGTTATCAAATAATGTATCTCAATAATGAGGAAAAAATAGAGATACAGACTCATCTCACACTAGGATTTATTCTTGGGGTAGTAATGAGTAACATCCCCAGTCACAACATTGAACACCTCGGCTGCTGGAGGACCCCTCCTCTATCGAGTATAGTGGGTCTTCCACGTCACACAGAGGCTCTTTCCTCAAACCATGGACCGCTAAGGTACTCCTCCTATCGAGTACTATGGGTCTTCCATGTCACATAAGGGTGCTCCCCAACATGGTTTTGTCATGTCACATAGAGGTGATCCCCCTCGTGACTTGCTGAGGTACTTATCCTGTCGAGTACCGTGGGTCTAATGCGTCACATAGAGGATCTCCACACCGTGTCATGCTGAGGTACCCCTCTTGTCGAGTACTGTGGGTCTGTCAAGTCACATAGAGGCACTCCCCACCGTGGGTCGGCCGCGTCACACAGAGGCACTCCCCACTGAGCCAGTTAAGTCATTCCATGTCAAAAATGACAGCAGTCATCAAGTCTCATCCAACTACTGGGTTCCCACACTATTCTTGATCGTCTCCAAGAGGATTCTCTCCACAAACTACTAGCTGATACTCCAACTTCCAAAATATCCGATTAGGAAGTATCTCCAAGGTCTTCCACATCATAGGGGTCTCATCAATGTAGACGATGTGTCAATCAGATGCCAAGTATGTGAGTTATTTTCCTTTTAGTCATGGGGGCCCAGTTGGATTCATGATCAATCCATTCATATTGTTCCCCATATTAATCCAAAACATCAGTGGGGTATACTCAAAGGTACAATCTCTCTCCATGATTTACAGCACCAGAGATGATTCATTAAATGGACGTCTGGTGCCAATGTTATGTGAAGAAGAAGTTATGTGGGCTGTAATGGGTCAGGGTTCTGTCCGAACTCATTGGACCAACCCTGGTAGACCTAGAATTACCCGCGGGGTTCAGCCTGTCCCACTGGGTCCAACCCGACAGGCCACAAGGGGCTGCGGGGGTTCGGCAGCGGATGGTGCTAGGCCACAGGGCGACTCGGCCAGGGTGGCTCAGCGTAGATAGCAGAGGCTGCAAGGTGGATCGTCTAGAGTGGCTCAGGAAGGGTATTTTCAAGGCATGGTGATGGCGGCCTAGCTCGGCATGGACGCGGTGGCTGGTTCGGCCGAGTCGACGAGGTGAGGCCACTGTGGTGGTTCGATGGGGGAGGCATGACGAGGACGCGATGGTAGTTCGGCCGTAGTGGCTTGGTGAGGCCGCACTGGTGGTTCGGTCGGGGTTTCACAGTGAGTCCGTGGTGGCATGGCTGGGGCGGTGTGGAGAGGCCACGATGGTGGTTCGGCCAGGGTGACATAGTGATGTCGCAGGGCGACAGTGGCCACGATGCGGCATCGTTGCACTGCCCTCCATCACCGCAACCGATGGTGGTGTGAGCTGTCGTTCTCGTTCCCCTTCATGGTTGGTTTCCATCCTCCACCATAGCAATTAATACAAGAATTCAATACAAAATTTATGAAGAGGACACGTCATGTTAGTTTATCCCACACTCTACGCATTTGAGCAGTATCAAGTTGCTCAACCATGATTAAAAGTCATGAATGACATACTAATTAAATTAATACGATTCGTGGATCGAATCACATTCGTTGATGCACATTCTCCATGCTTTCCAAGAACATGGAAATTAAATGAGAGAAAACATTAATTTAATAATAACCCTAACCTCGGATTGGTCTTAGATGTTTGAATGAGAAGGAAGTACGGACGTAGATTCGTCTTAGATGAAGATATCCCACATTGGAGGAAGTTAATGTTATCATCTTTTGTGGCACCCGCCACATGTCTCCGATCCCAGCCTTGTTTGTTGGTTCTTTGTAGGAATTATTTTTTGTATAGATTTTCTCTCAAGTATCCTTCCTTTTCCAATGATTAATTTTTCCAACCCACCAAAAAGAAGAGATTTCCAATATAATAAAAAATATTTTTGCATAATTTCAAAATGGAACACTTAACTAATTAGGATGGATTAATTAATTAAATGGGGGGGGGGGATGGAATAATAAATGTTGGAGGAGTTTAAGAGGCTCCCCCATATTTAATTGGATGTATGAGGGTTTAAATCCTCCGGTGGTCCCCAACACCATAACACCTCAGGGGAGGTTTTACTAGATCGGGTGGTCCCCACCACAGAGCATTCAATATGGGGAATAAAACTCATGTGGTCCCCACCTCCACAATATCCACAAGTGGGTAGTTACAAAAAAATAAAAATAAAATGTGTGATTATTTTATTTTATTATTTCCACAAAAAACCCAAAAATTATCTTTCAACCTCGACCAACTACCGTCAAGTTGAAAGTCTCCTTAAGCAAATACTGACGCTGTGAGTTCAACAGTTTCCTCGGATTTCAAATCATTGCATCAGTTCAAATGCATTAAAAACCCTATCTTACATTTATTGAACGTACCCAAAAAATGTTCATAAATTCATTTCGGACACTTTGGTCCTCAGAATCAAGCGCTGTAAAGTTTCAGTGTCTTATAAAATTCCCATATATAAAAAAAATAAATTGAAATTACAGGACATTAAATTCTCCCTAACACAGGGCTTTATGTCCCCGTAATCCACAACTCATAACTAGGTAAACATGTGGGGGCACTGAGCATTCATGTGAGCCTCCCGCTCCCATGTGCACACCTGGAGGTTCCCGTGCAGCCAGTGAACTTGCAACAAGGGTATCGACCATCCACGAAGGACTGGATCTTGTTGTTCCTCAATCTCTACTGGACCCTCCTTAAAAGTCACCCCATCGTATATGTCTAGCTCTCCATGGTCGATGATGTGAGAAGGGTCATGAACGTATCTCCCCAGCTAGGATACATGGAAGACGTCATGAACCCGGTGCAACTAAGGTGGAAGAGCTAAGCGGTATGCCACCTCGCCAACTCTGCAGAGGACATGGAAAGGTCTGATGAACCTCATAGATAACTTTTCACCTCAGTCAAATCTCTGCAAACTTCATCGTGGTGAAACCCATAGAAAAATATTGTCACCATCCTCGAACTCTATAGGTCTCCATCTCCTATTATTATATGACTTATGCATGCTCTGTGCAGTCTTCATCCACTCCTGGATTATCTGAACCTTCTCTATGGTAGCCTGTACCATCTCTACTCCCATGAGTGCTGACTCACCTGGGTTATTCCATCATAAAGGTGATCTGTAAGGTCTCCTATACAATGCCTAGAAAGGTTCCATCCCAATGGTGGATTGATAATTGTTGTTTTCTTCAAACTCGTCCAAAGGAAAGTGATCCTCCGAGCTATGACCAAAGTCGAGGACACAAGAATGAAACATGTCCTCAAGGGTCTAAATGGTCCACTCAGTCTGGTCATCCATCTGAGGATGGAAGGCGGTGCTCAAAAAAAGCTGCATCACGGAAGCCTTCTGCAACCCCATCCATATCTGGGAAGTAAAACACGCATCACGATCAGAGACAATCGTCGAGGGTACTCCCTGTAGCCGTACAATCTCCTACACTTAGAGGTGTACCAATCTCTCTGTTGAACCATTCTCTCTGATCAGTAAGATGTATGATTACTTGGTGAGTCGATCGATGATCACCCAAATCGAGTCATGACCTCTGGATGTGCATGGATGTCCTGTCATGAAGTCCATAGATAGCCCATCCCACTTCCACTCTGGGACCTCCAAAGGCTGAACCAAGCCTGCTAGTAACTAATGCTCCGCCTTCACTTGCTGACAAGTGAGGCACTGAGAGACAAACTCCACTAATGATTTTTTAATTCCCAGCCACCTCTACTATCATTGGAGATCTTGGTACATATTCACCACTCTTGGATTTACCACTAGAGGTGATGATTAAAACTCCCTCAACACATCCTTCTAAAGAGACACCGGTACAAAGGTACAAACTCTGAAGAGGATGACATTATCCCCACCTTCATCAAATCCATCAGGTGTATATACTATGGATATTAGAGCACGTCATGTCTCGCTGTCAGCATCCCCATGTTGCATCTCCCTAATTCGCTGAAGAAGTGGGATAATTACTTTAAGAGACTCAAGGATAGCTTCTCCATCTATTTCCAAAAAGGATATTTGAAAAGTAGACAGCTGCTCAGTCGCCTCTCTTAGATGTTATATTCTAGACCTCCTACTGAGTACATCTTCTACAACTTTCCCCTTTCCAGGAGTACAAACTATCTCGTAGTCATAGTCCTAGAAGAACTCAAGCCAATGTCAATGTCTCATGTTCAGGTCCTTCTGGGAGAAGATATACCAGAGACTGTTTTGATCAGAGTACGTGGTAAAACGCTCTCCAATCAGATAGTGTGTAACACCCCATGCTTCCATGGTAAGCTTCTCTTTAAATAATGAAATAGCTTGCATTGTATGCAACTTCGAGTTCCAACACACACCACAACCAATAAAACTAGCCATTATGAATAGTAATACCCAATTTTTGAAATTTTATACATTTTCTCATTCAAAATGGACATAATGTTTGGATTCGGAATATCAAAATTAGCATAGGGTGAAATTTTGGAATGTTTCTGAAAACATTCAATTTTTTATAAATAGTGAAAAATACTAAGATATAGTTTAAAACTAAATTTTTATTTAAATAATTATTTATTTTATTTAAATTTAATTAAGGTCAAAATATATACATAATACCTATATAATCTAAATGTAATATATTGGTGTTAGTTTAGAATAAATATATATATATATATAAATTTTATTGAAATTTTCACCGTCTTTTACCCACCTCATAGGAGAATTTGGAAATTCACATAAAACATAATTCTACTGCTTCTGTGAGTGGAATTTCAAAAATAATATTGATAGAGTTAATATCAAGGAGTAAAATGTGGTTCAATAAGATAAAAATAATTTTTGATGAATAGTAACTTTTTACTTTTATTTACCATGGTTAAAAGTAAATAGGGTAATTAAGGGTAAAAATGATATTAATATTACCCAAACACATGTCCTAATTCTATTGGACAAGGGTATCATGAACAAAAAAACCTTAGAAATAAAATATTATCAGTTAGGTCCACTTGGATTATAGTATGACATTTATTATTATTTAATTCAAAGAAGAGTTAAAAGATTTAAAATCAATGTTTAATAACTAAAACATTTTTAATATAGTGTAATACATAAGATAAATTAGATTATAAATAATCATTAGAATGATAAAATTATTTCTTATATAATGGTATTTTATTTATAATTTTTAGACATTAAATAATTTAATTTATTTATGGCACAATGGTGATGGAGTAATTACCTAATTAATGAAATATTAAAATTATTGATATTACAAATGTCAAAATAAATATAATTTGAGCCTTTTTATGACTTCCACTAATTTTAAAGGTTAATATGACATATTAGGATTTGTTATATAAATTTTATTCTAATTAATAATTCTATTTTCAAATTATCAAAAACAAAATTCCCAATAGTGTCAAAATTCACAAAAAAGAGTTTTTATAAAAAATATTATATTATAAATTGATATTCTATTCATAAAAATCTATGGTTTGGCCAAAGGACTTATATCATGATAGTTGAATCATTAATGGACCACATTGGGGTCTCCTAGATGTATATAGATTTTTTATTAATTATATAATATAAAAATACAAAGAGACATGGTAAATGTCAAACTATTTAACTACGACTTAAATATAAATGATATGCTTAATATAGTGACCCAAACCTATATAAAATATATTGGTTGAAATGATTTAGACCCATACCCACCTTAACCTTTATATAATCTTCATTGGAGCCTTTTTAAAATGAATATGAATTTATTATAAAAAAATACTTTAAGTTTTTCCTAAAGAGCCCATCCTCCCACTTATAAAAGGACACCATTTCTAACCAATTCTTCACACCATCAAAACATTTTGGTTCGGCCAACCCCTGCCCAAATATTCTCTCAACATCCTTCAATTAGACCTATAGGCATTAGTTTGATCAGAAATCCATCCTAAGGAGCCCTTTTGATCAAATCAAAAGGAAGAACCCGAAGAAGAGGTAATGATTTCTCTACCCTCTTTCAAGTTCCTTTCTACTTAAACTTATTAATTCATTGTTATTTCCATTCTAAAATAATAACTCTAGTATATTATATATACAGTTATGTTATTATAATTAAGGTACAACCAAATTCATTATTCAATCCATCCCTAGACTGACATGTCACCATAGGATTACCATCTCCACATCGTTGTTTAATTGTTATTCAATACATTATTATTTGGATGGTTATAATAATGATGTGTAATTCTTGTAAACAATAAATATAAAATGATAATGATTCGTTATATATGATATAACATCCAATTATATTTTATTTTAATATCAAATGAATTATATTGTCGCTCGAGTGTACGTACAGAGTACCGTCTCCACGAATGTGATGAAATCCATTCCACATCGTATCCATGAAAGTATAATTCTCATTTTATGATTAAAAATAATGTATAAAGACTTGATATAATTATGGTTTTGAATAAGATACATCCTATCCATAACAAACACGGCTTATGTAACAAAACATATAAAAGAGAACGAGTAAGTTTACAACCAAAACGACGATAATACTAAGATATTATAAACAAAGCAATGTTAAAAGATCATATATGATATCATATTAATTTATATTATTATTGTATAATTTAATAAAAATTATCTCAAAATTATAAAGGAGGTTATCCTACCCTCAAACATGGAAAAGTACATGGTAAGGGTTTATTTCACAGTCTCTTCATTATCTGAGGTTGTTTATATGTAATTATCTACCGAGTCCTCTTTATCATCCACATCCATGTTTCTTAAAAATGTATTTAAAAACATTATTTCTATTTTACATAATATGGGTTATATTAATTTATACCCTTTTTGAAATTTTATACGATGTTTATAATGAAATCTTTCACCCATTTTCCAAACAATGTCCTTTTTATCCTTTTCGACAAAATTATGGTAAGAATGACTTTTTTATCTTATACAGCAGGTGAAGATATTTTCTACCATTATAAACTCATAAAATCTTCCCTTACAATATTATAAAAACATTTTCATAGTAAAGGTTTTATTTTATAATGATGTGACTCTTAAATTTTTCCAAAATAGAAAGAGATATTTGTCTAAAAATAGTTTTGATTTCATCTATGTCAACATCCATTGATGGATATTATGTTTATATGGAGTTGATTTATTATGATACAAACCATCCATGTTGTAATGATGGTTTTGTGATATGTTTGACTGTAGATGTGCTATTTTTATACCATTCATGATTTATGGTTAAAGTATTTACATTTCATATAATTGTTTTAATACGAATGTTTATGATATGTTTTAACCTTTTCATATGAGGAATGTATTGGACATAGTAAGTGATGGGTGGAGCCTGCTATAGCTCCTAGATGCATCGGTAAATCTCATGAGATAACTAGACGTGGAGTTGGATGAGGCCCTTTCCCAATTTGATTATGGTTTTTGGCCAAGGCCTTAATCATTTTTAGACGTCTTGGCCGAAGCCTTGACAAAATGTTTCAGAATGTCTGGCATTATACATTCCATCATTATGGATATAATATTGATGGTTCATGTGGTCATTTGACTAGTAGAACACCCATGATTTTTTTTATTATGGAATTATTTACTCAGCTCATATTCATTCCATAAAAGTATTCATGTTTATAATTGGTAAATGATTATGGTTTCAATTTTTTACCATACATAATATTTAGGTCATTTTTCACTATATTACATACCCGTACTGAGACTTTGAGCTCACCCCTATCTTATGTTTCATTTTCCCAGGATATTAAGAAGTAAGTTATGTATGACCTGCAGGCATAATCTAGGAGGATTGGATGTTTTTAATGAAATATATTTTTGTTGTATTACTTTTCATGTTGTATAGTTGATATTATTTTTGAATATAGTTTCCAATAATACTAAATTGATCAGTCTTTCGAGACATGATTTCCTTGTGATCATGACAATGTAATGTAATAATGCTATGAATCTGGTTAACTTGGGTCGAGACATTACAGTTAGTATCAGAGGATGTTTAGTACAAACATTGTAAACTAGATTTAGATAAACTTTAATTAGAGCATATAGACCTAATATGGACTTTTAGGATTAGTATAGAAGAACTTCCTAGAATTTTGGTATTGTAGAGATTTTTTGAGTTTTTCGAGAAATAAATCTATGTCCAAATATGAGAAGGTAGAGGTGGATCTAGAACAGATGTACCTATGGGTAAAAATCGGAAACAATGGTTTGAGCTAAACTCGAACGGGAACTGGTGCACGACAACGGGCCTTGATGCACTCTTCGTTACGACACTCCTGGGGGATATGCTTAGGATAATTCCTATTTTCATTACAAACCATTATGAAGGTTTTATGATTATATACTTCCTCATTGAATTTTTTTTTTATGATTATGGGTTATATTCATAAACTGTTTTATGTTGATTGTTTTAGAAGTTTAGAATTATATATTTCGATTCATAAACTAATCTATTTTATGCCATTGTTTAGAAATGATGCCTAATAGAAGGAATGGAACCTTATCAATGCATGAAATCCATGTAAGGATTTACCTCCTTCTCAGGATAATTATAGTGGAGTTAGTGATGCAACTGGTGCTGAATAACTAATCACCATACTGGGACAACTCACTCAGGTAATGAATAATAACATTACCCGTATAGAGCACCTATACCCACAACGAGGAGGATAAATGTTATATCTCTTCATGAGGAAAAAACCACCAAAATTAAATTGGATTACAAATACGTTAGTGGCTGAGCAATGGATAAACTCCGTATATTGAATATTTCAAGCTTTGTGGAGTAGAGAAAGGGAAAAAGTTATCATGGCAGTTCACTGCCTCACTGGAGATTCTGATCAACGGTGGTCCTGGATTCAAAACAAAAAGGATGATGAGTAAGTATCAAATATTGAATGGAGTGAATTTATAGAAATTTTCTATTAAAAATACTTTCCTCGTGACAATCGAGCGGATATGGAAAGACAATTTATGAGTTTGAGGAAAAAGGAGGATGAGAATGTTGCAAAGTATGAGGCTAACATTACAAGGTTAGCGAGGCATTCTGAAGATTATATACGTGACCCATGGAGTAGGATATATCATTCCATTGATGGCTTAAATCCATTTCTCCATCGAGCATTAGTATCACAATACTTCTCATCATACGATTATATTGTCTTGTGTGCTATCATGACAGAAAAGGAATTCTCTAAGTATTATGACATTATATCAAGGCAAGAGAAGAAGAGAGATACTGAACACTATGGGAAAGGAAATAAGGAAATATGGAAGAAGGGTAGAATTGAATTTCCACCCTGTGGTAATTGTGGAAGGAAGCACCCAGGTTCCTGTCTAAATGTAAAAGGAATACACTACAAATGTGGAAAGAAAGGCCATCTAGATGGTGATTATAATGGAATGAAAGATGCTACCAATGTTCAACGCTACAATTGCAGGTAGATGGGACATTATGAAAATGAATATCCTATGGGTTAGGGAAAACAACTTCAGAAAAGGCCAAGGGATTAGTGCCAAGCTTATTCAATCACTACTGCTGAGTTTGATGCCCTAAAATATGTGTTGGCAGGTAATTTAATAGTTTCCTCAAGTTTATCAAATGATTTATTTGATTCTGAATCATCGCATTGTTTCATATCATCCCAGTATTCTATGAAAATAAGATATTTCTAATTTGATTTAACATGGGAGTTTAAATTAAAACTCCTAAGGGAAGTATCACTGCTACAAAATTATGTGAATCTATTCCCATTTGGGCCTATAGATGTTATTTATATATTGATCACATTGTCATACCCGAGACTGAATTTGATATAATCCTTGGTAAAGATTTGTTTTCGGACCATGATGTGAAAATATATTATAAGAAGATGGAGGTTACGATTTTTGATGATGATGATAAGGAACTACTTACCTTTAGAGAAGAATCGTCACCACCTAATTCTTATCTAGATCCACCTTCAATAGCTCAACTAAATTTATTTATTGGGGAGGAATAGAATTAAATAACTTTTGGTGAGAAATGGATTGTTTTAATAGAGTACGTAACTATTGTGAGAGAATATGTTTATGTGTTTCTAGAAAATATACCTGGACATCCTCCAGAATGAGAAATTGAGTTTTCCATTGATTTAATTCCGGGTTCGAGGCTTATATTGAAGACCCCTTATAGAATGGACACCATGGAGTTAGTTGAACTAATGAAACAAATAAATGAATTGAGTATCAACGGATTTTTTCTCCCTACTGTTTTTTCAAGCGGAGCCCCTATCCTTTTTGTTAAGAAGAAAGATGGATCTATGAGGTTACGTATCGACTATAGGTAAATCAATGATATAACAATAAAGAACAAGTATCCACAACCTCAAAGTGATGATTTATTTGATCAACTGCATGGATCTCAATACTTTAAAAATATTGAACTACGATCTGGATACCATCTATTGTGTGTGAAGAAGCAAGACATTCCGAAGACAACATTTCGTACCATGTACGGTCATTACGAGTTTACAGTAATGCCTTTTGGATTGACAAATATACCCTCTATATTCATGGATCTAATGAATAGAATTTTCAAGGAATATCTTGATTATTTTTTGGTTGTATTTATTGATTATATCGTGGTATATTCCAAAAACTACGAGGATCATGAAAATCACTTTCACATTATCTTGAAGACACTGAGAAGACATGAATTATATGGGATGTTTATCATGTGAGAATTTTGGGATTAGTAGATTCCTTTTCTTCGCCATATTGTCTCTAAAGATGGAATCTCTATAGATCCTTCTATGACCAAGGCAATACAAGAATGCCCTGCAACGACGAGTATAACTGAGGTACGCAGTATTATTGGTTTAGTTGGTTATTATCAACGTTTCGTCCAGAATTTTTCCCTATTTTCTAACCCATTAAATAATCTGACACTTAAAGTGGTTAAATTTGTTTGGAAAAAATGGTGCGAAGAATACATTGAAGAACTGAAGAGAAGATCAGTTAATTATCCTATTTTGACTCTACCATCGGGGAATGATGGGTACGTTATTTATAGTGATGCATCGAAGAAAGGAAATGGTTGTGTCCTTATGCAGAATGATAGAGTTATTGGCTATGCATCACGACAATTGAAAATTCATGATCAAAACTATCATACTCTTGATCTTGAGTTAGATGTTGTAATTTTTTCTTTGAAGATATGGAGACATTATCCCTATGGTGGAAAATGTGATATTTATACTGATCACATGTGTTTTAAGTACATTTTCTCACAGAATGAACTCAACATGAGGCAATGGAGATGGATTGAAATACTCAAGGATAATGATTGCATGATACACTACCACCCGGTGAAGGAAAATAAGGTGGAAGATGATTTGAGTAGAAAAGTTCTTGGAGTTTTGAACAATATGAGAATTTAATGGGATCATATTATCCTGGAACTAGTGAAGATGGACATAGGAATAACCATGGAAGGTGAAACATAAATTATTTTTCAAATGGATTCAAAAATATCTTTACTAGAAAGTACATAGAGTTCTAAGGCCAATGATGAAGAGTTTCAAAAGAAGATTAATGGTTTGAATGATGGGAGATTGAGTGACTTTGTGTATAAAGAAGGAATTTTCAAATTTGGGAAGAGACTTTGTATTCCCAATATACTTGATCTAAAAATGGAATTTTTGGATGATGCTCAGAGTTCCAATATCACTATACACCATTGGAGCACCAAAATGTATAGGGATCTGGAGGAACATTTTTGGTGGGACAACATGAAGAGGGAGATTGCTGATTTTTTGTCAAGATTTATGGTTTTCCTACAAGTGAAAGCTGGAAGGAAATAGCCTTGATGAGTCATGAAACCTCTTCCCATACCTGAGTGGAAATGGGATAATATCACGATGGAATTTTTCATGGTTCTACCAAAGACCTCTTGAAAGAATGATGCAATATAGGTCATTATTGATCGTCTTACCAATTCAGAACATTTTCTTCCTATAGGAGAAGATATACCACTTGAACGTCTAGAAAGACTATATGTTAATGAAGTTGTGAGACATCATGGAGTACCCCTATCAATATTTTCTGATCGTGATCCCTGTTTTACTTCATGATTCTGGAAGAGTCTTCAGAGGGCCTTGGATACTGAAATTCGTTTATGTACTTCCTAACACCCTCAAATAGATGGAAAATTAGAATGGACTATTCAAACATTAGAAGAAATGTTGAGATCTTTCTCACGTGACTTTGACGGTATGTGCGATCAATATTTACCTCTGGTGGAATTTTCCTATAAAAATTCCTTCCAATCAAGTATTTAGATGGCACCATATGAAGCGTTATACATAATGTGTTATTGCACACCAACCTGTTGGGATGACATTGGTGAAAGAAAACTTGTAGGCCCAGAACTGGTGGAGGGAACGATGGAAAAGGTAAAGGTAATCCAAAACCACATCAAAGAAGCTCAAAGTAGGCATAAGAACTATGCTAATATCCAATGGAAGGATTTGGAATTTAATGTAGGAGATCATGTTTTATTGAAGGTATATCCATGGAAGAGAGTTATATGTTTTGGTTAGAAAGGTAAACTGAGTCTTAGGTACATCACACCTTTCAAAATTCTACAATGAATTGGGGTTGTAGGTTATCGTTTGGAAATGCCGCCAAATGTCTCCAAAGTTCACGATGTGTTCCACGTATCACTGTTGAGAAAATACATGCTTGAACCAATGCATGTACTCATCTATGAAGAATTAGAACTATAACCTGATATTTCTTATTGCGAAGTGACCATCATGATTCTTGATACAAGTGAATTTGTACTGAGAAACTAGACGACTTTTCTGGTAAAAGTTCTATGGAGAAACCATAAAATGGAAGAGGCAACGTGGGAACCCAAGGAACATATGATGAAGAATCACCTGAGTGTTTTCATGAGGTATTATTCTAGAAATTTTGAGGACGAAATTATTTTAATGAGAGGATAATGTAACACCCCAAGCTTCCATGGAACGCTTCTCTTTGAAAAATGCAATGGCTTGCATTGTATGCAACTTCGAGTTCTAACACACAACAAAACCAATCAAACTCACCGTTATGAATCATAATACCCAATTTTTGAAATTTTATACATTTTATATTTCAAAATGGACTTCATTTATGTATTCTTAATATCAAAATTATCCTAGGTTGAAATTTTGGTATTTTTCTGAAAATATATAATTTTTGAAAAATAGTGAAAAAACACATAGTTATAGTTTAAAACAAAATATTTGATTAAAAAATTATCTATGTTATTTAAATTTAATTGAGGTAAAAATAGATACATAATACCCATATAAGCTCAATGTAATTCATTGGAGTTATTTTAGAATAATTTTAGATATATAATAATTTTATTGAACATTTCACCGACTTTTACCCACCTCCTAGGAGAATTTGGTAATTCACATAAAACATAATTTTACCGCTTCTATGAGTGGAATTTTGAAAATTCGAGAGGAATGATTAATATTAAGGAGTAAAATGTGGTTCAATATGATAAAAATAATTTTTGGTGAATAGTAACTTTTTACTTTTATTACCACAGTTAAAAGTAAAAAGGGTAATTAAGCAATAAATGATATTAATATTACCCTAAAACATGTCCTAATTCTATTGAACAAGTTTATCAAGACCAAAAAACAACCTTAGGAATAAAATATTATCATTTAGGTCCACTTGGATTAGATTATGACATTTATTTTTATTTAATTCAAAGAAGAGTTAAAAGAGTTAAAATCTATGTTTAATAAGTAAAATATTTTTAATATAGGTTTATACATAGGATAAATTAGATTATAAATATTCATTAGAAGGATAAAACTATTTCAAACATAATGGTGTTTTATTTATAATTTTTAGACATTAAATAATTTAATTTATTTATTACACAATGGTGATGCAGTAATTACCTAATTAATGAAATATTAAAATAATTTATATTATAAAATTCAAAAGAAATGTAATTTGAGACTTTTTATGAATTCCACTAAATTTATAGGTTAATATGACATATAATGATTGGTTATATAAATTTTATTCGAAGTAATAATGCTGTTATGAAATTATCAAAAACAAAATACCCCATAGTGTCAAAATTGACATAAAAGAGTTTTTTTAAAAAATATTATACTATTAATTGATATTGTATTCCTAAAAATCTAAGGTTCGGCCATAAGGACTTATATAATGATAGGTGTATCATTAATGGACCACTTGGGGGTCGCTTGTATGTATATAGTATATTTATTAACAATATAATATAAAAATACAAAGAGACATGGTATATGTCAAACTATTTAACTAAGAGTTAAATATAAATGATAAGGTTAATATAATGACCCAAACCTGTCAAAAATTTATTGGATTAAATAATTTTGACCCATAACCACTTTAATCTTAAAATAATTCACTATAGTGTCATTATAAACCGAATATATATATATTATAAATTTCTACTTTTTGTTTTTCCTAAAGATCCCCTCCTCCCCCGTATAAAAGGACACCACTTCTAACCATTTCTTCACACCGTCAAAGCCTTTTGGTTCGGCCATACCCTAACCAAATATTCTCTCAACTTCCCTCAATTATACCTAGAGGCCTTAGTTTTATCAGAAAGCCATCCTATGGAGCCCTTTTTATCAAATCAAAAGTAAGAACCTGAAGAAGTGGTAATGATTTCACCAACCTCATTAAAATTCCTTTCATCTTCAACATCTTCATTCTTTGTTATTTCCATTCTAAAATAATAACTCCAGTATCTTATATATAGTATGATGTTATTATAATTATGGTACAACCAAATTCATTATTCATTCCATCCATTGAATGGCATGTCACCATATGTTTTACGTACGGCTTACCGACTCCACATCGTGGTGTAATTGTTATTCAATACATTATTATTTGGATGGGTATAATAATGATTTGTAACTCATGTAAATAATTAATATAACATGATAATGATTATGTATATATGATATAACATCCACTTATATATTTCATTAATATCAAATGAATGATATTGTCTCTCATGCCTACATACGGACTACCATCTCCATGAAAGTATAATTTTCATTTGATGATTAAAAATAATGTTTAAAAACATGATATCATTCTGGATATTAATATGATACATCCTATCTATAACAAACATGGCTTATGTACGAAAACATATAAAATAAAACGGGTATTTTTACATCTGAAACGACGATAATACTAAGATATTTTTAACAATACAATGTTAAAAGATCATATATGATATCATATTAATTTATAGGATTAGTGTATAATTTAAAAACAATTATCTCAACATTATACAGTATGTTAACCTACCCTCAAACATGGAAAAGTACAATGTAAGGGTTTATTTCACAATCTCTTCATTATCCGATGTTGTTTATACGTAATTATCCACTGTGACTTCTTCATAATCCACATCCATGTTTCTGAAAAATGTATTTCAAAACATTCTTACTATTTTAAAAAATATGGGATAAAATCATTTATTCCCTCATTTGACTTTTTATAAGAATTTTATAAAGGAATATTTCTGTCATTTATCAAACTAGGTCATTTTTATCCTTTTCGACAAAATTATGGTAAGAATGACTTTTTTAACTTATACGATGGGTGCAGATATTTTATACAATTTTAAACTTGTAGAAGCACCCCTTACAAGATTAAAAGAATATTTTCAATGTAAATGTTTTATTTTATATTTATTTGATTCTTAAATGATTTCCAAATATAAAGAGATATTTCTATAAAAGGAGTTTTGATTTCATCTATGTCAACATCCTTTGATGGATTTTATGTTTATTTTGAGTTGATTTATTATGATACAAAAATTTTATATTGTATTGATGGGTTTTTGATATGTTTGACTATGGATGTGCTATTTTTATACCATTCCTGGTTTATGGTTAAAGTATTGACATTTTGTATGGTATTTTAATACAAATGTTTATGATATATTTAAACCTTTTCATATGAGGAATGTATTGGATATAGTAAGTGACGAGTGGATCCCACTATAGCTCCTCGATGCATCGGTAGATATCATGAGAAAACTAGATGTGGAATTGGCCAAGTCCCTTTCCCAATTTGATTTATGGTTTTGGCCGAGGCTTTAATCGGTTTTAGATGTCTTTGCGGAGGCCTTGAAAAAATGTGTCAGAATGCCCGACATTGTACATTCCCTCATTATGGATATAATATTGATGGTTAATGTGGCCATTTGACTAGTAGAATAACAATGATTATGTTTTATTATGGAATTATTTACTCAACTCATATTCTTTCCATAAATGTATTCATGTTTTATTGGTAATGGCTCGTGGTTTCAATTATTTACCATGATTAATATTTATGTCATTTCCCGCTATATTACATACCCTTACGAAGCATTTCAGCTCACCCATTTCATATGTTTCATTTTCCCAAGATATGATGATGTCAGTTATGAGTGACCTATAAGCATAATCTAGGATGCTTGGATGTTTCAAATGAAATATATTTTTGTGTATTTCTTTTCAAGATATAAAGTTGAACTGATGTATGAATATTGTTTCCAATAATACTAAACCGATAGGTCTTTTGAGACATGATTTCCTTGTTATCATGCCAATGTTATGTAATAATGCACTGAATCTGGGTAACTAGGGTCGGGGCATTACATTGTTTCTCCATATCTTGTAGGAGAAGACATCTAATTATAACTCCAGGTCATGGGTTGTATAGTTCCACTCATACTGTCTCAGCTGTTAAGAACCATATGAAATCACTGCTCGCTCTGGAATCAGGACACACTCAAGTCTGGTCCCTGATGTGTCATAGTAAACTATGTACCCTACACCCTCCTATGGAAGCCTGAAGATGGATGCTGTAGTCTGCCTCTGCCTCAGCAACTGAAAACCCTACTGGAATTTCTCCGACCAAATGAATCATTTCCCCTTCTTCTTCAATGCTGATAGTGGTGCTGAAACTCTAGAGAAGTCTGGCACAAACCTCTGGTAATATTCATCCAAACCTAGGAATCTTCCTACCTCCGTCACACTCCTATGTGGCTCCCAAGTAAGTACCGCCTCAATCTTTGCTGGATCCACTACAACTCTAACATCCAATATGAAATATCCTGGAAACTGAACCTCTCGAATCCTAAACTGGCACTTCAAGAGGTTACTATAAAGCTAGTTCTCTCAAAGTGTGTGTGGAACTCCCATCAAATGATATTCATGCTCCTCTTCAGTTGTTGAGTAGATCAGAATATTTTCTATGAAGACTACAACAAAGCGATCAATGTATGGCTGAAAAAAATTGTTCATGAGTCCAATGAAAACTTCATGAGTGTTGGTAACGCTGAATGGAATATCCATGTAAACGTAATGGTCGTACTGAAATTTGAATGTCGTCTTCTACACATCCTCGTCTTGCACTCTGAGCTGGTGATAGCTTGATCTACGGTCTATCTTCGATAACCATTGTGCTTCCTTCAACTGATCAAAGAGTTTGTCAATCCTCGCTAGTGGGTAGTTCTTCTTCACAGTCACTTGGTTTAGGCGCCGATAGTCGACACAAAGTCTCAAGCTCCCATTCGCCTTCTTGGAAAATAGAATCGGGGCTGCCCAAGGGGAAACACTGGGCCAGATCAATCCCTTCCCCTTTAAGTCATCTAGTTGTACATGCAGCTTGTGAAGCTCCACGGGAGCCATTTCATATGCTAGAGTAGATATTGGTGCCATCCCATGGAACATGTCAATGTAAATTCCATCTCTCTGGGAGGAGATAGACCCTGAACAACATCAGGGAAAACATCCGCATACTAGCCCACTAGTACAGGATAAATCGGACTCTCCACTTCACCCGATCTGATGGTAAGGCTAGACAACTGATGTTTAATCGACTGCACCCTCCTCTGGGTAAGTCCATCTCGCACTGCAAAGTCTCCCTTCTCGCCGATGAGGGTAAACCTGGTCCCATCCTTGCAGACACACAACACATTTCACCAAATGAATTCAATCTGAGCATGGACTTTAGATAACCAGTCCATACCTATGATGACATCGTTAGGCCTCGACGCTGCTACTAGAAGATCTCAGACAAAGCTCTTGCCTCCTAGAGTAAGCCTGCACTACCGACACCAGTGTGTAATCATTGAATCCACTCTTGTAGGAGTATCTATCCATAAGGATTGAGCCAACGGCTCTGTCTGAATCTTCATGCTCTGAACGAGGGCAGTGGTAACAAAATAATAATGGGAAACTATGTCTATAAGCACAACATCTAAGGTGGAGTAGACACAGATCGTACCTCGTATCATCTCCAAAGCATCGTGATCGTAATCCTCAGCTTCCTAGAGATGAGCTCTCTTATGTCCAACTGCTCGATGTGGTTGGGGTGGACCTCCTGGTTGTGGTGGCAGTAACATCTCGAATCGCCGCCCACTGCCTACTCAACGACCAGATCTTCTGCCACGTTTGTCGACTCCCTCTGGACCGCTGTGGTCGAACCTCTATCTCTGCCTAGGCGGTACTTTGACCATCTTATGATCATCCACATGGCGGGTCAGACAGTCATGAGACATGTGACCCTACCAACTGCATGAGTAACACTGCCTGCTCCTGGTATGACTAGCTGTATCTCAGGTGCCCCGCACAACCAACACTGAATCATGTGGCCATCCACCAATAGGTCTGGTCCTCTTGGACCTGTGTGACATCTATATACTACCAACTATAGAAGACTCCACTATATAATGACTGGTAGTGGATCATGTTGTTGGTGACTACTCAGCATGGAAACTCACTACTAAGAGGGCTCTCACTAACACCCCCACCCATGTCACAATGATGGGTGATATCATTAAATCCTTGATCTCCCACTTAAACCCATACTAAATGGTCTGGTCCCTGATGAATGGGTCTCGTACCATAACCATGGAGTAGCGTGAAAGGTTAGTGAACCTCGCTCAGTACTGAGCAATAGTCATGCGGCCCTACTGTAGATGAAGAAGCCCATATTTGCGCACTGTGTGAAGAGTCCCTAGGACAAAATCTACCCAAAACAGGCTCTCAATGCCTGCCCAGATAAGTGTTACCTCATCATGAACCAGGAGCATCAATCTCCACCATCTTCCTGCTGCTTCCTGTAGAATTCTGGAAAAAAGGATCACCATGAGATCAGCTGGTGTCCCTATTAGTCAGAAGATCCTCACCAAAACCTCCAACCAATCCTCATCCGCATGTTGGATCATCTTTCCCCTGAACGTAGGTGGATGGTGGCACTAGAACTCAGGCAACACGCTCAAGTGGCATGCACTCTCTACTGTTGGGGCTAGTGGCATCGGTGGACCAACGGGTAATGGTACCGCTGGTGCCTCTACTAGAAAAGGGCCCTACAACGAGGCCTCAACACTCAGCGGGCTATCAATACGTACTAATTATGGAACCCTATATAGATGTCTATGTTGAGGCATCTTGAAAATATACAGGTGTTCCATGGTCAATATGTTATACATGGTGAGCTGACTCAAAGAGTTTACAAATAACACTCTTGAAAACACACACACAATCAATATTTTCGTGCACTGAGTCATAAATCAGAAGTTTGGGTCCTGGTGTATGGATACGTCGATTGCTGCTCCATCACTGGATTCCCTAAACTGATAACCACACTCCCTACTCTTAAAAATATTTTCATAAAAAGAGAGATCACAGTCCTATGTCCTATGGTAGAACCAACTTCTCTGATTCCAATTTGTCAAGACCCGTCCCGCAGGGCCCATGTCGTGACTACCCCAGGCCCGCCATCAATAGTCTAGGGGGTGGCGACTATCCCCAAAAGGGATTTTCCCTAAAACTAGGACGGAATTTCCTATATAAACTATAACCTCATGTAACCAAGAACATATTATTATAAAAACACTAGCAAACTGTATAACCAAAAGTTTGCAGAATGTAAAGGGGCTGGAATACAAGCCCAACATTAATGGTACAAGTACAACTAAAATAAATATTATTACCCAATAAAAATACATATGTTAATTAAATTTTAATAGTACTAAATGTTCATTTTTGATCTTATGGTCCTGATTTAATGAATTTTAATTTTGAACATCCATTCTCATCATTCACGCACTTTATTCCTAATGTACACCAATTTAGTACCAATGATTCATCTGATTTGATGAAATATAATTATCCATATTTAAATTTGATATTTTGGGAAATTAATTTAAACTTTTATATAAACATTTTTTATTCAGGGATCAATGGTGGATTCATAATGAAGGATGTGGATATTTGTTATTAAATGAAACAATTCTGCAGAAGGCAGATTGGACACCAGCGCACTGATGAGAATGTGGGGCCCACAATACATACATAATGAAGCCAAAATTTTTTGGTATTATAGAATCCACATTTGGGGACATATAATTATGCATGATCTAGATCTAATTCTCTCTCTATTGTGGTTATTCAGGTGGCCCAATTTAGAGATAAAATTATGGGCTAGAATCTGCAGCACAGAAAAACAGCCCACAAATTTAATCATATCATGGAAACCACATATCCATTTGTGATAAAAGTATACAGGTAGCTAGAATACATCCATAGATTAACTTTTGTCTTCTATGTCCCACTCCAATTTAGCAATATAGAAGGCCATTTAGACGTGTCTGTTCAGTGGATGAAATCTGGATGCCACCTTGGGTCGAGGATAAAGAAGTCCTCTCTCCCAAAAATTCAACAACCCTAGGCTTACCATAATAATGTTATATTTTTTTTATTATTGTGATTTCGACCCATGCCTCTTGAGATGCCTATTTAAGGCTGTGGTGATGAAGGTGTTGAGAATCCTTTGAGCATTGTTTTCATTGTAATGTTATTATGTCAATTTTGATTTGTAATGTTCTTCTTTAACATGTAAGTTGTTTGAATCAAATTAGTACTTAATCTAATTTATTACTTTACTTTTATTTTGTTTTTCTCCTTTTCACTTTGATATCTTTTCCTTAAGGTGTGAATTTATTCACACCATACATTGTGATATTCTTCACACAATGATGAATTGATTGCTTTCTATTTATTGTTTTTTTACATCTCCAATTCCACCCTCATGAGTCTACATTATGATTTTATTGAATCCATAGAATCAAATGAGGGATAACCCACTTATGGTTTGATCCAAGGGTGTATCAAAGGGCTGGATTGGATGTTATTTATCACCCCATTAATAAATAATCACATGTTTTAATTGAGACTTTTATTTGATGATTTTAAAACTTCTTCCTCCTTGTTGAATTTAATGCTACAAACTTCAAGTGCTAATACGAACCGTTTCCTTGATGTGCTCAAAACATTGATCTTTCAAGTGTATAGGTGATTAGTATTAAAGGGTGTTGGTCTTAATATAGTAAGTGATGATGTTTTTTTATCTTCTTAAATGAACCCATCAAAAATATAAGAAATTGATATCATTAAAAAAGGGATTCATCCAATCCACCCGAAGAAATATCCTACGATCAACTAATTATATTAATTTAAATTAATTTATATCTATTAGTGATACCTTATAATCATCTAAAATACACCAAATTTGGACACTTCATAGCCATTAACAATTGATAGAATGTACATGTCTGTAGGTTACTTCATAGGTCTCTAAGGATTTGACAACCCAAGCTAAACTACAAGGACCATTCTACCTTCATCTAAAGGGTAAATTAGAGCGTAAATCAAAAAACAGTTGAATAAGGAAAAAATACATCTACAAGAGCATCCTTTGAGATTCCTACCTATAGGGTAGATACATATCACCTCCTCAGCACTCCATTACCACTGGTATCCTCTACGTACCGACACACCTTATGGTCCACCTTTGATACCGTCTAGTCCTTATACTCTCAGCCTTAGTCAGCGCTGTATGTCATCTGCATCCAACACAACATGGTGTGAGCATAGCTGGTGTAGGGGTGAGAATAAAAATACTCAATAGAAACCTCAAGACCCAAAAGCTCTCACAAACCCACCAAGGATAACCCAAAATGTATGAAATCAACAGATATCCCTACATAGGTATATGGACATACATATACCTAAGTTATGAAGTAATCCATGTAAATCGTGAGGGAAACATAGAGATATTGACTCAAATTACCCCGAGATTTATTATACCAGTAGTAACAAGTAACATCCACAGTCACATTATCAAACACCTTGGTTTCTGGAGATCCCCTCCTCTATCGAGTATAGTGGGCATGTCGTGTCACATAGAGGCACTTCCAACAAACCTTGGACTACTGAGGTACTTCTCCTTTCGAGTATCATGGTCCTTCCATTTCACCCAGAGATTCTACCCACAATGGGTCTGCCGCACCAATATAAAGGTGCTCCCCCTTGTGACTTGGTGAGGTACTCCGCCTATCGAGTACCATGGGTCTGTCGTATCACATAGAGGAACTACCCACCATAACCTGCTGAGGTAACCCTCCAATCTAGTACCGTGGGTCTACCACGTCACAAAAAGGCACTCCCCACCATGGTTCTGTCGCATTACATAGATTCTCTCCCCACTAGGCCTATCAAGTCCCACCAGGTCACAAAGGTTAGCAATCATCAAGTCTGATCCACCAACTGGGTTACCGCACTATGTTCAATCGTCTCCAGGATGATCCACTCCAAGAACTACTGGTCTATAATACAACTACAATGAAGTCCCATGATGAAGTATCTCAAAGGTCTGCCATGTAATAGGGGTCTCAACGCAACAGACTACGTGTCAATCAGATGCTCGGTCAGTGAGTTATTAGCCTTTTAGTCCTGGGGGCCTAGTTGGATTCGTGACCGATCCAACCTGACCATTCCTCCATATTAATATAAAAAATTATTGGGGAATACTCAGAGGGACCGTCTTGCTCCATTATTTACATCATCACTTACGGTTCGTCAAATGGAAGTCTGGTGCCGAAGTTATGGCCAAAAGAAATTATATGGGTCCTAGTGGCCCCGAGTACGGTCCGATCTGGTCGGACCAACCCGGCCCATTGGGTTTGGCTTGTACAACTAGGTCCGGCCCGGTAGGCCATGAGGGACTGCTGGGGTTCTATCGTGGATGGTATGAGGCCACTGGGCGACTCGGCCGGGGTAGCTCAGCCAGGAGGGTGGAGGCCACGGTGTGGCTCTACCGGAGCGGCTCGTATGGCGACTCATCTCAGCATGGTGGCGACGGCTCAGCTCGGCATGGCGGCGATGGCCAGTTAGGCCAGGATGGTACTGTGAGGCCACAACGGTGGGGTCCACGGATGGTGGAGGTCACGGAAAATGGATGCCGCAGGGCAGCGGTGGCTGCGGAGCAGGGCCACTACCCCTCCGCCTTCATCACTACCAGTGGTGGTTCCAGACACCGTTATCCCGCCCCTTCGGGGTTGGACTTCGTCCTCCACCATTGCGAGGAATACCACAATTCAACACAAAAATTACGGAGTGTATGGGCCATGTTAGTTTTTCTCTCACACTCCGCATTAGAGTAGTATCAAGTGCCACAACAATGTTTAGAAGTCAAGAACGAAAATCTCTTTAAATTAATATGATTCATGGATCAACACACTTTGGTTGATCCACATTCTCCATGATTTCCAGAAATGGGTTAATTAAATGATAGAATACAATAATATAATAATAACTCATACCTTGGATTGGTCATTGACGTTGGCACGAGAAGGAATTATGGATGTTGATTCGTCATAGAAGAAGTCATCCAAGGTATGAAGAAGTTGAATTTATCAATGTTCATCACACCCACCACACGCCTCCGATCCCGGGCCCGTTCGTTGGTTCTTACTAAACATTCTTCATTGGAGAAATCTTCTCCCAAGGCTCCTTCCTTTGGCAACGATTAATTTACCCGTACCCACCAAAAAGAAGATATAGCCAATATAATAAAAAAAATGTCGGAAAAATTTCAAATTGGACCATTTAATTAATATAGATAGAATAATTAACTAAATGGGTAGGGTTGGAATAATAGATGTTGGCAGAGTTGAAGAGGATACCCCGTATTTAATAGGATTTTTGAGGGTTTCAAGCCTCGGGTGGTCCCCACCACCATAACCCCTCAGGGGAGGTTTTACTAACTTGGGTGGTCCCCAGCACCGAGAATTAAAGTTGGAGAATAATACTATTTTGGTCCCCACCTAGACAATATCCACATGTGGGTGGTTACAACAAAATAAAATAAAATGTATGATTATTTTATATTATTATTTCCACGAAAAGCCCAAAAATTAACATTCATCCTCGACCAGCTGCTATTGAGGTGAATTTCTCCTTATATGAATACCCACACTATGAGTTCAATGGTGTCCTTAGATTTCAATCCGAGCTTCAGTTAAAAAGTTCTATAAAACCGCTCATACGTTTACTAAATGTACCAGAAAAAATTATCAGAAATTCATTTTTAACACTCCAAGCCTCAGAATCAAACGCCATCAATTTTTGTGGACTTTTAAAATTCCCATGTATAAAATAATAAAATGGAAATTCTATGTCTTTACATATTCAGTAATCATAATCCATTTTAATTAATTCACTACCATATATTATATAGTAACAAATTTGAAAAATTCATGTTAGATATTTTGAGGATGTTGGACTCATAATCCCAAATCAACTCTAGTTGGTTGAACATGGTCAAAGGGTTCATAATTACATAAAATAAATATTATTAGTCAGGATATAAATATTATTTTAATGTATTAAATAACATGTTATGAATAGTAAATATATATTGACATGAAAAATGATTGACGATGATTTTTGGAGCTAGTAGTCCGCACAAACACATGAACGACATTATCATTTTTAGACTAATAGAAAGGAAATAAATTATGTAATATATTATCATTAAATAGTCATAACTATTAAATAAATACCATATATACCCATTTTATACATCATTTTAACCATACATAAGAGGCGGTGATAAAAAACTAAATACGTCACTTTGGGAAAGTGGTAGTCCACACGTACGCCAAAATGTTGTATTCATTTCCCATAGGATGAAAAAGGGTTTGAATAAGGGTAATATCATCAACATAGTTAAATTAGTGTTTAGGGAATTTATTTATGTAATTATTTTATCCTTTTAATAGAATATTTTAAGTATGTGGAAGAATAAATAAACACCAAAACAGTCAATTAAGAGTTACACCTCTTCCTTGAGAAACCACATTTTAATTCCTCCTTAAACCATATAGACTGATATTTAGGTGACACTATAAGATATTAAATAGGTATAGTATGAATGGGAGGTATTTTTTAGATCATGGTCAAGAAAAATTACTCAATATGTGTGAGTAAGAGAGTAGAGTATATTCCCTTTTGTAAGTGAGGTGGGTGGAAATTTTATACAAACATGAATTATTAATATATAATAAGTGTCTTTCACATTTAAAATAGATCCAAATAGAAATATATTTTTATATAATCAATATATGGTCAAAATAAATGGATGAAATAAAATTTATAAATGTCTAATTAGGATTTTGAAACATCTTATTTGTTTAAACCCATCATTAACCCTTTTAACATTAACTTTAATAAAAAAATCGATTTCTATAGGTCATGAGTGTATATTTTAGAAATACATGTGGAATAGAAATGAACTATAAAATTAATTTTCCTAAAATTCGAATCCTCATGATTTAATATAGTATTTTTATTATTTTTAAAAATATTATAAAATTAATTTTATATATTAAATATCCTTAAAATTAATTTTCATAACTGTTCACCTATCTAAATTTTAGGGGATTCAATATGATAATGGAATTAAAATTTAAATATGTTTAAAATATATATTCCATTATAATTTTCCCAAAAATTAATGGAACACCATTATTTATCTAAAACATATTACTTTTATTTTTTAAAACATTACATGATTTTTGTATTCCCTACACAAGTTCTGTGTCGTTGATTCATAAAAATTAAATATATTTATTCCACTTGGAGTATTAGAAATAAATTACATTGAATAAAATAATTTATTCACATTCAAAAGATACATTTAAACCCCTTCTTAACTTATTTTTATCTCTATGCAAAAATAGTTTAGATATTAAAATTAGTGAAATTTTGTAATTATCCATTATTTAAAAGAATATAAATTTTATAATCAAATTAATTTGGCATAAAAATTCCATATATTGAATATTGTTTACTTATAGGCGAAATAAAAAAAATTAATATAATAATGTTGAGTGTTGGGTTGATTTTTAGACCTTATCCAATTGTTTTAACATGGTTTGAAAAATTTTACCCATTACTATGGGGATAAACTTGGTCACTATTAATTATGACTAAATGTGACATAGAAATTATGAAATAATTTTAACTTATTGATTCCAAATGTATAATATATTCTCTAATATTTAATTTCAAAAGTGTTAGAAATTAATTTTAATATTAGTGTGTGAATCACAATAAAAAGTTGTTTATAAAAAATACAGGTTCTGATCATAAAAATAATTTTATACTAAAATAATGATTAATGTTTATTACCATTGAATTAGTTAGAATATTTTTAATAAAATGGAAAAATTGATAATTTAAGACCAATCCAAAAAAGTACGGGGTTGCATAAATCCTTCAAAATAAATAAAAGTTTTAATAAAAAATAAAATAATTGCATTACTCACCTAAAAATCAATCTTTTCAGAAAAATCCAAAAAAATCACCCTTATATATATTTTATATGATTATATAAAAAACTATTCCCATTTTTATCAATAGTAATTTGAAAAAGTGGAAGAAATTAATTTAAATATTTTAGCACAAAATCAAATGAAAAACATTTTGGAAGCATAAAATGACATTATATTATTCGATTATATAGAAATAACAATTAAGTGAATGTTAATTTAATTATATTGAATATATAATCCACAAAGTATATAAAAATCAATCATCAATAGTGATTAATTGATTATATCACGATAAAAATATATTGTACACAAGGAAAATTACTATTTCACAATCATATTATTTTGTCATAATTTATAACCTATTGATAATCAATGTATAAATGATTATTTATTTCATTAAGGGAAAACTATATAAATATATTTCAAGATTAGATCACTCATATTCAATGTCACCAATTTAATTACTTGGTTATAATAGTGCTATTTAAATTAAATTTTTTCTGTATATAATGCTTCAATTAAGCTAGGTATTTTTGTATCGTATTAGTTATCGAATGAAATATTAATTTAGACGAATATAAAAAAAAATATCAGGGAGTTACATTCAAATCCCTCTAAACAAATGAACTTCATGCCTATAATTTTATCACATGTTTAAAAATAATTCATAACCAATTCCTATGAGTGGAAGGAAAATATATATAAGTCATAAGAAATGTTGGTCCCATTATGAAGATAGATTAATAACCAAGATGGTGAGGGTAATTTTGAATTTTAATATAAATTCAATAATTATAATTGAGTTTTAATGTTTTTCCAGTAAAAATGAAATATAATGGTATCAGATAATTTTATAGTAGTTCGGTTCAAAATTTTCATACTCTACTGTTCACCTTTATCAAAAATAGAATGATGGATAACATTAACTACATAATCATACAATAGATTTTTCATAACTGTAGTCACAATATAATTAAAAATCTTTGTTCTATTGGCTGCTTAATCCCAAGAAAAACCTACATTTTTCTACCTGGAGGCTTAAACCAAATAGTGCTTCTGTTTTCCCCTAGAGGAACAACTGAAACTAAATTTTGTTGGGTAGTGACAATCCAAACACACATACTTCTTAAATGGAATGTATAACCAACACATGCATTTATAGAAAAGGATTGAAATTTTTTTAGCACTACAAAATCTAATTAAACTAATGAATCCTTTAAATATGAAGTATGTATAGATCTGTACAACCATTAATATCAATTAATGAAGTAAAAAAAGTGATCATATCATAAATAATCACATGAAGTGTAGAAAAGATACAATGAATCATTGTTATTATTTCATCAACAATTCATATCTTTCACTAGTACTATTAACATTATATAATGTTTTTCTTCATTAACATCAGAATCCATGTTCGGATACTATTGTATAAATATTTTCCCCAAACCATGATTTTCACATGTGAAACCAATGATCTAATTCATTGTTCTCTATACTCATTTCTTATATAATGTTCACCAAGTTAATCTTTCATAAATAAAAAAAGTAATATTCATGTGGGTTATTCTCAATATTCTTTAAAAATGGCATCCTATATAGTGGAATAAATTACAATAGTTAATATTGTAATAAAAAATCAGTATTAATATCCTTAGAAAACTCCCTGATAATATAATATACTATCAATTGTTTTTAACATGATTGTATTTGAATTTCTCAATATTTAACATTTTAGTGTCAATATCTATACATGATTAATCCTAGGTATATCTCATTGAATTCATCATAACACAATATAAAACATATTTTCATGGAATGTATATCAAAAATGAGTAATTATTGAATAAATAAATTTCTATGAATATTAATAATAAAAGTAGAGAAAATGGAATTATGATATGACATGAAAATAATAACATAATTCCAAGTATATGTGAGTATATATCTCATATATCACATATTATTATTTCACACATAATAAAATGGGTTTATCTATTATATCATTTCATGAGACATATGACAGAGATCAAAACATATTAGATCCTATAAAAGCATTTATTTTTTTTTACAGAAATAACATTTTTAGAGATAATATATTAAATTTCCCTAAATTATTCCGTGTATGAAATTTTTACTACGAAGAAGATTTTTATTTACATAAATACATGTATTTAGACTATCATCATACCTAAACACATAATTTATGTATTCAACAGTGCCGAATTCATGTATCATATATTCGATATAGACGAATTCACCTATGAAATATTTTATATGGACTAATTTACATATGTAATATGCAATATTGATGAATCAACAAATCCAAACTATTAATGAATCTAAATTCAAAAATATAAAATTATGAAATATTCAAATAGTTTCACTTGTCAAATTTCAAAACAAAAATAAACCTTCAAAATAGAAAAATGAGTTTTGGTTATAGTTTATTTATATCAATAAAATTTAGTTATATTCGTAATTGATTAATAATAAACTCAATCTAAAATCCACATACAATATTAAAATAGTTCTAAAAGACTCTTCAATTAATAAACCAACTATTTAGTTAATTAAATCCTTATAAAATATGTGATAAGGAAAGATTAAGATTATTATTTAGTATAATTAATTGTATAAAAAATTCATATCTTTATAAATCAACAATAATCACTCAACATGGAGTTATTTATACGATTTTATGATCAAAATATAGACGTTAGCCCATTTTGAAAATTTGGGAACCTAGTTTGGCTATGTATGTGATCTGGCAACATGGTTTGGCTAAATGAGTTATTTGGCTATGTTGTTTTGCTAATTTTAATGGTGAAAAACATATATAAATGTTATTTATGGTTCTAAAATGATTATTTTAGAATGTAAACACAATATTAATCTTATATAACTATTTATTGCCAATAAAAACAATAAAAACAATGTATAATTGAATTAAATAATTATAATGTGATCTATGTATCACATTTAATTATTGAAACATGAAATGGTTCAATTATTTTTACTTTTTATTAATCAATTATTAATTTTTACCAGGTATTCACTCAACAATATTCCTGATTTTGATACACTGAAAACAATGTATAATTTGAAAACATCTCTGCCTTTTTGAAATTTTCATAAAGATAATGATTATAAGAAATCACATATTTGATATTAATGGGAATGAAAAGAAATATTCAAAAATAAATTCAAAAATCAATTACCACTTTTTTGAAACATTTTTTAAATTAGATTTAACATATTTAATTATAAGGGGATTCATATGAATAAACTACGATAAACCATTATAAACCATAATCATTCAAAAACATATACCTCGGATCCAATATAAATCATGATATTTTTAGAAAATTATGTTGTTAAGAGTGTGTATATTTGAAAAGAATATATATAAAGTCTATGAGAAACCATTCATAAAATTGTATTTTATACAAAGTGGATGCATAGGCAATACGTGAAAATCGACTAGAGTATATTTGAAAACATAATATAGTAATATAAAAGTAAATGGGTTTGATTATTACAAATATTAAAATGGAAAAGTGACTCTAGATTGCTAAAATATATGGAAAATCTCAATATTTCTACAAATAAACCCACTCAAAATCCCACAAAATTAATTCTAGCAAAATATTTAAATTTTCATCATACTACGTTCAAACTTCATTTTCATAAAAATAAAAAAGCATAGATTATTAA
The DNA here is from genome assembly GCA_963277665.1 of Viscum album. Classification (NCBI taxonomy): domain Eukaryota; kingdom Viridiplantae; phylum Streptophyta; class Magnoliopsida; order Santalales; family Viscaceae; genus Viscum; species Viscum album. Next base: position 692,529,407 of record OY728120.1, on the reverse strand, counting down.
TAAGGATATAAAAAAGTTTATTATCTATAGAAATAAATGCCTTAGTTTTATTTCCTTTTCAAACATGATCCCAAAGAAAAATTAATTTAACATTAAGGTTCATTATTATACAGTCATTTGAGTGATTTTTAGAAATTAAATTAGCATAATTATTATAAAAAATATATAAATTATGCCAAAATATAATAAAAAATATGAATGTGTTTTATTAATTCACAATATTTGAAAATAATATAATGAAAAATTTATATATTCATATTTAGTAGTATAAAGAGAAAAAATATTTCTTTAAGTTCTAGGAAAATAATTATTTACAATATAAAATTAAACATACCAAATATAATTTTTTGATCTATCTTGCATACACTGTAATAAGAATCATAAATCATTTTTAAATCAAAGTTAGTTTTAATAGGGTATTATAATCCCTGATTAAAATATATTTCAATATATCTAATAATACAATCAATAGTCTTAATTTTATCTTCATTGGGTTCAAATTTAAATCATTCGGATTAAAACCAAAAACAATAAATAAGGCCATGAATTTGTTATGTATAAAAACCTCTAATCATCCATCTATAATATTTAACAAAAATGGATTTTTTGTTTTTATAAAAATCCAAACTCTATGTAGAACTCTTCAGTTTATATTCAACATTATAAGAGTCTAAACAAAAAATATTAACTAAATCATCAGAATAATTATATTGATTTAGAAAATTACCGTCATTTCATTGAAATATTTCAAGACCTATAATGTTTTATAATTTTACAATAATACCCATATCAAAATAATAATTAATTAATTACAAAAATTTATTAAAATACATCTCACATTAATAATAAAAAATCATAATTTTTTTTCATAATAAAAACAACATTACAACGTTTTCTTAATAAATTAAATAGGATAAAACTTTCCCTAATAATTGTTTTTTCAAAACAAAACTATATAAACATTCATACCAATCTCAAAGAGCATGTTTCAATCCATATAATTCCTTAAATAGTTTGAAAACATTATCATTGTGATTTGTTTTCAAAAACATGGGGTTCTCTGACATATAGTTGTTCATAAATGTAACCATTTTGAAAATTAATTTTTACAAACTTTTGAAATAATTTAATTCCATAAAATGCAGTGTAAGCTAATAATAATATAATTTTTTATAATTATGAAATAAATGAAAAATATTATTCAAAAATAAATACACACTTCTTGAGAATATCATTGAGTTACTGATATCTCTTTATTCATAACAATATTTCCAAATTTACCATGTTAGTTTCTAAGGATCCATTTTGTTACAATAACATGAGAATCATTTCGTTGAGAAACTAAAGTCAACACATTATATATATTATGATAATATAACTACTCATTAATAGATAAGGTCCAATTATATTTTATTAATTCTTCATAAAACATATTAGGTACAAAATCCTAAATTAAACCATCATAAGAAAATATTCAAAACATATTTTCTATTTTGAACATTTCAGCCAACATTTCCAATCACATTTTTTATAGGATGATATCTATGAGTATTCTATGATAACAAATGAATAGTTTAATATTTAGAATAAATATTATCACACTCAATAAATTTATCATTATTTTTAGGTTATTTTTGTTCAGAATTAAAATCTCTTAATTCATGCCTAATTTGATCATTATAATTATTGATTTTATTTAATTGTATTTCATCAAACATAATGAGAATGAAATCTCCAACAACTATGATTTTTTAATCATACTCACAATTCCTTACTATTTCATAACTATAATACAAAAATACCTTAATAAAGTATTATATCAAATTTATCTGAAACATCCTTAGTATTGGGAATGAAAACTACACCTAAATCCACTAAAATATTCAATTTTTGGATCTTTAATCATTTGAATATCATAATATGTATTTTATTTTGAACGATATCACACAAATAATTTTATTAAAATAAAATTTTATATTCATAGCTTCTACCAAAAATATTTAGGTAGATTAAACACAACTAAAAAAATCCATTCCATTTGCTAAAAAGTTATATTTTTCAATTTAACACAATTATTTTTCATGAAAAAATTTAATATTTCATTAATTATTTTTAATATATATTAATTTTATTTCCTATATAATTTATGGATATAGCAAAATATTGGTAATTTAAATTTCAAAAAAAATGATAAAGTGGAATTAATTGTTTTAATAATCCAAAAACAATTTTATGTTGTTTCTAATCATCTCTATAGTTTATGGAATTTAATCATTATTCTAGAAAATTTGTAAATTTTTGTATGCCTAGAAGAAACTGTAAATCAAATCATTATCGACTATCAACCTAGATTTATAGAGAATCTAAAATTTATAATGTAATAGAGTGATCGCACGACAAATGCATCAACCATGATGAAAAATATTACAAAGTACTCAATTAACTACAAGGCCATTCAAAGAAACTGATCTTTATATCTCAGAGAGAGTTTAACTATCTCAAAATATACGTAATGGGTATCACAGACCACATAATACATTGGATCAACAACACACCTATAAAACATGGAGGATTTCTGACAACCTGCTGAACCAATCATATGAGAAATGAAGAGACATTATGCCAACTTCAAGGGACCAAATGGTTTATTTATCTACATAAAGTCTCAATATATATTGAAGTGGCATCACATTGATTTAAAATCTACAAATTTATTATGTCAAAGAGACCATATGAAAAAATTGTGATTATAAATTTTGACTAACTATTATCTCCACCATATGATAAGAATGTTGTAAGGGTATGTATAGGGTTTTACACAACTATGTAAAGGTAGTATATGTTTTTATAAAGGTAATAAGATCATTGTGTAAATGTAAAAAGATGCATAAGGTTAAGAAAATATTATGTAAAGAAAATTTTTATTTTCCTGAACTATGTATGTGTAAACCATTTATTTCTTACACAATGCATAGGTAACCCAATTTTTTCAGATGATATATAAAGGTAGCATTTTTTTCATAATGTTACACCATGGTAAGATAGTGGATATTTAAGAATCACATGCAGTATACATGAGGCCAACTACGAGTACCCAAAGGCTTCTTTTGGGATACCAAGACACCACTTATTCTTCTAGTAAGTGTTAATTCTCCCTACTACTACAACCATTCAACAATGACACCATTACCCACTACCATCGATAATGATATGATATTGCCAGTTATTTTTTCCATCGTCATTCACTGCCACCACCACCATCTTACACATGCGATGATAACCCCAGATATTGAAGACATGGCTTTGTTAATGTTGTTATGTCATAGTGGGATAGATCATGGTTGATAAGAGATGTATAATATCAATGTTACATCTTTAATGGCTTGGAGAATGTGTTTATACCTGAGGACTAAATTCATACAATGAAATAATATCATAGCTATAGACATATGAGATGGGGTTTAAACCCGTAGAGGGATTTGAGAACCCACCCCCATAAAGGTTGTTTCATAAATCACATAAGGAGATTCAAAATAATATTAATTGTATTTTCCTTATAGTTTAAGTCTAAATATATATTTATAGATTTGAAGGAACCCAATCTATCTCCTATAAATAAAATAAAATAATTGAGGTATCCACATATATATAAAAATAAGTCATTGAGAAGAATACAATGATTTGAGGATGATATTTATTTATTTAAATGGGCCATATAATTGTATTTCAATGATTATAAATTCATATTTCATTACATTGTGAGGGGAATTAGCTTCATGATTGGGAATCTAGTGGGAGAAAATATTTATTTTTTACAATAGATTGGTTTTCTATCATTTATATGTAATCTACATTCAGATTATATGAATTTTTTTTCATTACAATCTCTTACTATCCCCCTCTCACTCTTTGTCTACGATGAACTCTTTTACTGATGAGAATGAGTAACTGACGTGAGGGATATCCATAGGGACTAATTTGGTTCTTGAACTGTAGGAACTGTTTTAATTATACATTATGTTAATCTTAGGTTGATTTAATAATTGAGTAATTCTAATATTGGTTATTTATAGATTAACTTCTAATTATACAACAATTCTCCCTCGATTAAGGAGGAGGATGTGCATTTTAATTATTTATATTTAAGTTAAATGTCATATCACAACAAAGGTAGATGAATATGTTAACACATATGATTGATTGAGTTAACTAATTATATTTAAGACATGATAATAAACGTTCTCAGTGGAAAAATCTCTTGGGGGAATTTCGTTTATTTTTTTACTATAATTCATTATATTATTCATGGTATATGCAAGTTATTTTTTTTACATCACATCAATTATCATTCCCGATATTTTTTCATTTCTTAAACAATAAAACAATAAAATTTTATTAAGTGAATAAGGTAGTGTGTGATCGAATATGAAGGTTCTCAAGTGAGACGACACTGGTCAGCCACAATAATGTAGAACAAAAAATTCAGTATCTTTTCTATCACCCTATGAAAAGTGTAATAAAATTTAACATCATTATTACAGAGCCTAGTTGTCGATCATCCCTTATTTCACTCATCTTTTGTAAATAATTTTCATTATTTTCATAAAAAAAGAAGTTAAAAATGTGTAACTCACTCTCGTCAAAGGGAGAAATAGTTTCTTTATTTCTTGATAAGTATGAAGATAGGGGAAATAAAATTATGTAGCACATGCATTCCAAAAATTCATAATAGTCCTTCAGGAGTAAAATAGGGAACCAATTTTCACTATGGAAAAAATGGCATTTTGCGATGGGAACCCATTTCAAATAATATAACATACATATACCCCCATATGTTTTTTCTCTTATCATACTTATTTCTAAACATGTCCCTCTATCACTTTTGAAATAAAAATACTAAATTTTTTCCTAGTTTAAACATTTAAATCGGAGCAAAATCTTTAGCTTTTATACACCGAAAGATTATATTTGAAAAAATTTATCTTTTTTTAGTCAATTTATTTATTTTAAATTATTTATAATTTTCATTATTAAATGCGATTAAATTAAATTAGATTTAGATATTTGTTTTTTCAGTATTTGATTTTATGAATAATTATGTCTATGTATTAATTATAAATAATTAGTTGCAAATAACAATAATTTGTAATAATTTGTAAAAATTAGTAATAATTTGTAATAATTTGTAATAAATTATAATAATTTGCAATAACTTGTAATAATTAGAAATAAATTTTAATAATTAACAATAAATTAAAATAATTAGTAATAAATTGTAATAATTATTAATAAATTATAATATTTATTAATAAATTATAAGAATTAGTATTAAATTGTAATAATTATAAGTAAGTTGTAATAATTAGTAATAAATTCTAATAATTAGTTATAATTATGATATTTTTTTGTAAAAATTATCAATAATTTTTAATAATTTGTAATAATTAGTAATAATTAGTAATTATTCGCAATAAATTCTAATAATTTGTAATAATTAGAAATAATTAATATTAATTATTAATAATTCTAATAATTAGTAATAATTAATAATAAATAGTAATAATTAGTAATATATTGTAATAATTAGTGATAAATGGAAATAATTAGTAATAACTATGATAAATTTTTGTAATAATTAGAAATAATTAGTAATAAGTTGTAATAATTAGTAATAACTAATAATAATTAGTAATAAATTTTAATAATTTGAAATAATTAGTAATAATTAGTAATAAATTGTAATAATTAGGATGAATTAGTAATAATTAGGATTAATTAGTAATAATTATTAATACTAAGGATAAATTAGTAATAATTAGTTATAATTAGCAATATTTTTTAATAATTAGTAATAAATAGTAAAAATTCGTAAAAATTCGTAAAAATTATTAATAATTATTAATAAATTTTAATAATTTGGAATAATTGGTAATAATTTGTCACAATTAGTAATAATTTTTAATAATTCTTAATAATTTTCAATATTTTGTAATAATTTATAATAATTTGTAATAATATGAAAAATTTGGAAATAAATTGTAATAAAATGTAATAATATTTAATGATTTGTAATAATTTGTAAAAATTTATAATAATTTGAAACAATGAGTAATAATTTTTATTAACTTGTAATAATTATTAATAATTTCTAATAATTTAAAATATTTTGAAATAATTAGTTAGAATTTTTAACAATTATTAATAATTTGAAAAAATTACAAATAAGTTGTAATAATTAGTAATAATTTGTAACAATTAGGAATAATTGGTAACTGTTAGGAATAATTAGCAATTATTGCGATAAATTTGGATTTATTAGTAACGATTATGATTAATTAGAAAACATTAGGTGTAATTATTAATAATTATGATTAATTAGTAACAATTAGGATTAACTTGTAACAATTATGATTAATTAGTAACAATTATTGACAATTATTAACAATTAGTAACAATTAGTAACATTTAATATGAATTATTAAAAATTAGTATGAATTAGGATTAATTAGTAAAAATTAATGTCAATTAGTAATAATTATTATTAATTATTAACAATTAGGATTAAATTGTAATAATTATGATTAATTAGTAACAATTGGAATAAATTTGATTTATAATGGGAATGAATTCAAGTATGTTGACAAACTGCCACAATTTCTAATGGATAAGCATCACTCCTTTTGATCAATGCCTCATCTCCTTGAATATTTCTCCCACAAAAATTGGAATGAAACATCTTCTCTAATTGACATCGAAGTAGATTTTTCATACGAATTTTAGTAAGAGAAAGTTACAAGGAGGTGATCTATTGGACAAAAGAGGAACTTTTTCCGAATGCCTCATCTTCTTGCAACTTCACCCACTGAAATCACTATGAAATGTATAATCTAAAGTAAATATATAATTTTTAATTTGTATGAGCATAGATAGAAGCACGGTGAGGCATCCCTAATCTCCATCCACTTATATACACAAATGACTATTACTACGTCAGTGTAGAATTTTTATAGTGATTTTAGTTGTAGAAAGTTTCAAGGGGATGAGTCGTTGAAAAAAAGATATTCTTCCAATCTTTTTATATATTGTGTCTATGGTAATTAACAATAAATTGAAAAAAATACCTGTAATTAAAAACAATTTGTGGTAATTAGTATAAATTTTTATAAATGAATGGATAATAGTATAAGAGATTAAAAAATAGATTAAATAAATATAAAATAATATAAATTATTATAAATTTCTATAAAAGTGAATTTAATTGTCTTCTATTTTTGGATAGTGTATATTTTATATCTAATTATACAAAATAACTAATTATATCCAATTTTTTAGAAATATATTGAATAAGTAATTCAAAAATAGTCATTATTTGATGATCATTCTTTGATAAATCAGCTTAGGAATCCAAATGGTTATGGTTTAAATCTTATATATGTTAAGAGTGTTCAAGATTTCTTATCATTTGCGTCATCATAAAAAAAAATTTCCTAAGGGGAAATTAAGTGTCCTTGTAAATAATGTGTTCTGAAGATGTATGACACATTTGACAACATTGGAAGTAATTTATTTCATTTTGGATTCCAACCAAATTATGTTTTTTGTAAGAACATGGTGAACAAAGTTCCATAAATAATTCTAATAATTGGGCTATGGATCCAGAATGGTTTCAAAATTTAATACATGATGTTGCATGTCCATATTTTCAACGAAATGAATCTCAGGATGATATTTATTTAACTTCTGAGTTTGAACCATCTCATTTATATGAGTTTTTGAGGACTAATGAGCATTATTTATATCCTAGTTGCATGATAAGAAAGTTTTAAGCAGTTTAAAAATTTATGGATATTAAATATGTAAATGAAATGTCAAATAGTTGATTTGATCAGATATTCTCTGTGTTAAAAACACTGCTACTTGAAAGAAATTTGTTTCCTGTAAATTTTTATGAGAGAAAGAGGCTTGTTCGTAATCAAGGTTTTGGTTATCAGAAGATTCATGCATGTTCAAATTAATGCATCTTATATTATGGGTAAAATGAGTTGTAGGAAAGTTTACTAAATGTGGAAAATCAAGGCTTAAAGAATGTCAACTAGGGATGTCTAGATTTGTTCCTGTAAAAAAAATTATTATTTTTCTTGCTCACACCATGACTGCAGCGTTTATTTATGTCTCAAAACAAAGCATCATTGATGTACTAACACAAAACCAACATTTCACCTAGTAAAATATTAAATCATCCCTCTAATGGTGAATCAATGAAACATTCATACCTACTTAATTTTTCTTTTGATTTAGAATCCCAAAACGCGTGGTTGGGTCTTTCTACTGATTGTTTTTGTCCATTTAGTTCTTACAATAGTCAGTATTCATATTCACCTATATTTATTACTTGGTATAATTTTCTTACATTAATGTTGATTAAGAAGTCATATATCCTTCTGACCATAATAATCTTGGTCATCCATAAAAAATATTGATATTTATTTATAACCTTTGATTTATTAGTTAAATTCACTTTGTTGTAATGGTGTTAGAATATATGATGTTTCTATGAAACAATATTTTATACTGAAAGCTACATTGATGTGGACCAATAGTGAAATCCTAGCATATGACATTTTATCTATCTAGAGTACACATTGTCCAAAATCAGGCCATTACATTAAGAGATATAGAAATTAATTTATGCCTGTGTATGGAAAAAAGTGTGTTTTTCGATTACCATCGTAGATTTCATCCGATAAATCATTCTTTTTCAAGAAAAAAATATCATTTCTGAAAGGGATCAATTGAGAAAAATGGTCATCGAACAATGATTTCAGGTAAATATTTAAATTCAATTGTCTCTTCATTACATCCAATCAAATTTAGACCAACAATAAACCAACATAAAATTTATGGGTTTAGAAAAGATCAAAACTAGATAAAAAGGAGGAAGTGAAGGGGATTTTTTATATTTTTCTGATTTATTAGTCCATCATATGATGTGTCACGACCCGTCTCTCAGGGCCCATGCCGTGACTTCCCCTAGCCCGCCTTCCATATGCCAAGGGCTTGAAACTAACATCGAAGGCATATTCCCCTAAAACTGGGAAGGCATTTCCTTTATATCCTATAACATGCAAAACCGAGCCCACAACATGATACAAACTCAAGTTAAATGAATTTTAAAAAGAGTCAGTATAGTATGTAAATGGGATAGAATACAGGCCCAACTGGAAAGTACATGAAACTGAAAGTAAAAGTAAACTAGAACAACTCCTGTGAACACCCACCAAGGATGCTACCTAAAGGTTAGGTACATCTCTCGATTAGTCATATCTACGTTACGCCTCATCTACGGTCCACCTCCGAGCTACCTCCAGTCCTAGTACTCACGTCCTTAGTCAGCGCTATCCATCGTCTGCACCAATCATAATGAGGTGTGGGCATATCCCATTTCTGGGTGAGTATAATGACACTCAGTAGGGACCCCGAGGCCCTCAAGGTATAACAAAATCCAAAAAGGATAAACCAAAAAAAATAAAAACATCTGGAAAACCTACTTATGAATGTTCCCTTATATATAACTAATTTATCAAGTAAACATATCTCAATCATGTGGAAAACACAGAGTCAAACTCCAAAATCCAAAGATCAACTGTTTCACAAAGGAAGGAAAACCACAATGGAAAGTACCACAGAGGTACCCCACACATGAGAATGAATACCACCAAGAGATTACCATGAATTAAAGAACCACACAAGTACAAACTCATCTCATTCCAGGTATATATTAAGTATAGTAGTAGAGATGATTAGATGTAACAAATGGATCATCTTACTCTATTAAAAGGTAGAACCACAAAGGATATCTAGGTGCTGACCCACACATGATTGCTAAGTGATGTCCCACACAGGATTGCAAGGTGCTGACCCACAAAGGATCGTTAGGAGCTGATCCACATAGGATAGCAATGTGCTGACCCGCATAAAATCATACGGTGTTGACACAAACAAGATCACTGGGTTCTGACCCACGAAGGATCGAAATGTGCTAACCCACACAAGTTTTCTTGGTACATCGTTTGAACCACACAAGATCATAGTACATCTTTAGTACGTCGTTAGACCCCCGCAAGATCCTAGAACATCTTACCATCACAACCAGCTATCGGTTTCCCGCACTATGCCTCCTCATCTACAGGAGGATCAGGTCCAAAAGCAATTGTCCGGAACTTCAAATTCCACTAAGTCCCACACAGAAGTATCTGAAAGGAAATCCACATCATAGGGGACTCAATGCAACAACCAAAAAATCAATTAGACTCCATGTCTAACAGTTATTGGCCTTTTCGTCCCAAGGGCCCTGCCGGATTCGTGCTCGATCCAACCCGACCCTTCACCCACCTTTATCCAAAACTATAGTAGGGTATACCAAAGGGACCATCTCGATCCAAGGATATTGGATCCACTAATGTTTCGTTAAATGGACCTATGCTTCCAATATAATGGCCCAAGAAATGTATGGGGTCGTATCTGGTCCGGGTCCGGTCCGACTCGGTCAGACCGACCCAGCCCGACTAGTCACGGGGGTGCTCTGTGGGAGTGAGTATTCTTTGACCTAGGGATATCATGAGGGCGTGGGGCGGATCGGCCATGGGGTGGGCCGCTAGGGCGTGGGGCAGCACAGTCATGGGGATTCTGTGAGGGCGCGAGGAGCCTCGACTAGGGGGTGCCGCGAGGGCATGGGGTGGCTCGCCCACCAGGGGGTGGGGGGTAAAGCAAAGGCGTGATGCCGCAGGGCGGCTCAGATAGGGTGGCAAGGTGAGGCCACATGGCGACTCGGATAGGGCGGTGTGGCAAGGACACAAGGTGGCTTGACTGGAGTGTTGTAGCCAGGAAGGTGGAGGCCATGGGCGGTTCGGTCGGGGCGGCACGACCAGGAGGGTGGAGGGCATGAGTGCCATGGGGCGGTGCGACGAGGCCACGTGGCTGCTCGGTCAGAGCGGATTGGATGAGAAGGCGGAGGCCACACGGCGATTCAGTTGGGGTGGCTTGGCTAGGAGGTTGGAGGCTGCAGGTGCTACAGGGTGGCACGGTGATGCTGTGGGGCGGAATGACTGGTAAAGCGGAGGTCGCGTGGTGTCGTGCCTTCGTCTGTGGCTCTCGAGATCCACCGGTGCTGATCAGCGGCACCAGTTTCTTTCACCAATGTCTTTTTCTTTAATAACAAAGGACACAACATTTAAGAAGAATGATAGAGGGGTTAGTCCATGTTTGTTTGTCCCACACCATCCGCATTAGAGTGGTAGAAATCAGGTCAACAAGGACCAGAATATCATGAACGAGTAAGGGAAAAATAATTCAAACACACTCCCTACCTCATTCGATTGATTAATTGATAATTGTCCATGGGGAAGGAGATGATGTCATTAGGAATAGACAAACGTTGGTGATGTCAAATTTTCCTTGATCGTTGGTTTGTTTATGTTGGAGATGTTCCTCGTAAATGAATGTCCCATGGAAGAAGTCAGAGTCGACGTCATCTTTCTTCACTGGAGAGCTTTCTCCCAAGCCTCTTCCTCCCAATTCCACAAAAAATTCCATGTATCCAACATAATAGACTATGTAGTCTATTTAGTTCATTGTCATAAATTCAAAAAGGCTTAATTAATTAAATTTATTGGAAATATAAATTTAGGAAGAGTTGAAGTGACTCCCTCACATTTAATAGGAAGATGGAGGGTTTCTCCTGTTAAAGGGAATTTTCTTGGGGGTTTATACTAGTGTGGTACCCACCACAATAACCACTCATGGGAGGTTTAGGCTAGGTGGTCCCCACCTCTATAAACTCTCATAGGAGGTTTTAGTGAATTGTTCCCAACATGTGAAGCAACCACAATGAATTTTGAAATGAAAAATAATATAAATTGTTATACCATTTTATTTTATTTTATTATTTTAGGAATAAATGAAAAACAAACTTCTAACCTCAACCAACTACCATAAAGGTGAAATTTTTCTTAAGAGGATATAGATGTTGCGAGTTCAATGGTGCCCTCAGATTTCAATTCCAAAAACTAGTTCAAGAGTTTAAAAAACTCGTTAGCACGTTTACAGAACATACCCAAAATAGTGTTTAGATATTAATTTGGGGCATTTCGGGCCTCAGAATCATAAACTATTAATTTTTTAGGACTCGTAAATTTCCAATTTAATTAAAAAAATTTATGGAATATTGGTATCATTATATTCTCCTCACCTTAGAGCATTACGTCCATGTAATCCACAACTCAAACTAAGGGAACAAGTGGGGGTACTGAGCACGCATATGAGCCTCTCACTCCCATGTGATCTCCTGGAGGATCCTGTGCTACCAGTGAACTTGCATCATGGGTATTGAACATACACAAATGACTCACTCCTATCAATCCTCAATCTCTACTAGAACCTTCGTAAAAGTCACCCCATCATCGACGTCCAGCTCACCATGGTCGATGATGTGAGATGGGTTGTGAACGTATCTCCTCAGCTTGGATACGTGGAAGACATAATGCGCCTAGTGCAACTGAGGTTGAAGAGCTAAGTGTTAATACACCTCGCCAACTCTGATGAGGACCAATAAAGGTCTGATGCACCTTGAAGAAAACTTTTCGCCTCAGCTAAATCTCCATAAACCTCATCAGTGTGAGACCCGTCGAAAGACATGGTCACCATCCTCAAACTCTATATGTCTCTGTCTCCAATTTTCATAAGACTTTTTCCTACTCTGTATAGTATTCATCCACTCCTGAATGATCTGCAGCTTCTATGTTGTAGCTTGTACCTTCTCTAGTCCCACTAATCCTAACTCCCATGGTTCAGTCTAGCACAAATATGATCTTTGAGGTCACATGTACAACGCCTCAAAATGTTACATCTCTATGGTGGAGTGATAGATGTTGTTGTATGGAAACTCCAACAAAGGAAAGTGATTCTCTCAACTGCGACTAATGTTGAGGATGCAAGCATGAAGAATGTACTCAGGGGTCTGAATGGTCATCTCTAGGGACACCATCTAATGAAATAATAATTAGAGTTGGAGAAACTGGTTCATGATAATGGGATCTAACAAAACATATATTTTCTAGAATTAATTCAAGATATAATTAGGCTATTAATTATGCCTTAGGATCACCTTTAATTTGATCCACAAGTGCACCCTATTTTGGTGAACTCCTTACGAAACGGGAAAACATTACCCACTATTCATCCACTATATCAAACAATATCCTAGAAAACCTAATAACTACATGAAAAGTGGTATAAATATTGACACTAGCTGGTACAAATGATATTTCAGGATTCTTCTATACATATGAAATCTGTGTATCAACACTGGCTTACTTGACTTCTCACTATGTACCAAGAGTAGGTGTATCTAGCTTCTGAACAACCTTTTTTAAAACAACACCAGTAGATTCACCACACACCTTCTCATCCATAGGAGGCTATAATTCTGTTATTCTATCAACATGTATATTATCGGCGGCTAAAACATCCAACTGATCATCACTTCCTTTCTTAGAAGATGATTCCTCCATTTTCTCTTGATCCACAACATGTTGTTCTATAGTAGCAATCACACTCAATTTTTCTAACAGAGCAGAATTAGAATGTATTTGACTAGTGGAAACAGAACATTCTTCTATATATTCATCATAGGGAGCTTCATGAAATATTTCCAATGATGTGTAATCCCCCCCTTAAAAATTTCATATTGAATCTCATGATGCTTCTCCACTTTCTTCTTCTTAATTCATTCACTAGCACCATTAGGGTAAAATTCATAATTTACATCACTACCATTATCTGCATTCCTATCATTTCCATTACCATATCCATTTGCATTCTATTATTACTCTTCTTTTTCATCATCATTTACTTAAGTTGATTTTTAACTCCTATAATAATCCTCTCTAGAGACATCAGTCTCTTTTTTACCTATTTTGACTAACATTTATCTTTTTTTAACAATCTTTGTTGGACTAAGAGCTCCAAATGTAATGGGTTATGCATTTGAAGAAAAATCAGGTTCCCTCCCCCAATCAAAAGATGTCTCATTTTCCTATTATTCATCAATAGATTCTTATTTATCCTCATCCTAATATTCAACTACATCATTGAGAACCAATCATAAATCAACTTCATCATTTGTTCTAGTTGGATGATGAACCATATTATACTCAAAATATAACATCTCATAATCACAAAACCATTTTTTATTCCACTGTTTCCAACTAATCTTCATCCTAGAAAATGTATTACTAATAATTTATAAACAACCGTAGACTGTAGTAGACTCAAAATAAAAGCATTCTAGGCCCTCAACCTTCAACGTAGTAGAAATGATCTTCTGGTAGATCAAATAATTTGAACATGTTGGTGGCTAGGTCATCTCACACATATTTACAACATGATATCAAAAAAACATAATGATAAACCATCATTCTCTATACAGCCATGAGGAAACAATCCTTCTAGCGGTTCCATCTTCAATCAGCATAGTAAGAGAATCCTCATATAGGAACAAATCACTACCTTATGGAATGTTCCCTGGGTGGTCAAAATAAATTCCATCATGAGGTACTACTAAATATTTTTCCCACATCCTTGAATAAAAAATAAATACTTGTCCACAGATGATTCTTTTGATCCAATTGGCACCATATTCTTTAAACACAAAATCAACATTCAGATAAAAATCAGGATCCAACATAGTGTAGAATGGTTTTATGTAATGAGAAACATTCTAACCACCCTTTTTTTCGGGATAAATTTGAGTACCAAGGACTTACGAGGCCACACCCACATGGATTTAACATCCTTTTTTGGTACAATAATCATGTTCGAATGATCATAATTAAGTGACATAACTGGAGTAGGTGAAATCAATTATTATTTATTTCATATATGATCTGGATATTAAATGAGAAAAACAAAATTCCTAGTTCATTATTGGCATTAAAATTAGTTCAAAAAGACTAGTGTAGAGAGGAGAAGGTTTGAAATGCATGAGGAAATGGGTATCACTATGCTTAGGATAGAAGGATATGAGAGTTTCGCATGTGGATGATGATATTTTGGGAATATAAATTATTCCATTTTGATATCATTTTTGATTTTAGGTATTCTAAAATTGAATTAATACTTAAAATTGAAATCGAAATATGAGGAAAAACACAAATCAGGTTATAGGAAATAAGATAACCGGGAAATAAACTAGCTACATATGAATATTGATAAATAGAAAAAAAAATTGAGAAGACATGAAAATAAATGGTATGACATATCAACGGTGTGATAATCCCACATCATGATATAAAATGACATGTCAATATAATGTTGTGATGATCTAATGGTGTGACATCCAGTGGACTGAAAATCCAATAGTGTGACGATCAAATTGCATTAAAGGCCAATGGTGTGTAACCACAACATCATGTCATCAAAATAGTGTGTCAATTAGAGTTGTATATCAAAGAAAAATATACTTATCCAAAATTAACCATAAATAAATCTTGATTTAAAGAATTCATTCGATAAAAATTAAAAGGCTTAGTAAATATATCAGCTAACTCTTGTTTTTTTCTAATAAATTCAATTGTGATATCTCTATTTTGAAAATGTTCTCTAAAGAATTGATGAATTATATCAATATGTTTTTCCCAAAATAAGAAATTGGAATCTTGGAAATTTTTATTTCATCTGTGTTGTCACATTTTATGGGGTCATTTCATTATTTGTCTCTATAGTCTAGTGGAGTGTGTTTAATCCCAAAAATATTTGCACAAAAAATACTTGAATCTTTATACTCAACATTAGTCGTAGACAATGAAACCCAATTTTGGTTTTACAATACCATAAACCTAGATACATGCATAAAAATTGACATGTTCTCCAGGTTATTTTTTTATCTAACATCAAATTATAAAATTATGAATTATATAAATTTACTAAATCAATTTCTTGTCCTCTTAGGAAAAGCAATCTTAAATTGGTTTAGTACTTCTTGTATTTGAAAATTCTTTTAACAAAAACTAAGTGTGACTCTTTTGGTTTTTTTGATAAAATGAACACATACACATACTAATCATAATATCTCTATGGATAATATTTCTTTTGAGTATAAATCCAATCATACCTCTTTAATTGGTTTAATCAATTGGTTTCCCAGCTTCATCAAGATCTAATTTACAGGTGGTACTCCTAGGAGTATCACTACACTTAGTTATATCAACATTAGACTGTTTTAATAGATCATTTTTATATTTACTTTGACTAAATGTAATTCCATATATGTTTTGAAAAAATAAAAATCAAAGAAGTGATTTGATTTCAACCATAAAACTCATTTCAAATTCATTTTTTTATGATTTTAGAGAAATCCGTACCAAGATAATTTTTTAGAGATCCAAAAATAATATCATCAACATATATTTGAAGTACTAATATATCTTTTGAAATTGTTTTACAAAAATGGTAAACTCATCTATTCCTTGTAAAAATAATTTCAAAATTATAATATCGTATAGCATATCGTACTGAGATCTTGGATCTTGTTTTAATCCATATAAATCATTAGTTAATTTAAAAACATGATTTTGAAAATGAGGATTTTTAAAAGAATGAGTTTTTCAACCGAAACTTCATCAACAATCAAACCATTTATGGAGACACTCTTGAAATAAAATTTGATAATTATTGATATAAAAATGTGTTTCATTTTAATAAAATATTCTTAATGACTCATTCTATAGAAACAGTAGTAATTTTGTCCTCATAATCTATCCCTTCTTTATGACTATAAACTGGTGTAAAAAGTCTATCATTTTTTATAACTATAGTCTTTGAGACATATAAATTCTTCCTAAAAACCCATTTTGTCCCAATAATAATGGTTTCCTTGGGTCTATATACCATTTCCAACACTTTTTTTCATTTAGAAGTATTTAATTATTCATTCTTATAAATTATCTAGGATACATAAATAATTGATTCGTTGACGTTCATATGTTCAAAAAGAAATAAAAAATGATGATGTTCAACCTGATTTCAAATTGAATCTATAGTTTCTATTTCAATATTTGGAATGAAACCAGTATAATCTAAAGGATGAAACTTAATGGTTCTAACAACTATATTGAAGGAGGGACTGGCCACATTTGGATTTCCAAGATTAGGTTCTAGATGATTTGGAAATTCATTAAAACTTGAAATTTTCCTAGTTTTTTTTACATTAGAGACTAAGGGATTAGATTTTAAATTTTGAGAAGATAAATTATCCTCATGGTTTTATAAGGATATATTAGGATCATGTGGATCAGTTTCCTTGAATTTGACCTGTATTAATTCATCCACATTTTTTTATTCTTATTGAAAACCCTATTAGTTTTTCTAGAGATTGAATAATCAAGGAAAATACCAAAATTACTTATTGTGGAAAATATTTCAATATTATCCATAGTGTTATGAATAACTATTCTCCAAGAGCTGAAACTAAATTAATTTAACATAGGTTTCCTATTATTCTATATTTCATAATAGGTCTTATAAAGGTTAGGTCTAATCAAGTCTCTATTGATGATATAACTAGTTGTATAGACATATTCTACCCAAAAATCGAGAGCTAGGACATACTCATTCAACATGGTATTTGATATCTCTTATAAGGTTATATTTATTCTTTCATCAACTCCATTATGATGGGATATCCAAGATTCACAGAAGTTATGAGTGTATCCATTTTGAGAGAAAAATTATTCAAAGCCTTTATTTTGAATCTCATGTCCATGGTGACTTCGTATGGTCCTAATATTTAGTCCACTAAGATTTCATACAGACTTAGTATACTTGTTATAGTAGGTACACACATCACTATTGTGAGCTGAAAAATATACCCACGTATATCTATAGAAATCATCTATGACAACATAATCATAATGCTCCATATTAAGACTTCAAACTCTAGAAGGTTGAATCAAATCTATTTTAACAAATCTAGTGGTTTGAGAAGATGATAAATAGTTCCTTAATTTAATAAAATCATTCTGTTGTTTCTGTTTTTGACAAGGGTAATAGAATTTATTAGTTTGAAACTCAAGATTAGGTAGATCCATAATTAACCCTTTACGTGTAATATATAAATTTAGTGAATGTTTTGCTATCCTTCTCTCTTATAATATAGACTAGGTTCCTTGTGAATGAAACATAAGAATGAAACTTTTTGATAAATCATAGAATGTAAATATACAACATACAAATTTTCATTTTTCACAACAGTAAATACTAATATATTATTATAAATAAAACATTGAAAGAATCATTATCAAATTTAACATAGAATCCATCATCACATAACTGATAAATGCATAGAATATAATAATTTAAATCATCAACGTATAAAACAATAGAAATTAAAACTGATTTTTTTGTTACCAATCTATCCCAGGACGATAATTTTTCCATCAGAATTATCACCAAAGGAGACATGTCCATCATAAACAATTATATGTCTCCTAGAGCATGAATAATGTCTTTTTATATTTCTTGAACATATACTATCCATGTACTATAAATTTCTACAGGAGGACTTCCTTTATTTTTTCTTGAAAATAATCTTTAAACAATAAATGATTTTGGTACCCAAATCTATTTGGGTCCAGAAATGTCATAAATTAGAGATTTGGGATCCCACAATAGTATTATGGGTTTCCAATAGATATATTGAATAATCTTTTAAATAATGATCTTGTTAGGTCATCTTGAAAAATTATTAGTCGTAATGATTTTTGTACAATATTTATGGAAAAAATATTTTAAGATATTCACATATGTCCTATGTCATATCATATTCCAATAACATATATTAGTGTTACATTCATTCCCAAAATTTATGCATGTCTCTTCATTATTAGTAAACTTTTCATTATCATTCAAAAATTTATCATTTGAAAATTTATGTTTAGTGATTTCATAGAGCAGTTAATCATTTATCACCTTTTCTACAGATTGTCAAGATTTTATATTTATAGATAAATCTTGTTATCTTTTAAGACTTTTATACTTATCTATTAATCTATTAATAGTATCCATAAGAATATAAACAATTTAAATAATTTTTCATTGGAAAAATTCTGGTCATCATGTTGTTTATTTATAGACTAATCAGACTCATGCAATGGAAAAATACTAGAAATAAATGATATTGTAGATACCTCACGAACTTTAGTTACGAAACAATTGTTTTCTCTATGTAGTTTAACATCATTCAATGCATCTATGCCACTAGAGGAATATTTATATGCACTCCAGATAGATTCAATGGACTTTTTATTTCTCTTATACATTTCCTTATATTTATTTTTTTACTAACGATTTGTACAATCATATTTTATGTGACCTTTCCTCTTACATTCATAAAAAACAACTTCCTTTGGTTCAGTATCTTTCATTCATTATTTAATCAGGTTTCATCTATTTTCATAGTTTCCTTTGTAGTTTTATTTCCAAGAATACATATACATACAACAGTACTTATTATATATTTTGGCTAGGTGATCCATTTCATCATCACTATCAGAAGTAGATTCACTATCACTTCCAACTATATCTTGAAATTTATCTTTATCTTTTTCATTTTTTTGTATAATTCAATAGTCTTGAATAATAATGAATTAATTTTAGGTTACACATCTTTTTCTTGGTTAGCATTACTTTTCCTAAAAACATCATAAGTTTTACAATCTAAACATTATTAAAAAATTGTTATATCACAAGATTCAATGATTTAACCTGATGCTACTCTCCATCTTTTTGCTAGGTATAATATAAATATCATAATATGATCCTTGTCAGATACTGGTTTTCCATGTGATATCATTATGTTTGAAATCTCATTAAACATGATATACGTATTTGAAATAGGTTCATCTAGATTAATATAAAAATTATCATATTTAATAGTGTAAGTATTATGCCTCATCTCTTTGATATTTGATGTTATCTCAGGGGAAACAAACTAAATGTCCCAAATCAGAAAAATAATTTAACAATTTTTTTTTGTTGAATTCTGCATCTCCTAAATCATAGAATAAGGCATTCATATATTTATATTTGTTATTATAAGATAATAAAATTTCATCATCCCAACCATTCTATATGTATGAATAATAACATATTTCTCTTTTATAATAGTCCATATTTAAAAGCCCATACATTCTATATGTATATTCATTTTAACTTTCCAATGAGTGTAATTTGATCCATTGAAAAAAGAGAGGTATTTTGGTAGTAGAGGATTCTTGTTTATTATAAATTTTAATGAACTAAATTTTGAACTGATAGAAATTTTTGATCTTTAAAGCATCACTAAAATCATAGTTTAAATGATTTAAAAATTTCAATACCAAAAAAATGATATCCTTGATACTAATATTTTGTCTGAGAGAGTATATCAAGATGGGTTGAATTGAGTACCCAATAAAAACAAATATCTAAAAAGAATTATTTTTCAATATCCAAAATATTTAAACTCAACCAATTTTATCAAAATATTTTGTATTATATAGTTCTAAATCATTCGAATTATTTTTCTAAAGATTTACTTACTCATAGATGAATGATAAATAATATTATTAGATCCATTGAAATTTATTTACATGATTATTTTAATATATGAACACAAATTATGATAAACTAAAAAATTATATATTTTGTTTACTTTGTAAACTATTTTCAGGTTTTAAGAAGAAATGAAGTAAAAAAACATTTAAATACACAATAGAATGAATGACCAAAATAGGTTCATTATTAATCGAAGACATAGTCCTCTCTACACAGTGATCACCCACAACTAAACAGTTTATATAGAATAATCCAGTTGATCCATAACCTGGATTCGGTGTATAAAATTGTTTACATCTGTCTAGGCCACACATGACTTCTTCTATAGTTATTCATGGGAGAAAATTAAGTAGGACACACAAAAATATATACAACTAAAATGTATGGGAGAAAAAATGTAATGAGATTGAGAAGATATCTAGTTTCTTCTTGTTTAGAATATGAGATAGTGTATGTGTGACAAAATATATCATGCACACACCCTACTAAAAAATAAATAAATAAAAATACAATTGATCAATCTATAATAGTAGATTATAGATGTTCTAGGTCTACATAATTACTGATTTTGAATCTTGATTTTATTTGGAAGTGATTCATTAGTTTGGGTTTCTTGAAAAGAACTATAAAATAGAGTGTCACATACTCATGTTGTAAGACTAGACAAACATACTAGATATGATGATGTAGTTTGGATTCCCATTTGAGTTTTCCAAATAGGAGAACATATATTTTTTTCAGTAATGTTTAGTTGATGGTATATTATATAGTCACTATTTATTAATAAAAGTTCATTTAATACTTGTCTTGCATTAATACAACAACTTTTATATATTTTTTCATGAAAGATTGAACTTCACTTTTATCAGCAGTAGTAGTAGGGAGAATATTTGGATCAACCGATTCCTCCTACAACACATTATGATACTCTCTTGAATTATTTATTTTAATCAGTTATGTTAAAATTATTAGAATAAAAAAAGGAATTAACTTCAATAAATATGGTCATTAGAAAAGATTCAAAATAAGTAATGTAAGAAAAATAGTAGTGGTGTGTCACAACCTAACTGTTTTTCAGGGTCTAATGGTGTCTCAAAATTGAGGTATGTGGTTCGGAATGCATGATACCTAAAGTCTCTTAAACTTGTCCCAATTTAAACAATTCTAGAAGTGTCCCAACTAGTGATTTCTGGTATGGTGGAATATTCTCTGATGGTATTATAGATATATCCAAAAATATAGTTTTGATAGTATGAAAGTGATGGTGTCTCATAAGGAAAATATTTATTCCAGTGGTATGTCAGGATTACCCAAATTTGTGCTCTAGCTACATGACATCCTGACTGTGTGTCAATTAATGTTGTCTCAGACTTTTTCATTTTTTCTGTCCAATAGGTTTATATTATGGTGGTGTGATATCCTTTCAGTATGTCAATCTTTCTGAAAATTTTATGTTGGTGGTATCTCATAGCCAATAGTTTCTCTAATTGATAATGCCAATATCAATGGTTTCATGTCTTTATTCAGTATTGGAGCATGCCTCAAAATATGATATTCTTACTCGAAAACATGAAACTCATCATGATCATTAGAATATTGTTTTTGTGTTAACTATAACTATGAGGAAGGTTGAGAAAGGGATTCATCATGAAATAGGTGTTCAATTACAACGTAATTATCATATCTACCTCCCTAATTTTATTTTATAAATGTATTTTGAGCTAAACGGGATAACTAGATTCCCACACATTGAATTTCTGGTTCACTCAAATAATTTTGTATATATTATTTTGATGGGAATCCTTTGATTTTGTGTTTTAGATTTCAATGATAATGATATTTAACTAATAATATATATAACTAAATTATTATAGTAAATTATATATGTTAATTTGATGAATCATGATTTAGAGTAATTGAATGACTAATTTAAATGAAATTCTTCTTTTATTTTTCATGCATTGAATTTTCTAAATTATTTTCAATTAAAATGAGTGATTGTGAAATTAATTTTTCTTTTATAAGATGATATATATACCTAATACATTCCATTTACTCATAGATCATATATCATGAGAGATCTAAGGGCTTGTCACCTACTTGAACATTCATTATAACCAGTCAATGATATGATTATCCAAGATCACATTTAATATTATTGTTGAATTTATATTGATTTTGTCCAAATCCTTGATACCACATTTTATATTATTCCTCATTTAAACCATAGAATTCCTAAATTAACTACTTTTTAATGAGAAAAGTTATAATATATTATCACCCATTCCAACAATTTTAGTAATATTTTCTTGACATTTGAAAGATGAAATGATGGGGTGAGGTAATTAGTTGAAAAAGGGATACAGTACTTTGTAAAGAGTAAGTTTGGGGTGCTCAGTTGGTTATTGTGAATTTTTATGATAATTCATCGTACTTTTATTATTCCCTCATTAAATTATTTGAAAAATATCTGTTACTTGGTAGAATAAAAAAAATACTATTAATGGACTGAGGATTATATCATATGGGATTATGTGGTAGATGTGATATTTTTTCCATGAATTACATTTAAAAAAGTTAAAAACAAATTGGTGAAAAATAAAAAAATAAAAAAGTAAACAAAAAAATTAAAGGCATTGTACATCATTTATTATGCTTACATTGTCCATTACCTTACTATGGGGTTGGAATGTGGATGTATTCATTTTTTGATGGGGAAATTTCATTACAAATATCCATTCATGTGATGAATTTTAATTTATATTTAACCTCCTTTTTGATATACAGATGTTTTTCACATCTGACCCAACCAATCATAAGACCCATATTCATTGCAACTATAATTGTAAAGTCATAATGATTTATTGAGATTTGTGTAGAGACCCAATTCTTGACATACATATAATTTACATTACATTTGAGAAATAATTAATAGATAAAAATAATAGACACCAAATGACCGTAATAGTTTAGTGTCTTTGGAAACTTGGAACATAATCTTCTAATCATGGTGAAACATCTTCAACATCTACCATAAAGATATTACCTTTTTTGGTTTTCTTACCTAAAACCTTTATTGAAATCCTGGGGAAAAGAAAACATATAATGGGTGAGCTCAAATGCTCAGTAAGGGTACGCATGGAGAAAATAAAAAAAACATATACAATTGAACTTAAAAACATGCACATAATGTTTAAACATTAAAATATTGAGCAAAGACATAAATCTTGGAAGTACGTAAGGCATGTATCATAATGGAACATCATTCTTGATAAAATAACATGGAAATAAATCATTTAATTGGGGAAACCATTAAGAACATGTTATGAGTTCAATAGTAGCCATGGCTTTGCGGCCAGGACCAACTTAGTGGACAAAGTCCCTTTCTGAATCAATTTCACTCCTCGTTCCAGTCCTGTATTACTGAACCAGTTTAACTTTCAATTCCAGCCATGTCTATCTCATGAGATATAAATCTTTACCCAATGCATTGGAGGGAGATATAGGTACCACCAATCTCATATTGAATTCATTCATTCATGTTCCACAAAATCATAAATCATACATCACAACATAACCCATGTAATAGAATGGGATTCTTAAACATCATTCCATCATAACATAATCCATATAAAAAATAGATATCATTTCATCATAAGAAAAATAAAACCTTGTAAATAATGAAGACATTATACATGAAACAAAAACATATTAAATAATGTCATTTTAGATGGAAAACAGTTTTGAGAAAACACATGAAATGAATTCTTGGGGAAAATATCCTTTCTTATTCAAAATCATTTTCATTTCACAAAATTCCCTTAAATTTTAAATGAAATGTATTTTTTTGAAAATAATCATGAAATCATGTAGAGTAAACATCATGAAAATAAGGTATTATAAAATCGTAAAAATCCATTCATTCCGTATAAGTTTAAAAAACATTCTTCTCGTACTTTTGTCGGAAAAGTCAAAAAGTACATTTTATGGTGAAAAAAATAAAGATTCCTTACACACCATGTAGTAAAAGTGAAAAAGGGTAAGAAGAACATTATACATACATGAAACCATTTTTATAAAACAGGGACATAGACAAAAAATATAACCCCAATAAATACTTCTAAATAAACAATCTCAGATAAAAACGAGATTGGAAAAGTTATCCCTTACCTTTTGTCTGATATGCTTCGTATGTATCCAGACCTCCTGTATAATGATTTAAATAATTTCATTGACTTATTACAGAATCATATTCATTGTTATGATATATTATATGGTTCAATTAGGACAGTATAATACATGTTATTTTATAAATTCCATATTAAAGCAGTGTTTTAGGTAAAATCGTTTAATTTGTCGTACATGTTTCAATTTGTTTTTCTTGATATTATTATTACATATATCATGATTTAATTACATCCGTAATGTAAATCATGATTTATATATCATATATATTCAGTCTATATAAATATATAATTGATATATGAATGAAATGAAATACAGCGTTCATGGAGACGGTAGGTCGTACGTACACAAGAACGTTGTTTTCCATTCCTTATTGACTTGAATGGAATTAAGTGGATGACATACATATATATATACACAAATACATTATCATTATTATGTCATATAATTCATTATTATTCATTATATATACTTTATAATCATTTATTAATGGTTAACATGGATAATGAATCTCATTGCGTCGTGGAGACGGTAGTCCGTACGTACGCACGAGCGATGACATCATTCCCATGATCATGGAATTGTATTGAAGTGTATGTATAATATTTTCGAATCAATATCACATGAAAATAATCATATATAGTTATTTATTTACACCATTAAACCCATACAATTAAGGTGGTGGTCAAAAACAGATTACACCACAGCGTGAAGTCGGTATTCCGTATGTACGGACGCGCGGTGATTACATTTTCCATATGATGGATAGAAGGTGAAATAGGCTTCTTTCATATTTATAATAACATATCATTATATAAGTATTAATGATGTTATTACTTTATAATGAGACAACTATAGAAGAATATGTATAATAAAAAATAAACTTGACAAAATTGGATGAAGGGATTACCTCTTCTTCGACGCACCTCCTTTAAGCTTCCTCTTAAGGAAGTAGTGTTGGTCGTTTGGAAAGACCAGAATCTCCAGAATGTTTCTAGGTAAGTGGATAAGAGAAATGGTCAGAATTTGGTCAAGCTTCAAGGATCAAAATTTTGTGAATAGAAGTGGGGAGGGGTGCCCTTTTTATAAGGGAGGAGTGGGGCACCTTAGGAAAACATAAAATATTATTTTATAATAAAGTCATATTCAGTTTTTAAAACTCCAAATTCATTTATTTCGAAGATAAGGTGGGGATGGGTCGAAATAATCTCAACAAATAGATTGTAGACAGGTTTGTGTCATTATATTAAACCTATCTTTTAGTTTTAACTCTTAGTTAATTAGATTCATATTTACCATATCACTTTTCATTTTTATATTATATAGTTAATAAACATACCATATCCATCCAAACGACCCCCAAGTGGACCATTAATTATATACATGTAATGATATAAGTATCTTGGATGATACTAAGATTTTTAGAAATATAATAACAATTAATAATATAATATTTTATAAAAAATCTATTTTATGTCAATTTTGACACTATTTGGTAATTGATTTTTGTGAAAATCATATCATCATGAATAGTTAGAAAAAAGTTAATTAAATAAATATTAACATGTCATATTAACCTATAAAATTAGTTTAATTCCTAAAAAGTCTCGAATTACAATTATTTGGGTATTTATAACATCAATTTTGTTAATATTTCATTAACTAGATAATTACTCCATCATCATTGTGTCATAAATAAATTAAATTATTTAATATATAAAAATTATAAATAAAATACAATTATGTAGGAAAATATCTTTATCTTTCTAATGAATATTTATAGTCGAATTTATCTAGAGTATAACCCTATATTAAAAATTATTTAGTTATTAAACATTTATTTTAACTATTTTAACCCTTCTTTAAATAAATTAATAATAAATGTCCTAATCTAATCCTTGTAGACATAAATGGTCATATTTAATTCTTAAGGTTGTTTTTGGTCGAATTAAACTTATCCAATAGAATTAGGACATGTTTTAGGGTAATAATAATATCATTTTTACCCTTAATTACCCTATTTACTTTTAACCGTGGTAAATAAAAGTAAAACGTTACTATTCACCAAAAATTATATAATATCATTGAACCAAATTTTAGTCCTTGATATTAATCATGTCTCTCGGATTTTAGATATTCAAATCATAGAAGCGGTAAAATACTGTTTTATGTGAATTTCCAAATTCTCCTAAGAGGTGGGTAAAAGACGGTGAAAAGTTAAATAAAATTTTTATATATCTAGATTTATTATAAAATGATTCCAATGAATTACTCTGAACATATATAGGTATTATGTATCTATTTTTACCTAAAATAAATTTAAATAAAATAAATAATTATTTAAATAAAAATTTGGTTTTTAAATAGTAACCCAGTGTTTTCACTATTCATCAAAAATTTAATGTTTTCAGAAAAATAAAAAAAATTGACCCTAGGCTAATTTTGATATTCCGAATACAAAAATGTTGTCCATTTTGGAAAATAAAATTTTAAAAATTGGGTATTACTATTCATAATGGCTAGTTCATAATAATATTATAATAATATCTCGTTTAGTGATACATGGTATTGCGTACAACACACACAATCGTGGAAGGTCGTGATTGCGTATAATGTAAGCCAAGTCCGAGATGCATGTAGTGCAAGCTCCTTTTTATGTAGCATACAACACAAGATGTCAATGAAATTAAAATGAATATTTTTCATAAAATATTGGGGTGTTACATTCTACCACCCTTAAAATGAATTTCACCCTCGAAATTCGAAGGGGTTATAAATGGTTTGTTACTCGAAATTTTATTTAACAAAAACACACATCGTAAAAAAGAATACCAAAACTTATCTTTCAAAAACTATATTATGAAACGTAACAGGTACCCAAATTAACTAATCACTGGGTTTCGACATAGGAGAACATAGGTGAAAATATGGATATGGAGGAGAAATCTAACCATCACGTTCTGATGGAGAGTGGTATAGAACATGGCTATGAAAAATCCAACTATCACAAAGCCATAAATTTTTGATGATCTAAGGTACCATATGATTTATCAGAAATAAGGGCACTAGGACAACATTTTTGGTTTTAAAGATCATTTAACTAAAGTTGAAAAATGTGAAATAGAAGAAATAATTACTTGATTTTGGTAAAATCTCACTGTTGTTTGTGCCTAGAACAATTTCCACTTCATATCTTATAGAAATGAAGTTGAATTTGTCTTCTATGAAGTGTTAATAGATCATGTGATAGAATGACAGGTCATTCCATATGTCTCAATCATATGGTTAGGAAAAGTTATATACATAAGTCCATCTATGTTGAGATTAATCGTATATGGTTCCCAAAATGGACTTATACTTCATCTATCAAACCACATAACAAAATAAAACAAGTTTCTACTAACCAGGGACTACCTGTAGGATAGTGGTACAAAATAAATGCATGTCACACTTCGGTTGTCGGTTCAATTCTCGCAACCTTGTCCGACACTACATGTTGTCTCCTGTCCTGTAGGTTGTATTTTTCCCCCTAAAACGTCACTATTATAAAATTACAAAAATAATATAACAAAATGTTTTAGCCTTAAACAATACTATCTGATGTCCGACATAATCCATTCCAGTCATTAGACTATTCCAAAATACATATGTCCAATCTCATAGTATGAAGAAAATGATTACTAGAAATGTCATTAACCGAGCATGTGAATACCATAACTTATCCCCTATATATCATAAGATATATCTTCTTGATCGCATTCCAAAAATTTAAATTCCTTAATCATGTATTCTATTGAAACATGAATTACCATAGAACCTTAGTAAAAACACTAGTGCTGTCAAAAGTTAACACTTTCCACATACCAAAATACCTAATATTCTATATACTCAAACCCTAATATCACATTTTCCTTATAATACTCATGATCTCATTAATACTATCAAACATTTAATTATCTCCATATCCCTTCTTTATGCGCATGTTAGGTGCTTTCCAAAAATATCTGAATACCCATTCATGGTTACTGGTACCATTCAACATATACTTTCAAAACCCAAGCAAAGACAACAGTGTAAAAATATTTTGATTTTCCATTATTCCATAGTACCATACATTTTTCTTGATCACACTAATTTCATAAACCGCTTACTATGCATCATCATTTCTTCCATCTCATATATCATTTATCGTTTCTTCATCATAATCCACATAAATACTACCCATATGACTATGTTGATTCTGTTTATGATATTTTCCCTTAGGGCATTGGTTTGCATAATGCCCATACATTCCACATTTAAAACATATAATCATTGTTTTCGTTGTAGCATTACCATTATCCTTCTCTATGTTGTTAAATGATCTTTTTACATTTCACTTACTAGATTTGTGTCATTATTTTCCACACCGAAAGCATTTTCTAGTTCCTTTGAAACAATCTCCAGGATGCCTCTTCCCACCTGATTTACATGAGGTAAATTGGACTTTCATTCCTCTATGATCGTCATGAAACTCCATCTTTCTCATATTATATGAGACATTAATCTTAACAAAGTTGAGATAATTGATCATATTATGAGATTTATGATTAGGCATAATAATGATATGTGGACTTCTAGATCCAATTTCATTTGTTTTCTCATGAAGAATATCATTCCATTGTCCATAATATCCTCCATTATCGTGAATCTTCCTAATTCCAGCCATTTTCTAAAACCCAAAAAGAATAGTGTGAGAGGCCAAAATCATAATCAAGGGGGAGTAACTTCAATTTCTAACATCTTACATTTAATTCTAATATCGTTACCATAATTTTAGGACTATAAGCTATACTTATACTTAACCTTAGAGACAACCCTAGACATACCTTAGAAATATCTCTAGGGATCTCACTAAAGTTATTGCATCCTAGTTTCCAAAGGATGACTAAACATTTCCTCTGATACCAAATTTAGAGACACAAATATTTACGTACATATACATTACATTACATTTTCAGAATACTTATTACATAACAAAAATAGACACCAAAAGACCATAATAGTTTAGTGTCTATGGAAACTTGGAACATAATCTTCTAATCCAGGTGAATGATCTTCAACATATCCCATAAAGATTGTCCCATTTTTTCTTTTCATTCCTAAATCATTTCTTCAAATACAAGGGAAAAGAAAACATATAAAGGGTGAGCTCAAATGCTAAGTAAGGGTAAGCATGGAGAAAATAAAACAAGCCATATACAATTGAACTTAGAAACTTGAACAAAATGTTTAAACATCAAAATCGTGAGAGAAGACATAAATCATGGAAGTACGTAAGGCATGTGACATTATAGAACATAAATATTCATAAAACATCATGGGAATAAATCCTATAATTGTGGAAACCATTAAGAACATATTATGATTTCCATAGTAGCCAAGGAATTGCTGCCATGACCATATTAGTGGACAAAGTCCCATTCTGAACCGAGTTCACTCTTTGTTCCAGTCTAGTATTACTGAATCAGTTTAACTTGACGTTCCAGTCATGTCTATCTCTTGAGATATAAATCTTTACCCAATTCATTTGATGGAGATATAGGTCCCACTAATCTCATATTTATATAATTCTTTCGTGTGCCACAAAATCATAAATCATACATCATACCATAACCCATGTAATATAATGGGATTGTTAAACATCATGCCATCAAAACATAATACATTTTAAAAAATGGATATAATTTCATCATAAGAAAAATAAAACCATTGTAATAATGGAGAAATTATAAATGGAACATAAACAAATTAAATAATGACATTTTAAATGGAAAACAGCATTGAGAAAACACATGAAAAGAATTCATGAGGAAAATATCCTTTCTTCTTGAAAATAATTTTCTTTTTACAAAATGCCATGAAATTTTAAAAGAAATGTATTTTTTTGAATCTAATAATGAAATATTTTGGAGTAAACATGATGAAAATAATGTGTTATAAAACCTTAGAAATCCGTACATGCCGTATAAGTTAAAAAAACATTCTTCCTGTACTTTTGTCGGAAAAGTGAAACTGCACCTCGTATGGTGGAAAAAGAAAGATTCCTTACACACCATGTAGTAAAAGTAAAAAATGGGTAAGAAAGACTTTAAAATTACATGAAACAATTTTCAGAAAATAGGTACATGGATGAAATATATAACCCCAGTAAATACTTACGAATAAACAATCTTTGATAAAAACGAGATTGGGAAAGTTATCCCTTACCTTATGTCTGATATGCGTCGTATGTATCCAGACCTCCTATATAATGATTTAAATAATATTATTGACTTACTAAAGAATCATATTCTTTGTTATGATATCATATATGGTTCAATTATGACTTTATAATACCAGTTCTTTTATAAATTCCATGTTAAAGCAACGTTTTGGGTAAAATCGTTTCATTTATCATATGTGTTTCGATTTGGGGTTCTTGATATTAATATTACTTATATCGTGATTTATTTACTTCCAGAATGTATATCATGATTTATATATCATATATATTCAGTATATATATATAATAGATAGATGAATGAAATGAAGCACACCATTCATGGAGACGGTAGGCCGTACGTACGCATGAACACTATTTTCCTTTCCTTATTGAATTGAATGGAATTAAGTGGATGACATAAATATATATATAAATAAATCCAGTATCATTATTATGTGATATATTTCATTATTCTTTATTATATATACTTTTTAATCATTCATGAATGGTTAACATGGAGAATGAATCTCATCGCGTCATGGAGACGGTAGTCCGTACGTACGCACGAGTGATGATATCATTCCCATGATCATGGAATTGTTTTTAAGTGTATTCAAAATATTTGAGAATCAATATCACTTTACAATAATCATATATAGTTATTTATTTACACCATTATACCAATCCATGTAAAGTGGTGGTCGAAATCATATTACACCACGACGTGGAGATGGTATTCCGTACGTACGCATGCACGGTGATTTCGTTTTCCGTCGGATGGATATATGGTGAAATAGGGTTGTTTAATATTTATAATAACATATAGTTATTCAAGTAATACTAATGTTAATATTTTATAGTGAGACAACTAATGATGAATAAGTAGAAGAAGAAAGAAACTTGAGAAAATCAGAAGAAGTGATTACCTCTTCTTCGACGCACCTCCTTTAAGCTTCCTCTTATGGAAGTAGAGTTGGTCCTTTGGGACGATCAGAACCTCCAGAATATTTCTAGGGAAGTGTAGAAGAGAAATGTTCAGGGTTTTTCCATTATTCAAGGCTCAAAATGGTGTGAATAGAGGAGTGAAGGGGTGCCCTTTTTATAAGGGAGGAGAGGGGCACCTTAGGAATACATAAAATATTATTTTATAATAAAGTCAAATTTAGTTTTTAATAGCTCCAAATTGATTTATTTACAATATAAGGTGTGTATTGGTATAAATACTCTCAACTAGTATATTTTATATATGTTTGTGTCATTATATTAACATTATCTTTTAGTTTTAACTCTTAGTTAATTAGATTGACATTTACCATGTCACTTTGTATTTTTATATTATATAGTTAGTAAACATACCATATACATCCAAGAGACCCCCAATTGGTCCATTAATGATACACCTATCATGATATAAATATCGCTTCCTAAACATATATTTTTAGGAATATAATAACAATTAATAATATAATATATTTTTTTAAAATCTATTTTATGTAAATTTTGACAATATTTGGTAATTGATTTTTTTGAAAATCATAAAAGAAAGTCTACTTCAAAAAAAGTTAATTAAATCAATAATAACATGTAATATTCACCTATAAAATTAGTGTAATTCATGAAAATTCTCAAAGTACATTTAATTGGGTAATTATAACATCAATATTGTTCATATTTCATTAATAAGATAATTACTACATCACCATTTTGTCATAAATAAATTAAATTATTTAATGTCTAAAAATTATAAATAAAACAAATTATATAGAAAATATTTTTAGATTTCTTTTGAATATTTATAGTCTAATTTATCTTATGTATAACCCTATATTAAAAATTATTTAGTTATTAAACATTGATTTTAACTATTTTAACCCTTTTTTAAATAAACTACTAATAAATGTTCTAATCTAATCCATGTGGACCTAAATGGTCATATGTTAATCCTAGGATTGTTTTTGGTATAATTACACTTATCCAATAGAATTCGGACTTGTGTTAGGGTAATAATAATATCATTTTTTCCCTTAATTACCCTATTTACTTTTAACCGTGGTAAATAATAGTAAAAAGTTACAATTCACCAAAAATTATTTTCATCTCATTGAAACAAATTTTAGTCCTTGATATTAAATGTGTCTCTCATATTTTCAAAATTACACTCGCATAAGTGGTAAAATTAATTTTTATGTGAATTTCAAAATTCTCCTAAGAGGTGGGTAAAAGAGGGTGAAAAGTTCAATAAAATTTTTACATATCTAAATTTATTATAAAATGACTCCAATGAATTACATTAAACATATATAGGTATTATGTATCAATTTTGACCTAAAATAAATTTAAATAACATAAATAATTATTTAAATAAAAAGTTGCTTTTAAAATAGTAACCTAGTGTTTTCACTGTTCATAAAAAATTGAAGGTTTTCATAAAAATACAAAAAATTCACCCAAGGCTAATTTTGATATTTCAAATCCAAAAATTAAGTCCATATTGAAAAATAATATTTTAAAAAGTGTATATTACTATTTATAATGGCTAGTTCCTAATAATATTATAATAATAACTCGTTTAGTGAAACTTGGTATTGCGTACAACACACGCTCTTGTGGAAGGTCGTGATTGCGTATAATGCATGCCAAGTCAGAGATGCGTTTAGTGGAAGATCCTTTTGATGTAGCATACAACACATGACAACAATGAAATTAACAAGAATATTTTTCATAAAATCTCATGGTGTTACAATTGTGTCATTAAAAAGTGGAAAATGTAGATCCTCAATAATCAAATAGAAAATAAGAATGTACAAAATGTATTAGAACAAATATACATGAATATGTATCAAGAATGATGAGATAAAATATTTATTTGTTAGTTAAATCACAACATGGTGTGATTTATGATAAAAATTTAAGATGCGTGAATAGAAGGAAGGAGAAGACCAATCATTTTATAATTGGAAAAATTAAAATTCATGGTGTATTTTTCCACACCAGGAACCCTCGGTCACCAGTAACGCAGCCATGACTCAAGACCATGGAGCCAGCTCCTGCTCATCCATGTCACACCAGGCACCAACAACTTATCAATACCTAAAGACCACTAAGCCAAATCCATCTCAAATCAATGCCAAATATCTGCATGAATTAAATCCAAAATATAAAGAGGTATAAAAACGACATGCTTAATGAGAATTTTTCATCATCCCTATTCACATCCAAAGACTCTCATAGTGTCAGATATCCCAATTGAATCACAACCCCCTCCGACAGTATCATTCAATCCACCTCCAACATCAGGTCCACTAATCTAAACCTAAAATAAAAAAAAATCACAATCAGTAATTTTAGTTAAGAGTGTCACATAACTTATGGCCACAAACCATTGAGAATGACCCAAATTTTAATTAAGAGTGACACTAACTAAATGATGAACATGATATAGTATCTCCATAATAAATTGAAATTAGATTTACTTTAGAATGAAACATAATGTCTTAAAATGTCTGAAGATAAATCTACCAATATTATAGACTAAAACTTTCATAAGTTCTTGAGATGAAATGTTTTATACCATGTACAAATTTGATAAAACTATAGAAATAAAACCATAATTAAAAACATGATTTACTATATTAAAATTGATAGTAGAGTCTAGATATTAGTACCCATAATTAGAATCTAGAAACATCTATTTTTAAATCATGATATTAGAGGATTTATATTTACAATAAAAATCATTCAAGAAAAATCATAAATTCAGTAAAAAATATTATATGAACTCAAGATTCAAGATCATAAACATGATCTTCAAAATTGAAAAATAATAATCCAAAAAATTATTCTTAAAATTCAGGAACATGATAGTTAAAATATGAAATTTGAAACCAATAACTTAATATTAAAAATTGGATACAAGATACATACAATTTTGATGTCATTTTCAATTAGAACAACATATATAATGTGTGAAACTATTAACATCTATAAACTATATAAGGAGGATGTGCCTTTAGGGTTCTCTGCCCCTATCCATTGATTCAACTGGCATGGTGCATGTTGAATGTGTGTCTCATGATGTAGTGAACTTGAGGGATATAATTCTCCAGGTTTTCCTATCAACACATCTAGAGAATTAAACATCCTCCCTTAGGAAAAAATCTCATTTAGCTGACATAATGATTTGTTTCCTCAAAACATCTTCTGATGGCCAGGGAACCAGTCTGTGTTATTGTTACTAGAGCTGTAGGCTAAATTTGTTATGCTATTTTCACCATGATTTCATGAGGGGTGATGGATGGGTGCAGACCATCCCATGATCCCCCTCATGTATGATATTGAGATTGCTTCAGAGACATTTGATGGGGTAAAATTGGAGATTATGGATGCAGCCTCCCCACTGCTGGAGGGGGTTGTTTCTGTAACTGTGGTAGGTGAGGTATTCAAGGGATTAAATATTGTTATTATGGTTAGTTTCTTCCTATGATGTAAGACATAGAAAGAAAATATGTGATTTCAAAAAATGTATCCATTTACCTATTTATCTTGAAAAGTATTCTGCACCAAACTTCAAGGTTGTAGTTGTTTCTAATCCTGTAAATACTAATGCACTGATACTTAAGAATTTGTACCACCTATCCCTGTAAAAATAATTACATGTGTTAATGTACAAGATCATAAATGGGAACTAGGTCAGATCTCTAAGAGATTGGGTGTTGATGATTCCAATTTTAAGAATGTTATCATATGGGGAAATCAATATTCAACTAAATACTATGATATTAACCATGTGACAGTAGGAGAAAACTCTATCCTAGAGGCATATGTTTATATACTATAATAGATACATTCATATAATTTTATATGAAACAATTTTCTCATGATCTAAAAGTTTTTCAAACACATTAAAAGGACACCAAGGATGGATTAATGAATATGGATTTAAATGGAGAATGTGACATGTATAATGGAGTTCACACATTCTACTATAAATATATATTTCAGGGAAATTTGTATTCATACATACAGAACATCAATAAGTTTTGTGTTGATATATATAATTCCAACTCTCTAAAATAACATTGGATGGTGCATAAAAACTACCCTCACAAAAGTTAATTACAACTTCTTAAAGTGTCCATACAAACTAATTCTTCTATTAAAGAGGCTCCAGGGAATCTGACGTCACACCTAAAATTATAGAAAAATAGTTACACAAGTTAACAAATTAAGAGTTTAATGGAAGGAACAAAAATGAAAAATAAAAATACAATTGTTTTAGAAACTCCTTTTTCATGCCTCAAAACAAGTAGAAGTAATTTAATTTCTAGTGAATGCATAATTACCTAAAAAGTGTTACCATTTAGAATAACCTCTAATTAGGGTTATCTATATCCCAGGATCCCAATCTAGATTAACTGCAAAAGAAGATGAAAAAGGAATGGTCATTTTTAATACTTTCCCTTATAGAATAAGAATTACATATGTAATAAAAAATGACGATAATAAGGGAATGAATAGAAAAAAAGTAATTAGAAATACAATTGCTAAGGGTAGCATACTTCTCATTACCGAATCCAAATAAAAGTAGTTTCACTTATTGTGAATGCATAATGACCTTAAAAAGTGTCATCTTTTTTATCATCCTGAAGGTGATATATTTAGTTGAGAGAAACTCATAAAAATGTAATAATAAGGGCATGAAGACCACTATATCAGTGTTTTATTTCATTAGCATTCACCCAGATCCTTTTAAAGTATCAAATAATTAACTGTTTGAATAAAATGAGTAAATATAAAGTAGTAGAAAATTTAACATAAAGGATCTGATCATACTTTTCTGGATATATTTTTAATGGTGAAAATAGTATTAAAAAAATAAATGGAAGAATCTAAAATCAGAATAAAAAAGTATATGAAATGAAACCAAAATTAGAAAAAAGATAGTTAAAAGGGAAATTAAAAATCTATTAAAATGAAATCTAAACTATTAAAATAGTTAACATGGAAATTAAAAAGTTTTTAGTCAAAATTAAAGAGTAAAAAATCCCTGATAAACAAAAGTCAACCAAGTTAAAAAGAAAAAGGAAATAGTCAAAATCCAATAGAAAAATAACTTACCCCTATGGAACTAAAGACTAATAAAATGAAATTTTTTAATTAAATGATGGAGTTAAATTTAGGTATTGAAAGGATGTTAGAGCTATTGAATTAGATATATATTGTAATATATCCTGTTGTAAAACATCAAGCACAAATTTACCATGGAATCTAGTGAGGATAGAAATCCCCAAAGGATAAAGAAGGTTATCATTGTCAATGTGCTCCAAGAATCATCAATTTTTTCGTTCATGATATAACGTAGTTCGTCATGATATTCAATCTAACTAAAGGGGCTGAAAATGATGATATACCCCTCCGAATTTGAGTATCAGGAGTCAAAAATCATTCCACGCCATACTAGCTCTCTAATGTAGTTCCATACCAGCTCCCTATGGGACACCACTAGTATCAAGTGTGTTGATCCTTATATTTCAATAAATACACAATCTTCTATATTGAACAAAATATCTTGTTTTATTTTAAATTGATGTTGTATCATTCTGATGATTTCATCATATGCTTGAATAAGGACCTTAATGCACACCAACATAAACCAGTCCTTCATAGTTGGTATTCAACAACATCATTACTAAGAGGATTTCACTTCAAGGATAGTTAGCAGATATCACATATTTAGGTCTACATTTCTTCAATAATTTTTCCTTCTACACTGGAAGATCATGTGCTTATTTGTGGTTTTTTTGGATTTAAGATAATTATCCCAACTAGAATGTTTTGGTATCCCATATCAGCATCTCATTCATAGTTCCATTTCATTATTACCTAACTGAACATATACACCTTTATATTGGGGTAGTGAGTAATATTACTTCAATTATAATTCATAATGGATAATAACATTACCAATGGAACTATGGCGGTATAAGAAATAAAAGAGTAAAACAATGTGGTTCTAATGTGGGGAATAGGTGGTGGAAGGAAAGCGCCTTTTGTGTGGGAAAACATGAGTGAATTCTTTAATAGGTTCTAAAATAAGTAATTTTTAAAATCATTAAAACAGAATGATAACAGGGTTTAAAATTAGGAACATACATCCAAAAGGGGAGTGTGGGGAATACTACATAAGGGGAACACTTTATCTGTATTAAAATGGTACCTTGTAGGAAAAATATTAAGGGTGATCATAGTTTGGTAACCCACTTAATGATATTTAAATAACACTACAACATTAAAATGCCTCAATGTTACTATTTAATAGTTTATAGTTGTTTAAAGACATGGTAAAGTTTTCTTGGTGATTATATTGAATTTTAATTTATTTTAAACAAATAATTGGTTGTAATATGTGATGGAATTTCTAAAATATACTAGAAGGGGTGGTTATTGGTTATTGAAGGTAACATGATTCCCATGGAGAAAAACATGAAAACTACTATTTATTTAAACTTTGACATATGTTTAAATACTATGTTATAATTATTAGAAGCCTTGGTAATGATTTCTTGATGGTAATAATGAAATTTAAACCATTTTATGTAAATAATTGGTCATAATAAGTGGTGAAATTTATTCCCATTTGCACAACCTAGTGGGTGTGCCTTATGTTGGTCTTTCAAAAAGTATTAAAAATGCAAAAAAAATTTAAAACTAATAAGGGGCTCTTTGATTAAAAAATTATAGTGTTTGGATTGTGAAATTTAATTCTGAAATTTTCATGAGTTTAAGTAGAATTAATGGGCATGTTGGATTTTTTTCCTCCTATAATTAAAAACAGTGGAATAAACCAATCTATTAATTAAATAAGTTAATGAAATATTTTA
The DNA here is from genome assembly GCA_963277665.1 of Viscum album. Classification (NCBI taxonomy): domain Eukaryota; kingdom Viridiplantae; phylum Streptophyta; class Magnoliopsida; order Santalales; family Viscaceae; genus Viscum; species Viscum album. Next base: position 692,490,449 of record OY728120.1, on the reverse strand, counting down.
TAAAAAAATCTATTTCTCCAAAAAAACATTAGATTTAAAAATTTTAAATGAATATAGAGAAATACAATATAGATCTGTTTCATTATACAACCTCATATTGTGCTTCCATATATTACCATGTCTCTAGTGACCATCTTATCAGAGTTATATTAGTAATGTACATGAAAAAACCTTATCTAGATATAACATAAAACAAGACATACACATGAATATCAATTTTTTTTTGAGTTGTATGATTATACAAATGTTGTCCTATTGAACATGAATATGACTTGATATTTATATATTTCAATTTTGTGGTTTCAAGTAGAGTCCAATTGAGCCAACTATTATGATTACATGTTTGAATTCAATTTATTTTCGGTTTTTTATTTGGTTCCATTCGGGATCTCAATTCATAAAATGTAGTTGATGCAATAGTATTTATAGGACGTGGCTTTAGTGGAGGACCCCTACTTTTAATGCGGCTCAACCAGTTAGTGTTGAGACAACAAACCAAAAGAACTCCAAAATCACATGTAATTTACAAAAATCGTATTTTATGTTAATCAAATCAAAGATTTGAGAGAATATATAGTTATTTACAAATGAATGAAAACATACTGTTTAGTGCATGTAATCACATCACTAGTACCAATACTATGTAAATTTAAATGTAATAAACTAGGAAACTATGGAAAATCACAATTTAAAAAATATTAGGGGACTCACAAGAACAAACTCATTATTGGATAGAAAAAAAAAATCAAACCACAAAAAAAATATTGATCTTGTGAAGCAAGGAACCATGATTGTTTGTGAACTATTGATGTGTGAATTTATTGATCAAAGAACAATGATAGATAACATTTATAGAAAATGAAAAAACAAGAAAAATACAATTTAAAATGTATTAAAATGTGCATTCATAGTATATAATTAAAATAATGATATAGAAAAATATTAAAATGAAAAAATCAGAGGTGGTGGAGGGATTTGGGGGATGGATTTGCGATTAAGTGATGTAATGAAATTTCAGCAAATAAGGCATGTAAAACACTAGAATGTGGGTTCAGTTGATGATTTTAACAACATTAATCCTTCAATGGTGATTCCAGACATGTCAAACCCTAATGTTTTTTTCATGCAATGAAAAACAGTGAAAATGAATTTCCAATACTCAAATGGGTGTAAAGGTAAATTGTGGGTACCCTTAACTTGGATATGGGTCATGGAATTGGCTGATTGGAACACCATGACCTTATCAGCATCAATTTTGGTATCCTGTTGGATATAGATTGATGAGGCAAACATCTCAAATTATATAGAAACACTGAAAAAAAACATATTTGAATCTACATCAGAAAATAGTAAACCATCAGCTAAAAACACTTCATGTATTTTGAGGGGTTCCAAGGATTTGGGAAGGACTAAAGGAATAATGTTTGAGATGGAAATATTATCAATGTAAAGGGATGGATTTTCAATCAAAGTTATCTAACCAGAAGTTAATCAGTGGAAGATGACCAATTAGGGTTTCAAGCCATTCAATTTGGTTGGATGAAAACACTCTGAGAAGGCCGAGTAGATGATTGGTTATGGAAGAGGTTAGGATATGATTGATGATCATTTTTCCAGATAGCTTATTAGAGAGGGTATTTTGATCACATGGAAATCAGAAGAAGATTTACGTGCTTCATGCATGGAGAAGATGGGGAAACAAGATGGTTTTAGGAGTACGTATTGGAGAAGATGAAATGGATCGGTGCCACTCACCAGGGCATGGATGGGACAGGAGAAGATGATTTCAGTGCTTCTTAGAGGTGGATTAAAGTGTACAAAACACTTTCGGTGAAGATTTAGTAATGCGGGAGATCTAGCATGCATGCAGGGTGAATGGAAGAGGATCTCATAATCGCTAATGGATTGAAAACTAATAATAATGCTGTAAAATTAAATATATGTAATATATAATAAAATTTAATATAACAAATAAATTTGACAAAAATAAAATAAAATTTCAATATGTTACTAATTATTTAATTTATTGTTTTATAATAAATTTTAAATTTTACAAAACTTAACATATTTTATTTATATTATAAAATAAAATATAAATTATGTTTATAAATGTAAATTATGATTTTTATCAATTATTTATTACTTATATATCATATAAGTTTATTTCAATATTGATTATCATGTATATATTAATTATGTTTATAAAATTCAAAAATCATAATGAATTTAATTTTTATATATATTATTTAAATTTTTATTAAGTGAAAATCATTATAAAATGGAATAATTATTTACACATATAGATAATTGAAAATTATAATAACTTAATGATATATTTTTAGTAAAAACCTAAATATTGACTTTGGTCATAAAAATAATAATCTACATAAAAAAATTCGATATTTTTAATTGGTTATTATCATTAAATTGTTTACTGTAATAGATTTTTTTTGTGATAAATGGTTTGCTGATAATGGTTATTATTATTAATAGATTTATGTGTTGGTATAAAAATCTTAGTAACAGTATGACAAAGCAATAGATTTAAATGTTAATAAAAATATTTTTTGGTGTTAAATGTTCTATAACAAAAAATAGATCTGTTGGTAAAAATAACCATTGTTCATTAAAATAAATACTAATAAAACTTAATATCTATTGAAATTTCTCATTTTATCCAATATATGTATTATCTTTCACTAAATTTCTATAGGTATAATATTTTTTTTAGTGAATGTAGAATTGATGTTTTATATAGAACTTGAATGGTTATTTTAACAATGATTATCAATTTTTATTGCTTTAATATATAAATATTGGTCTCTGTGGTGCCCTATGAGATTTTTGGTAGAGATTCAATGATTGTGGACAAGCATAAATCAAGTGTGGCAATAATTTTTAACCTTATTTTTAATAAAATCTATTTAAATATTTCATAATTTTCATAATGTTATTAATATTCAATTTCAAGTAATAAATTGATTAATAAAAATATTGGTAATTTACATTTGAATAATTATTCGTCATTATTCGTCATTATAGGTATTATTAATCAAAAATCAAGAAAATGTTGTTTCTTATAATTTTTTTTAAATGATGGATAAATATTTTTCTAAAAAATTTTGGAATTTTTCTATGACAGGAATTGAGGAAAAATACAAATAAGCCCAAATATCGATTGTGATTCTAATTAATCAAAAATTCATAAAATATTTGTGTGAAAACTTGTAAAATGCATATACCATGATGAAAATATCACAATGTACTCATGAGACTACAAGACCTATCAACGTGACCACATGTTATATCTCATAGTGACCCCAACTGTCTCATACTATTCCAAAAGGATCAAAGGCACTACAAGAGAAATTTTTTGATTGGATACCTATCAATCATTGTTGATTTCTCACCAAATCATTAATCAACCACATAAATAGTTAGAAAACTACTAGGCCAAGTGAAGTGACGACCTGTTTTATCCAACTATATGAAATATCACTATGTATTATAAAAACCATGTTGTTAATTCCAATTGAATAGCTATTAAAATCAATGTGACTATATGAATATTTTAGGATTTGAGATATTGAAAAACTATTGGATGTACCCACAGACAACCACTATTAAAGGGTTACTCCATGGTTTTCCACTATTTTGTAAATGATTCATAGGGAGTCATAAAGCAAAGAGGGGAAATATTTAAATTTAATAAATGTTGTTTAAGGGTAGGTGGCCACTCCAAAAAAACCTCATATATTCATGTTCACCATAAGTGTAAATCATTACTTTCATGTGTTTCATAAAGGTGCACAAGGTTTTTAAAATGTTTCATAAGGAATAATTGTTTTAATTTATGTTTTATAAGGTTAATAATGTTACTAATTAAGGGTCATATGGCCAATAAGTGAGGGTAACTCATAGTTCACCATGTTTATATTATAGATGCCAGACTGCCATTGCTTCCACAAATGTCTTATACTACTGCACTCTAAGGACAACATTCATACATTCCACCACTACCCAGTATAATAATTAAGAGTTTTATATTGTGATTTTCCATCTCAACCATCATCGATTGGCGAAACTATCACAAAAAATAGTATATTACAACATTGGGTGTATATTAAGGAAATTTAATGAATAGTTATATTCCAAAGTGGGCTTTCCCATCTTTAAAATGATAATTTTTATCTCGAAGAAACAAGTTAAATTTTTTGGATCCTATGATGCAACCCAAGGACAAAATCCATGAAGATAATTATTATAAGAGGGAGAGACATTCTAGATATGGGTTAAAGAAAAATAAAAGGTTCAATAAACATCTACCATGCATGTGGATTGGATATTATGAAGTGATATTCATAATCATAGTGATCTTATTTACCACTTATGTGAAGTCTGAACAAGAATTTAAATATTTGTAGGAACCCAATCATTATTTCTTTAATAAAATATAAATATCCTGATATCCCCATAGATATAAAAGTTAACACAACAAATGATTCAAAAAAAGAGAATAATTTGGGGAGTCAAAGAAGAGATTTTTTAGATTCAGAATATTTAGATATTTTTCTTCCAACACCATTAAAATCATATGCCTCATCTAGGAATATGGTTGGGAATACTAACATTCCAATTGATTGAATAACAAATAAGAGGGGGGGGGGTAATAAGTTGTTCACTTTTATAATTTTCAAAACATTTTTAAAAAACTAATCCCTTACAAGATATAAAGATATATTTTGTTATCTGCTTATTAAACATAATAATGAATAAAAGTAGAAAATAAAGGGAATGACACATGATTTACAAGGTTTAGCCTCAATTGGAGAACCTAAATCCATTCCATAGACACTATAGTGATTTTATGGAATCTCACTATTATAACGAAGTGAATATATCCAATTCCAACCCCTTTTAGACACCTTCATTATCTCAAAAAAATATACTAACACCCATCAATTTATAAATTATACATATAAAATATTTCAGAAAAAAATAAGATTAAAGACGTCATTCAATTCACTCCATAAATTCTTAGTCTGGATACCTATCCCAATTTTGATGGATTTAATTCTCTCTATTTGATATGGTCAATATGAATCTTCCTTAATCAATATTCATGTCTCAAACACTTATCAAATAGTCAATCTGATTTTCCTTAGTCAGATTAACTCAAAATGATGAACTTAGTATGATGAACCCATTCTAAATTTGAAACATGCATACTCTACTGAAATTCTCAATACGATCTTCCTCAATCTGATTGAATCAATCTGATTGACTCAACATGGTGTTTCCTAGTATGATTATCATACCAGGTAAACAAAACATTCAGGTGTTTGATCTTCATCTATGATCTCGGTCTAAAAAGAACATTTACTCAAATTCTTCTATGCACCTCCATTTCCACTTACATAAAAGTCACATTGAAAAAATGATCTTGGAAATTTTATATAAGAAATAGAAAATTACAAAACTGGGAAACATGAAAACTATCCATGCTTCCTAAAACAAAAAAAATACAAAAAACAATCACCTTTTGACATTAATATTGAATTATTCAATCCTCCTCATATTTCTCTAATATATACAGAAAATTTATTTTGAATTTGGACATCTTCCACTCTTCATAATTCTTTTTGAATATTATTTTTCAGTATTCTTCATAATCATCCTTCTATAACCTTCTATCCTTTATTTAGTCTGATGTAAATTCATCAACATCAATAAAATCTCCCATTATTTCTGAGCTCATTAAGAACGTCCACCCTTTCTCATCTAATTACGTTCTTCCTTTCATTGTCTGCTCATTATTATTTTTTATTCTTCTCATCTCATTACAATCTTCCTAAATTTCCTTCTCAGAGTCAATATGATTGAATGTTTATAATTATGTAACTTCATTATGAAGGAATTACCATTACGATGTATTTTCCAATTATTATGAAATCCATTTATGATGACTTTTTCAAAATGATTGAAAGTATTCAATGATGAATCCACATAGAAATTTTGCGCTTATTCAAACTTCATCAGTTTTACACATTCAGACTTTTGTATTGAATTTTCTATGTCCGGATTTCTTAAATCTAATGATGACATTGTCTAATTCACTTGATCTGATTCAATAATTATGATTCCTCCCTTTATTCAAATTATTTTATCATGATTATGTTTCATGATTTAGAATAACATCATTTTCTACAAAACATCATTTTTCATAGACACGAAAGTTTGAAAAAATTATTACTCTTTAATTCAAAAACATATTTTTGAACACTTCCGCAATAATACAAATTCTCTAAACAACAGCATCTCAATTTATAATTATTAAACTTCATCCTTCCAAGGATTATGGAAAATTGAAACTTCGAGAAATTAAAAATTTATGTTTCCAATTTTTTTTATTCAACGACTTGATATTGATTCGTATAGATCATATACACTGAGTCTGGTGATTCTCAGTCTAATTCTCTATGTTTTGCCAAAAAAAATTCCAAAACATAAAAACTTTTATCCCCATTTATTCATGGGGTAAAACATTTAGAAACATCCAACATTCATACAAATCCCATTATGATGCATGTGTTCTAATTCCTGAATAAAAAAATCATTCTAATAAAAAATGTTAGTTTTCAATAAGTACAAACACTTTGTTAATCCAATTTATCAAAATTGTTCTTCATTGTTCCCCTCTGGATTTGTTGAAACCTTCATTAACTGCTTTTTCAACCCTCATAAATTTATTTCATGAACTCCACGTTTTGAAACAAATCATGTTTTTATGACATTTATCATAACATATCCTTTCAGAAAAGAGAATTTCTTAACACCACACTACTAGATAATGTAATGTTTTTTGAAGGAATATCAACCATGGGTGAAAATAAATTTAATCCATGAAAAGATAAACTCTCCCTTACATTTCATTTTCTCTCAATTTTATTTTTCTCTCCCACATTTTATTGTAATCACAACCTCAAATTCATTTAATATGGATAAGTAAAAAAATTACAAAGTATAACTTTGTCAGTTCCTCTCCCACATTATCAACATAATATAATGCAAAGTGGGGGTTCTTCCATATATGAATTAGGATGTCATGGGAGGATGTTTAACATGAAGTATCAGCCTCAATTCCACATATCATTCATTCGACATGGGTTTTGTAAAAATTTCTGCAAATTGATTTTTATTAAGACATGTTCCATTATTACATCTCTTGCAGTAACTTTAACTTTTATAAATTGAAACATTATATCAATGTATATTGATATTTAATGATGGAAAATATTTCATTGAAAGATATATTTCACTCTAATTATCACAAAGTATCTTCAATGGTTTAGAAACATTTAATTTTAAATCTACCAATTGTACTTTTACGCACAAAATATGAGTACACGATTTAGTATCTACAACATATTAGGATTAATCTATGCTCAAAGATACTAAAAATTGATTATAATTAATCCAATTCAAAAAAAAATCTCCCAAGAAAAATTCTCCACTAGGGTATCATTTTCAATCATTAGAATATACATCCCAATCGTCAGCAGTATAACCCAGAAAACACCATCTGACAATTTATTTTCTATAAAAACCCTTGTGAGGTTATTATTATGAAATATGTAATAATTCACAATACTTCCAACATTTGTTATTGTTTCATATTACGTTGATACCTAAAAACTAATTTGTATCATAAACATCATCAGGTGATGATGTTTTAAAGAAATATAGACTTCCTATAAGATTCCAAAAGTCTTTATAATTCATACATTTTCTAGATTCTTTATTACTCAATGTTTTATCACAGATATAGGAGTATACACATATTTGGGTTTTTTCATCCCAATTTTTTTGTAATTCCCTAGAATATGTTTCTTGGGATATAAAATGTGGGTTTTTAACATAAAATCTAGGGAATAATATTAATTCTCCCCGCACTGATATTTTTCTAATTTATAATTCATTTAGTAGTATAATGATTCACAAAAAATATCACCCTCCCCAAAAAAATTATATGATCATAAAAGACAATTAAATTAAGAGATCTTGAGTAAATGTCTATGACATATAAGTTTCTTTGAACTTTTCCTTTAGAAAAGATCAAAATTCTAATACAATTTTCAATTTTATAAAACCATTGATGTACAACTTATTTTATCCCACAAAAATCTTTCTTCGGTTTAAAAAAATTGTATTCCTAATCATCATGGGGAAACCCAAAAGTTTTTTCAATATAAACATCTTCCTCAATCTCACCATTTATAAAAGTTGACATTACCCCCATCTGATAAACATTTTAATTTTGATGTACATCCATTGAAGGAAACATCATAATAATAACTAATCTTACAACTAGGGAAAATGTTTCATCAAAATTAACACCTTAAACCTATTGATATCCATTAGAAACATGATTAGCATTATTTTTTTAATCTTATCCAAGTTCAACAAACTAAATTTCGCAAATCCACTTTATTTGGATAAATTTTTTACTTTATTACATTGATACACATTCCCATATTTCATTATATTAAATATAATCCAACTCTTCATTCACAGAATCAATCCATTCTATGTGATGAATATCATATTAATCTGATTCTGGTTCAACTTTTTGGATATGTGATGTCTGATTTTTTAATCTCGACATATATATTGTCTAAACTAGATCCTTCTAAATTCCAATAATCATTTTGGACTCAACATTTTTTTAAGGAATGAAATTTTAATTTATCTCTCCTTGCTTCACTTTCCTCATCACATGATTCATTTTATTCTTTATAAGAATGTTTTTACATACATACAATTTTATTAGTATTCTAATGTTTACCCACTTTATTATTCTCAAAAACATTTGCTAATGAATTTTGATTTTCAATTACATTAAAACCATATGAGCCCATTAAATTTTTTAAAAGTTTTTTACAAAATTTTTAATTTTCCTATTAGGTAAAAAATCTATTAATGTTTCCTCCATAGCATTCTCATCAAACATTCCCATATCCAAAGGATTGATTTCAAGAAGACATGGACTTCCACAAACATTGAATAATTTCAGTGACGGTTTTCTGATATTGTATGGTTCATAATGATTCATGTTGGTTTCCAGTATTAAGAAGCATCAATTTTAAAAATGTAAAACAATACTAACCTCTTCTCTCAAATAAAACATTGAAATTTTGTATTTTTCTAAAATAATTCTTCCCATTCCCACAAAACATGATTTCCTTAAATCTGCCACTCAATTTTTTTGTGAGGTATAGGGAGCTCTATAATAATGTTTGATACTCTATTTTCTTAGATATCATTAAAATCAATTTATATTGAATTCAGTGTCATTATATATTATCATCTTCTTTATATAAAACCTCATTTCTATCTTGAAATCTTTTCTGAAAAACATGAATATTCCCACAAACTCAGACATGTGTTTCATAAACAAGATATTTTTCATATGAGAAAAATCATAAATAAATGAGATGAATAATAAATATTATTTTTGGAGGATTTTTCATCTTACCACATAAATCATAATCATAATTTTCTAGAGGTCTGGTTTACTAAATGTCAACTCCTTTAATACTTTTTTAGTCATCATCCCTTTTTGACATGCAATACAAACACATTATTCTCATATTTTCAATTTTGTAATATTTCTTACAACATAAAATTGAGAAATATTGTATATGTTTTTATTCCTAATATAGAGAAGTGTTCAGTTCTACAATTTGTTTTCATCTTTACCAATTAAGTAATAGGAGTTGTTAAATTATCATATTCCAAATATTACTACTAGTTATTTCTCATTCATAATCACATTTCCATGCCTCACACTTTTTATAACACAAAAATATTTTGGGATGATTAATTATTTTCCATCATTAAAATGTTTACATGTACTCTCTAATTTACGTTTTACACCAATGAAAAATAAAATATCCTGAGATTTCAGCTTTTCGATTTGAATCTCAACTCCCGTAATTCCATTGATTTTTCTGGATCTATCATTAACAAAGGTAACTGCAATGATATCGTGACAATCAACAAGATTCAAGATTTTCATATCACCTATCATATTTGATGAACAACCAATATTATATATCCATGGTTTTTTCTTTTACTTGATTTTATATCTATCTCGACAAAAAATCCCTTTCTTTAAATTTCCCTATTTTATCATCCATTTATTTTCTATCATAAGAATCTTATTTGGGAAAGAGTTTCATACTATTGTTGGAATGATGACTAGCCTCATCACATCTTCCAAAAACATCATGATGATATTCAAATTGATTTGATGTTGGAATGTTCCTGACATCAAGAGTGTTTTATTTTCAATCTTCCTGTGGGTTAGGAATGGTACTCATCCTTCTCCCACCATTGCTTTCACTTTTTTCTAACCTTATTTTATGTAGCGATATGTTTTGCTGAAAATTATAAGCTCTGTCCCCATATATTCCAAAACACTAGCAATATACATAAAATATTAATTTTGATTCAAGTAAGATCATTCTCTATAGAAACATTGCTCAGGTTGATAACATTTATCTTATTTAAAAATATGTGGATATTGAATATCTAATATATTATGTGTGTATTCATATTTTTTAGATAAAATAGGGTTCTCAAAAGATTTTTGAACCCATGATTTCACAGTTTTTTTCAGAACCGAAAATGTTTGAAAAATCATATGAAACATTATTTTTGTTATGTGATGATTTCAAATAATTCTCGATTTCACCTTTCTCAGAAAAATTAGATGTCTCTTCTTCTACTTATAAGGATTTTTAATGTTTTTATTATTATTAATCAGAGTAATTTCATACTTATGATGTTTTTAATGATAAATTTGAAATTATTCTTCGTTGGAAAAAATTATTTAGATCATAAACTATATTTATATGTTCAGAAATTTTATGTTTGTAACTTAAGATCTTTGGAATTTATTCATCATTCGACTTGAATACAAACTTTCATCCATCAGAAATTTTTCACAATATTTATTTATTACTCTAATTTCTTTCTCAAGATGTTCTGTTCTAATTTGATACTCTCTATAAGAATAATCTCCTACCTACTCTCCATTATTTGCGGATACTTCATCATTTTACACTTTTAAAATGAATGTTCTGAACATTAATAAACTTTTATATCCTAAAGAAATTTTTTAGTTTCTTTGGATTCATCATTCTTACTAAATATAATTATTTTATTTCCAGTAAACATCTTATTATATTCATTAGATTAATTTTCTTCTTTAAAAATTTCTCATTTTTTCTATCGAGCGTTTTCATAGGAATAATTTCAAAACTCGCCGAAATTCTTTTTGGGGAAATTCATAGAAAAGTATTAAATTCCACGACACTCAAAAAAATTGAGAGAAATTTTAACTGTATAATTTCCACTTCTTCTTAGATAGTTCTAGGATAAAAGATACATTATTTTATCATTAAACACATCATCATCTTTACCATCGGTATCATAAGGATCAACATCTTCAACTTCGTGGATTTTCAACTTTCTCATTGCTTTAAAATCCATTTTATCTTTAATAATATTTTTAATCATTGGACATTTTATCATTTCATAAGAAACAATAAATTCATTTAATTTATCTAGTTATAAATCATATTTATCTTCTATAGAACAAAATTATAATAATGCTTATATGGAATGTTTTATATAAGTTTCTTCACAGGTGTGGAATAGTATAATACATCTCTGAATCCTATAATGTTGAAAAATATTTCTTTTACCTTATTGAAGTATTCATCTTTATATTATTCATCTCTCATTTTGAAGTATTCATATTTACAATGTGGTATTTTTAGCTTTGTTTCTTAAATTTAGTATTCCCTCAGAAAATATTTTCTATCATTTCTCACATACTTTTTGAATTACTCAGACTCATCAACATCAAATAAAAATTATCAAATAACTTCACAACGATTTCATTTTTATCCTTTACATCAAATTCTATATTTTTCTGATCAATAATATTTATATGAACATCTTTTTCAATAGGTAGAAAAAAATATTAGTAGCATCAAAAACTTCCTGGTCAAGAGATATGAGATATAGAATCATGTTATTTTACCATATTTAATAATTTTTTCCATCAAATGTCAAAATTCTGCTACTATTGATAGAATTTATATTATACATCATTAAAATTTTCCAAGGGACCATGCCCTTTGATAACAATTTATGTTCCAATGTATAGAATAACAACTGAGAAGGAGGGGGTTGAATCAGTTTTTCACTATTATATGTTTCAATACTTTTTTTAAAAACATAACCACGTAACCTTTTATGATATATTTCCTTGTCATCCTTTTATAAATAATCATGCATGTGAAAATACGAATGAATGAAAACAACACTAGAATTAAAAGGTTTGGCCTTATTGTGAGAACATGAATTTCCACCATTGTAACACTTATAGGTTTATGGATGTTCACTATTATAAATAATTGAATTCAACTTGTGAAAACTCTGGTTAGACAAATTATATCTCATGATTAGGAATATTTTGATGACTCCAAATAGAATAAAATGTTTTCTTAAAAAAAATTGATAAAAAATAAAATAATAAATACTTTGTTGAATATTCCCCTCAAATGCTTAGTCTGGATCCTCAGGGTGATTTGGATGGATAATATTTTTTGAATCTAATGAGGCTAATTAATTTCTTCCTTGTACAATTTACTATTCTAAAATTCTACTCAAACACTCATTCTAATATTCCTCAATATTATTAACTCAAAAAAATGAACTAAATACAGTGAAATAATTCTCAATATATAAAACAAAAACTCTACTTAAATGGTTAGTATGGTCTTCCTCATTCTGATTGACTCCTTAAAATATTTTTCTATATGATTCTACTTCATAATTTAATAACTCATTGGTGTTTTTTATTATTATAATATCTTAGTCTGGAAAAAAAATTTACTCTAATTCTTCAGTGCTCCTCCTCATCTGCTTATATGAAATATATAATGAATGAATGATATGACCAATTATTTATAGGCGACTTAAAAAAATCAGAAAACGTGAAAACGTTTTCAGCTTCCCCTAATATCAAAACAATGAAAAACATTCAAATTTAAACTTCATAATTTACTTCATCAATACCCTTCATATTTATCAGTGATTTAGAAAAAAATTGATTTTCTTATTTTCCCTGTGCAACTGTTCATAAAAGTTTTGAAATCATTATTTTTGTTCATTTTTCGTAATTAGCCTTCATGTACATTCAAACATTTCACCACTCTACTGCAACTTTTTCATCTTCAAAAAAATATTTTGTTCTTGGTTTGACAATTACAATCTACCATTATTTCTCTCATTATTATGATATTCTTTTCTTTCTCAGCTTATCATGATTTTCCTTTCGTTCTCATCTTATTAAAATCTTCTTGACTTTCCCTCTTAGATTTCGTCTAATGAAAACATCATAATGATGGAATTATCATTACAATGAAATAACCATTAAGATGAATTTTAATTTTATGATATAAATCACATTATGTTGGTTTTTTAATACTGATATAAATTATTCAATGAAGAATCAACTAAGAAACATTGATCATCCTCAAACTACATCAGCTTCAAATATTCAGACTTCTGGATTCGATATTCTATGTCTGGATTTCTTGAATCAGGCGAAGACTTTTCTGGATAACCAGAACTGATTCATTCACTAAAATTACTCAGTTTCTTCAATTTATTTTATCTGGAGTAAATATCATTATTTATAAGAACATAATTATCAATAAATCATCATCTAACATAGTTTAGAATGTACAAAAACATTTGAACTCTTTGATGCACAAACATACATTAGAACTATTATGAAACATTATTACATCATTAGATAAGAACATCAATATTTATAAATCATCAAATTATTTCATTCTATGAGTACAGAAAAGGAAAACATCCAGAAAAAAAAATTCCAAACTCTTGTTCTTTTTTATCAAATGATATGAATCAGATTCAAATGGATTTAATACTCTGGGGCTAGTGCATCTTTGTATGATTCTATGACTTTGGAATTTTTTGTATAAGAAGACTTTTATCTTCATTATGATTGGGTTCAAACACTGTGCCACATTATGTTTTCATAAAAATATCATTAGGATGGACTGGTTCTGATCCTCGTATAACAGAATAACATTCTTAAACTAAAAATTAATTGTCAATAAATAAAAAAACAAATAGTTAAAACAATTTCTCATAAAGTTTCATCAAATTATTTTTAATTTTAATATATAGTTTAATTTTATATCATTACATTTATTTCATAATTTTATTCTAATAAGTTTTCTTCATTCCATTATCTCTCACTATCTCTCTATTTCTCTATCTTGATCGAGAGTACTCATGATAAGAAGTAACTATCCTGAAAAATATTTTTGGGGATTATTCATTTTATTGTAATAGAGTACATCATTGACTTATTCATTGGCATAATATAAGGATGATTTATACCTCGTGTAATCCATATTATGGTAATATATTTGTTAACTTCCCATTTTTGAACCGTTCTCCCTTGATTTAGGATGTGGATGAGAAATGTACATGGAGATTTTTTATTGTATTGGGAATACCAAACTTTTGTAAAAGATGGTTTTCACCCACATGATGGATTTTGTTCAATTTTTTGATTTTAAATAGGTTAATAAAGGTGCTACCTAGAAAACTCTCTCAAAATAATTTAATTTCTTTCTTATCAAGTATTAATTACATTTTTCACAAAATCATCATGTTAGTTTTTTTTTCATTACATTCACAATCTCATTCCCCTTATTTTCAATTTCCTTAAAATATAATAAAACACTAATAATACATTTAGTGAATAAGGATAGGCTATGATCGACTAGGAATCTTTTCATGTGAGATTTCCCCAGAAAGTCACTATGAATAACTATGAAAAATATAATACATGTTCGAAAAACTTATAAAATGATTACAACTTTTCCACTAGACCATTTTCTTATATTGTTCTACAAGAAGAAAAATTAGGAAAATAATCATTTTCTTCAAAAATATAGATAAAACAAACATTATATAATTCATTGAAATTTTTTCTTCTAATGTATTTAATTAAGTTTCCTTTCTCGGTTTAAACCAATTTTCAAAAATGGTGAACATGGATAGACATTCATATTTCAGTGTAAGAGAAAAAATGTGTATGTATAAAGTAAAAAAATAATCATTTAGAAATATCAATCACTACCCAAAATGTATGTTTCAACAAAAAAATATATCCAAATAATTAATCTTTAGAGTCCTTATAGTTTTCTTCGTTAATTGAATTGAAGTTACAAAAGAGTTATTTATATTTCAGTAATGATTCATAAATAAATGCTTTTTCCTCTTTTAGATAAGGAAAATATAAAATTGTGCATTTATTAAATAACTTGTGAATCAATATTAAATTAAAATTTCCCAACCTCCAATTAAAAAAGATGTTATAAATTTTTTTCTTATTCAAACATTTTAAATTTAGAAATGTTAATTAAAAAAAAATATTGTATTATCTATTTTCATAAAGAAGAATAGATTTATCATTAAATATTATTGAATTATCATATTCAAATTTAATAATCATTCCACCCACACTTTATTTTGAGTATATTATAAAATCATTATTCTATTTTATATAATATAAAATCATATAAATAGTATTAGAATTTTAAATTCCATCCTCACTGAAATGTTTTACAATTCATTTATAATTTTCATAATAATTATGATTACGCCCCTAAAATTTATTGAATTATAGATTGTTTGATATATCACTAGTCATATGATGTAATAATCTACTATCTAATTACAAAAAATCATTTATAATGCTTCCAATAAAAATTTCCTACCAAAATAAATATAAGAAATTTTTGGTACCCCTATGATTTTGGATCTAATGGGATTAAAATTTGAATTCATAGGAACCCAATCTGATTTAAAACACTTGGTTATAAGAAATATAGAAGATGATGATTTAAAATTATTTCCATTGTATGTCTATGTGAATTTGGAAATCCAATGGATAACCCATTTTCAGGATGAAATTTCATTTGATATGTATACCAGGTAGTTGAAGATGAACATAAATTAGTGACCTTAACAAAAAAATGTCTTATAGATTTTTGGAAAATTATTATCATTACCAAGAATTGATATTATTCTTAATTTTATTAAAACATCACAATTAATCAATGGCTTATCAACCTTGAAAAATGTCTATATATTATAATCAGAACATTCAATTTAATTTAATTGATGTGCATCAATCAAATAATAGTTTAAAATTTCATAAATTCAACCTCATGTAATTTTTACATAAAATCATTCTCACTGATTAATTTTTCATTTTAATAAAAATTTGGGTTTGTATTTTCTTATGTCTATTACATATATGGGTTTGTAGTAATATAATCACACAGAAGTGATATTTTATTTCATTATTTTTCATTAGAATTTACTTATATTTAATATTATTACTCTTATATAAACATTTATTTTTCCATTTTATGATCATGTCTTCTATCCTCTTTAAGCAGTTCCTCAATAGTAAGTATCTTAAGATCATATGCAGTGAAAGAACAAGTTTACTGATTCACATGATTTAATGAGTCAATTATGTAAAAATTGTTTACGTCTATTTATAAAATATATTCTTAATTAGAACACGAATCCCCAATGAATCATTATATGTATACAATTGATTTATTTTTATTTTTTATATTCATTAATCTTAATTTTTTATTTTTTTTTGAAATTAGGCATGATATTCCCCCTTTTTCTACACTCATAACAGATTATATATTGGGAATAATAGGAAATAACACTACCTTTCATCTTCACCTTGAAATTGTATTTTTTTAGTATTTTTAAAATATTCTTAAATAACCATTATTTGTTATATACCCTCTATTTTTTACATGTGTTGTATCATTCCATCCAAAACTCTATAACTCGAAATCAAAAGAGTAAATAGAAACACATTAATTAAAATATGTTCACATCTTTTTTTTAAAATATTCTTTAGTATGAATTTAATAACTTGAGTCATATTGTAACAATGATCTAATAATCTCATCTTGTGTGTAAACAATTATTTTTTTTAACCTTCATCTACAAAAACATTTATAGCATGTCATTTTTTTTGTAATTTCACTATGAAAATTTTTCACAAGAATAGGGTTTTCAAGAGTTTTTCTTAAATAACAGACACGATTTTTAATACTACTAAATCTATGTAAAATTTTATTTACAGTTTCTTTTTTCATGTATTTTAAATTTATTATATTCAAATATAAACATGTCTTTATTTGTTTTATTGAGCTAATAATAGATAAAATGTGACACTTATATCAATATGTTTTGATCTAGAATGTTGGAAATGATTTTTTGGAAGATTGATTTCACTCAGATTATCACAAAGTATCTTAAATGGTTTAGAAACATTTTCTTTCAAATATTCTAACTAAACATTTATCGACAGCGTTTGAGTAATATATTGATAAGATAAATCATATTAGAAGTCAACTATTCTCAATGTTACTAAACACTGACTCTTATTCTATCGACCCACGCAATATTATCCCATGAAAATGATTCCTCTAGAGGTTGATTTTCTATCATAACAATATCCATCCCAATCAGAAATTGAATAACCCGAAAACATCATCTCATAATTTTTTTTAGTATAAATTCCCATTTGAAGTTATTCCTTTGACCTATCTCATAACTCTATTTAATGACAATATATTTTATTCTTTCAAATTACCTTGAAAATTAGAACACTAATTCATAGCATAAAAAACCCCAATGCTTGAGGATGTAAGGAAAACTATACTTCTTATCAGCTTATAAAAGTCTTTATAATTTATACATATTCTAGACTCATCTTTACTCACCATTGTGACCAACAATATTGGAGTAGAAAATTCATTGGATTATTCCAACCCAAATTTTTTTAAAAATTACCTACCGTACTTTTGATGAGATAGAAAAATGTAGTTTTCGTTTTGTTAAACATATAATCAATGGAATAATGTAAATTCTCCCAGTAATGAAATTTCAAAATTATTCTTCATTTATTTATAAAATTATACAAAAATAAATTTTTCCTCACCGTAAAATATTATATCATCCACATAAACAATTACATTTAGTGTTTGAGATTCAGTGTTTGTAACATATATGGTTCTTTAAACTTTTCCTTTTGAAAATATTAACATTATAAAATAAATTTCATGTTTATAATACCATTCAGGTATATCTTATTTCATCCCAAAAAAATTTTTCTTCAATTTTGCAACTTTTTTTACATCCTTATCAAATAGAAACTCATAGGTTTGTCCAATGTAAACATATTTCTTAATCTCACCATTTAAGAAACCTATCATTACACCCATCTGATAAACTTTGTAATTATGATGTGCGACCACTGAAGGAAAATTTATAATAGTTTCTAATCTTACCAATGTGGAAAATAATTCTTCAAAATATACTCCTTAAACCATTGTGTATCCTTTAATACAATGACTATATTAATTAATTTAAACATATCCTTTTTTATCCATCTTATTTGTGTAAACCCAATTTATCCAGATAATATTTTTATTTTATTACCTTGGAAGGAGATACCATGATTTATTATTCTAAATGTATTTCAACTCTTCATTCATATCATGTAACAACACATGATATAATATTCATTTATATCTTCAATGTAATTCTAGAGTTTATACTACACGCAACATTGACACGACATTATTTATACACAAGATTGAGTTTCTGTGAAACAAAACATCCATATTTAAATTATTCAAATTATATATTTAGAATATAATGATTAAAAATAGTAATACAAATATTAAAAAATAAATATAAAATGTCATTTCTAATTATGTCACATAAATAAAACATATTTATAAGGAAATGTATATGATTCATTAAAATATAAGTACTATTTTGAGAAAAGAACTACGTCTTATATCCGTTTATGAACAATAATAAAATTAATATTAGAAACTACTAAAAATTGTATTTGTTAAAATTTAATTCATTTTTGGATTTGGAATATAAAAATTAACTAATGGTTTTTTTGGTATTTTTCTAAAAACTTTTAATTTCTGATGAATACTGAAAAACACTACGTTATCATTTAAAACCGAGTTTTTATTTTAAAAAATATTTTTATATTTAAATTTAGTTTAAATTCAAAATATATAAATAATACCTATATTAATAAAATGAAATTCATTGTGGTCATTTCATAATAAGAATAGATATATTAAATTTTATTGAACTTTTTAACATCTTTTACCAACCATCTATGCACATTTTCAAATCTACTTAAAACGTAATTTTACTACATCTGTGAGATGCATTTCAAAAATCCATGAGATTTTATTGACATTATTATGTAAAATGAGGTTCAATAGAATGAAAATAATTTTCGGTGAATAGTAACTGTTGAATTTTATTTACAACGGTTAAAAGTAAATTGTTTAATTAAACGTAAAATTAATGTCATAACAACCCAAAAAAATGTACTAATTCTATTGGGTATGTGTTTTTATACAAAAAATCAACCATAGGAACAAAATAATATCCTTTTTTGTCCATTTATGTTAGATCCGGACTTTTATTATATTTTATTTGAGAAGATCTAAAATTGTTAAATTCAAATTTTAATAAATAAACCATTTTTTATTTAGGGTTATAATTAAGATAAATTCGACTATAAATATTCATTATAAATATAAAAATATTTCACACATCATAGTATTTTGCTTATAATTTTTATACCTTATATAAATAAATTTATTTAAGACATAATTAGGATGCAGTAATTACCTTATTAATGAATGATTAAAATAATTGATGTTATAAATATTAAAATAATTGTCAATTGAAACTTTTGATTCCATATATTATTTTTCTAGGTGACTAATACATTTTAGGGTTGGTTTAATATTTTTTTTTTCAAATTAATCAATTTGTTATGTCTTTCAAAAAATCAAAATACTAAATAAAGCCAAAATTGGTATAAATTGATTTTAAAAACAAATACAATTTTATTAAATGTTATAATATCCTAAATATATAATATAACGATAAAGTAATTATATAAGGTTATATATTTCATTAATTAACCAATTTAGGTTATCTTGGATTATTATACTAAGTTTATTAAACATGTAATATACAAATACAAGAACAAATGGAAAATGTTAACTTATTTAAGAATGAGTTATATCTATATGATAAGGTTAGTATAGTGACCTAAACTTGTCTAAAACCAATTGTTTTGAGAATATTCCGAGCCATACTCACCTTATCCTATAATGAGTTCCATTTTGAGCTATTATAAACCTAAAATGATTTTATAAAAAATTTGTATTTTAAGCTGTTCCTAAAGTGCCCCTCACCTCTCTTATAAAAGGGTACTTCCTCTTCTCTTAAATTCACAACTCCAAAGACATTTGGCATGGACATAACATGATCAAATATACTCCCAAATATCTGCAATTAAAAATATTGGCCTTATTGATGATAAATCCAACCTAAGGATTCCTTTTGTTCAAAACAAAAGGAAGCACCCGAAGAAGAGGTAATTATTTTATCACCTCTTTCAATGTTCTTTTCTTCATCCTCTTCCTCTTTCTTTTTTTCATATAAAAATAGTACATCCAGTACCTTATACATACCATGATGTTATTATAAATATTTTTCAACCATATTAATTATTCTATCCGTCCAATGAATGAAAAAGTCACTATATGTGCGTATGTATGGCTTACCATCTCCATATCGTGGTGTAGTTTGTTATTCCACACATCATTATTTGGATGGGTATAGTAATGATGTATAATTGATTTGAATAATTAATATATCATGTAAATTATTCTGTATATATAATATACCATCCAACCACATATGATTTCCCCATCAATATAATGATATTGTCGCTCGTGCGTACATACAACATACCATCTCCTCGATGCGATAAGATTTCATTTACCATCAAAACCATTCATGAATAATATACATTTTATTGTTAAAAAATATTGTTTAAGGACATAATATAATTCTGGATATGAATTAAATACGTACTATACAAAAAAAATGACTTAAGTAACAAAATGTATAAAGGAAAACGAATCAATTAACACCCAAAACATTGATATTGCTGAAATATTATTAACAAATAAATATTATAGGATCATGTATGATATATTATTTGTATTTTGTTTCATTTATAATTTAATAAAAATTCTTTAACCATTATATTGGATTTTAAACATACCCTCAGCTATATTAATGTTTATGTTATGGGGTTTCTATCTAACTTTTTATTCCTGTGAGATTCATGCTATATTTTCCACTATTTCCTTTTTTTGTGTATTAATTTCAATGATTGTGTTATTTTTGTAATATAATTTATTTTATATGTATTTAAATCTTCATTTAATGATCCGTATATCAGGGGGTGTATGTTTTTTATGTAACCAAATCGGTAAGGGAATTTCTAATTTCAATTTCGACTCATTGGGTAATATATATACGTTATGGATTATTTTACTCCATGATTATGTATATAATCACTATTTATTTATTTATTTATTAATTTACACTCCCCATAGTGTGGATATACTTTTGATACACATAATCACTCCATTGATATATTCCCAAGTCACTAATCTAAACTTGATATGGGTAATCTTATCTCAATTTCTATTCATTGTGTTAAACATCCAAATCATTGGTTTTGTTTTTACAAAAATATGCATGAATGTAATAAGATTGATTTATACTAAATATCCAATAACATTGAGTGTATTTTTTTCCCATATAATTATGTTATTTATTTATCCTTAATCTATGGATACAATCTTTTTAAGGTATTTCTCCTCAAATTAAATTCCATTGAGACCTCTTTGTTGTTATGAACCAATTCACTTTTATATGGTGTATATAATATCCTTTGACATAGTATACCAGTAAAATTTTTTCATTATATTATAAATTATTGATTAATATTATTCCAAAATTATTTGTATTCATGTGTCTCTCATTTGGTTAGGAAATGTTTAACTAAAATATAATTTGAAATGTTTTAATGATTTATTCATTAAAATATTCCTCATTAATGTCCATTTTTAAAAAAAATTAATGAATTTTTTATTTGTATAAGAATTTTATTAAATTAAAATTCATTTCAAATGATTCAAAGTTGTATTGGATAGTTTGATACAATAATCTATTTTAAACGAGTTCATTGATAAATAGTGAAACTTTTAAATGTATTCAAGATAAACGGGATATTTCTCACAAATATTTTTAGAGATAATTTTAATCTATGCCAATATCATTAATTGTATATTATTCTTGATTGATGTTGATTTATTATAATAAAATCTTCTATATTGTATTGAATGAATTATGTTTGACTATGGATGTACTATTCTTATACCATTTACGGGATGTGGTTAATGTATTGAAATTTTGTACGCTAGTTTCAATACGAATGATTAGATTATATTTCAACCTTTTCATATGAGGAATGCATTGGACATAGTAAGTGACAGGATGGGCCCACTATATCCCTTTGATGCATCTGTAGGTCTCATGAGACAATCTAGTGTCATGACATAAAGCCTTGAAAAAAATTATATATGGGGTCTTGGCACGAGGCCTTGACTTTGAGGTTAAGGTGTCTGGCATTATGCGTTACTTTATTTTGAGATTATTTATAGATGATACATATGATAATTCCACTAGTAGAATATCAATGTGAATTAGTAAATATAATTTTTTGATTTTCACTTACATATTATGCAGAGGATTATGTTTAAAGGGATTGTGTTTAAATTATATACCTTTCCATAATAGTTTATTATTATTTATGATTTACTCTTCCATATTTTTTATCAATATTGTGCATCTAAGCTCACCCCTTTCTAATTTTTCCCCCTATGATGCCAATAAGTGTATTATGTTTTATATTGAAATTTATTCTAGTATTATAATTTTATTATTAAATTATTATCTTTCTTTTATTGTACGATTGAAATTGTAATGTGGAGTTCATGTATGTAAACAATTTTCCACGACTGATAAACAGATCAGTCCTTCATGACAAGATTCCTTATAAACATGCCAATGTTTTGTAATAATGCATTTAATCTAGGTAAAAGGGTTGGGGTGTTACAATTGGTATTAGAGAATGTTTAGTACAAACCTTGGGTACTATATTTAGAAAAACTCGTATTAGATAACATTACCATAAGATAGACTTTGAAGATTTGAATAGAATAAATTCATACAAATGATAATGTAGAGATTTTGTGAGTTTTCCATGAAATATATCCATATCAGGATACTTTAAGAGGACGTGGTTCTGAAACTGATATACCTAGGAGTGGAAAATCTAACATGGAGTTTTCATCTTGACTTAGGGTATCCCAGTACACGACAACGAGCCTTACTACGCACCTAGTTTGACACTCTCGTGGTATATTCATAGGATAATTCACATTTTAAATAAAAATAGATTTGAAGGATTTTAATATAATATTTGAATAAATAACCTTGGTTAATACTAGGGTGTTTTAGATTCAAAATAAGGGGTCATGATATTCTTTAAATGACTTTATGACTATTGTTACTCATACAATTCTTTTTGATGTTAGACAATGGCTGGATTTCAAGGAAGTTATAGTAACATTGAACATGATGTAAAAGGTGGGAATGGTGATGGAAATTAGAAAAAATGGAAAGATGATAGTAATAAAATATAGTCTATTCATGTCGAATTAGTTTTCAAAAAATAGTATCAATAACATATAAATTAACCAATACCCAAACTCAATAATTAATAGAAAGGTAGAGAATGATAAGAGATCCAGTAGTGGAGACCATAGTGAAGAGAAAGCTCAATTTCCATCATGCAGGAAATGTGGAAGGAGACACCACTGAAAATGCCTCAATCGAATAAAGAAATGCTTTATATATGGGAAAGAATGAAATAATGTAAATAATTATCGATGAAAAATAATGATTACTATGGAAGAAAATAAAAATGATCCTAAGAATCCATTTACATTCATTTTATATAAATGTAGTGGACCTGTGAATTACCCAATTCAATTACCTATTCTTTAGGATCACCACTAGGTAAGGGAAGAACCTATGATGAATTAAATTGATGAATAATTGTTTAAAAGTATTATTTCTCACTGTTGGTGGGATCACTATGGAAGAACATTCTCTTGTATCTGTAACCCTGCAGTATCTTATGTGAAAATTCTATTTGAGGAAGTATTATATTTTCTTTTGTGGATATAGTTATAATTAACTATTTGGGATTATATAATCCTTGAATTTGATTCAATTATAGGTTATTACTTTTGGGATAAAATGTGAGGTATGAGAAAATAGTTGTGGTTAAAATATGTTATAGTTAGTTCTGGGGAATTTATCTCATTTATTGGAATGTTATAAAATTTTATAGTTTTTGAAAATGGAAAGCACATGGTCCAAGTTAAAACTCGTCACATCAGACAATTCTACGGGAATCGATCCCACAACCAAAGTGTGACATTGATTTATCAGCTACCATTGGACAACATGAAGTCTCGGGTTAGTATGACTAATTCTTTTTAGTTAAATGATTTTATGGATAAAAAATATGATGATTTTGGGAACATATGATTTATAAAATGGATATCCTTAGTATAGGAAAATGTTTGGGTGATTAAGTGATAAATTTCATTTTTTAGACATTCACTCTTTTGGGAACTCTATATACCTATAGAAAATAGAATACTAAGTGATTCATTTTAGCAGTAGTGGTGGTTTTTTATTTTTTATGAATCAATGCTTATAATTTGGACTTATAGAGAATTGTGTTATTTATGGAAATGATTAACCTAACATAGAGAATATGTTATTTGGTTAATTACATTTATGTTTTTATATTTAATAGTAGTTGGTGTAATATAGAGATAAATGATAAGATTTATCTTGACAAATTATGTGATCAATTCCTTTTAAATTTTGGGTTTTATACTTAGTTTGTATTATATAGATTAATTTTAAAATTTTTTTTATTGAAATGTATTTGTTAAACTTTGGACATTTTTTGTTTAATTTTGGAGATTAAGTGTAGTATTTCATTCTACAAAGGATTATACTTTTTAGGCATCGTCTAATCTGGTACAAACCATTTTGGTTTTGGATAATGTTTAAGGACAAGGGAAATATATATTTTATTTATGTGGATTATATGGTTCACGGGAATTTTATTCTAGCACTATAGGTGTGACCAATTCATCTTTATTACTCATCGTTTGGAGAAAAGTTGAGTTTGTGGTAGAAATTTATTAAATGATGAAAATATCAATAAAATTTAATTATATCTCCTTATTTTCACAATCAATCTCAAAAATAAATTTCTCAACATTATGAAAAGGAAATTAAAACAAAAACATTGTTTGTTTACTCTTCATACTGGGTAATTAAAAACTATTAAACCCTTCACAAGTTTATGGTTTTATGGTAGTTGAATTTCTGATGATGATGTTTTCTATCACACTTCATCGGAAAATTATTGTTTGTTTTGTCATTCATATTCTTGTTTTTCTACACATAACCCTTGTATGGGTTATCTCAGGTGACCATTGTACTTCTCTTTCTTTCTCTTAATGTGTTATTTTTATGGAATATTTCTCTAATGTGGGAATTTAAATGATGTTTCCAAGACCAATTTTATAATTACGGGAAAAAAATTTCCAAAAGGGATGAACAATGTAACTCTTTAAGAGTTAACAGTGAGTTATATCTTTAAAGTAATTCAATAGAATATACTACATGCAATAATGACTTGGATTTATTTATACGCAAGATTGTGTTTCTACAAAACAAAACATTAGTATTATGAATATTCAAATGATATATTTATAATTGAGCGATTAAATATAGTAACAAGAATAGTAAAAATTAAAATTAAAATTTCATTATAATTTTGTAACATAAATAAACCATATTTATAAGGAAATGTATAAGATTGATCAAAATATAAGTACATTATTGGTAAATGAACTATATATTATGTCCTATTGTGAGAAATAATATAATTAATATTAGAAACTCTTAGAAATTGAATTTGGTGAAATAGAATTCATTTTTGGATTCATAGTATCAAAATTATCTTAGGGGTTTTTTTATATTTCATAATATGATCAATTTTTTATGAATATTTTAAAACACTGTGTTATATTTTAAATCCGACATTTTATTAAATAATTTTTTTTAAATTGAAATTCACATGAAATTAAAAATATATACATAATACCTATATTAATCCAATATAATTCATTGGAGTCATTTTATTATAAGATTAGATATATAAAATTTTATTTAACATTTTAATGTATTTTACCCATCTTTTTGTAACATTTAAAGATCTACATAAATTGTAACATTAACGCTCCTGTGAATTGAATTCTAAAAATCCAAGAGACACAATTGACATAAGTATGTAAAATGTTTTTCAATCGGATGAAAATAATTTTTGGTGAATAGTATCTTTTAAATTTTATTTACCACGGTTAAAAGTAAATAGGGAAATTAAAGGTCAAATTAATGTTACAATTAACTCAACACCTGAACAAATTATATTTGAATTTTTTTTAACCAAAATCATCCTTAGGACCAAAATAATATCCTTTTATTATATATTCATGATAGATTAGGAAATTTATTATATTCTATTTAATGAAGAGTTAAATGTGTTATATTGAAATTTTAATAAATGAACCATTTATAATATTGGTTAATAATTATGATAAATTGTACAATAAATATTAATTTTATAGATAAAAATAGATCCTACATCATAGTATTTTATTTATAAATTTTAGACATTAAATAAATAAATTTATTTAGGATCTAATGATGATGTAGTAGTTACCATATTAATTAAAGATTAAATTAATTGATGTTATATATAACGAAATAAATATAAATTGAAACTTTTTAAGCCATCCATGAATTTTCTATGCGATTATGTCATTTTAGGGTTGATTCAATGAATTTCTTTATATGTAATCAAGTTTTTATGACATTAAAAAAAGTCATATACTAAATAATGTCAAAATTTACCTAAATGATTTTTCAGTCAGATACTATTTTATTAATGTATATAATATCCTTTAAATCTACGATTAGTACAAAGAACATATATAAGGTTAAATATGTTCTCAATGAACCACTTAATGATCACATGGAATTTTATAGAATGTTTATTAACCATGTAAAATAATAATACATGAAGACATGGTAAATGTTAAACTATTTAACCATGAGTTAAATCTAAATGAAAAGGTTAATATAGTGACCAAAACTAGTTTAAAAACTATTGGTTGAGAATATTTAGACCCATACCCACATTATCCTCTAAATAAACCCATTTGGATCTATTAGGAACTGAAAATTATTTTATAATAAATTATTATCTGAAGGTCTTCCTAAAATGCTCCCCCATCTCTTATAAAAGTGTAAATCCCCTTCTCTTAAATTCACAACTCCTAACCCCATCTAAAATCTTCTCCCAACTACCCTATATTCTACCCAGAGGCCTTACATTGATCAGAAATCCAAACTATGGACCCCTTTTGCTCAAATCAAAAGGAAGAACCCAAAAAAGGGGTAATTATTTCAACACATCATTCTATGTTATTTTATTTATAATGACCCATAGTTTTCATAAATGGTTATTACATCAGAATTGAATCACAATTATTACAACATATAAAAAAACCATGATATGACCATATAAGTATAGTGTCTTTAGAAACTGGGAAATATAAACAACTGGTTCATAAATCATCTACATTGTCTCCTATTTATTTCATCATATATAGAGTCCCTTTGGAATATCCTACTTAATACCCATTATCCTGGCCTGGGGAAAAGAAAACATACAAAAGGGTGAGCTCAAATGCTCAGAAATGGTAAACAAAAAAATGTCAATCATATCATATTCATATGAACAAAAAATTTTGAAAATATTAACCTATAAAAGAGATCATAATATCATAACATGGGATAAATCATAGTAGTGAAATGTAATCCCAATAATCATAACATAAAACATAAAACATTGTGGCATACACACATAATCCAAGAAAATCATTTCATACTAGTCAAGGCTCATTTCCAAGACCATCATAGTTGACAAAGTCTATTACTGAACCGAGTTCACTCCTCGTTCCAGTCCTATATCACTGAACCAGATTAACATGTCATTCCAGCCATGTCAATCTCAGGAGATATAAATCGTTACCCAATGAATTTGATTGAGATATAGGGCCCACCCATCTCATTATGATACCACTCTAATGTGTGCCACAAAATCCCAAATCATAGCATAACCCATGTAATAAAATTGGATTCTTAAACATCTTTCCATCATAACATAATCCACATAAGATAAAGGACATCATAAATTTAATTCCTTAATAAAATAATCAAATTAATCTAAAAATAGAGATATAAACAGAACCCTATATTACCTTATATGTAAAATAATTTTGATACAACACTTGAACTACATTCTTGAAAAAAATATCCTTTCTAGTTCAAAAACATTTCTCGCTTCCTAACATGTCATTCAATTTTAAACTAATAGAAGATGATTAAAAATAAACTTGAAAACTTGTAACGTAAGATTCATGGAAATAATGTTCTATTAAATCATAAAAATCTATTCATGCTGTATAAGTTAAAAAAACCTTCTTCTCATACATTGGCTGTAAAAGTCAAAAAGTACCTCATACTAAAAAATGACAAAAGATTCAATTCGGATCTGTTACTAAAAACACACCAATGGGTAAAATTGGATTTAAAAAATTATAGGAGGATAGAAATAATATTAGATATTGAGGAAACTTGGATGTGGATGTCAAATATTCCCCAGTAAATTCTGAAGTATAAACCAACTCGGATAAAATTGAGATTGTGATATTTTCCCTTACCTTAGGTCTGATATGCTTCATATGTATCCGAACCTCCTTTATAATGATTTAAATAATGTAATTGACTTATTAATGAATCATATTCATTGTTATTATATCATATATTTTAATATTCTTATCTTCTTATTAGTAATATTTCATTGCTACTTGTTCTTTGGGTGTTCATTGCTTTATGTTCTTATGCATTCTTTGTTGAATAAATTCATATTCCTCTTTTAGGTTATAGATACATCATTTAAATAATGGTATTAGTGTAATATATATCATATTTATTCATTAAATTCATTTATATAATCATTATTCAAGGAAAATCATGTAGAACAAGTCGCATCACATCGTGGAGATGGTAGGCCTTTCGTATGCACACGTGATGATATCGTTCCCAAGATTGTGGAATTATATTGAAGTGTATGTAGAAAATTTCAGAATCATTATCAATTTACAATAATCATATGTATTTATTATCTACACCATTATACCCATCCAATTAAGGTGGTGGTGGAAAACAAAATACACCACGGCGTGGAGACAATATTCTGTACGTACGCACACGCGGTGATTTCATTTTCTGTAGGATGGATAGAGGGTTAAATAGGGTTGTTTCAAATTTATAATAACATATCAGTATAGTAGTGATAATTATGTTATTAATTTATGATGTAACAAAGAAAGAAGAAGAAGTTGAAGAAGAATGAAGTTGGAAAGAATCGGTAGAAGATATTACCTCTTTTTCGTCAAGCCTCTTTGAAACCTACTCATAGGGCACTAAAATTGGTCTTATAAGAAGACTAGGACCTATAGAATGTTTCTAGGTAAGTTGAGAATGTATGTGGGTAGGGTTTGGATGAGAATTAAGGCTCATAATTGTGTGAGGAGGAGAGGGAGAAGCTTCCATTTTATAAGGGAGGAGAGGGGCATCTTTGGAAACCTAAAAAATATTAATTTATAATAAATTCAAACCCCAATTAAAAACATCTAAAATTCCTCATATCTAATTCTTAGATGAGATAGGGTTTAAATCTCATCAAAAAATAAAATTTATACACGTAGAGAATTTATTTAAAACATTATCCACTTGATTTTTCAATATTTGATCTATTTAATTTTATTTCTGGTAATAAGATTCTAAATTTTAAATTATTATAAATAATTACTTATGTATTTTGAATTTCCATAATTGTATAAAATAGGAGATTTTAGACCATATAAATTTTAATTTTTAATTTTTAAATATTTTTTTGATTTTAAACCATTTTATAATATGTTATTTTTATAAAATAACAATAGTGTTAATTTTGACGCTATTGATTTATTTGATTTTAAATAAAATCTACATAGAGGATATATTCAACAAAAAATATTTATTAGATTCCAAACATGTAATAGTAATCAATTAAATTCGTGGATCATTTTAATAGTTCATATAATAATTATTTTAATATTTCTAAAACCATTTATTTGATATTTCAATCAATAAAATAATTTTAACATCACTATTGTGTCACCTTTAATGAAAATTATTTAATCCCTAAAAATTCTGAATAAATTAAAATGATGTTGATAATTTTATTATATTTCGGGATACTATTCATGTTTCATGTTTCATGAAGTATATCACTAAATTAACATTATTATACTTATAAGATTTAAGAGAGTGACACGTTGTCACTTTCATTGGTTTTAATGACAATTAAATTATTTTAATGGTCAGAAGTTCTTAAAATGAATTTATTCAGAGCCTTATGGGATAAGGGTAGACTTTTAGTAATCCAATAGTATTTTTCAAGGTGTTAGGGTAATTTTATAATCTTATTTTTACCCCTAATTACCCGATTTACTTTTAACTGCAGTAAATAAAAATTACTGTAGTTACTATTCATAAAATCATAAAAATTAGAGTGAAATAATAACATAATTTGGACCCAATAAATAATAATATTGATTCCATTTGCAGAATTCAAAACAGAGAAGTTGCTGTAATTAATTTAAAATTAATCATGTTGTTAAGAAAACGGGTTTTAAATGTTAAATCATTGCCAAATATTGAAATGTTTTAACCTTTGAATTCAATGTAAAATTAATGGTAATGAAATACATTATATTAAATGGTAAAAATATATTATATTTATACTTTAAAACCATTCAATATTATAATTTAACCATATAAATTATTTCGATGAAAAAAGTTGTTTTTAATTAAAATATAGTGTGTTTTTATTATTCATTAAAATATGAATGTTATCAGAATAATTTGAAAAAATTATCCAAAGTAAATTTTTATATAATTATTCCAAATAAGAATTTTATTTTATCATATTTAACATATTAACCTTTCAGAAACTAGATTTAATGTGGTTGTTCCATCAAAAGGCGAAAAAACTCTATTTTTTGAAAAATACTTATTTTACCCAAAAAATTATTTTTGTTCACATACCATGTTTTAGAAAATGCGTAAGATGAGTAATAATGTTATAAAATTACAAATTTAGTTAATAATATTCATAACGTCATTACATGATAATATTATAACAATATATCATTGTTTAGTGAAACCCAGTATTGCGTACTACACACGCTATCGAGGAACGTCGCGATTGTGTTTAATGCAAGACAAGCCAGTGTTGCGTGTAGTGAAAGATTCCATTGCATATAACATAAGAAGATAGAAAAATATTTCTCATAAAATATTAGGGTTTTACATTATACCCCCCTTAAAATGTATTTCACCCTCGAAATTAATCACTTCGTAACAAACAGATGAGGATGCCTCTCTATCATAATATCCTCAAGCTCCCGTGCAACTTCTTCTAATTAGTGGTTCCTCCTTACAACTTTCACAAAGTGAGTGGCCTTGTTATGTAGAAAATTTTCGCTACGATACAAAATCTCTATCGATTGTTCTTCATAAGAAAGTTCTTTCTCCAGCGGTACAACTTCATAGCTTAGTAGATGTGAATGATTGGATATGTAATTTCTTAGGAGAGATACAGGGAACACATCGTGAACTTGAGAGAGATGCGGTGGAAGAGCCAATCGTTAAGCTACCTTCCCAAGATGATCCAGTATCTCAAAAGGATTAATATACCAATGGATCAGCTTTCCATTCTTTCCAAATCTCATTACTCTCTTCCAAGAAGATATCTGTAAGAAAACTTTCTCACCCACATCAAATTCTAGGTCTTTTCTTTCTTTATCGGCATAACTTTTTTGTCGAATCTGAGCTGATCATATGTGTTGTTGAGTAGATTATACCTTTTCTGCCATCTCATCAACAAGATTAAGTCCTAATATATTTTATTCCCCAACTTCATCTTAGCTTGTTGGTGTTCAGAATTTATTTCCATAGAGAGCTTCATAAGGAGCCATCTGAATACTGGAGTGAAAGCTATTATTATAAGAAAATTACACCAAAGGTAGGTTTTGATCCCAAACACCTTTTAAATACATAGAGAAAGCTCTCAACATGTCTTCTAGAGTTTGAATTTTCCTCTAATTATGACCGTCTGTCTAAGGATGATAAGATGTACTGAAACTCAACTCTGTATCTAGAGTATGCTGAAGACTTCTCCATAACTTCAAGGTAAACCTCATATCCCGATCAGATCTAATGGAAAGTGGTACTCCCTGAAATATTACCACTTCCATTACATATATCCTGGCAAGCTGATCCAGAGTTAAATCTTCTCTAATAGCAATGAAGTGTGTCAACTTTGTAAGACGATCAACTATGACCTAGATAGAATTATTGCCTTAGGATGTTTTAGGAAGTCCAGTGAAAAAGTCCATAGGGATGTTTTCCCATTTCCATTTGGATATGGGTAATGGTTGTATCATACCCTTAGATTTCTGTATCTCAACATCAAATTTCTGACAAACCAAGCATCGAGAGAAATATTCAGCAGCATCTCTATTCATGACATCCCACTAGAATTACTCTTTCATGTCCCTATACATCTTCGTGCTTCCAGGGTGAATAGAGAATAAAGAACTATGAGCCTCATCCAATTTTTCATTCTTTAATTCTTGGATGGGAGGAACAAAAACCTGATTCATGAAACTTATTATTTCATCATAATCAATGTGGAATTAATGAACATTTTTCATTTTCTTTTGTAACTCTACATCATCCTTCTGCGCCTCTTTAATCTTCACATGCATAGACGGTTGAACATTCATTTGAAAAAGATATGATTTTTCCCTTCCACTATAATTCTAAGAGAAATCCTTTTTAAATCCATAAATATTGGATCTTTTGATATAGTCATCATGGATAAGCTCGCATGGTCTTGTCGACTTAATGTGTCGGGAACCTTGTTTGATTTCCCAGGGTGGTAATGAATTGAGAAGTTGTAATCCTTAATCATCTCCATGAATCTTCTTTGGTGCATATTCAGCTCCTTTTGTGTGAAAATATACATTGAACTACTATGATCAGTATAAATATCACTCCTTTCACCATAAAGATAATTCCTCCATTTTTTAAAGCTATGATTATCGTGGCTAACTCCAAATCATGAGTTGGGTAATTGTTTTCATGGATTTTCAACTGTCATGAGGCATAAGCTATCACCAAATCATTTTTCATGAGAACACACCCCAGTCCCTTCATGGAAGCATCACTTTAGATCATAAACCATTCTCCACAACATGGCAGTGTGAGCACAGCTGCACTGGATAACCTTCATTTAAACTCTTTGAAATTCTATTCACACTCCTTCGTCCAAACAAACATAACTTATTTTTGAGTCAACCTAGTGAGTGGATTAGATAATCTTGAAAAATATTTCACAAAAAATTGATAATATCCAGCCAGTCCAAGAAAACATCGGATCTCAGTTACTGTTGTTGGTCTCGACCATCTTTCAATAACCTCTATTTTTGCTGGATCCACAGATATCCCCTCTTTTGAGATTATGTAACCCAAAAATGAATCTTTTTGTAGCCATAATTCACACATGGTAAATTCGGCATAAATATTCTCCTTTATCAGTGTTTTCAATACAATTCTCAAGTGATATTCATAGTCTTCCTTTCTCTTTGAATATACAAGAATATCATCTATAAAGACTACAAAAACAAATCAAGATCGTCTCTGAAGATTCTATTCATTAGATATATGAATATAGTAGGGGAATTTGTAAGACCAAATGGTATAACTATAAATTCATAGTGTCCATACCTTGTACGGAATGCCGTATTTTGTATATCCTCCTTTTGGACCCTTAATAGATTATATTCTGAAATAAGATCAATATTGGAAAAGTATTGATCTCTATGTAGTTGATCAAATAAGTCATCAATGTGCATGGGAGGATATTTTTTCTTGATAGTGATCTTGTTATGTTCTCGATAA
Source organism: Viscum album (assembly GCA_963277665.1). NCBI lineage: Eukaryota > Viridiplantae > Streptophyta > Magnoliopsida > Santalales > Viscaceae > Viscum > Viscum album. Next base: position 692,456,018 of record OY728120.1, on the reverse strand, counting down.
TCAATGTAGAGTCACATTGATCCATCTTTCTTCTTAACAAATTGAACATGTGCTCTCCCAGGTGATGAACTATTGCGTATGAATCCCTTATCAATATTATCTTGGTGTTTCTTCTTCAATTCTGGCAACTCAGTTGGGGCCATTCTATAAGGGCTCTATGAAATAGTCATAGCACCTGGTATGAGTTCTAATGGAAAATCAACTTCATGACTTGGTGGAAGACTTGGCAATTATATTGGGAAGATATCATCAAACTCTAGTACAACGGGAATATTCTTAGTCATGTGTTTCTCTCCAACCATTTGAGATAAATAACCTTCATTTATTGTAATCAAGACCCATAAGATGGAAGAAATTCCCACTGGAAGGTTATATTCATCCATGCATCGATAGATGATGGTAGATTGATCGGTGATATTAAATGTGATTTCCATTCTTTGGAAATTGATATGTTCTTCATATAAAGAATGCTAATCCATGCCAAGAATAACATCAAATTACACTATAGGAAGGATCACAAGATTTTCATGAAGCACTTTCCCCCAAACATCAATCAGATAATAATTTTAAACCTTTGATGAGACTGTTGTGCAATTAGGGGTTGTCACAACTGACTCAATATCTAACTAATGAGGTAATATAGTGATACCCTTAGAAAATTCTTCATAAATAAAAGAGTGGGTGGATCCAGAATCAAATGAAACATTTTCTACATTAGAGTGGATGGTAATTGTACCTTTCACCACTTTGTTATCATACTCCACATTACCGATAGAAATTTCATTTTACTATCCTTTGACTTTTTCCTTAAGAGTTTGTTGACGTTGATCATGATAAAAAATCATTGGATTAGGGAATTGATTGGAATAATGCCCCATTTCGTAGAACTTGAAACATTGAAGTATAGGAGGTGCATTCTGTGTATCCCTTTCTTTGTCCGTATCATTAGACATCTTCTTCCCATTATTTCAACATTAAACTGCACGATGACCTTATTTTCCACACACAAAACATTTACATTTCTCATTAAGAAAATTCCATCCATGTTTCTTTCCACACATTGAGCATATGTGAAAAATCATATTCTTTTCAGTGTGGTCTTTAGTTTTTCATTTTAATTCCATTTTCCCCTTCTTATCAAAACCATATGATTGTTGGGATACTCTCATCTCCATCTCAACCATGAGAGCACATCGAACAATTTCCTCGTAGCTATTGAAGTCTCTTATGGATAACGCCCTTCCAAGACATGGTTTTAAGACACTAAAGAATCGATCGATCTTACTCCCAGTTTGGTTACTAATTCCAAAATCATACCTTGCTAGTCTTGTAGAATTTACTTCGTAGGTACCGAACAATTCATCTTTCTTTTTCTTTAGTTCACAAAACTCCTCCTCCATCTTTTTTCGAAGAATACGAGGGAAGTAATTATTGAAAAATAATTTCATGAACTATTCCCATTACATGGAATCAATTTAGTCTCTTTTCCTCGTATTAATTATAGGATTCCACTATTGATCAGCTTCACCTTCCAAACGATATACTACTATGATGACTTTATCGTGTTCAGAACATTGAAGAACTAAAAATATCTTTTCAGTTGAACCGATCCATTGTTGAGCCACTAATGGATCAATAGACCCGCTGAATGAGGGTGGACGCTGCCTCATGAAGGATTCAACATAATGTTTCTCCTTCCTTTGCTCGTTTGGAAGTCCATCATGATTCCTAGATTGAGAATGTTCTGTGATCATGGCTACACGAATTTTCATTCCATCTCCCATAATTTTTTATTGCTCAAGGGGAAAATCATTTAATTACCTCTGACATTCACCATTAACATGCTTCCTTTGGGTTCCAGCCATTGACTAAAACTAATAAGCATAGTGTGATAAACAATAATCATAATAGGAAAACCACAGAATCAAGAATAAAATTTTACAATTAAGGTCTTATCATAGGTTATTCATGGCCATTTCTAAAACACTAATATTGTGTTCTACACTTAGGAATATCTTTAGAGTTCTTACTATGAATTTAACATCTTAGTTTCTAAAGGATGACTATACAATTCCTTGGATACCAACTATAACGACCCATATTTTACATACATGTTTATTACTTCGTAATTGAAGTATACTTATTACAAAATATAACAAAACCATGATAGGAACGTATAGGTATTGTGTCTTTAGAAAATGGGAAACATAAACAACTGGTTCATAAATTATCTACATTGTCTATCATTTATTTCATCATATCTAGAGTCCCTTTGGCATATCCTACTAAATCCCTTTATTCCTAACCCGGGGAATAGAAAACAAACAAAAGGGTGAGCTCAAATTTTCATTAAGGGTAATCAAAAGAAATATCAATCATATCATATTCATAAGAACATAACATTTTGAAAATCTTAACCTGCAAAAGAGATTATAATATCATAACATGGGCTAAATAATAATAATGAAATGTATTCTCAATAATCATAACATAAAACATGAAACATTGTGGAATACACACATAATCATAGAAAATCATTTCATATTAGTCAAGTCTCATTTCCATGACCATTATAGCGGACAAATTCCATTACTGAACCAAGTTCACTCCTCGTTCGTGTCCTGTATCAGTGAACCAGATTAACGTGTCATTCCAGCCATGTCAATATCATGAGATATAAATCATTACCCAATGCATTGGAGGGAGTTATAGGTCCCACCCATCTCGTAATGAAACCATTCTTATGTGTGCCACAAAATCATAAATCATAGCATAACCCATGTAATAAAAATGGGATTCTTAATCATCACACCATCATAACATAATCCATATAAGATAAATAACATCATAAAATTAATTCAATCATAAAATATTCAAATAAATGTAAAATAGGGATAGAAATAGAACCCTATAATATAATAGATGGAATATAATTTTGATAAAACACTTGAACTCCATTCTTGAGGAAAATATCCATTACACTTTAAAAACAATTTCCCTTCTTAACATGTCATACAATTTTAATCTAAAATAGGTTGATTAAAATTAAACATGAAAACTTGTAAAGTAAGCTTCATGGAAATAATTTTCTATGAAATTATATAAATCCATTCATGTAGTATAAGTTAAAAAACATTCCTCTCGTACTTTGGTCGGAAAAGTCAAAAAGTACCTTGTAATAAAAAACGACAAAAGATTTCATTCATATCTTTTACTAAAAAATAACCAATGGGTAAAATTGGATTTAATCAATTGTAGGAGGATATAAATAATATTACATGTTTAGGAAACATGGATTTGGATGATAAACATTCCCCAGAAAATTCTGACGTATAAACAATCTTAGATAAAAATGAGATTGTGATATTTTCCCTTACCTTAGGTCTGATATGCTTCGTACGTATCTGAACCTCCTGTTTAATTTTTTAAATAATTTCATTGACCTATTACATAATTATATTCATTGTTATTATATCTTATATGGTCATATTCTTGTATTCTTATTAGTAATATTTCATTGTAACTTGTTATTTGGGTGTTCATTGCTTTATGTTCTTATGCATGTTTTGTGGAATAAATTCTTATTCCTCATTTTAGGTTATAGATAAATAATTTCCAGAATGGTATTAGTGTAATATATATCATATTTATTCATTCAACTCATTTATATAATCATTATTCAATGAAGATCATGTAGAATGAGTCGAACCACATCGCGAAGATGGTTGGCCATACGTACGCACAAGCGATGATAGCATTGTCATGATCGTGGAACTATATTGAAGTGTATGTATACAATTTTAGAATCAATATCACATTACAATAATCATGTATATCTATTCTTTACACCATTATACCCATCCATGTATGGTGGTGGTGGAAAATAGATTACAGCAAGACGTGGAGACAATATTCCGTACGTACGCTAACGTGATGATTTCATTTTTCATAGGATGGATAGAAGGGGAAATATGATTGTTTCATATTTATAATAACATATCAGTATATTTTTGATTGTGATGTTATCAGTTTACGATGAAACAAATAACTAAGATGAATATGAAGAAGAAATAAACTTGAAAAAATCAGTAGAAGAGATTACCTCTTCTTCGACACGCCTCTTTGAAACCTATTCTTAGTGCACTAAAATTGGTCTTTTAAGAAGACCAGGACATCTATTATATTTCTAGGGACGTTTAGAAGGGAATTGGTCAGGGATTGGCCATGAATTAAGTGTCATAATTTTGTGATATGGAGAGGGAGGAGGTTCCCTTTTATTAGGGAGGAGAGGGGCACCTTTGGTACCCTAAAAAATATTAATTTATAATAAATTCAAACCCCACATAAAAACATAAAATTACTCAAATATGAATAATATATGAGATAGTATTGTAATATCATCAAACAATAAAATTATGACATATAGTGAATTTATTTTAAACATTATCAACATGATTTATCCGTATTTAATCTATTTAATGTTTTTGTGGTAATAAGATTCTAAATTTCAAATTGTTATAAATAATTACTTATGTATTGTAAATAGTCCATAATTGGAATAAATATGAAATTTTTTACCATTTAAATTTTTATTTATAATTTTTATAATTTTTTTTGATTTTAAGACAATTTTATAATATGTTATTTTTATAAAATAACAATAGTGTCAATTTTGACACTATTCATTTATTTGAATTTAAATAAAACCTATATAAGGGATATAATCAAACCAAAATATTTAATGGATTCCTAAAATGTCATACTAATCTATAAAATTCGTGGATCATATTAAATAGTTCATATAATATTTATTTTAATATTTTTAAAACAATTTATTTGATACTTCAGTCAATAAAATAATTTTAACATCAATATTATGTCACCATTAATGATAATTATTTAATCCCTAAAAATTATAAATAAATTCAAATGATGTAGATAATTTTATTGTATTTCTATAGACTATTCATTTTCTATGTTTAATGAATTTTATCACTAAATTAAAATTATTACACTTATAATATTTATGAGAGTGACATGTTGTCACGTTCTTTGGATTTAATAGAAATTAAATTATTTCAATTGTACAAGGTTCATAAAATGAATTTATACCGACCCTTAGGTGATAAGGGTCGACTTTTAGTAATAAAATTGAATTTGGAAGATGTTAGGGTAATTTCATAATATTTTTTTACCCATAATTACCCGATTTACTTTTAACAGCAGTAAATAAAACTACCATAGTTACTATTCATAATATAAGAAAAATAAAAGTAACCAATTAACATAATTTGGACAAACATAATTAAAATATGGAATAAATTTTCTAAAATTCAAAAGACAGAATTTTATGTAATTAATTTAAAATTAATCTTGTTGTTAAGGAAACTGGTTTTAATAGTTAAAACATTGCCAAAGATTGAAATGTTTTAACCTATGAATTTAAAGTAAAATTAATGGTAATGACATACATTATATTAAATGGTATAAATATAATATATTTATACTTTAAACCCATTAAATATTATAATTTAACGATATAAATTATTGTGATGAAAAAAGTTGTTTTTAATTAAAATATACTGTGTTTTAATATTCATTAAAATATTAATGTTATTAGAATAATATGAATATTTTATCCAAACTAAATTTTAATATCCTGATTTCAAAGAAGAATTTTATTTTTTCATATTGAACTTATAAACCTATCAAAAATAAAATTTAATGTGATTACACAATCAAAAGGCGGCAAAAATTCGTTTTTTTAAAAATACTTATTTCACTCGAAAAATTTATTTTCATCACATACCATGTTTTAGAAAATGTGTAAGATGATTAATAATGTCATAAAATTGATAATATAGTTAATAATATTCATAACAGCTAGTCTACAATAATATTATAACAATATATCTTTTTTTAGTGAAATCATGTATTGCGTACTAAATACGCTATCGAGGAAGGTCGTGATTGCGTGTAACGCAAACCAAGCTAGTGTTGTGTGAAATGAAAGATTCCTTTGCGTATAACATAGGAAATAAAAAAACTCTCATAAAATCTCAAGGTGTTACATTCTTCTTCCACATCCCATATCTTTGTTATTTTTTTAACAAAACAATAATCCAATACCTTCTAAATATTTGGATTTAATTATAAACATGGTACAACCATTTTATTTATTATCTCCATCCTATGAATAATAAATTTAACATAAGTGCGTACATATGGCTTACCGTCTATACTTCATGGTGTAGTTTTTTATTCGACACTTCCATATTAGGATGGGTATAATAATGATGTATAATTTATTTAAATAATAAATATAAGTTGTTAATTATTCTGTAAATGTAATATATTTTCCAATCAAAAACTATTTTACAATCAATTAAATGATATTTTCACTCGTGCATACGTACGACTTACCGTCTCCACGATACAGTAAGATTTCCTTCCCCATAATAACCATTTTAGAATAATTTTCATTTTATGGAAAAAATAATGTTTATAAACATAATATCATTCTGAATATGAATCAAATACATTATAGTATTAAAAAATAGGACTTACATAACAACACATATAAAGTAAAATGAATCATTTAACACCCAAAACAATGATACTGTTGAAATATTTTTAACAAAGAAACATAATGGGATAATTTATGATATCATATTTATGTATGCGATTCTTGTATCATTTAATAACAATCCATTAAAAATTATATAGGATGTTAAACTTACCCTCAACTAATGTAATCTATAAGGTAAGTGGTTTTCATCTCACTATTTATTCCATGGAGATTCATGCTATATTAGCCACTATATACTTTTGTGATTCATATGTGTTGTCGATGATTGTATTATTTGTGTAATATAATTTAATTTATGCTTATTTACACAAAAATTTTATGATCCTTCATTCATGAGGTGTATGTTTCTTATGTAACAAAATTAATAACGAGAATTTCATATTTCAATTTCCACTCATTGGCTTTTACACATACTACATAGATTATTGTAGTCCCAGATTATGTGTGGAGTCACTATTTATTTATTTGTGTAGTAATTTCCTCTCCCCTTTGTGTGGATATAATTTTTATACACATAATCACTCCATTGAAAAATTCTGAAGTCATTGATATGAACTTGATAAGGGAAATCATAACTCAATTTACATTCGTTGTGTTAAACATTCAAAACAATGGTTTTGTTTTTAAAAGAATATGTGTGAATTTAATTTAATTTATTTAAACTAAATATCTAACCATATTGAGTGAATTTAAATTTTTCACACATAATTATGTCATTTATTTATCCTTATTATATGGATATAGTCTTTATCAGATATTTCACATCAATTTACATTCAATTGAGACATCATCGTTGTTATGCACCAATTCACTTTTATATGGTGTATATACTATACTTTAACATAGTATATCATGAATCCATTTATTCTCATTATACTATAATGTTTTGATTCATGTTATTCCTAAATTATTTTTATGCATGTGTCAATCATGAGATTAGGAAAATTTTAACTAAAATATCAGTTTATATGTTTTAAATATTTATTCTTCTAAATCATTCTCATTAATTTCCATGTTCTAAAAATGGTTTTATGTATTTATTTATATGTAAATTAATGTTTTTAAATTAAAATTACTATAAAATGTATTAGATATGTATGGGACAATTTTATTCAAAAATATCTTTTAAAATAATTCTTTGATAAGTAGAGAATCTTTTAAATGTTTTCAAGAAGAAGGGGATATTTCCATCAAATAGTTTTGCAGATTATTTTCATCTATTTCAATATCTGTCATTGTATTTTATTCATGATTGAGGTTTATTTACTATAATATAATCTACCCTATTGTATTTATTGAGTTATGTTTGACTGTGGGTGTGATATTTTTAAACCATTCATGGTTTTTGGTTAAAGTATTGACATTTCATATGCAAGTTTTAATACGAATGATTAGATTATATTTCATATTTTTCATAAGATGAATTTACTAGACATAGCAAGTGATGGGTGGGGCCCAATATAGCCCTACAATGAATTGGTAGGTCTCATGAGACAAACTAAAGTCTTGGCACAAGTCCTTGAAAAAATCTATATTGAGGTTCTTGGAATGAGGCTTTGACTTTGTGTTGAAGATTTACGAAATTATAAATTCCATAATTATGAGATTAGATAATGATGTAACATGATATTCTTAGACTAGTAGAATATCCATGTGAATAAGTAAATGAAAATATTTGATTTATATTTGTAACATTATGTAGTGGTTTATGTTTAAAGGTATTATGTTTTAATTTTATACATTTCCATAAATGTTTATGATTATTTATGATAGATTTTTCCATATTGTTTATCCTTTATGAGCATATGAGATGATCCATTTATTATGTTTTACTTTCCCATGATTCTAATAAATGTATTATGATATATATGCAGGTTTATTCTTGGATTATAATTGAATTATTTGAGTATTACATTTTTTTATAATTTATGTTTGAATTTATATTGTGAATATCATGCAGAAAATATATTTTCTAAGACTACTAAATTGATTAGTCCTTTGGGACTTGATTCATTGAAATGAATACATTGTTATGCAATACTTAACTGACTCTGGGTCTCTAGGATGGGGTTTTATATATAATCAACCCATTCTTTTGTTGAATATCTTTTAAAACTAAATTTATTTTAAATTTTGATATAATTGAAGTATAATCTTCTAATCTCAAAATTCTTATTTTCTCAACTAGAGCCATATTATTTCTAATAATGTTTTTGGGATCATTTTTTTTGTACTATAGGAAATTTTTATGTTTCCCTAGTATATTCACTTTCCTTGTCACATTATTAATTTTAATATTGATTAAAATGTTTTGAATTACATTCACAATTATTAGAATTCTCCAAATTATCCTCTTTAGTATTCTCAATACACTTGATACGGAATTTAATTTTTCAATTACTTTCATATCATATGAGTCCACAAAATTTTTTAAATGTTTCTTCAATCATTTTAAATTGTTATATTGGGAGAATAAACCATAGATGTTTCCTCCTCAGATTTCTCATCTTGCATTCCCAGTTCCAAAGGAATGATTTTAGGAAAACATGGACTTCCACAAACATTGAATAATTTTTAGTGATGGTTTTTTGATATAGCACATTCTATAATGATTCTTGTTTCTTTATAGTATAAAAAAAGTATCAATTTTAAACATGTACAACAATACTAATATCTTCTAACCATGAAATCATTGAAATATTGTATTTTATTAAAATAGTTCTTCTCATTTACAAAAAACTAATATTCTTTATTTCTACCACACCATCTTTTTTGCAGAGTTTAGGGAGAACTATACTAATTAAGGAAACCCTATTTTCATAGATAATATTAAAAACCATTTATAGTTATTTCATTATCACTATCTATTCTTAAATTCATTATATAAAACTTCATCTCATTCACAAAAGCATTTTTTTAAAAATGAACATTTCCACAATGTATGACTTGTGTTTCTTAAACATGATATTTTACATATGAGAAAAATCGAAAATAAGAGTGATAAACAATAAATATCCTTTTGTTGATTTATTTTTTATCTTCACACATAAATTGGAATAAATAAGTTAAATAGGTATGGTTTAAGGAATCTCAACTCTCTTATTAATTTTTTTAGTCATATTCCCTTTATGACTAGTAAAACAAACATATCTTTCACTTATTTTCAATTATATAAATTTTCCTACAGCCTAAAATTGAGGAATTTTGATTATGTTTTTCTTCTGATGGTGGATAATTCTTCAATGCCACAATTTTTTTCATCTTCAGTAATTATGTTATAAGAGTTGTAAAATTCCTCTAATTGAAAATATTCTGTTTGGTTCATTATTATTTGGTAAAAACATTTCTCTATCTCAATCATTTGATAACATAGTAATATTATTTGAAGACTAATTATCTTTCATCGTCAAATATTTGATAATTATGATGTAATTTATGTTTTATTCCTTTTAAAAATAAAACATATATAGATTTCTACTTTTTTTGTTTCAATATAAACTCTCATGATTCGTTTTATTTTTACAGAACTATCATTAACAAAGGTAACTGGTCTTCTATTAGGACAATAAATTAGTTTAAAGATTTTCATATCACCTATCTTATGTGAAGAACAACCACTATCATGTACACATGGTTTTTCGTTTCACATGATTTCAAATAGGTCTCAACAATAAAATCTCTATCTTCAAATTTTTATGTTTTAGCTTTCGTTTATTTTGTATCATAATAATGCAGTTCAGGAAAGAGATTCATATATTTTTTGGCATGATAACCTCCCTCATTACATCCCACACAATCTTTTTTATGTCATTCAAACTGATTAGTTGTTTTAAAGTTGTTAACATCTTCAGAGTTTTGTTTGCAAACTTCATGTGAGTTTGGAAAGTTAATCATCCTTCTTCCAATATTAAATTCACTTTGTTTAGATATTCATCTAGGTGAAGAAAATTTGTTATTGCAATTATAATTAATATCCACATAGATTATACAACACTATCAATAACCATAAAATAGTAATGTTTTTTTTAATTTATATCTTTCCCTGTAGAAACATTGTCGAGGTTGATAACTTCACCCTTATTTAACAATATGTAGATATTGAACATCTAACCTATTGAGTTTTTTTTCAACTTTTGTAGATGAAATAATATTCTCAGACCCTTTTTTAACACAATATTTCCAAAATGTTTTTGATAACATGAATTTTCATAAAGAACATATGAAACATCATTTTTATATGATAATTTCATATCATTATTGATTTTAAATTTCAAAAAAACATTAGAAGCCTAAGATTTTAGTTCCAATGAATTTTTTAAATTTTCATTCATATTAATCAAAGATATTTCAGAATTATGAATTTTTTATTATAACTTTGTGACATCTGATTCCATGGAATCCAACACTGTGTTCAAATCATCAACTATCATTCTAGGTCCAAAAATTCTATTTTTTATGTTTATATCTCTTGATTTTATTTATCCATCTACAAGATGTCATAATTTCTTTATTTAGAAATCTTTTCACAATATTTAATTTTTTCCCTAATTTATTTTTTGAGAGATTTATTTTTCTCAAAATATGAAATTTGATCTGTTCTGATTTGATTCTCTCTCTAAGATTCATCTTCACCCTCTTCTACACTATTTGAGGAGACATCATCTTTATTGTCTTTTGAAATGAATGATCTGAACATTTATGAACATTAATATTCTAAAGAATTTTTTTCAATTGGTTTGGATTGGGATTTCCCACTGAATAAAATTATTTTATTTTTGTTAAACTTCTTCCTATATTAATTGGATGAATTTTATTATTTATTGTTTATTCCACTTAATTTATAAAGGTTTTTCATCAAAATTATCTAGATATTCACCAACATTATTCTTGGGAAAATTCTTAGCAAAGTGTCTAATTCCTTCAACCTCAAAAAATTTGTGTGAATTTTAACCTTCATAGATTCCTCTTCCACTTAGATTCTTATTGGATAAAAGATAAATTTTGTTATCATTAAACCAATTATAATCTTTACATTCAGAGTCACATGGATCAAAATATTCAACCTATTGAATTTTTAACATCATCGTAACATCAAAAACCATTTCATATTTAGTCTTTTCTTAATCATTGGACCTTTTCTCATTTCACAGGAAATAATAATTTAATGTAATTCATCTAGATATAATTCATACTTATCTTCAAATAATTTTTTTTTATAATAAACCTTGTCTTGAATGATTCATATAAGTTTATTCAAAATTTTGGAATCTTCCAAAACATCTTTGAATGCTATGATGTTGAAAAAAAATAATTTACCATGGTGATGTATTCATATGCAGTTTAATAATCTCTCATTATTAGGTCTTCATACAAACATCATGATATTAATAGTTTTGTTCCTTCAATTTAGTATTCCCTTTGATATTATTTTCCATCTTTTCAAACATATGATTGAATTATTAAAAAACATAAAATTATAATAAAAATTAATTGATAAGGTCTTAAGGATTTCATTTATAGCCTTGAAATAATATTCTAAATTTATATTATCAAAAAACAAAATAAGATATTCTATCTCAATAGGTAGAAAACCAATAGTAATAGCATAAAAAACATCCATGCCAAGAAGTATGAGATAAGAACCATACTATGTGGTCATGTGTAATAATCATTCCATTAAATATTTGAATTCCACTATAGTTTATATCATTTATATTATCCATGATATGTATTTTCCATGGGATCCTTCCCTTTAATACCTATTGATGTCCCAAAGGATCAAATTATAACTGAGAATGGGGTGTGAATCAGTTGTTCCCTATTTTATGTTTCAACACAATTTTAGAAAACATAACCCGGTAACCTTTTAGGATTTATTTATTTTTCATATTTTTTTAAATAATAATGAATAAAAAATATGAATTAATGTAAATAAAATTATATTTAAATGGTTTGACCATTGATTGAGAACCTGCATCAGTTTCATAACCACTCTTGTGGGTCTATGGATGTTGACTATTATAATGAATTGAATAGAACATGTGGAAACTCCAGTTATTAAAATTGTGTCTAGTGATTGGGAATATTATACTGTATCCCATTAGTTTACAATGTTTTCTAATAAAAAAATAAGGGATAAAAATAAATTCATTATTAAATTCAGTCCACAAATGCTCAGTCTATATCCTCAAGCCAATTTGGCTGGATTTGATTGTCTGAATCTAAGGAGGTTAATAAATTTCATCCATAATCAATGAACACTTCTCAAACTCTTCCCAAACACTGATTTTAATATTCCTCAGTCTGATTGAATCAAAACCATGAACATCATAAAGTTAACTCATTCTCCATCATCAATACTCAATCACTACTCAAATGCACAATATGATCTTCCTCAGTCTGATTGACTCAATCTGACTGAATCAATAAAATATTTTTCAATAAAATTCACCTATCTGATAAAAAACATTTATGTGTGTGATCATTTTATAATATCTCATTATTGAAATAAAAATTACTATAATTCGTCATTTCTCCACCTTTTCTACATAAACCAAAGTTTTAATGAACAAATGACCTGAACAAATTTTTATAGGAAACTCAATAAATCAAGAAACATTAAAATTATCCCTATCTCCTACATTGTCAAAAATCTAAAAAATAAAAAAATTTAAACTTCATCATTGACCTCATCAATGATCCTATTATTTATTTGAGATTTTCAAAAAATATATATTCATGTTTTACCTCTTCAACTATTTATAAAACTTTTGGAATATTCTTTTTGATCCTTCTTCGTAATTATCCTTGTTGGTCATTCAACCATTTAATTAGTCTATTGTAACTTTCTCAACATCAATAAAATATTCATTTACTTATCTACACATTATAATCTACCTTTATTTCTCACATCATTACGATATTCCTTTCTTTCCTAGATTATCATGATTTTTCTTTCTTTCTTATCACATTACATCTTCATGACATTCCAACTTAGATTCAGTCTAATGGAACCTCATAATGATTGAATTATTATTAATATAGAATTACCATAATGATAGATTTTACTGTTATGATAAAAATACCATTATTATAATTTTTTATCATAATGATGAAAATTAATCATTGAATAATCCAATAAGAAACATTAAACTTCCTCAAACATCATCCACTTCTCACATTCTAACTTCTAGATTCAATCTTTTATGTCCATATTTCTTTATTCTAGTGAAGAATTTTCTTTATCACTGAAACAAATTCGATGAATAAAATAATTCATTTTATTCAAATGCATTTTTCATTAGTACATTTCATGATTTATAATAACATTACGCTTAGTAATTTATCAAATGACTTAGTTTATAAATTATGAAAACTTTGGCATCACAAACTTATCTCAGAACTCTTTAGAAACAATAAAACATCATTAAGAAAAACATATAACATTATAAGTCATCAAATTCATTCTTTTTGTGATTTTTGAAAAGGAAAAAAATATAAAAAACATCAATTCCTTCCTCCAATTCTGTTTTATCCAATGATATGAATCTGATTCAAATGGACATAATACTCTAATTCTAATGTATCTCAGTATGATTCACTGATTTTGGAAATAACTTTCATGAATAAAACTGTTACCCCCTTTATTCTTAACTTAAAAATTGAGAAACATTAAACTTTCAAAAAAAGCCCATTACGAGGGACTGGTTCTGATTAATGAATATAAATATACCTTCTTATATGAAAAGGTTAATTATAAACAAAATACAAAAAATCAGTTAAAAAATTATTATAATGGTTCATTAGGTATAATTTTATTTTACTCTATAGATTATTTTCATTTCATTCCATTTATTTCAAATTTGTATTCTAATAAGTGTCCTTCATTCCATTATGACTGTCACTCTCTCTCTCTCTTTCTCCATCGTGAACTATAGTACTTATGATAATGCGTATTTATCCGGAGAATTATTTCTGGGGAGTATTAATTTTCTTCTACTAGAATCTATGTTTTACTTATTCATTGAGACAATATAAGGATTATTGACATTGGGTGTAATCCTTAATATGGTAATCAATGTGTTAACATCTCATTATTTAACCATTCTACCTTTATTGAGGATGTGGATGTACAATGTACTTCTAGAATTTTTACTGCATTGTGAATTCCCAACTGAGGTAGAAGAAGTTGTTCACCAATACGATGGATTGTGTTCTATATGTTGATTTAAAATAAGTTAATTAAGGTGCTCTATACAAAACTCTCCCTGAATAATTTCATTTCATTTTTATCATGTATTCATTATATTTTTCATGGAATCTTCATGTTACATTTTTTCATTACATTCACATTCTCATTCCCCTTATTTTTCATTTCTGTTTTATATAATAAAACACAAAAAATATAATAAGTGAATAAAGATGGGGTTTGATCAAATATGAATCTATATGACCTTAGTCAATCACTATTCTTATTTAGAATAAATATATTAGATTTTTTTCCACCCTATTTTATGATTTAAACTTTTATAATACAACATTCTATTGTGGTGTTCTATGAGAAGAACAATTAAGAAAATAGTCATTTTCATCACAAAGATAGTAAAAATATACATTATAAAATTCACCACCATTATTTATTCTAATTGATTTTATTAATTTTCCTTTATCATATTAATGCAATTTTAAAAAATAATGAACTTGGATAGACATTCATATTTGTGTGTAATAAAAAAAATATGTATGGTCCATGTAAACAAAATGATAGAACGAAATCAATTACAACCCATACTAGTAGGATATATAAGAACAAATTGATCCAAATGATTAATCATTAGAGTCCTTATAGTTCACTTCGTTAATTGAATTGAAGTTACATATATGTTATTTATATTTCAAAAAGACTTCACAAACAATGTTTCATCCTAAATAAGATCATGAAAATATAGAACTGTGCATTTAATAAATAGCTTGTCAATCAATATAAAATTAGCCAGTGCCAACCTCCTATTCTAAAATATGTTATATATTTTTTACCATTCAGATATTTGATATTTAGATAATTTAATTAAATATAATTAATAGAATAAATGTTGTATTATATATTATCATAAAATAAAATTGATTTATCTTTAAACATAATTCATTGATCATATTCAAATTTAATAATAATTCAGTCATCACATAGTTCTGAAAATATTAATAAATTAGTTTTCAATTTTTCAAAATATAAAACTTTATAAATAGTATCATAATTTTAAATTCCAACATCACTGAAATTTTTAACCATTCGTTTATAATTTTCTTGAAAATTAACATTACCTTAATAAAATTTATTGAATGATAGATTGTCTGATATATCACCTGTCATTTGTTGTGAGAATCCACTATCCAAATAAAAACAATCCTTTATGATGCCTCAAATAAAAATTTCCTGCCCAAATATATTTATGAAATTTTTGGGTCCCCTATGATGTTGGGTCTAATGGGATTAGAATTTGAATTCCTAGGAACCAAAAACAATTTTAAACACCTGTTTACATGAAATCTAGTAGATGAATATTTGAAATTATGTCCTTAGTATGTCTATGTGAATTTGGAAATAACAAGGAGAACCCATTTTAATGATGAAATTTTATTTGGCATCTATACCATGGGAAGATGAAAATACATTAGTGATCTTAACAAATAAAGTCTTATACATTTTTGGTAAATTATCATCACAACCTAGACCTGATTTTTTCTTAATTTTACTAAAACTACACATTTTATCAATCGATTATCTACCTTGAAAAACATATTTTATATTACAATTGGAACATCTAATTTTATTTCATAGATGTTTGTTCTATTTAATAGATGTTTTAAAATTCATTACATCATCTTCATTTAATTTTGAGATAAAATCAATTTCACAAATTAATTATTCATTTTAACAAAATGTTTTTTTATAATTTTAATATAGATTCCATATATGTTTTTGAAGTTATTAAATCTTATATGTGATATTTTTTGGTTATTTATTTTCCATAAGAACATACCTACATTGAATATTAATAATCTTATATAAACCAGTAATTTTTAGATTTTATGATCATTTATTCTATCCTCTTTAAGAAGATCTTATTCATTGAGTTTTTCAGGATCAGATTATCTGAATTAATATGTTGAGTTATAAACATGATTTGAATAATCCATTTGGTAAAAAATTTCCACATCCATTTATAATACTGATTATAAATAGGAATATGAATCCCTAATGAAACATCATATGGATACCATTTCTTTATTTTCCTTGTTTCATTGATCCCTCTTTTTTTCATGAATTTTGGGAAAATAGCCTTGATATTCCCCCAATTTCTACACTCATAACCGATTATATATAGATAATAATATGATATAAAAATACATTTATTCTACACCATGAAATTATATTTTACAAAGTATTTTAAAAATATTCATCAGTAACCATTCTTTGTATTATATCCTCCATTTGTAACACGTGTTATATAATTCATGTCACAACTCTATAACTCAGAATTAGAAGAGTAAATAGAAACACTTTAAATAAATGAAATCCACTTCTTCTTTTTTTGTAAAATCTTATTCGTTAAATATTTTGTCAACTAAGTCATACTGTAATAATGATCTAATAATATCATCATGTGTATTTCCCTTTATTTTTTCTACCTTCTTCTATAGAATACTTTTTAGCATGTCACTTTTCATGAATTTCTCCCAGAACACTTTAAAAAAAAGGGCTATCCTGAGTTTCTCCATAAACACTCACACCATTTTTAATACTAGTAAATCTAGGGAAGATTTTGTTAATAATTTTTTTCATTCATTTTAAATTCTTGATATTCAAAACTTAACATGCCTATATTTTATTTAGTGAGCTTATCCAAGATAAGTTGCTCAATTAATAAAATTTTCAAAATTAATTGTGTGCTTTTACATGTAGAGAATATAAATATTTCTGTTTATTAAAAAATATAAAATAATTAAAAATTTATAATTTAACACGTACAATATGAAATCAATACCTTCTAGTGATTTTGGTTCACATTTGACTGATTTTTATATTTTTTCTATGATTTTTTAGAGGTCCATGCTATATTGTTTTAATAATGATCCCATATTTTATTGGTCATTACCATAATCAATACCATAAAAATGAGGAAGTATTTGATGCATCCATCCCTTAATTTAACTTTTTAATTCTTTATTAAATATATCTTTAAACATTGTTGGTTAGGTTTGAAAATTGTTATCATAAATAAAAAAATATATCATGATATGTGATATATCTGATACCAATTATCAGTCCCAAAGGAATTATATAACAATAACTAAGAGTTTCTGAATTGTAATTTTCTAATAAATATATATACTATATATGATTTTTCATGTTAATGAAGAAGAAAAAAATAAATAGGAAAAATATATTTTTATAGTAGCTTGATTTAAACAGATCCCACTATACTCTTCAACCCTCTTTATGGTAGAGAGTAATGTTACCCACTGACTATAGAATCTTAGCCTTACTCTTTCACACCTAGTGTCACAACCCAATTACAAATAACTTTTTTGTAGAGAGGCTTAAACACACTACTAGCGTACCATATCTACCTAGAGGAAAAACCCAAACAATAATGTGTTTTACCCTAGAAGTTCACACCAATCTATATTTAATTTTAGAGTCATAACACAAAAAAACATTTGATGAGGAGGTATAATAAATAAATAATTTAAAATAAAATAACATAAATAATTTTAGTTCCAATGAAACAAGTTGAAAAAATAAAAGTTGTGAATGTCAAGGGTGTAGGGATCACTACAGTTAATGAATATCAAATGATAAAGTCCAGAAAAGAGATCAATATTCATAGATTGACATAATATATATTATAACGCTTATAAATTTTCATTAAATTATTTATGGTTTTTATTATAGAATTATTACATTATTTTTCACTGAATATATATTTGGTATTCATGTGTTGAAAAAAATATTAAAATTATGTAATTAAATAATTTATCCATTTGATAGGAGTTCATCGTTTTACCATAACATTATATATAATAAAAATATTAAATTTAATTATTTGGATTTGATTATTATGGGGATTAAAATCATTGAAATGGACCAAAGGATGGATCTAACAACAAATGAACCATAGGATGACCATAAAGAGAATATGTTCTATTTGATGCTAATTTTATGTACCTATTGTGATTACACGGTAAAAGAGGAATTGTGAATTCATTTGGGATGATTATGAAGCATTTTATTAGGTAACTTGATGGCATAAATCCATAATAAATTTCAGATGAATAGATCAATTTTTCGTTCGTCTAATCAAATAAATTTATTGAATATATCTTCCAAGAAAAAATCACGAACACGCATAGATTATTGACTTTACAATGAATATGACTTTCTAAATTCCCCATTAAAAGTACTCAATGGCTCAGTAGAATGATTATAATGACTATGGGTAAGTGTGAGTCATATTATGTGGATTTATTAATCCATTTTAACCTCTCCCCATCATTTACTTCTAAACCAATTATTATTGAATCTAGGATGTGTTTTATGTTGTAATTTTGATCTCTATGATTATAATCATTTTATGGTAATTGAATTTTTAGGACTTCATTGTTTTTTCATCATTTATAAATTTTAATTTTGTCCAAACACATATTGGATCAAATAAATTTAAATTGTACCTGAATCATCATGCTTTCATGCATAACCTTAATCTTATGATGATTTAACCATGTCTTCCACTTATATCAACCCTTCTCATTCCTATGTGTTAATATAGAGTTCATCGATTGATGAAATATTGAAGCTACAAATCATAAATATTTAGGTTTTTTTCTTGAGAAGTATTTCAACATATACCCAAATCATTTCATCACATAACCTTATTAATGTGATGACTTGATTATGTTTTTTTTTCTAAAATTGAGAAAATTTTATTTATTTTGAGTTTTCATCGATAATCAATATCATTGATTGATAAAATCTTATGTTTAATCCTTGTAATAACTCACATTACTTAATTTTTTCTATTTGTGTAATTATTTTAATCTATAATCCTTCATAATTCCCATGGGAGCAATGACTATTGATCATCAAGTGATACTCACCTCGGTTGACCATCATTTCTCCAGCTAGTTTCTCTCACTTAGAGACACAGTTTTAATTAAAAAATAATAATAAAACCCCCAAAATCATCATATATATATATTTTATGAGATTTGAATGAAACCTTTCAGGAAAAAGAAAACCTCTTCTATTAAAAAAATATAATATATTATAGTAGTTTGAAAAAATAAAATAAAAATATATTAATTATATAAGTTTCCATAAACATATGACCTATGGTTCATACTATAATTTATAGATTATAGTAATATATAAATAACTAATTTGATATGAACAAGAACCTGATCAAATTTCAGAAAAATTAATAGGGATCTATGATTAATTTTAACTGTTATTTATTTCCTTTCATTTTTATTTCTTACCCATTTCAATCTCCCTCATCCATTTATTTATTCATTCATTATAATATTTATATCCCCTTATGTTCTTATCTCTTCACACTTTTTTATTAAAATTGTTTCAATTATTATTCTTTATATTTTTTATTTCTTTCACACTTTAGTCTTATATGTGTTTTATTTTTCATTAAATTATAATTATAAAAAATTTAAAAAAAAATCAAAATGATTGTTTATTTCATGTTCATGAAAAGAAATATTTTTTGAAATAGTACATAAAATTTATAATACAATGCTCACAAAAATTAGGACTTATATATTTGTGATGTAATGTAACACACATGGTCCAATTTTGGAAACTCAAGAGGTATTAATCCAATCCAAACATGATCCAAATTGAATCCCTAAAAACATGTCTAAGAATAATCAATTTTCAAAAGAACATATCATCCCTAATGATGAGTAACAACCTATATACATCCAATACACCAAAAAAGAAACTGAATTTAAGGGAATATTAAGACTGATCCACCTCCTTTATAACATCCTTTGTCATCCGATTGAAGACGCTCAAAAACATATCAATGAGTTTAACATAGTGTGATCCACCATCGAACCCAAAAATGTGTCTGAGGACCTCATTATGTTTATGACCTACCCTTTCCCCATTGATGGTATTTTAAAATTCTGGATATACTATCTTCATAATACAATAGGTGTATTTAATTACCTTATATGACTCTTTCAAGATTATTTATTCCTTACCTCTTACAATTAATTAAATAGAATAATAAATATATGGAATTTTTCAATCATAAAGAGGGACCCTTCATGAATATTGGTAGAGATAAAAAATACATTCCACAAAATTTCCCCACAATCAAATTAGTGAAAAGTTAATAATTCAGTACCACTAATAGGGACATGTCACTATTGGTCATGGTAAGATAAACTCTATAGTTGATGGATCCCTAGTTAACAAATCCCCTACCACCACTCAGGAATTAATAGAAAAAATGGATCAAAATGTTCCACAATTTTTTACACATGTAATATAACCCACATTAGGAGTTAATGAGTTAGACCATTCATCTTTTGGAAAAGGTAGATAATAAACATGATGAAATTTATACCCTTTTATGATAATTGACACAGTATAAAGTTGATTTATACTATCAAAAACTACCATAGAATTGTGGTATTTTTAAAATAATACTCATTTATCTAATTGGTTCACCAAACATTACAACGAATCTAGGTATTTTTTAATATTATTCTCCATGAATCCATTTCAGTAAGAAGAAACCTTCAAAAGGGGATACATTTTGGATAAACACAAACCTTTGGTGTAATGAAATCCGTCATACACATAGGGAGGAATCTCAAGATATCCCAAAAAAAATGGTATCAACAAGGACAAAGTACACATCCTTCTTATCCTTCACCTTCTCAAAATAACACACCTCCAACAAAATTTTAATCAAGTCTCAAATTGATGGTAATGAAAACAACATACTTTAAACTAAATTTCTAGAAGAACACACAATTGGATATTCAAGATATATAAAATCATGTGAGACACTTGGAAAACATGATTAGTGATATATAGATTCATGGTTTTTGAATGCTACCAACCCAACCTATTTCTAATCCCAAGGGTAAAGATAATTTCAATTTAGTCACTCCGCATAATTTTTAAGAACAATATCCTTTCAATTATTATACACAACATGTTCTCCCTCCTCTTGAAAATTATATTTTTAAACCATTGATTGATTAATGTGAAGAAAAACATAAAAAAAATGTGTAAAAAAATTAACTTTGATAATTCCCTGAAACAATGAATTCCTCAACCCCTTCTTCAAATAGTGTTTTAATATAAGAAAAATATTCATAATGAAATTAATGAATATATCTATGATATAATTAAAAATTTACAAGTTAATATTCCACCCATTGTGGTTATAAAAAATACTCATAATTCCAAATTTATAAAGATATGTTCCCCCATAGATAGTGACTAAAGGGGAATGAATGATTCAAACATAGAAGGAATCTTTCATCCTTGTTAAAAATAGTCATACCAACAAAATTCATGGATTAGTGTAGTTTTATAATTCCTTTTACCATTACGGAGACTTTATATCCAAATTAATTACTATATTTAAGAACATGAGCCTCAGCCCAGTTGGTGTGGTTCCCTTAATTTCATCCACATGGCCCAGGTTCAAAACCAGGTAGAGGCATATTCCCAGTGGTACTATAGCAGTTCTGTAGTAGACAGTACACTATAGTAGTAATGTATCAGACTATGCAGTATACGGGTACTGTAGCAAAACTGAAGACTGCATGGGTATTGTAGTAGTTACTGTAGTAAGAACAGTTCAGTACTATTGCAGTTTGAACTATTCAACTTGGGAAACAGTTTGGTCTTAGAGTCCTTAAGTATTTAGAGCCACCCAAAGCTTTCCGGTCAGTAGGGATTCCAGGCCACATTTAAGGCCTTTGGGCCACCTTAAGGCCTTCTAGCCACATGCAGTTTCCCCAGACAGACTTCAAAAAAAGTACAGACCTAGAATTGGATTCAGAGTAGGTGCACTCACCAGAGCAGAGCCAAATGGATTTGTCAGATTGAAAAGATATGGCTATGCCATCATGACCTACCTATTCTTGCACAGTAAGCCAAGATATATTAACATACGAAGGTGGAGAGAAACTATCATGATTCAGATGCTGGAGAGGGGTAGTTCATTGAATATAGACTAGTTTAATTCCTTAAGACCATCAGGTTATGTAATATCATAAGCCAATGGGCCATGTAATCTCTGAGCCTACGATCCTTGTAAGGGTTACCCCTCATCCCTTGATAGGGGGGTTATAAAAAATGAATAAAAATGAAGGCCTTAGGGCCATTCGGGCATTACTACATTTAAGTACTTCAATTAATGTGATTCCCAACTAGGTATATACATTTCTATAGTTTGGAGAGCATCAATTAATGGTAATCATCATGTATCATTCAAACTAAATCATAACATACCCAAAATAAGTGATAAAGGATTTCCTTATGAGAATGAATAATTGTATATTCCCTACAGACTTATACATTCCTGAGAGAGAATATGCCCAAACCAATGGATGTTATTCTCATATACCTCATTGGAATTTACTTTAAATAACTAAGATAATTGTTAATGTGAGTAACTATATTATTTTTGATGATTTTAGTGGAACAAATTAGGTTTTGATATCCTTGATTTTTTGAGTCACTCATTTTTAGATATCTTTACTATTATAGTCTATATGAATGAAGTTATATCCAACAATTCACATTTAAAAAAATTTCACTACAACCCATGCTCTGATTCATCATCAAAGTCATCACTATTTTATGACTCATGTTGTAATTCATGTTTCTAGTGTATTGTGGGTTTGTAAAAGTGTGAATTTTTTATTTTAATTGATGAGTGTGTTATCTTTGAGGTACACATAATTTTTGATGATTTTTAAAATCTAATTTTCATTGATTCTCTTTCTATGGAGAATAAAGATAAGAAGATTAAAACATTCATAGATAAGACATAGCCAAAATACCTTCCCCCTATTAATGAACCTTGCGTTATGGATTTAAAAAAACATATTTCTAATTCAAAATATTCCTATGTTGAGGGTATGAGTTAATTTCACATCATTAATTCCCAAAAACTCTCTCTATATCTAGAATAAAAACTTCAATACCATTTGAGAGAGTGTCCCAAATATATATTATAGACATTGGGAGATGTTCATGGTATTTCCCCATCAATTTTCAATGTGCCATATACATTGAAGTGATGAGACTATGCCTGTAAGTCACGCTCAATTTCAGTTAAGTCCAACCATCTATGATGTGGTAAAATTAGAATATTGCAAATAAATTGTTATTGAGATAATCAATCCATTTATGATAGTAAATTGGTTATCCTGATATAAACTTTTGCTAAGAAATCTAGAATAATGTTAGTTTAAAATTAAAGTAATGAATTGGTTTCAAAAAATGTGAATAATATTTGGTGAATTTTTGTTGACTACCATCGACTGAATCATGCAATTTGAAATATAAAATTTCATATACCTTAAATTGACCAAATTTATAATTATTGGTACATAATTCCCATTATTTTTCCCCCGATGTCTATTTATGTTATTTAAAAATCTTTATATCTCATAATTATCAATAAAATACAACATTTACTTTTCTATTTTTTAATTATTTATAAAAGAGGTTTCTATATTGTATCTATAGTGATCACAATACTTTTCAATGTTGTAAATTGTGTATATTTTTTGAGTACCTTGAGAAGTTTACATAATTTTTTAATTATTATTTCATAATGGATAATCCATATTTGATTGTTTGGAACATGTATGTCATGTCCTCCATGATTTCATTGATAATGATTTTTTACTAAATTATAATAAATTTCATTTCATGTTAGAATGTGGGATAGTTCATGGGAATGTTATTTTGTGTAAGGTAATTCAATATGATAAATTAAAAATTTAAATAATTCCCTCTTTTTTATTTTAAAAATGTATTTTTGAGGTGTGACCTTTCTTGGGTCAAGCTATTTTTACCTTTATTTCATTATAGTATTTAGTAATACTATACATCCCTTATCTCGATTGTCCAAAAAATATTCAAGGTTATTTTCTAATAAAAATTTATAAGATGTATTTAATTAACTAGAAATGAGTATAAAATAACCTCTAATCATCCTACAAACAATATGTGATATTCATTTTGGAAGTATATGTGATGCATTCAGGTTTTCATTTGAAGTAGTTTTATCATAAAGAGTTGAGAGGTATCCCTCTAGTCATTGTGTATTTCTTTTTTACACTTGACCATTCCCATGTAAACTACACAAACATTGTATAATTAATTATTTCAACTTTTTTCGATGGATGAATTGTTTTAATATACTGTTGGGTCAAAATTCTTGTTTATTATTATACTACACATTGGTTTTTCATTAAAAAAACTCAAATCTAATCCCCACCTAATACGGTTTATTTCTCTCCTATTAATGTTCGTACTATAGATAAAAGATAATATAGAAGTGGGGAATGATAAAACAAACCAAATTAGTAGTAGTCTCCCACCATTGGACCACTATGTTAAATCATCACTCCCCATTGGAGACTTCTACACTAATGAGTGCGTTGGTTATATTATAGACTATAACCCTTTGTATGCATAAATTTTTAATTATTTAGTAGCAAATATGGTCCCCAAAAATTTTATCACATAAAACTCCAAAAGTCTTATGTATGATTCGTGATGGTACATTTGGGAAGGCTCATGCTTGTGGAGATTTTTTAGGGACTGGGTTGTTTGTTGTTGTGTCCTCAACCATGAGTTCCCCAATGTTTTGAGATTCTCCCAACCACTGGATTATGGATTCCACATTGTATCATAATGTATATCCTAAAAGGTACCTAAAAAGAATCTTTATTTTCCCACATATTATAGATATTTCAATTGGTATTTTAATTCATGAACAATATGTCATTTCTATGGAATATCACAGAGATAATTTAAATTCTACCACAACCCATGTTATTTTATGAGATATTTGAAGCGTGAGAAATTGTTTTCATGATGACTTTTACAAATAAATTTGGATTTTTTAAAACATATTAGTTATTTACCATGTATCTAAACAGATGGAAGTAAGGCCACATTGACCATTAACTCTATATTGGTTTTCAAATTATTGAGATTTCATATTTTCTATAGGTTTGGTTTTGCAAGATTCATCATTAGAAATTGGGGTTCACAATTTTAAAATCTCAAAATGAAAAACATGCTCTATAAGTATAAGGTTTTTCATAATGATTTAACTGTATATCACTCAAAATGAATAGATAATCATAAATTTCAATATGGGAAGTTAATTGAATCATGGAAAATTGGTTCATCCCAAAAATAAATATTATAGATTTCATTTATATGATTCACATTGGGTACACCATAAAGATTTTAAAAAAAATGTGGATATCATAATTTGGGATTGTGTTTCGATAAAATGATCACCTACCTATGGATTTATAACACCATGCAAATTGGGATGTTGAACTATGTAGTATGCATATATCATATGGAGGTGAGAATTGGATGTTACATATTCTATTGTTGGTTGAAATATAGTATCTTGCATATGTGAACTACCATAAATATAAATATGAGACAAAGGATATCCATGATGAGATTATTCATCATTGGAATATCAATATTAGTCGAAATTTTATCCTGTACATTAATAATAAAAATATCCACCCATGTAAGATTCGTTCTTGATGGATCGATCATTATACTATTACGAACCTTTACCCATATAGAGAAATATTAGTTTTGCATTAAAAGAGTTTATAGAGGATTATTTCCAATTCAAATATAATTAAACACATATAATATGATTCAATAGAGAATCTAGTGGAAAAAATCCAGAATATGAATGCTCTATATGATACGACATAGTAGGTTTTCCCTTCTCACTACCATTATTTATTTTTATATCTATTTAAACTGTTTCTATTAAGGGAAATAGAAATTTTAGGTTCCGGTTTAGTATACATAGTATGTCTATGAATAAAGTAAAAAAATACACTTTGGGTAAATTTTCTATGTGTTATATTTGTATATATTTAAAATGAGAACAAAAAAATAATAAATAATCATTATATTTAAAATTTATAATTATCATTTTTATATATTGTTTTTAGGTAAGCATTGATATTAAAAGGAATTTTCAAATTCATTTTTCTAGTTTGATTTGATTGTGTGTAAAATTCCATTGTTTTTTGGAAAAATAATTTAAAATGAATTTTGATATATAATATATTTCTAGAATTTTTGTGTTCAAATAAATCATTGTAGTAAAATCAATTTCTGAAATCCATGACTCATTATAACTAAAAAATATTTCAAATACCTTGATTAGAAGAATTATAATCAATTTCATTAATATTATTCCATAAAATTGATTTCCTGATAGTTTAATTTCATATTTAGACACTAGAATAAACATTATTGTATTTAAATATATAAAATTTCAGTATAATACATTCTTCATATAGATCATCGTTCATTGAAAATATCTTTGGAAAATTAATCACTATATTTGTCCCCCATATAATTATAAAATTATTTATCCTAAGAGAGCATGAAATACATATTAGGTAACCCAAATTACAAGATAATTTTTCTCTACCTAACCATATCTAATGTACCTTAATTTTTCATTCTAAGAAACTGTGCCGAAGATTGTCTTTATATAGGAATTTTACGAAATGATTCATTGGTAATGGATGAGTGAAAGGGTACCTAATTTTTTTGGGGTAGTGGGTTCATAAGAAATGTTATATAATTTTTTCAAATTCATCAATCTTTATCTATAGTGAATTTTTTTTAAGAAAAAATAATATTTCTATACATTTAAAATATATATATGGAAAAAATGAAAAATAAATGGATAAAATAGGATTTTTACTGATTATTATTCAATAATTAGATGTGACCCACACAAAAGTAAAATAGGGGGAGAGTAGTAAGTGATACATTCTTATAAAAATTGAGAATGTATATTAATTAAGAACACATTATTAATTTCAACATGATTTTTATGATTTAACAATACACTTCTATCTAATATTTTTTATACGTCTTATCCTATGAACCCATAGACCTCCAAACAACCTATTGGAAGTCTTATTTAGTAGCACACTAGTTTTTATAGGTAGTTAAAATAGGACCCCAATATGTATGTAGTATTTCCTCCTAAAATCAATGAATTTAACATACCTTAAATTTTATATGTTCACGAAGAGAAAAGTAAATGTTTCAGAGAGAGGTAGGAAATAAAATGTTTTGTGGGTGAACATATAAAGTTGTTAAAATATGAATTTGAGCGAATTAAATTTATAGGAGAACTAATTTCAAAATAGAGAAATGTTGTACTTTATTTTAAAAAAATATTCCATGTTTTGTCACCATTGATTTAGGAATAAGATTTGGTTATGATATTTGACTTTTCCAATGAGTAATAATTTTAAGTGTTGGGTGTTATTGAACATCAATGTATCATATATTATCACCTTTAAAGAATTTCATTACATTGTTTATAGGAATTTATATCCAATTTTTAAATCATTTTGTAATCAATGTAATTTATTATTTGATGTGTTGAGAACATGATTAAAATCACATAATCATAAAATTCCCCAATATTATAGGATTTTACTATTATTATCTTAACATTATATACACACATAAAAATGTGAAAATATAATTTTTAGGACTCTCTAATATAGGGTATTTAGTTCATCCAGCTACACTAAAGGCTGGATCTAAGAACAAGTGGCTGAAGAGATTCCCTTAATGAGATGGAATTCTGGGGGAGATATATTGGACCTACCTATATTAATTAAGCCATATGTCGGAAATTTAGAATTAAATTATGAAAATTCAAATGTATTTCAATAGTTGAAATGAAGGACCAATTTCGAAATGAATTTATGGTCATTTTCATCAGTTTTTATTAATTATCATGTAGATCCAATAGGGTGGAAAATTTTATCATAAACATCTCACCTATATCCATAGACCATTGAATTATCTGGAATCCCTCTTTCCAAATTTCCCTACAAATCACTCCATGGAATTTTGAAAAGTTTTACAAAGCTATATTTGAGGATGTGTCTAATTGGAAATCTTTATTCATCCATTTTCATCATCTTCCCTATTATGTAATTCTAAACCTCTTAGTGATCAATCTAGGTGGTGTTCTTTACTATAATACTAATCCATATGTTTTTAATAAATAGAAGGTAATTGAATGTTTAGATTTTTATACTATTTTTCATTTAAATTTTTTATTCTATTATGATCAAATAAAAATCAATGGAATGTGAACCCTTTGGTATTTCATGCATAGGATGAATCATTCGATGATTTGAGTGATTTTTTTCTTTTCTCACACCTTCCATTTTTGTGTTTGTCTATGGATAACATCAATTAATGAGATCCAGAAGCTAGAATCCATGAATATGATTTTTTACATGAGTGGTATTATCACATAAACCTGAATATGAAAATCTCATCTCATTATCGATTTGATTATTTGATTTTTTTTCAATTCTTTTATTAACATGATTTAACTGATTTTGAGTGATCACTTGTAATCAATATTTATGATCAATAAAATACAATGTGTTAACCACATGAGAACTCACATACCATAGTAGTTTCAATATGTAGAAATCAATGAATAAATTAACTTTCATAGTTCACTACTGGAAATCGGATCTTTCCCAACACTTATATACACCCTTTCCCAACGGTTCTCCCAAACCGTTGGGAAAGGGGGGTCTTTCCCAACGGTTTGGGAGAACCGTTGGGAAAGGGGTGTTTTGAGGCCCCTTTCCCAACGGTTCTGTCAAACCGTTGGGAAAAGGGGGGGTCTTTCCCAACGGTTTGGGAGAACCGTTGGGAAAGGGGGGTTTTGAGGCCCCTTTCCCAACGGTTCTCTCAAACCGTTGGGAAAGACCCCCCCCCCTTTCCCAACGGTTTGAGAGAACCGTTGGGAAATGGGGGTTTTGAGGCCCCTTTCCCAACGGTTCTCCCAAACCGTTGGGAAAGACCCCCCCTTTACCAACGGTTTGGGAGAACCGTTGGGAAAGGGGGGTTTTGAGGCCCCTTTCCCAACGGTTCTCCCAAACCGT
Source organism: Viscum album (assembly GCA_963277665.1). Classification (NCBI taxonomy): domain Eukaryota; kingdom Viridiplantae; phylum Streptophyta; class Magnoliopsida; order Santalales; family Viscaceae; genus Viscum; species Viscum album. The sequence goes on along the minus strand of OY728120.1, from coordinate 692,426,149 downwards.
TGGGAAAGACCCCCCCCTTTCCCAACGGTTTGGGAGAACCGTTGGGAAAACTCGAACCGTTGGGATAGGTCTATCCCAACGGTTTTGAGAACCGTTGGGATAGATTCTTTCATTTCTTCCAGGTCTGCTACCCGAGAACATTATATAAATCTAAATTTTAAATAATTATGATAATACATATATATATTTATGAAATTATGTTTACAAAAGTGATGTTAGCTTAATGGTTAAGTCGTTCGATTATAAACAAGGGGTCGTGGGATCAAATCCCATCACATGTTTTTTTTTTGAAATACATTTACCAACGGTTTTATATCCGTTGGAATAGATTTTCATATTACTTATACCAACGGTTTTATAAACCGTTGGGATAGGTCTATACCAACGGTTTTGGGAAAACCGTTGGTATAGACCTATCCCAACGGCTTACTTCGCAACGGTTCTCCAAACCGTTGGTATAGGCTATACCAACGGTTTGGAGGCCTATACCAACGGTACCAAACCGTTGGTATAGGTTAGTATTCTACTAGTGGTTCTTTTAAGATAGATCATGGTCTATCATTAGGGGACACTCATTAGGGTTGATCGTGATTTTTACAACCAGTTTCTCTCACATAGTATCATAGTTTAATTTTTTTAATTATAATGACCCATACTCGTTATCAAATTATATATTTCATGAAATAATAATCAAGTTAAATTATTTTTTTAAGGCTCTGTTGAGAGATGACCTCAGGTTCATAATTTTCTATAGAATTTATAGTAAAACATAAAAATCATAATTTAATGTTCTTGAAATCATTGTCATTCAGATTTAAAAAGATCACATGAAGTGAAGGAAAGTTATAGTGATTTAATGTTCTTATGTCCTCCAAAAAATTATCATTAACCCATTATATCGACTCTAGATATAGTGATTCATTACATGTACTATCTTTCAAATTTGAAGACTATTTCATCACCCCTTTTTTGAAGTTAGGATTACACATGTGAAACAAAGTACAAATTTAGAGTCATCCATAATTATTTCTTAGATAATGTTCCAGTAATAAATCATTAATAAATTATAATTAATATATATTTCAGTTATTATCAATACTATATAAAACAATAACATCTGATAGAGTGAAAAACATTAAAAAAATTAATATTTCAGTAAAAAGTTGGTATTATTATTCTTGTAAAGAACCCCAAAAATAAATAAGAATAAAACATCATATTTTAACTAGTTAGAATTTTAATATCGATATTTTAAAAATTTCATCGTAAATACATATACATGCTTAATCCAATATGGATCTCATTCGACTCGTCATCAAAAAATTAAAAATCAAATCACATGGATTTTAAAAAATTAATGATCAATTTTATAAAAAATAAAACATAATGAATATTAATAATAAACCTAAAGTAAATAGAAATAAGAAATAAAAAACATATCATCATTCTTGGTTTATGTGTGTGTAGATCTCAAATATTACATATAATTTTCATCAAATACTAAAATTGATTTTATAAAAAATCATATCAAAATAAATATAAAAAATATCAACATTCTTAAGATACTATGAAATTAATCATTTACAATGATTGATATATCAGTTTGAGAGATAATATATTTAACATAATTGAATTACACCATGTATGAAAATTTATCTAGATAGTTGATTTTTACATTGAAAAATTCATGTATCAAAACTATTAACATAACTATATTCACTTATCCAATGTTCAATATATCCAAAATTTTGGAATTTAATATTCGACATTGTTGAATTCACGTATCCAATATTTTATGTAGAATAACTCATGTATCCAATATTTGGGGTATTTGGTTTCACATATCTAAACTATTCAGATTAACAAATTAAAGTATCCATTATTATAAAAGATGAAAAATAATTAAAATTTCAAACATAAATAAAACGTTATAATGAAAAATTCATCATTTCATCTAGTTTAATTATTTTTACTGAAATTTAATTATCATTATTAATAATCAAGAATCACCCTAATATTAGCCATATATTTCATGTTATCATTAAAATATATTAGAAAATAATTCTGAAAAACTGTATAATTAAGTCTAAAAACATGTATGGAATTATAACCAAATTTAGAACATAATAAAAAATTATTCCCAATTTAGTTACTCTATAGAAATATAGATAATTGTTTTATCATTATAATTCAAAAAATAATTAAATATTTTGGAGTTTTGTAACCCATGTTATTTTTGAAATACAAAATGTAACTAATTATAGGAATTAGGCTATTTGGGGGATTTGGAAATGTGGTTTGGCTTTCTGGGAGATTCAGATATGAGTATTTTCTATGTGGGAATAGTAAAAAACATTAGAGTTTTTTTAACGGCTTTTAATTATTTATATTTTATATGAAAGATATATCAAACTTGTAGAATAAGTTATAACCAATCAAAACATAACATATAATGACCATTCCATAAAATAATTATATAGTGATCAATGATTCCAATTGTATTTATCAAAATCATAATTGGTTTAGGATTCGATTTATTATTTTGAAAACATAATGTTGTTAAATTTCCCACTAAATAATAAATTCCTTTCAATCAATATTGATAAAATTTCATATAAAATATATATTTAATGTCTAGCTCTAAAGTAATAAATTTATTACTTCCAAAATATATCTTAGATATTTCATTTGCCAAAATGAGACTATTTCAAGAGAAGTAATTTCCCAAATTGTTCCTTTATAACCTTGTTATATGTTTAATACATGTCTTGATTGATTTATAATACACTAACATTAGTTGAAAAATTAGATTAATATCAAGATAGAGAATAATGAAAATATTTATGTGATTTCCTCTCATACTAAAAGAATAATTTTTTCCTTTTATTCTATTTTGTGAATTTCTCCTCCCCTACATCTTCTAATTTTATAAGTTATATTTATACATGATGAATTATTCATTCTGAGATCTCGAAAATTACATTTATATGGACCACAATATATATAAAAGGATGATAAGTTACACCTCTTATTTATATCTATTAAATAAAACTAAAAATGATGAACACCAGTAAAATAATATCCAATATGTATAAATACAACATTAGAATCAAAATACTCATAAAATAAAACCCAATTTTCAGCATTACATAGTAAACAAATAACGAACATTAATGATTTTCAAAATACATTGGATAAAATTTGAAAACCAAAACTCGGAAATTTTTTATCACATATTCTTCTGAGATCTATTCAATATTTACCTCTATATAACATCAATCACTCATAATATCACATATCAAAAATCAATTTTCTCTAATCATATAATAAAAAGAATATGAAAATATTTTTCATAAATAACCAAAATCACCATAAAATAAAATATCCTTAAAAAGATAATTCAAAAATAATTCATAAAACTAAATCCCTTCTAAGATAATAATATTTCTATTTAACATAATCGTTTAATGTTCCCAAACTAGTGATATTTTTTAAAAATAAAATTAATCGCATGGCCAAAAAAACATTTTTTAATCCCATGTTTAGATACATGAAAAATCATATATTCCAAAAATTAAATAATCTTTTATCCTAATTAACCATAATTACCATATTATAAATTACAATCTTAACAATAATGGTATTGAAATCCCTATAAAATATGAAATCATTTTACCTTAAGTAACCTTTTCAATAAAAAACATCTTAAAATTTAAGTGTTTTATAAAACTCAAAATTTTAATGAATCTCTAAATATATCTCCTAAAATATCATTAATCATATTATATTCCACCCACATAAATCCTTAAAAGGAAATATATTCATTTAGAATTATTTTTAACCTTAGACTTTTTAAACGATGCAAAAAATACAATAAGAATGATTTTTGAATATAATATATTTTTTATGAAAAAAATGAATTCATTCACATTAAATAAATTGTAATCAAACTTAATTGAATTATAATATCTTTTCATTGGATATAAAATCTACACATGTCATTAAAATCATTAAACTATTGTGAATAATTTACTTTACTGATACAAAAATATGTTATACAAATTAAAAGTATCTCTATTACCTTCAAATGATTTTATCATCATTTATAACCATTTTATAATGATTGTATGAATGATCATAAAAATTATTATATAGAAACATTATATATATATTTCTTAATTTTATAACTCATTTTCATACACATTAATTCAATGGATATGTAATACTAGTCATATTTAAATAATATTTATATTGTATATCGTGGTTTATTCAATATCATCATTTTTTATATTATATGAAATCAAACATTATATTCATTTCAAATAATATAAAATATAAAATCATTTTTTTACAAATTTTTTTTACACTGGCTTACCCTCATGTCGAAAACATTTGTACACAATATGTACTTTTAGTTTTACACCTTGTATCCATGTTATCTAGACAAATTCTTCAGAACCTACCAAAGGGATCATTGTTTCTTCTTCAACTTATCTTCTCTTGTTTGTGGACATATGAATGTAAATTAATAAATTATATTGAATGGTGGTTTGAGAATAAATAATATAATAAATACAATACTAAAATAAAATTTGTAAATTATAAAATATGGGTATACGATTACGAATTGGTATGTGACCACTCTGATGACACTTGAAGGTTATAGGGCATAACTTAAGTGGTTTGGACCATGTCTAACAATGATTTTTCATCATTTTCATTATATATCTCCTAAGAACATGATAAATAGAATCCATATTCATATATAAATGAGCATTCAAATAAAATTTATAGTGAATTTTTTAAAATAACAATTAATTTTTATGAAATTATTTCTTCATTTCAGAATTAGTTGCCCTCTTTTTCTTGTACTGGTGTTGTATTGAAGGACTCAAGTATAAAATATCTATATTAGTATCATCATTTATTCCATGTAACATGGATCTTCTTGGATGGATATTTATTTGATATTTCCAAAGTCTTTTCACCTTCTATTGTTCTTATTAGTTAAAACATGAATTCTTTAGGGGCTTAAATGATTATTATTATTATCTCATAGATTGAGAGGCAGAAGGAGGATAACTATTTTTTATTATTGAGTATATTATATATGATTATATCTTTATGATTTATATAAATCTATATAAGTATTTTTTTTGAAAATCATCCCTTATATCTCTACTGAAAATTGATATAAAAATGATTACATAGCTAGGTAAGATAATTTTTTATTTCACATAATCCCATAACCAATCTCATAATCCGTAAAAACCCAACATAAAATAATATTAATATTAATATTATTTTCAAGATGTGAAAAAATGAAGAAGATATTAAAATATCATTCTATTAAATAAATTAGATCAAAAATATCATTTCTATCAGAAGCTTTATGTAAACATAATAATACTCATGGGAAATTAACAAACAATGTGTAATAACTATATATTGAAATAATTAAATATCATTTTTTTGTTTATTCAATAAGTAACAATGTGTTCAATATAACCCAAATAGTTATTATTCCTCTCAAAATGAGTTTATTATTTATTCTAATATGAAATTCAAGTATAATTTAACTGAGTCCATGCATATACTATGTAAGACACTCAAGGATGCTTTCTCAATAGCATTATTCTAACATTCAAAATGTTTATGATTTATTTTTAACAACATGTTATGCATCCCATAGTTAATGAATCTAATATCAAAATGAGAACAACCTCTAACAATTTATCATTAGTTAATATTCCCCTTTTTTTGATATATCATAAAGAAGGTTACATACTTGTGTCATCATCCAATATGCGTGAATAAATTTCCTTGAATTTTATGATATGAACTTGTTGATAATACATTGGTGTCCCTGGACTTGTTCATACAATTGCATTACAATCACTGGTCCTCATTTATCCACTCCCATTACTCAAAAAATCTTTCTATAACTTATTCATTAATATTATGTCATTTACGACACACAAATATATATTACTTTTCAAGAATAATTTATCATCAAATGTTTTGTCAGGACATAAATTACATGTGAATAATTATAATCATTAAAAATTATCTCAATCATACCATTGAATATACAGATGCACATATAAAAATATTCAATGACACATATAACATATGGAATTCCTACAGGAATAGTGGTTCTTATAAGCTCCTCACCTATTGATTACTAATTGAAAACACCATGAGAATATGTCTTAATGTATTATCAGACTCCAATACATTATATAATTCATCATATATGTAACATAATATTTATTAAATACATACATGGAACATTATTTAAGAATATGATCATAGCACTTTAAATATCTGATAAATATAGAGAACTATTATTACCTTTTGATGTGATAGACATTTTAAGGGAATTATTATAGTAATGTTATTTTGAATATCACTCATGATATGATATAATATTTATGAATAATGATGACTATTAGTATACATGTCACAAAAAGTAGAATATAGATATTGTTAGGGTACCAAATCTAATAATGATTACTCCATTTAGTTATGAGATAATTGAATGAAATGGCCTTACTAACACTATGAAGTTTGTTTTGAATGTGGATTTAAATTTATAAAGTGATAAATTACCTAGAAATAACACCTTCATTCATTCTACAAAAATCATCTAAATCAATATATGTGAGGAATAATGTGGTTCTTTAACTTTTTCCTAGGTTGATGGACCTTGTGAGTGAAACATTAACTTTTCTAGGGATGAGGGATGGTCTATGATATCATTATATATTTTAATTTTAGTGATAATTATTTAATATTTCATGAATGGTGAGAGGTATAACAGTTTAGAAGTTGAATTTTTTTCCATCCTCCATTTTCATGTTTTCAATGTTAAAAATATTTGTGAATTTTCCTTTTATAAATGGTCAATATTTCTTCCATCCTATATACGGTGCATTCCTAGTGATCGTAGACACTAATTTTCATAGAAATAATAATTTAGATTTTTATATTACTAAGAACCATTACTCATTCCATTTTAAATTTAATTCATTTATTGTAAGGCCAATCAGAAAAATGTTTATGTTTGAATAGATTTGAGAAAATGATATAACATCTTATATGGAATGGGAAAGGAAAACCCATCATGATTTGAGACAAAATTAAAATATAGAAAATCTCAATGATGGGTGAACACTATTTAGAGTCATAATTCGTTGAATAACTTTTGTTTAGATTTATATTCATACAAATTTTACCAAAAGAGGTGTGAGGTCGCATATTTGGCATATTGGAAAAAATAACCTAACATGAATGATCAGGACCTCATGTCAGTATAGTTGGAAACATAGAGAGGTGTGCTATTTTTATGGTTATAATTAATTGATCAGATGAATGGGTAATAAATCTAAAAAGAAATAATGGAATCATGAATACTCGACGTGAATTTAGTAGGTGTCCATGTCAACATAGAATAATTTATAAATGTAATATGTTCATATTTTAATATCATAACTATCAGGAAAATGATGGAAAATGCTTAAATCAAAATATATTCATTTAATAATTTGTTTTTATGTCTGGTGTTAAGGGTATAATTGGCCATAAAATTTTGGTGATCCATAGAATATAATGAGACTACTCATGTAGAATATGGATCAAAATTTTTATGATGATATAGTTTTGACAAAAAGATAAAGTGGGTTGTCAAAAGCCAAATATGGCTCAAGATATTGGATAAATTAAATACCTTTTAACAAGGATTGTGAATGTTTTAAATCATAAATAGAGTTTCAGAATTTTTAGGTGATGAAATGAAAAAATCTTGTATAGGTTTATAGAAGACTAAACTTATATTATGGAATCCACTACACTACTCTTAATGGTATATGTCATCGGACTATATTCCCAAAAATATTAAAAAATCATTAGGTTAGTTATAAGAGAGACATATTTGTGAAATATTTTTATAATTAAATGGAATGGTTATTTTTATGTTTAAAACATATTTAACTAATATTCATGAAAGGTATATGGTGATTTAAACACTTAAGGTATAAAGTGTGGCATATGGGAAGGGGATATTAATATTTTGATTAAAATATGCCTATCACAAAAATGACCAAGGTAGGGATATTTTGAAAAAATGATGGGGAATGAAAGATGATGATGATTTGTGTCTGTGTATGAGAAACATGGATCAACCATAACTATATAACCTTGTATATTAAGAATAAATTCATATATTGTTTTTATGAAATACCTCTATATGGATATAGTTAATTCATAGTGAAAACTATGGATTCATCTATGTATAGTCATCGAAGAACACAACATGGATATAGTAATGTCCCAAAAACTTTGATGGAAAGGGATTACATATGAAATGTTCATCCTGATATAGGATTACAACTAGGATAAGCATCACAGATTCACCTATTATCAAAGATAATGGTTTCTTTATATAGTATCAAAATATATGGCCATTATCAAAATCTATTGTGAATGTTTATAACATACATGTATAGAGTTTGTATGGATGAAAAAATTGTTAATGATTTTAAGAAACAACATCTAGACATTGATATATATCTTAAAATAACAAGACTCATTCTACATATAGTTCTTAGAAATCATATATTCAAATATGTAACTCTCTCATAGGAGAAGATGAAGTAATATCGTCCTAGTATAAGGATATTAGATAAGATCCAACATTAATTATAAAAACTATAACCTAGGAACACATTTATAGATATATCATATATGTAAGGGGTCAGATAATATATAACAGGCCACTCTTTATATTTTAAGTACTCTTATAATAGACTATTGTATCTATTATTTTAATGTGGTATTACACATACCATATACACATTATGAATGTTCTAAGTGAAAAATCTCTACATCATGATATTAATAATATAGTGTATGGATAATGGAGGAAAACTAGATTTGAATAATTAATGTATCCTGAAGTAGGATTATGTGAGTCTTTGATGGTAATTAGTATTATGGTTGGGTCATAGAGAAATGATTATGAAATTACTACAAATCATTAGTTATTAATAATTCATAAAAATGTGGTCATGTATTGAGATATATCACACTAATTTATATTATATTGTAGAAAGATATAATGTGAATAAGGAGAACACATTGAATAGTATGGGGTTTATTGTTTATGAAATTTATTCCTGATCTGTGAATGTGAAATTTTTTAATCCATTTTTTAAAATATGATATTCTTATACTTTTGTAGGGACAACTGAAGGAATCCCTGCATGAAGGAAAATAATTTATACACAAGGTTTTTATAGGACTATATGGGAATAAGATCAACAAGATAGACGCAATATAAGAGGTATGGGTTTCACTATGAATCCCATTATAATAGGAATCACCACATATGTAGTTCATGTAGAGGACCTCTATACATATTTATCTCATGTTTAGTAGAGGATGATTTATATGTTGTTGACCTGATGAGATAATGAATTATGAATCTTGATGTGAATTGGAAACAGTTTCATTACTAAGGTGTAATTGGATGTAAAAATTGAGTATGTGTCTAAGACTAAGGTGTGAAATCTAGGTATAACTATGCATTCTTTTATAATGGGAATCAAGACATACATAATTATCAAGAGTATACTTTTTTTGGGTGTGGTTTAGGATAAAAAATAATCCCTATATTTATAAAAAATATATTATATTTGGGTTTCAATAAACTATATATCTAGGTATGGATAAAGTTGATAAGACAACATGAATTTTTGAAGGCCCATGCACTGAGGATTAATGTTAATGATGTTTGCATATGTACCCCACATAAGAAATATGTTAAAAACTATATAACCTAAGAAAACATGGAGAAATCCCAATATAATTTTTAAAAGTAATTTCTTCCTAGATACAGCTCAAGTACCTGGGAAATATATAATTAAATCATCCATGTGTAAAGATTCTGAAGGGCATTGAGGGAAATAATTTACAAGACACAACAACTATGGCATAATTTTATATAGAGGGGGTAATTTTACGCTAGTGAATGTTTATAAGAACGAATTCAAATGTTGAGAACTATTTTACAGATCTCACCCTCATGTAAAAAGAATAAGTTGTAAAAATATACTTCCCCAAAAAGATTAAAGTTTATGTAGGGTGTAAAAGGTTCCAAACTGTTTAAAAACATGTAGCAACAGAGAATATAGTTACCTAAAACCAATTTTAACATTATTAAATTTATATAAGATACTTGTGGTATCATCACAAATTATTGAACCATTTAGTATTATCAGGGTACTAAACACGCATAATTCCAATTATAAATTATAAATATAAATCATATAATGAAAATTTAAGAAAAACTTATCTATTTTCATAAATCCTTCATAAAATTTAAAGATACATTCTTAGTACCCTGGGGAATGAAAACATAATAAAGAGTGTCCTCAGATTCTCATTAAGGGTTTCTTACAGTGGAATATATTATAAATGAAAAATTCATAAATAATATGATAGGTTATATACTCAATAAATGATATATATAACAATAAAAATATTTATAATAAATATTATAGGAAAATTTAAATAATAACTTGGAAAATAATAATTTATTTCCATGTGCCTAATGTTAGACATCATAATCTTACTATCAATCCCTCTCTAATAATATATCTTAAATACTATTAATGAATCAAAACCAAGTCATCATAAATATATTCCAATACTATAATAAAATATAACTTATATTATTTGAAGGTCTCTTTTGTAATATTTCATCATTTTATAGGTTGCAATAGACCCAGAAATAAGCATTTTGGACTGTCTCATGAGATCTACATTTGAATCGAAGGATAATAATGGACCCCACCTGTCATCTACACAAGGACAATGAATTATTTTTATATTCAGTAAATAACATAATACATAATCTAAATTACATAGTAATTAATATATATATATATATATATTGAACCAATCATACAAAACATTAATATTTCCTCGTCAATGTAATAATGTTCTTAATAAGATTCTTTCAATTCACTTTGTATGTTATAATGGCTATACGGTTTAGTCAACATAGAAATGATTCAAAAAATATACATGATAACAAATATTATTAATTTTAAGGATGTAATTCATTCATTATAAATATCTTTTATGTATAGATAAATCCTCTATAAAATATATAGGAAAATGGAAGTAAAAATTTAAAAATATCATATCCAATTATTTTATAACTTCTTTGTAAAAATGACTTTATAAATCACTAAAAAAGACAATTTAATAAGATATCATGGAATATTTGAAAAAAATTATTAAATTAATTCATAGTAATGGGATCTTGTAAAAAATCCAATCTTGTAAAAAATGAGGATTGTTTGACAAAAATATAGATAAGTAAATTGAAATCTATTTTCAATACTTTAAAGAATATAGTATCCCTTTATAGAAAAGAATAATTCTAAAAAAATTTATAAAATATATTCTTATAAAACCTATATAAAATTTTAGAGGGGTATTGGTAACTAATAATGGCTATGATGGTGTAAAACTAATGTTATCAAATAAATATTAAAAAAATTGTGTTTCTAATTTTGTGAATAATGTTAAAAATAACGGTATTAAAAATGATAAAATGAATCATTTTAAAATAATTTTTACTGGAAATAAAAATAAATTCATATTTTCATTTATAATTATTTTATGTATAATTAATAACATTAATTATACTTTTAAAAAAGAACATGGATATGAAAGTGAAATAATTTAAAACATTTCAAATAATATTTTAATGAAAAATACCATATATCTTTTAAAATAAAAATCTAAATCAATGAAGGAACCTCATAAAGAATATCAAATAGCATGAGTATAGAGATATTAATAATATAATATTTTAAATAGGTATTATTTACACCATAAATATTAATATAGATATATACTTATAAATATTTCCTAAAGTTGGAAATTTCATATTAAAAACCCTTACCTCGAGATGTGACTCGCTTCATATGACATCTACATTCCTGAATATTAAAATTATATTAATTATTTAATTTCATTATAGATTTATCCATGTTAATTACTCTATTATTATTCATTTTATTTAATTTATTGATAAATTCTATTTATTTACTAAATTAGTTAAGTTCATGTTTGATGTTTTATGGTCATTAAGATCATAACAATTAAAATAGATTTAGTTGATTTCCAAAAGTAAAAGGTTTAATAGTTTCATACTATACAAATTTATGAAAATATTATTGTTATATTATTAATATGATAAATATACTTTCATAAACATTCGGTTAAGACATTATTGAAAAATGGAAAACATTGATTCCTAGAGGCTGGCATCCATAAATATACATGAGTGTTGTTTTCATTTTTATAATAGTTAATATGGAATTAAATTAGAAAAAGATTCATTATTATAGATACATAATAATATTATAGAAATAAAATTTATTTATTAAATCCATATTTGAGAATACACATGAGTGGCGGTGAGGAAAAATGAAATGCATCGCTTTGTAGAGGTGGAATCCCACACATATATGTGGATGACATTACCATTTTACAATTGATCGGAGAATAATAATTTAGAAAATACCCTATATTTTTAAAATCATATATATTTCATAAATATAAAATATATATATCCATTAAATAAATATTTATAACCATGTATGTGAGACTATGATGAACAAAAAAACACATCACTTCATGGAGGTTGTACACCAAATGTAGACATGAGAAAAAATTTCATTTCCCATTGGATTGAAAGGATGTAGACAATAGTTTTTCTATAAATATAACATTTAGATAATGTAAATATAAAAAATCTATTATATGTTGCTGGTAATAAAATATTTTATGGACTAATAAGTTGAAATAAACATGAAAGAATTCAGTTAACACTCATACCTCCACCTTGGATATTTTTCCATTGGAATACACGTTAAGGTTTCTAGGATTTTAATTCTGGTGATACCAAGAACTTAATGGTGTAGGGATAAAATTATAGGATGTATTGGAGTAGATATTGTTCAATTTAGAGTGCATAATGTTTGTATATAAGTGAGTAGATGTGGCACCCTTTTATTAGTTAGAGTAGTGGCACCATTGTAAATATTAAGTACTTTAAAAAATAATAAACGTCTTTCTCATGGAATGTGGATCTTACATTGTAAATTTTAATATATGGGATAATTTTGGTTAAACATCATTCAACTAGTATAACTTAGAGAATTTGTAAAGGTACTTTAATCCTTATATCATTGTTAAACCCCCACATTAGTTATCTTCCATTTACTATTGTTATAATATTTAAACATGGTAATTATAATGGATTAAAATGTAATTGATCTCATTACAGAGCATAAAATTCTTGATAAATAAATATTATAATTTTTATAATATATAATTCCCATACAATTCATAAAACACATTTAATATAAGTTCACAAAATACAATAAAAACCCCTTTTTAGATAAACATTTTAAACATAAAAACTATTTTACACTAAAATTAAGCATAACGAATATTCCTAGGGAATTAATTAGATTATTTTAATTAAAAATTAATAATTTAAATTACAAAATAAACCAAAACCTAATGGAACCACAAAAATAATGATTAAAAATTGATGATCATTTGAATGAAAAAAGAATTTAGAAATCAAAAATATCAAATATAGATTTATATGTTTAATATTATACCTAAAATATTATTATATTACATATTAAATAGATAAATGTTTTATTTTTTTTTCATGATACTATAATCCGTTCATATATTGTGATAATTTCATAAAGTTTGTAGTATTTTCAAAATAAATCTTTTTCAATATTCACCCAAAAATCAATATTTTAACGAAAATCCCAAAAACATAACCTAAGACAATTTTGACATAATAAATTAACAAATCATATTCATTTAATCTAAATCAAATTTTAATTTTTTCTTACTTATATTTCAAATGAGTTTTTGAAAAACAGACTTTTTATTGTTTAATAATTGTAATATATTATTGTGTTTATTATGATATAGTTTAAGAATGTAGAGTTTAGTAGCTATTATAAAATTTATAGTAGTAAATTCATCCTCCATTATAAAATTGCATCTGAAAATTTTGATAAAAAATAAATCAAAAAAATAATTCGATAATTCATTATCATTACATTATCTGGCTCCCATGTTGCATCTTCAAACAAGATATTTATCTAAACAACACTCACCAGTCGAGTTTTTCTATTCTATAACACATGCTCTCTATTGTTTAGAATTTGAATAGGATCTTTATTATAAGTAAATTAAAATGGAAAAACTATTTCATAAAAGGTGATAATGTTTATTGGTTTCATCCTGTATTTCCTCAATAATTAATCCTGTAAAATTCCATGCACTTTATAGTGGTAGGGTTACATGACCACACAATAGTCCATGAATCCAATTATCACTAAAATTTCAAATTTTTTGATATTCCTTCAAAATAACAACCAATTTTTACTAAATCACCTAACTACTGTTCTTGGAGATACCTTTAATAATAAATGATCCCTCATAGGAAATTCCAAATCCTTCATTTATTCATCTGTAAAATAGTTTTTTTCTTCTTTGTGCTATCTTGATATGATTTTGAATTGCCTATAAATGAATAGTATTTTATATAATAAGTTATTGTCATACTAGATTCCTTTTTCAAAAGCCATATCAATAAGTTGGAGTATGAAATATCTTCCAAAAAAAATATTTAAATGCAACTATTTGATGGATTTAATTTTAGTTATTGTTCTAGGAATATTATGCTGAAGGAATATACTGATCCCACATACATTGAGAGTCATGTGATCAATACCTTCTCATGTTTTATAATAATCATCAATGAAGTATTTCCATATCATTTATATAGAGTTTCATATGGAACTGATGGGTTAGATCCTCCCTGATATCAATAAAATGAGCAAAATTGATAAGGAATTCCATAATCACCCGTAATAGATCATTATACCAATGAGTATTTTAAAGACCAAGGACAAAGTCCACGGTAATATTAATCCACTTATATTTAGGTACATGGAGAGGTTTTATGAAACCTTTATTACGCTGTCTGTAATCCATTTCCTATTGAAATAACATGCATCTTGATACATGATCATCAATTTATTATTGTTCTCTTAAAACATTATACATATTCATTCAACTAGTTTGAATATATATATTTGAGCAATGGTTGTTGACGCCTAAGAATCAAAAATAATATTAAAAATTGTAGAAGACAATATAGAATTTAGAAAATGAAAAAACACCATATATGAACCAAACAGGATCAGTTAGGCATATTAGGCATAGCCAGTACTTCCCAGAACATTGCCTTGTCACCACATGACCGCCAATAAATTCATTTGGGTGTCTAAATCCACCACACAAATTAATTTTTCAATCCATCACACATAATTTCAATTTTCCTACCTCTTATAAACAAAATGATCACATATCCATGTAACCATGTGATCTGATCCAATAAATGAAATGTTGATGGACTCCCCTAAGGGTGATCCTAATATGACTACATCAGAGTACAACATGCTCACCAACAATAAAAAATTCATGAATAAGTGATAATGACCTTTTTACTATACAATATGAACCTACCTCTTTATGAATCATGATCTATAGCATTTATGACCATTTTATCTTGTTTCCTACGAATATGAAGTCATCTACTAAGTCACATATCATTATTATCCCACTTTTAATGACTAGAACCTAACCAATGCCTATAAATAAATATTTTCCCTTATTAAAAAAATATATTTATGGATAATTATTGACTTCACATCATCAATTTCAAATTATAGGTGACAAAAATATGTAATTTAGGACATAAAGAAAATTATATTATGTAAATGGTAATAGTTTTCCACCACTATGCAACATACTCAAAGAAAAATCTTGGAATTTGTTGAGTTTTTTGAAATAATAAAATTACCCCTCTTCTAGGAGAATCCCATGTTTTTATAAAAAAATTTAATTTATATGAAAATTTTATGTTACCAATTGAATTCCATGATAATAGGAGAATCAGTGTTCTTTTAGGAAAATTGATTATAGTCAGAAACATCTGATAACCAAGCGCGAATGGGTGACCTCTTATAATGCAATTCTATGACCTGAAAAACATCGATATTTTGCAACCTAATATATCAAGACCATTTTCATAGTTATATTCTAGAGTTGAATAATGTTCATATAGTCTTAAAGAGGAAAAATCCAAACCTCCTCTATAACTTATAGAATAAATGGTTGATGTATGTGCATCTATATGAATCACTTTAATCAAGGATTTTCTAATTAAAATGTGTAATTGGGTTGTTGATCTATATTGTATTTACCCATATTTCAAAAATAATATTGGAATACATTGATTACAAGGATCCTTATTAGGATGAAATTAGAGTAGTTTCTCCTAGTTATTGGTGTAACTTAATTATCCCATGAGATGGACCAAATAGGTAACCCCCCCCCCCCCCGCCCGAGTAAGCCCCTAGTATTTATTATAGGATTTCGTATCCCACCTAACTTATATATCATATTCATAGTACACTAGTGTTCATGTATTGGATTCATCGTGGGATACCTTGTATGTGAAATCCTTATCCAAATCCAATGACATGGACATATGTAATGTGACTGATCCTCTCTTATCTCTTATTTCTCACACCGAGAACAACTCATTTGGGATCAGATATCTAAGTTTATCACACCATTTTCACAACAAATCCCTCACATTGGGCCCCATTATTATGTGTAATCCCAATAAAATCTCTTATCTTGGGCCTTATTCTTATGTGTTTGTCCCAAAAGATCATTCATATTTGGCCACCTTCTTAGGTGTAATCCCAAATCCAAATTCAATCCTGGTATTCATTCATAGGATTAATACACAACACATATTTCATATTGGACCTACTTATTGGGTTGAATTCTACATATATCTTTCATATGGGCCACCTTCTTAAGGTTTAATCTGTAACACAAATTTTTTTGGGCCTCCTTCATAATTTCTGATCCTCAACAACCACACTTCGTTCTTACTAAATGGTTATAATCATGATGAATAATCCCAAGGAAACCTCATATGTACAATACCCACTAAATTATCTATTTTAATACATTCTATGTCACACACATCCAATGAGAAATCAATATTTTAATATAACACTTGGATCAGTAATGTATAAAACACACAACAACAAGATTAAAAGAACCACAAAATTCTATTATTTAAACATGACCACAATAACCTATCCAATGAATTTTTTAGTAAGAATTTTATTAACCACAATTTTTATTTTATATATATATATTTATATATTTATATAGAACATACTCAATTAAAATGTATAAAAACTCACTTTTTATTATTGAAATTTTATTCTTGAAAATACGTTTTATTTTATAATTGTATTTATCAATTTTTCCAAGAGAATATAATAATTAATTTCTCATAATTTTATGAATGTTATTTTATAAATAAGATTTAATCATGGAAAAAAATATCTTATGGATAATTTTTTTATATTATTTGAAAAGATTTATTTTTGATAAAATAGATAAAAACATCAATCTCATTGAAAATTATATATTTCTGTCAAGTGTGTAATGAATTAATTTTTACATTAAAATCATATAATTGAAATAGTAGTTAAATATTTTTTATTATTAATCCAGTTAAGTTCATTATAACCCATTTAATTCTTGAATTTGGATAAATCACATTTTTGTACTCAAAATTGTATTTTTATGAAATAATGCTTATTCTTCGTTTTTCCTAAAATAGTTTATGAGACATCTGGGAATTGGATTTTTTAAAATGGATTCCATATTTGGAACTTGGTTCTTAAAATTTTGTAAATTTATATCTTTTATTTTTAGGCACTAGGAATTTTATTTGTGGTAAAATTTATCACCTCAAACAAGGGAAAATCTTGTTAACCATAGTTAAAACTAAGCATAAAAGTCATAGATTTTCATATTAATTATTTTTGGATGATGATACTTATACAATTATCTAATTATTCTCTAAATACACTTTTTAAGGGATAATTTCCAATGATAATGACCTGTAAAAAATTTAAATTAAAAAAAATATCACCATCTTTTATGTAAATACATCTTCTCTCATCAAATAGGGATAAAATTGTGTTGAATAAATATTAATTGTTATATTTATAATAATGAAATTATTATTATGGTTTTAATTTATTTCTAATTTTTTTCTAATTGTATAATGACATTAAATTATAATGTAATGCTGACACACTATATCTACAACTAATATAAAAATAAATATTTTCAAAAATAATAAAAGTAATTTAATTTTAGTGATTAATAGTGTTCTATGAATTTTATAGATTAATATAATACGTTTTTTATTTATTAATGTATTATATTCAAATTAAAGTTTATATTGTTTTTTTTAAGTCAAATTTAATTAATAGGAACAAAATTTCATTATTTATATGTTAGAAAAATAAAATTTAATTAAATTAATAAATTAAATAAATCGGAAAATGTGGATAATTTATTGTTGAAAATATATTCCATTGACCATTTAAGGGAATAATATTATGTTACAAATAGAATTTAAACCATCTATGACAAAAAAGGATGTGTCATCATTAGGGATAAAACTGGTTTATTAAGTGATCAATCCAAAAGATAAAATCTAAAATCCTAAATAAATATTTCCAAATATTATTGGTTTGTGGAACTAAAACCATAACCTATAATAGATTCATGTATCTATTGTTTTTTATAATTTTAATTGGGATTTTATTTATTATCTTTTTATATTTAATGAAATTACTTGAGTTCACCTCCGCTAACATATATATATGGGCACCCCTACCCACCCTTGTTTAAACCAAATTAAGAAAACTGGGTCAAGATATCCATGAGCATTCATCTTAAAAAAATCGTTATAAGTTTTCAATAGGATATATTATTTTTGATAAACCAACCCTAAGTTATACATCAGTGATCAAATTGAGGTGTTCAGAAGAAGTGGTAATCGTCTTACCCAACCTCTTTTATTTATTTCTTCTTATACCTTCTCTAAATCTATAGTATTTCTCATAAAATAATAATGTCAGTATTCTTAATATAATGATATTTTTTGAATGATTATTATACCAGTATTATCAACCCCCTTTTCCATCATATGGTAAGTGAGATTATTTCTCCTGTGTCCACATGACTTAACGAATCCATATAGTTATAAAATTCATTTTTCATTACCATATTTTATGTATGGTTCATATAATAAGTTTAATGTTTTTATATTATTGTTATGAAATAATTATTATTATATAATTATAATATAATACCTACCATTTACCTTCAAATTCATTGGAAAATGATTACATCACTTATTCATATAAATGAACTACCACCTCCAGGAAGCGATTTTATTTTTTA
The DNA here is from genome assembly GCA_963277665.1 of Viscum album. Classification (NCBI taxonomy): domain Eukaryota; kingdom Viridiplantae; phylum Streptophyta; class Magnoliopsida; order Santalales; family Viscaceae; genus Viscum; species Viscum album. Next base: position 692,406,676 of record OY728120.1, on the reverse strand, counting down.
AAATTTTAACATAAAATTGATAGAAATAGTGATTCATTTAATTAATATATATGGAATATATGAAAAATAATAGTTTATTTAAAAAAGGTAACAACCATTAATTCCCTCCATTGAAACATGAGAATAATGTTTATGCATATGTATGACCTACAGTCTCTATGAAGGGTATAATTAATTTTTATTTCATTAAATTTTATGGAAAATTACAAATATATATATGTGTGTGTATAAAGGGTATATATGATATCTACATCATGATAGTTATTATATAGATTATGGAACCATGATCAGAGTACTGTGGCCAAAACTACCAAACCAAAACATGTGTAAAAAACCAACGATTTGTCACACAAAGTAGTTATTATAATAAAGAATTTTTAATTAACTAGTGATAAAAGATTATATATAAGTAATATTTGGTATATTTTATATGATTATGGCTTTGGAATCGATTTACAATAATTATATAATCATTTTAGAAGACTTTTGGACACAAACAATGGAGGTTGAACCTCATGTAAGGGTTCTTTGTCTGAAATTGTCTTCATTGTCATATATTTTATGTTATACAACAATCTTATTCTATGAGGAGTATATACTACCCATTTTTTATTTAATATCATGAACATATTTATATTTATGGAATTTAATTTTTCATTTGAATGCATTTATTTAATGTGGGTTATGATTTGAATTTTACCAATGTTGTAAGGGTTTATTTTACATTCTAATAATGATTTTAGATTTTTTATGTTTAAATATATATATGGGAATTATTTTATATTTAAATATTAAAAAGTATTTTTTTATAAATTTTTCATTTTAATAAATTAATAATTTTTTCATTAATTTTCCTCCATTATGGTACTCATGGTACCAAAAAATATTTTTAATGTAAACAAACACTGTTATTCTATTCGATTAGTAAAATTTCTCATCAATGTTCATATTTTTCTGAAATTATGTTAAATATTATTTTCAATATTCTGAAATGATTTAATAAATACATATTTAATCATGTATAAATTTTAAAAAATTGTTATAAATGTTATTCTCATTACCATTTTTCGATAAAGGAACTTTTAATTTTTTTACTGAATATATGAATGGAATAATTTTTCTAATTTCCAGGAAATGAATGAAATTTCCCACTTTCATGGCCACCTAATTATTTGAGGATTCCATTTCATTTTTAAAATTTTTCTTTTAATAAATATATTTTCCTTAATGATTATCAAATTTTTTTCATGTAAAATAAGTTATTTTAAAGTGAAATGGATATTTTATTTTAGTGATTTCCTAATATTATTAGGAATGTATTTCAATTAATGTGAACAAATTTTATTGAATAATTTTATTTAATAAGGATAAAATTTAATGATACCATTCATATTATATCATTAGATGGATTACGATCATCATGATTAGGGAATGTATTGACATTCTCTTTGCTAGTTATTCCAAAAGCGGGTGTTCTAGATTTTGAGGAATATTGATTAGACTTAATCATTAATTCATATGATGAATACATTAGACTAATTAAGTGAATGGAGGAGAAAATAATTACATTTCCCCTAAATATATTTTTAGGTCTCAATAGATAGAATATATTGGGTATTTATTCAAGGCCATATTCATTTAGGTATATTTTTTTCATGAGGCCTTGATGGTATTTTTATATGTATTTGCACATTTCCTATATGATATGTTGTATCTTGTTTTTAATAAATATATTGAATTTGATCCCAAATCATCACAAAACCCCCACAAATCTTAACCATAGATGTATAAATAGCCATAAGTGATCATGAAGTGATTAAAATATGTTTAATTATATTAAAAAAGTATCCCTCTATAATTTATACTGTAGAGTATTTACATTTATTTCCAGGCCATCCTTGATATGGAATTTAAAGTAATAAGTTATTTTTTCCCATGATTTAATGTACTCCCCAGCATTAATTTTCCTATAACTGATGGTTTTTTTGTTAAAACACATTATTTATTCTTGAAACACCTAAATTTAATTTCATTGGTTTCTAAAAAATGTAATGTTTCACCTATCATATTTGAATCCTCTTAGGGGGGGGGGGATTAATCAATAAGGCATCCTCCACCCATACTTCCCAAGTGTGTGTGGTTATTTACCATGAATTGTTCTTATTTTATAACTCCTAATCCCCTGAAATGACTATTCTATTCTTGTAAAACCATGTTTCCATTATTAGAGGAATGTATAATCATTCCATCATTTAATTGGATTTATTCCCTTTGGTTAGAGTGACCCTACCATAATCACATATTCCATTGTTCCCATTCTTCCTTCATAGGCCATGAATTCTTCTACTATGTATTTTCTCTGCACTATGTTCTAAGAAGTATCTATCGCTCTCATAAACTTCCTTTTCCCCATAGAATACATTATCCTCATTGGAGGACCCTACCTGTGTTGAACATCATTACTCTTGTGCATGACCCCCCAACTTCAAGCCCTTCATATTAGTTACCTAGTTTAATATTGTCCACAGTCATTATAGGATTTGACACCTCCACAAAATTAATGCTCATGTGGTTATTTATATGGAATTATTTTACTGTCATTTATTCTTTCCAAATTATTTATTCCTTATTCAGTTTCTAATTTATGAATTCCCTTACCAGGCATATGAGCTCACCCCATTTTTATTTTTCATTTCCCAATATTTTTATGATGTTTATTATGATATATACAAATGGATATTATAGAATTAATAAATATGTTCTCAAAGAAAATATTATGTTGTATTTTATATATCCAAATGTAATGTGAGAATCAATTATGTATCTAGTTTATAAGTACTACTAAATTTATTAGTACACTGGAATGTTATACCTTATAAGTAGTGCCAATGTAATAATGTAAAATCCTGCTCTAAGATACTAGTTTTATGGTCATTATAGTTAGTATCAATATAATTTTATTATAAACGTTTGTAAAATATTTATAAAACATTGATTATTGAATATTACCCAATGGTTGACTTTGAGGGTAATTCTATTTTTAGGATAACATCAAAATGTTTTGGTAAGGTATGAATTAAGTATATTTCCTATTAATACATCTATTTCATCATAATAAAAGAGGATATGGTTTTTTAAAATATTAATAAATGGGTAATAATACCAAAAAAGAGTAGGTTGATTATATCTTGACTATTTATTCTGTTGTATGGTGTGTGTTCACTTATTGTGAACATAGTTTGAAACTCCAAAGGGACATGTTTGAGTTAATTCAAATTTTCATTACTATCCCTTATGAAATATTTGAAATTATTTTTAGTATTTCATATTAAACCCAAAGAAATCATGTTTATGATTCTATGATTTGTTATGCTCAAATTTATAATTTATGTTAAGGGTCTCACTAGTTTCAAAATTATATATTATTTTTTCAAAACATTATGATATAATATTTTATAATCCACTATTAATAAATGGTTCTCAATTGAATAAATGGAAATAATATCAATTCCCATAATCCATATATGGATCACCCTCTAAGGAATGACAGTGAATCTAAAGATAGAGGTGTAGCTAGAGAAGATGAAGTTATAACTATATTATGCAAGCTGGTTGATGTTATGACCAGTAAACTAGCCTATATTTATTATCTTGTAGAACTTGAATGTATTCAAACCAAGATATTCAGGTTCATGCATAAGGAACCTCTATCATTCAGTGGGACTGAAAAATGATTTATAAATGACCAATGGATAACATCCTTAGAAAACATACATACTTCATTGTTAAGTGTTTAAAGGGATATAGTTTTCATGGTAAATTATTCTCTCTTAAAGGATATATATAAATTTTTATCACTGATTTAAAACAAAAAGGATGAGGAGTAAATATATATCATGTAATATAATGATTTTATGATATTTTTCTTGGAAAAATATTATCTTCCTGAACAATGAGAATATATGGAGAGATGATTCTTGACTATAAGTATAAAGGAAAGGAAAATATTTTTATGTATAAAACTAATGGTACAATGATATTAAGGAATGTTGTGGACTATATGAATAATATAAATAATATTATAGATAATTTATATGATGGGTTAATGAATATTTGTGAAAGGTATCAAGTCATTAAAACATTCTCAATATATAAAGATATAATATCACGCTCTGTCAAGTTATAGAAAAAAATCTCTAAGATATACAGATTAAAATAAAATAATAGAATAAGAGGATGAATGTGAAAAAATATATAAGTATAATAATATAAATACGGGTTTTCCAATATTTTTTACTTGTCATATGAAACACCAATGTACTTTTATAATTAGAAAATGAGTTTTATGCACTTATAGAGAAAATGCTAAAAATTTCTCATCAAGTAAATTTTAAGGGAGAAGCCATAAAAATACAATGATTTATCTATACTGATATGAGACACTATGAAAACCAATTCCCTAAACATTAAGGTGACCTTCCATAGAATAATCTCAGGGGAGAAAGAAAATCACATGCACTAACTATAGCTGAAGTTGAAAGATTTATGTGGTTGTAAAGTGGAACTAAATATAATATATATTCTAGTTATAATAATCATCAAGTCCATAATAATTTTATTATAATTTTATTTCGTTATGGATTTTCATCCTTATTTGTAATTCTACTTATAAAAAAGGAATGTGATTTAGTGGTATGGTGATATTTTTTAGAACACATGATTAACAAAAATATAACCCTTAATATGTGAATGATGTTATGTTAATATTGTTTAGTTGGCATAAATAAATTATTTATATTCATGATGTTATTTTATAGTATTGGTGACATTGGGACAAATTAATTATTTTATGGTATCTTTATTAATGTTTACTACAGTTATATATTTATGGAATATATTTGGGAATCTGAGATTTTACATAAGGAAGATGGAGTGAGTAATTTTTCTAGAAGCATGATTTTTTATTATGTTCTTATGGTGACTTGGTATATTACCATGTTTTAGGAGAATATATGATCATGTTATTCACATATTTGGTATGTGAAATTAATAGCTACATTATTATTTTTGGTAAATTAATTCCAATATGATTTTCAAAATTTAGTGACCTTCAATGATTTTTTTTTGTTTTTTGATATTTGAATTTAGATTGGAATATTTTGGAAGGTAAATAGGACAAACTATTTTTGGAATGGATTAAGATGAACTTTGTGTCTCGGTATAATGGTATTAGACATTAATTAGTTTGATAACATGTGATAATCCATTTGGTTTTGGTAAATATTTAGATTTTAATGGGAAGACATTTAATTCATTTATGGATAATAAAATTTATTAAATGTTAATTTTAGTTCATCATTCATGAGAAATTCATCATGAATATTCATCTATTATAAAATGATATAAAGTGGATATTGAACAAAGCACAACTAAATGATAAAAATTGAATACATAAAGAGAAATATATAAACTATATATATTTTCTGGTGTTGCCTATCATGGTAGTAAAATACTTCCTAAATATTAGAAAAAGTATCATAAATAAAAATTATTACATTTGAATTCATTTCTAATGAATAAATGAAATTTTAAACTATAAAAAATTTATGGTTTTGTATTTATTAATATTATTTTTTCCATGCTCTCTATTACTCTCTTTTAGTCCTTTGGTGTTAGTTTTATACCCCATGTCTATATTTTCAATTCCCACTAATGTTCCCTTATTTAGAAACCAAGTTTTTTAATATTATAGATGACCTTCGTATTTCCCTTTCCCTCTTCTTAATATGAAATTTTATTATACATTTATATGATTTTGGTGTTAGATATAAGTTTGACCATTTACTAATAAAATAAAATTTTATATAATAATTTATTTATTGTTGATAGAATGTGACACCCTGAGATTTCAAAAGAACACTATAATTTATAGAGTATAAAACACACCACAACGAGATTATATGAACCGTGAGATGTTATTTGTTTTAAATATTACAATTGTAACCTAGATTTTGAACTGGTGGGTAATAATAGGATTAAACACATTTTGAAATATATATACATATATAAACTAAAAGACAAAAATACATAAACACCAAATTTTTAGTAGATATATTTTATTCTTCAAAATAATTGTTTTTTCAAAAATAGTTTTTAATTTTTTGTGGAATCAATTTATAAGTATCTTCTTAAAATTTTAGAAATTTTATTCAATAAAAGGATTTCATTATTGTAATAATAATGAAATTTTATTCAATAAAAGGTTGTCAATATTGTAATAATAATGTCAAAATTACATTAGGGGAAATTCTTGGATTTCATATAATTGGTTTATTTTCACATGAATAATGAAAATACTATATTTATAGAAAACTGTATTTTTGTTTCAATCTTGTAAAAATATATATTTTTTACATAAATTAGTTTCAATGTAAAATTATTTTTATTATTTTTTGAGTAATCCAATAAACATTTATTGAAATGATTTTTTTGAATTTAGAATAATAATTTTCTTTACTAAAAAATACATTTTAAAAAAAAATGTTTTTTATTTAATTTTTAATTTTTAAGTAACATTATTTCATACCACTTACTAGAGTTTAATTTGATAAAATAAATTCAATATTTAAAATAATTAATTTAATATTTGTAAAATAATATCGGTTTATTTTTAGGCATTACAAATAATAATTGTTGAAAAATTTACCACCATGGTAAATGTTAAATCATGTTAAAGTTGGTTAAAACAATGTGTTAAAGTCATATTTTTTCAAATTAATTCTTACATGAAGAATTTAAATAGAAAATTATCACCATAGGTTAAAAAATTTATATTAATTCTAATATTTGTCACAAAAATTACATATATATATTTAACGTAATGAAAAATACAAAACATAACCCTCTTAAAATTAAATTTCAATTATTTGTTCGCATAAGCATGAAAGAATGTTTTCAATGAATAATAATGGAAAATTTGAGAATGAGGATATTATTTTCATAAATATAAATATTTTATAATTTCTAGTGCTTATATAATTATGTTAAATCCTTATGCAATGCTGACACATTATTTATTCAATACATAAATAAATAAATAAAAGGAATAAAAATTATAAAAATTAATATTATTTGACTTATATGAAGTCTGAAAATATTTTTATTGATCAATATAACGTTTTAGTGAGGTATAAAGGATTATATTATAATTACATATTTTTATTAGTGTCATTAATTACAAATTAAATGTATAGAAAAAAAATTAAACTAATGCAATTCAATGAATATAATATTTTATTATGTTATTTTTAAAAAATATTAATAAATTTAAATTTGATTAGGTGAAAACATATGGTTTAAATTTCATTTCATTTCCGTTTATGGTAAAATTTTCACTTTACATGTAAAATTATAAACCATTACATTTGAAAAATGTGTTGTCCCAATTTGGGTTTAAATAAGTTACCTAAGGGGTTAAACTGAAAGATATGATTTAAAAAGCAATATAAAAAAATAAAAAAATTATTCTTATATTTCATCAATATAACATGTTATCTTTTAATATATTTCCATTTTGAAGAATTATTGAAGAGAATCACGTTATTATATATTAATCTTTTGTAAAATTCAATGATTACACATGCCCTCACTTATAAAATTACACCCCATAATATATTATTTAAACCAAATTAATCGACATATAATTTCCTTGAACTAACCATTAAGATTCTCATAATTATTTACATGTTATATGGGTTCTTTTATTTTCAACATTCCAAACATAGGTTTCATATGAAAGGATCAAAATGAGGACTCTTGAAGAAGATGAAATCATCTTACCCAACCTTTTCAACATATGTATTATTATAAATCCTTATAATATATAATATATGTAATAAAAAAAGAAATTATTTATCCTCAATGTTTATAAATATTATTATCATTATTTAAACAACATTATCCACCCTTTTTGCATCAGCGGGAAGTGAAATAATTTCTTGTGTGTACGTATGACTTACCATCTCCACATAAAAATACAATTTATTTTACATCACCATAAATAATATAAGGGAATTATGATGGTATATATGGTTTTAGAGGATAATTATGAAATATTTATGCTTCTATATTTATAATTTCATATCTACCTTCTTGAATTCCAATCTGTTGGAACATGATAACATTGCTCATGTGTACTTGTGGACCACCACCTCCACAAAGTTATGTAATTTGTTTTATAGTTATTCTTTACGTGGGTAGTAAAAATGATTTATTTAATGAATATATATGATATATATGGGGTAATAATGATTCTATATAGTTTAAATATTATTTACCTTTATTTCAATCCATCATAGAATATTTTAAAATAGTGTTCATGTGTATGTACTACCAACCATCTCCATGAACGGTGTAATTCATTTTTCTATCTCAATATTTTAAGGATGATTATATATATATAATGAATATATCTTATAATTTTATCATAATTAAAGAAATTATATTATGGAACCATTATCAGATTACAGGGAGAAAAACTACCAAACTAAAACATATGTTAAAAAAGTTGTTATCAACAAGAGCAGTGAATTTAATAAACAATTATTAATAAAATATTAATAAGATTTTAAAACTAAATAATATATTGTATATTATATACTAATATGGTTCTATAATATATTTTTGATAAATATTTATTTATTTTATTGGATTTTGTAGCACAAACAATGTGATTTGGGCCCGAGGGAAGGGTTCTTCATCTCAAATTACCTTTTGTGGGACATATGATATGTTAAATTCCTATCATCAATTTTGAGATTTATACAGTACCGATTTAATTTTTTTTATCATCGATCAATTTATATTACAAGAATTTATATCATCATTTGATGATATTTCTTTCATGTGGGTTATGATTTGAATGTTACCAATGTGGAAAGGGTTTATTTCACAATCTCATAATTATTCAGGATTATTTATGATTAAGTCAATATTGGTTGAATTATTTGATCCTTCTATCATAAAACCAATATAAATTATTTCCAAATAAATATTTTATGTATTTAAAATTTTTCCTTTACTTTTCATTTGTTTGGTTACTATATATAACAGAATTATGTTTTTAAGGAAATCTGACATTCAATTTCTATCCGACAGGAAATATTTTTTTCTATGCCGATAATTTACATAATAAATTTTGATTTTTTTTAATATTATATAATTATTTAGTATTTATATATTTATCTAAATATTTATATTTTAGGAAATTGTATAAAATGGAATCATCCGGTCGTTTTGTGAATGAGAGACTTTTTTATGTTCACAAAAAATGAGAGAAGAATATTTGCTTTAGAGTACATGGAATGAATGAAATTTCTCACTATCATGAATAAAAAATTATTTTAATTATACTTTATATGATTCAATATTTTTATTGAATAAAAAAACTTTTCTCAATAGATCATATTTGTATTGATTTTAACACAGTCATTTTAATTTTAAAATGGTGTTTTCCTTATGAAAAATTATGATGATATATTTAATGTATTTTAATCTATGTATTAATAATTTTTGCATAATATTATTTACTAAGGATATTCTATAATGTTTCCATCCACCTTATTTTTCTAGATGGTTTATAATCATTTTAATTGGGAAATTTATCTTCAGATTTCGTATGATAGTTCATCAAATGAAGACCATTATTCATTTTTAATGCAGGATGACTAAGTTGTATAATTTATTCATATGATAAATTAATTGGGAATATTACGTGATGGATAGAGACTAAAATTACATATCCCATTGTATAATTATTAAGACTTATGAGATAAAATATTTTGGGTTTTTGGCTTAGGACTTAACTATTTACCAAGATATCTTCACAAGATAGATTTACAATATTTTTAGATGTCTTAGAAAAATTCCTTGATGGTGTGTTTTAGATGATTTCCATTATTAATTCCTTCATTTTGAAATTAGTTATTTATTTCCATGTGAATATTTAAATAGTTATAATATCCATACAGATGTTTTAGGATCTTGTGATTATTTATATGGAATAATTTGACTATCATTTATTCCTTCCATAATATTCATACCTTATATAGTTTTTGCGGTATAAATTGACTTAACATGAATCTAATATCACCCCTCTATTTTTTCCCTCTCAAAAAAATGTAACTGTATTATTATTGATATCTAGTGATATTTTAGAGGGAATAATGGTGTTCTAAAATAATATACTATATTTCATTTTATATTTTTAGATGTAATGTGAGATTCTTGTATATATCTAGTTTACCAACACTGTTGAACTACTCTTGACTCGAGATGTGATTCCTCGTATCTAGTTATAATGTAATAACATTTCCAAAAGCTCTAGGATTTTAGGATTGGGGTCTTTGTAAATACCTAAAACATGATATCAAACTATATGGACAATGTCCTAGTATCTTAATGTTAAAATTTATAAAACAATGTCCCTAGTTAATGACATTAAACTAAATCATATAGTCCCTTAACATATCTTTAATGTATACAACTCATATTATGTGGGATCTGATTCCTATCTCAACTTGATATGTATGTAACTAACCTTTGGTTCAAACAGAAGATCTTCAAACCCCTATTTGATCACCACTGGGATATATTCCTCTTGAGATAAATTATTTCCACCCTCATCTGACCATACTCCCATGATTCTTAAAATCCCTTCAATCAGGGAAACATTCCCGATGGAATATCCTTTCATCAAGACATAATCTTAATAATATCATGTCCTCACCTGGAGGGCCATGTTCCCTTTGGTTCCCATCATAATATTAGGTCATATTCTTGGTGGGATCAATTTTCAAATGGAAATATTATTTGTGAGACGAAAATGTCATCATTGGTACATGATCTCTTCAAGGTAAACTAAAATATTTAACTCATGAATTTGTCCTTCACCAACCATTTTAATAAATGTTTTCCTAGTAATACATATAGAATGAAATTAGACAACATGGACCAATCCCTACAGCACAACCTTTAAGGGTATGATGTGTTCTGTTATGCTTTTATGAACTATTTGTGTTTTATTCCCCCCACATGGACACATTGAAATCCCACCTCAAATAGGATCTAATCCAGAATGTAAATTATCACCATTTCGTGATGGTGCTAACATTTAGAGTTCCAAAATATATGTCTTCAATCTATACATTTAATTACATACAAAATAAGGGAAAATATAGAATATTAACATAATTAATTCAATACAATCACTAACACAATATTAATTTTCCAATAATGTGATTTTAGTCAACCTCCACAAACATGAAATGAATTAAAATTAGAGTCTCCATGTTAAAAATAATTTCAACTCAAAATGGTGTAGATGTTCTTTTCCTCCCATCTTTTCAAATGATACTTTTCTTATGTGTCACACGTAATGTCCTAGTAACCATCCTCTTTTAGAAGTATTTTTATCCCAATAAAAAAATAATATGATTAGATATTATATCATGTGTTTCGTATTTTCTGATGAAATTTTATCAAAACAAAAATGGTGAGAAAAATTTGAATATTATAATCTTGAATATGGTTGGAGTAAAATAACATAATCACTATTGGGTTTATACATGTATGAAAAAATGAATTTGAAAAAATAGTGAACCCAATGTTAATGGAGGGAGTTTTTTTAACCAATACACACACTCACATTCATGTATATATATAGACACACACACACACAAACACACACATATATATGTGTAATTGATAAATGTTTAGCAAAATTGTGAAATTAGTTGATCAAATTTCTTCCTATTGGGGATATTACATTGATCGAATTATTTTTTCTATTTTTTTAATTATGTGGACCTCAAGGATTCAAAACATATCCCCCTTATCTTTGAACCAATGGCATCATACCCAAGTATTTTTAGCAAAATGTTTATTTCTGAGAAATTAGAAGCCCCTCTAAGGATGTTTCCCCAACACGGTTCCGTTAATGAAAAATGGTAAAAAAAAATGTTTACAGAATACAACCTCAAGGACCTAGTGCAGACGTTGTATGAATCATACAGATTCCCCTAAGTGATATATCAATACTAATCCCATCATAAATATAAATGGAACATAATGAATAAAATGATGGTTACATCAGGAGTTGGCTCTCTAGAACAAACATAATGACAATTTATGACAACATATATTCATAATTTTTAATATTCCTAAACTCTATATCAAATAATGATTGTTCATATACATAACATAGTATGTGATAATGTACTAAGATTACCTGTCACACTTAAAGGTCATAGCAGTTACCTACTTTGATGAGAACTTGTAAGTTCTAAGATAGTATTATTAAATAAATGTTTTATGGTTAGATGATATAATTTTAGGGACACAAATGATTTAGGCTATTATGGGTGTAAAATCATTTGACACTGAGGAACCTTCTCATGGTGTACGCCCTTGGTAATATCAAGTTTATGATGTTATGAGAAATAGGCCCATCAATAGGAAATCCATATTTATATGTTTTATTAGACGTTCATATTGGTGGATGTGTGCATTGATACATAGACATTACGATTAATATTAATGAGTATTATGTGTAGTGAACATTGATGTTTATATGAAAAATGGGATGATAGATGTTTAAGGTGAGGTATGATAAATTGGGTGGATCATGAGTAATATTGCATTGATGAATAATGTAAGAAATGAGTTTTACATTCTATTATTTAAAGGATGATGATATCATAGTCTGTTTTATGTAAATGATATAGCCTAAATAAATCCATGTACATAGTATTTTATTAGGAATTTAAATTTTTAGGAATCCAATGATATAGACATTGAGAACATAGGTTGAAGGAACCAACCTATAACCTGCTTAATTAGAGATATCAAGATAAATATATTATATTAAATAGTTAGAATTAGTATGATGTACTATGTCATTATGGAATAAATTTACTTGTATATGGTAACCTTGGTGTATTTTTGTAACACCCGAGGTAAATAGAGAATATGAAATTTTTATATTTATCCATATTTGTGAATAAAATATTAATATTACTTTAAAGGGAACGCTATGCTCGATGGCGTACCCAATACACGACAATGAGTTCCTATGAAATCTTACGTTGAACTCTAATAATAAAATAATATTATTTTAAATGGTAGTTAACGCCTTGTCATTATAATGGAGGGAAAGAACATAACTAACTACAAAATGATAATATATCTTTGTCAAATATTTTTATTTTTATCCAATAAATTTAAGTGGTGTAAAATGCAAATGAATCCAATTTAAAGCATAAATCATCAAATATTCTTTAAAAGGTCGATTAACTACCTTTTGATGGGGAACCCTTTTTAAAAACACATTTTAAAATTTTATATGTTTTATTTGACAAAATAAAATCCTTTTTTAGAATCTGGACATCAAAATTTACTCTGTGTAAATTTTTGTTATTTTTCTGATAAAGATCATTTCTAGTGAAAATGTTGCATTTTAATTCAAAACCTCCTTTTAATCTGATTTATTTATATGGATAGATTATATTTTTAATTGAGATTAAAGTGTATTTGGAATATATTTTTACCATTTAATCCAATGGTGGTCGTTGGAATTAATTTCACTTTGAAATTGGACTTAAACTAGTGTTAATATTTTAATATATATTATTTCTTAAAAACACGCGATTTGTTCTGACAACGGGAATTAATTATTAAATTAATCAATTCAAATTATATGTTTTTAATTTTTTAAAATAGAAATCATTTTTCAATTTGGAATATCAAATATAGCTTAGGTTGAATTTTTGGTATTTTTCTTAAAAACCTCATTTTTTGTTGAATATTGAATCCACTAAGTGGTACTTAAAAAACTGATTTTTCATTTAAATGAAATTTTACCACCTCTGTGTTTTGAATTTCAAAAATCCGACATACATGGTTTTCATTAGGATGTAAAATTTTGTTCAATGGGATTAAAATAATTTTTTGGTGAATAGTAAATTTTATGTTTTTAATCGCTATTAGAGGTAATTTGTGTAATTTATGGAAAAAATAATGTTTTAATAATATGAAATTACCTTGACACATGTCCAACCTTTATTGTATGTGTCATGGAAGACCATGAAAATCCATGGGTCTACTTGGGGACCCCATGGAGCCACATTGGTAGGAAAATGACATTAATAACTTTTTATTTAATGTTAAAATAAAAATGTCACAAACATGAGTTGTTTTACTAAAAAAATTAAATGGGGTTATACAAGTCAAATTTATTATTATAAATATTCATTACAAATCCAAAAATATTTCCTACATCATGATATTATTTTATAGTTTTTATACATTAAATAAATTAAATTATTTATTACATCATGATGATGTAGTGATTACCTCATTATTTAACGATTTAAATAAAATGAAAAGATAATGTATAATCTAAGACCTACACATGTCAAAAACATATTGGATGGGTGGGTTTCTAACTCTTATCACCTTATCCTAGAAATAAATCAATTTGGGACCTTTAAAATCTGAAACTCATTTGAAAATAATGTAACCTTTTATAACTTTCCAAGAGTGCCGCTCCTCTCATCTTATAAAAGGCCCCCACCTCTACCACCTTACCCAGACCTCTAAAGCCTTTGGGTCGGACAACCCCTGCCCCTTTTGTCTCTAAATATCCCTCTCTTACTCCTTGAAGCCTCACTTTGGTCAGAATCGTTTCCAGGGAAGCCTTTGAGCTCAAAGCAAAAAAGAGTTACCCGATTTAAAGGTAATGTCTTCACTTGTGTTCTTTTGTTTTATTTTGTTTCTCCAAACCCCTAAACTCATTTTATTTTATTCTTTTGTAACCAAAACAGTATCTTCAATATACTAGGATGTTTCTATGTTATTTATTTGAGATACACCTATAGAATCCTTTGTTTAATGGTTAAAGATCATACCGTTTCTGTCGTTGGCGATTTTCTGCCTCACGAAACGATGATTGTTCAATATTTTTTTAACACCTTTATAGGTGGACATTATTATGAAACTATATTTTATAAATGATATATATGTTATTTATATTTACTATATTCTTCTGTATTTTATATTTAAAACATTCCTTTTTTCTTTTCATGCTGTGCAAATGCGATAATTTCATATGAGGAAGTGTGGACTACCGCCCCCTCAAGTGATGTGACTCGTTCATATAATACATGGAATGTATAATGAATGAAATTAATGAACATTTGTGAACTATATAACATGTATATTATACTGTAATTATAATATATAAATCTCTCAATTATTTTAATTCCATTTATTTGACAAAGAAATGAAAGTAGTGTTCACGCGTATGTATGACCTACTGTCTCCATAAACAGTGCATTTGATTTCTTTTTATCTCCAAATGTTATGGAGTAGTATAAAATGAATATGTACTGGATATATATGATATTTAAATCATTATTACTATTTTGTATATGATTTACTTATAACTACATGGACAATCATTTTCAGACAATTTTATTTCTGACTCATGTACAAAACATCGACAAAAACGTCTGATATGACCTCACATTAAAAAAAATTATTATAAAATTATAATATGTGACATGAACAGAATAATAATATTTTAAAGAGGTAATTAAGAAATTATAAATTGAACAAAGTTTATTATTCATTAATATAAAGAAATGAACAAGACAAGTCAGGCTTGAGGTAAGGGATCCAACCTCTCTCTTTCTTTTTAAGTACTCTCTTTTATGTAATTTCTTATAAGCTCATCTTTATTATGTTTGGGGACGTTCCTTTATATTCCTCATTGTGTAATTTTTATGTTCATATTATTAGTGACCCTATTTGATCTCATAAATCCATTTTTGGAAGTGTTTAGTGGCGTCGTTAGGCTGCTGTGTTTTCGTAAGGGATTTTTCATCTCACATTTATTCCCGTGAGAGTCATGACACATTGGACACTATTAAATTTTTTGTGGTGTATGTACTAACCATCATTTTACTATTTGTGTAATATAATTTCGTTTATGAGTATTAAAATAAATGTTGTATTGTCATTCTTTCATGGGGTGTATGTTTCGAAAGATACCAAAGTCGGTAAGGGAACCTTTCACCCTCTTGTTTTTAAAAGACTTCTTTTTTGTGTCTTTTAATTAACATATTGTAATGTTGGGATATGTTCTTCTATATCATTATTGATTTAATTTTTTTTCCAAATGATGAGATACCATTTTTATCTCTCATCAACTCATTTTTTGAATTTTGAAGTGACGCCATGAGGCTGTCGAATTTTTTCTAGGGAACTTCTTAACCCAATTTTGATTCTTTTGGATAAACATGTACCCCGTGAATATGTAGTTCAGTGAATATGTGTGAAGGACCTCTGATTGTTTTAAACATAATATCCAATTATATTTGGTGTATTCGTCTATCACACATAATTGTGTAATTGAATTATCCTTAATTCATGAATACCATCTTTGTAAGGGACTACGTCTCAATCACCTTTCATTGAGACATATTTTGTTCGAATACAATGATTTCTTTTATACGGTGTATAAACCCCTTCGACTTTTAATTTTATACAAAATGAATCTTTTTCTACAAAGCATTTTACAAAATGACCGAAAGGGAAGTTTCTTTTAACGTACACGGTGAAAACAACCTTTTCTGCCGCCGCGAGTATTATTTGGTCTTTGGCTTCCTCAACAAGCAGTAATGTTTTTAAAATGAAATAAATACCATATAAACTTTCATGTATTTTGTTATTGAAAATGGTTTTTATAATGTATTTGTTATGTCAATATATTTAAGTGATATATTGTGATCAAAGTGTGTAAATGTTTTCATTCCATTATTATTTTTTACATCTTGTTATTTTATAATGGTACTTGAACATTTGACGGGTGGTTATGTGATAAACCATATGATCGGTGGTGCCGTGAATACTAGGATGGGTGGTTATATTATAACCTCTAATGCATTGGGTATGGAAGTCGGCTGTATGTCTATTCCATTATGTATGTGTGGAAGTCGACTATACGGTTATTCCATTTAAGTAGGTTTATGTCCCATGTTACCTTTATATGTAATGTGTTCTTTATATGGGTTTTATGGTAATATTTTGGTTACAAAAGTGTAAGTAATGGTCTTTAATTCAGTGAAGTATTTTTACAACTTCATAAAGGTGAAATGTATTACTTTGGTAAAGTACTCATGGTTTACTTGTTGTTTTGAAAAACTATCACTTTTTCTTCTTTGTGTATCCTTTATTGAGCTTTTTATGCTCACCACAAGTTATTTTTTTAAATGTTTTTCACAGGAATTAATGTGGAATAAGGTCAAGGATGGGAACAAGGAAACGTCATGCTATCTAAAACATGGAACTAGATATGTTTCTTTTTAAATGTTTTTATTTTATGGAAACTTAGTAGAATTGTATACTTTGTAATCTTTGGAGATGTAACAGTTATGTCCAAATTCTCTAAAACTCTAAACCTAAAAATATCCTCTATGTGAATTATTCATTTAATTCAATAATAATTAATGCTTAAGGCTGGGTCCTTATAGTTTGTATCAGAGGTCGGTTTAGACAACTTTAAGGATTACGAGTTTTTGTTAGACAAATGGTTAGTCCCTATATCTATTATTTCAGTTAAATACTTGTTTTATAACTTTTTTCAGGTCAAGTAAAGTAAGTTACGAATGGAAGGAGCAGGATCTCAAACGACATTCATATCTCTTCCTGATGACATGCATGCAATAATTATTGCAAATTCATGTTCAGATGATTGTGAAACATTTTCTATCATACAACTCACTTGCAAGCAGTTGTTTGAGATATCAAACACCTCCACTATACCTCGTTATCATCGTGGATCATGGGTTGTATTTAGACAAATACTATTTTCACAATATCCACATATTTTCAAGAAAGGTAAATATTATCAAGGTATTTTCAAATATTTTACCTTATCACAAGAATTTGAAGCATATTATGATTTTAAAAATGTTTTTGAGGAAGGAGACCCTTGTGAAACCTATTTATATTTGATTTTAAAATATAGTTTCTCTGCACATACTTATGGTATTTTAAAATGTCCAATGATAGAAATTTTCAACTAAAATTCTTTCTGACTATTTTATAGAAATCATGTTTTATCAGATGTTTTTGAATTATATGTCATACATGATTATTTTCCAAAACTGTTCTACTGTGAACACACATATGACCCATGTTGTACAAGGTGTATTTGGATGGTGGAAGAAAATGATTTTTAAGGATCTCTAAATCATTTTTTTAATGCATGGGAATTCTACCTATGTGAACAAGATGATGATGAAACCGAGTGGACGCCATGATCAAGGTATTCTGTTATTCATTTTGGGAATCATTTTATTTTATCTTATTGTGGTGAAATAAGTCATCAAGAATTAAGATGTTGAGATCGTAATGAATTTGGATGAAAATGAGAGGTATAAAGAAACTATTGAGGATAAACCATGTTAGGGTTTTTTTGGTGTTTTATAAAAAGGACAACACGCAGACCGTGTGACAACCCATCGTGTCAGACAAAGATGTGGGAATCGAACCCACAACAAATGTGCGACTAGTATTTATCGCTTACCACTGAACTAATTGAAGTCCCTGGTTAGTATGACTTATTATTTTTAGTTAGATGATTTTATGAATTAAGATTAAGTTGATTTTGGGTTATCAATGGAAATTATTAACCTATCATGAAGTATATGTTATTAGATTAATAACTTTTCAATATGAGTCTTTTAGAGCAACTGAGTTATTTGGAGATAAGTGTTAATTTGTACCTTGGAAGACTATGCGATTAAATCCTTCAAATATTTGAGTTTCAATCTTAGTTTTGTTTAATTTGAATAATTTTATAGACAAATTGTTTATCGAACGGTCCTCGTTGAACTTTGGGTTTTGTTGGACAAATCATGGAGATTAAGAATAGATTTTCGTTTTATAAAGGGTTATCCTTTTCTGGATTATCTGATCTTGTTCTAACAATTTTGGTTTTGGTAATGGTCTAAAGAAATTGGAAATATATAGTTCTCTTTTTTGGATTAGGTGATTCTCATGAAGTTGATTATAGTACTCTTAATGTGAAAAAGTCTTCCTAAATACTCGTCTTTTGGAGAAAGGAAGAGTTTGTGTAAGAAATCTTGTAAATGTTGAATTTCAACATGACAAGTAAGTATGTTTCCTTAAGATCAAAAAAATTCCTCATTGAAAAGTAACTTAAAACAAAAATGTTGTCTATTAATTTTTCCTACTATGGAATCGAATAGCGTTTAACCCACCACATGTTTGTGATTTTCATGTTGTTAACTTTCTCCTAAACATGTTTTCTATCACTCTCCCTCAGAACATGACCCTTTTTTTCTTCCATATCCAGGTTTTCATACATGGAATCCTATTATGGGTTAACTCGGGTGACCTCTGTACTTCCCATTATTTCTTTTAAATTGATAGTTTAATTTACTTCTTTTCCGATGTGGGGCATTCAATGAAGTTTCTGAGACCAATTTTAAAATTACAAGGTCGCAATTCCCAAAAGGGGGGATGGATGTAACCCCCAGGTAAATAAAAAAGATAAAATTTTTATATTTATCAATATTTGTGAATAAAATATTAATATTACTTTAAAGGGAACGCTATTCTTGATGGGGTACCCAATACGCGACAACCAGTTCCTTTGAAATCTTACATTGCACTCTAATAATAAAATAATATTATTTTAAATGGTAGTTAATGCCTAGCCAATGTAATGGTGGGAAATAATGGAACTAACTACAAAATCATTATATATGTTTGTAAATTTTTTTTTCTTTTATCCAATAAATGTTAGAGGCGTAAAATGCAAATGAATCCAATTTTAAGCATAAATCTTCAAATATTCTTTAAATGGTCGACTAACCACCTTTTGAAGGAGAACCATTTTTAAATATACTTTTGAAAATTTTATATGATATATTTGACAAAATAAAATCCTTATTTAGAATCTGAACATCAAAATTTAATTTGTGTAAATTTTTTATTTTTCTGATAAAGATATTTTTTAGTGAAAATGTTGCATTTTCATTCAAAATCTCCTTTTAATCTGATTTATTTATATGGATAGATTATATTTTTAATTTATATTAAAGTTTATTTCGGATATATTTTTACCATTTAATCCAATGGTGGTCATTGGAATTAATTTCACTTTGAAAATGGACTTAAATTAGTGTTAATCTTTAAATAGATATTATTTCTTAAAAACACGCTATTTGTTTTGACAGCGAGAATTAATTGTTAAATTAATTAATACAACATATATGTTTTGAATTTTGTAAAATAGACATAATTTTTTTAATTTGGAATTTCAAATATAGCTTAGGGTGAATTTTTGGTATTTTTGTGAAAAACATCTATTTTTGATGAATAGTGAAACCACTAAGTGGTACTTAAAAAAACCGATTTTTTGATTAAATGAAATTTTACCAACTCTGTGTTTTGAATATAAAAAATCTGACATACATGGTTTTCATTAGGAAGTAAAATGTGGTTCAATTGGATTAAAATAATTTTTTGGTGAATAATAACTTTTATGTTTTTAATCGAGATTAGAGGTAATTAGTGTAATTTAAGGTAAAAATAATGTTTTAATAATATGAAATGACCTTGACACATGTCCTAAACATATTGGATGTGACATGGCCGACCAAGAAAATCCATGGGTCAACTTTGGGACCCCATGGATCCACTTGGTAGGAAAATTACATTAATAACTTTTTATTTAAAGTTAAAATAAAAATGTCACAAACATGAGTTCTTTTACTAATTTTTTTTTTAAATGGGGTTATACAAGTCATATTTGTTACTATAAATATTCATTAGAAATAAAAAAATATTTCCTACATCGTGATATTTTTTTATTATTTTTAGACATTAAATAAATTAAATTATTTATGACATCATGATGATGCAACAATTACCACATTATTTAACGATTTAAATAAAATGAAAATATAATGTAAAATCTAAGACCTACACATGTCAAAAACATATTGGATGGGTATATTGAGAATTACTATCACCTTATACTATAAATACATCAATGTGGGACCTTTAAAATCTGAAACTCAATTGAAAATAATGTAACCTTTTATAGCTTTCCAAGAATGCCCCTCCTCTCCTCTTTTAAAAGGCCCCCACCTCTACCAACTTACCCACACCTCTGAAGCCTTTGGCATGGCCAACCACTACCACGTATGACTCTAAACATCCCTATATTACTCCTAGAAGCCTCAATTTGTTCAGAATCCTTTCTAAGGAAACCTTTGAGCTCAAATCAAAAAGAGTTACCCGATTTAAAGGTAATGTCTTCACATGTGTTCTTTTGTTTTATTTTGCTTCTCCAAACACATAAAATCTTTTTATTCATTTATTTTGTAACAAAAACAGTATCTTAAATGTACTAGGATGTTGTTATAAGATGAATTAGAGCTACACATACATACACCTTCGTTTAATGGTTTATAAACATACTGTTTCTGAGGTTGGCGATTTTCTTCCTCACGAAATGATGATTGTTCAAAAAAAATTTAATACCTTTAATGTTTTCCATTATGATGACACTATATTTTATATATGATATATATGTTATTTATGATTACTATATTCTTCTTTATTTTTTATTTAAAACATACGTTTATTCTTTTCATGTTGTGCAAATGCGATAATTTCATATGAGGAAGTGTAGACTACCGCCCCATCAAGTAATGTGACTCGTTCATGCCATACATGGAATATATAAAGAATGAAATTAATGAACATATGTTACCTATATAACATATATATTATACTGTATTTATAATATATATATATATATATCTAAATTATTTTTAATTCCATTAATATGACAATGAAATGAAACTAGCTTTCATGCGTACGTACGGCCTACCGTCTCCATGAACGGTGCATTTCATTTATTTTTATCTCCAAATGTTATGTAGTAGTATAAAATGAATATTTACTGGATATATATGATATTTAAATCATTAATACTATTCTAGAGACGATTTACTTATAACTACATGGACAATCATTTTCAAACAAGTTCATTTTTGACTCATGTACCAAAATCGACAAAAACGTCTGATATGAACTCACATTATTAACCAGTTATTATAAAATTATAATATTTTATATGAACTGAATAATAATAATTAAAATAGTTCCTTATGAAATTATAAATTGGACACAGTTTATTATTCATGAATATAAAGAATTGAACAAGATAAGTCAGACTTGAGGTAAGGGATCCTACTTCTCTCTTTCTTTTTAAGAAATCTCTTTTATGTCATTTCTTTTAAGATCATATTTATTATGTTTAGGTATGTTATTTTATATTCCTAATTCTGTAATTTTAATTTTAATATTATGAGATATGCTATTTGATCTCAGAAATCCATTTTTGGAAGTTTTAAGTGGCACCGTTAGGCTGCCGTGTTTTCGTAAGGTATTTTTCATCACACATTTATTCATGTGAGATTCATTCTACATTGGCCACTATTTTATTTTGTGTGGTGTATTCACTTCCAATTATTTTACTATTTGTGTAATATAATTTTTTATGAGTATTTACATCAATTTTTTATGGTACTTCTTTCATGGAGTGTATGTTTCGAAAGATACACAAGTCGGTAAGGGAACCTTTCACCCTCCTCCTTTTAAAGACATATTTTGTTGGATCTTTTAATTTACATATTTTACTGTTGGGATATGGTCTTATATATCCTTATTGATATAAATTTTATTTCAAAGTGATGAGATACCCTTTTAATATCTCATAAACTCATTTTTTGAATTTTGAAGTGACGCCGTTAGGATGTCAAATTTTTTCAAGGGAACTTCATAACCCAATTTTGATTCATTGGGATAAACTTGTACTCCTTGAATATTTCGTTCTATGAATATCTATGAATGACTTTTGATTGTTTTAAACTTAATATCCACTTATATTTGGTTTATTCATTTGTCACACATAATTACATAATTGATTTATCCTTAATTCAAAGATACCGTCTTTGTAAGGGACATCGTCTCAATCTCTTTTCATTGAGGGATATTTTGTTCTAATACAAGGCTTTCATTTATATGGTTTATAAACCCCTTTGACTTTTATTTTTATACAAAAGGAATCTTTTTCTACAAAACATTTTTCAAAACAACAAAAAGGAATGTTTCTTTTAACGTATGCGGTGACAAATACATTTTCCGCCACTGCGAGTGTTTTTTCGTCTTTGGCTTCCTCAACAAGCCGTAATTTTTTTAAATGAAATAAATACCATATAATAATTTAAGTATTTTGGTATTGAAAATGGTTTTTAGAATGGATTTGTTATGTAAATATATTTAAGTGATATATTGTGATCAATGTGTGGATATTTTTTCTTTCCATTATATTTGTTTTATGTCTTGTGATTTTATAATGGTACTTGGACACTAGACGGGTGGTTAAGTGATAAACCATATGATGGGTGGTGCCGTGGATACCAGGATGGGTGGTTATGTTATAACCTCCAATGCATTGGGTATGGAAGTCTGCAGTATGGATATTCCATTAAGTATGTGTGGATGCCAACCGTATGGTTATTCCATTTAAGTATGTTTATGTCCCAAGTTACCTTTATATGTTATGTGTTCTTCATATGGATTTTATGGTAACATTTTGGTTACAAAAGGGTATGTGCTGGTATTTTATTCAATGAAAAGTTTATACTACTTCACAAAGGTGAAATGTATTACTTTGGTAAAGTACTCATGGTTTACTTGTTGTTTTGAAAAAACTAACAGTTTTCCTTCCTTGTGTATACTTTACTAAGCTTTTTTATGCTCACCCCATGTTTTTTTTGAAATGATTTTCACAGTACATAATGTGGTATATGGTCAAGGATGGGAATAAAGAAACATCATGCTATCTAAAACATGGAACTAGACAAGTTAATTTTTAAGAGTTTTTATTTTATGGAATCTTAGTAGAAGTGTCTACATTGTAATCTTTTGAGATGTAATAGTTATGTCATAATTCTCTAAAACTATAAACCTGGAAAGATCCTCTATGTGAATTATTCATTTAATTAAATAATAAGTAATGTTTAAGGTCGGGTCCATATAATTACAATATTTTAATTTTGCATATTATGCAATTTCTCTTAATTCTATGGAGAAAAAGGTATATATAGTCCCACACTGAGTTTATCAATAATTTATACTTTAAAATATATTATTTTCATTTATTTAACAAGGTAAATAAATATAATACCCACATGTGGATTAATAAATTATTTATGTACACTTGATTGCATATATTTTTTCACTTGTTATTCAATAGAATATTATGTGATTTTAATATTTAATGACTATTTATTTTCATTTAAGTGAATATAATATTTATTTATTTGTTAAAGAATAATGTGGTGATATTTATTTATATATAAATATTCATTATTCAAGAATCTCTAAATATTATCTAGGAATATATGATCGTGCTTTTTATGTTTGGTGGGAAATAATATATATTGAATATTATTTGATTAAATAACAAATAATTAAATTCAAATGTTAAGTGCATTTCAAAGAAATAATAATGTAATTATTATTTTATAAATGGGCTTTTATAAGGGATTAAATAAATATTAATGGGAACATGTGAAAATATTCATTTCTAAACACAAGATGAATTTAAACACAATTATATTATTTATTTCATGAAAGATAATTCAATAATTTTGTTTGGAATTACAAATTTGAAGAATCCTCTAAGGCCCAATACTGTTCCCTTCCCTATGAATGTTCCCATTAACTGAGAGAGATCTTCCTCCATATCCCACTCTCATGTCTAGAGAAATCAGGGAGGATTCCTGGGAAGAATATCTCATGGAGATAAAAGGGGAATGAATCAAGTGACATGATCTTACGTGAAAACACATGGATATTTCTATGATGATGTTTGAAGATTTATGGAACATTTTTGGATCACTACTAGAGGGAATATACTATTGATTCATACAACACAATGATGTATCAACACATATTCACCGTAATATCAATAAATAAATAAATAATTCATGGAAGAGAATTTATTAATTGATTTAATTAATTACAAATAAGATTTTATGATCCTTCATCTGGATCTAGAGTTTTATCAATTTTCTATTTTCATTAATTCAATTCTGTTGATCAAAAAACATACCATTATATATATCTCATATAGATCATCGATTAGGAAAAAAAGAAATGTTTAGCATGACCAACCACACACTTCCATTGATCCTAAAACCTTCAAGTGGTATCAGATTGGGTCATGTATTTTTTTATAATTATTTAATGAATATGGATTGGTTTATTCTTTTTTAATTTTTTTCAATTCATGTTTAATCATTTATTTAATCTCAATTTTGATATCTTATTATTCATCTCTTTTTTCTCGTAGATATAATCAAATTTATTTAAAGTAAAAAAAAAATCAGAGAACTCATCTAGAGATAACGAGCATTCTGATCATATAACATTGGAGAAAATTCTGTGTAACCAAAGATACTTGTCGAGTACCTATATTCAATTTACTAGGAATTAGGTAAGAATTAATTATAACTATGTGTATTATTTACATATGGTGTATTTATTTCAGACACCACAATTTGACCAGGCCATCCTGGTGCATGTGAATCTAGATTACAAGCCATGTAGCCTACGTAAATAGAGTGTAGTCCTTTAATTCACATATAAGACATGTATTTTCATACACATCATACCATGTAATAGTTTACATACCAATTCCATAGGGGTGTCCCACAGATAAATGGTGAGATATGAACACACCATGTATCATGCATGTACATGACATTTACTTATAAAAAATGATACATAATTAAAATTAATTTAACAAACTATTTTAAACATATCAATATTTTCTTGAATTTGGTCATTATGTTGATAAGACACTCCATGTGATGGGTTTTAATATATATATATGTGTGTGTGTGTGTGTGTGTAATTAATTTCTAAGTAATGTTCAGATCGTCATATAATGTGTGAGGCGTATGACAGATATTACTCTACATGCATTAAAGAATAAAATAGTACATAAAAATCATGTAATTAATGTAATTATTAATTTTATAATATATCTCATGAATTTAAGTGATAATTGGTGTATTCCATGTGTCAGAAGAGTAAAAAATATATTACTCTAGAACATGTTAAGTAGATTCTGACATGTATTCACCATTTTCCCTCTACGGTAAAATTATGTACATAGTTAATTTTAAATAAATATATTTATTTTTATTAAAATTGTATTGGATGATTATCCTAAGGTAATTCAGATGAGAATTAGGAAAAAATAATTTTATAATTAAAGAAGACAATTAATTGAATCAAACATGATTTATCCTTAATAAGAATGATTAAGAATTTAATGCTACTTTTTTTAAATGAATAATTTGTTACATGGATGTAGATGATTGTGATCATAGAAAAATCATTTATATGTTATTGGTTTAGTTTAATTTATTATTAAATTAAATTATTGTCCTATATTCCTTATCTCCTATTATTATTTAAGAGTCTCCGTGCCCATGGTTTCCTTTAGGTAAACCCATTACCCCTCAACTGTGTGTTCTTAAAAGCCTATGTAATGGATGGATCTCCCAATCTATTTTAGGCGGTTTATGTTTGGAGACTAGGTGAATCCAATCCAAGAGAGATACATAAGTGAATAGGTGGAAATCTATTACATGAATTTTAATTGGTTCAATTTATTTTTCCCATAGTTAAAGAGTTTGATTATTAACTACTACATAAACTAACAATTTTTAAAACATCATGATAGTATCACATTATTATTATATTTCTATCAATTTTCATGGTTATTTCATTGAGGTATGATTTCAGGATCACATGTGTTAATGAAATTAACAAGAATGTAATATAATACTAATATTAATTTTATTATGCGTAACTATTTTCTATGACATTGTTAATCAATTATGTAAATCCACTTAATATAAAAAAAATGTGATAAATATAATAATTGAATATTTATGTATTAAATAAAAAATCCTTTAATAATATATTATTTCTCTATATCCTTCCCCGATATTAATTAAAATAGAACCATAGTTCAATGTTCTTGACCATCCAAATATTGGGTGCTTTCAATTATGAGGGAATTCTAACATGATGTTTTTGGTAGACATAACATAGTTTACATCAAGGGATTGACTCCAAATAATGTCTTATTTTATGATAGAATAAATAGTTAAGGAAATACATTTTAACTATTACAATATTGCAGAGTCCACTCCGATGAATTAGGAATCGTGATTTAATGAAGTTAGCATTTGGAATTCCTAATTAATATCCTTAAAATTTATTACAGAAGAAAAGTTTGGGTAATGGGAAGAGGAATATGTGAACTTGAAACTAGACTATCCATAAATATTATATTCCTAATCCTATGGTGAGGGTTGTTGGGTTTTATTAAAATATAGATAGATTAATTAATATAATATATTTTTATTTTTATAAATGTTAATCTGATATAGTATAAAAATTATTCTCATATTATTGGTAGAAGAAACATTAAAATGGAATCCAACATATTACAATGATCTATACAGGGGAAGGATAACGTTTTCAGTGGAAAAAAATTTCCATGAGTGGAAAAGGCACTTACACATTATCCTTCACCATCAATGAAATTTGTATAGATAGGAGAACTTTATTCTTAATTCTAATACTAATGAGATATGTAATTAAGGGTTATCACTCTTGGAGAAAATTGTAAAAATTCCAAAAAATTCATTGTTTCATGCTATCATCAATGACTAATAATCTTTTGATGCAATATTAGTACATGGATGAATATAAAAAGAAGTCCCACCTTTATGGATCTCTATCAAGAAAAGGTGAGACAAGTGATATATGAGATATCCGATGGTTATTTAAAAACCAATATTGTAGGGTATATTATAGATGGGACTCATGTGATCATGATTATTAGATACATTTAATGTTTAGACAACTTTGGGATTAAATTCTCGGACGAGCTGAGTACATATCTCATACTTTAATAACATCGCAATACCATTTATAGTTTTATTGTCAATTACCATATGATCAATATTGAAAAGATTATTTCATAACATCATACATTAATTTTAAAGGATAATAAAGACACGAGGACCGTTAAAATCATTCTCCGTTCGATGAATAATTAGAGGTATAATAAGGTGAAGGGGCCTAAGACACAAAATAAGGATAAACCACTAGAGTTCCATCCATCCAAGAAGATGAAGGTCCATACGAATGGAATGGAATAATATGTAGTTGATTTTTCATATAGCAAGCCATGATAATGGAAGATGAACTACACCTAGAAGAAAGGGGAAACTTAAGGTGCATTTGTTATCGAGTGAAATCATTAAATTTATACACATTGGGTATTAGGTAAATAATTTTGTTCTCATATTTACATCAAAATAAACTATCTAAGTAGCCTCCAAAATATTTCTTATGGAGAGGTGGATATATGAGCTTATAATTTTATGAGGTTGGAGGCTCTAGAAATTTGTGACTACCACCTTTCATTGAAAACAAGAATGAGTTTGGTTTCAAAATATTTTTGTTATGTATAAACTGTGACACCCAGAATTGGAAGCCCATAATTGGGGAATTTTTTAACATTGTCATAGATACAAGACTCAAATCCCAAAGGACCAATTTGTTTATTTGTCTTGTAAAATAGTTTAATTACCTAAACCATACATTAAAATTAAAAACATAAAATAAATCATAGATAATACTTTGAGAAAATCATTAATATGTTAGCTAGACCTTTCATATCAATCATAAAACACATCTTTGAATCCTAGTAAAATAAAACAAAAAATTTGGTGGGCTAAGATTATTAGAAAGGGTAAGCATACAAAAAAACATATTATGAGTAAATAGGACTAATCCTTAAGGCAAGGTGTAAAATTTAAACATAAGCCACTTAAAAATAATCATCAGCATTGTATCATACAAATAATTCAGATAATTCCATATAAATATTCACATGGATATTCTAATCGCCAAATAATCACATGTAATATCTATAACTAATCTAAGAATGAGATAATACATTATATATGACATCATAAACATACTGTCAAGTCTTTAGCTGATAAACCATACATAAATAGGTAAAAAACGAAAATATATGATCTCATGAGAACTACCAATAAATCAAGGGGCTATATTGGGCCCCTCCCTTCACTTACTAAGTCCAATTCATTCCACGTATAAATGGGTGAAACATAACCAACATAAATATTTGTATTAAAACTAGTATATGAAATGTTAATACATTTACCATAAACAGTGTAGGGTAACAAAATATCTCATCCACATTCAAACATAACATAAAGCCATAAATATTATATGGTAGATTTTATCCAAATAAATAAATATCAATTAATCATAAAATCTAACAAATGATATTGATATTCATGATGGAAATCCAATATAATCATAAAAAATTAGAGAGAAATACCCCTTTTTATTTCAAATTTATTTTAAAAGGGGTCTTCAATTGAAAAACTTTTTTAGAAAAAAGATTCTTGTATTCTTATAAAAAAATTACTCTTTCTTTCCATATATATTAAAAAATATCATTTGTTTCATATTTTGTCGAAATGGTCATAAAGGACATCATTTTTAAAAGGAAAAAATGATTTATTTAAAAATGATTTATTAAAAGTAAAACATTAGTAAAGATGAATTAAAAACATTTTATAAGATTTTTAAAAATATTTTGATATACATATTTATGAAACCAGGACATGGTTGATAAATATGTCCTAGTAAATAGTTATGTATAAAAAATCCCGGATAATAATGAGATTGTGAAGTCGACACATATCATGTACTTTTCCTCAGTTAAGTGTATATTAACCTCATATGTAATGGTAAAATCATGTTATTAAATTATACATGAACTATATACATGTTTATTATATCATATACAATCTTATTATATCATTTTTAATAATATTTCATTATTATAATTGTTTCGCATGATAACTACTTCATTTTCTTTTGTTTTTTTTGTCATGTATGTCATATTTCTTATGAATATGATACATTTTATTCGGATCCAAAATAATAATAAGTCCAAAAATATTATATTACATCATCATTTATATATTTTATAATCATCCTTCAATGGTTAACTTGGATAATTTATCTCATCGCGTCGTGGAGACGGTAGGCCATATGTATGCATGATTAACTGTATCATTCCCATAACGGTTAATTGATGAGGAATTGGATGGTAGATTAAATTTAAATAATCAATATCATATCGTATTTTTTGTTTTATCTAATATATTCATCATTATACCCATCTAAATAATTTGATTACGAAATATAAATTTCACCATAGCGTGGAGACAGTAAGTCATACGTACACACACATGGATAAATTATTTTCTATAGGATGGATGAAAGGATAAAAATTATTATAACATAATAATAATAAAATCACAATATATAGTCTATACTTGACTGGTATCATTATTATGAAAACAATATAAGAATAGTAAGTATAATAAGAAATGAACTTAAATTAATTAGTAAAACAATTACCTCTTCTTCGGTGGACTTCCTTTGAATCTCCTCTTTGGGACACTATGGTTGGCATTTTTTGATGAACATGACCCCAAAAACATAATAAAAAATGTTTGGATGAGATGTTGACTGATTTTTGTCATTATTGAAGTCTCAATTTGGTTTGAGGAAGTTAGGGAGGTGGTTCTTTTTTATAAAATAGAAGAGGGGCACTCTTGGAATCCCATCAAATTTTAAAATACTACAAATTTCTTTTGATTTAATATAGCTACAATGTTATTCATTTCAAAGACAAGAATATTATGGGTATAAATCTTCTCAACCAATGACTATTATACATGTTCATGTCCTAATATTATCCGTTTCTTTTGACATTGACACTCAGTTAAAATCTTTAACTCTAACCATGAAAACCTAGATTTTTACTCATTACGGATAATATATTAACCAAAAAACCCAAAAATAACCCCAAATGGATAATTGATGAAATATATGGCCTTATTATTTTATGTTTTCTGAATTTTATATCATTAAATAATATATTATTTATTTTAAAGTATCATTTATTATAATTTTGATGCTATTATTTATTTTCATTTTTTGAAAATATCATGAAAAATTTATATCTTAAATTAAATACTTATAATATTTCCATAACATTTAAGAAGTATGTATAAAATTATTTTATGTCATTTATTATGTGAAATTATTGATATCTTAACACAAGTATTGATTATTAATTTATATTTCCATTAGATAAAAAATTATTGCATCATCAATATGAAAGGAATTTATTAAATAATATCATCTTTAAAAATTCAAAACAATTACATTAATGAATATATTTTTATTATCTTTAAAATGAATGTTTATTTTCTAATATATCTTCTATATAAACCTATATTGAAAATTATTTTGTTATTAAAAATATGTGTGTGCCAATATTATCTTATCTTTAAATAAAATATAATAAGTGTCATATTCTTACCCAAGTGGTAAAAAAAGTTTTAAATTTAATACTATGGATTATTTTAGTTGAAAAAACTGATCAAATAAGGTAAGGACGAATGTTAGGGTAATTTTAAAACATTATAAAAATATTTTTACCTTTAATTACCTAATTTACCCAAAATCATGGTAAATAAAAATTTATTAAAATTAAAATTTATAATATCCATAAAAATTATGTTGATTCTATTATACTCTAAATATCATATTTATTACAAACATTTATGTCCCATTTTTTAATTCAAATCATATAAGTGGCTCAATTATGTATAATGATAATATCACAATCTTGGTTAGAAGGTGGGTAAAAAAAATGTTCAAAAGATCAATGTGTTTTTATATCTAATTTCAATAAAAAGTGCTTCCATTGATAGAAATTGGATTAATATATTAATTATTGATCTATTTTTTCTTTATAAATCAAATTAATGTATAATAATTATTTGAATGAAAATATTGTTTTTAACTAAAATACAATATTTTTTTACTATTGACCAAAAAAGAAACTTCTTAGAATAATAACAAAAATTATACCTTGGATAATTTTGATATTCTGGATTAACAAATGAATTTTTTTAAAAACTAATTTTTATAAAATTTTCAAATGTACATTTTTAAAATAGGTGTCCCATTAAAAGGTGGTAATATTACCAATTTGAAAAAAATATTTTCTATACATATTATTGGAATTATTGTGATATTATTTTCCAAAAAATCATAAGATGAATGATATAATTATATGAAATACACATAAATTTCATAATTTGGTTAATATAGTTTATAATATCTATTTTATTGTCTATGTTATATCTTATTATATTTGTTAATTATATTATAAGAATATAAATTTGTTTAGTAAATGTCTATCTTACATATTATACAAGCTATCGAAGAAAGTCTATCTTCCATGTAACATATGCTATCAATATGTTAAGCGAATTACAAGATATATAATATATTAAATTTATATAAAAATAAAAAAGTTTTAAATTCGTGGGGTGTTTCATTCTCCCCACCTTAATTAAATTGTATCCTCACAATTTAAAATTGATATGAGTAATCAAGATATTGATATTTAAAAATACAATTGTTGAAGAACCCTCATCTTAAATAGGGTTAAAAACACATATTATTTATAATTAGTAAATATAAATGTGATGTTCAACCCAAATGTAGACATCAAATAGCAGAACATTGGTGGAAAGTGGGGATAAATATATGGAGGGATAACATTAATATTTATATGAAGTTATTGAGGTCATCAATCACAATGAAGTGAATTATTAATGGTAAACTGACGGACTGAAAGCCATAAATCTAGGATGATTTAAAGTACCATTGTATTAATAATAATTAGAATTGTTTATTTAGATCCTTTTCCAAATGTTGTGGAATTATTTAAATCTATAATAATATAAGGAATTATAATTACATGATAAATTTATATAAACAAAATCTTATTCGTTGGTTGTCTATTTAATTATTTCTACATCATTTATTTGTTTAAGTTACATCATAGGGTAAAGTAATACGTTAAACATTAAATAATTTTCCAAAAATAAACATATATAATTTCCCAAATGGTTTACTTTTCTAAAATTAAAATATCATCAATATATTTAAAAATGAAGAAGCACTAATTTTTCAAATTCTAAATATGTGAAATATTTCATCATATATTCCCATGAAACATGGTATTAACATTAATTACATTAAATATTTATTGAAAAAATGAATTATTCCTTATTCCTTAGATACAACATAGGTTATTAGATATACATCTTAAATGTAATAATGTCGTAAAGCCCATAAATGATTGAATAAACCACATTTTCAACAAACCAATAATCAGTTCCAACATAGTGAAAACCATACAATTTACATTATCCAAATCAATCACCTTTTTATTCTAATGTAATTATCATAGTTTTAGAAACATATTATGTGTTACCTTTACCTTTACCATATGTTTTCCAAAATATTTAACTTTCTAATGTGACCCTTTTCTAGGTACCATACAATCACAAATCCTTAATGAAATATTACATATCTTCTATAATTATTATAACCTTCACATAAATGATAAAATACTCCAATAGACATAATTCTTGAATCTATATATAAGAACATTATTCATTCCTCTTCATCCGATATAACAGCATAATCTAAACCATGATCCATTATCCTCTTTTGGGGTATATTCTTATGAAAAAAGAAAAAATGATTTGTATAGTGCCCCATCTCTTTGTAGTTTAGAAAATTTTTCAATATAAAGATTTCTCATATCCACGCAATTTGAATCACAATAGCCTTTCTCTCTACATATTTTGGAAACTCGTATTCTTATTTATAATGCATCAGGGTGTTTTTTTACAAAATTAATACATCTGGGAAAATATATTATTCCCTTCTTCCCATTATCCATATTTTCTCCAATAGTCCTTCTATTCCCATGAATCCCTATAAATCTTTAATACTCAGAGTACCCTTTTCATGTCCCTTTATATATCCATTCACATAACATCCTCTTCTTTTCCTTCTTTCCTTTGAAGCTATAAATATTGGATAATTCTTTACACATCTCATTATAACATGATACCTTGTCCTTAAATGATTATAATTCTTGGGATAAAATTCCCCTTTTAAAGACTGGATTAAAACCATTAAATATATTAACACTCATACTCTTTAGATCATGTGCATCAATGAGATTCACATTCCTTCTACTATGAACCACTTCTAAATGAATAATTTTATATATGATATCAGTTGATAATTTATAATCACAAAACTAAAAAATATATGACATAAATTGAAAATTTTATGCATAGCTATTCTCCATATCAAATTTTTTTTCTTTGGGGATATATTTTTGTTCAAACCCATCATAATTGATTTTTAATAAAATTTTAATTATCCTATTCATATCGCTTCAGAGTGTCCAAATTGGTGTACAATAAGGATAGTTGTCATATACTAGTTTACGCCGAGTCATGATTGATGCACTATATCATATTTGTTCCTCGTTGGAACATATATGCCAGAACTATGTCAACATTTAATATCCTGATAGAGATATGATTCTAGAAATACCCACATAATATCTACATTACCAAAATTCAATGACAATCTTTTATACTTTTCTTCAAATTCAATCATATGGTTGTGTTTCGTAATCTATGTTTCTAAATATATCTTCTAAAGATTCTTCTAAACTACCATTTATGCCAAAAATAACACCTCAACCCTAAAATCCCAGATTCAGTGCATTATTTTATTACATTATCTTAGATAAAAGAATCGATTCCCAAATGACTGATCAGGTTAAAAGACTTGGAAAATATATTACATACATGAACTGTAAATTGCATTTAAAAACATAAAATAAAACATAGATAATACTTTTATAAAATCATTAATATCTTAGATTAACCCTTCATATCAGTCATAATACACATCTTAGCATCATATGAAAATAAAATATATGAAAATAGTGCGCTCAGATTCTCAGTAAGGGTATGTGTAAAATGGAATCTACTATGAGTAAATAAGCATAAACCTTAATTCAAGGTGTATAATTGAATCATATTAAACTTTTACATAATATTGACCACAATATGGAACAAATAAATCAAATAATACCATATATAAACTCATATGTATATTCTATCGGTAAATTAATCACATGTAATATCAAAAACTAATCTCATTATGAGGGAATGAATAATACTGAACATCATAAACAAAACATGAAGGCTTCATCCCAAACACCATGTTTTAAAAGTGTAAAACTCTAAAATATTTTTTCTCTTGAGACCTAACAATTAATCAAGGGGTCATAAGAGACCTCTCCCATGACTTACTATGTCCAATACATTCCTCATATGAAAAGGGTGATACATAATAGAAATAAATATTTATATTAAAACTTGCATAAAAAATTCTAATAAATAAACCATAAACCATAAATGGTATAAAAATAGAATATTCAGAGTCAAACATATCATAAACCCTTTAATAAAATATTATAGATTCTATCATAAGAAATAAATCTCAATTAATAATAAAATCCAACAATGGATGTTGACATAGATGAAAATAATCCAATAAAATAATTAACAATTTCTTAAGATAAATACACATTTTAATATAGAAATTATATTAAAACGGTTGTTAAAATTTAAAATAAAACATTTTCATTGAAATTAATCTTATAATACTATAAAATAAAATTTTATCACAATGTATAACATAAAAAAATATTCCTTTAGTATTTATTTTGAAAAGGACGTGAAGTAACATTTTTGGAAAATGACTAAAATATTCTATTAAAAACGTTTTATAAAAAGTAAAACTTTGGAAGACCAATAATAAAAAATTTGAAAAAAGTAAAAACATTTTGAAATAAATTTATAAAAAACATGGTCAGGGATGATAAATATTTCCAATTAAATACTTATATATAAATAATCCCAAATAATAATGATATTTTGAAGTTAAACGTCACCATATAATTTCCTTTAGTAGAGGGTGAATTAAACTATTGTATAATTCTTAATGCAATGTATTAAATTATACCTAAACTATATATATATATATGATATCATAAGTGTTCCTATGATATTATTTTGTTTATAATTATTCATTATTAACATTGATTCATGTGTCAATTCTTTCAACATCTTATATTTGTTTTTTCATGTAAATAATGTTTACAATTCATATGATACTTTTTTTCATATGTAGAATGGTACTCAGTTCATAAATTTTAAACAAAATCATAATATTTATTTTTTATAATCATTATTCAATAGTTAATGTGCATAATGAATATCATCGCATTTTAGGGACAGTAGGCCATACGTACGCACAAGCAAGAGTATCATTCCAATAACGGTTAATTGGTAAGGAATAAAATGGTTTATTAATTATAAATAATCTATATCATGTCATATCTATTATTTTATACATTATATTCATAATTATACTCATCTTAATAATGTGGTGATGAAAAACAAATTACCCCATAGTGTAGAGATTGTATGTCGTACATACGCACATACTGTAATATTTTTTAAATTGGATAGATGATAGGAATAATATGGTTGTATAATAATAATTATAAATTCTCAGAATATAGAATATAATTTAGTTATTACTCTATCATAGAAAAAACATAGGAATATGAAGAAGAAGAAGAAGAAATGAACTTAAATGTATTGGTAAAACAATGACCAATTATTTGATAGACTTCCTTTGGATATACTCTTAGGGACAATATAGTTGATATTTTTAGACAAAGATTACCTCAAATCATAACCATGAATGTTGGGAGGTGAAATTGGTAGGAATTTTTAAATCTATACGGCTTAATGTGGTGTGAGGAAGGGATGGAGGAGGTGTATTTTAATAAGAGAGGGGAGGGGTAGTCTTGAAATCCTATAAATAAATTTCACAATATAAATCAATTTTTGATTTAAAATAGATCAAAAGTGATAAATTTATAAGATAATAGGATGATGTTTTTAAATCGTCTCAACCAATGATTTTTAGACTTGTTTTGGTACAATATTAACATTATCTATTATCATTAACACTCAATTAAACCCTTCAACTCTTATTGGGACAATAAGTATTTCTACACTTTAAGCATGATATAGTTACCATAAAATGAGAAAAGAACATCAAATGGTCCATTATGGACGTAGTTAACCGTATTATAGTTATTTTTTTGAATTATATATTTTTTTGTATTTTATATCATTTAATAAAATATTATTTATTTTAAAGTATCCATTTTGAGAATATTATCACAATTTATTATTTTTCTTTTTCAAAAATATCATAGAAACTTGATATCTTCTAATCAACAGTTATAATATATCCCTAAAATTTTAAAAGTATCTATAAAAATGGATGTAATTATTTATTTTAAATTATAAATAATTAAATATTTTTAATATCATATATTTGATATTTCTAATAGGTAATGAATTACTACAATATCATTAATAAATACATTAATTAAATTATTTAGTATCTAAAAAATAAAAATAAATTATTATGAAGAATAAACAATAAATATATATTAATTTATTATTTATAGTGTAATATATATTTTATATAATCTTATATTAAAATTTAGTTAGTTATTAGTTATATGAGTATGTCATTATTAACTTATCTTCAAATAAAATATTATAAATGTCATATTCTAACCCAAGTTTCACAAAAAGGTTATAATTTCAGTATGGATGATTTTTGTCAAAACCAAATCATACAAGGAAATTTGTGTCAGTGTTATGTTAATTTTATAATATTATAATATTATTTTTACCATTAATCACCTGATTTACCCTTATCATTTGTATAAATGAATTAATAAAATTACTGTTAATAATATTAAATAAATTGTTTTGATCCCATTAGAATCTAAATATCATACTAATTAAAACCATTTATGTATGTTTTTTAAAATTAAACTTGCCGATGTGGATAAATAATGTCTACCTCTAATTTCACAATCATGGTGAGAAGGCGGCTAAAAGAAAACACTCAAAATATAAATACATATTTATATAAAATTTGAATATAAAAATGATTCCAATAGAAAAATTTTGATTAATATATTTATTATTGATCAGTTTTGAGTATAAAATGAAATATAGAGTATAATTATTATTTAAAAGAAAATTTTTTTTACTAAAATGCTACATTTTATATTATTAACTAAAAAACGTTAAATTCTCACCAAAATACAAAAAATTCACTCAAAACATATTCATAAAATATTAATTAATAAATGAAATTTATTTTAGGAAATATTTTTTTATTCAATTTCCAAAATTATTTTTAAAATTGGTTCTTCCTTAAAAGTTGGTAAACATTGTCTTATGAAAAACGTTGTTTTTATGGGTAAATTTGGATTTTTCTTATATAATTATCCAAAAAACCCAAAAAGATGAATGTCAAAATTATATAGAATATACATAAATTTCAAAATGTGGTTAATAATATTCATATCCACTAATTTATCATCTAGGATATATCTTATTATATTATATAATATTACTATAGACATATAGTATTGTTTTTTAAATCTCGGTCATGCATATAACGCAAGCTCTCGAAGAAAGACTCTCTTGCATGTAACACCAAAAAACTCAATATTGTACGCATTAAAATCTATAGAATATATTAATTTTTTTTAAAAGAAAAATATTTTAAATTTTTGGGCTGTTATATTCTCTCCACCAAAATTAAATTGAAACCTAAAAATTTAATCAAGATATCTATAATCGAGATATTGATATTTTAAAATACTATTGTTGATGAACCCACATCATAAATGGGGTTAATAAAAATTTTATTTATATATAGGAGAGGGAAATTTAAAGGTCACCACAAATCCATTATTTCAAATAGGATAACAGTAGTGGTTAGTATATATACATACATGGATGAAAAAAATAAGTATTTGTTGGGAGTGATTGAGGCAATGAATTATAAAAACGTGAAAGATCAGTAGCAAATTGAGGGCCTAAACTAAATAAATCAATGATAATTTAAAATACCATCATTTCAATAAAAATTTAATTTTTTTCTATAGACACGTTTCATATATTTGAGTAATTATTTAAATCAATAAAGATGAAAGTAAATCAAATTACATGACATGTTCTTTAAATACAGTAGTATCCTTTGGTTGTGTATATAAATATTACTACATCATTTATTAGCACAACTTTCATCATAGGGTAAAGTAATATGTTAAACTCTAAAACATTTCCTAATGATTAACTTAAACCATTTCATAAATGGTTAATTTTTCCAATAAAAACTTATGATAAATCTTTTCAAAACATGATGCAGCTCTTTTTTTCAAATTCCAAAAAAGAGAATAACATCATCATGTATTCCCTTTAAACATTGTAAAACTCATAATTAAAATAGATTATTATTTAAAATATGAATTCCTCCTTATTCCTAAAATACAACATAGGTTATTTTATATATTTTTGATGTCCAATAATTTTGTAAACTCCATCAATGACACCAAAACCATATTTTTCAACATACCATTAATCAGTTCCAATATAGTCAGTGCTATGTAATTTACTTTATCAAAATCAATTATCTCTTTATTATTAATTCATTATCATAGTATTTGGAAATTATTAAGGGTTATATTTCCAATAACCATATGATTTCTAGAAAAATTAATATACTACTGAGTCACATTTCAAGGTACCATACAATCTCAAATCATTAATGATATTATACTACAATTCAATCATTATATTCCATAATTATTACAACCATTACATCAATGATAAAATACTAAATAGATGTAATTTATAAATCTAAACATAAAAAAATTATTCATTCCTCTTCATCCATGATAGTAATATAATCTTGGCCATGATCCATTAGCCACTTTTGCCATATATTACTATGAAGAATGAATAATTGATTCATTTAGTGAAACATCTTTTTATAGTTGAGGAATTTTACATTAGAATCCTTTTTTTCTTATCTTTAAAATACCAAGTATGGTGGTATTTCTCTCAACACTTGTTTGAGTCCCCCAGTAATTATAATCAAGTAATATGGTGTTTCTTTCAACAATTATGACATATTGGAAAATATGTCTTTTTCCGTCTTACATTTATCCATATTTTATCGATATATAATTTTATATTAATGTTTCCCTATGAAGTAATAATACATTTATTGGTCATTACCTGTCTATTTAGGAATATTTTGGTGTTCCATCTTATTATTTTCCTTATTTCCTTTGAGGGTATAGGACTTTGAGAATTTTTTACCCATCTCATTATCAAATGATAAGATGTCATAAAATGATGAGAATGCAGGATAGACTATTTTCCTATGATATATTGGATTAAGAACAAAATATATATGATCATTCTTACTACTGGTATCAAGTGCATCGGTGAGGTTCACATTGCTTCTACTATATTCCATTTCTAATTGATGACCTAATCTATGGTAGATCATATAATAAATTATAATCATAATAATAAAAAAATAATTATACCAAATTGAAAAATTTATCCATATATTATCTCATAATCCAAAAAAATGGGGACATATTTACTTTTTAAACATTCATAATGGATTTTATGGAAAATGTGAACCATCATAAATATATCCCCATAAGTTTCAAGCCATGTTCGTAATAAGGCCTTTTGTCTTGTACCATGTTATATTGATTTAGGCTCGATGCACCCTACTGGAGTTTGTACTCCTTGGAACATCTATTCAAGAACTGCATACACTTATAGTATCCATAGAAGGATGTATTTCTAGGAATACTAACATAATATCCACCTTTCCAAAATTATATGGTGTTCATCTAAACATACCCCCATATTCTATCCTAGGGTTATGTTCCTTAATCAATATTTTTTAAATATAGTTTCCACTGTTACTAATAAAAATACATTGATACCAAATGTATTTCTCCAACCCCATTAACAGAGATCTACTGAATTATTTTATTACATTGGCATAGATACAAGATATGAATCCCAAATGAACAATCAATTTAGTAGTCTTGGAAAATATATTACATACATTAACCATTCATTATAACTATAAACATAAAATAAATGATAGATAATCATTGGATAACATCATTAATCTTATATATTGACTATGTGTATCAATCATAAAACACATCATGAAATCATGGGAAAATAATTCAAAATAAAGGGTTGATATGAAATGCTCAGTAAGTGTAGGGATACAATAGAATTCGTTATGAGTAAATATTTATAAACCTTAAGGCAAGGTGTATAGTTGAAACATAATAAACTTAGAAATAATTTTGAGCATAATATGGAATAAATAAATAAAATAATTATATATAAACATTCATATGGATGTTTTACTAATCGAATAATCGTATGTAATATCAATAACTAATCTCATAAGGAGGTAATTCATATTGTAAAACATCATAAACATACACTCATTGATTTGTCAATGTAACCATATATAAATTGTTAAAAACCAAAACAAGTTTGTATCATGAGACCTACTGAAGCATCAAGGGGATATAGTTTGCACCTCTCATCACATAATGTGTCTAATGAATTCCTCATATGAAATGGGTGAAATATAACCCATATAATTATTCATATAGAAACCAGATTATTAAATTTAAAAAGAATAACAATAACCATATATGGTGGAAATCCACAGACAAAAATATCATAAACCATTCAACAAATTTTGGTAGGTTGTATCATGAGAAATTAATCCCAATTAATTAAAAAAATCTCAAATGTTATTAAAATTGATTAAAACAATATAATAAAATAATCAAAAAGTTTTGGAGAGAAATACACCATTATATATATAAATTATTTTAAAAGTTTTTTAAAAGTTTAAAAGAAAACATTTTTAGTTAAAATTATCTTTTAATCTTGTAATGGATGTTTTTCACAAGTTTTATAAGTAAAAAAATTAACAATCTATTCGTATTTTGATGAAATGGTCATAATG
Source organism: Viscum album (assembly GCA_963277665.1). Classification (NCBI taxonomy): domain Eukaryota; kingdom Viridiplantae; phylum Streptophyta; class Magnoliopsida; order Santalales; family Viscaceae; genus Viscum; species Viscum album. The sequence goes on along the minus strand of OY728120.1, from coordinate 692,364,430 downwards.
TACCGTTCCTGGAAAATGAAAAAAATAGATTCATTTAAAAACATTTTTTATAATGTAAATCATGGGTAAAAATGTATTTAATCAATTATAGAGTAATATTAATAATATATTGAAATAAATTTTTATGAAACATGGACATAGATGATAAATATGTCACAGTAAATAATTATGTATAAAAAATCCAAAATAGTAATGAGATTTCAAAGTTAACCCTTAACGTGTACATTTCATTAGATGAGGATGTGTTAAAATCCTATATAATGGTTAAATAAATAAATTTAATTATTCAAGAACTATATCCAAATTTATGATATAATATATGTTCTTCTTATATCTTTTTGTTAATAGTATTTCATTATTACAATGTTTTGGGTGTTTACTCCTTCATTTGCTTATGATTTTTTTCTCATATATGTGTTATTTCTTATGCATAGGATATATTTTATTCTTATATATAATGATATTGAGTTCCTAAATAATATAATCACTCATTATATATATATTTTATAATCATTCTTCAATGGTTAACTTGGATAATAAATCTCATCGCATCGTGGTGATGGTTGGCCAACGTACACATGAGTGATAGTATCATTCCATTAATGGTAAAGTGGTAATTAATTGGTTGGCATATTAATCATAAAAAATCAATATCATGTAATATTTCTTATTTTATACATTATATTCATCATTATACCCATCCAAATAAAGCGGCTATGTGAACAAAATCACACCAGAACAAGGAGATGGAAAGTCATACATACGCATGTGTGGTGATATTATTCTTATAAGATGGTTGGAAGGAGGAATGTTATTGTAACATAAGAATAATAAAATCCCATAATATATATTATACTGGATTTATTAATTTATTATGTAAACATCATAGGAATAATATGTAGTAGAAGAAGTGAATTTAAATAAGTGGGTAAAATAATTACCTCTTCTTCTGTGGACTTCCTTTAGATTACTTCTTTTCGACTATAGGGGTAGCCAATTTAGTATAATATAACCTCAAAAACCGAAATAATGTGTTTTGGAGGAAATTGGGACGGTTTTTTCATCCAATATGTATCTATGTGGTGGGGGGAAGTGATGGTGGTGGTTTCTTTTTATAAGATAGGAGAGGGGCACTTCACGAATCCATTAAAATATTAAATTACAATAAATTTATTTTCGAATTCGATTAGATCAAAAAGCAATTTATTTTGAATATAAGATGGGTATGGGTCTAAATACAATGAAAAGAATATTTGTAGTTATATTTTGGTGATAATATTAGCATAATTTTTTGGATTTTACCCTTAGTTAAACCCATTAACTCTTACACTTACAACCCAGATTTTTACACATTAGGGACAATATAGTTACCCAAAATAGAAAAAAACAATATGGATCACATATTACATATTTATCATTATTATAGTTATTTTACGGAATTTTATATTTATATTTATTTTATATCATTCAATAAAATATTAATTTTTTAAAGTATCATTTATAACAATTTTTATAGTTTTAATTATTTATATTTTAAAAAAAAATCATAAAAACATGATATATTAGAATAAACAGTTATAATATATCACAAACATGTATCAATTGTCTATAATGTTATTGGATGTCATTAACTATGTACTTATTTTTTTAAATAATTTAATGTTTTTTATTTAATATTTTCATTAGTTAAAAAATCACTACATCATCATTAAGAAAGTCAATAGTAAAATTATTTTTTCTCAAAAAATTAAAAAAAATAATGATTAATATATATTTATTAAATATAAAATTAATATTTTTTTGTCAAACTTAACTTTTATATAACCCTATATTAAAAAGGATTTAGTTATTAAAAATAGGAGTACAACATTTTTAACATATCATTAAATAAAATAAAATAAATATTAAATTATTACAAAAGTGGAATAAAAAGGTTTTAATTTAAGAATATTGTATATTTTTTAGTGAAAAACTCAACTTGTGAAATTAGAACAAGATATGTTTTAATTTTAGAAAATTTTAATATTAATTTTACCTTTAATTACTTGATTTACCATTAACCCTACTGAAAGAAAATTGCAAAATCACTATTCATAATATCCCAAAAATTATGTTGGCCTTTTTAGTCTCTAAATATCATCCTTATTACAACCATGTATATATTTTTTTCCATATTCAATTAACATACGTGGCCAAATTATGATTAACTCTAACCTCACAGTCAGAGCCTGAAGGCATGTAAAAGAAAACATTCAAAAGTTTGATAAGTTATTATATCCAATTTCTATATAAAAAATAGTCCAATGTCAAAAATTGAATTAATATTTGTATTATTGATCTATTTTTACTTTAAAAAAGAATTTAATGTGTAGCCAATATTTAAATTAAACAGTCGTTTTAAAATACAATGTATTATTTTCACTATTCACCTAAAAATGAAACAACCCAGAAAAATACAAAAAACTCACCATAACATAATTATCATGAAAATATTAAAAAAAGAATTTTATTTTAAAAAATAGTTTTTATAAAATTCCAGAAATTTAGTTTTAAATTAGGCAATCCATTAAAAGGGGGGAAGTTATCTTTTTGAAAAAGATAAATTATATTCAAAAAATGGTAATATTTTTTATATAATTGTCCATAAAAAAATAAGATGAATGTCAAAATTATAATTAATATACTTATATTTAATAATGACATTAATAATATTAATAACCACTTATTTATCAGCTTAGTTATCTTTTATTATATATAATAATAATATTATAATAACATAATATTGTTTCGAAAATCTTGATATTGCTTATAATGCATGCTATCAATGAAATTAAGTTGTTCATGTAACATAAGATAACTCAGTGTTACATGAATTTAAATATAAAAAATTTAATAAAAAATTTAAAAATAAACATATTGTAAATTCATAGGGTTTTAGACCAACTATTTCTAAGAATATAATTATTTGTATCATGCATTGGTGAAAATGGGTTTATTTTCATGTTTGGAAATAACATTTTCATCTCATATAATTACATCATATGTTGTGTTATGTCTCATTTAAATAATTGGATTTAACTGTTAAATTAAAAAACCCTATTTTTGGTAGTAGATATTGAATCATTTTAAAAAGAATCATATATCATCTCTGGACGACATCGTCATCTTCTTTATGTAAACAAATAGAATTTGACCAAGCTGGGTTAAGATTCTTATTTATAATCCTTTGAGATTAAACCACATAAAATATGTCATGATATTTTACAAGAATAAATGACCAAACATTCATTCCTTGGATAAGGGGAGAGATCCATAGAGCTTCTAGGATTGGTACACAATATTGTGTGTGGACCATTTCTAGTAGATGATAGATGTGGGTATTCTTACACCATAAATTTTACTGATGACTTGAGTAGACATGGTTATGGATACATGATGGGGTATAATTTGGAGTCCTTATAAAAATTTATGGACTACATGAATAAAGGCATTAAGAAACATGGAATGATGATAAATAATTTTTATCGAATCAAGTTTGTGAATATCTTATCCAAGATTTTATTGGTCTTCTTCAAGGGTTTCGTATTCTATCTCTACTCACTCCATTTTGCAAACCATAATGGAATGGTGTTAGTGTAAGGAGTAATTGTACCTTGTTAGAAATGGTATGTTCAATGATGATTCATGTAGAACATCCATTATCCTTATTGGGATATGCATTACCAACATTGGCATACACATTAAAAAATGTTCAAAAAAAGTGTAAAATGGAATTCTCTTCGAGTTATTAATTGGAATGAAACATGATTTGTAACATAAATGCATATGGGGTGGTGGGGAGTTTTTTAATTCCATATTAGGAAATAAACTATCATCATGGAACACAATGTGTATCTGTATTGGTTATACTAAGGAAATAAGGGGATACTACCTATACAATGCTTAATAATAATAATGATAATATCCCCAGACATGGTGTCTAAATTAATGATGGTGACTCATTATTGGTTTATAATGATTAACATATCTCCTCCAAAGAGGTGGTAGAGAGCATAGAAAAGGAAATATGTCAATAATAAATGAATTATATAATCTATTTCTTACATCAGAACCATTTTAGGATTCAAATCGATTAACCAATTGATGTAAAAACCATAGGTTAAAAATGGGTTTTCAAGAGAAATCTAGAAATGAAAGGTAATGTAAATAGTAATAAATAAAGTCTAAAGGAAAAAAGGGTAAAAATAATGTCTCGAAATAAACTATAATGATACCATTTCCCCATTTTCCATTTTCAAATTTATCAAAAGTGTACATTATATTGTAGCTTACTATGACTATGAGATTTGGAAGATGGTTCCAAAACTACATTCCTTAATGGGAAACATCAGGAGTATGTATACAAGACACAACTAGACGGATATTTCAGTCCAAGTGATGCCAAAAATATATGAACATTATATATATCATTTTTATAGTGAATCAAGCATCTAGGTCATGTATCATTTTATTCAATGGATCTATTAATGAATCTGGTTTCATTATGAAGTAATGTGATCTATGTAATTACTAGAGGGTGGGTGAGAATGCAGTGGTTATCCTAGTATTATTTTTCGATGACATATTAATTATTGGAAATGACATAATAGTATTAAATTTAGTTAAGGACTCTTTAAAGAAATTATCTATGAAGGAATTAGGTGAAGTAACCTATATTATAGTGATCAGGATCATTTATGATAGATTCAAGAGGCTGTAATGAATATTTGAAAGTTCATATGTTGACCAAATAATATATAGTTTTAGTATGGAACAATCCCAAAGGGAATTAGATACACTGTCACATAGTTTACATCTTTATGAGAAAACATATCAACCACCATAACTGGAGGAAGAGAGAATGAGTAATATCCCATACACTTCAGTGAGAAGATCAATCATATATTCCTATTTATATGCTAAATATGATGTTTCCAATGCTCTGACCATGGTAGGTAGATATCAAACATATCCATGAGAATATCATTTCTGTTATGTTAAGGTTATCATTTTCTATCTACGAATAACCACCTATATGTTCCATGTATATGGAGGAGATGAGGATATTTACCTCAGGGGTTATATTAATGCTAGTATTTAGACATATCGTAATGATCTGAAGTCACAATCCAGATATTTATTGGTCCCAATAAAGTAGTTGAGAATGGGAATTGTACAAATAATCTAGTCTATCCGGATTCTACAATGGAGTATAAGTATATAAATGTTTATAATTAGTCCATGTAATCCATTTGGTTTCAAAAACTTCCCATAGAGCATGATGATATACCTAAAAGTAAATACTTTATCACATTGTATTATGATAATACTAAAGTTGTGAAACTTTCAAAATAGTCATTTTCACACCAATGGAAAAAGCATATACTATAAAAGTATCACATCTTAAATGATTTTGGTAAGAGGGGTGAAGATATAGTAATAAGGATACCTATGGACGAAAACATGGAAGAAACCCTGACCAAAGTACTATTTTAGTAGAAGCATAAGTATCATTTGGTTACTAGTAGACTAAATGTTTTTTATCAAATGGATCTAGTGCAAGTGGGAGTCTGTTGGATTTGGTTCCCTAGAACAAAAATTTATGAAATTTATGATAACATGTATTCATAGTTATCAATATTAATAAAATAACTATCACATCATGAATGTTCTTATGCATAATATGGTATGTGATAATTTCCTAAAAGTATTTTACACATTTAAATGTAATAGATGTTCCCCTCTATGATGTGATCCCAAAACTGCTATGACACTATTCATAAATAATTGTTCTATATATAGATGATATCATTTGAGAGACAAAAATTATTAATACTATTAATGGTTTGGACATATAATACATTGAGTCAACTTATCATGGTGTATACCATTGGAAATATCAACTGTAGGATATTATTAGAATGTGACCCAATAGTAGAAAATTGACATTTATATGTTCCATTAGTTGTTCAAATTTACAGATGTCTCTAAGGATCCATACACCATAATATTATTATTTATGAGTATTATTAGTTCTGTACTTTCATATATTGACAAATACTATGACAATAGTTGTTCACGGTGATGTAGGATGTGTTGGGTGTGTAATAAGTAATATGGAATTAATGAATAATATGAAATTACATTTTCCCATTATGTTATTTAATAGATTTTTATATTTTAACCCCTTTAATGTAAGTTTTATATCCTAAATTAATCCATATCCATGGTATTTTATAGGCAAGTTTATATTTCTAGGAATTCAATGAAAAAGACACTAAACACATAGGTTGAGGGAACAATCATTCTACCTTATTGATTATAGATATCGTGGTAATGGGATCACATTAAACAATAAGAATTTGTATGGTGTATTATATCATTGTGGAATATAATGTTTTTCTCTATGGGCCCCTTGTCAGGTTTCTAGATGTTATCCTTGGACTTTGTGTTGTTTTTATGAATGCCACTCAAAAAGAGGCCAACAGGGTCACACACTAAGTGTATCCAGAGTCAAAGATAAATAATATATTAGTATTTTTTATTTAAGAAGTCCAATTAATATTATTTGGGCACATGTTTTAATAAATTACTCATGTATTTTTTATAGAATATATTTTGTCACCAATTACTTGAGAGAATATTATGTGATAAGAATATTTAATAAATATTTATTTTCTATATTGTGAATATAATATTTATTTTTTATTTGAAAATAATCTAGTGGTATTTATTTATTAAATAAAAAGTAATTATTTAAGTCCGGATATGTATTATAGGGGAATGGAAATTTTATTTTTAATATTTAGTGACAAATAACATATATAGAATATTATTTGTTTAAATACAATTTAATGTAATTTGATAGTTAAACACATGTCATGGAAATAATAATATGATTATTATTTTAGATGTGAGGTTCTATAGAGGATTAAATAAATATTAAAATATAGTTGTGAAAATATTTATTTTTAAACACTAGTGGTATTTAAACACAATTATATAATTTTTCCATGAGAGAAAATTCATGTGTTTTGTTGTGCACAACTAGTTTGGAAAATACTCTGAAGCACTATAATGCTCCCTTCTCCATTAAATATCCCAAGAACATAGAGAGATCTTACTCCACCTCCCACTCAAGAGTCTAGAGAGATCACGGAGAATGCTTTTCAAATGATTATTATGGTGATCAAAGTTAAATGGCATAAGTGATATGATCTTCCATTCTAGAACCTAGAGATTCCTATAGTATTATTCAAAGATTTTTGGAACACAAGTCGATAACTACTAGAGGAAATATTCTCTCGAATCCTACTATGAAATTATAGCAAAATGCTGATTTGTTGTTACATACATATGTGAAGGAAGAATTAATGCATGGTAATTATTTAATTGATTAAATTAATTATTAATAATATATGATGATCCTACCTCTGGTTCTAAAATTTTATCCATTGTAATTTTCATGGATTCAATTTTGTGGATCACATTTTTCATCATCTTATAGATCTCAGATGGAACCGTGATCATGAAAAGAAGAAGAGTTGGGCATAACCCGTCACACTCTTATTCTATGATTATATTCCTCAGTTTCCACTCCCACCTCTAATAATTTCAAGAGACTCTCATAAGAGATAATTATTATGTTCCAAAAATATTAGAGGGTGGTGGAGAAGGTTTGAATCCATGTTATATTGATAACATATGAGTCATCTGGGAGGACTCTCATTATCAACCATCGACATCTTTAGAATTTTATGTCTCCTATACTTAAAATGGGTTTTAGGAAGTTTTTCTTAGGCCTTTATCCTTAGTCATACAATATAGAGAACCCTTGATAACTTGTTGAGGTTGAAAAATTGAACCACTAAATGAGAATGCAAAAATTCTTGCTTCCTTTTAAATTAATGGATATTATATTCCATTATCCATTAAAAGGGCAGCTCATATTTTTCCCCTAACCATTGAAATATGGTGGTACGATCTGTAAAATAAGGGCTAGGAAAATATTTATACTTCTATATATAATGATCATTATCATATCATAATAACTGAATAAAACAAGGATAGGGGTCATAATTGAGAATTTTGCTGACATTTCTATCTGCACATTTTGGCGACATCTGTGCTAGATCATATTGTCGAGCCTATATATCAATCATAATGTTATAATTATTACAAAAACTCAATGATGTATATAATAGTCTCATTTTAGTGAATAAAAGTTTGAATTTTTAATTCCCATTTGTTGATATTTATATAGTATTTATTGATTTTGAGGTTATTTGACAATTAAATTGAAGATATGAAGAGTCATTGTTTTTATTAAGGATGTATGATTTCATGTGATGAAATATTTGATAGAATTGAAAATATATAATCAAATACATTGAATTAAGATATAAGGATATTGGGGTATCATGATTTCATCATGTAGAACCATCCTGATAGTGAGAGGCCACTTGATAGTCAATGATGAGGACAACAAAAACCCCATGATTTGGGAGCCCACGATCAAGCTAGTGGGGGATAACTAACCAATAAGTAGTAGAAAATATAACCCAGATGTTCCTAAATTTTTCACCATCTTTCCATGTCATGTATAATCATCATCATGGGAACTACACCTCTTAAAGTTCAATTGATAATGATTAATGAACCTTATGAATTACAGATGATTCCTATCATTGTTGGAGGTTATAAATAGAGACATAAATTTGATTTAATATTATCAAAAAATTTATGAATAAAATCTCGTCAAAATTTCAGTTAAATATATTTATAAATTTATTGTTAGAATTAATGTCCTCCCTCAAAGTGAAAATTTTCTTTTATCATTTCTCAAAGCCTCTAATATACCTTTTTCTCATTGTATATATTTTTCATCTTTTTTCAGTTATTTGAAAAACAAGATTTTTAGTGGATTTATATCATGAAATTCTATATTTTATTTCATCAAACCTAATAAAAATACTTTCTTTCTACAACTAGTAAAAAGAAATAGGGATGGGTACATAATAAAATTTTATTAAGGAATGCTTGGATTCTTTATTACTTCATTAAATATGATGTGAGGATGTGGTTTCATGAAATTTAATAAAATATAGAGAATTAGAAAAACCTCTCTACTCGAGTAGAGTATACATAGGGTCTCACATGATGATATTTCCAAGATCCTTTTTAAATTTCATTTCAATTAATTTTAATTTTTACAATCCGTTATCTGATCATGATACCTATAATTTTAGAAACCTAATTCATCGATTTATTATACTATTAACCCCATAATAAACATTGATATTATATAACTAATATGGGTCAAATTTAAAAATGTATCTCTTTATATTATGTAAATAAAATTAATTTCAATTTTCCATTTTAATTTAGTTTTCTTAGTTTTTTAAAGGCATTTTACCCCCATATTTCATTTATACATTATCCAAAATTGTATTTCAGAAGGGGATATTTTTTAAATAACGTTTTTAAAAAATTAATTTAAATTTTTAAAATTTTAATCAATTTATATGTATAGTAATTGTATGGCCACTGACACTTTTACTCATGCTTCATTATTTTAATGAAGATGTTAAACATACTGAAAAATATCATGTCAATTTTCTATAAGAGTGTTAAATATCCTTTTTGAACGAAAACATTATTCATGGTTATACACCTACAACAGATCTAGAAAATAAATATACACCATTAGATATAACTAATTTGGAATTAGAAGGAAAATACATGAAAACAATACATTTTAGGATCATCCAAAATGAATTTAATTGCATATATACTTATAAAGGCACCCATGATATTAAAAAACGCTAAAAAATAACTCATAAAGGATCAAACAAAGTCCAATATAGTAATATTTATTTTTTTATATAGTACATTGAAATTTATAGTATGAATGAAAATAAATCCATTTTTGAAATTTTCCACAGTTTACTAACATTTATAGACACTTAAAGTCTCTTGGTGATAATTTTTATAAATAAAAATTAGTAAATAAATTTTATTAGCCTTATAAAGATCAATAGAACCAAAGGTAAGGGATATATAGGAATAAAAAAATTTCATCAATATATTACTCGATGAACAATTTTTCTCCCTCACGATATGTGAAATCTCTACGAAGATCCAATATAAGAATGATGAAATGATATCCATGAATCTGGAATAATAATTTCATTTAATTCAATTTATGTCAAATATTCTTCAAATGAGGAGCCCAATATTTAATTTTGAAAATTTATTGTTCAAATTGAAAATCATAAATAAAACATTACTCAATTCCAAAAATAACTGAAGAACCATATGTAACATACAATGAATGCAACAAGATTGTCCATATTAGATAGTAATTCCCAATTTATAAAATATATGAAAAATAAGAAACAAGGTAAAAAAATCCCAGAATGACTCAATATGGAGTGCTAGTGACATCTTCATTAACTAAACTATATTAAGCCACTCATGTCTTAAATTCCCCATGGAACATATTGAGGTTGTTGATGTGGTTATTTATACTATATTTTTTTCTTTATATTCCTTATTATTTCTATCATTCAAATTATTCTTCTTACACGTATAATCTAAAAAAATTAATTTGGAATTTTTAAGATTAGCTCTTTTAAAAATATAATTAACTCAAGAAAATATGAAAAAATGTTACTGATAAAAATCATATTCATTATAAACATAAAAATGTTAGGGTTTTGAAATTTCAATAATAAATAATAATCGATAATATATAATATCATGATAAGAAAATTATAAATAATCATCCCCAATTCTCCCATGGTGATCAATATCTTGATATAATTTGGGTTCCTCAGTATCCCAAAAAATATGCATTGTTTTATTTTCATTAATAGTTCAAATTCTTCTAATAATGCTTCATTTGTAAAATGGATTTGGAAAAATGAATTTTGTAATTTTTTTCAGAAAACTGGGCATATTATTTATGAAAATGATTGATAAAAATTAAATATATGTATAGCCAAAATCTATTCACCATTTATCTCTTAGAACTAATAATGAATATAAAACTAAAAAACATTAGGTTCCAATTATTTTTTGAGCTAATATGAGTAGACTAAAGATTTTTTAATCATCATATCATTTATTTTCTAATACGGATACAACTAAATACAAAGGGTACCAAAATAAACCTGATTTTGTTAAGGTATTTCCATTAGACGTTATTTATCTATCAAATATGTGTCTACTCAATGGATAAAATCTCATATAGCTCTGAAGTACTTTAATATCTAAATGTGTGTTCCATAGAGGTTAAATGCACCGGTTAAGGGGGAGACTCATTTTTTCCATGAAAAATTTATCTCATGAGGTATCAGGAATTATATTTTTTAAATTTTATTTAACCACTATAAATTTATTTCATTATTTCTATCTCAATACCTATCCCTTTATCTCTATTCTAGGTTGTCTTATTCTTAAAATAAAAAATATTTCCTTATTTTTGAAGGAATATTTATTTCTATCTGTCTCTTGAACTTATTTTCAAAATAAATAATTCTATTTTCATTTTTATCTATTTTTATAATTTTTTATCATATTTCCTATTTAATCATATTTTTCATAAATGTTTTAAAATTATTTTGAAAATATTTTACACAATTTTTAAATCCAAATAACAACTATAATATTATTATGTTGAATTTTTAACATCATTAATTTTCATTGAATATCATTATATTTTGATATGATTTTCTTCCATTAATACATTTGATTAACTTTACATTATTCAAACTTATGTGTTTTAGTTTTTTTACATTTGTTATTCTTAGATATAATTTTTTGGTCTACGAAAATTATTTATGGGGAGGATAATATTGATCATAACTAGTGTTTGAACTTGGGTGAAATTATATTCTTGATATAAATATTTTATATTAACCTTTAGTACTCCATTTTTGACATCAAAAAGGGGTAGAAGCATTTGATTTAATAGGGGATACATTCTTTTGTTATAGGGGAGAGGATCTGTTTACTGTCAAATGAATGATGATTGTGATTTAAGTTATCTTTTTTTATCTCTTGAACACGATGAACAATTTGAACATTATTGTCTGTAATTTTCAATGCATGTTTCTCTATGTGTACTCAAGATATATATTTTTATATTATGTTTTATTTTCCTAGAATCTGTGTAGATTATTGTACCATTATCTCCCAACCATTATTCATGATCCCAAACATTTATATATGTATCTAAAGGCCTCATTTAAGATGATAAAATCTACTATTATAAATTTATATTTTTTGAGATTTGTATGGAGTCTTTTTGAACATGATCACTTTAGAAATTAAATCAAATAAATTAAAGAGGATTTCATGTTCTTTTTAAAATAAAAATATTGGTAATGGGATATTATAAGGAAGTGGGAATATCCAATCAATTTAATGATGGGATCCTAGATGTTCATAGTGGTGTTTGGATTTTTTTTGGAAGTACTAGGTAGCCTTTGTAGAGCCACTAGCTATCTGTTGGAGAGGATAGTAAAACCACAATGGATAAAGATTACATCAGATAACCAGTGAATTTTCATGAGCATTGTAGTGCTTGTAGAGTGAACCAATATTTTCCGTGGGGTTATATCTGCAAGCTAGATTGGTCGCCCATCTAGCCAGAGGGGTTATTCCACCAAGTCTAGCATAACCAATTGTGTGGGACCCACACACCTTCACAAGGTGTTTATCGAGGTTAATGATCTGAATGAATTACAAAGTTTCCCAAGCATTATTAGATGATATAAATAGTGTCATAATGTGGATAAGACCTTATCAGTGATCTTTTTCATCAATTTCCACAATTTCCTCTATGATAGAACTCTATAAATTTCTTTTAAAAATTAAATCCCTCACTCAATGGGCCAATTTTACATTTCTCATTTCTCAAAGGATCTCATATGCTTTATTCAATATATCTATCTCTCTAAACATATTATTTCCATTAAGATATATGGGACTTGTTTTGTAACAAACTTTCACTACGAAAAAAAATCTCATCATAACTTGAAGAATGGGTTTCTCACTATAGGTGATGAAAAGAAATGAAGATGGGTGCTAACATCTATTTAAGTATTGTATTCTTGGTTTCATTCTTATTTAATCAATAAGTAAGGGAGTATTTTGATTCTAGATCTATATTAAAATTAATATAATAGTTCAATATTATCATCCTAATGATAATAGATATATGAGCTCAAACTAAGTGATTTTGAAACATCTTTATCAAACAATGTTTAATCTATATTTCAATTTTTGAATTGCATCTTTTTGTCTTAATATGCATAATTGAATAAATTCAATTTCATCATTATCCAATATGCTTACTCTTAATTTAATTTGATAATATATTTATAATAAGGATAAAATTTATCACTTTATCATATCAAAGTCATTTTGATTTTAAATATCCCACTGCATTTATTGTGTTAGTTTTTAAATAGAATTTCACTCCTTCTTTTTCCATTATACCCCATCCATCACATATTCTCTCCCAAACTATTTTAAACATCCTTCATATTCTCATATAAACGAAAAAAATATTCCAATATATTATAGTGACTTACTTGAGATTAAAACATATTCCTACACCAACTACTAGAGTAGAATAATCATGTATTCAAATAGATTCTAATGGAAAATCAAATACTATTTCTCCCATTTATGTTGATCATTGTCATATTTTGGTGAAGGATGTTTCATAGGATCTGTTCTATATACCCATTCTAACTAAAACCCACTAAAATATCCATGAAAATATTTTAGGTCAGACACATTCCCCTTTTATCATGTTAAAAGAAAGTACGTTGATTATTCTAGTAGAAGATGAAAAACATTTGAGGGATTATATTCCTATCTATATCAAGTAAGATCATAAGTATATTCAAGTAGTTATCTATGGGAAGGCCTACATAACAAATTATTTCTTGAAAACCTATCTACATATCCTAGTTTTAGTAGTGAGATACCTCCCCTAACATAGTGTGACATATGAAAGGATTTAGTTGTACATTAATTATAATGTGTATAGAGGCCATGATAAATGTGTGTTGGATACTATATATAAGATAGTGAATATTTCTTTCTCCAATTCCAAGGGATCATAAATGTTATTTGGTTAATAATAGAAATATGTATTGGGAACAAATCCTCAATCCAACTGGGTATTTTCATCATTCACACACAATGGCTTTTGGGTAGGCTATTTCAAACAACATAATGTTTACTTATATATTCATGAATCCATTCAACTGAATGTACATATTTGTACATAAATTTTAATGGTTCATCATAATATCTTGATATTCACCATTATGAAGCTTATATACCTCTTTAATATTATATATTCAGTCATCATACCATAGAAATAGTCTAAGGATCATACATAGGGGATTACACCTAAAGGAACTGTGGACATCAACATGTATTTCAGGTTTTCAAATTGAGGATATTTAGATGAAGGTATCATCAGGCACACTACATGTCTCAAGATAAGGATAGTATTCAATCTTTAATAATCACTATTGTCCTCAAGGAAATAAAACATCTGTTGGTAATAACTCAAAGACACAGTATATTTTTATTAAAATATGACGATAATACCCACCATGGAGGTCATTCTCGTGATTTTATGTATTATCACAAACCAATTTTTATTTTGTTCATCTATTTTGGTTTATCATCTTGTCTTTATTTTTTCACTCTAGTTATGGGTGTTCTAGATTTAAATTTTTTGTCGATCATTGTCTTCCTTATGTTTCATGGTTTCGGTGCATGGTAAAGGGGTAACCGTCGAACCTCCTATGGATGTGTCTCTTTTTAGTTCAGTTTGAGAATCCCCTATCTATTTTTAATTGATTGATTGTGATTTAACTCAAACCATGCTGATAATAAGGAGAAACGTTGTGGGTCCTTGGGTGTCTATGATTTAGAGAGAATGGTATAAGAAGGTTAAAGAAAACCATTAATAAGTTATAAAAATGATTCTGCAATTTTGATAGAACCTTGTTGCATGATTGGAGAATGGTTTCAAATACTATGTGGCCAAACTATATGGGTACCTAGTGGGTCTAGTAATGTGTACATGGTTCACACTTGAATTAGAGGAATCTGTGTCTTAACTGTGCATAGTTCCCAGGTTAATAAAAATATGAATTTTCTTTTATACCACCTTCATAAATTAACCTAATATCACCATATTCCTCGACCATTTCATTCTTATAAACATATAATGCACCTCCACCCATATTGAAGTCTCCCACCTCCTTCCTCGGTGACTATAATGTGATTTCTTCATCTTGTGGGGTAAATTTTTTAGGTAATCCCTTATTTCTTCTTCCTCTTCCATGTCCTTCCAATTTCACAGTGGTTTCAAATCTCTCTCAATCTCTGGGATCTTGGTTTCATGATTCATTGTGTTTAAAATGGGAGTTTTATCTGGGTAGTGTTTCTTTAGGATTTTCTTACCTCACTAAACCATTTTGAAGTTCATTCATGTTGTTGTTGTTGAAGTGCATGGGGTTTTGGGTAGGTTTCCTTTTCAATTGTCATTATATTTAATAATCATTGTTTTAATTCTTTTTTCACCATCTATAGATATTAATTAGTGATATATAAATTTTATAATAATTTTTTTGATATGATTTGAGATTATTTTCTTCTGTTTTTAATGTATATGGTATTGTTGGATTAATCTATGCAAGGCAACTCTTTGTAAAATTCTCATTTTTCTTTTCTATAAGATTCATGGTTCATAAAGTGTGTTTTTGGTTTTTTAAATGAATTTGGATTCTAAAATGGTGTTGTAATTTTCATAATTGAATTTATAAGTGGGTTCAGATTTTCAAATATCATGTTTTATCTCTACAGAAATAGGTAGCTTCTCAATGAGTTTTGATGTCCGTTTGAACCCATTATAAAATTTGTACTTTTGAAAACAATTTTTTGTTGATTTTTTTCCTTCTCCATGTTTAATTATGTTTTAGGTTTATATTGTGGGGCTACAATGTATGAAAATGGTTGAAGGGAAAGGGATAATTGCATTGGGTATATTATGGAATACTGTTGTGCGTGGTGATTGTGTGTGATATTTGTGAATGTGACTGGTTTCTTTTCAGTAACAGGTTAGTTAACCCCCACAATAGACATGACATGTAGACCAGACATGGCCATAAAATATTCAATTAATGGATTCTATAGTAGATTAGGATTCCAGTTTGTGTAGTGTCCCTTAGTACAAACCTTTCCCTGAATTGGGATTTTATCCCTTTGTTAGGCAGGGAGGGTAAGAAATGAGCATGTGGGCGAATTAATGAAATAGGGTGAGACATGCCTATGGGATTAGACAGATGTTTTTTATGTTATATATTATCCACTGTGCTCCATGTTTCTCCGATGTTTTTTGGAACATTGTTTTCTATTGTGGAAGATTGAGATACATTGTTGGTTGGTTACTCATACATGTTATATTCAATTTCCCTTATTATAAGATCATTTATTCTAGTTTATTATGTTTTATAAGACATGGTTTAAAATTGATATTGAGTTTTGAAAAAAATTCATGGAAATTTTGTATTAATATTTATACCTCGTATTTTCCATATTAATTAAAAATGTCAACCTTTTTTCTATTCTTTCATCCATTAATATGTAAAATCACCCATCCGGGAAAGAATATTGTGTTAAATGAAAGAGAAAATAGACAATGTTCTATTTTAAAAAGAAAATATGTGATAAAATGTTATTTATATATTCTATTTCAATACTAATGTTTGTTTTCTTATTTAAGTTAATTTAATTTGGAATATAGTTGTTCTTAAATGGCTAATATGTTTTAATACACACACATATAATTGATTCTATTTTAGATTCTCATGTAGGTTATAACTCGGTTTCAATCTATATGGGTGATGTTGAGTTTTGGGATCAGAGAGTGGCCCTTTGGGTTACATGGAGACTTAGTGGGTTTAAGGTTCAGTTTAGGATTTTATGTTCAGCTTGTTGTGTTTTCAATTTATTTATAAATGATGTTTAGTTTGAATATTGTAATTTTTGGGGCTACACTGTTTATTTAAACACCTTTATTTTATTGATTTCTGGGAAAAATCATTCCCTTGGTTATTATTTATTCCCTTGGAGCTTTTCACTAGCCAAAAAGGACTGGAATCACATTTCAGGCCTTATCGTGGGCCGAATCGTGTGACCGAGGTTGGTGTGATCCTTTTTGGTTCATGAAATAATGGTATCAGAGCATAGTTTAATTAAATACATGTTCTTTTAGAGAACAGTTTTTAATTTAGGATGTCAAGGTATATAGAGTAGGAATATAGGAACATGGTCTGTAGGTATTAGGTAGTGTATTTCCCACATTTTCTATGTGGAACCATATGTTACCATTGGAAGTAAGTTTATTCTTAGTTCATTTAGTTCATTTGGGTTTTTTGGTGTTTAGTAAAATCAAATGATAGTTGGGATAGTGGCCTCAGTGAGCTCCCAAGGCCAATAAATTCATGTTAATCTAGGTAAATGGTTGTCGAATATTTTCTATAATGGTTTTGTGATTAGAATATGGCCACCAACTATATGTCCAACTCACACATCAACACTATTTTCTGTTTTGAATTGTTTTGGTTTCCTCTTAATTTTGATGTTTTTTTGAAAATACTTATTTTGAAATCATTAAAACTAGTTTGAAGTGTAATGTTTTGGTTATCTAAGATGTAAAATAGTTTTTCCATATTTTCTTTAGAGAAAGAAATAAAAAAATGAATTTTAATAAGATTATTTTGTTTAAATGATAATTTTTGAATCAAAATTTTAATTTTTAATCAAAACATGGGGTTCACCAAAATGGTTTTTTTGGAAATAAAAATGATATTTTTTATTAGGAATGGTATTTGGGAAATGATTTGGAGAATTTACAAAACAATTTGTGAAATTTTAAATGGTATGTAGATCATGAATTTGAAACATGGGTTGATTGTTTTATTTCTAAACTAGAAATTACTTTTATAACTTTTGATATTCTGGTGAGTTCTCTAACACAAGGATGTGTAAGGAAGTATATGATCTATTTAATGGGTGGAAGTGTGCCCATATTTGAATTCAAATATTTGTGTGTGGGGAAATATAGAGTATCATTGGTGAGGGTGAAGCTTTTCATGTTTTTTATTCGTTTCAAATGTATTTTTAGAGGAAATATTTTGATGTTTTGATAATTAGTGGATTATTATAGTGTTTTCTTATCATTTTGAAATATTAATTATGAGGTGTATTGAGTTTTAGATCCATTTTTGTGAGTTATTTTTTATTTAGTTATTGATTTTATTTTTCTTTATGTATTCCCCCACTAATGATTCGATGGATATTTGAGGTGTAGTTGTGGGTGTTTTACCATTAGTGGACCCTCAAATTGATCAACCTATGAAATTACTACTTGAGTTTTGGATTTTGAATCCAACTCCCTCTTATTTTCAAAAAATACATTTTGAATCAAAAAATGGATGAGGAGAATTGAATGGATAATTACTTTCCTGGAGTTTCTTATGTATCTAAAAGTTATGTTCACCACCTTTTTTCTCAACGGTTGAGTTGGATGTTGTGGAAGTTAGTCATTATGAGAAATCCTTATGAAAATATTCCCAAAGAGTTCTTCTTGGCTTCTTTAATCAAGATATTTTTATCTTAGGTTGTGAAGCTAAAGAAGAAAATTTAGATGTGTTTCCTTCAATAGGGTGATAGAGCAGTGTTGGATTTCATTCATCATTTTTTTATTTAGTTCTTTATATTTCAGAGTGGGTCAAGAATGATTCCATGAAATATAAGAATTTCCATAATGAGATTTGTCCAAATCTACATTTGAAGGTGTTAGAGTTCTGTTTTACCTCATTTTACAATGTGGTGAGTCAAGAAGCTTGGGTTGTAGCTATGTCAGCAGGGGTGCCCTAGGTAGCCATCCTTCATTTAGTCATAGGGATGCGATGAAGGTAATTCTTGTATCGAGTTGAGAAATATTTCAAATGCTAGTTGTGGTAGTCGTGGAATTAAGAGGCCTTTAGACCTTTCACTGGATTATTTTGGGTATAGAATATTGGTGTGCCATCGGTGTGGCTTTTTACGTTATTAGAATCCATCCTATCTAGATAATCTAAATACACAATTTACTTGTGGAAATCATGGCCATTTACATTGGTGTTTTGTTGTTTCCAGGAAGCAATGTGAAATAGGTATAATACATTAGAAGATAGTCCCTACCCATTTTAAGGAGTTAGTGTTGGTTTGGGCCTAATTTAATGTTTTATTTGTTATAAGGGTTCTTTTTTGTAATATAATGGTTATAGTGAACCGTTTAGGGAACCTATATTTTATTTCATGTTTTTTTAGAAATTATAATTTTTTCATTTTCGGTGGAGGCGTGTTTCATTGTGTACCTTGTTCATGATGATTTCTATTAAGAGTGAAATAGGATGGTGTGTGTGTTTCTCAAATCCTTGTTTGATGGAAATTCATATTATAGTGAATCATTTCTTATGATGTGCTATGTCAATTTGGTTGTTTCTAGGGTTTATTTGTGGCTTTTTTGGTTTAGGTTGTTAGTTTTGGGTGGGTTATGTTGGTTGGTCATGAATTATAAAATGTTGAAGAGTCCATTCAGACCACATGGATTAATGATTTGGTTGTTTCTCTGGTTTTATCTTCACAATATGAGGTTTCCATTGAGTTTATCTGGTTATATGTTTCCATTTTGATGGATGATGGGATTCTAGATTACACTGATTGTTCTTATTTGTTATTAGGTTGTGGGGTTCACGGTTTAAGTGTTATATCATTTTTAAAAAGTGGTTTGGGTTTATCGGCTAGTTTTGGGTGGAATTGGGTGTTTTTGTTATGGTGGTAGTTGAGGTGATTTTTGGTTTCAGTAACCATATTATTGAATATGTGAACATAGTCTTTTTGAATTGATAACCTGGAAGGGTTGTGGATTTCTAGGTGAAAAATTAGAATGGTGGGAGAATTGTCACACATAATTTTATAATTTTTTCTTTTATTTTGGTTAAATATATTTTCATTGGGTTGTTTCACTAGTTTATGGTGTTCTATATTTATATTTTCAGTTTTGGGTTGTTTTCCTTCAGATTCGTGGTTTAGGTGCATGGATATGGGGTAATCATGTGACCTCTAATGGTTTTGTCACTTTTTAGTACATTTTGAGCTTCCTTATTTTGAGTTTCATGGCATGATCATGGATTGATTCAATGCATGAAGATGCCATGGATAAATTAGGTTGGTAATTGGGTGTCACTAGTTGAGAGAGAATGACCTGAGCATGGTTAGGGAATCTTCTTGGAAGGTGTGTGCATGGTTATTCAATTTTAAAAGAACAATTTCATAGGGTTGAGGCATGTTTTCCCAAACCATGTGGCCAAACATTGTGGGTGACTAGTGGGTCTAGTAAGGGGCAAATGATTAGTGCATTATTTGGGAAACCATGTTTCCCAACCATGAATATGACCCAAATCTTTAAAAATGTGGATATTAATTTCTACATTATTCATATTTTAACCACAAATAACCATAACCACTTCCCCGTTTCAGTTCATTAGACCCTTAGAGGCTACATCCCTCTTCCTCACACCACCCACCTTCTTCCTTGATGGCTCTAAGGTGATATATTCAATTTTTAGGAATAAATGTTCAAGGTAATCTCCTATTTCTTATTACGCTTACATCTCCTTCAAATTTTACAGTGGTTCCTCTTCTCCCCTGGTCATTAGGATTGAGGGTTCACGTTTAATTATGTTTAAATTGGGGGTTTTGTATTCTTAGGGTTTCTGTAACGCCCCGACCCTAGTTACCCAGAGTCGGTGCATTATTACATAACATTGGCATGATCACAAGAAAGATCAAATCTCGAAAGACCGATTGGTTTAGTAGCCTTGGAAACACTAGATATATTCATAAGTTTTACATTACATCATTAAACAAAAAACTACTACAACAACATTTTGTCTCCATAATCCACACTCATATCCCCACATAATATCCCTGCAGGTCATTCATAACTTACTTCTTCACTTCCTGGGAAAAATAAAACATAGAAAAGGGGTGAGCTCAAATGCCCAGTAAGGATAACAATATAGCGGAAACATTCATAAAAAAGAATAAACTTTTAAGGCAATGTATAACTAAAAAAAAGCCTTTCAAACATGAACTTTCAACATGGTATGGCATAAATAAAATGAAATAATGCCATTTACTTATTCACATGGATATTCTACTAATCGAATAATCACATGCAAAAATCAATAACCACTTTTATAATGTTGGAATGCAAAATGCCAGACTATCATAACCACATAGCCAAGGCCTCGTGCCAAGACTACAAATAAGATTTTGTCAAGGCCTTGTGCCAAGACACTAGTTTGTCTCATGAGACCTACCGATCCATCGATGAGCTATAGCGGGCTCCACCCGTCACTTATTAAGTCCAATGCATTCCCATATGAAAAGGTTTAAACATAACATAAACATTCGTATTAAAACTAGCATACAAAATGTCAATAATTTCACCATAAACTATGAATGGTATAAAAATAGCACATCCACAGTCAAACATATCACAAAACCTTCAATACAATATATAAGTTTTGTATCATAATAAATCAACTTCAAATAAGCGTAAAATCCGTCAAAGGATGTTGACATAGATGAAATCAAAACACTTTTTAGAGAAATCATTTATGAGCCATATAAAATAAAACATTTTCTTGAAAATATTCTTATAAGCTTGTAAGGAAAACTTTGAAGATTTTATAACGGCAGAAAATAACTGCACTAGCCGTATAAGTTAAAAAAACATTCTTACCTTAATTCTGTCGAAAAGGTTAAAAAGGACCTTGTTTTGAAAACGACGGAAAGATTCCTTTATAACCCTCTTATAAAAAGTCAAAAAGGGTATAAATGACTTTAACCCATATTCTTGTAAATAATAAATATGTTTTTTAATACATTTCGAAGAAACATGGATGTGGATGATAAAGAAATCCCAGTAGATTATTACGTATAAACAACCTCGGATAATGAAGAGATTGTGAAATAACCCTTACCTTGTACTTTTCCTTGGCTGGGGTAGGTTAACCTCCTGTATAACGGTGAAATAATTGTTATTAAATTATACAAGAATCATATATATTAATATGATATCATATATGATCGTTTAATATTGATTTGATAATAATATCTTAGTATTATCGTTGTTTCGGGTGTTAACTTATATGTTTTGTTATGTAAGACATGTTTGTAAAGGATAGGTTGTATATTATTCATATCCAGAATGATATAAAGTCCTTAAACATCATTTTTAAATCACCAAATGATAATTATACTTGAATGGATACGATGGAGAATGAATCTCATCGCGTTCGTGGAGACGGTAGTCCGTACGTACGCACGAGCGACAATATCATTCTTTTGATATTAAAATAATATATAAATGGATGTTATATCATATATAAAGAATCATTAACATGTTATATTTATTATTTACATGAGTTACACATCATTATTATACCCATCCAAATAATATTATATTGAATAACAATTACACCACGACGTGGAGACGGTAAGCCGTACGTACGCACGTATGGTGACATGTTATTCAAAGGGTGGATAGAATAATGAATATGATTGTACCATATTTATAATAACATCACAGTATATGTGATATACTGGAGTTATTATTTTAGAATGGTAAGAACAAAGGAAGAAGAAGTGGAAGAAGAAATGAACTTGGAGAAGGGTGGTGAAATCATTACCTCTTCTTCGGGTTCTTCCTTTTGATTTGATCAAAAGGGCTCCTTAGGTTGGCTTTCTGATCCGACTAAGGCCTCTAGGTTGTATTGAGGGATGTTGGGAGAGTATTTGGGCAGAGTTTGGCCGAACCAAAAGGCTTTGAAGGTGTGAAGAAATGAGAAGGAGGAGTGCCCTTTTATAAGAGGGGTGAGGGGCACCTTTGGAAAAGCTAGAAATATTAATTTATAATAAATTCATATTCGGTTTCTAATGGCTCCAAAGTTGATTATTGAAAGTTTAAGGTGGGGATAGGTCTAAAACCACTCAACCAATAGAATTTAGACAGGTTTGGGTACTTATATTAACCTTATCTTTAAGTATTAACTCTAAGTTAATTAGTTTCACTTTTACAATGTCTCTTTGTATTTTTATATAATATGGTTAATAAACTTACTATATACATCCAAGAGACCCCCAAGTGGTACATTAATGATGAACCTATCATGATATAAGTCTCGTGGCCGAACCTTAGATTTTTAGGAATTTAATATCAATTAATAATATAATATTTGTTTTAAGAACTCTTTTATGTCAATTTTTACACTATTCAATAGTTGATTTTTTGTGAAACTCATAAAAGATTTATTACTTCGAAAAAAGTCAATTAAATAAATCCTAATATATCATATTATCCTAGAAAATTAGTTTAATTAATTAAAAGTTTCATATTATATTTATTTGGGTATTTATAATATCAATTATTTTAATTTTTCATTATTATAGTAATTACTGCATCATCATTGTGTCATAAATAAAATAAATTATTTAATGTCTAAAAATTATAAATAAAATATGATTATGTAGGAAATGTTTTCAGCTTTCTAATGAATATTTATAATCTAAAATCCAACATATATTACCCTATTTAACAATTGTTTTGCTAAAAGATATATGCTTGTGTCATTTTTGTATTCATTTTGACTTAATTAAAATAAAGTGTCATTATCACTTACAAGTGGATCCATGGGGTCCCAAAATCGACCCAAAGATGCCCATGGTAGACCATGTATCAAACAATAGGGTTAAGACATGTTTTAGGGTAATTTAGTATTATTATAATATTATTGTTTAACCCTTATTTACCGGATTTACCCTTAACCATGGTAAATAA
Source organism: Viscum album (assembly GCA_963277665.1). NCBI lineage: Eukaryota > Viridiplantae > Streptophyta > Magnoliopsida > Santalales > Viscaceae > Viscum > Viscum album. The sequence goes on along the minus strand of OY728120.1, from coordinate 692,340,396 downwards.
AATATTTACCGCATTAATTATTCAAAATGTATAAAAATAAAAGTTACCCATTTACACAATTTGAACATCCTGATTCCAAATATGGAATCCATTTTCCTAAATTCAAAACACAGAAGTGGCAGAAATTAATTTAAAATTAATTCCCGCTGTCAAAACAAAAAGCGTGTTTTTAAGAGATAATAACTATCAAAAGATTGACACTTGTTTATGTTCGGTTTAATTGTAAAATTATGTCCAATGACCAACATTATATTAAATGGTAAAAATATATTCCAAATATACTCTTAAACCACTCAAATTCATAATTTATCACTATTAATTATTTTGATTAAAGAAGTTGTTTTTAATTAAAATTTAGTAATTTTCACTATTCATAAAAATATGAAAGTTATCCGAAATGTACCAAAATCTCACCTTAGGCTAAATTCGATATTCCGAATCCAAAAATGAAGTCCATTTTAAAATATAAAATATATATAATTTCAAAAAGTAGGTATTACTATTCATAACGGCTAGTTTGATTGGTTGTGGTGTGTGTTAAAACTCAAGGTTGCGTACAACACACGCTACTGTATTATTCAAAGAAAGTGTACTGTGGAAGCTTGGGATGTTTCATTTTAAATTTTTGATGTCCCCATTTAGTCAAAAAGTTTAAAATATTGTATTTAAAAAGGGTTCACTATTAAACGTTGATAAAAGTGCAATACTGAAAATGAATTTGTTCTTGCATTATATCTAAGAAACTCATAATATGGATTCTAAAATTATAAGGATTATATAAAGTTTAAAATTCGGTTAATACTATTCATAACCTCTTTTGAATGGATTTTTTTTTGGTAAGTCATGGTGCAATTGAACTCGGTGTTGCGTGTAGTGCAAGTTATTGAATTATTTTAAAGAAAAAACACACTATGAAATCATGGGGTGTTACATTCTCCCCTCCTTCAATAAATTACATCCTCGCAATTTGAAATTGTTTTTCTAAAATAAAAGGTTGAAATTAGAAAATATATTTGTGGGAAAACCCACATCGGAAATTGGGTTACTAAAATTTAGTCTTAATATGAGGAAAAGAGAAATCAAAGGGTCACAACCAAATTATGATCTCGATTAGGAGAACATTGGTGGCAATTAGAGACATATAATCGGAGGAAAAATGTAAATATTTATAGGTAGTGATTGAGGTCATCAATCACAAACAAGTGTATAATTGAGGTCCTTAAATTCATCAATCTATGATGATTTGAAATACCATCGGTTCAACAAAACATAGGGTATTAGGATAACACATTTTTGACGTTTCAAAATATCTTAGTTGAAATCCCACATCGAAAAATGATTTATCGAGGCCTCTATTTAAAATAAAGAGTGGAAAGTATGAAGATTACCGAAAATAACACATACTAGGGTTCCATGTAGGAAAATATGGATATGGAAGAGAAATCTAACCATCAATTATCTGATGGAGAGTGGTAGAGAACATGGCTATGAAAAGGCCAACAATCCCAAAGCCATAAATTAGTGATGATTTAAGGTATCATCTAGGAAAACATTTTTGTTCTAAGTTACTTTTCTTAATGTTGAGGAATTTATTTATGAGATTGGATAAGATCATAAGGAGATATACTTACTTTATAATTAGAGTTTTATCCATTAATAAATTTCTACCACAAACTCATCTTTCACTCTAAAAGATAATAGAATGTAAAAAAAATTCTATTTACACTATTCGTATAGGGTTCCAAAATAAACGAATTTATAATTCATCTACAAGATCTTTTAATAAAAACTACATTATTTAATCCAGGACATTTAGTGGGACAGTGGTAGGTGATACACCCTTGTCGCCCTTCGGTTGCGGGTTCAAGTCTCACAGCCTTGCCGGACGCGATGGGTTGCCGCCCGACCTCCAGGTTGTCCTTTTATGGCAATCCAAAATAATCCAAACTAGAACTATCCAAAATACTTCTGTCCAAACTCACAGTCCAACATTCATAAGGATGGTAAACATGATATAGATCCTTTTTACCCCGTAATAGCATATGAATACCTTCATCATGTATTACCATATTCCTTATTGATTACATTCATGCTCCCTTATTCCATATAGAATGTTGGATATACTTCATTAATCCAAAAATGTTTTAAACCCCAACAATGATGGAATATACAAATCATTAATCAGTTCCAAGGTAGTTAAGAATATCCAATATAATTTATCCAAAACAATCACATATTATTCCAAAATCACTACCTCAGTATCAGAACTATATTATGATTTATCATTCTCTCAACCATATATTTTCCAAAAATTTATCCTGCTATTGAGTCACTTTTCTTTGTTCCACACAATCTCAAGTCCTTAATGAAATAGTATTGCAGTACAATCCTTATATACTCCATAATTATTATAACAAGTACATTGTTGATACAACACTCAATTGACATAATCAACATAAGAACTCTAATCATTCCTCTTCATCTGTGGTAGTATCATAACTTGATTATTATCCAATAGCATCATTTGCGTCATAGTATGATGACTGGGACATAGGTTCGCGTAGTGTCCAAACTCCTTGCAAATGAAGCATTTTACATTTGAAACCGTTTTCTTACCCTTACAGTCATGTACTTTGTGCCCTTTTCCTCCACACTTATAACAAAATCCCATTCCTTTCAGGGAAGTTCCAAGGTGTTTCTTTCCACAGTTACCACATATGGGAAAATTCTTCTTTTCCATCTTCCCTTTATCCATCTTTCTCTCTTCCATCCTTTTCTTCTCTTGCTTCCCTTCAAAGCCATAGGACTCAGTAAACTCTTTACTTATCTTATCCACACATGATATTATTTCTTCATATGATGATAATACATGGGAGACTATTTCTCTTATAAATTCTAGCTTAAGACCATGAAAGATATGATCCTTCCTTCTCTTTGAATCATGTGTATTTCTGGAGTTCTCATTCCTTCTTCTGGGCGCCATTTCTAAACAATGGCATAAACTAGATCAGTTTATGAATCAAAATACATAAACCCATACTTATAAAACACTTAACATAAATTGAACTATTTATGGATATAATCCATAATCATAAAAATGTTTTCTTTGAGGAAGTATATACTCATAAACCCTTAATAATGATTTGTAAAGAAAATGAGAGTTATCCTAAGCATATCCCCCGGGAGTGTCGTAACCAAGAGTGCAGCAAGGCCCGTTGTCGTGCACCAGTTCCCGTTCGAGTCTAGCTCAAAGCGGTGTTTTCGGGTTTTTCCCCTAGGTACATCTGTGCCAGAGCCACCTCTACCTACTCGTATCCAGACAGGGATGTATTGCTCGGAAAACTCACAAAATCTCTACAATACCAAAATTCTAGGAAGTTCTTCTATACTAATCCTCAAAGTTCATCATAGGTCTACGTGTTCTAATCAGAGTTTATCTAAATCTAGCTTCCAAGGTTTGTACTAAACTTCCTCTGATACCAACTATAACGCCCCGACCTTAGTTACCCAGAGTCGGTGCATTATTACATAACATTGGAATGATCACAAGAAAGATCAAATCTCGAAAGACCGATTGGTTTAGTAGCCTTGGAAACACTAGATATATTCATAAGTTTTACATTACATCATTAAACGAAAATCTACTACAACAACATATTGTCTCCATAATCCACACTCATATCCCCACATAATATCCCTGCAGGTCATTCATAACTTACTTCTTCACTTCCTGGGAAAAATAAAACATAGAAAAGGGGTGATCTCAAATGCCCAGTAAGGATAACAATATAGCGGAAACTTTCATAAATAAGAATAAACTTTTAAGGCAATGTATAACTAAAACAAAAGCCTTTCAAACATGAACTTTCAACATGGTATGGCATAAATAAAATGAAATAATGCCATTTACTTATTCACATGGATATTCTACTAATCGAATAATCACATGAAAAAATCAATAACCACTTTCATAATGTTGGAATGCATAATGCCAGACTATCATAACCACATAGCCGAGGCCTCGTTCCAAGACTACAAATAAGATTTTGTCAAGGCCTTGTGCCAAGACACTAGTTTGTCTCATGAGACCTACCGATGCATCGAGGAGCTATAGCGGGCTCCACCCGTCACTTATTAAGTCCAATGCATTCCCATATGAAAAGGTTTAAACATAACATAAACATTCGTATTAAAACTAGCATACAAAATGTCAATAATTTCACCATAAACTATGAATGGTATAAAAATAGCACATCCACAGTCAAACATATCACAAAACCTTCAATACAATATAGAAGTTTTGTATCATAATAAATCAACATCAAATAAGCGTAAAATCCGTCAAAGGATGTTGACATAGATGAGATCAAAACACTTTTTAGAGAAATCATTTAAGTGCCATATAAAATAAAACATTTTCTTGAAAATATTCTTATAAGCTTGTAAGGAAAACTTTGAAGATTTTATAACGGCAGAAAATAACCGCACTAGCCGTATAAGTTAAAAAAACATTCTTACCTTAATTCTGTCGAAAAGGTTAAAAAGGACCTTGTTTTGAAAACGACGGAAGGATTCCTTTATAAACCTCTTATAAAAAGTCAAAAAGGGTATAAATGACTTTAACCCATATTCTTGTAAATAATAAATATGTTTTGAAATACATTTCGAAGAAACATGGATGTGGATGATAAAGAAATCCCAGTAGATTATTACGTATAAACAACCTCGGATAATGAATAGATTGTGAAATAACCCTTACCTTGTACTTTTCCTTGGCTGGGGTAGGTTAACCTCCTGTATAATGGTGAAATAATTGTTATTAAATTATACAAGAATCATATATATTAATATGATATCATATATGATCTTTTAATATTGATTTGATAATAATATCTTAGTATTATCGTTGTTTCGGGTGTTAACTTATATGTTTTATTACGTAAGACATTTTTTTAAAGGATAGGTTGTATATTATTCATATCCAGAATGATATCAAGTCCTTAAACATCATTTTTAAATCACCAAATGATAATTATACTTGAATGGATACGATGGAGAATGAATCTCATCGCGTTCGTGGAGACGGTAGTCCGTACGTACGCACGAGCGACAATATCATTCTTTTGATATTAAAATAATATATAAATGGATGTTATATCATATATAAAGAATCATTAACATGTTATATTTATTATTTACATGAGTTACACATCATTATTATACCCATCCAAATAATATTATATTGAATAACAATTACACCACGACGTGGAGACGGTAAGCCGTACGTACGCACGTATGGTGACATGTTATTCAAAGGGTGGATAGAATACTGAATATGATTGTACCATATTTATAATAACATCACAGTATATGTGAGATACTGGAGTTATTATTTTAGAATGGTAAGAACAAAGGAAGAAGAAGTGGAAGAAGAAATGAACTTGGAGAAGGGTGGTGAAATCATTACCTCTTCTTCGGGTTCTTCCTTTTGATTTGATCAAAAGGGCTCCTTAGGTTGGATTTATGATCAAACTACGGCCTCTAGGTTGTAGTGAGGGATGTTGGGAGAGTATTTGGGCAGAGTTTGGCCGAACCAAAAGGATTTTAAGGTGTGAAGAAATGAGAAGGAGGAGTGCCCTTTTATAAGAGGGGTGAGGGGCACCTTTGGAAAAGCTAGAAATATTAATTTATAATAAATTCATATTCGGTTACTAATGGCTCCAAAGTTGATTATTCAAAGGTTAAGGTGGGGATAGGTCGAAAATCACTCAACCAATAGAATTTAGACAGGTTTGGGTACTTATATTAACCTTATCTTTAAGTATTAACTCTAAGTTAATTAGTTTCACTTTTACAATGTCTCTTTGTATTTTTATATAATATGGTTAATAAACTTACTATATACATCCAAGGGACCCCCAAGTGGTACATTAATGATGAACCTATCATGATTTAAGTCCCTTGGCCGAACCTTAGATTTTTGGGAATTTAATATCAATTAATAATATAATATTTGTTTTAAGAACTCTTTTATGTCAATTTTTACACTATTCAATAGTTGATTTTTTGTGAAACTCATAACAGATTGATTACTTCGAACAAAGTCAATTAAATCAATCCTAATATATCATATTATCCTAGAAAATTAGTTTAATTCATTAAAAGTTTCATATTATATTTATTTGGGTATTTATAATATCAATTATTTTAATTTTTCATTATTTTAGTAATTACTGCATCATCATTGTGTCATAAATAAAATAAATTATATAATGTCTAAAAATTATAAATAAAATATCATTATGTAGGAAAATTTTTCAGCTTTCTAATGAATATTTATAATCTAAAATCCAACTTATATAACCCTATTTAACAATTGTTTTTCTAAAGGATATATGCTTGTGTCATTTTTGTATTCATTTTGACTTAATTAAAATAAAGTGTCATTATCACTTACAAGTGGATCCATGGGGTCCCAAAATCGACCCAAAGATGCCCATGGTAGACCATGTATCAAACAATAGGGTTAAGACACGTTTTAGGATAATTTAGTATTATTATAATATTATTTTGTAACTCTTATTTACCGGATTTACCCTTAACCATGGTAAATAAAATATTTACCGCAATAATTATTCAAAATGTCTAAAAATAAAAGTTACCCATTTACACAATTTGAACATCCTGATTCCAAATATGGAATCCATTTTACTAAATTCAAAACACAGAAGTGGCAGAAATTAATTTAAAATTAATTCCCGCTGTCAAAACAAAAAGCATGTTTTTAAGAGATAATAACTATCAAAAGATTGACACTTGTTTATGTTCGGTTTAATTGTAAAATTATGTCCAATGACCAACATTATATTAAATTGTAAAAATATATTCCAAATATACTCTAAAACCACTCAAATTCATAATTTATCACTATTAATTATTTTGATTAAAAAAGTTGTTTTTAATTAAAATTTAGTAATTTTCACTATTCATCAAAATATGAAAGTTATCCGAAATGTACCAAAATTTCACCTTAGGCTAAATTCGATATTCCGAATCCAAAAATGAAGTCCATTTTAAAATATAAAATATATATAATTTCAAAAAGTAGGTATTACTATTCATAACGGCTAGTTTGATTGGTTGTGGTGTGTGTTAAAACCCAAGGTTGCGTACAACACACGCTACTGTATTATTCAAAAAAAGTGTACCGTGGAAGCTTGGGATGTTTCATTTTAAATTTTTGATGTCCCCATTTAGTCAAAAAGTTTAAAATATTGTATTTAAAAAGGGTTCACTATTAAACGTTGATAAAAGTGCAATACTGAAAATGAATTTGTTCTTGCATTATATCTAAGAAACTCATAATATGGATTCTAAAATTATAAGGATTATATAAAGTTTAAAATTCGGTTAATACTATTCATAACCTCTTTTGAATGGATTTTTTTTTGGTAAGTCATGGTGCAATTGAACTCGGTGTTGCGTGTAGTGCAAGTTATTGAATTATTTTGAAGAAATAACACACTATGAAATCTTGGGGTGTTACATTCTCCCCTCCAATAAATTGCGTCCTCGCAATTTGAAATTGTTTTTCTAAAATAAAAGGTTGAAAGTAGAAAATATATTTGTGGGAAAACCCACATCGGAAATTGGGTTACTAAAATTTAGTCTTAATATGAGGAAAAGAGAAATCAAAGGGTCACAACCAAATTATGATCTCGATTAGGAGAACATTGGTGGCAATTAGAGACATATAATCAGAGGAAAATGTAAATATTTATAGGTAGTGATTGAGGTCATCAATCACAAACAAGTGTATAATTGAGGTCCTTAAATTCATCAATCTATGATGATTTGAAATACCATCGGTTCAACAAAACATAGGGTATTAGGATAACACATTTTTGACGTTTCAAAATATCTTAGTTGAAATCCCACATCGAAAAATGATTTATCGTGGCCTCTATTTAAAATAAAGAGTGGAAAGTATGAAGATTATCGAAAATAACACATACTAGGGTTTCATGTAGGAAAATATGGATATGGAAGAGAAATCTAACCATCAATTATCTGATGGAGAGTGGTAGAGAACATGGCTATGAAAAGGCCAACAATCCCAAAGCCATAAATTAGTGATGATTTAAGGTATCATCTAGGAAAACATTTTTGTTCTAAGTTACTTTTCTTAATGTTGAGGAATTTATTTATGATATTGGATAAGATCATAAGGAGATATACTTACTTTATAATTAGAGTTTTATCCATTAATAAATTTCTACCACAAACTCATCTTTCACTCTAAAAGATAATAGAATGTAAAAATAATTCTATTTACACTATTCGTATAGGGTTCCAAAATAAACGAATTTATAATTCATCTACAAGATCTTTTAATAAAAACTACATTATTTAATCCAGGACATTTAGTGGGACAGTGGTAGGTGATACACCCTTGTCGCCCTTCGGTTGCGGGTTCAAGTCTCACAGCCTTGCCGGACGCGACGGGTTGCCGCCCGACCTCCAGGTTGTCCTTTTATGGCAATCCAAAATAATCCAAACTAGAACTATCCAAAATACTTCTGTCCAAACTCACAGTCCAACATTCATAATGATGGTAAACATGATATAGATCCTTTTTACCCCGTAATAGCATATGAATACCTTCATCATGTATTACCATATTCCTTATTGATTACATTCATGCTCCCTTATTCCATATAGAATGCTGGATATACTTCATTAATCCAAAAATGTTTTAAACCCCAACAATGATGGAATATACAAATCATTAATCAGTTCCAAGGTAGTTAAGAATATCCAATATAATTTATCCAAAACAATCACATATTATTCCAAAATCACTACCTCAGTATCAGAACTATATTATGATTTATCATTCTCTCAACCATATATTTTCCAAAAATTTATCCTGCTATTGAGTCACTTTTCTTTGTTCCACACAATCTCAAGTCCTTAATGAAATAGTATTGCAGTACAATCCTTATATACTCCATAATTATTATAACAAGTACATTGTTGATACAACACTCAATTGACATAATCAACATAAGAACTCTAATCATTCCTCTTCATCTGTGGTAGTATCATAACATGATTATTATCCAATAGCATCATTTGCTTCATTGTCTGATGACTGGGACATAGGTTCGCGTAGTGTCCAAACTCCTTGCAAATGAAGCATTGTACATTTGAAACCATTTTCTTACCCTTACAGTCATGTACTTTGTGCCCTTTTCCTCCACACTTATAACAAACTCCCATTCCTTTCAGGGAAGTTCCAAGGTGTTTCTTTACACAGTTACCACATATGGGAAAATTCTTCTTTTCCATCTTCCCTTTATCCATCATTCCCTCTTCCATCCTTTTCTTCTCTTGCTTCCCTTCAAAGCCATAGGACTCAGTAAACTCTTTACTTATCTTATCAACACATGATATTATTTCTTCATATGATGATAATACATGGGAGACTATTTCTCTTATAAATTCTAGCTTAAGACCATGAAAGATATGATCCTTCCTTCTCTTTGAATCATGTGTATTTCTGGAGTTCTCATTCCTTCTACTGGGCGCCATTTCTAAACAATGGCATAAACTAGATCAGTTTATGAATCAAAATACATAATCCCATACTTATAAAACACTTAACATAAATTGAACTATTTATGGATATAATCCATAATCATAAAAATGTTTTCTTTGAGGAAGTATATACTCATAAACCCTTCATAATGATTTGTAAAGAAAATGAGAGTTATCCTAAGCATATCCCCCGGGAGTGTCGTAACCTAGAGTGCAGCAAGGCCCGTTGTCGTGCACCAGTTCCCGTTCGAGTCTAGCTCAAAGCGGTGTTTTCAGGTTTTACCCCTAGGTACATCTGTGCCAGAGCCGCCTCTACCTGCTCGTATCCAGACAGGGATGTATTGGTCGGAAAACTCACAAAATCTCTACAATACCAAAATTCTAGGAAGTTCTTCTATACTAATCCTCAAAGTTCATCTTAGGTCTATGTGTTCTAATCAGAGTTTATCTAAATCTAGCTTCCAAGGTTTGTACTAAACTTCCTCTGATACCAACTGTAACGCCCCGACCCTAGTTACCCAGAGTCGGTGCATTATTACATAACATTGGCATGATCACAAGAAAGATCAAATCTCGAAAGACCGATTGGTTTAGTAGCCTTGGAAACACTAGATATATTCATAAGTTTTACATTACATCATTAAACGAAAAACTACTACAACAACATATTGTCTCCATAATCCACACTCATATCCCCACATAATATCCCTGCAGGTCATTCATAACTTACTTCTTCACTTCCTGGGAAAAATAAAACATAGAAAAGGGGTGAGCTCAAATGCCCAGTAAGGATAACAATATAGCGGAAACTTTCATAAATAAGAATAAACTTTTAAGGCAATGTATAACTAAAACAAAAGCCTTTCAAACATGAACTTTCAACATGGTATGGCATAAATAAAATGAAATAATGCCATTTACTTATTCACATGGATATTCTACTAATCGAATAATCACATGAAAAAATCAATAACCACTTTCATAATGTTGGAATGCATAATGCCAGACTATCATAACCACATAGCCAAGGCCTCGTGCCAAGACTACAAATAAGATTTTGTCAAGGCCTTGTGCCAAGACACTAGTTTGTCTCATGAGACCTACCGATGCATCGAGGAGCTATAGCGGGCTCCACCCGTCACTTATTAAGTCCAATGCATTCCCATATGAAAAGGATTAAACATAACATAAACATTCGTATTAAAACTAGCATACAAAATGTCAATAATTTCACCATAAACTATGAATGGTATAAAAATAGCACATCCATAGTCAAACATATCACAAAACCTTCAATACAATATAGAAGTTTTGTATCATAATAAATCAACTTCAAATAAGCGTAAAATCCGTCAAAGGATGTTGACATAGATGAAATCAAAACACTTTTTAGAGAAATCAGTTAAGAGCCATATAAAATAAAACATTTTCTTGAAAATATTATTATAAGCTTGTAAGGAAAACTTTGAAGATTTTATAACGGCAGAAAATAACCGCACTAGCCGTATAAGTTAAAAAAAACATTCTTACCTTAATTCTGTCGAAAAGGTTAAAAAGGACCTTGTTTTGAAAATGACAGAACGATTCCTTTATAAACCTCTTATAAAAAGTCAAAAAGGGTATAAATGACTTTAACCCATATTCTTGTAAATAATAAATATGTTTTGAAATACATTTCGAAGAAACATTGATGTGGATGATAAAGAAATCCCAGTAGATTATTACGTATAAACAACCTCGGATAATGAAGAGATTGTGAGATAACCCTTACCTTGTACTTTTCCTTGGCTAGGGTAGGTTAACCTCCTATATAATGGTGAAATAATTGTTATTAAATTATACAAGAATCATATATATTAATATGATATCATATATGATCTTTTAATATTGATTTGATAATAATATCTTAGTATTATCGTTGTTTCGGGTGTTAACTTATATGTTTTGTTACGTAAGTCATGTTTGTAAAGGATAGGTTGTATATTATTCATATCCAGAATGATATCAAGTCCTTAAACATCATTTTTAAATCACCAAATGATAATTATACATGAATGGATACGATGGAGAATGAATCTCATCGCGTTCGTGGAGACGGTAGTCCGTACGTACGCACGAGCGACAATATCATTCTTTTGATATTAAAATAATATATAAATGGATGTTATATCATATATACAGAATCATTAACATGTTATATTTATTATTTACATGAGTTACACATCATTATTATACCCATCCAAATAATATTATATTGAATAACAATTACACCACGACGTGGAGACGGTAAGCCGTACGTACGCACGTATGGTGACATGTTATTCAAAGGGTGGATAGAATACTGAATATGATTGTACCATATTTATAATAACATCACAGTATATGTGAGATACTGGAGTTATTATTTTATAATGGTAAGAACAAAGGAAGAAGAAGTGGAAGAAGAAATGAACTTGGAGAAGGGTGGTGAAATCATTACCTCTTCTTCGGGTTCTTCCTTTTGATTTGATCAAAAGGGCTCCTTAGGTTGGCTTTCTGATCAAACTAAGGCCTCTAGGTTGTATTGAGGGATGTTGGGAGAGTATTTGGGCAGAGTTTGGCCGAACCAAAAGGCTTTGAAGGTGTGAAGAAATGAGAAGGAGGACTGCCCTTTTATACGAGGGGTGAGGGGCACCTTTGGAAAAGCTAGAAATATTAATTTATAATAAATTCATATTCGGTTTCTAATGGCTCCAAATTTGATTATTCAACGGTTAAGGTGGGGATAGGTCGAAAAACACTCAACCAATAGAATTTAGACAGGTTTGGGTACTTATATTAACCTTATCTTTAAGTATTAACTCTAAGTTAATTAGTTTCACTTTTACAATGTCTCTTTGTATTTTTATATAATATGGTTAATAAACTTATTATATACATCCAAGAGACCCCCAAGTGGTACATTAATGATGAACCTATCATGATATAAGTCTCTTGGCCGAACCATAGTTTTTTAGGAATTTAATGCCAATTAATAATATAATATTTGTTTTAAGAACTCTTTTATGTCAATTTTTACACTATTCAATAGTTGATTTTTTGTGAAACTCATAACAGATTGATTACTTCGAAAAAAGTCAATTAAATCAATCCTAATATATCATATTATCCTAGAAAATTAGTTTAATTCATTAAAAGTTTCATATTATATTTATTTGGGTATTTATAATATCAATTATTTTAATTTTTCATTATTATAGTAATTACTGCATCATCAATGTGTCATAAATAAAATAAATTATTTAATGTCTAAAAATTATAAATAAAATATCATTATGTAGGAAATTTTTTCAGCTTTCTAATGAATATTTATAATCTAAAATCCAACTTATATAAACCTATTTAACAATTGTTTTGCTAAACGATATATGCTTGTGTCATTTTTGTATTCATTTTGACTTAATTAAAATAAAGTGTCATTATCACTTACAAGTGGATCCATGGGGTCCCAAAATCGACCCAAAGATGCCCATGGTAGACCATGTATCAAACAATAGGGTTAAGACACGTTTTAGGGTAATTTAGTATTATTATAATATTATTTTTTAACCCTTATTTACCGGATTTACCCTTAACCATGGTAAATAAAATATTTACCGCAGTAATTATTCAAAATGTCTAAAAATAAAAGTTACCCATTTACACAATTTGAAAATCCTGATTCCAAATATGGAATCCATTTTCCTAAATTCAAAACACAGAAGTGGCAGAAATTAATTTAAAATTAATTCCCGCTATCAAAACAAAAAGCGTGTTTTTAAGAGATAATAACTATCAAAAGATTGACACTTGTTTATGTTCGGTTTAATTGTAAAATTATGTCCAATGACCAACATTATATTAAATGGTAAAAATATATTCCAAATATACTCTAAAACCACTCAAATTCATAATTTATCACTATTAATTATTTTGATTAAAAAAGTTGTTTTTAATTAAAATTTAGTAATTTTCACTATTCATCAAAATATGAAAGTTATCCGAAATGTACCAAAATTTCACCTTAGGATAAATTCGATATTCCGAATCCAAAAATGAAGTCCATTTTAAAATATAAAATATATATAATTTCAAAAATTAGGTATTACTATTCATAACAGCTAGTTTGATTGGTTGTGGTGTGTGTTAAAACTCAAGGTTGCGTACAACACACGCTACTGTATTATTCAAAGAAAGTGTACCGTGGAAGCTTGGGATGTTTCATTTTAAATTTTTGATGTCCCCATTTAGTCAAAAAGTTTAAAATATTGTATTTAAAAAGGGTTCACTATTAAACGTTGATAAAAGTGCAATACTGAAAATGAATTTGTTCTTGCATTATATCTAAGAAACTCATAATATGGATTCTAAAATTATAAGGATTATATAAAGTTTAAAATTCGGTTAATACTATTCATAACCTCTTTTGAATGGATTTTTTTTGGTAAGTCATGGTGCAATTGAACTCGGTGTTGCGTGTAGTGCAAGTTATTGAATTATTTTGAAGAAATAACACACTATGAAATCTTGGGGTGTTACAGTTTCTCTTGGATTTTTTTTCTTCTTTGAGACTTTTTGGAGTTTATCTGGGTTTTCATTGTTAAAGCACATGTGGTTTTGGTAGGTTTCCCTTAGCACATGTCCCTTAAATTTATTAATTTTTTATTTCTTGATTTTTACACCTTCCTTTGATATTAATTAGTGATTTATGATTTTTATAATAATTTTTTGATGTTAAGTGAGGCAATTTCGTTCTTTTTTTATGTATATGATACTGTTTGGTTATGTTACACATTCCAAGTGTTTGATAAAATTTCTATTTTGTATTTTCTACATGATTCATGTTTCTTAGTGGTTGGTTTTGGTTTTTTAAACATATTGGGATTCTAATAAGGTGTTTTGGTTTCATAAATGAAGTTATATTTGGTTTTTGATTTTCATATGGTATATTTGATCTCATTGGAAATGGGTAGTTTCTCAAAGAGTTTTTAAGGTCTATTTGGAACCATTATAAAATTGGTTATTTTGAAAATAGTCCTTGGATGATACTTTTTTCCTTTGCCACATTTAATGATGTTGGAGGTCTATGGTGTGGGAACCCCTTATGAAAAAATGGTTGAAAGGAAATGAATGATTTCGTGGGGGACTTAGGGGGGACTCTTATGTGATTACTGTGTGTGATGTGTATTATTGTGATTGGTTGGTTGTTTAGAAATAGTCGGTTCCCCCCAACATTAGTCATAACAAGGGAACCTGAAAAGGCTAGATAACTTCTAATGAATGTTTGCTTCACTAGATTATGATTCTACACAATCTATTGGCCCTTAGAACATAAATTGCTCGATTTTGGGATTGTTCCCCTCATTTTGGCCACGTAGGGTAAGATCTGAGAATATGGATTAATTGATGTCATCAGGTGAAGAATGCGTACATGATGAGTAAAACATAAATTATGTTTTATATTATACACCGATCTCATAGGTTCTCCCACGTTCTTGGCCACTTAGTATTCTATGGTTAATGATTAAGAAGCATCGTTGGTTGGTTACTCATTCATGTTATATTCCATTTACCTTGTTAAGTGATGATTACTTCTTCTCTTTTGTGTGGTGTACCTACTAGTTGAAAGGTGATAATGAGTTTTGAAAATGTTTCATAGAAATGATTTATGAATTTTTACATCTCTTCTTGTCCTTATTAATTAAAAATTTATTAATATATTTTATTCTCTCTTTATTATAAATATAGAAATTCTTATAATGGAATGAATAAGGTGTTAAATGAAAATGGAAATGAACCATGTTTTTTAAGAGAAAATAAGTGAAAACCTATCTTTTATATATTATTTTTAAAAAAGGAAATTCATTTTTTTATTTAAGGGAATTTTATAGTGAATATATTTTTTCTAGCAAGCCTATTGAGTTTTAATACTCATTCTTATAGTTGTTTCCTGTGTTCAACATTTACTGTAGGTTCCATCATGGTTTCAATCAACATGGGTAATGTTGGATTTTGGGATTAGAGATTCGCCCTCAAGGTCACATGGAGACTTAGTGGTTTTCATTTTCAATTGTGTATTTTATTTTTGACTTTACATATTATCAGTTATATGTATAAATGATGTGCAGTTTGGATATTGAAATTTTATTGGGATACACTATTTATTTCCACAGCTCATTTTATTTAGTTATGTGTGAAATCATTCCCATGTGTTATAGTTGAATCACTTGGTTCCTGTGTTCAGTCCAAAAGGTTCCAGAATTCCTCTCGGGCCATAGCATGGGCTGACTCGGGCGACTATTTTTGTGTTGACCAATGATGGTACATGACATGTAGTCTTGTCATGGAAATACTTCTAATTTATCTTTTCATTGTTTTTAGTATTTAAATCCTCCTAAAGGTCATTACTTATATCAACAAGAATGTTCTTCCTCATCTAAAATTCCTTAAACCATGACATCATTTAGAGAGGTACTAGAAGAACATGAATTTTCCTCCCATTTTATTTCAAAATCATTCAATAGGTCCTGATATAGGAAGATGACCAACCAGGAAAAATTAGTAGGAACAAGACACCTATGGTCAGAACAATTAGAGGAATCTTCCTCTAATGATGATCAAGATGACTAAAATATAAGGATGCATCTCAAATACAATAATATTCCATTCATGATATGGAACATTTCTAGTTAACATTTTGATCTGTTAAAGGTATTAAGCATTTAATTTATCCAATATCTGCATCGCAGCTTATAAAATGCCATTTTTTCTATCAAAGAAAAGTGAATTATTTTTCGAACGGTATGCCAACCATTCCATTATAATTTATGAGTTATGTCATAAAATTAACTTGGATTCACTATAAGTTTCATAGTTATTGAAATTTTAAATGTAATATGAAAATATTTAATGATTTTCTCATTATATTAAGAGGGATCTTCAGTTCCAAATCATGAATTATGCATCCTAGTTGTGTGTCTAATTATGGATATAGTTTGGAGCATCGCCTATCACTCAACTAATAGGCCACTATAGTCCTACTAAAATGGAATTGTGTAATAATGAAAAATTAATAAACCATAATGTACATATGCAATCACTATTATAGGATGAAACACAACTACCCCCAGTTCATATTAACAGAGTTACTAGAATTGATGATTCCTTTAAAAGTTTATATGTTAGGAATAATTGAATATAAAGGGAACCTACATAAAAAAATGGTAAAAACATAATTCCTATTGTGTATAGGTTTTGTCCCTAGTGGTAGTTCCACTAAAGATAGCATATTTCATTAAGACTCTTTTCACTTAAGTAAAATCAATATAATGTTTGTGAGAACATATGAAACTATAGAGAAAATATTATCTTCTGTGGATGGATTTGACTCATCCTCAACCTAATTTTCAGAATCCCACCTTCCTTGAATTCAATATCCCTAGAGACCTAACAGATCACTTGATTAATTTTGCATCTAATTATGATCTGATTATGGGAACAGTGGAGCAGTAGGAGGTATACAAGCTCTAATGACTTATTCAAACCTTCATAAGACAATATTTTTTCTAGTACATCAATATTCTTACTAAATATTAGGGAAACTATGAATATTTTCACCTTTAATTTGATTATCATTTTATCTCCACATTGTGATAAAACAATTTCCTTGATATCACAAATTTTAAGAAGCATGACAGTTATAGGGTTTCAAATTTCATCAATAGGGTGAAAAGTCTTACTTATTCTCTATAAATAAAGATCCCAAAATATTATTTACATGATACATGAATATAAAATATTTAAAATGAATTAAAACACCACTCATTCCACTAATGTATCGAATCGAATTCTATGAGATGGATAATGTGTCTTAGCATTTATATGATGTCATCCAAAGAAAAAGAACTATAACTAAATCAGTGTTGATAATTTAAATGAAAATGATTGGTATGGGAAAATATTAGTAGTGAAAAAGTATAATTTTTCATTCTTATTGCCACTCAAACAATATCATAGGCCCCCAATAACATTGAAATTAATAAATAATTCCCTCTTAGATGAATCCATGAACCAAAAATTTCTCACCATGGAGGAAAGAGGAACTAGAACCTCCCATGTTTCAAAGACCATAAGGATAATAGCTAATATTTCCCAAAGGGGTATATTGCATGGTATTTCTCTATTTTAATTGAAATTAATCATCTTATGATTCCCAAATATAGGAGGGTAATGAGATGATCATCATTAACCACACATATTATTTCCCCTACTATCAAATATTGGGGCCCAATAGTCAGTATTTATTTATGTTTAAGGTTATTCTCCATACAAAAACAGTATATTCTAGGGAACTCGAGATTAGAAATCTAATAAAACAATAATTTTTGTCTCTATCCATTTATCACGCATGAAAGGGGGATGAAAAGAAATCTGTAATATGTGTGAATAAAATTGTGTTTCTTGGATGCCCCAAAAATAGTTGATTAAGAACATGCTATACATATGGTGTTGTAAACTCAATTTTTACCCAGATCCCTCCAGGACTTGTAATTATTTCCCTTAAATATAAAATCCCTCCAAAGGAAGGATAAAAATTTAAAATAATTACATGATACAAAAGGGTAAATCTAATAAATTTTATAGCCATGAAAAATCATTCCATATTTTCTGCATCTAACATCATAATAATGGGTTCCATGCCCCAAAAATTAATCATCAAATAATGAGTAATTATTATGAACAACCAATTTTATTTTTTGAAAAATATCTTCTCTAAGAAAGAGCTTGCAAATGAGCCTCGACTTAGTCAAAAATTGGGTGGTTACAAAGTGGACTTATATAGAAAAGAAGAAAAATCCATGAAAAGAAAAAAATAGGGATGAATCTCTATAAAGTTCATTTATACCACTGAGGATCGCTAATAGGATATCTAGTGAGAACAAGAACAATGTAAAGGAAATAATGAGCCCTATAGAGTTAACTCTGGCCCAATCCTATTAGACGATAGACGATTGAAAATCCATTTTTCATATTGAGGACAAAAAATTGGTAAATATATACAATCATTCGGAATAAAAACTCATATTTTCCCCCTAATAAAATAAAATGGTGGACTCCCCTAGTATATAAATCAATGATGTTGAAACCTCAACTCAATGAGAAACTCCTCCATAGAAAATCATTCCACTAGTTTATAAATACGATATTTTGATTCAACATTATATTATTCCATCCCAGATTTCAATCCAAAAAGGTATTAATCTATCAAAAGATCTTTAATAGGGCTTGAATAAATCCTATTGCATCCTCAATAATTTGACAATGATGTTTCAATATAACAGTTATATCATTCCTTGGTCAATCTGAGTGGATTTTCTTTGATCATCTCATTCATAGAACAAGACAACGACACTGAAATATAAGGGAACATCTGACCATTATATCTATCTGTAATTATTAACAACATTGAAATACATCACTATTTAGTGAACAATAGGTTTATAATCAATCACAATCCATCCCGAAAACTTCTGCGTATGGTTTACACTAGGATTGATTTGTCTCTTCCCAAGATAACCAATTTGGTGAATGATTAATGTGAGAGATATCCCCTTATATAGGTCAAGTTAATTACCATGTTCAGTGGTCATATATCTAAATTTGAATTTATTGGTGTCCAATAGGGAACATCATTTAATGGACTATTAGGTAGTCTATGGATCCATACGTGTGTTGTTGTAACATTTTTATACCATCAATTCTTCACTTATATAGACATTGGGAATATTAGGGTGTTATATAGTGATAAGACCCCTTTTCTTTTACGTAATTCCAAAAATATGGATGAGAAATTCTACAAGAGTTAGGGGAATCAATAAGTGGTAAATTAAATACTGCACGTTGCAGAACCAAATAATTTAAAATCCTTTTCCATCCTAGGGAACACATTTACTGATAAATTTATGCTTCCTATCATTAGAATGACGTGTCAACTCTTGTGAAAAAGAATAAATATGTTACATGGAAATCATTATATATAGACATATGTTCCCTACCATAATGAGATCTACTTTGTCATATGAATCACATGGGTGTAGAAATTACCCCAATGCTAACATCTTAGGTTTATCTAATGAACCCCAAGATAACTTAGCATTATCCCTTCCTGATAAAACCACATTAAATGGTATTTTATCTCATGAAAATTATTTATAACCATATTTTGAACTCCTTGGTGAAAACTCTTCATTGTATTTCATTGATTAAAATAACTATGGATAAAAAATATGACCATCTCACCTATCCTCAATAGTGTGAATGAAGTGGAGGGAAAATGGGATGTGGAAGATGAAGATCTTTTGGATTCCCCCCCACCCCAAAACTTTTTAGAGAGGATTCTGGACCATTATAGATAAACTGGAATAGAAGAATCTCATTATAGAAAAGGACTATATTCACATCATTATCAATTCTGGATAATCCCCTAATAAGTAGGATGAATACATATCCTTCTAAAAAAAATTAAAATATGATTTTCCCCAAAGGTACATTGATATTATCATATTATATGTTGACGTATCCACCCATTATATGGGTATTAATAATTATCACCGTGATTATTAGTAGGAAAAAAGGATAATGCATTTAGATAATAGTGTTAAAGTGTCAACTAAAGTAGATATGCTCATCAAGGCAAAATTTATTCTTGAAGTCCAATGCCTGAAATGGATAGCCAATATAGTCCCACCCAAGAATAAAAATAATAAAATTAGATATTGGATTATTATAATATGATTAAACATTTATTTTCCGAAGTAAAATTTGCACATCTCATTTAAAATTCTAGTTATGAGTACCAAAGTTATATTTGAAATCATATCCTTTTTAAATAGATAGTATAGCGATTACTAAATCATTATGGAATATTAATATGATTATGGAATAAATTGAACAGAATCACAGGGGGATTATTTTTATCATGTGATGTTTTTAGGTTTAAGAATGTTGGATTTACATATTAGTGTGCCATGAATAAAAATATAAAACCCATTCTATGAATGTCATTATAGAACAGTTTGGATTATATGGTGGTCAAGTCTATAATTCTCTCTGATCTCATTTCCGATATCATGAAAGTTGTTAACAAACCTCAGAAAAAAACATTAATATGATGTGAATGAAATATGATTCATTGGTCACATATGGAATGTTCCTATGGTTTTTCTTCCACTATTACATTAGATATGATCCCAAAAACATTGGGGTAGTTATTATCATGCACCCTTATTGAAATCATAAGAACATTATGCGACTTCATGGGAATATCACCTATATTTTATGCTTCATCACTAAACTGACTATGAATTTTTTTCATTCAGTAAATTAATTAATAAAAAATTCATAATCAAGTTGGTTGAGGTCGATCAGAAATATTTCAATGGTATCAATTATTAAATCATACACCTACCGATCTAATGCCTCCAGTTCATGGGAACATAATCATTCATATTGTGGTGTCCATAGAGTTGTTTTATTTTCAGTTTTTATCATATAGAATTTACACCAAAATGAAAAAACCCTATATTATGAAATTATGAAAATGAATAATGCCAAGAAATGTTACTATGATATTTATGATGTCCACCATTGGTTGATATGTGTGTTGATAATGTTTACACATGACATTCCGTTACATAGTTCAAAATGGTGTCATGTATTTACCTTATCAAGTATAACATGAGTCATTGGATATTCAATGTACATTCATAATGACTGGTTGTAATTTAAATATATTCAAAAAATCCAGTTTGTATCACAAAACAATTCCATGGACAATCCTTATCTGATTTTCATGAACCACATACCAAATTAGAAAACACACTAGTGGATATGAGTCTCCAAGATGAAGAGTAAGTGGTTTTGTAAAACACTCCCAATTGAGGGAGGTGTGTTTTGATGGTGCCTCTAGTAGTATGCTAAGGAAAAGAATTATTGATTTGAAGGACAATTGGACTATCTTGAGAAATTTTTTTATCACCAAAAAAGACAATATACTTCTTTGTTTATTCACTATCTATCGATGGTGGTCTAATAAAAAATATTAATATCAGACACTCTTATTTTTTTGATCAAGATCTACATATATTAATTCCTGATTCTATATCAATGGTGAATCAGAACAGGTGGTAAAGAAAATTAATGGTGAATACACCATAAAGAAAGTGGAATCAATCCCTAGGACTAATTTTTCTCATGAACACAGGGAATATATCCCAGTTTTACGATCTTTATATCATGTTATGTGATCACATAATTCCCATGTTGGTGAATTGGACATAATACACACAATGGAATAAGATTTGGAATAAGATAAATTTATTATTTAAATCACTTATTTATGGATCATCACATGTTTTATCAACCAAAATAGTTATGAAACCGAATAAATTTAAATATACCCTAACCATGAGAGGAATTACTTATGTGGTTAGAAAAAATCATGTATTGGATGTCATCTATTATCAAATACCTTCACAATGAGACACTCCCAACATATATGGATAAAAAAGAACAAATCTATTAATACAAGATCAAATTCAACCTTCATTATGTATGAATCCTCATAATGTTATCTTTACATTAGGATTTGATAGAGTCCTCCACATATTCATAACAGGGGGTAATATCCAACCATTATGAAAGAAGTATATATCAACATAATTGGTTCCAACAAAGTTGTGGAGAAGATTTTATATCAACTGATACGACATGGTTATTTCTAGATTTATATAATAAAGGTCATCATGGTGTTCTTAAAATAGTTTCATACATTCTAGACATAGTAATATGTCATTCATCAGCCTCCAGATATATAACACACCACCAGATATTGATGGAAATTTTTTGTGAGGGGCACAGATTTCCTGAGGACATATCCATGGCCTACAACTAGGAAGTTCAAGTACATCAATTTTGCCACTAATTTCTTCAAATAGATGGTTGAGGGTATACCATCAAAGAGTTTAGAGCCAAATCAATTATCAAAATTTTTTATTTGGATATAATTACAATGTTAGGAGTCCGTAAAAAGATATTGAAGGATGATGACATAATATTATTATTTTTGAGTTGATGGGGATTTATCAAAAATAAAACATCCAATACAAATATTCCTACCTCTGTGACATAGTTAAAAATGGGAATATAAGATCTTTTAAGAAGTCTCCATCTAATAAAAATCATAAGATAGATGAAAAAATAAAACTTCTTTGGTAGAAACGCTCTTCCATGATATTTTGGATTATCAAACCACAACTCATACTTCTACCCAATTAACCCCAGGCTTTCTTATGTGTGGGATAGTGGATGTTTAACCCATTGATTTTTAACTACCCTCAATCCATGTCTCCATCGGTAAATATCTATCTATGGATGAAAAATCGTTGAAATGAATGGATGAATTGGATCAGCAATATGAAAAAATATTCTGCTCCCTTTAAAATATATAAATATTTCATAATTTGGTTTTGTAATCCTTTAGAAAAAATTCCTACTAATGTGTGTTTTCTGATGATGTACTTCATATAATATATCACACTAAACAATGTATAATATATAATACTCTAAACTATAAAGAAACAATATTATAGTTGTAAGACACAAAACTACATAGAAACAAATTCTAATAAATAGAATCATAATATGATCCATAATACTATAAAATACATATAAAAAGATTCACAATTGTATGAATTTAATCTATATAAATAAGTCAATTTTCAAGACATTAAATTTCTCAAAGATCATCCTAGTCACACAAAAATATAGTACATGAAACATTACTAGCTACATGATGTTAAAAATTCATAATCAAGTTCCATGACACATGAAATTAAAATTTATTCCACCTAATTCCTTTTATGATATAACTAAACAGAAACATAAATTTGTCTGGGAATTAAAAATGTAACCAAAATCACCCTCAATCGCATTTTGAATGAATTTTTAACTTTATAGGGTGTCTCATTCCCCATGGCCCCTTTGTACCCAATAGAAGAGGTCGATAAATATAGATGTCTTCGACACATAATCTTCCTCTACCTTAGAGCACAATAACCATTATTCATTGTATATGAGTTAGATTTATATAATTAATCTCTATAATAATACTTACATTTTGATTGATTGTTATTATTTCAGGAAACATACTGATGTAGTGATCCATTATCTATGTCCCATCCATAAATTTCAACAACAATGAATTCCCCCAACCATACATAGAATCATGATCTTTAAAGGGGACTACCCTCACAAGAACTATGTTTGACTTGATTAGAGTTATTTCAGAATAAGTACTAATAATGAGGCCCTCTATCATAGGTCCAACAATAAATTTAAAACAAAATATTCTATTTCTTCTACCTTTGAGCTAGATCTCATCCGGGGACATACATATCAGGAACCATGTGTAGATTTATTCCTATTGGAACATCATACATATTGATTCCCAGCATTTTTTTTATCCTATGCCTTACTGAAATTACCCAAGAAAATTCCCCTATATCTATACACATTATTGATCTATATAGAGAACATACAATAACTAAATGTGACTTGATTCCAATTACTACATTAAATATAGTGACATATGAATCTCTTTTCCTAATCCCATCCACAATATAAAAAAATTATTACACCCCCCCCCCCCACACACACACATAAGATTCATATATTAGTACGGGATATATGTTCAATATATCTATGTAGATTTATTCTATTCAACAAGAGATAATTATTAATGCCCAAATCTCATATCCTATGCCTACTTATAATTTCCTAGAAACAATTACCTCCCACTACATATGATTCAAATCTATGTAGTGTAAAATCATAATAAATACGTGTCTCTTGATCCATTTTAACTCAAAATATGTAGTGATTCCTAGAACCTTTGACCTAGTTATAACTATAATGCATGATATTCATTGACCTTATCTTAGTGCCTAATCTGATGACTAGAATTGAATCGAGTTAATTTTAATTTGTGTGTGAAGTAGATCTATATAAAATCAATCTATAAAAATCCCCTCTCTTTTATATAAGATATATATATTTGATAATTCTCTTGTGTATGATCCATATTTATATAGGGTATGGTAATAAAAACTATGTGTGGATTGAGTCCTGAGGTCTTAGGATATGTAGTGACATCTAAGGTCACCTATCACAGATCTCGTAGTAGGACCCCCTACACCAAATCCCATTATTTGGAAGAAGGTTTTGGAAATGTTGGCGATCGAAAATATCTTCATATAATACGTTATCTATTCAAAAACATTTTTTCTATCCTACATTATAAAAACCTTCTTTTAAATGCCCTCATTATATGACTCGAAAATCTAGCATTTGTCCTCTATCATTATACTAGAATTTTCCAGGATGGGAAATTCTTTTATGTCATAATACTTCATTTGTGGACATTAAATAATAGCTTTCCCCCACATTTTTAGTTTCCCCTTGTTCAAGTACTCTAATGAAACATTTGTGGTCCCCTTTTCACCTATCACTACTCACACCAAACATTTCTAACATGAACATATATATTATGGAAGATTTTCGTTGGAATCATGGATGAGTGGTACCACCTTTGAAAGATAAATAATCACATCCTTACTATATGATGATAAAATACGAGGAAAAGGATTACATTGTAGGACCCTGAATTGAATAGTAATTCCCCCACTCTTACATAAATGAAATATATATTCTTTATTCTTCAACATAATCACAAACTATGGATATATATATTCTTACTCTTGTGGGAAATGTAGTAACACCCAGGATCCATTCCTAGGGCCCATCCATAAACTCCATATTCATTAAATAATTTTATAATATGATTGTTCCCATATGGTATCGTATAACCTTGGTATATAGCTACAAAACATGATAAATACTCTCCATTTAACTATTAAATAGATCCTTGTATTATCCATCGGTATAGGATTATTTATTAATGAACTTGAAAATAGAAATGCCCCTATATGAATAGAACTATGTATATTTTTATTCTTGTTAACTCACGATATGAAGGGATTTTTGGAATAAATATACACTATAATCAACCATATAACAAAATTTATCTTAAATCTTTTCCAAATAACCACAATACCCTTGAAACCGCATGCTCAGGTACATAATGTCTCAACCACCATGTTTGAATATCCACTCATTAACATGTCACACAATGCTTCTATAGTTTCTTTGATTTCCATAAATTTCTTTGTTTATCATTATTGATTATATCCAACTCCAAAGTACACGTACTATTGGCTATGAAAACATGTCCAAATGTGGCTCAACATATATGCCCCCATTTTATCCACTTGGTCAAAATATTTTCATCATATTTTGAAGGACCTCTAATTTCATAATTCCCTCACTACATCATATTGGAACCAATCATTCGAATATGGTTAATAGTTTTACCTTAGGTTCTTATCCCCTATCATAGTTCTAAATATATGATCATGACATTCATTTTTTATCATCATCATTATCATTATTCCTTGCTCAAATGTTATTGGGGGGTGTCTCTAGCCCTTAAACCCCATTAAAATTATATAGTTTTCACACTATTTACAACCAATACATTTTTTCATTACCTTAAACTAAAACACAAACAGGTCAATTCTATATGAGCTTAAAAAATTATCCCCCAAAGGTCCTAATGAACCAAACATAAACAAAAAGTGAAAATAAAACCAAAAATATATAGTTTAAAATCTATCAATGGTTTTCATGGTAAAATTAAAGTACCTAGTTGCTATGTTTTACCCACAAGAAGATTATGAAAACGTTAGAGTAGAAAATAAAGATGTAAAAAGATATTGGGTCCCACCTTATGTTCCTATAAAAAATTATGTTATTCTTATTGGACTCTCATGGTCGAGTAAAAATTATTTGAACCTAAATATCATATTAGTTTACCTAGACCACACATTCAAATCATGATGATGTACCTTCTAGGTTAAAAAAACCATCCATGGATTCCCCATTCCCACACACCTACCACATCAAATATGTTATAGAGTCCATATAATTCTTACATACATACATGTAACATGTATAACCAACTCCAAGGGACACTTATCAGTTGATATGAAAACGTACCCTAATAGGACACTGCATATGTTCCCCTATTTCATCATGAAAGAAAACTGAATTTATGCCTATGTGGAAGGACCTGTAATTTCAGTATACCTTTAAACCAATCTAGAGTATATTCAAAAATAGTCAGTAATCGCCCCTTATGTACATTCCTAATTCATCATCTAAAATTTAATCCCATGGGCTTATAATATTCACAATCCACCCCCTCAACAATTCATGGGGAATTCATATCTAAGATGTTACACATTTATTATTCATGATTAATCAAAAATTAATATTATGATACCTGACATCTCTTTTCCTTTCATATCTATGTTTTTCTGGACCAATTTGTGTTTACTTGTATATCAACAATATTAGTCACGTTGGTGTGATTCAAAAAAATATATTAAAATTTTATAATGAGAGCCCAAAAGGGGTATATAATAAAAATATGAGAGCTTTCCTACTAGGACTTTCCCATACAAGGAATTGGAAAAAGTTAGGGTGAGAAAAAACCATAAATATTATGGGGTCCATTGCGTGATCCCAACATACGCCAATCTATGGTCTATAGGATCAAAGCATAGGGAAAAGTTATATAACAACATTTTAACAATTCACTAAACCAAATCGATCATTATATCCAAACCATTTTTCACTAATTCCCTAGTGGAACAAATTTAATGAAATAATAATGTTTTTATGCCTTTAACCATCTATGAGATACACCTATGAGGAATTTATTATTGTTTTGAATCTAGTTTTGGATAGTTTTAATTTTTATGGGACGCAATTTTTTTGGGTTATTATAAGAGTATTGAATCACTGTAAGATGTTGAAAAAAATAATATTCAATAATAATGTAGAGAATGAGGGAAAAAATTATTGATAATCTGAAGAAAGGAGAATCCACAATATTTTTTTTTAATTTTGGAATTAAATTTGGGGATTATGAGTCATTTTTAAAAAAATAATAAAGTAAACTAATTTATTTTCCTTATTTTTAAGTATTTCGTTGATTTTATTCAATTTTAGTGGTTTTAGATCACTCAATAATGTAAAGTCTCCCTCCTTATATAGCTACTCTTCTCCTTCTATCTTCTTATTTTAGATTGATATTTTATTGAACTTCTAGATGATCATTAGAATCTACCAACTCATGTTCATAATGATTACCATTACAATCCCTCTATTCAATCATTTATTTTTGTTCCCAAATTAATCCCACATATTATTCTTCTTTTTTATGAATTCTAGTTTAGTTATTTGGGGATGGGGTTGTATTTATCCCACATTGAAGAATCCAGTTTGATATTTATACTTCCTCTCGATGTTGTGGAATTTTACACAAATAATAATGAATTCCATGTTAGTAACCCCATCATCTCGTATCCTAATAAGTGGCATGGCTAGTAAATATTTTCCAATTAGTAACCGACATCTACAAGGGGTATCATATTTCAAAATTGTGATTCCACATCTTATTTGATTTCAGATTATTTAAGGAATTATTTTTTTCATTTGGATAGAATTGGTGAAAATAAATTGAATTGGTATATATTTTGGGATTATATAAACTGATATATGTTTATTTTAAATATTCTTTAGAGGAATAAGAACCAAATAAGTTTGTCACTCTTCATCACTGGCCAGATGGGACATTGATGTAGAATCCCCAGTTTTATAAACATGTGGTTGTGTGGTTGACCAAAAAATATCATTTTATAAAAATGAGGATTCACTCTAGGTATGATGTATATCAATACTTACATTTGACATATATAGATATTTACACAATTGAAACCTCCCCATCATTATGGATAACCATGTGGAAGTCCTATTGAGAAACCACTAGTATGTCCTAGGGAACATAGAATTCACCACCTAGTAAGATCAAAAGTTGGGGGGTCCTTGTAACCTCAAATATTTTTAAACATCTCCATAAAAAGATGTTCAGAGTAAATATTTTAATATCAGACAATTAAAAAAATTATAAGTAGGAGAAAAATCATTTTAACAACATATATTCTTCAATTCATGCACTTAAATTAATGAAGTTACCCATAAGATTAGTTGTAATATAGTTGAGATCCATTAGTTCTTCAATAAAATTATTTTTTGTTTGAGTTGTGGTCAGTATATTAAGTTCAAGGACAAGGTCATGCCCTTATAGGGTCCTACTCATAATTGCTTATTTTCTTATTCTTTCATGATGTATGATAATTTAATGATCTTGATGGGTGGATGCTTCTTCAGACTTAATAGATTGGTCAACTACTAAATAGATCTACATGTTTATATATGTCAAGGAAAACTTATCCAAATAATAATATATGGTAATATGATAAATATTTTAATACTATCTTAGGAAAAAAATTAGACTTCAATCGATTCAACTATTTTCATCTTTGGATTTCCTCAGGAAGAAATTCCCCTATATGGACTATAGGATTAGGCATTGGAAATACTCTTGATGGATCATAAATCAACCATTATATATACTGTTGTGTTTTTATGAGCCCTCAACATCTACCTTCATATTCTATTGGATTCTAATACCATCCATTGCACCAATGGAATAGTATTTTGGGGACATGATAATAGAATGACCCTAATCTGAATCTGTCATTGAATTTTTTTTATGTTATTGAGACTGTTATTTGAGATGGATTAAGGTTATTATGGGTATCATCAGAACCTCTATCTGAGGATAAAATTTCCCATCATCGTCACATATACACATAGATTCCATCTCTAATAATGTCTCCACTCACATAGAATAGAGTACTACTTCCCTCTATGAATAAATTATTTCATCCAGATCCTTTTTTTTACTTATCTGCTTCCCCATACTAGTCATCAAATGAAATATCTAGGGATTCAAGTTCATGGAAATGTCTTGTTAGAATTATTTCTTCAATATAGAGGGAGCTCCAGATTTGTTTTAAGGACAAATAATCTCAATATATTCCTAACTCACTACAATCTTTTGTATGTTAATAAATATCTACAATCTTCAGAATATGAGAAACTATACTCCTTGGAGGTGGGAAAATGATGAATTTAGATTTTTTCTGAAGCATATGATATGAATGATCCATCAATTAAATAAAATTTTATACATGTACTATCAATATTTATAAGTGGTGTAGAAACCCATTTTCATAGTATTATCATCTCCACTTGATGACTCAGTTCTACTTCCCCACTAAGAGTTTAGGTGACCCCAAAATTTTATTCCATGGTTTCCAACTATCCACCTTGATATGACTACATCCGAATCATTAAATATTTAGAGATTAGACCAATGAAACCTTGAACTGTATGGAAATACACTCTGATACACATCCCCCTCTTTTCATCACTAACTATAACCTGTGTGATACCATAGGGTGTATCTCACAATTCCCATTTAGGTTGGATGAGAAATTCATATAAACATAGATGAACTATTGAAGAAATGGGTACAGTGAATGTTATTTGAATTTGACTGTTCCATATAATCTAGATAATTAAATCCCATTTTGAATCGATGTCGTGTTAGAACAGTATCCAAGGATAATAGTTTAATTGTTGAAAATCGTCTCAGTTTGAGATCATTATGGTATATATAATAGATGGTCATACCAATTCATCTTTTTCTCAATATCATTATCATTTTAAGTGTGTGTCCAAAATAAATTATTTCCCTGAATATATGGTTAGAAACATTATTCATGTATATCCATTGAATTTCTCAATTTCTATTCACAAATGAATGATTTTATCTATCCCCACAGTATAAAAAATGGATGATGAATCTAAATGGTGACCAACCCTTTGATAAATGTACCAGATGATAATATAACATAAAAAGAACATAGACAAATATATTAATTTTTTTATAAAATTCTATCTGGGAATCCATTATGAATTTTAATACCATTACTCTTCCCCATTCCATTACAATAATAATATGTCTACTTAGGTATATTGGAAAGAAACATACTAGACTCTCTAGCTGGCTAGTACGAGAAGAAAACTCCCATCCCAGTCCTAAAAACATTTTCCTTCAATGATGGTATAATAAGTGTCTATATTTTCATGCATCTCATAAGATTGAAATTTTCAGAGTCTCTTACTCTGTGGATGTCTTCTGGTTATCTTGATGAATTGATTGTGCTATGTCCTGAATGAAACATCAAATTCAGTATAGAGATCATCCACCATGTCATGTCTTTCTACATTAAGCTGTTATGGAGAAACTGTGGGAGTTCTCTCAAAATAATCGAATGTGGAAACTAGGTGGATTAATTCATCATACATATCCTCTAGAATCACAACAACTCTTATCATCAACATTCATAAATGCTCACACACACCTCACCCTAAAATGGGTGGAAGGTGTTTGCATTTTGTGACCCTCCTATCGAGGAAATGTGAAATAAAATATTCCCCCCTATGGTTATGAATTCTGTAAATCCATAAATAATTATAATTTCCCACTACTTTAAACTCTGCTGTTAATTTACTGCATGTTTGGTTCACATAGAATAGTTGTCCTCAATCCATACCAAAGGAACCCCCAGAACATAGATCCCATCTTGAGGACCAGCCAATATTATGGATGTGTGTCACCCTCATGATGATGCATTTTCAATTTTCAACAACTAGATCTATCATATAACTTCCTCTTTTTAAATATAGTCGAGAGTAATCTATCCCATGATACTCCTGGAGCTCATTTTAATTGATAAATCCAATGGAGACTAAAATATTTGTGTGAATAATCCATTTTTGTATGAGATTCCATCTTGATGGTTGATTCTATGTTCAAGGAGACTAGTCTGGGATTTTATTCAGATATTCTAAACTATAAGGTGGTAGATTTTCATAATATTAAAGTCCAAAAAGACCACTCCATTAAATTTTGAATGTAACTTCTCTTTTGGGATGATATATATGAACAAACTATTGTCAATGCACTCAATATTCTTCGTGAAACTGGAAGCCACATTTTGACCATGTCTAATCTATTATTGAGTATCAACATTTAAATAAATTCAATGTCATTGTAAAAATTTAAAATTTATTGGATTTCACATTCTAAAACACTTGATAACCTATAATAGGAAAATTAATTTCTCTTTGTTGTTGTAGGAAAATCAAATAACTTCCTGATGATTTTTGAATAAGTAGTTTATTTACATAATAGAACTAATTGATAAAAACTAGAAAAGTGGAATTCTTTCCTTCTATGAGATAATTTTTTTTCACCACTTGGAAACAAACATGTGAAATTTAGTGCAAAAAATCAAGAATAATTTTACACTGGGAATAGAATTTTTAATCACAGATAAAACCATAATTAGGGGAGTTATTAGATCACATATTTCGACACAAATACTTACAACCCTTCATGAACCCCATGGTAAATATGTGATCTCCCATCAACCCATCATAATTAGATCATTATGAATTTGAGTGGACCCAACTGTTTGGGGGATTTGTTGGTTTCCATTATTCAGAAACAAGAATAAAAATGGTTGACACTAATATGAAATTTTAAAAAGGAAAAAATAAAATATATGATTCCTATAGGACTGTCTAGGCATATGAGGTTAATCTAGTTTTTTCTAGTGGATATCTTGGATATTATGGGACCACAAATGGGATCAACTAGCTCATTGGATCCTAAATGAATTTCAATGATGGAAACCTCTACACTAGATCTTGATATTACTTCGTCCTACCACAAATTATATTACATAGTTGAGGGATGACATGATCAGTTCCACTATATGTGACATTGATGAAATCATATGTTCTCTAAACCAATTCACCTACCTCTAAGGACCACATGCTCACATACCATAATCACATTGTAATGTTCTGAAATATACCTTCATTGTCAACTCAATGAAACTACATATTAATAATATGTTGTTGTTAACCTTCCAAACCATGTGATCTCATTTATTCTACCACTAATGTTATCTGTTATGTCCCCCATGCATTCTCTTCAATCCTCAAGGCCCACAAACATGAATATGACTATAAATAACTCTTTTTTATTCATAAAAATATACATTGACATAAGGATATAAATGTAAAACACATTATACATTTCACCCGCCATGAGATACCAAAATGTAATTTCAAATAATAAGATAATGATGTTATATGTATTGAATTATGAGACCTCAACTATTTCACCTTCACTAGGAGACCTCCGGGTAATATGAAAAATTATTATACTATATTAAATAACCTACTGATATATAAATTCTCAATTACTAGAGGAATATATATTTAATAGGATAATTCCATGTAATAACACCGATTTCCATTCTACACAAAAAATTATGTATAATCATCAAATTGTTCTCAGCATGCATTAATGAATGACCCCTCATGTAACGTCCCGGTTCTAGAAGCCACCTAGAGCCCCCCCGTAATATGTTGGTCATATGGCCTCTAGTGCATTTCCCTGAATTCCAAAGGCTATAGAATAGTAGCGAGGGCCTTGGGTGTGATAGTGGGGAAACTATGCCCTCATTGGCAGAGTACACAGTGGAAGTGAAGAACACCTAAAATAGGGGGAGTAGTATGTATCCAACAATAGTAAACAGTGGAATACTTGAATAGTAAACTACGTGAGCACATATATATATGAATGATGAATGATACATATTTCTATGAAAGCATCCAAACAAGTCATAACGCTGGAATACAACTGTGCTAAACAAAAGTAAAAAAAGGAAGATAAACATATTAACTCCTCAGCATTGCAAACCATAGCTTGGTCCCAAACTCTTTAGCTCTATAGCAAGTCATGTTCCAGAAGTAGAAGGGAATATGCCCTTATCTATACCTACAATAGTATAATCTATTTGGGCCCAAAATTATTTCCCAAAAGGGTGTCAAACTAAATCCCAGTAGGTAACCAATTAAAGATCTATGCCTAACAGTCTGAAAATATATGGCCGATAAAAGCACATAGAGCAATAACATAAACATGTTGAACAGTAAAAAATCCACAAATATAAGAACAAGCAATAGATAACAAGAAACTATGCACAAATAGGTGACCCTCTATGATGTACTCACAACCATACCCTATAGTGCTACCTAACAAGTAACAATAACCCCATGGGCAGTACACTCAGCCTAACCCCTCTGGATTGGTCATACAAAAATATTAAGACACTCTAAGGAAGCTCACTTGGTCCATTCCCTTTATAGTCTAAGGTAGTCAGGGACACTCTGAAGAAGATCACACAGACAATTCCCCTTAAAGACCCAGGGTCAAGAGACTACCTGAGGAATCTCACTAGGTCTATTCCTTTTTTAGCATGGAGTGTTTCAAGGTAATATAAAAAACAATGACTTTATGAGGAAGATCACATGTTCTATCCTATTATAGGTTATATGTTGAATGAATCTTGGAGGAAGATCACTCGGTCTATCCCCCCTATAGTCTATAATGTCTAAAGACTCTCTGAGGAAGCTCACACAGTCTATCCTCATATAGTCTATACTATTCAAAGACTCTCTGAGGAAGCTCACTCGGTCTATCCTCATATAGTCAATAATCCTAGGTTCTCACATCCCCATGTTAGTCAATGCATAATAATTCTATAAGGCCAATGTTAACCTATAGAACTACCTGGATAAATAGGATAAAACATCTCATGCATGTCAGAAAACATCCCTCCATACTACGACCACAAGGAATGGATAATAGGTAAACGACCAATAGGATAAATAGGATCAAACAGTCATAAACAGAACAATGAATGAGTAGAATATCCCATCCATAGATATAAACCATAATCATATCCAAATAACCACGACATAGGAATACAAGCATGGAAGGAAATCAACAGGGGTAAACGGAAAACACACAATATCGCATTCAAGGGTATTGTTGGATTTTTCACAGAATACTCAAAGAAATTGAAAGGAACGACACAAAACACCTACCTTGTGGTTTGGAGATCAATATAGTTGATCCTCGAGGCTTGAATATCCTTCGAACGGTGAAGATCTACAAAAACATCTAAAAAACTCAACACACAATAACTTGGAAAAGAAAAGGAAATGGAAAATGATGTTATAGAAGAAGGAAGATCATACTGCTATGGATCCAATGCAATCGATGAGACTCAAAATGGAGGAAAGTTGGGGGATTTTGGGCTCTAAAATGATCCATATATTCTTGGTGCTATCTGATGAACGAATCCTAGAGGGAGTTGTTTCTGTCCGTCATACGCGATCCCAATGTGTTTAATGAAATAAAGTACACAACGTGTAATATTTGAGTACACAGTGTGTACTCTTCTTTTCCGTACTCCGATTTAAGTGGCCTCCAGTCATTCCCACATGGACGTGTGTACAGATACTACACAACCTACACATGGCCTACAACGAATTCTGAGTACACGGCGTGTACTCGTAAAGTACACAGTGTGTACTTAGAAAATATCCAAAAAATACTATTTTCCCCCAAAAACAACCAAAAAGGAATAACATACCTAAAATAATGTTTGGGATGTTAAAAACTTCCCCCATTAATGAAATGCATCCCCTAATTTCCCTAGCACAGCGTAGAAGAAGAATCCTTGAACTACTCTGGCCACTGTGATCACACATCGGCCTCCCTCTCCCAAGTCTCGTCTTGCACACGCCCGTGATGCCATAGTACTTGTATTAGAGGAATATACAGGCCATAGAGAAACCTCATAATGCGCTCAAAAATCCGGATACGATGCTCCTAAAATGATGCATCCGCCTCGAGCTCAACCTCCATGGGTTGAAAGAAATGAGATAGGTCTAGAAAGCGATGTCGGAGCTGAGAAACGTGGAAGACGTCATGTATAGACTAGTACCACTGAGTTAATTGAAACCGATAGGAAACAGGCCCAACTATCCCCAACCCTTCAACAGGCCGGACGTACATCAGTGGAGGCTTACCCTATCTCCTAACCATCAAGTGTCCCATCCTCGGTGCGACACGCAGGAAAACCTTATCCCCAACCACGAACTCTAGAGGCCGTCTCCGCTAATCATCATATGTCTTCTGACAAGATTGTGTAGTATCCATCCTCTTCTGAATCTACTCTATGTTCTCTATGGTCTCCTGGACAAGACGAGTTCCCTGCATGGCTGCCTCCTCGGCCTCCACCTAATATATGGGTGATCAGAATGGCCTACCAGATAAAGCCTCGTAAGGTTCCATCAGAATAGTAACCTAGAAACTGTTGTTGTAGGAAAACTCCACCCGAGGTATATGATTCTCCCATGAACCTCCAAAATCCAGGATGCATGCTCTGAGCATGTCCTCAAGAACTTGAACCATACTCTTGGACTGGCCATCCATCTTGGGATGGTATGTTGTACTCAAAAGTACTTGTGTACCCAAAGCCTTCTGATGCCCCTACCATACAAAAGAAGTAAAACAGGTATCCATGTCTAAAAAAATGGAATGTTGACCTCCATGAAGACATACAATCTCTTGGATGTACAACCTCCCCATATCATCAACACTGATGGACTCTTTAATCGGCAAGAAGTGACTAACTTTTGTGATCCTATCAATAAAAACCCATACTGAGTCATTCCCTCAAAGAGACCTCAATAACCCTGTCACAAAATCCATCACGACGACGTTCCACTTCCACTTTGGAATGGGTAACTGCTGTAGAATACCTACTAGTCACTAATTCTCTGCATTCATGTGCAGACAAGTGGAACACCTCAATATTAAACTAGCAATGTCCCTCTTCATACCTGGCCACCAATATGGACAGTGTAGATCAAGATAAATCTTGGTGACGCCAGGGTGAAATTCCCAAACTGTGGAATGAAAGTCTCAAATCATCTCCTCGTGTATATTTGTTTTCACCCATATGCATCCCTGGAATCATAGGATGTCATCCTCTCTTATGGTCCACCCAGGAATAGGGTCCTCTCCTGACACACTCTCCCTTAGGACTAGGCCCTCATAATCTGATAGCTGCCTCAATCATACCTGATCCAGAAGGGTAGAGGTAATAGCTACAGAAGAATGGAAGGTCTACCCCTACCTATCATTCACCTCAAAATTATCTCAGAGAATAAGTCTATAAGCTTCCACTCACTACTGGACTCCCGAAATACATGTATCCGAGTCCTCCTTCACAATGCATCAGCCACTGTGTTGCCTTTCCCCGGTGTGTAGGCAACCACAATGTCAAATGACCAAAGTTACTTAACCCGCCTTCGCTATCTCAAATTCAAATCATGCTGAGGAAATATGCACTTGAGAATCTTATGGTCGGTGAAAACCACATAGTGCTCCCCCAAGAAGGTAATGTCTCCAAATGCATAAGGCATGAACAATAGCTACCAACTCTAGATCATGCATAGTGTAGTTCCTATCATGTGGCCTTAACTACCGAGACCCATACGCAACGACTGCATCTCCAAGCATATGAATAGATCCTATCCCGATACCTGATGCGTCGTAGTAAAAAATATATTGCTTGCCTGGCTCTGGAAATACTAGTATCGTTACTAAATTCAAAATCCCTTTCAGCTCTTGAAAGGCTGACTCATTGGAATCTGACCATAAGAACATTGACCCCTTCTTGGTCAGACCATTCAGTGGTGCTGCTAAGTTCAAAAATTCTTATATGAAACGTGTGTATTATCCAACCAGCCCTAGAAAACTACGCACCTCAATGACGTTCCTTGGATGCTCCCGAGAAACTACTACTATCACTTTCTCTAGGTATACTGATACTCCAGATCTCAGATAACATGACCCAAGAAGTGAATCTAGTCCATCCAAAAATGGCACTTTGAGAACTTAGCATATAACTAATCTGCATCAGTGTACTCAGAAAGATCTCATGATGTGTGTTATGGTCGTGTTGAGTGTGAGAGTACACCATGATATCATCCAAAATGACCACTACGAATGAATAAAAGTATGGATGGAACACTTGGTTCATCAGTTCCATAAAAATTGATGGGGCATTCTTGAGACCGAACGACGTATCTAAACACTCCTATAGACCATACCTGCTCTTGAAGGCTGTAAGATATATTTCTGATGGTCTAACGCAGAACTGATGATAACTGGACCCCAAGTAAATCTTCAAGAATAAATTGGATCCTCAATGCTGATCAAATAGGTCATCAACCCTCGGTAAGGGATATCAGTTCATGACCATCAACTGGTTCCGCTTTTGATAATCCACACAAAGTCTAAGGGTACTATCTACCTTCACTGCAAACAAGATAAGAAAACCCCAAGGAGAAGTACTGGGTCGGATAAAACACTTTTCCTGTAACTCCTCTAACTACTTCTCGAGATCCTGTAAATCTGGTGTAGCCATCCTATAAGGAGGAATGGACACTAGTGTTGCACCTGGCACAAGCTCAATTGATAATTCCACCTCACGCTCTAGAGGCAAACCTAAAAAGTCCTCTAGAAAGACATCTCTGAAATGATCCACCACTTGAGGAAAGTATAACTGTGAAGTCCCTTAGGTAATCTAGATAAATACTAGCAATATGGGATGTAACTCTTCCCAAACCATGATTTTCTCAACCCTCTATACTCTCCTGGACATCCCATTTGGCGCTATAAAGAAAGGATACACCCTTTGGTGACATAAAACTCACCCTGCGACAATAACAATGGAAGAATTATGGAATGGAACAAACAAGTCCATTCCGAGAATGAAATTGTAACATGTCATCTCTAAGATATACAGGTCCCATAGAAAGTGGCACCCACCAAACTCTAGAGGGAACTCCATGCACTGGCATACACTTGATGACCTAGTCCCATAGGGTTTGTAGAGTGTCAAGATGTCAGCAAAAGAAAAGATGTATTGACCAAGACTCTCCACAACAGAGACATATATAAATCTATTGGAAGACCTTGTATCAAAAATTTTTTGAAGACTAAATTTAGGATACTAAGATCGTACCTTGAACTGTAGAGGGGTCAGGATCCTGCTCCTAATGGGTCTGCTCCACTGCAACGATCTAGCCTTCTTCATGCCCATGTAACCCTACCGGTCCACTCTGAGCTGATCCACTCTCTTGTTGCTGGTAGCCTGGTGACTGGACACCACGGTCGGGACCTCCACCTTGCCCTGGATGGCCGGAAGAACTGCAGTTCCCAAACTGGTGAGAAACTGGCGATGCATCTCCTAAATGAGAGGTCATAGAAAAACCCTTACCACCAGCGGAAGGTGAGAAGATCCGACAGAAATGCTGATGGTGGCCCATATATCCGCAAGATTGGGTCTCCATTGGGTCTCTCTGGCACTGAGGCCTAGTATACACATTCCTCCCACATCGGTAACATACTACCTGGTTGCCTAAAGATACATCCCGCCTACAATGATCTCCTCAAGAAAACTCCCTCTGAAGCTTAATTCTATCAGTAATAGGAACACTAACTTTGGATATCGAACCACACTGGTTCACTTCTCCAGAATCCCTTATATTGCGCTCTGTAATCAGCATCTGCTTGACACTAGAGGATATCAAATTCAACATGACGATGTTCACATGTGATCAGATGTCGTGCCCCAGACTATCATTGAACTTCCACATAAGGAACAACTCATCGCCTCCTAAAATAGGAATGAAACAATTTATCTCTATAAAAATAGAAGATTACTTCATAATATAAAGAGTGCCCTGTTTCAGACCCATAAACATCCGAGATCGATCAGACCTCAAAGTCTTCGGGTAGAATTAATCGTAGATGATGTGCCGAAACTCATCCCATGTCATACTCTTCTATTGTCTTGACTGTGAGATCACCTCCCACCACCTCTTGGTGGAGCCTCGGAGAATATAGGTATCATGCTTCACCCTCTTCTCTGGAGGTATCTCAAGATGCTCAATGATTTTCAGTGGGGCCTCTAGCCATGATTTCGCTTCCTAGGTTCCTCCATCCCCTGTGAATGTGGGGGGATGCTACTGCTGGAAAACCCATGTCAAATCTGCCATTGATAGGGTGGGAGGCGACGCTCCCTGTATGGTCTGCATCATCCTCCGAAAACCATCCCTAAAATACGTATCGGTGCTTGAAAGTGGTATAACTGCTGGTTCCAAGGCTGACACGATTAGAGGATCTATAGGAGGTCCCTGAACAACCATATCTGGTGTTTGATCACCATCTAAAAACTGGCGTACCACTGGATGACGTCTTAGTGGCATAATTCTGAAAGGTCAAACGCACACCTTAGATCAGGATTATCCAAGACTGAAAACATATGAGTATAATATGGTAATAGGAGAATGAAACATTCAGGTTCTACAAAACATGACTACACAACATGTATAAACACTACACTGTGTGTTCTTTTAGTCCATTCACATGGGCGTGTACTTCTAACACAATAGGTCGTGTAACACCCTTACCACACGACATGATTTCCCCACACATGATGTGTTCTTGAAATCCATTCCCCTTCCTGAGTCTCCTTACATGGATTACCCACACGGTCCTCTTAATCCTTTATTACATAGTGTGTTCAAGAAGGACAGAGTGTGTACTATAGAAGATTCAACAAACCGTGTTCTTAGTTACATGGTTCACTCTACACAACATGCTCTATGTGAACATGGTGTGTACTTGAAGGAGTTCCCCAACCCGTGTTGTTCGTGACATGGTCGAGTACCTAGGTTACACTGCACCGTTTTTATAATAAGGACCCAGTGTGTATAGTCGATGTTTCATACATCCATGTTGTTAGTCAGACGGGTAGACACACGGTCACTACAACACGACGTGTACGTACCGTACACATTTTGTTCCGACAAGTTCTTTCACAACTCTGTGTCCCTGCCCACACTGTCAGTGACACAGTAAAAACTACACGACATGTACTCATATAGTACATGCCGTGTATTATAGGTTTTTCCATATAGTAGTCTCAGAAACTGCTCTGGAGCCCAGAACCCATCGAAATCAAGTGTTATGTTTCCAAATTGTGGTCCGTGAGGGCCCATACTCTCTGAGAATAAAAGCTTGACATCTTATACATTTTATAAACAAGAAAATACAAGCTAATGACCCTTAAAATTCTAATTCATGAGGGCCCACACACCTCATGAACCAAAATATGACGTTCATCCAAACAAATCTATAATCAAAGTAATAATTATCAAAATCAGTATTTTATCAAGTCATCTATCAAAACCCCATGCATATTCTACAGATCAACTATCACAAAAACATACCTTTTCTAATTCACCCTAAATGGCATGGTAGGAATGAATGACATGTGATCTCTAGAA
Source organism: Viscum album (assembly GCA_963277665.1). NCBI lineage: Eukaryota > Viridiplantae > Streptophyta > Magnoliopsida > Santalales > Viscaceae > Viscum > Viscum album. Next base: position 692,299,332 of record OY728120.1, on the reverse strand, counting down.
ACTGCCTATATGATTCATGAGATTGAATATCCTCATATCATCGGGTTGCGATAGAAATTGATCCCCAAGAGTGTCAACAGTAATTGCTTGAAGAATGTGAGTCACTCAATGGTGAAAATCAATGAACTGTAAAATTGAAAAATCAAAAAAAAATTCATTAATGAGGTAAATTGGCTTTTCCCTGTACACGGTGTTGCTACTCCGGGGCACAGATTCAGATCAAGTACCTATTCCATCCTATCCCTGATTAGAGTCTCCAAAATGTAAATCAAGGGAATAGAATACCTCTGATACCGCTTTATTACATCCTAGTTCTAGAAGCCACCCAGAGGTGCCCCGTTCCCTGTTGGTCACATGGCCCTAAGCCCATTTCCCTGAACTTCAAAGACTATCAGGAAGTAGCAAGGGCTTTGGGTGTGATAATGGGGGAACTATGCCCTCATTGGCAGAGTACACAGTGGATGTGTAAAGACATACAATAGCGGAATTAGTAAATATACAACAGTAGTAAACAACGGAAGAGTAGAATAGTAAAGATCATGAGAACATATATATATATATATATATATGAAATGATGCATGATATATATGTCTAGGAATGTGGCCAAACAAATCAAAATGCCGGATTTCAACTGAGCTAAACCAAAGTACAAAATTGATGATAAACCGATAAACTCCTCAGCATCACAAGCCATATCTTGGTCCCCTACTCTCCAGCTCCACGGAAAGTCAAGTACTGTAAGTAGAATGGAACTTTCCCTTATCTATACCTGCAACAATATAATCAGTTTGGGACCAAAATCATGAACCAAACATGTTGTGAGACTAAATCATAGTAGGAATCCACCTACATATCTATTCCTAATAGTCATTGAATATATGTCAGGTAAATGCACAGATATTAATAAACAGGAACATGCTGAACAGTAAACAATCCACAGATACAAGAACATGTAGTAGCTAACAAGAAGCTATGCACAAATAGGTGACCCTCTGGTAAGTACTCACAACCATCCCCTCTAGTCCTACCTAACATGTACTGAAAACCCCCAAGGATGCATACTTATCCAAACCCCTTAGGTTTGGTCATACATAAATTTTAGGACTATATGAGGAAGCTCACTTGGTCAATTCCCCCTATAGTCAAAGGTAGTCATGGGCTCTCAGAGGAAGATCACACAGTAAATTACCCTTATAACACTAAGGTCAAGAGACTCTCTAAGAAAGCTCACTCAGTCAATTATTTTTATAACCCCAGGTTGTTCACTGACCCTCTGAGGAATCTCACTCAGTCAATTCCTCTTATATCCTAGAGTGGTTCAAGGTAATTCATTTAAAAAAAAGAATCTCTTAGTAAGCTCACTCGATCTATCCCCTTATATTCAATAAGTTCAAAGACTCTCGTAGGATGCTCACTCAGAATATCCCCCTATAGTCTATAATTTCTAAAGACACTATAAGGAATCTCCCTCGGTCTATCATCATATAGTCTAAACTGTCCAAAGTCTTTCTGAGGAAGCTCGCTCGGTTTATCCTTGTATAGTCTATAAACTCAGGATCTCACGGCCCTGTGTAAGTCAATGGATAATAATTCTATAAGGAAAATTTAAACCTATATAACTACTTGGCTAAATAGGCTATAACATCTCATGCATGTCAGAAAACAACACTCCATCCTATGACCACAAGGCAAAAAAAGAAGGTAAATTCACAATAGGTTAAAAAGGACCAAACGGTCGTAAATAGAAAAAAGCATGATCAGAACATCCAAGGCATTACAATAAACCTGAATCATATCCAAATAAACTCTACACATGCATACAAGCATAGTAGTAATTAGCAGGGTTAAAACGGTATGCACGAAATACCCCGTTCAATGGTATTTGTGACATTTGAACATAATTCTCAATGACATTGAATGGAAAGGCAAAAACCACATTCCTTGGTGTTAGGAGATCAATATAATTGAACCACAGGGCTTTAATCTCTTTAGAATTTCGACTATCTAAAAAATATTCTAAAATTTTCAACCCACGAAAACTCGGAAAAGAGGAGGAATTGTAAAACGATCATCTAGAATAAGGAAGATCTTACCGTTGCGGTTCCAATGCAATCGATGAAACTCAAAACGGACGAAGGACAAAGTATTGGGGGCTCGTTGAAGTTCCAAGGATACTTGGTGCTCTCAAAAGAACGAAACAAAGAAATAGTGGATTATATCTGTCAGACGTGATCCCAGTGCGTTTAATTAAAAAAAAGAAATTGCACTGCATGTACTTCTTGGAGTACACGACTTGTACTCTCCTTTTCTATACTCCACCTTAAGTGGCCTCCAGTCACTCCCACATAGGTGTGTGTGTGGCTACTACAGGTCCAACACATGGCCTACTATGGCTTCTGAGTACACGGCATGTGCTCATAAAGTAAATGGCATGTACTTTGAAAATTTAAGGAAAATCCACTTTTCCCAAAAAAAACAACCAGAAAGGAAAAACATACCTAAAATAAGTTCTAGGTTCTTACACCTCATACTAAAGTTCAAAAAAATTTCCTTTATGGAATGGTCTCCCCTTATTATGTCATGATACATGTATGAGATATATGTATAGGTTTAAGATGATGTATGAAATCACAAAGAGGACCAATCGAAACCTCTTTTGAAGCCTCTAGACAAATATGGTCGAAGAATTTGCATCTACATTGATCTGTTCAATAATCGATTTACTTTTTAAATGAATTTTTTGGGTAATGAACCCATATATAATGAACTATAAGGGAATAAAAAATAATAAATTCATTGATAATGTGGATACCTATCTAGAAAACATCAGAGATGTTTCTCCTGGCTTGATGGGTGACTTTTTTATCCATCCATTGAGCTATACATGAAGGGGAATCCCCAATAGAGCAATCCCCTAGTCTTTCTTGTAGTATTATATATATCTCAATGATTATATATACCATACAATATCATCCATTGGAAAAGGAGTAAATTCATAATTATTGGCCCCATATGTGTAATCCCCATTCAAATCTAGTAACATGTTTATATGAAATAAACCCAATCTCCCCATATATCATATTACTCACACTAAGCATGACTAATATGGGATTATAAATATATATTAAAAAAATTATTTTCACTAAACATACCTATCCTTGGGACTATTTCCATTATGGAAAACAGAGCATAATTTTCTTCCCATTCCTCCTTCTTAGGTGTAATACCTAGAACATTTTTTTTCTATTGAATCCTTTTATGGTGAGATCCCCAAAAAAATATTTCATATTTTCCTTCCTTGTTAGGTATTCCCCAAAAATATTTAATCTTTTCCACCATTCATTGGTTCAAGTGTCAACACATCATCTATTTAGAGCCATTTTTAAAGTGCATGTACCAACACATCTTTAATTTAGGCCTCCTTCCTAAGGTGTAATTGACAACAACCATAATTTTATCTTCCCAAAATGATATATTTCAGATGAAGCTTCTTAGGGAAATCAAAAATGTGTTACCCTTAATCAATTCTCCATTTTTATTTCATTTAATAGATATTTTCCCCTACAACATGTTGATAAATTTTTTTCCAAAATGTAACCAAACAATATTAAACATGAGGACAACATCTTAAACAATGTAATCAAAATGAATAGTACAATCCTGCAAAATGATCTTAGAATGTGCATCTTTAACTACGTGGGATTTTATTCCAGTTTTGATAAGATACATAGGATACCACCATAAAACATCGAACCAACATCAGTAATATCAAATTATCTTCCTCATTAGGTTATATTCTTCTTGAGATCATTTTATCCTTCCCTCACCTGACCATACTCCCATTAATATGAAAATCCAATCAATTACAAAAAATTCTCTGTAGTCCATCATATAAGTGTACCATATTCTCAATTGTATCAGGCCCCTTCTTAGAGATCTGTATTCCCTAAAATACATATCATATGTAATGCCCCAACCCTAGTTACTGAGATTCGGTGCATTATTACATAACATTTGTCAGATCACAAAAGATCAAGTCTCGAAAGACCTATTAGTTTAGTAGCCTTGGAATCACTAGATACATTCATAATGTTTACATTTACATCATAAAGTGAAAACTACAACAACATCTTGTCTCCAAACTCATATCCCCTTATACTATCCCTGCAGGTCATTTATAAAATAATTCTTCACATCCTGGGAAAAAATAAAACATAGAAAGTGTTGAGCTCCAATTCCCAGTAAGGATAACAATATAGTAGAAAATTTCATAAATAAACATAAACATTTAAGTTAATGTATAACTAAACAAAACTTCTAAACATGAACATAAGAAAAAAAATGGAAAAGATAAAATTAAATAATTTCATTTACTTATTCACATGAATATTCTACTAGTCGAATAATCACATTTAATATCCATAACCACTTTCATAATGATGGAATGCACAATGCCAGACTATCATAACCACATAGTCAAGGCCTTGTACCAAGACTACAAATAATATTTTGTCAAGGCCTTGTGCCAAGACACTAGTCTATCCCATGATACCTACCAATGAATCAAGAAGCTATAGTGGGCTCCACCCATCACTTATTAAGTCAATGCATTCCTCATATGAATAGGTTTAAACATAACATAAACATTCGTATTAAAACTAGCATACGAAATGTCAATACATTCTTCATAAACAATGAATGGTACAAAAATAACACAACCACATTCATACATATCAAAATACCTTCAATACTATATGGAAGTTTTGTATCATAATAAATCAAATTCAAATAAGCTTAAAATACATCAAACGTTGTTGACATAGATGAAATCAAAACTATTAGAGATAATTATCTCTTTTTTATAGATAATTTAAAAGTAAAATAATTATAAAATAAATCACTAACATTGAAAATATCCTTATAAGCTTGTAAGGGAAGAATTGATGATTTTATAAAGGTGGAAAAAATCCGCACCCACCATATAAGTTAAAAAAGACAATCTTACCTTAATTCTGTCAAAATGGTTAAAAAGAACCTTGTTTGGAAAATGACAGAAATATTCCTTTATAAACATTATATAAAATTTCATCAAGGGTATACAAGATTTTAACCCATAATCTATAAAATATTAATAATGATTTTAAATACATTTTTAAGAATCATGGATGTGGATGAAAAAGAGGTCCTAGTGGATAATTATGTATAACAACCTCAGATAATGAAGAGATTGTGAAATAAAACCTTACCTTGTAATTTTCCATTGTTGAGGGTAGGTTAACCTCTGGTATAATGGGGAAATAATTTTTATTAAATTATACTAGAATCGTATACTTTAATATGATATCATCTATGATCTTTTAACACTAATTTGTTAATAATATCTTAGTATTATCATCGTTTCGGTTGTTAACAGATTCGTTTTCCATCATATTCGTTGTTATGTGAGATGTATTTGTTATGGATGGGATGTATATTATTCATATAAAGAATGATATCAAGTCCTTAAACATTATTTTTAATGATCAAATTAATATTACTATTGAATGGATACGATTGGGAATAAATCTCTTCGCGTTCATGGAGATGTTAGTCCGTACGTACGCACGAGTGACAATATCATTCTATTCATATTATAATAATATATAATTGGATGGTATATCATATATATAGAATCCTTATCATGTTATATTTATTATTTACATAAATTACACATCGTTATCATACCCATCTAATTAATAATGTTTTGAATATCAATAACACCATGACGTGGAGATGGTAAGCCATACGTACGCACGTATGGTGACATGTCATTCACAGGATGGATACAATACTGAATATGGTTGTACCATATTTATAATAACATCAAAGTATATAGAAGATACTGGAGTTATTATTTTAGAATGGGAAAAATGTAACATCCCGATATTTTATGAGATATATTATTTTTAATTTTTCTATTATACACCATCATTAGTATGTACTATACGGAACACCGTATTAGTTTTCAGTATACGTGACACAATTCTTGGAAAGTGATAGACACAATTTCATGTGTTTTATAGTGATTATTCTACGTAACATTATGTATAGATTTTGTTTAATCCATAAATGAAATAAGTATTTATTATGTTATAGGGAACACCAAAAAGAACATTCACTACACCAAACCCTGAATTCGCTTGCATAACACGCAATCAAGACCTTCTTCGATAGCATGTGTAGTACGCATTATCGAGTTTCACTAAATGAGGTATTATTATAATATTACTATGAACTAACCGTTATGAATAGTAATACCCACTTTTTTGAATTTTATCTGTTTTATCATTCAAAATGGACTTCATTTTTGGATTCAGAATATTGAAATAATCCTAGGGTGAAGTTTTGGTATTTTTCTGAAAACTTTCAATTTTTGATGAATAGTGGAAACACTGGGTTACTATTTAAAAACCGAATTTTTATTTAAATAATTATTTATTTTATTTAAATTTATTTTAGGTTAAAATTGATACATAATACCTATATTTTCTCAAGGAAATTAATTGGATTCATTTTATAATAATTTTAGATATATAAAAATCTTAGTGAACTATTCACCGTCTTTTACCCACCTCCTACGAGAATTTGGAAATTCACATAAAACATAATTTTACCAATTCTGTGAGTGGAATTTAGAAAATCTGAGAGACACGATTAATAACAAGGACTAAAATTTGGTTCAATTAGATAAAAATAATTTTTTTGTGAATAGTAACCTTATACTTTTATTTAACATGCTTAAATGTAAATAGGGTAATAAAGTGTAAAATGATATTATTATTACCCTAACACATGTACTAATTCTATTGGATAAGTGTAATTCAACCAAAAACAACCATAGGAATAAAATATAACCCTTTATGTCCACTTGGATTAGATTAGGAAATTTATTATTGTTTTATTTAAAGAAGAATTAAAATAGTTAAAATCAATGTTTTACTAACTAAAACATTTTTAATATAGGGTTACACCTTAGATAAATTCGACAATAAATATTCATTAGAAAGATAAAATGATTTCCTACATAATGTTATTTTATTTATAATAAATAGATATTAAATAATTAAATTTATTTATGACACAATGATGATGAAGTAATTACCTTATCAATGAAATATTAACACAATTGATGATATAAATACCCAAATAAATGTAATTTTAGACATTTAATGAATTACAACAATTTTATAGGTAAATATGACATGTTATTATTGATTTAAGTATCTTTTTTCGATCTAATCATGCTGTTATGATTATCAAAAAAATAAAGTACCAAATAGTGTCAAAATTGACATAAAATAGTTATTAAAAAAATATTATATTATTAATTGTTATTTTATTCCTAAAAATCATTAGTTCGGAAAAACAACTTACATAAAGATATATATATTAATAATGAACCACTTGGGGTTCTTTTTCCTTGTTATAGTATGTTTATTAACCATAAAATGTAAGAAAACAAAAAGACATAGTAAAAGTTAAATTATTTAACTTAGAGTGAAATCTATATGATAAGGTTAAAATAGAAACCAAAACATGTCCAAATTCAATTGGATGAGAGTATTTCGAACCATATCCACATTAGATTTGAAATAAATCAATTTTGAGCTATTAATAACCGAATATTACTTTATAATAAAATAATATTCTATGTTTTCCAAATGTGCCCCTCTCCTCCCTTGTAAAAGAGTACCTCCTCCCTCTCTTCCTCTCACCACATTGAGCCTTCAATATTGTCCAAACCCGGAAAATTTATCTTCTACACTTCCCTAGAAACATCATAGAGGTCCTGGTATTCTTCAATGACAATCATTATTGCCCTAAGAGGAGGTTGGGAAGAGGCGCTTCAAAGAAGAGGTAATGTCTGATTCTGATTCTTTCAACTTTATTTCTTCTTCAATATTTTATTCGTTAGTTTTTTAATTATGAAGTAATAACATCCATATGCCTCATATAATGCTATGTTATTATAATTATGAAGCAAACCTCTTTCACCATCTATCCATACTATGGAAAATGAAGTCACCGCGCATGCATACGTACAGAATACCGTCTCCACGCCGTGGTGTAATCTTTTTTTTCGACCACCACATTAAATGGATGAGCATAATGGTGTAAGTAAATAACTATATATGATTATTTTAAAGTGATATTGATTCAGAAATATTATACAGATGCTTCAATAAAATTCCACGATCATGGGAATGATATCATCACTCGTGCGTACGTATGGACTACCGTCTCCACGAACGCGATAAGATTTATTTTCCATGATTAACCATTCAGGTATGATTATAATGTATATTTGTAATAAATAATCATGAATGATATTACATGATAATGATACTGGATTTATGTACATATATGTTTCATTTATTTAATTCCATATAATTCAAAATGGAAATGAAAACAACGTTTATGCGTATGTATGGCCTACCGTTTCCATGAACGGTGTATTTCATTCCATTTATCGATCTAGCATATATATTTATATAATGAGTATATATTATATATAAATCATGTTTTACAATCTGGAATTATGTAAATAAGGATATGAGTAATAATAAAAGGAATGAAAAATCAAAACACGTACGATAAATGAAACGATTTTACTCAAAACTCTGATTTAACATGGACTTTACAAAAGAACGGGTAATATAAAATCATAAGTGAACCATATATGATATAATAACAATTAATATTATTCTTTAATTTGTAAATGAATTTATTTAAATCATTATATAGGTGGTTAAGATATGTACGAAGCATATTGGACCTAAGGTAAGGGATAATTTTGCATATCCCATTTTTATCCGAGATTGCTTATACAAACGAATTTACTAGGGTTATTTTTATCATCCATGTCCATGACTTCTAAAAGTGTTTTTATGAATGATTAATGTCCTTTTTACCCATATTTATTTTTACAACATGGTATGTAAGGAATCATTCTTTGGTTTACATTATGAGGTACTTTTTGAATTTTCCAACAAAAGTACGAGGAGAAAGTTTTGTTAATTTAGACAGCATGAAATGATTTTTATGGTTTTATAAAGCCTTATTTTCATGAAGATTCCTCCAAAATATTTCACAACTATTTCATAAAAAATCTTTTTCTATAAAAATTTCATGACTTTTTGTGAAAAGAAATTGATTTTGGAGAATAAAGGATATTTTCCTCATGTATTCATTTCATGTGTTTTATAAAAACAATTTTCCATCTAAGATAACATTATTTCATATGTGTTCATTTTAAGTATAATTTCTCTATGATTTACATGGTTTCAATTTTATTATGATGAAATATCCATTTGTTTTATATGGATTATGTGATGATGGGGAGATGTTTATGAAAACCATTTTTTGGGGGTTATGATAAATGTTTTATGTTTATTTTGTGGCACAAGTAAGAATGATTTCATAATGAGATGGTTGGGACATATATCTCCCTCCAATGCATTGGGTAATGACTTACATCTCATGAGATAGACATGGCTAGAATGATAAGTTAATCTAGTTCAGTGATACAGTACTGGAATGAAGAGTGAACTCGATTCAGAAAGGGACTTTGTCCACTAAGATGGTCTTGGCAGCAATGCCTTGGCTACTATGGAAATCATAACGTGTGCTTAATGGTTTCCACAATTACGTGTTTTATTCCCATGCTATTTTATCCTGATTTATGTTCTATTTTGGTCTATGCCTTACGTACTGTCATGTTTTATTTCATTTCTCTTGATTTTGATGTTTAAACATTATCTTCATGTTTCTATTTTCAAATGTATATGGTTTGTTTTATTTTATCCATGCTTACTCTTACTGAGCATTTGATCTCACCCTTTATATGTTTTCTTTTCCCCAGGACATAAAGAAAGGTTTTAGGTAATAAAACAAAGGGGAATATCATTATCGAAGATATTGAAGATCTTTCATCACGATTAGAAGATTATATTACATGTTTAGAAAGATACTAAACTATTACAGTCCTTGTGTGTTTGTTTTTGTTATATATTAAGTATTCTGCAAAAGTAATGCAAGGTCAATGTACGTCATGCTTTGGGTCTCTATAGTTGGTATTAGAGGAATGGTTTAGTTAACCTTTCGAAACTAGGATACAATAACTTTTGTGAAATCCCCAGAGATATACCTAAGGTATGTCTTGGGATGTCCCTATGGTTAAGTATAATTAAAGGTTATAGTCCTAGAATTATGGTAACGATCTTAGAATTTAACCTAAGATGTTAGATATCTAAGGTTATCCCCATTGATTATGATTTTGGCCTCTCACACTATTCTTTTTGGGTTTTAGAAAATGTCTAGAAACAGGATGATTCATGATAATGGAGGATATAAAGGACAATATAATGATATTATTCATGAGCAACCAAATGAAATTGGATCTGGAATTCCAAACATCGTTATTATGCCTACTCAGTAATATCATAATATGATCAATAATCTCATCTTTGGTAAGTATCCCGACTCAGCTAATAATATAAAGATGGAGTTTCATAATGATCATATAGGAATGAAAGTTCAATTCCACTCATGTATGTCATATGGGAAGAGGCATCAAGGAGAATGTTTCAAAGGAACTGAAATATGTTTTGTGTGCGGAAAATAAGGACACAAATCTAGTATGTGCAAAAGAAAAGGATCAGTTAACACCATGGAGAAGGATAATCGTATTTCTACAACATCAACAATGATTAGATGTTTTAAATGTGGAATGTATGGGAATTATTCAACCCAATTCCCTAAGGGAAAATCTCATGAAGAGAATCAGCATGGTTATATGGGTAGTATTTATGTGGATGATGATGAGGTGACTACAAATGATATATGAGATGAAAGAAGTGTTGATTCTCAGTCAGTTGTTTAAGAAGGTAGTAGAATGATTTTATGTTTATCAAGAGTTATGTTGTATAGTTAATGGTACTATGGAATAAAGAATCATCTAAATATTGTTACACTATTGTTTTTCCTAAAGTATTTGAATGTATATGTTGAATGGTACCGGTAACCATGAAAGGTTATTCAGATATTTTTGGAAGGAAGATGATATGAAGATAAGGAGAAAATAATCTTTTTGATAGTATTCATGAGCTCATGATTTATATAAGGACTAAGTGATATCATGTATTGAATATATAGGATTTTGGGATTTTGGTATGTGGAAAGAGTTAACATTTGATAGCATTCATGTTTTCACTAAGGTTAAATGTGTATTTATTTTTCTAGAGAATACATGGTTATGGTATTCACATGATTGGAATGTGATCAAAACGATATATCGGGGATAAATGATGGTATTCACATGCTCGGTAGATGAAATTTCTAATAATTTTTTTCTTTATACTATAAGCTTGGACAAAAGTATTTTGGATAATCCTAATGATTTGAAAAGGATTATGTTGAACATATGATAGTTTAAGGCTAGAACTATTTTCGATATTATCGAAGGAATTTCATAATGATGTTATTTTAGAAAAAAAGGATAACCTGTAGGACGAGCAACAACCCATCGCGTCAGACAAGGCTGTGGGATTCGAACCCACAACCAAAGTGCGACAGGCCTTTATCGCCTACCACTGGCCGACAGGAAGTCCCAATTTTGTAGAAACCAGTTTTATTATATTAATAAGTATAATATATGAAGTATAAGTCCATTTTAGGAACCATATATGATTAATCTCAGCAAAGATGGACTTATGAATATTTAATAACTTATGCTAACCTCCTTCTGACAAAAATAGATGGGATGACTTATCATTCTATCGCATGACCTGCTAACACTTCAGGAATGAACAATTCAGCTTCATTTCATTAAATTGAGATGAAGTGGAAATTGTTCATGGAATGACCAACAATGATATTACACTAGAATCATGTAAGTATTTCTCATTATGTAAAAGTTCATCAAGGTTTGTGAAATGATGTTGGAATCCAAAAATGTTGTCCTAGTTCCCTTATTTCCGATGAATTAGATGGTACCTTATATCATCACAAATCTACGACTTTGTGATTGTTGGCCTTTTCATATCCATGTTCTCTACCACTCTCCATCAGAACATGATGGTTAGATTTCTCTTCCATATCCATATTTTCACATATGTACTCCTATGTGGAAACCTAGGTATTAGTTAATTTGGGTAAATATTACGTTTCATAATTTAGTTTTTAATCATTGGTTTTGGTATTCCTTTTTACGATGAGGTTTTATATTAATGAGACTTTCGAGTCATAAACCATTTATAACCCCGATTAATTTCGAGGGCGAAATTCATTTTAAGGGGGGTAGAATGTAACACCCTGAGATTTTATGAGATATTTTTTTTTCTATTGTACAAAATGATTAGTTTGTACTATACACAACACCGTATTAGCTTGTAGTATACGAAACACTATTCTTGGGAAGTGTTACAAACAATTTCAAGTTTGTTTTGTAGAAATTATTCTATAAAACATTAATTATAGATTTTTTTTTGAATAAATGAATTATGTTTTGATTATGTTATATGCAACACCAAACGGAGCTTTCACTACACGCAGCCCTGACTTGGATTTCATAATACGCAATCAAGACCTTCTTCGATGGCATGTGTAGTACGCAATACCGAGTTTCAGTAAACAAGATATTATTATAATATTACTATGAACTAGCCGTAATGAATAGTAATACACACATTTTGGAATTTTAAAAATTTTATTTTCTAAAATGGACTTCATTTTTGGATTTAGAATATTGAAATTATTCTTGGGTGAATTTTTGGTATTTTTCTGAAAACATTCAATTTTTTATGAATAGTGAAAATACATGGTTACTATTTAAAAACTACATTTTATTTAAAAAATTATTTATTTTATTTATATTTATTTTAGGTCAAAATTGATACATAATACCTATATAAGTTCAATGAAATTCATTGGAGTCATTTTATAATAATTTTAGATATATAAAAACTTTATTGAACATTTCACCGTCTTTAACCCACCTCCTAGGAGAATTTGGAAATTCACATAAAAAATATTTTTACTGTTTTTGTGAGTGGAATTTCAAAAATCTGAGAGACACGGTAATATAAAGGAATAAAATGTGGTTCAATGAGACAAAAATATTTTTAGGTGAATAGTAACTTTTTACTTTCATTTACCACGGTTAAAAGTAAATAGGGAAATTAAAGGTAAAAATGATATTATTATTACCATAACACATGTCCTAATTCTATTGGATAAGTGTAATTTGACCTAAAACAACCTTTGGAATAAAATATTAACCTTTAGGTCCACATGGATTAGATTAGGACATTTATTATTATTTTATTTAATGAAGAATTAAAATAGTTAATATCAGAGTTTAATAACTAAAACATATTTAATATAGGGTTATACTTAAGATAAATTCGACTATAAATATTAATTAGAAAGATAAAAATACTACCTACAAAATGGTATTTTAATTATAATATTTAGACATTAAATAATTAAATTTATTTATGACACAATGATGAGGCAGTAATTACCTTATTAATGAAATATTAACATAATTAATGTTATAAATACTGAAATAAATGTAATTTGAGTAATTTTATGAATTACAATAATTTTCTAGGTTAATATGACATGTTATTATTGATTTATGTAACTTTTTTAGAACCAATCAAGCTGTTATGATTTTCACAAAAAATCATGTACCAAATAGTGTCAAAATTGAGATAAAATAGTGTTTAAAACAAATATTATATTATAAATAGTTATTTTATTCCTAAAAATTTTAAGTTCAGACAAATGACTTAGATAAGTATATATATATATTAATAATGAACCACTTGGGGTTTGTTTGGCCTGTTATAGTATTTTTATTAACCATATAGTGTATGAAAACAAAAAGACATGGTAAAAGTTAAATTATTTAACAGAGAGTTAAATGTAAATGATAATGTTATAATAGAAACCAAAACATGTCCGAATTCTATTGGATCAAATTATTTAGACACATCCCCACCTTTATTATAAATTAATCAATTTGGAGCTATTAATAACCGAATATGACTTTATAATAAAATAATATTTTATGTTTTCCTAAGGTGCCCCTCTCCACCATTATAAAAGGGCACCTCCTCGCTCTTTTCCTCACACCACTTTTAGCCTTAATGCTCGGACAAACCCTGAAAATTTCTCTTCTACCCTTCCCTAGAAACATCTTATTGGTCCTGGTATTCTTCAAGGACAATCTTTAGGGCCCTAAGAGGAGGTTAAGAAGAGGCGTTTCTATCACGACCCATCATCGGGGCCCGTGTCGTGACTACCCCAATCCCGCCTTCCATAGGACAGGGGATGGTGACTAGCAACAAAGGCGTAAATCCCGATAACTGGGAAGGCATTGCCTTTATAAAAGTAAACAAAACACCAAAGAGTACAAGCAGAACAAAAACACTAAGTACAAAAGAATGTATTGAAAAGTAAATGGGCCAGAATACAAACCCAACTGAAAGTACAGCTACAACGGAACAAAAGTACAACAGAAAAAGAAAATATCTGGAAGAAAGGAAGAAACTCCTGGGTCGTCATCCTCGGATCCTACCTGATGGGTAGGTGTAGATAGTGCAGCTCCTGGATCGTCCACCATGGATCCTACCTGAAGAGTAGGTACAGTTAGCCTCCACAACGCTCTCGTCCGTTAACCTCCTCTGAGTGTCGTCTCGCCGTGAAGTCCACATCCAGATACTAACTCGTTGTGCGGTCCGCCTCCGGGTACTGACTCATCGTGTGGTCCACCTCTGGGTACCATCTAGTCCTCGAACACTCGGCCTCCGTCAGCTCTGCCCGTCGTCTGCAACGAACACAACGAGGTGTGGGCATAGCCCGTGCATGGGTGAGTATAACGATAATCAGTAGGGACCCTGAGACCTTGAAGGTCTCACTAAAACCAACATGGATAACCACAAAGAAGATCTCAATAGATAACCTCTACTTAGGTATATGCCCATGCATATACCTAAGTTATCAAGTAACCCATCTCAATCATGAGGAAAATACCAAAATCATGAAATCAACGGATAACCACTACCCAGGTATATGAACACACATATACCTAAGTTATCATGTGACCCATCTCAATCATTAGGTAAACACAAAGGTCATAGACTCAGCTCAAACCATGATTTTCATTATCGAAACTGTAACTGTTGAAGAGCCCCGTCTCTGGAGTTTATAGTGGTCCTGTCACGACTCCGTGGTACAGCTCACTAACATAAGACTGCTAAGGTACTTCTCCTGTTGAGTATTGCGGGTCATCCACCCAATCACAGTAGTGCTTCCCACCGGAGTATGCCACCCAAACACAGTAGTGCACACCCCCTAGTAGCCTGGAGAGGTACTCTCCGGATGAGTACCACAGGTTTGCACTGTCACACAGGTAGTGCTCTATCCGCCATGGGTCTGCACCCAAACAAACTAGTGCTCCGTCCACTGGGCTAGTCGACTCACTTCAAGTCGAGTTGGTAATGCAGTCGTCAGGTCTCAGTCGGCTACACGGTCTTCCTACTCCACATGCTCGTCTCTAGGAGGGTCCGCTCCACGAGCTACAGGTCGATACTCTAAGTAACTCAATGTCCCATGAAGAAGTATTTAAAAGGACCTCCTCGTCATAGGGGTCCTCGACGCAATAGACGGCGCGTCAATCGGATGCCCGGTCTGTGAGTTACTAGCCTTTTCATCCCAGGGGCCCGGTTGGTTTCATGAGTGAACCAACCCATACATATCTCAACTATACCCCGAACTCTCATAGGGTATACTCATAGGGACCGTTTCTCAACGTGATCACCAACACCACTGACGGTTCGTCAAACAGATGTCTGGTTTGAAAGATATCGGCTTTTCCGTTCTAGGGGCCCGCTTGGATTTCGGGTACAATCCAACTCGTCCATACACCAACTGCATCCAAACTTGAGGTGAATTATGCCAAAAGTTCCATCTCGTCAAGAGGAATCCAACAAAGTTGACGACACATCAATCGGACGTTCGGAGCTCATGTTACGAGCGTTTCTGCTCTGAGGGCCTGGTTGGTTTCGTGTACGACCCAACCCGGCCAAACCCAACATATTCCGAAACCTTGAGTGAGATATACCAAAACGACCAACTCGGTCCACTTATCTAATCACAACTGATGATGCGTCGATCGGAGGTCTGTAGCCCAAGATATGGACATTTGACCAAAAGTGATCTGAAAACGGGGGGTCTGGGCCCGGACCGACCCGGCCAACCCCCCCCCCCCCGGGTTGGCCCGAACCAGGTCAACCCGACCCGGGTCCGGGTCTGATCTGGATGGCGCGGCCCAGCCCTTCCGGGGTGGCCCAACCCAGCCTGGGCGCGACCCGGCC
This sequence comes from Viscum album, assembly GCA_963277665.1. Taxonomy (NCBI): domain Eukaryota; kingdom Viridiplantae; phylum Streptophyta; class Magnoliopsida; order Santalales; family Viscaceae; genus Viscum; species Viscum album. The sequence continues at coordinate 692,282,910 of OY728120.1, read as the reverse complement.
CGATCGGCGGGTCAGCTCGTCCGGTTACGGCCGAGCGGAGCGGGGCGCTGTGCCCGAGTGAAGAATCACGGCCCCGCGTGGGGCTGCCCGTGCCAGCAGCTGCGGAAGCCAGCCACGTCCTGCCGCCCTCCTCCAGTCCCGTGCGGTCGCAGTACTGCGCTCCGCCGCCGCGGCTTCAGCCGCGGTGGCTTCTTCCGGCGGCGCGCCGGGCGCCGCCGCCACCCGCCGGCGTGCTATTCCGCCGACCACCGGACGGGTTCTAGTGGTCGGAAATTCATTCCGTCTTCGCCAATGGCCCTCCCGGGACCCATCCTTCACTGTGAGGATCCCACAACGCCTGTGCGGCTTCGTTTGTCATTTTCTGGTGCGGCATGGCGGCGCCATGGATTTTTCAACTTCATCGGCGCGGTGCGACGGCACCGCGCTTCTTAGCCCTTCCACAAAATTTCCGCGCAGTGCAATGACACCACGCCGCCATTCATGTCCTGAAACAAATTCAAACATCAAGGGGGGAGGAGGGTTGACCGTGTTCGTGCGGTCCGACCTCCTTCCATTATAATGATAGCTAGCGGCCATCTAATAGAAGTCGACGTACGGTAAAGAAATAAATCACAGACAAAAACAATAATCCTCAACATCAATCCGCATGAACGAAAGATCCGTGGATCAACCTGGAATTGGTAGGTCCATGCTCTTCGTTCTTTTCTCAAAAGATAATAGAACACCAAATAAAAAATTCCCCTACATGGATATTTGACGTCGCACGTCGGGTGTTGTGGAGAATTGTGTCGCGTGGTCGGACGTAGATTTCGTGGACGTCGGGGTGCGTCCGAGGAGGAAACGGCGTCTCCTCACTTATTTCTATAATAAATAAGGAAGGTACGTTGTCGTTGGCATTGATCACTGTGGTCGGTGACTTCTCCCTTATCGTGGAGGAAGATGAAGACTGAAGAATCCGGGTCGCCGAGTCTTCTAAGTCGAAGGGTCTATGTTCTTCGTCGGAGAAGAACCATTCTTCACATTCTTCAACGTGGAAGATGAAGTTCTTCAAAGTATATAACTCTCTCTCGCACAATTATCCACAGAAAAAACAAAACTAAAATTATATAAGGCTTTGCCTTATTTTATTTACTTATGCAAACATTTTCAAAAACTCAAAATTCATAACACATAACTCACTTAATTAAGTTAATGTGTTGGCTTTGAATTAAAGTGGGGAGAGGGAAAGTGACCCTAATCAATGGTGAGTTATTAAGGGTTACACACTTAAGATGGTGTTTCAATAATTTCATGGGGTGGTGCTCGTGTGGGCCCCACCTCACAAATATCCTAACATGAGAAGTCAGGATTTAGTGGATCCCTCCCCAACTCCCTCTCATAGAAGTTAAACCACTTAGAAGAGATAAATAAAATTGTAACACAAATTTATTTCACCTAACACTTAAACCTGTTAGTAAAGAAATAAAATAAAATTGAAAAAAAAAATATTTTTATTCCTCACATTTTTAACAACTCCTCCCGAGTAAACAAACCTTCGGAAAAGGTGCTCCTAAGCAATTACCGGCGTTGTGGTTTTATCAGTGCCCTCAGATTTCAATTCCGAGCATCGGTTCAAAATTTAGGAAAACCAGCTTGTTCGTTCACTGAATATACATGAGCTAAACTTCAGAAATTGATTTCGGGGACACCAAGCCGCGGAATCAGGCGCCGTCAGAAACTTCATTCTTGAAAAATCCATAAGAAAATTTTGAAAAAATTTCCCTTGAATTTTACGGGTCTTTACATTACTCCCACCTCAGGGATTTACGTCCTCGTAAAGCTTAAACACAAACTAGGGATACAAAAGCGGTACTGAGCACACATATGAGGCTCCTTCTCTCATGTGCTCACCTGGAGGATCCCGTCCTTCCAGGGAAAGCACACCCGAGGAATAGACCGTTCTCATAGGATCTGCCACTGTCGATCCTCGATTCCCACTAGATCCTCCGTGAAAGTCACCCCATCTCCATCGACCAGCTCCCTATGGTCGATGATATGCGAAATGTTGAGCACGTATCTCCTCATTTGAGATACGTGGAAAACATCATGCAACTGGTACAACTGAGGTGGATGGGTCAAGCGGTAAACCACCTCGCCTACCCAGATAAGAACATAGAAAGGTCCGTTGAACCTCAGAGATAACTTGCCGCCTTGGCCACATCTCCGTAAAACTCATCGAGGTGAGACCCATATAAGGACGTGATGGTCATCCTCGAACTCCAGAGATCTCCAAATACTGTTAGAACTAGAACTCAAAACGACTACTACCACAAGGGTAAGGATGACCGACTCAAGGGTGATCGGTCACACCTTTCTGTGCATGAGTTACCATCTGCTGCCTGGGGTTTCATTTTTCGCCGACCAAGGAAAACCCATTTCGACGTCGTAGTTAAAACACAACATTTTTTCCTAATACTGTCAATTTGTGTATGAACTGTGATTTCCCAGTCCATACTCAAACCAATGTCGTAAGGCCTCGACACTGCCATCAAGATATTTCAACCGAAACTCTCACCTCAAGGGTCTGACCACACTGTCGGCATAAGTGTGATTATCGAGTCTCCTCCCAAGGTATCTCTAGATGTGAGGGTCAAGTCCACGGCTTCCAGAAACTCTAGGTCTGGAACAATATTTGCAAAAGAATGTAATGATTCATATCGATGTCTATTACTACTGTAGCTAGTAGTGGACACAGACTGTCCCTTGAATCATTTTTAGAGCCATTGGGTCACACTCCTTGACCGCATGCAGCTGCACTCTTCCTCCGCCCTCCAGCTCCCTGAGCCTGGCGGGGATAACTAAGGCGGGTGGTTGTAGCATGTTAAGATGTACACCACCTCATGCTGCTCTCCTAGCTATACCTCCATGTCTGTTTCTTCGCAGACTCATCTCTCCTTAAAGATTCCTCTTCTTGAAACATTTATCACGCTCGAGTCTCTAAGACTAGCGCCAGTTTCCTGTTTCTTACTACATTGTGCAGTCTTCATCCGCTCCTGGATGATCTGCACCTTCTTTTCATATGATCTGGAAGAGATGCTAAAATATCTCTTTTTCTGAAAAGAGAAACTCAGTCTCATCCCCTGGATGAACCACGCCCATTGCCTAATACAGTCAATCCTGACATGGATGATGTCGTAAGGCCTCGAAGTAACTACCAAGAGATCCAACCGTCACTCTCGCCTCCTAGGGTTGAGTCACGCTGTCAGCATCAATGTGAGTTCACTGGTTCTCCTCCAGTAGAAATATCGAAAGTGAGGGTCAAGTAAATAGTTTTAACCGGGACCTCTCAGTATCAACCAAACAAAGGGATAGGAAAGCAAACATCACAATGATAAGTGTCTTTTTTTTATTATTGTATCTCACAGTACAAAGACACAAATACAACAAATATATGAAACTAGAAGTACAAAGGATGTATCCACTAGTTCCTCTCCTGTCCACCTGCTCTTGGAGCTCTACTTCCTTGTCCACTGCTCGGTTGCTGCTCAAGAGCTCATCGCTGCTCTAGCCTCGGTGGCTCCTCCAACACTTGCGGATCGACTGTGCGAGGAGTCTGACAATCACATGCCAGGTGACCCTTCCTGCCGAATTCATAACACTTCCTGCTCCTCATACTACTGGCTCTGGTCCTCTTGGACCTTTACATCATCTGTCTACCGCCCACAGATGACTCCCCGACTAATCGAAAAACACATGGAAAAGGAAGCAGCTCCTGTACACGCTCGGGGTGTAGAGCTACCGGCATAAACTCCACCCTGAGGAAGGTCTCGAAGTCTTCCCATGTGAAGGTCATCCCGTCGCAAAACTGGAACAAGTCGCTCCACCACCTGCCTATTTCTGCCTGATGAAGGATGGAAGAAATGTTCACCATGACGTCTGCAAGCGTCCCCACAATCCTGAAGACTCTCACCACTTCCCCCAACCAATCCTCAGCCGCCTGTGGCTCAATCTCTCCCAGGAACCTAGGTGGCCTCTTGCGCTAGAACTCGTGTAGCACCCTCAAGTGGCGTGCATCGCCTACTGCTAGGGATGGTGGCATCGGTGGCCCAACGTATGGTAGTACCACTGGTTCCTCCGCTGGTGCCTCTACTGCAAGAGGGCCCTGTACCAAAGCCTCGCTGCTCGGTAGGCTGTCAGTACGCACATCCCTATGGGCTCTAGCTGGTCGTCCATGAAAAGGCATCCTGAAAGAAACATCGTGACATGGTCAAATGACTATCCCTGGTGAGCTGACCTGTTTTGAGATGATATTTAAATAAAACTTATGGAAACACACACGCAATCAGTGTTTTTGTGCAAAAAGTCGGAATTTAGTTGTCAGGGTCCTGGTGTATGGATACGTTGGCCACCCGCACCAACAATGGACTCCCTAAACTGAAGACCACACTCGGTACTCTTTACACTATTGCTTCACAGAAAGAAAATATCAGAGATATAAGTTCTGCGGTAGAATAGACTCCTCTGATACCAATTTGTCATGACCCATCCTTGGGGCCCGTGTCATGACTACCCCAAGCCCTCCTTCCATAGGCCAGGGGCAAGCGACTAGCAACAAAGGCGTAAATCCCAATAACTAGGAAGACATTTCCTTTATAAAAGAAAACAAAACACCACAGAGTACAAGAAGAAGAAAAACACTAATTACAAAAGAAAGTGCTGAAAAGTAAATGGGCAAGAATACAAACCCAACTGAAAGTATAGCTATAACTGAACAAAAGTACAATAGAAAAAGACAACAGTTGGAAGAAAGGAACCAGCTCCTGGGTCGTCGTCCTCGAATCCTACCTGAAGGGTTGGTACGGATAGCGTAACTCCTGGATCGTCCACCATGGATCCTACCTGAAGGGTAGGTACAGTTAGCCTCCACAATTCTCTCGCTCGTCAACCTCCTCCAAGTGTCGTCTCACCGTGAAGTCCACCTCCGGATACTAACTCGTCGTGTGGTCCACCTCCGGGTACTGACTCGTCGTGTTGTCCACCTCCGGGTACCGTCTAGTCCTCAAACACTCGGCCTCCGTTAGCTCTACCCATCGTCTACAACCAACACAACGAGGTGCGGGCATAGCCCGTGTAAGGGTGAGTATAACAATACTTAGTAGGGACCCCGAGACCCTCAAGGTCTCACCACAACCAACTTGGATAACCACAAAGAAGATCTCAACCGATAACCTCTACTTAGGTATATGCCCATGCATATACCTAAGTTATCAAGTAACCCATATAAATGATGAGAAAAACACCAAGATCATGAAATCAATGGATAACCACTACCCAGGTATATTCCCATACATATACCTAAGTTGTCAAGTGACCCATCTCAATAATGAGGTAAACACAAAGGTCATATACTCAACTCAAACCAGGATTTTCATTATCAAAACTGTAACTGCTGAAGAGCCCCATATCTGGAGTGTACAGTGGTCCTGTCACGACTCCAAGGTACTGCTCACTAACCTAAGACTGCCGAGGTACTCCTCCTGTCAAGTACCGCGGGATAGCCACCCAAACACAGTAGTGCTTCCCGCCGGGGTATGCCACCCAAACACAGTAGTGCACACCCCCTAGTAGCCTGTAGAGGTACTCTCCGGACGAGTACCGTGGGTCTACACTATCACACCGGTAATTCTCTATCCACCATGTGTCTGCACCCAAACAAAGTAGTGCTCCGTCCACTGGGCTAGTCGACTCACTCCAAGTCGAGTCGGTCAAGAATTCGTCAGGACTCGGTCAGCTACACGGTCTCCGTACTCCACACGCTCATCTCTGGGAGGGTCCTCTCCATAAGCTACAGGTCAATACTCCAAGTATCTCAAAGTACCATGAAAATGTATTTCAAAGGACCGCCTCATCACAGGGGTCCTCAACGCAACAGATGGCGCGTCAATCGGATGCCCGGTCGGTGAGTTACTAGCCTTTTCGTCCCAGGGGCCCGGTTGGTTTCGTGAGAAAACCAACCCGACCGTATCTCAACAATACCCTGAACCCTCATAGGGTATACTCATAGGGACCTTTTAACAACGTGATCCCCACTACCGCTGACGGTTCGTCAAACTGACCTCTGGTCTGAAAGATATCAGCTTTTCCGTTCCAGGGACCCGGTTGAATTTCAGGTAGAATCCAACTCTTCCATAATCCAACTACATCCAAACCTCTGGGGAAGTATTCCAAAAGTTCTGTCTCATCAATAGGAATCCAAAAATGTCGACGGCACGTCAATCGGACGTCCGGAGCTCAAGTTACAAGCATTTCTGCTCCGAGGGCCCGGTTGGTTTCGTCTACGAACCAACCCAGCCGAACCCAAAGTATTCCTAAACCTTTAGTGCAATATACATAAACGCCCATCTCGATCCAAGGGTCGCATCTCAACTGACGTTGCATCGATCAGAGTTCTGTAGCCCATGATATGGACATTTGACCGAAAGTGATCCGAAAGCGGGGGGTCTAACCCCCCCCCCCCCCCCCCCCCCCCGGGTCGGCCCGAACCGGGTTGACCCGACCTGGGTCCGGGTCCCACCCGGATGGCATGACCCGGCCCGGCAGGTGGGTCGGCTCAGCTAGTTATGGCTGAGCAGAGCGGGGCGCTGCCCCCGCGTGAAGAACCGCTGCCCCGTGTGGGGCCGCCCGTGGCAGCGGACGCGGCAGCCGACCGCTTCCCGCCACCCCCTCCGGTGTCGCGCTGTCGCGAGACCACGCTCCTCCGCCGCGGCTTCAGCCGCGGTGGCTTCTTCCTGCGGTGCGCCGTGCTCCCCCCCCCTGTTGCCAGCACCGCCGTGCCGGCGAGGCGCGCCGGCGGGCTATTCCGCGGACCACCGGAGGGGTTCCGGTGGTCGGAAATTCATGTCGTCTTCACTAGTGGCCCTCCCGGGACCCATCCTTCACTGCGAGGATCCCAAAACGCCCGTGCGGCTTCATTTGTCATTTTCCGGCGCGGCGCGACGGCTCCATGGCTTGTTCAACTTCATCGACATGGCGCGACGGCGCCGCGCTTCTTAGCCCTTCCTTATAATTTCTGCGCGGTGCAACGGCACCGCGCCGCCATTCACGTGCCGCAAAAAATTCAAACAACAAGGGGGGAGGAAGGTCGGCCATGTTCGTGCGGTCCGACCTCATCCTACTATAATGATAGAAAGCGGCCATCTAGTAAAAGTCGACGTACGACAAAGAAATATTTCACGGACCAAAACAATAATCCTCAACATAAATACGCATAAATGAACGATCCGTGGATCATCCTGGAATTGGTTGGTCTGCGCTTGTCATTCTTTTCTCAAATGATAAGAGAACACCAAATAAAAAATTCCCCTACTTGGATATTTGACGTCGCACGTCGGTTGTCGCGGAGAACGGAGTCGCGGGGTCGGATGTAGATTCCCTGGACGTCGGGTGCGTCTAAGGAGGAAACGACATCTCCTCACTTGTTGCTATGATAAAGAAGGAGGGTAATTTGTCGTTGGCGTTGATCACTATGGTCAGTGACTTCTCCCTTGTCGTGGAGGAAGATGAAGACAGAAGAATCCGGGTTGCCGGGTCTTCTAAGTCGAAGGGTCGATGTTCTTCGTTGGAGAAGAATCGTTCTTCGCATTCTTCAACATGAAAGATGACGTTATTCAATGTATAGAACTCTCCCTCTCACAATTCTCCATAGAAAAAACCAAACAGAAATAAAATAATTCTTTTCTTTATTTTATTTACTTATGAAAACATTTTAAAAAACTCAAAATTCAAAACACAAAACTCACTTAATTAAGTTAATGTGTTGGCTTTGAATTAAAGTGGAGAGAGGCAATGTCACCCTAATCAATGGGGAGTTTTTAAGGGTTACACACTTAAGAGGGAGTTTTAAGAATTTTAAGGGGTGGGGCTCTTGTGGGCACCACCACAAAAATATCCTAACAAGAGAAGTTAGGATTTAGTGGATCCCATCCCAACTCCCTCTCATGGAAGTTAATCCACTTAGAAGAGAGAAATAAAGTTGTGACACAACTTTATTTCACTTAACACTTAAACCTCTTAGTAAAGAAATAAAATAAAATTGTAAAACAATTATTTTTATTCCTCACATTTTTAACAACTCCTCCCGAGTAAACGCACCTTCGGAAAAGGTTCTGCAAAGTAATTACCGGCGCTGCGGTTTTATCGGTGCCCTTAGATTTCAATTCCGAGCACCGGTTCAAAAGTTAGGAAATCCCCCTCGTTCGTTCACTGAACGTACCCGAGCTAAACTTCAGAAATTGATTCCGGGCACACCAGGCATTTGAACCAGGAACCGTCAGAAACTACATTCCTGAAAAATCCCAAAGAAAAATTAGAATATATTTTCCTTGAATTTTACGGGTCTTTACAGCTTTAATGAAGAGGTAATGTTCGTTACCGATTCTTTCAACTTTATTTCTTCTTCTGCTTATTCTTCTTTAGTTGTTTCATTATTAAGTAATAACATAAGTATCCCTATTATAATGATATGTTATTATATGTATGATACAACCCTATTTCACCTTCTATCCTTCCTACAGAAAATGAAGTCACCGCACGTGCGTACGTTCGGAATACCGTCTCCACGCCGTGGTGTAATCTTTTTTTGACCACCACCTTACTTGGATGGGAATAATGATGTAAAATATATATATATATGATTAGTTTAAATTGATATTGATTCTGAAATATTATACACACTCTTCAATATAATTCCACGATCATGGGAATGATATCATCGCTCGTGCGTACGTATGGACTACGATCTCCATGAACATGATGAGATTCATTTTCCCTGATTAACCATTCAAGTATTCTTATAAAGTATATATGTAATAAATAATCATGAAATATATTACATAATAATGATACTGGATTTATTTTCATATATTTTTCATTTACTTAATTCCATATAATTCAATAAGGAAACGAAAACAGCGTTCATGAGTACGTACGGCCTGCCATCTCCATGGACGGTGTATTTCATTCCATTTATTGATCTATCATATATATTTATATACTGAGTATATATTATATATAAATCATGTTTTACATTCTGGAATTATGTAAATAAGTATATGATTAATAATATCAATAATGACAAATCGAAACACGTACGAAAAATGAAACGATTTACACATAATGCTGCTTTAACATGGACTTTACAAAAGAAAGGGTAATATAATATCATAAGTGAACCATATATGATTTCATGACAATTATTATGATTTTGTAATAAGTCAATGACTTTATTTAAATAATTATACAGGAGGTTCAGATACATACGAATCATATCAGACCTAAGGTAAGGGATAATTTTTCAAATCTCATTTTTATCCGAGATTTCTTATACGTAAGTATTTACTAGGGTTATTATTATCATCCATGTCCATGTTTCCTAAATGGGTTTTTATGTATGTTTAATTTCCATTTTAAACATTTCGAATTTTAATACATGGTATGTATGGAGTCGTTCTTTTGTTTATGTTATGAGGTACTTTTTGACTTTTCCATCAAAAGTATGAGGAGAATGTATTTTTAACTTATATGGATTGAAATGGTTTTTATGGTTTTATAAAGACTTATTTTCATGAAGCTTCCTCCAGAAGATTTCATGACTATTTTAAACAAAATCTTTTTCTTTTAAAATTTCATGTCGTTTTGTGAAACGAAAATGATTTTGAAGAAGAAAGGATATTTTTCTCAAGATTTCATTTCTAGTGTTTTATCAAAACCATATTACATATAAGATGAAATTATTTCATATGTGTATGTTTCAAGTATAATTTATATATGATATACATGGTTTCTCTTTTATTTTGATGAAATATCCATTTGTTTTATATGGATTATGTGATGATGGGGTGAAGTTTATGAAACCCATTTTATTTTTTTGGGTTATGATGAATGTTTTATGATTATTTTGTGGATCAAGTAAGAATGATTTCATTATGAGAGAGTTGGGACCTATATGTTCCTCCAATGAATTGGGTAATGATTTATATCTCATGAGATATATATTGCTGGAACGACAAGTTAATCCGGTTCAGTGATACAGGACTGGAATGAGGAGTGAACTCGATTCAGAAAGGGACTTTGTCCACTAATATGGTCTTGGCAGCAATGCCTTGGCTACTATGGAAATAAAAATATGTGATTAATTGTTTCAACAATTACATGATTTATTCCCTTTCTATTGTATCATTATTGATGTTATATTATGGTCTATGCCTTACGTACTCCCATGTTTTTGGTCATTGCCCAAGATTTTGATGTTTAAACATTATGTTCATGTTTCTATGTTCAAATGCATATGGTTTGCTATATTTTCTCCATTCATACCCTTACTGAGCATTTGAGCTCACCGTTTAAATGTTTTCTTTTCCCCAGGATATAAAGAATGGTTTTAGGTAATAAAAAAAAGGGCAAGATCTTTATGGAGAGATGTTGAAGATCTTTCATCATGATTAGAAGATTATATTCTGAGTTTCCAAAGACACTAAACTATTACGGTCCTTGTGTGTATATTTTTATAATTTATTAAGTATTCCAAAAAAGTAATTTATTGTCTATGTACATCAAGATTTGGGTCTCCAGAAAAAACAAGGAATGAAGAAGTTGAAGAAGAAAGGAAATTGAAAGAGGGTGGTGAAAAAATTACCTCTTCTTCGGGTTCTTACTTTTGATCGGATACAAAGGGATCCTTAGGTTGGCTTTCTGATCAAACAATTGTCTCTAGGTTTAAGTGAGGGAAGTTGAGAGAATATTTGGTTAGGGGTTGGCCGATACAAAAGGCGTTGAAGGTGTAAATCAGAGATAAGGGGAAGTTCCCTTTTATAAAAGGTGTGAGGGGAACCTTTAGAAAATCTAGAAATATTATTTTATAATAAATTCATATTCGATTTATAATGCCTCCAAAGTGGATTATTAAATTTTTAAGGTGGGTATGGGTTTATATCCTTCCAACCAGTAGATTTTAGACAGGTTTGTGTCACAATATTTACCTTATCATATATATTTTACTCTTAGTTAAATAGTTTCATATTTACCATGTCTTTTTGTATTTTTATATTATATAGTTAATAAACATACTATATGCCTCAAAGAGAATCCCAAGGGGTCCATTAATGATATGCCTTTCATTATATATGTCCATTGGAAAACCCATTGATTTTTAGGAATATAATACCAATTAATAATATAATATATTTTTTTAAAAAATCTTTTTTGCCATTTTTGACACCATTGGGTATTTTGTTTTTGATAATTTCATAACATCATTATTACGTCGAACAAACTTTATATAACAAATCCTAATATGTCATTTTAACCTATAAAATTACTTCAATTCTTAAAAATTCTGAAATTATATTTATTTTGACATTTATAATAACAATTATATTAATATTTCATTAATTAAGTAATTACTGAATCACCATTATGTCATAAATAAATTAAATTATTTAATGTCTAAAAATTATAAATAAAATAAAATTATGTAGGAAAAATTTTTATATTTCTAATTAATATTTATAATCGAATTTATCTTATGTATAACCCTATACTAAAAATGTTTTAGTTATTAGACATTTATTTTATCTCTTTTAACTTTTCTTTGAATTAAATAATAATAAATGTCCTAATCATCTGCAAGTCGACCTAAATGATAATATTTTATTCCTAAGGTTGTTTTTGTTCGAGATACACTTTTCAAATAGAATTTTAACATGTTTTATGGTAATATGAATATCATTTTTACCCTTAATTACCCGATTTACTTTTAACATGGAGACTAAAATTAAAAATGTACTATTCACCAAAAATTATTTTTATCTTATTGAACCACATTTTACTCCTTGATATTAATCGTGTCTCTCGTATTTTCAAAATTCCACTCACATAAGAGTTACATTTATGTTTTATGTGAATTTTCAAATTCCCCTAGGAGATGAGTAAAAGACAGTGAAAGTTCAATAAAATTTTTATATATCTAAAATTATTACAAACTGACTACAATGAATTACATTGAACATATATGGGTATTATGTTCTATTTTGATCTAAAATAAAATTATTTAAAAATAGAAATATTTAAATAATAATTCAGTTTTAAACTATAACTCTGTGTTTTTTCAGTATTCTTAAAAAATTGAATGTTTTCAGAAAAATAAAAAAAATCCACCCTAAGCTAATTTCGATATTTAGAATCAAAAAATGAAGTCCATTTTGAATGATAAAATTTATATAATTTCAAAATTTGTCTATTATTATTAATAAATTTTAGTTTGATTTGTTGTGGTGTGTTCGAACTTGAAGTTGTGTAAAACACAGGCTACTGTATTATTCAAAGAGAAGCGTACCGTGGAAGCATGGGGTGTTATGTTCTCCCCTCCAAATAATTTTGTCCTCAAAATTTCTAGAATATTACATCATGAAAAGACTTTGTTGTTTCTTCATCATATGTTCCTTAGGTTCCCACATTTCCTCTTCCATCTGATCGTTTCTCCATAGAACATTTACCAGATGTGTTTTTTGGTTTATCAGCACTTGTTATCTTGTATTAAGAATCTTGATGGGCTCTTTGCAATAAGACAGACCGGGATCCAGTTCTAATTCCTCGTAAGTGAGTACATGCATTGTGTGAGGCATGTATTTTCACAATAGTTATATGTGGAACACAATAGGATCTTTGGAGAGACATGGCAGCAGTGCCAAATGGTAAGCTACAACCCCAATTCATTCAAGAATTTTGAAGGGTCCGATGTACCTAGGAATAAATTTACCCTTCTTACCGAAACGTATAACTCCATTCCATGGAGATACCTTCAAGAAAACATGATCTCTTACCTGAAATTACAAATCCTTCCTTTGGTTATTAGCATTTCTCTTTTGCCAACTTGGAGTTGCATTGATGAGGTTTTGGATTACCGTTACCTTTTCCATCATATCCTCTACTAGTTCTAGGCCAACAAGTTTTCATTCACCAACGTCATCACAACAGGTTGGTGTGCGACATCTCTTTCTATATAACGCTTCATATGGTGACATCCAAACACTTGAATGGAAGATATTTTTATAGAAAAAATTCTACCAGAGGTAAATATTGATCCCACACACCCTGAAAGTCAAGTGAGCAAGACATCAACATGTCTTCTAGTGTTTGAATAGTCTGTTCTGAATGTCCATATGTTTGAGGGTGGTAGGCAGTGCTCAAATGATGTTCAGTATCCAAGGCCTTTTGAATTATTATCAAGAATCATGATGTAAAACGGGGATCATGATCTGAAACAATCGATAGTGGTACTCCATGATGTCTTACAAATTCATTAATATATAGCCTTGCTAGACGTTCATGTGGTAAATCATGCCTTATAGCAAGAAAATGTGATAACTTGGTAAGATGATCAACAATGACCCATATTGCATCGTTCCTTCAAGGAGTCTTTGGTAGTCCCATGATAAGTTCTATAGAGATATTATCCCATATCCAATCAGGAATGGGAAGAAGTTGCATGACTCCTCCAGGCTATTGTCTTCCAGCTTTCACTTGTTGAAAAACCATACATCGTAACACAATATCAACAATCTACCTCTTCATGTAGTCCCACAAAAAATGTTCCATCAAATATCTATAAATTTTGGTGCTCACAGGGTGTACAGAGAAATTGGAACTATGAGAATCATCCAACAATTCCCTTTTTAGATCAGGTATATTGGGGACATAATGTCTCTTCTCAAATTTAAAAATTCCATCAACATACACAAAGTCACTCAATCTCCCATCATTCACAGCTTTAATCATCTTTTGAAACTCTTCATCATCGGTCTAAGAACTCATTATCCTTTCTAGTAAAGATTGTTTGGGAAACATTTGAAAAATCATTGATGTTTCACCTTCCATAGTGATTCTCATATCCATCTTTACTAGATCCAGGTATATAGAACCATTTTCAACTATCATCTTGTTCAAAACTCCATGATCCTTTCTACTCAAAGAATCTGACACCTTATTTTCCTTCCCTAGGTAGAAGTGTATCTTGAAATCATAATACTTGAGTATCTAAAGCCATCTACTTTGCCTCATATTGAGTTTTTTCTGTGATAAAATATTCTTTAAAATCTTATGATCATTATAAATCTAAAATTTTTCACCATAAAGATAATGTATCCATATCTTCAAAGCAAAGATTAAAGAAGCTAACTCTAGATCATGATTAGGATAGTTTTTTTCATTAATTTCCAGCTATCGTGATCCATAGGCAATAACACTATCATTGTACATAAGGACACAACCAAGTCATTTCTTCGATGTATCACTATAAATAATGAACCCATCATTCCCCGATGGTAGATCCAATATAAGAACATTGACAAATATTCTCTTCAATTCTTCAAAAAATTCTTCACAATCTTATGTCTAAACATATTGAACCCCTTTACGTGTGAGCTACGTTAATGGGTTAGCCAATAGGGAACAATTCTAGACGAAACAACGATAGTAACCTAATAAACCAATAAAACTGTGTACCTCAGTTATACTCGTTGGTGATGGCCATTCATGTATTTCCTTGGTATTAGAATGATCAACATAGATTCCATCCTTAGAGACAATATGGCCATGAAAAGAGATCTCCTGAAGAAAAAATTCACACTTTTTAAACTTCCCATATAATTCATGTCTTCTAAGAGTCTTCAGGATAATGCACATGTGATTTTCATGGTGTTATTAGGTTTTGGAATATACCAAGTTATCATCAATAAATACCACTACAAAATCATAGAGATATTCCTTGAAAACACTATTCATTAGATCTATGAAAACAGAGGGTGCATTAGTCAGCCTAAAAGGCATTACTGTAAACTCGTAATGCCTATACCTGGTTCGAAATAAAAACATCGGAATGTCTTCCTTCTTCACACACAACTGATGGTATCCAGATCTAATGTCAATCTTTGAAAAGTATTTATCTCCATGAAGTTTGTCAAATAAATCAGCAATGCGTGGTTGGGGATACTTGTTCTCTATTTTTATAGAATTGATTTCTCTGTAGTCGATACATAACCTCATGGATCCATATTTCTTCTTAACAAAAAGTACTCGGGATCCCCATGGAGAAAAAATAGGGTGAATAAATCCCTTATTACTCAATTCCTCTAGTTGTTTATTTAGGTCAACTAATTCCACAGTGGCCATTCTATAAGGGGTCTTCAATATAGGCCTTGATCCTAGAATTAAATTAATGGAAAGATCAATTTCTTGTTCTGGAGGATGACCAGGTAAATATTCTGGATACACATCAACATATTCTATCATAATAGGTACAAACTCCATTTGAACATTATTTTCCTCACCAACATGTATTTCATTCTATTTCTCCCCTATAATTGAATTTAGTTGAGCTACTGGGGGTGGATCTAAATAAGAATCAGGTGGTGACGATTCTTCTCTAAAGATAAGGTGTTCTTTATCATCAACATCAAAAATTGTAACCTCCTACTTCTTACAGTAAATATTCACATCATGTTCTAAAATCCAATCCATAGCATGGATTATATCAAACTCAATCATAGGTATGACAATGAGATCATCTATTAAATAACATTTATATTCCCCAATGGGGATTGATCCACAAAGAATAGTTCCAATGATACTTCCCTTATGAATTTTAACTCACAACTCCCTTGTTAAATCAAATTGGAAATATCTAATTTTCATATCAAACTGGGAAGATATGAAACAATGCGATGATCCAGAATCAAATAATGCATTTTGTAAACTTGAGGAAACCATTAAATAACCTGCCACCACGTATTTCGGAGCCTTTACCACAGCAGTAGTGATAGCATAAGCTTGGCCTTGATCCCTTGGTCTTTTCTGAGGTATTTTTTCCTAATTCTTATGAAATTCATTTTCATAAAGTCCCATCTCCCTGAAATTGTAGCATTGATCATCGATAGCTTCTTTCTTCCCCATGCATTCATGAGGTTGGTGGCATTTTTCACCACACTTGTAACAGACTCTCATTCCTTTCATGCAAGTACTAGGGTGTTTCTTCCCACGTTTACTATAATATGGATAATAAACATTTCCCTTCTTACATTTATTTCCATTTCCAGAGTGATCAGCAGATATCTTCTTCTCTTTCTTTGATTTAAAGTCATAAGACATAGAGAATTCATTTTCTGTCTTGTTAGAAAATGAGATAATGTCTTTTTACGATGAGAAGGATTGTGAGACCAATGCTCGATGGAGAAACGGTTTTAACCCATCAAAGAAACGATAAATCTTAATTCTTGTGTTATGTATATAATCTGTAGCATACCTCGCTAACCTTGTAAATATAGCCTCATATTTTGCATCATTCTCATCCTCCTTTTTCCTCAGAATAAGAAATTTCCTTTCCATATCTACTCGACGGTCACGAGGAAATTATTTTTCAAAGAAAATATCCTTTAACTCCCTCCATTACATATTTGATACTTCATCATCTTCCTTCGTGCTTTGAATAAATGACCACCATTGATCAGTATCTCCAGTGAGGTGGTGAACTACCATGATAACTTTTTACATTTCACTACTCCCCAGGGCATGGAATATTTTCTCACAGATATTTTTCCATTGTTCATCTACTATGGGATTTGTACTCCCATTAAATGTTGGTGGTTGTTGCCTCATGAAGAGGTCTAACATTGATCCTCTACGCTGTGGATCGGGGTGCTCCATATGGGTAAGGATATTATTCCTAACCTGAGTGAGTTGTCCAATTATTGTGATTAGTTGATCATCACCATTTTCATCACCAGCTCCACTATAATTATCATGAGTAGGAGGGAACTCCATACTTGGAGTGAATGTGTTGATACAGTTTTGATTTTTTCCAGTAGTTGTTGTTTCTAAAAAATGGCATAAACTAGATCAGTTTATGAATCAAAATACATAATTCAATACTTGTAAAAAAGTTAACAAAAATCGAAATATTTATGTATATAATCCATAATCATAAAAAAATGTTTTCATGAAAGAATTATATACTTATAAACCCTTCATAATGGTTTGTATATAAAATGATAATTATCCTATGCATATCCCCCCAGAATGTTTTAACCAAGATTGTAGTAAGGTCCATTGTCATGCACCAGTTCCCGTTCGAGTCTAGCTCAAAACGGTGTTATCAGGTTTTACACCTAGGTACATCTATGCCATAGCTGCCTCTACCTGCTTATATCCATATAGGGATCTATTGCTCGGAAAACCCCCCAATTCTCTACAATAAAAAAAATTCAAATATGTTCTTCTATTTTGATCCTCAAATTCTATCTTAGGTCTATGTTCTCTAATCATAGTTTATCTAAATATTTTTTCCATGTTTTGTACAAAGCATCCTATGATACCAACTGTAACGCCCCAACCCCATTTACCCATTATCGGTGAATTATTATATAACATTGGAATGACCACAAAATATCATGTCTCGAAAGACCGATTAGTTTAGTATCCTTGGAATCACTAGATAAATTCAAAACGTCTACATTTACATCATAAAGAGACAACTACAACAACATCTTGACTCCACACTTATATCCCCTTATACGATCCCTACAGTTCATTCATAAAATACTTCTTCACATCCTGGGAAAAAATAAAACATAGAAAGGGGTGATATCAAATGCCCAGTAAAGATAACAATATAGTGGAAACTTTCATAAATAAACATTAAACTTTAAGGCAGTGTATTACTAAAACAAAAGTGTTTTAAACTTGAACTTTAGCATAATATGGAAAAGATGAAACAAAATAATTCCATTTACATATTCACATGGATAATATACTAGTCTAATAATCACATGTAATATCAATAACGACATTCATAATTATGTAATGCATAATGCCAGACAATAATAACCACATAGTCATGGCCTTGTGCCAAGACTACAAAGAAGATTTTTTCTAGGCCTTGTGCCAAGACACTAGATTGTATCATGAGACCTAATGATGCATCGAGGAGATATAGTGGGCTCCACCCATCACTTATTATGTCCAAAAAATTCCTCATATGAACAGGTCTAAGCATAACATAAACATTCGTATTAAAACAAGCATACGAAATGTCAATACTTTCTACATAAACCATGAATTTGAAAAAAATAATACATCCACATTCATACATATCACAAAACCTTAAATACTATATGGATGTTTTGTAACATAATATATCAACTTAAAATAATATTAAAATCCATCAAAGTATGTTGACATAGATGAAATCAAAACTATTAGAGATAAATATCTATTTTTTGAAATCATTTAAAAATCACATAATTATAAAATAAAACATTTACATTGAAAATATCCGTATAATCTTTTAATGAATGCTTTGACAATTTTATAATGGAGGGAAATAGCCGCACCCTTATTATAAGTTAAAAAAGACATTCTTACATTAATTCTGTTTAAAAGGTTAAAAAGGACCTTTTTTGGAAATTGACAAAAAGATTTCATGGATGTGGATTATAAAGAGGTCCTAGTAGATAATTACGTATAAACAACCTCAAATAATGAATAGAATGTCAAATAAACCCTTAAAATGTAATTTTACATGTTTGAGGGTAGGTTAACCTCCTCTATAATAGTGAAATAATTGTTATTAAATTATTAAAGAATCATATACATTAATATTATATCATATATGATGTTTGAACATTGATATGTTAATAATATCTTAGAATTATCATCGTTTTGGGTGATAAATGATTCATTATCCATTATATTATTTGTTGTGTGAGACGTATTTGTTATGGATGGGATGTATATTATTCATATATAGAATTATATCTTGTCCATAAACATTATTTATTACAAATAAAGGAAAATTATTCTTGAATGGATACGATGGGGAATGAATCTCATCGTGTTCGTGGAGACGATAGTCCGTATGTATGCACGAGCGATAATATCTTTCTTTTGAAATTAAAATAATATATAATTGGATGGTATATCATATATACCGAATCATTTTCATGTTATATTTATTATTTACATAAATTACACATCATTATCATACCCATCCAAATAATAATGTTTTGAATAACAATTACACCACGACATGCAGACGGTAAGTCGTACGTACACAAATATGGTGACATGTCATTCAAAGGATGGATTGAATTCTGAATATGTTAGTACCATATTTATAATAACATCACAATATTTAGAAGATACTGGAGTTATTATTTCATAATGTGAAAAACAAAGAATGGATATCTTGATGAAGAAAGGAACTTGAAAGATGGTGGTGAAAACATTACCTCTTCTTCGGGTTCTTCCTTTTGATTTGATCAAAAGGGCTCCATAGGATGTATTTCTCATCAAACTAAGGCCTCTAAGATTAATTGAGTGATGTTGAGAGAATATTTGGTTATGGGTTGGCTTAGACAAAGGTCATTGAAGGTGTAAATTTGATAGAAGGTGGAGTTCCCTTTTATAAGAGGGGTGAGGGGAACCTTTGGAAAAGCTAGAAATATTATTTTATATAAATTCATTTTCGATTTATAATTGCTCCAAAGTGTATTAATTAAATTATAAGGTGGGTATGAGTCTAAATTCTTTCATCCAATATATTGTATATTGGTTTCGGTCTATATACTAACATTATCATTTATATTTAACTCTTAGTTAAATAGTTTGACATTTACAATGTCTCTTTGTACTTTTATATTATATAGTTAATAAACATACTATATACCTCCATGAGACCCTAGAGTGGTTCATTAATGATACAACTATCATTATATATGTCCTTTGGCCAATACTTAGATTTTTAGGAATAGAATATCAATTAATAATATATTATTTGTTTTAAAAACTCTTTTTTTTTTAAATTTTGACATTATTGGGTATTTTGTATTTGATAATTTCGTAACAGAATCATTACTTCGAAAAAAATTAATATAACTAATCATAATATGTCATATTAACCTATAAAATTAGTGGAATTTATAAAATGTCAAAAATTACATTTATTTTAATATTTATAATACCCATTATTTTAATATTTGATTAATTAGGTAATTACTGCATCACCATTGTGTTATAAATAAATTAAATTATTTAACGTCTAATAATTATAAATAAAATACCATTATGTAGGAAATATTCTTATATTTATAATTAATATTAATAATCAAATTAATCTTATGAATAACCCTATATTAAATAAAATTTAGTTATTACACATTGATTTTATCTCTTTTAACTCTTCTTTGAATTAAATAATAATAAATATCCTAATCTAATCCTAGTGGACATAAATGATAATATTTTATTCCTATGGTGGTTTTTGGACGAGATACACTTTTCAAATAGAATTATAACATGTGTTATGGTAATATTAATATCATTTTTACCCTTAATTACCCTATTTACTTTTAACCGTTGTAAATAAGAGTAAAAAGATACTATTCAACAAAAATTATTTTTGTCTTATTGATCCGCATTTTACACCTTGATATTAACCGTGTCTCACAGATTTTCAAATTTCCACTCACAGAAGCCGTTAAATTATGTTTTATGTGAATTTGCAAAATCTCCTTGGAGTTGGGTAAAAGATGGTGAAAGATCAATAAAACATTTATATATCTAAAATTTTATAAAATGACTCTAATAAATTACATTGAACTTATATAGGTATTATGTATCTATTTTTAACTAAAATAAATTTAAATAAAATAAATAATTTTTTAAATAATAATGCGTTTTAAACTATATCTCAATGTTTTTTCACAATTCATCCAAAATTGAATGTTTTCATAAAAATACCAAAAATTAACCCTAAGTTAATTTCAATATTTCGAATCCAAAAATTAAGTCCATTTTGAAAGATAAAATTTAATAAAATTAAAAATTTGGGTATTACTCTTCATAAAAAATAATTTGATTGGTTGTGGTGTGTGTTAGAACTCGAAGTTGTGTACATCACACGCTACTATATTATTCAATGGGAAGCATACCGTGGAAGCTTGGGCAGTTACATAATATAATTAGTCCATATTCTGGATGGGAACCATCTTCATTGGACTATGTTTCTTTTCAAACCATTCCATCATTGTAGGTATTATTCCCTTCAAGGTCAATAATATAGGGTATTTCATGCATATGTATGACACAAACCATTATAAAAAACCATTTTCCTTATTATTCATACAACATGATGTTAAATAACATGAATTGGTCGAAATCATATGGACATAAAATGTTTAATGAGTTAAATTAAGAAGCAATGAACTATGTGGTTTCTAATTCACATTACATATATACATAGGAAACCCCCTTCAAATGGGGCCTGATCCAATATGAATACATATTCCTTATGGGATAGTGTTTAATTATATATATCTTAGTTATATAAATTTAAAAAATGTCATGAATAACATATATAATTTGTGTGATACTAAATATTATTATAATCAATTCAATTAAATAGTTGATATAATGGTAATTGATCCAACATAGTAATTTAAATAATCATTCATAGACCTGAATTAAATTTATAATAGAGTCATAATATGGGAAATTAGTCCCCCTCAAAATGGTTTATCTAGTCCCTAACTCATATCCACTCTACTAATGTGAATCCTATGTGTTGCAGTAATGTTTTAGTGACATTCTGTCTCTAGAATGTAGGTTTCCCTAACTCAAAATAATGCTATTTTATCTTTTAAAGATATATTTAAATTTCATAATGAGTCATCATTAAAACCAAAATGGTTAACCTGACATGAATCTTATAATCATGATGGAATTTGGGGTCAAAATAGCATCACTGAAGTCATCTTAACCCATTAATGAAAAAATGACTCAAAAATGGCCATCATCAAGTAATTCCCTCGCCAACTTATGTATGGGTGGAAAACATAACCACTTTTCAAATTTATATATAACATAATTAATGAAAAAGAATTCAAACTTTATATATTTAATGACTTCCATTTTTTGTCAACACTTTTTATCATGTTGGGATATTTGTACCTTCTTCAATAATGATATTTTGGAAATCATTTGTTAAATGAGTAATGTTTCTAATTATATAATATTTACCCAATATTTCTTCACTAAATTATTGAATATAATTTTTTTCCTCCTCTTGGTCCTATCATATGGATTTATTCTAGTCCATTTATTGAACCATAATTTTATTTCATATAGTGGTATTGTATAGAGAAAACCTAGTCCTTTAGTATTTATAAGAATCATATTTTACTCATGAAAATTTTATTCTAAGAGTATGTAATTCAAACTATTGTAATACATATATATTTAATATTTCTCACCATAGATACAATATCATTATATCTTCTAGGAAAAGATAACGGATGCTAAATTATTATCATGTGGTGGTTAATTATGTTCATTGATATTTTACTTCTTGGAGTCCTTAGGAACAAAATATTTATTTTTCATAAGACCACATTGTAGTCAATTATTAAATGAGTCAATATAAATAAAAAATACATACATTTATGATGGTAATGTTAATATCAGTGCATTACCAAATCTATTATTTAAATCCTTAATGTATTCATCACATTATTTTATTGATATGAACATAACCCCTTTATGTGTCAAGTTGGTTAATAGTTTCGCCAATCATGAATTATTTTGAAGAAACACTAATTGTACAAAGATAATATAAGGAAACTACACATATCAATTATATTTTTCTGTTTGGGCCATTCTTTAACTACCTTTTTATTATTAGTATCAATAGATATATCATTCTTAGAGACAATGTGATCAAGAAAATAAACATATTGAATCCAAAATACACATTCACAAAATTTCTGATATAACACATTTTCCCTTAGAGTGTAAAGGATTATTCATAAATGATTCTAATACTCATGACAGATTATATATTATACACTAATATAATTAATAAATAAAATAATTAAAATTTCATTATAATATTCAAATGACTTATAAATCAGACCCATAAGAACATAGAGTCCATTAGTCAATCCAAAGGGCTTAACTATAATCTCACTATTCCCATTCCTTTTGTGAAATTAAATTTTTTATAAATTATCCATATTATATAGAAAATGATAATTCCTAAAATGATGATTATCAATTGAATAAAATTGTGCTCCTTAAATATGATCAAATAATTAATTTATACATGGTATATATCCCTATAATTTATGCTCAACCTCATATACTCATCCTAATTTATAATTAAAAAACATTGTATATCTATCGTGAAACACATGGGAGAATAAATCCCTTATCTCACAACTCCTATATGTGTTTCTTCATTCCCACAAATTCTACTTTGTATATTCTATAGGGAGTTATTGATTTAATCTTTTCATTATGAATTAATTTAATGTAAAACTCATATTCATTGTTAGGTGGGTGTACAATTAATTCTACAAGAATTCCATCAATATAGACGTAAATAATGTGTACAAAATCCATCCTTATGCTACCTTTCTTATCTGTGGATTGCATATTCACTTCACATCTATGATTATAGTAATGGTGAAAAATTGGTTGTAGATTCAAATAAGAATATATTAATGAGTTCCTCCTAAAGAAAAGGAATTATATACATTTTTCATGAATCATATTTTCATTCTCTGGGAAATTAATTTTCACACCACACTATAAAATCCAATCAATCCACAAGATTATGTCAATGTCAATCATTGGTATGATAATCAAGTTCATAAGAATATTATATCTATACATCATAATAGTGAATGATTTAAATATCCTTATTGAAATAATAATCCCATTGGATGTCTTGATTCAAAACTCATATCATGGTGTTCAAGGGGGTGTTTTAATATTCTTTTCAAATAAGCCTGATATAAAAGAGTTCAAATATCTATAATCAAATTAATAATTTTATGTCATTGATTTTAAAATACATTAATCTTCTAACACATTTTATCGACCTCAACATTAGTGGTGGTAGTCATGTAAGGGTTATCTTTCCCCCTTATCCTCTTCTAAGGTAAATTCCGTTGATGCTCAGGGTATTGATTCATATAGTTCTGCATATATTTGTAGTAGAGGCACTGGATTTTAGTTGATTCTTTCTTACACTTTAAGTAAAAATCTATATGGTCATTAAATCAAAAATTTAAAGATAATATTGTTTCATTTAATAATGTACTATGGGGTTTTATAACATGATTATCAAATACATGAGGTTATATACTTCCCCTCACCTTCAAAACCATATTTCTTATCATTTTCTTGACATTTATCCTCCCATTTTCATCATTTACATTAAAAATATATGACCTTGAGAATTTTTTTTATTTGTTAATGTTACTTGATACTCTCTCATTATATGATGAAAACATTTGAGTGTTTTGTTTACATTACAGGATTATATTAGTCCAATCAAATACATTATCAATATTACATTCAGGAATTTATATTTAGGCAACAACATCACTATATAATAAGGTTAATTATCCAAATATTTAGGAAAACATTATTTTTATTTTTATTTTAGATTAAAAATTTCCTTTCAATATCATCTTGTTTTTCTACAGGAAAATATTTCTAGAATAATTTCACTATAAATGATTTTTATTCCATTACGTTAATCTCTTCAACATCACACGTTTTCTAATAAATGACCAACAATTATCTACATATCCCTTTCAAAAAATATACCTCCAAAATAACCTTATCCCTCTCACTCCTTCCAAAATATAAGAATACATTTTTAAGGGACTAGATCCATGCTCAACTACCAATGGATTGCTAGTGTTGTTAAATGATTGAGGTTTCTACTAAATAAAGCAGTCCAAAATTGTTTAGATATAATGGGAGTAAATATATTAATACATACAAGTTAGGATATTGGACATAAAAAAAGAAAAAAAACACTAATATATGAATAATATACTCAATCCCAACACCATCTATGTTTAATTTCTCATATGTGAAATATTTTCATTGATTTAATTAGTTTATATGATTTCCCTACCTTCAATTAAGTAGTATCTCTATATAATAGAACACACATAACCATCTCATAGAATTTTAAAAATTTACTCATAACATAATGAATAATATATAAAATTTTTTATTAATCATTATAAATGGGTTATTATATTTCTTTATGTAGAAATATTTTTTAAAATTTAGATTCTATGGGTCATACTAAAGATACTTTTATTCCAACAATAACAACATAAAATCTAGTTACTAAAGTCTTTTGTTCACACTATTACATTAGTATACGTGATAATAGTTAGAATACTATATAATAAAATATTTTTTATATGTTGTAAAAAATAGATACATAATATATTCTAATAATATATTTGAAAATAAAACATTTCATGTAAATTTTATATAATAATTCTTATTTTCTTTCATATTTCCTTGAAATCATTCATGATTACCTGATTGGTGGCTCAGGGAAAGCAAAAAGTAATAAATGATTAACTCAGATCATTATTAAGGTATACATGAAACATGTGATATCCTATATACATTTTTCATAAATAATATAGAAGAGTATATAATAAATAAACATAAATTATAATCACTAACTTAGGCATGAAATATATCCAAGTTCAATGTTAATAATCTCATAAGAAATAATAAATTATTTCAATGAGTATAATGTCAGACATCACATTATTATCTACAGGGGATCTAATCCAAGATATCTTATATACCATAAAGGCCTCTAAATCATGTAATTTTACATATCATCATGGCATCTTAATTAGGAAATTATTATTCTATTGGATATCATACACCATGAAATTTCCATTGCGGTTTATCTCATAAGTCATACATATCCTTCAAAGGGATATAATATTCCCCACCCATCACTTTCACTTTTATAATGAATTACTCATGTATTTTATTTATACTAAAATACATATTGAATATATCTTTTAATAAATATTCATATTGAATCATGTATCAAAACATTATTATTTCTTTATTTGGTGTAATATCACTCTTAGTAAGTTTCTTTCAATTATTCTGTATATAATAATGGGTAAATAGTTTATTAAAAATTGAGATTATGTTAAATATTTCAATGAAAATAAATAAAATTTATATTAAGCAATCCATAAATGTCACGACCCGTCCTTGAGACCCATGCCGTGACTACCCCAAGCCCGCCTTCCAAAGTCCAGGAGCTGGCGACTAGCACCAAGGCTTAAATCCTGGTAAAAAGGTAAGGCATTTCCTTTGTAAAGTAAACAAACACCACTGAGCAAGAAATCATTAGAAGTAAACACTAAGTAACAACTGAGTACAAAAGTAATTGCGGAAAGGTAAGTGGGCCAGAATTCAAACCCAAACTGAAAGTAAAGTACAAATAAAAAGGGAAAACAACCACTAAAAGTAAAGCTGCATCGTCGATCCACCCACTGGAAGTCACACCTGAAGGGTGAGTACATATAGCCTCCACAGCTCCTCGGGTCGAACCGTCCACTCTGAGTACGTCCCGCCCAGTGGTCCACCTCCAGGTACCATCCTGCTCCGCAGGCGTCAACCACGATCAACGTTGTCCGTCGTCTGCAACCAACACAACGTAGTGTGGGCATATCCCGTGCATGGGTGAGTATAAGCTACTCATTAGGGACCCTGAGACCCCCGAAGGTCTCCCAGAATCCACAAAGGATAATCCACAAAGGAAAGATACAATCACGAAGTAACATCCGACATTGCTTAGGTATATTCCCATATATATACCTAAGTCATCAATTCTCATTCGGATCCAACACCTGAGCTCAAGTACAACCCAGTCCACATAGGAAAGTGAAACGTAAATCCACAGAGGATAGCACAACACAATCCACATAGGAAAACAAAACAGGATTCATCTCACACAGTTATACTTCTTCATATGACGATAGAGATGATCAGATGTTGTCACTGATTCATCTAAGCTGTCGGACCCATAAAGGATCGATAGGTACTAACCCCCGCAATGACCCACACAAGATCGATAATGAAGTTGAAACCATAGCTATTGGGAAACTCCATCTCTATCAAGTACAGTGGTTATGCCGCTACAACCAATCGCTTCCCTCTAACCTTGGACTGTTGTAGTACTCCACCTATCGAGTACTGTGGGCATGCTACTACAATCAAGCGATTCCCACCATCGGTCTGCCGCTACAACCATGCGCTCCCCCTCATAGCCTCTAGAGGTACTCCTTCTGTTGAGTACCATGGGTCAGCTGCAACAACCATGCGCTCCTCCGTCGTGGGTCGGCCTCTACTACCAAGCGCTCATCCGTCATGGGTCTGCTGCTACAACCAAGATCTCCCCCTCATAGCCTCTTGAGGAACTCCTTCTGTTGAGTACCGCGGGTCTGCAGCTACAACCAAGCGCTCCTCTGCCGTGGGTCTGCTGCTACAACCAAGCGCTTCCCACTAGGCTATCCGTAACACACCGAGTCGTTCGATCAGCCGTCGTCAAGTCTCAACCGACTCTAGGGTTTCCGCACACAGAATGCTCGTTCTGGGAGGGTCCACTCCACGAGCCAAGTGGTCTATGCATCAACTAACATGTAGTCCGGAGTTGATGTATCCCAAAAGTACCGTAGTGGTCACTACCGAACCCACGGAGGATTCTCGTACTGTCTTCATGGTCGTCGCAGACGCAGCCAGCTCTAGGGTTCCCACACACAACAAGCTAATTCGGGAGGGTCTGCTCCATGAGCCGAGAGGCTAATACATCAACTGACATATAGCCCAGAGTTGATATATATCCAAATGTTTTGTATCGTCAACAGGAACTCAACTTCGTAGACGGCGCGTCAATCGGATTATCAGCTTTTCGGTTCCAGGGGCCCGACTGGATTTCGGGTGCAATATAACCCACCCACTATCCAAATGTATCCAACACTAAAGGGAAGTATGATAAATTTTCCTTCTCATCAAGATAAATCCAACAAAGCCGACGGCACGTCAATCGGACGTACGAAGCTCATGTTATGAGCGTTTCCGCTCCGAGGGCCCGGTTGGTTTCGTGTACGAACCAACCCGGCCGAACACAATGTACTCTGAAACCTTGAGTGCGATATACCGAAACGACCATCTCGATCCAAGGATCACATTTCCGCTGACGGTGCGTCTATCGGAGGACCGTAGATCATTTTATGAGCAAACAACCGAAAAGGTCCAAAATTGGGGGGTCTGGGCCTAGACCGACCCGGCCCGGCCGGCGCGGGCACATCCCGGTCACCAGGCGGGTTGGCTCGGCTGGTTACGGCCGAGCGGAGCGGGGGGTGTACTGCCCTCGTGTGAGGAAACAGAGGCCCCGCATGGGGCTGCCCTTGCCAGTAGACGTGGCCGGGCTACCGTGTCCTGTTCCCCTCCGGTCACGCATGGTCGCGGGACCGCGTGCTGCCGCAGCGGCTTCAGTCGCGGTTGTTCCTTCCGGCGGCGTGCCGGGTGCCGCCGCCTCCTGCCAACGGCGCCGCCGTGCCGGTGAGGCGCGCCGGAGGGCTGCTCCGCGGACCACCGGACGAGTTCCGATGGTCAGAATTTCACGTCTTCTTCGCCAAAGGCCCTCCCGGGGTCCGTCCTTCACTGCGAGGACCTATCATCGCCCGTGCGGCTTGTTTTGTCGACGTCCGCCATTTCGCACACCATGAATGAAAGGGAAGGTGGGTTTGGACTTGTTTGTTAGTCTACACCAACCGCGATAGCAGTTTTAAAATTCTCATGACAAAAATATAATCATACGCCACAGGCATAAATCAAAATGATTTAAAAGAACAACAACCCCTACCTCAACGTCACAGATGTGAGTTCATCGCGGAATTGACCGTCGCGGAAGGAGAGGATCATCGCGTCATGGAAGGGGCGTCGTTGTCGTCACGGTACATGGCATCACGTCGACGATCTCAATCGGTTGTTGATCAAAGATTTTTGTAGGGAAGTAACATCACGGAAGAAGCATCGCGGAAGGAGAATCGTCGGCGTCACGGTACACGGCGTCGCTTCGTTGATCTCCAAGGGTTCGACATTCTTCGTCGCCTTTCGTCGAAGGCCGACATTCTTCGTCGGTGACGATGCGTTCTTCGCGTTCTTCGTGTTCATCGTGTTCTTCACATTCTTCACGTTCTTCGCGTTCTTCACGTTCTTCGTGAAGGAGTATGAAGATAGAGTTTCTCCAAATCCTCTCAACAAGCCACCCCCAAGAAAAACATGAGTTGGTCTTATTTTATTCTTATGCCAACAAAAGAAAAACAAAGATAAGAAACGAACAACAAATTCTATGAATTAATTGTATCGACTTAACTGACCAATTAATCGGTGCGTTATGAATTTAAGAAAACGCACTGGTAGAATTTAATTTTAAAGGGGTTTTTGTGGGTGAGTTACTTAGAGGAAATGAAACCGTGGGGCTCGTGTGGGCCCCAACTCACAAATATCCTACCATGAGGGTAGAATATTTTTAGTTCCACCATTTCCGCTTCAAATTAGCGTAAGTGGATTTAAGTGGCTTTAAGTGGCTTATGTGAAATAAAATAAAGTTGTCACACCACTTTATTTTATTTCTTAATGTAACCCCAAAAATTAAAAACCACAGCTGAGAAAACGAAACTCCGAAAAATGGTGTTTCTAAGAAAATACCGGCGCTGCGATTTCTTCGGTGCCCTCGGAATTCGATTCCGAGCACCGGTTCAAAAGATAGAAAAACCCTCTCGTTCATTCACTGAACGTACCCGAGCCAAACTTCAGAAAATGATTCCGGTCACAGCGGGCCTCGGAATCTGGTGTCGTCAGAAACTTCGTTCTTGTAAAAATCCCAAAGAAAATTAGGAGAAAAAAATTTCCATGAATTTAACGGGTCTTTACATCACTCCCACCTCAGGGATTTACATCCTTGTAATGATATATCATAAACTGGGGAATCAAATGTGGGTACGGAGCACTCATCTAAGCCTCCCGCCCCCTTGTGCTCTCCTGGAAGTTCTCGTGCTGCAATTTTATGCGCACAAGAGGAATCGACCGTCCATGTAGGACCCGCTCCTGTCGACGCTCGATCTCCACCGGGACCTCCGCAAAAGTAGCCCCATCATCGAAATCTAGCTCCCCATGGTCAATGATATGTGATGGGTCCTGCACATATCTTCTCACCTGAAATACGTGGAAGACGTCATGCACCCGGTGCAACTGAGGTGGTAGATCCAGGAGATAGGCCACCTCACCAATCCTGTTGAGGACCTGGAATGGTCCGATTAGGCGTAGAGACAACTTGCCGCCGTGGCCAAATCTCCTTAATCCACGTCAAGGTGAGACACGCCAGAAGACGTGGTCGCCATCCTCGAACTCTAGTGGCCTCCGCCTTCTATTAGCAAAAGACTTTTTCAGGCCCTGAGCTGTCCTCATCCACTCTTGGATGACTTGGACCTTTCTGGTCCCACTCAAGCTGCTGAGATTTCTTCTTTGCCGAGAAGAGAAATCTAGTCTCATCCCCTGGATGAACCACGTTCTTCACCTAATACAGTCAATCCCATCATGGATGATACTAACCCATACCAAGGATGACATCATAAGGCCTCGACGCTACTACGCCTCCAAGGGTTGAGCCATACTGTCGGCATCAGTGTGTGGTCACAGGGTCTCCTCCAGTAGGTATCTCAAAGTGAGGTTAAGGTCAACGGTTTTTAAACTGGAACCTCTTAGTAACAACATAAAGAGAGGATAGGAATGTAAACACAAAAAGAGATGTGTCTTTTATTACTACAGCTCAAAGTACAAAGACACAAAAAATCAACATACAAACATCAACAACGCAATAAGTAGCATAAACAAATGTCTCTAGGCCTGGAGCTAGTCCTGCTCTTGTCCAACTACTCCCGGAGCTCCATGATTGTAGGCCTCAGCTGCCTGAAGCTGAGCTCTCCCACATCCACCAGCTCCCTACGGTCGGGGTGGACCTCCTGGTTGTGGTGGTGGAAACACCTCAAAGCATCGTCCACCTCCACCTGCAAGGCCAGCTCCCCTTCCACGGTCTCCTGCTCCATGCGATCCCCCTCGATCGAACCTCTCCCTCTGCCTGGGAGGCCCTTCGTTCATCTGCTGGTCATCCGTATGGCGGGTCGGACAGTCACGAGCCATGTGACCAACTCTGCCGCATGAGTAACAATGTCCGCTCATGGTAAGTCATTGTCCACCCCGGGGTGCCTCGCACAAACGATCCTTTGTCACGCGGTCAACCACCTGTAGGTCTAGTCCTCTTGGACCCCAGCGTCATCTGTCTAGTTGTGGGTCCTGCTAGTAGATACTACTTAGCAAGGAAACTCTCCACTAGGAGGGCTCTCTCAAACACCCCTGTCTGTGTCGAAATGTAGTGAGAAACAACTGAAGCTCTGATCTCTCACCCGAGCCCCTGCTCGATGGTTCTGGCCGTGAAGAATGGGTCCCGTACCATGTCTGTCGAGTAGCACGAGACATTGGTAAACCTTCCCGCTTACTGGGCTACTGTCATTCTTCCTTGGCGCGGCTGTAGAATCTTCTAGATGCGCACCCCAAAGAGGGTGGCTGGGACGAACTCTGAGTGGAAGAGGCTCTCAATGTCCATCCAGAGAAGATATACCTCATTGTGCACCTAGAGCATTAAGCTCCACCATCTGCCTGCTTCCGCGTGCAGTAGGCTCACTGCGAGGATCACCATGAGGTCTGATGGTGTCCTCCCTAACCTGAAAACCGGTACAACTGCCTCCAACCAGTCCTCGGCTGCCTGGGGGTCCGTCTCCCCATAGAACCACGGCGGCCACTGGCACTAAAACTCATGCAGTACACTAAGGCGACGTGCATCGTCAGCGGCTGGGGCTGGTAGCATCGGTGGCTCAGCGGGTGGAGGTACCGCCGGTGCCTCAGCTATCAAATGGCATTGTACTGAGGCCTCGTCGCTCGGCGGGCTGTCATCACGTACAACTCTTGGAACCTTAGCTGGCTGCCGTTGTGGGGCCATCTTGAAAAGAAACTGGTGCGCCATGGTCAACAGTATACCTGGTGAGCTAACATAATGTAATCACAAAGAAAACTTGAAACACAAATGCAATCCTTGTTTTCACGCATTAAGTCGGAAATCAGAAGTCAGGGTCCTGGTGTACGGATACGTTGGCTGCTGCACCAACACTGGACACCCTGGACTGATAACCACACCCAATACGCTAAACTCTATTGCTTAACATAGAAAAAGATTAGAGTCCCATGTTCTGTGGTAGAACCGAACTCATCTGATACAAATTTGTCACGACCCGTCCTCGGGCCCCGTGTCGTGACTACCACAAGACCGCCTTCCAATGGCCAGGGGCTGGCGACAACCACCAAGGCGTAAATACTGTAAAAAGGGAAGGCATTTCCTTTGTAAAGTAAACAAACACCACAAAGCAAGAAAGCAATACAAGTAAACACTAAGTAACAATTGAGTACAACAGTAAGTGCGGAAAGGTAAGTGGGCCAGAATACAAACCCAAACTGAAAGTAAAGTACAACTCGAAATGGAAAACAACTACTGAATGTAAAGCCGCAATGTCGAACCACCCACTAGAAGTCCCACTTGAAGGGTGAGTACAGATAGCCTCCACAGCTCCTCGGGTCCAACCGTCCACTCTGAGTACGTCAAGCCCAGTGGTCCACCTCCAGGTACCGTCCTGATCCACAAGCCTCAACCAAGATCAGCGATGTCCGTCATCTGCAACCAACACAACGTAGTGCGGGTGTAGCCCGTGCAGGGGTGAGTATAAGCTACTCAGTAGGGACCCCAAGACCCCAGAAGGTCTCCCAGAATCCACAAAGGATAATCCACAAAGGAAAGATGCAATAACGAAGTAACATCCGACACTGTTTAGGTATATGCCCATACATATACCTAAGTCATCTATTCTCGTTCAGCTCCAACACTCGAGCTCAAGTACAAACCAGTCCACACAGGAATGAAAAACGTAAATCCACATAGGATAGCACAACACAATCCACATAGGAAATAAAAACAGGATTCATCTCACACAAGTATACTTCTTCAAATGACGATAGAGATGATCAGATGTTGCCACTGATTCATCTAAGCCATCAGACCCACAAAGGATCGATAGGTACCAACCCCCGAAATGACCCACACAGGATCGATCATGAAGTGGAATCCATAGCTATTGGGGAACTCCTTCTCTATCAAGTACAGTGGTTATGCTGCTAAAACCAAGTGCTTCACTCTAACCTTGGACTGCTGTAATATTCCACCTATCGAGTACTGTGGGCCTGCTGCTACAATCAAGTGCTTTCCACCATGGGTCTGCTGCTACAACCAAGCGCTCCCCCTCATATCCACTAGAGGTACTTTTTCTGTTGAGTACCACGGGTTAACCGCTGCAACCAAGCGCTCCTCCATTGTGGGTCTGCCACTACAACCAAGCGCTCACCCTCATAGCCTCTAGAGGTATTCCTTCTATTGAGTACCGCTGGTCTGCTGCTACAACCAAGCGCTCCTCCGCCGTGGGTCTGCTGCTACTACCAAGCGCTTCCCATAGGGCTATCTGTAACACACCGAGTCGTTCGATCAGCCGTCGTCAAGTCTCAAACGGCTCTAGGGTTTCTGCACACAGCATGCTCATTCCAGGAGGGTCCACTCCACGAGCCAGGAGGTCGATGCATCAACTGACATGTCTTCCGGAGTTGATGTATCCCAAAAGTACCATAGTGGTCACTACCGAACCCACGGAGGATTCAAGTACAGTCTTCATTGTCGTCGCAGACGCAGCCAGCTCTAGGGATCCCGCACATAGCAAGCTCGTTCGGGAGGGTCCGCTCCACGATCCGAGAGGCTGATACATCAACTGACACATATTCCAGAGTTGATATATATCCAAAAGTTCTGTATCGTGAATAGGAACTCAACGTCCCAGACAGCACATCAATCCGACGTCCGGCTGAGAGTTATCAGTTTTTCCGTTCCCGGGGCCCGGTTAGATTTCGGGTTCAATCCAACCCGGCCACTATCCTACTGCATCCAAAAATCTAGCTAAGTATTCCATAATTTACTTCTCATCAAGAGGAATCCAACAAAGTCGACGACACGTCAATCGGACGTCCGAAGCTCAAGTTATGAGTGTTTCCGCTCCGAGGGCCCGGTTGGTTTCATGTACGAACCAACCCGGCCGAAACCAATGTACTCCGAAACCTTGAGTGCGATATACCGAAACGACCATCTCAATCCAAGGATCACATCGCCACTGACGGTGCATCGATCAGAGGCCTACAGCTCACGTTATGAGCAAAAGACCGAAAAGGTCTGAAAACGGGGGGTCTGGGCCGGGACCGACCCGGCCCAACCCCCCCTGCGTCGGCCCGAATCGGTTCGACCCGACCCGTGTCCGGGTCTGACCCGGATGGCGTGACCCGTCCCAGCCTGGGCATGACCCGGCCCGGCCGGCACGGGCCACATCCCATTCCCCTCCGGTCTCGCGCGGTCGCGGGACCGCATGCTGCCGTCGTGGCTGAAGCCGCGGTGGTTCCTTCCGGCGGCGTGCCGGGAGCCGCCGACTCCTGCGACCGGCGCCGCCGTGCTGGAGAGGTGTGCCGGCGGGCTGCTCCGCAGACCACCGGATGAGTTCCGGTCGTCATAATTTCACGCCGTCTTCGCAAAAGTCCCTCACGGGGTCCGTCCTTCACTGTGGGGACCTCTCATCACCCGTGCGGTTTGTTTTGTTGACATCCGCCATTTCGCACACCAAGAACGAAAGGGGCGGTGGGTTCGGACGTGTTTGTTAGTCCGCACACACAGTGTTAGCGGTTTTAAATGTCTCACTAAAAAAATTTAATTATACGCCGTGGGCATTAATCAAAAATATTTAAAAGAACAAAAACACCGACTTCAACGTCGCAGACGTGAGTTCGTAGCTGAATTGACCGTCGCGGAAGGAGGGGATCGTCGTGTAGCGGAAGGGGCATCGTTTTCGTCGCGGTACACTGTATCTTGTCGAATATCTGAATCGATTGTTGATCAAAGATTTTCACGGGGAAGGAACGTCGCGGAAGAAGCATCGCGGAAAGGAGAATCGTCGGCGTCGCGGTACACGACGTCGCGTCCTCGATCTCCGGGGGTTCGGTGTTCTTCGTCGCCTTTCGTCGAAGGCCGGTGTTCTTCATCGGCAACGATGCGTTCTTCGTGTTCTTCACGTTCTTCGCATTCTTCGCGTTCTTCACATTCATCGTGAAGGAGGATGAAGACAGAGTTTCTCCAAATCCTCTCAACAAGCCACCCCCAAGAAAAACATGAGTTGGTCTTATTTTATTCTTATGCCAACAAACGAAAAAAAAAATTTATGAAACGAACCATTAATTCTATGAATTAATGGTAACGACTTAAATTCCCAATTAATAGGGGCGTTACGAATTTAAGAAAATGCACCGGTTGACTTTCATTTTAAAGGGGTTTTGCGGGTGCGTTACTTAGAGGAAAAGAAATGGTGGGGCTCGTGCGAGCCCCACCTCACAAATATCCTACCAAGAGGGTAGGATATTTTGAGTTCCACCCTTTCCTCTTCAACATTGCTTAAGTGGATATAAGTGGATTTAAGTGGCTTAAGTGAAATAAAATAAAGTTGTCGCACCACTTTATTTTATTTCTTAACGTAACCCTAAAAATTAAAAACCACACCCGAAAAAACGCAACTCCGGAAATAGCGTTTCTAAGAAAATACCGGCGCTGCGACTTCATCAGTGCCCTCGGAATTCGATTCCAAGCATCGGTTCAAAAGTTAGAAAACCCCGCTTGTTCGTTCACTGAACGTACCCGAGCCTAACTTCAGAAAATGATTCCGGGCACACCGGGTCTCGAAATCAGGTGCCGTCAGAAACTGCGTTCTTGTAAAAATTCCAAAGAAAATTAAGAAAAAAAAATTTTCCTTGAATTTTACGGGTCTTTACAATAAATTCATGAAATATATATATGATTCAATATAGAACATTCCTATGTAAAATTGATAGAAAAATGGAAGAAAAAAAATTAAATTTCGTAAATCATTTGTAACTTTGTTGTAAAAATTATTTTATAGATCACATACATTACTCATTTAGTATGTTTTAAAGAATCATTTTAAAAAATTGAAAAATAATTTATAATAAATATATATTCTAAAAAACAATTCTTAAGTAAGAAAATTCTTTGGTGAATATAAAAATATACATATGGAAAGTAAAATACCTTTTTAAAATTTTAATGAAAATAATCTTTCTTTATAAAAGATAAAAATTCATTAAAAAGGGAAATATATATTATTTGAAATCCCATATAAAGTTTTAGTGGAATATTGATAATGGATAATGAATATGATGGTGGGAAAAGGTGGTCATTCAATAAATAATTAAAAAAAATATTTTACATGTTCTTAAAAATTTAAAAAAATCTTACAAAAAACAAATAAAATATATCTTTTCAAAACATTTTTAAATGAAGTAAAATTTAATTTATAAATTTATTTATCAATATTTTAGGTGTAAATAAAAATTTTTGTGAAATAATTTTTAAAAAATAACAATGATATGGAAGCAAATGAGTTTAAACAATTAAAATAATACTTTAAAAAAAATATCATTCTTATTTTAAAATCCAAAACAACATAAAAGAATGAAATTGAGAAGGAAATTTAATTAAAATGAGTATGAACATATTCATGATATAATATTTTGTAGTAAAATTATATGCGCCATATAAATGAATACAAGTTCATAATTATAAATATGTCCCAATGACATTAATTTTAGATGAAAAACCCCAACCTAGATCCCCGACATGCTTCATACGAAATTTTATTTAAAAAATAATAAAAATTTAACAAAAATTTAAATTATTAAATACCTTATTATTGTTCATTCCACTATCATTATTCAATAGTTATGTTTTTTTAACAATTTATATTTAGTTAAAAATCAGTTAAGTTCATGTCAAATGTTTTGAGGTCGTTCCGACCATAACCTTTAAAATAGGCTGGGTGAGTTGGATGAAGTGAAATGGTTCATGGTTCCATAATATATAAAATTTTATTAATTTTATAATTATAACATTTATAGTGTAAATATACTGTCACAACAATATATTTCTGGAGGTCCTAAAAATGGAATACATAGTTTCATGGAGATGTTAGTTTGTATGTACATGTAAATGACATTTTCATTTGTCTAATGGATGAATATAAAATAAATTTAATAAAGGTTTAACAATGTAAAATAATAATTTTATAAAATTCATATATATTAAATAAATCTATCTTTATAACCATCCATGTTTTGTGGTTATGAAAAATAGAAGGAATCACTTCAAGGAGGAGGTGGTCAATAAAAAGGCCTGACAAAAGATTCCATTATCCATTCAATGGGAGCGTAATATGGTTGATAATAAATTATTTTCATATAATAATAAATATTCACTATATATACTACGTCCATAATTATAACCAGCCATGTATGGAAGTGATGAAAAACAAAAATACTTCACTATGTGGAGTAGGAAGACCACACATACAGATGAGCGACGTTTCCATCTATCATAGTATGGAAATGATGTATAAAATAGATTTAATCTAAAAATAATAAAATTTAATTATATTAAAAATATTATTTCATTTTATTAGGATGGTTAGAATGTATATTAATGAGTTAGTAGAAGGCATAATCATGAAATAATTATGTTAAGACATATTCCACATTGGATATATTCCATTGTATTAAACCTCAATAAATATAATATTAGTATTTTGGTGATAAAATATACTCAACGAGGTGGGGAATAAAATTGGGGATTTATTTTGGTAAATATTTCTCCATAGGTATTGATCAATGTGTGATCAAAAGGGAGGAGAAAAGGTGCACTCTTATAAGTGGGAGGAGTGTCACCGCTATAAGTATTAATAACATCAAAATATTATAAATGCTTTTATCTTATTAAATGTATAAAATTTTGTATATTTTATAATATAGGATAATTTAAGGTCAATATACACTCAATGAATCAATTTTATACCTATTTTAGTGATATTTTAATCCAAGTATCTTTGTTTAGGCCCACATTAATAATTTTATCCATTATCATAGTGACATTCATTTATCATCTTTTCTAATGTAAATAAAAATGGAATTGACCTAATTGAAAAATTTGAACATGATTATTGAAAATATGGAATCTATATTATATTATTCAATTTTCATAAGTGGTAATGATGAATTTTACTATAACTTCATAAAATTGAATGAAAACAACTTTTAAAAAAATTATTTTCAATAATAAAAAATAATTTATATAAACATAAATTATAATGATTATTTCCATGGAATTAGCTGAATTATGTTAAATAAAATGTGTCTAATTTTTCAAAAAAAATAAAGTAAAACATATTTTAATATCATTAATACATGATTAAAAAAGAAGAACAAAAAATTATTTTTTCTGAATAAAAAAATAAATAACATTATAAAATGTCAAACACATATTTCTAAGTTCAACAGTTCATTTTTAAATGAAATATAATAATTCATAAATATATATTTATTTTGGTAAAAAGTTTCAAAAACATTGATGGTATCCTTATATTGTGATATTTTTATAAAAGTGATGATATTTTCAAAATCGTTATTATTCATTATTCACAAAAAATTAATCATTTACATAAAAATCTCCAAAATTCACCATATGATAATTTTAGAAAGTTGAAATCATAATATATGTTGATTAAATCTATTGAATAAAAATATTGGAATTTATCTTCTAGACACATTACTAAATAATGATATATTTATAGGTATTTGATGGGGAGGTATTAGAATGTGCATTATGTTATTGTTTACAAACATAGAGTGTAACATATCCAGTAGAATATATAAAATTTTAAATAATGTTAAAAGGAATCAGTTTCCATATATATTATTTTGTTATGAGGGGGAGCTTATACGAAGGGTTTCTTTATGTTTTTATCAGGAAAAAGAATAATTAGTTTCTTCTTAGTGTTGAGTAAGTGGGGAAAACCTGATATGAACTGATAATGTGTTAGGAGCCACGAAAAAGAAGGAGTTTTATATTGATAAAAATAATTTTTTATTTTGTTATAGTAGATCTTAATGCCTCTATTTTTTCATGGATAATAATAATCACAAAATATATTGTTCATTAAATAAATATCTTCTTGTATATTCTTTGTACACTAGGAGAAATGGGGAGTCTTCATTCATGTGCTATGTTTCTATAGTAACACCTATTTGAATAAGTAAAATGATGATAACTATTATTATATATATAAAGATACACCATTAGACATAATATTGGATAACTAGGTTTCAGTTCATATCACATGGTAGCAAGAATCAATCCACACAATGTTTTTAAGTGGACCACTCCAAGAATATGTACATTCAAGGTAGACCATATATGATGCAGTTTAATATCATTCAATAAGGATTTTAATATCTTAATGTTTGTGGTCATATAAATTAAAAACCTTTTAATAGTTTGAATCCATATAGAGTGGAATTTATAATCCAAGCATGGATATTTGAAAAGTATTTTTTGAGAAAATAGTTATTGTTAATAGGTGTGATACATTATCTGTCCATTATAATAAATGTGTGTGCTCTATTAGAGAAGACCTTCCTTATAGTGTATGGTATTTCAAAATTCAACTAAAGATTTTTTGTTATATTCCTTGGTATAATGATATTAATTAGATCCAAAACCAACACTCCTTAGATGAAAGAGAAAAGTAAAACCATCTTGTTTAATGCTCATGAAACATGATTTTGAAGGATCTAAATGTTATTTAGTGTGTCTAAAATTTTCTCATCGAGTTTTTCCAATTTATATAGTAAGAGATAAGAATAATAATCTTCCGATAGTTGGTATCATATGGTGATGAAATGTGAAAAAACTAAAATTCAAATTGAAATAATTCCTCTCTCCAATATAAGGGAGAGTACAGGGGTTCATATTTTGGAATACTAATACTGTAAAAAGGCACAGAAATCACTGATGAGTTTATCTAACCTATAATTATTATCCTTATCCAATATGTTATAAATGTTATTATATATAGTATTGTTGAAGGAATTTTTCTATATATTCACCATTTCGTAATAGTGGAATTAATGGTTAGACTAGATATTGTTCATCTAAAGAAAAAAAATTAATTAAAAGCATGTGGACTGGTGTTATTGTCTATCTGAGTTATGTAGGGGACAATAAATCTATAAGTGATACTATAATTCGAAAATTTGATTAAAACATTCATTTTTATTTCATTGAGGTGTATTGATTCAACCAATTTGTAGTTTAAATTTATGGATATAGGAATGAACATGGACTACCTAGTTTTGGAAAGAGGGTATATACCTATGATATCTGTACGTCATATGAAAATAGATATTATTATTTGGAGATGTAAAATAATTATATGGGTTTATTGATGAAATAGTAATGTATCTAAATATCATGAAATTCAATTATGAAATTAGTGCTGAGTTGCACCACAAATTCCCTGAAGTATCTAGCCTCTTAGTTTTGTGGAATAGTTTATACCAAAAATATTGGGAACTACTTGATATGATACTGATTTATTATATAATATTGAGGGTATATCCTCAATAAATTAACCTATAGACTCCATCTGTTACTCATTTATGGAGGACCTTCTAGGAATTTTATCCATAACAAAGGTGAACATTTTATACCATCAACAGATCATTTCCTTTACGGATCAATATAATAAGTGTATTGAATTTTCAAGGTGCTCCACTATAGTAGACAACCATCCAATAAATACACTAATTAATTTGGTTGATAGATCACATTAATTAAGGGTAGATATAATTTCATTGATTCATTGTTTATCATTATTTATAGATATATAGACAACATATGATATTCTAGAGGAAGAACGATTTCACCCAGGTTTGAATCTGACATGGTTATATTTGAATAAGCTTGTACATATACTTTTTGATTCTCCCAGAATGGTATGTGAAAATATAATTGAGTTTAGGGGAATTATTTCTTTATTACTGATATATAATCATGCAAGGGAACAAACTCTTCCTTCTTGAGGAAATAACCGTTATTTATTTTCATGATCACCCAATCCAAATAACTCAAAATATTGAATCAGATAACTGGTACTTATAAGGACAATTAGATTTTTGAAATTATATCCATCTATTCCAATTTATTATTGGTATATAATTTTTAATAAAGGAATAAATAAGGTATAATACCTTTTACCGGATAGAATAACATCATCCCCAAGCTATCCCCATTGAGAGTGAGATTTTCTATCCTTGTTATAGATAGGATCCTAATAGGAAAATCAAATTACTTCTCTCATTCTAATGAGGGTTCATGGATTGATAATATCTCAGCATGAAAGATATTTATATCAAACATTGAATATTGTGATCCATGGGGAAATATATTAATTTTTTCCACTTTATTACCATTTAGTGCAAGAATTGGATCTACAGTTGTTGTAGAATGATTTATTATCATAACTGAAACATAAGTAACTTCAAATGATTGATGATGTTTTTTATTAGATCGACACAAGAGACCAAGTGGACCTTATGTTTCTATAAATAATGTATTTGATTCTACCCTATGAAAACCAATGAAATGTTGTTTTTATCAATATCAGAATATTAGTTATTTGTATCCAAGAATTTCATATAGAGATATTCAATAATATTAACCTTACCTATATAATTCATCAAAGAAAGGGGGGATCAAAGAGATTATTCTTGGAGATCCATATATAGGTTAATAAGCCTTCCTTCAATAATGAACATCTATAGTAAAATTATAAGAATATAAAGTTTTAGATTTTTAAGGGCTTTGTGAAAATAATTGACCTATTAATATGTCACCCATTTCTTCATCAATCATATGAAGAGAATACTCTTTATGATAATGTTGACTATGAATTTCATAATGTATATGAGTAATCCTTCGATTTCTCTAAATTCTATAAGGTTTTAATGAGGTTTAATATCAATTATCTCTTTTTATTCTTATGGAAAAATTCAATGCCACGATTTCATTCCATATAGCTCGGTAAATTTCACAATGTTACCCTAAATTAAAATATCAATGGGTTCATTATTAAACTATTTTGATACAATTTTCAAAAAATTGACTCAATATGGGCATGGAGACTACAAAATTATTTATTTTTTACCACCTTAACTTCCATGCAGCATTCTAAAATATTTTAAAGAAAAAACATGAATATATGGGTAATCATATAATGTTAGATATTCCCATCATTCATTGATCTAAAGGGTTTTACTTGATAACTATATACACCTTCGGGTTACCTAAAGATATTTTACTCCCCATCATTGAGATCATTGTAAATCTAGTCATAACCAGAATAACCGTCCATAAAGTGGAGGGAATAAAATCCCATAGTTATATCAATCAACTATTCAGTGATTAGGATTTGGAAATCATATAATATGTGGTGAAGGGATAAATTCCATAAATTAATGACGACCTTGATTTTCATAGTCATTTTCCCCATTGGGATGATGTTGGAGATAAAATTTGAATATTTATACTCCTAAATATATTTGTTTTGATTAATATTTTAAGATGAATGGGAAATTTTATTTCTTGGAGATGATGTATATTTAATGTTACTTCAATCAAGAACATATCATTCTTTAAAATGCTTAGGATTCTGTGTTGAATCTAACACCATGATAACTGATGAAAATATTCCCTAACCTCATTATATTATTCTATGTTTTATTTATAGTTTTAAAAAAAGAAATTATTTTGTTGATTGGATGTTAGTCAAACCCACATTCAAATAGAGGTTCCTTGGTGGAAAATATTAAGCTTCAAGGTTCAAACATATGTATGTTCATCTATTAGTGGTATCTTCCCAATGGAATCATTTTCTAGCCCATTTTCTTAATATAGAGTAGTTTGTGGTTTTATTAAAACATGATATTTGAAATTGTGGTTTCCAAGATTTGGATTTTTCCCTAAATTCAATTGGTATAAAATCTAAAATCAATGAAAATTTTTTCCACATATTTCCAGGGGTGGTTTCTAGGCCAATGGGGGTTTCATTCCATGATGGGTTATTTACCATCAGTAATTTCACCATTTTTTCACCATTTTTCAATGTATTGATATAAATATGATTCATAAGTGGGTCTATCACTATTTAGTGCCCTGAAATATCCCTCAACAGAGAGTTTTAATCCCTTGTGGTATTATTAGGGAACTGGGACATGAATATATATCCATAACCATTCTAGAAATACATTTAAACTTATGTATTATAAGACCATCATAAACTCAATAATATAAATAAAACCACAAAACTAGGATCTCAAATTAATTCTTTTGAGTGGTATCTACTTTCTCTTATCTTTTGAATGAATCATCTGATTCGAAGGAGATAATTCAACATAAATTTATCTTATATTGAAAAGGGTCTAAATATAGATGAGGTAAATTTAGAACTATTAGGAACTAGGACCTTATGAATATATATATCATGATGTTTATGGATATATACAAGGTCATGATGTAACCTTTTATGGTAGTTCACATTATTTATTCTTAGAAAAAATTGTCATGTAATTCTCACTAGATCTATTATCTATATAATATATCATAGTAGCTGAATCATTAGTCTAAATCTATGGAGGGCTTGAAAAAGCTAAAATAAGTAATTCCATGAATTATATTTATAGGTTTAGGCTATCCAAAATCGAGAGCTTGAGCATGATAAAAAATAGATGTATCAAAATAATAGACTCTTAATCCAATGTCATATGCTTCGTACCAAATGGATTGTCCTTGGATTGAGGCTGAAGAGATGAATCTGATTGTGTCAGTGGACATGGTGTGGTTTTCACTGATATATCATATATTGTTTGTTATTGGTTTAAATTCTGTATACTAGTCATTTTAAAAATATAATAGGTCAAAAAAATCCCCAAAAGACCTAGGATCAAGATGAAGTTCCAACTGAGTGTTCTGAAGAACTTCTCTTTGGGTCTCAGCAACATATATTCTTTCAGTGGAAATATTATATTACTTTAGGGGTCCAACAGAATTTCATCTACCATGACATCTAGGTAAACATCCCCTTTTATTAACGATGAACTCAGGATCATAAAAGTGCCCCTCATTTGCAAAGCGTTTCTTGAAGTATATGGCCTTGACCGAGATATATCATGACTCCTAATCTGATCAAACGTCCCTTTAGAAGGGTATTTCCAATCCAATTTGGGATGGGGATAAGATGTAACAACAAGTTATTTTAACATAACAATATACTCAATATGGTAGAAAAATTTTATTTTAATGATTTGGATATAAAAACTCAATTTTTTAGTAATTTCATTTTTTTCATCAAAATCACATTTTCTTCAAAAAAAATAATTTTTATTGCTTTCTATA
Organism: Viscum album; assembly: GCA_963277665.1. Lineage (NCBI taxonomy): Eukaryota > Viridiplantae > Streptophyta > Magnoliopsida > Santalales > Viscaceae > Viscum > Viscum album. The sequence goes on along the minus strand of OY728120.1, from coordinate 692,238,431 downwards.
AACAAATAAATTATTGATTTTTGAGAATTTTTGGGAAATTTATTTCCTTGTTAAATAATTTAATATGAAATGATATATAAATTTTCATAGGATGATTTTTTGGTTCTTTTTCAAAATAAAATAATTTTTTAATGAATAGTGAAAATACTTCTTTTTATTGAAAAATGCATTTTTGATTCATGATTTTATAAAGTGAAATTTTTTTAAAAATAATTTTAAATTAAAATTAATTATGTAATTTTATAAATAATCCCATTATGTTAATTGTAATCAATTTTATGATTGGGTTTGGTGTGAATAAAAATTTATACATAAAAAGACATTTTAAAAAAACCTTTTTTCTGTAGCATATTTCATTTTGATTTTAAATTAATTAGATCTAATTATATAAATTCAATAATGAAAAATGTAAACAATATTAGCAATCTATAAGTCCATATTTTTAAAATAGTTTCCTTTATTTTTTGCCAGTATAAACAGTTAAAATATTAAATAACTGTCACCACGGTAAATGAAAAATTTGGAAATTATGGTTAAAATGATATGATATGGACTATAAAATTTCCCTAAAACATTTCATAATTTCGTTTTATTAAAATAATTAATCCATAATAATAAAAAAAATTATTTTATGATCTTTAACCTTTTGGATATGATTTGATACTTTATTTTATAGTATTAAAAAATGTAAAAACTATCAATATCTTTGTTTTATTAAATTAAATTTTTTTACGTAAGGAAAAATAGAGGATATATTTGGCTCTATATAGTTATATGAAATATATATTCTTTGTTACCATAGTTATATATTTTAATTTTCAGTGAAATTTTGATTATCATAATGGGTTAACTAACACAAACACATTCTTTATTTAATTTATTAAAAAATAAAATAAATGATTTAAAAAATATTAAAAGTAATATAATTTCATTAAATTATCTATCCCAAAAAATTTTATAGATATATATATGAAATTTATAGAAATTTTTAGAATATGATTTTTGAATTCTGTCATGTCTGTTATGTAAATAATGATGTATTAAATGAATAATGTCAGGAATGATATTAATAATATTTCAAATAAATAATATTACATTAAATGATTTAAATTTTATAAAAATAATATATTCTGATGAAATAATTGAATATGGTTTAGTAAAAAAACAATGGTTATTTATGAGTTATTTTTCAATTTTATTGACATTATTGACTATAAATATGTATAAAACTTTAATATTGTTGTAATTGTTTAATGTTATAATAGGGAAAATACTAAAAGATAAGATTAAAAGAATAACCAAGAAATTTAAAAAATTTACTGGATGATATGATTTTGATCCTTCCTCACCCTATATTTAAATTATATCAATTTTTATTTATTTTAATATGAATTATTTTTATATTTTTTTATACATTATGAAATTCCAAAAGTGTCCCTACCCTCACTTATAAAAGGGAACCTTATCTCCTCTTTTATTCACACTTAAAAACCCTTTTTCTCATACTATACATACCTAAATACATTGCTTACATCCCTTGAAAAGTATTAAATGCATTTTATTGACGAGAAACCCATCCTTCAAAGGCTTTTGGTATAATCCTTAAGAGTTTGTCTGGAGGAGATGTATTATTCTTAATCAATAATTTCAATTTTATTTTTTCTTAAAACAACATAAAATATTATTAAACCATGAAATAATTATAAAATAATATTATCCCATATTCTTATATGTTATTATGTTAATTCTATAACCTACAACAACATCAACTTCTATCAAATGTGAAGCGAATCTATAGTTTGTGTGAACATTGGACTACCAACTCATGAACAAATATAATTAATTTTCCATAGCCCCATCTCATGGATGTTTTAATGATATTTTTAATATATATATATATATATAAATGTAATTAATTACCCATATATAATTCTATAAAATCAATATTTTATATATTTTATTACATTTCCATTCCTTAAAAAATGATAACATCATTCGTGTGTATGTGTGGCCTACCACCTCCATGAAACGATTGGATATGTTTTTACCACTAAGTCAAATGATTGGTATATATAAGTTTATTTTAATAAATAATATAGTATTTATTATTTAATGATAATCATTTAATGTTAAAATAATACATACATTCCTTCCATCATGATCATTGAAAAATGGAAAATGTTACAGATGCACACGTATGCCTTACCATATCTATAATTGTAACATAGTACATTTATCATAATAATATTTATTGATACATTTTAATATTATAATATATTTTTAATAATGTTTATTATATTGTGATTACTATTGTAGATATGAAGAAGTAATGAATACATTGACCGTATACATCCTACCAAAGTCATCTATGACCTATAAGCCAAATATCGTCAGAACGTCTGATGTGTACATAATTGAGAGAGTAAATGAATATAACAAGGAAATAGATAAAATAGAAAGTAATAATAAAAAATAAAAAATATCATAATAATCTAAAAAATCAAACATAGTTTTATTTTTCTGAATGATACATAACATACATCACAATTCGAAAATTGGGTAAGGGATTTTGTCTCAATTTTTCTTCATTGAGGTATATTTTATTATTATACAACAAATTTATTTTATATAATATATATACTGACTTTTAATATGCTATATAATTAACCAAATCATGTTACCCAAAAAAAACTAGTATATTAATTATCATCCAACATACACAAAGGGAGTTCCTGATCCCCAAATGCGGGAAACTAAAACATGGGCATCAAAAAACAAGGTAGGGAAGGATTTCTACAAACCTAAAGCAAAAGTCGTGGAATATATATATATATAGAAAAGATACATTAGATGAAAAATTAAAGGGATATATTCCCCAACCAAATAAAATAGTTATTTAACTCAAAAAAACTGAACGACCAAAAGGTATAGGTCTATCAATGAAGTGAAACTAAAACAAGGACTAAATACTACATGGTATAATGTGGGAAACACCCCACCATCTCACCACATATTACCCATACCTGGATAACATAAGACCCCAACACATCAATACAATACCTTTCACTTTCCAACAATAAAATAAAATACAATGTATATAAAACTCCAAAGTTGTGTACAATGTTTGAGTTAAATGGGCTCTCTATGATCCCACCAAAGTGTTTCATATAAAGTCATTATACAACACTCTCATATGATCAATTTTTAAACCATGGAATGATATGTAGTAATTTTTTTTATTTTAAAATCATGGTAAATAGTTCTATTTTTTCAATAGTTCTAAAACAAATCGACGTAAAATAGTTTAAATGATTAAATTTTTAAAACCATATCCATTTATTCAAAAATGAGTATATTAATTCAAGTAAGATAAAATAAAACAAACAATGGGGAAACTCATGAGGGATTACTTATGGTCTTGTTATCGTGGTCAATCATACATCAATAATAACTATTTCACAATAAAAGTCCTCTAATCCCAAGGATCACGGTTTAGGGAAAATTTGAATAAAGAATAATGTAAACCATCTTAAAATTTCATATCTAGTATTAGATTTAAATGAATCTACATCTAGGAATGGAAGAACACCCCAAAAAAGTTACCTTTCCTAACCATATCAAAAGATGATCCCAAATAATATACCTCTTACCTAGGAACCCTTGTTTCCCATGTGCGTCATATAAAATAATTCCAAAGGAGTTTCAATTTTCAAAATTAAATTTCAAACACCATTTTTCCCTCAAAATATTCAATGAAAAAACAATTCAAAATTCATTTCATAATGAATTTAAAATCATATTTATTTTTCCAACACAAGGGTAAAACCAAATTTTCTTTAAAAACTAATTTCACACACCCAAATCAACATATCCAATTTAATTCCAATAATTTAGAAATCCATTTAAAAAATAAATATAAATCAAGGGTTCATATAACATTGGATATATATGGAACCACCCACCTTAAACTCGGGTCAAAAACATCTTGGTAATGGGATAGATAACAATGGATAGAACAAATAATAATAAAGAAAGGTCCTATATTTTATTCCCACATCTTAGAATCACATTACATAAAATAAAATATTTATAGACTCGGATAGATAGCATATTCCTCAGTAACCTCAGATGCCACACAATTACCAACAATAGGGACATCCTATGGAGGAAGACCTCGAAACATATATTGAACAATAAAATAATAAGGAAAACATGATCAAGATATCCTATAAGGTCATCCAAAATCTACTACTATAACCAATAAAACATAAAAAAATAAAGGTTACACTCGAGGAGAATCAAAATTAAACCACCATGGAGATTGAATACTAGAATTAGGAACACAAAAAGATATATAAAACCAAAATGTTCCTAAGTGAGAGATTATCTATTAGAATAATGGATACACAATGTATGAACAATGTAGTTACACAAATTATAGTTAAAAAATATTGGGTGTGATGGGATTACATCATAATGCTTAGATTTATGACGTGAATCCCCCATAATCTATAGAAAAAGAAAATCAATTTTACATAGGTTAAATTATCTTGAGTGCTGATTTCATTTTTTTGAATGGTTATTATGATGTAAAACTATTTCATAGACTAATAAGTTTTATATAAAAGACTATTTTCATATCTTTCTCCTACTGACATATTTCCATCATATGATAGACATATATGGCATTAATGTCCACTATAGGAAGTTCCAAAAACAGTGCCTTGTAAAAAACCAAAAAATGAATATTATAATATTCAAACCCTAAAAACACAATATTCAATAATAAAATAGAATACCATGAATTCATGGATGTCACAATATCCCCACCATATTACTGTCAATCATCGGTAAATCATATAGAAGTAGTGTGATCCAGAAAAGGTCCGTCCACTGATCACTCTCTGATGATTAATACTCCCATTTATCATGAGAATCTAATAAATGTTTTGATAAAACATATACCAATGTAATAGACATCCGATGAAATAAATTTACTTGAAAATGTACTAACTCCATTGGTTTCTACATAACTAAAACATTTGGCTTCAAATTGACATCTTCCAATAAAAACATGAGAGGGGTCATGATGATATTTCCTGAGATATGATATTTGGAAAACATCATGTGTGACCATAAATTAAGACAGAAATTTCATCTGATATGTAGCCTTCCTAATTCACATAGTGGCCTCAAATGGACCAACATTTCTTGGATCTATATTACATTTTTTACTTGCTAATGGTGACCTAAGTGAGGATAAATGTTCAATAAAATCAGGCCTCCGATAAGAAAATATGAAGGAAGATATAAATGGTCCATATATGATTTATTATGAGTATATCCTCTAATTAGAAACTGATTTATACCTAGAATCCTCACTAACAACTCCTGAATGAGACTCGATCCAACAACATTGGCCCCATCCACCTCTCCCCAATTAAGTGGTTACCTAAATGGTTGACCATAAAAAAATTTTAAGGGATTCATTTTTATTGATGGCTATTAACTATTATAAAAAAATCAACCATTCCCAGATGGTTGCCCCACCATCCAACAAAAATATGAGACACATGCATAGTTAATATCATCCATGATCTAAATATCATTCTTTTTATTACAATATGTTTATAGTCGGTATGTATTACTCAAAATGACTTCTGTTCCCATCACCTCTTAGAGTGTCTTCCAGAATCTAGAAGTAATCCTTGGATCATTATTTGATACTAGAGGTAACCACATGTAACATCACAATATCCTATACATAAAATAGACATAGATCTGGAAGCTTATTAGTTTCACAAATCTCAATATAATGGGATGATTTTATGAACTAATAAATAAACACCTAGATGATGTTATTCACTCCTGGAGTATATGATAATCAAAAAATAATTATATTTATACCAATTCCCATTTAAAAACCATAACACGAGGAGTATGGAGAAATCCAAAAGGTATTATATGATCTATCTTTACCTGTTGTAAAGTGTGACAACAAGAAATAAAATCAACAATGGTATACTTAATACCTGGCCACCATCAATTTCGTCTCATTCAATAATACGTCATTTTAGAACCTATAGGAATTTACAAAAATATCTATTAAAATCAATAAAATACCAAAATCATCATTGGTTCTTGGATGATAACATAATCCCAAAAGTAGAGAATACTATAATAATTGAGATACCATGTACTTTTGGTCTCCCCACTACAGAGGATTTCATTGATTCTATTAACTCCTTGTCCCACTACTGACCCAAAATAATAGACACAAGAAGAGAGGATGATAATTGTACAATGGTAAAAACAATACAGGAATCAACCTCCTTCAAACCCAAATTCAACTAATCGCAGAGTCTCAAAAGATTCCACAATTCCATTGATTCCAATACACCCATCAATGTAAATTTATTAATAAATTCATTTGTGATAACATTACCCTTCTATAGGGTGTAGGTGATGTTGAAATCAAAGGTATAAATTAAACCACCCATATGCACAGTCTATGATTCATTTCCTTCTAATAAATATAAATTTCATGCTCTTATTACTAGAAAAGACTAAAAACCTCCCCCAAAAATGATAATTATTCCAACACTAGAACAACCATAACAATAGAAATATCAAAATTATGAGTGGGATAATTATTGTCATTATTCCAAATAGGATGAAAAACATATTCCACCATATGATTTTCATTCGTAAACACATAATCCATACAATCACCATAATAATCATGATATAATACCTTCTCTCTATTGAAATTAGTTAAGATCAAAATAGGTTTTTGAATGTAAAATAATTTCCTCTCATAAAAAAATTCTGACACTTAATTTCTAATATGAATTTCACTTCATTCCTGGTAGGAGCAGTCAAAGGTGATTCCATCATAAAGATATCCTTGATGTACTACTCATATTATATTCCAAAAACCTATGAAAATTTAAATCATAAAGCCTTTTTATGGATTCCAACATTAAAATAAAGAATTTACATTCATGGAAATGAATGATAGTCCAGGTTTAGAAATCACAAGTCCCCAAATTTCACATCATGGATCCAGAAATTTAATTTTGAAAGTTTTCAATAATGATATTGATTTTACAAGACATCCTAAACCAGATTCATACGTTGCTCATAATCAAACATAGTACATTGATAAAATAAGATATAATTCAAAACATAATGACATGGTTTTCAAGATACTTATGGAATACCTCATTTATCAAATCCATATAATCTACAAGAGTATTATTCAGACCAATAGGAGTAAAAATATATTCATAATGGGAGTATCAGATTCTAATGTACAAGCTCAGTATATTAGACTCTGAAACCCTATGAAAATGATAATTTAACTGAATATAGTTCTTAAAAACCCATCTCTACACCATCAATTGTTTGAATAATTCATTCAAATATCAAAAAGTGTAATTATTCTCATCCTTTACTCTCTTATAATTTCTATAATCCATAAAACAATTATGTGAACCATATTTCCTCATGTAAAATAGTATATGGTATTCCCTTGGTGAAACTCTAGGGAGAAAGAAACCTTTCAGTATTAAATCATCTAAATAAATCTTGAGTAATTTTAGGTCATGTGGTTCTATACAACAAGAACGTATAAATATCAGCTACATACCCATCAACAGATCAGTCATGAACTTTACCTCCCTATATATAGTAAGGGTGAGAAATTCATTTGGGAAGATATCAAAAATTTCCCCAACTACCACTATAATATATCAAACTCAAGAAACATGAGTAAGATAAATAGAAATGATAGAAAAAATATATCATGAGATCTGTGTGGGAAGGTATTGCTTGACCAATCCTCAAATCCCACTATCCCTAAATCACCTGATAGATCGCATTAATAGTAGAGAATGAAACACATTAATAATAACATTAAATATTATCAGTATGAGAAATATTATAATCCATCTCGATGATGATGTAGTATAGATCTAGATCTAGAATGAGGAAATCACAGACTAACTCTATATTAGCTATTGATAGATAACAAGATAAAAAATGAAACCCCATCGCATTATTATTCCATGAGTTAACTCCATATCTATAAAAAAATTATATGAGGTCTCTTGGAATTTAAATCATCAAAAAAATAGTTGGATATAATATACTTCTAGGAACTAGTATCAAATCAATATGGTCCTAAAAAATAAGAAACACAAATGGTACCTCTCACTATTTTTAAGACAGCATCAAACACTTCTAGAAACACATCTACATCATAAATTAGCATCACTCCTATGGACAATGGTATGAGACATATAGAAATTGATGTATCTGAATTTCTCATAGAAGAATTTGGAACTAAATTACCTCAACCAGAATCAAGCATAGGCATATCATGGAAGAACCACTATAGACTGCATTAATGACAACAAGTGATGAAAATCGTGGAGGGTGAAAGATAAGTATGTTAGATGTGTCTTACCATACCATACAAATAGTAATTCAAGGAAACACTTTTATCTACTACATCTTAAATGGAGGAATCCTATAGGTATGAACTACCTCCACCACCACTATGATGATTTTTCCACTTCCTTATATTTCCCTGAGAACCATTGAATTGTCAATTGGGTGAAATTAAGGGGAAGGATATCTAATATTACATGTAATATCTATCTTAGAAATCATTTCCCTTTATACTATCTCAGTGTAGGTGTAAATATTCATCAATATACTTGAGATCAAATGTATTGTCACAGACATTATATGATTATATGATCTTTATACTTGTCATTCATCACCACCTATGAGGGAAAACAGACCATCTCTTCAAAACTATTGGGGGAATCTAACACTGAATTCACTCACTATTACAAATAAAGGATCTCTATATAATTTTATATCATTAATGATTCCTAGTATAACTATTAAATTAATAATATCTTGAAACCCATCAAATATAATTGTAATTTATGGTTTTTTATATCATGTAATCCCAGAAACACTTGCTAGGACTTTCATTCATGAACGTCACATACATAACCTTGCTATCATTAGGTGTACCTAGAAAATAAATGACTTAATTGATCTTTTTCAACATGAACTAAAACTCTTGATTTTCATATTTACCTTTAATGGGTAGGGTATTCTTATAGAGTAACTCTCATGATCAGTCCATATATTTATCATCTCATGGTTGTGCCTCAATAACTTGGATCAGAACTAATAGCATATTTGTCCTGTGGTATGAAGTACACAAATTAAATCCTTTATAAATTTTGATATAATGGTGGTCTCCCTTGGGGAGAATATTACACTACACTCTCCTAAAAATCCCAAATATTATGACCTAAAGTATTATTGAAAAATCCATAAAAGGATGAAAATAATCAATAAATAGGAAAACAAAACCATCGTTTGAACTAGATGAACTACGTAATAAATTTAGATCATGTTAAAAACCCTATATAAGAGGCATACATCTCAAATTATCATGGTAGCTAGAGTTTATTCATGATAATGGATGATAAAGAACTAAAACTAGCTGACCACCTAAGTTTTGATAATATTATCTCCATTCTACCAAACATTCAATGATAATGAATCTTAATGAGAAACCTCCTATGAAAATAATTTTTAATAAACCAACACGAGTTACACTAAAAAAACTAATACCCAAACTCTTCTTCCACATTCCCAAAGTGATATCTCAATACTCAAGGGATGGAGACTAGCACATGGGATGTAAACAACAAAATATGAAATGATTTCACCCAACATAAATATATCTTCACAACATATATATACATATAGGAATGATATAGTAGAATGAAACTAAAAGTGATATATTCTCTATACAATGAAAACATCAGAATTATTAAAAAAACATAAAATCCCAAAGGAATAAATTAAACAACAAAGGAAAACTAAAACAAAAATTAACTGATCTGTCTGATAATATGGAAATTTCCAACAATCTCACCACAACCTACCAATTCCCAACTGACATAATCCTTACCACATCACTATAACATTGTTACCTTCCATAATCAAATAAAAATAAATGTTCTACACACGTCTGATGGTGTGTGTAAGGCGTGATCTATGTATGCTCAATATGATCTTACAAAGGTGCTTCAGATCATGTCATTGTAAAAAAAACCATTCAGATAAGTATATAAATCATGGCGTGATGACAAATAAAGCAATTTCACATAAAAAACATGATACATAGCTCTTATTTTTATCATTGTTTCAAAATAAATATCAATAAAATAGATTCAAAACTCGAATTTAGAAAACCATTTTCCTTTCATTAAAAACATTTATATCATTTAAAAGTAGAAAAAAATCCAACACACAAAGGATAAACATGGAAGGGATAACTCACTGTTAGGTTATATATCTCATACGCACATCAATCCTCACAACTAAACTCATTATGTCCTTAGAACCCATGATATTTTTTTTTGGGAAATAGAGGAACACCCGAAAAAGTGAACCCTTTTACAATTTCAGGTCAATGACTATATACAAATTCATCTTGATCTTTGAATGGAATAACACCCTACAAAGTGAACCTTCTAAACAATATCAAAAGATAATCCCAAATAGATCACCTAAAAACGTTGTACCCTAGACTCAAATATGCAGAACTTAAGATCATTTAAAATGGGACACATATTTTACAATACAATTTATGACACCTTTTTTCCATTGAAGCCTTCTCTAAAAACCCATTTCATAATACATTTCACTATGAATTGAAAATAATCATTCATTTACCGAAACATGGGGAAACCAAATTTAATTTATAAACTCATTTCAAACACAGGAATATATCAATATAGTATCATTCTAAAATTTTAGATTACTATTTAAAAAATCATGATAAGTCATCAGTTCATATAACATATGATAATGACTAAACCACCCATGTCAAACATGGGTGAAAAACGTCCTAGAAAAACTATAAACTAACACTAGATGAAATTTAGATAAATAAATAAAGGAAATATACTTGATTTAGACATCTTAATCTCAAATTGAATAAATTAAAAGTGTTTTTGGAGAGGTTATATCACACATACCTCAATGACCTTACATTACATAACACATCCAACATGAGGGTTAGCCTCCTGGTGAAGATCACACAATAGATCTAGAAGAATCTAACAATAATCGACACATGAAAATGGAACCAATAAATGAAGCATAAAAATTCTCACACAACTAATATTATTAAATAATAAAAAAGGTCACTCGCTGAGAGATTTACAGTGCCACCACCACATAGATCAAGCAGTAAACAAAGAAACCTGTAATGAGGGGAAACATCCAAAATTTCATGGATGAGAGCTAGGGTTGGTGGGGGAATAGATCCATGATAATAGAATAAATTATTAATGAAAATAGTATATTAAACCAATTGTGTATAAATTTTTAATGAAATAAACCCATGCTTTATGTTGTAAATCCCCCCTTATCTATGTATGCTAAAAATTAAATCGCCTCTAGTTAAATTATCACAAGTGAAAATTTTACATCATACGAATGGGTTTTATACCCAAAAAGTATTTTATGGAATAAATAGTTTTACAACATGGAATGTTTTCAAGGATTGTTTCTAGTGTTGTATTGTCCTCATAATATGAAAATTAATATTCATAATATCTATTGTAATAAATACCCAACATATACCACAATAGAAAACCCCATAATGACCCTTAGTCCATGAAAAAATGAAAAAAAAGAACATAAAAAATAAAAGGGAATACTTTAAATTCAAGGATGATACATGTTTTATCATGAATCCTTTATATTTCATGGAATTTATGTTTCTATTCCAATTGTCTCATCCAATAATATTTTTCATGATATTTACCTTATGGAAAGTTGTTTCTTATATTAAACTGTTTCATTCAATTGTAATTTTAATTGATTTCTTCTCAATTTCAACACCATTGATACATATTTGGTAATATGAAATTTTTTTGAGGTGTATATGTTTCTTGAATGAGTTATTAATCATGAATATTTATTTATCCTTGATGATTAATTATTCAATTAAAGTTACTCATTAAGAGGACTGTTTAAGAGATATGTTTTTCTTATTTTTTTTGTTAATTGGATATAATTTTCATACATATTGATATTTTTTATAATTATTTTACAAAAATTATTAATATTTAAAATTATTTTTCCAGAAAATATATTCTATGGTATCCCTAAATTTTTACATGATATTAACAAATATTTCTAATGTCTTCATGAAAATGGTTATTATTAATTTTATTTACAAAAAGTTAAAAATAATGTTTTTATCATATATAGTGTTGATTGATATTCCTTCCAATATAACATTTTATACTTTTAAGATTCATATATAGGATTTTAAAGGTTTTATGAAGAACTATTTCATGAAATTATTCCTCATCCATTTTTTTCTATACTCCAAAAGAAACTAATTTATTTTAAAACTATTATTTTTAAGGAATTGAAGGTTATATTTTATCTATTATTAATTTTGGGGTTATTAACATTTTCACGAAGAAACCACTTTCATATGATCATAAAAAGATTTAATTTACCATAATTATTTATATTATTTATATCATGAAAATGATTATGTAATATACTGTATATCATGTTTACATATGATTTATTACATTTAATATATTTTGATTGATTGGGTAAATATTATCATTTCATATAAATTTCCCAATATATTTATTTTTTGATAATTCATATTGTTTATGAATTATATCTATCATTATATATATGAGGATTTAATTAGGCATGTACTTGTAGGTGGGGCCTATAATTTTATAGCCCATCGATGTAAGACATGTATCATGAGACAAATCAGTATTCTAGCATTATATGGTTTTCAAGTGTATATCATCCCATCAATTAAACTATATTTGCACAAGTCTTTGATTGGGTAGGATTCATGGTATTTAAAATCAAGAAATCCAATATAGAGCAATACCTTCATTAATAATGAATTATTAGTGAATTGAAATTATCCAAGAATCCAATTCAAAATTATGTTGATGATCAAATTTCATATATTTTAAGTTATTACCTTCCCATAGTTATTAATCCTTATTAATAGAAGATAACTTCCACTATACGTATCACTTACTGATCATATGAGATCACCCTTTATTATTTATTTTACCTTACATATCAAGAAGTACATTATGAATAATAGAAATGATATAAGAATGTATTTATGCTATGTATTTTATGATTTTGATCTAATATGGAAACCATGTATATATCTGGTTCTTCAATTCTAAAAAAACAAATCAATACTTCGGTATTATATAACATGTATATATTCCGATATCATAAAGTATACACTAACTCAACAATACTAGATTTTGGGTCATTACAGTTTCTATTGGAACAATTTTTAACAAAGCCCTAGAAATAGATTTAGGAAAACAAATATTAGAGAACAAAACCCATTTACTAACATTGAGGATATGTCTAACTGTTGGATAATACCCTAATTTTTTGGTAATAGGATATTATATTGCTTTCCCAAAAATGTATCTATGACTATATTTTACAATTTTATATGGTTTTGGCATATACATTGAAGGGGTAATTACCTAGAAAAGTGTTTTTCAACTATATCGCATCAATAATTCTAGTGCATGGTGAGTGTTCCCTTACTACACACCTAGTATGACAGCAACGGTGGATATGTTTTTGATAATTTTGATTTTATCTAGGTACTGGTATGATTAATTAATGATATAGAACCCATCAAAACAGCTAATATACCCTAGAGAAATGGGATAATCATATTGTTTTATAGGGTGGCTATTCTGATTTTGATCATCAGTTTAAAAGCATATATACCCCTTTTGAGGATTTATGTGATGGAAATTTAAAGTGATTAATCATATTATGGGTGATATTTTATTTGGATTAGGTCTATGTTATCCTTAGGATTAATTTTAATGATTATTTTAGAAAAATACTATTATATTTTTAGGGATACAATATAGAAGGTATGAAATAATATTTAGGGTTAAAATCACTTTAATGTTGAAGATATTAAACTTAATTTTTACTATATTCATAATTTTGTGTAATTTTATTGAAATAATATTATTGTGTTTTTACTAATATAAAAACACATACGGAGAGTTGAAATATCTTGGATTCGGAAAGGCTATAGGTCTTGATCTCGCAATACAAGCATGATAAGGGAGAAATACTATGATATTCTGTCCTTTTACTAAATCTGTTTTCCATTGAGTTAATAATTTTTATAGATTATGAATACTTTATATGGAAAAAATATATTTTATTTGTGAAAGACCATATTAAATGTTTAAAGAATTATATGAGAAATTATTCCCAGTTAAGATATTGTAATATTTTTATTGGAATGATTTTGGAGATAGTCATTGGATTGTGTGAGATTTTAAGACATTTAATCCCACATTGAAGGAGAAATAAAAATATTAATTATATTATAGTATGTGCAGATAATTTGTTCAAAATAACTAAATAACTCAAAAATGGTTCATTATATGAATAATTTAAGACCACTTTTAGTTCCAAAAGATGGTATTTACCTTTGTAAGGGTTTTACAAATATAGGCATCAGACGTTAAGATGTCCCGCTCATGAGTTAAAGTTATTAATTAAGATTTAATATATTTTTTTCATAAGAAATATTTAATTGTCTCTCAAACCATGCATAATATGAGATATCTGAGACCACCAATGGGTCTAAAATGTTTCATTTACCCTTGATAAGGTATCACATTTGTTCGCATCGAGTGTTTTGAAGCCTCGCTCGCATGAAAAAAACCTTTATTTTTAATTAATTATTATTCCATTATTTATAGAAAAAATAATTAATAACTCACAATCCATATGTCGTATGAGAAATCAGAGACCACCGATGATTCTGGAACGAGGGGGGGTTACCCTAGCCAAAATACAATATTGGTAAGTGACATGCGTTTTGATGCCTCACTCACAAAAATATCATTTTTATTTTATTATTTATTTATTAAGTTTTTTAAGTATTAAATCATAAATATCTCTCAAACAGTTCATAAGTTTGGAAATTCGAGACAACAGTTGGGTCGGAAATTTTATGTTTACCCTATTCGGGGCATAACTTTTTCTCTTAACAGACGTTTGAGATAAATTGATTTTCATGATAAATAATTAAATTATATATTTAATTAAAAATCGAAAAAAAACCATTCATCTTCAACATTTAACCAGTTTCCACCATTTTTAATGCGGCTTGAATTCTAAACAATGAAATTTATACCGTTTTTAATTTTTTTAAAAATGGAAATGATTTATTGAGAAGAAATTAGACACTCTTAATTAATTATTTCAGTTTAAGGAGAGGATTAATGAGGATTTCTGTTCTTGAGCAGATCCATGCTCACAGAATTTATAAATAGGAATGAAACTCATTTTTTATTGGGGTATTAGTCCTTTAGAATCTAGATAAACCTAAAACTATCATCACACAACCTTACTTGGGTAGGTCGGGACTCCCTCTCTTCCTCCTCAGAATCCCAGTGCGCTACTAACTTGAAAGACCCCATTGTGGTGCGCCAAAACCTGGTGCACAAATCAGATTGAAGTGTCATCAATTACGTTGGATTTGTACTGATAAGAGGATGTTATTGGAATAACACAACGTCAGCAATGTTAGATTCATATCACGTGTTCATCATATTTTTGGTTGGTGTCTTAAATTTTAATCCCCATAGTCCTTATTCATTTATGCGAATATAATTGTAAAAATTTTATGATATAACCAACAATAGATTTTTATTCTATAATCAATTAATTAATTGTTTAAATTAATTAATTTCGGGGAATTGTGAAATTTGGAATAGAATTCTTTGCTTAAAATTATTAATTGAGGGATTAATTATGAGGATTTTGTGATGGTGGATTTTGTTAATTAATTTTTGAATTAATTAATGGTCATGGTGTGATTAATTAATTTGGCTGGAATAAATAATTAATTGATATATTATATATTAGGATTTTGTGATGGTGGATTTGGTTAATTAATTTCGGAATTAATTAACAGTCAAGATCTGATAAATTAATTTTTTTGGTTTAAATAATTAATTAATATATTAATTATGTGGATTTTGTGCTGTTGGTTTTTGATAATTAATTTTGGAATTAATTAACATTCCTGATATGATAAATTAATTTGGTTTGATTAAATAATCAATTGATAGATTAATTATGAGGATTTTGTAATGGTAGAATTGTTTAACTAATTTTGGAATTAATTAACGGTCATGATATGATTAATTAATTTAGTTTGGTGAACTAATTAATTGATGAATTAATTAATTGACGTCACAAGAATTATATAGTTGTTGAACTAAATAATGGAATTGATGGAAATAATTAATTGGGGGATTAATTAATGTGGGGGTTTAATGTAAATTAATTAATTATGAATTAATTAAATGACGTGGAAAATTAATTTGCGAATTAATTAAAGGCTTGAGTTAGATTAATTAGATGAGAAATTAAATAATGGGAATAGTTTGAATTAGTTAATTGGTAAATTAATTAATGGATGTTATGTTATGTTTTTTGAGTTACAATATTTAATTGGAGAATTATTTAATGGGAATTGTTGGGTTGGTAAAATTGAATGAGTTAGGTTAATTAATTGGAAAATTAATTAATGGGGATTATTGCGTTATTAGAGTTGGAAGAGTCAGATTAATTAATTTAAGAAATAACTAATGGAGATTATTGTGTTAAAAAAATTAATGTGTTAGATTAATTAATTGGTAAATTAATTAATGAGTATTTATATGAGATGCAATTGAATAAATTAGATTAATTAGTTGAAAAGTTTATTAATTTATATGGTTTAGATATTGAATTGATATGATTGAATAATTAATGGTTTAATTAATTATGGGGAAAAGAGATTTGTAAGAGGAGTAATTAATTGTTGAAATAATTATGTGATATTGAAATAGATGATTCGAGATAATTAATTGTATAATTAATTATAGGCTATAGATATTTTGAATGAGATAATTAATTATAGAAATAATTATGAGATTTTGAGTAATGTATATTGATTAATTAATTGATAAATTAATTAATGTGATGGAATTACTAGTGAATTGTAAAATTAGTTAATGGGAAAATGTGATTTATTAATTAATAAACTACTTAATGGAATGTGTGATTAATTAATTATGGAATTAATTAATCGGAATGTGTGATTAATTAATTGTTGAATTAATTAATTTGCTGATATGGTAAAAAAATAGTTGAATTAATTAATTGGACTTTTGGATTAATTGGTTGTTGAATTAATTAATGTGATGTTTTGATTTATTAATTGTTGAATTAATTGTTGTGATCTTGTGATACATGTGACATGTAAAATTGTGACAAAAGATTAATTTTGATTAATCTTAATTAATATGATATATGTGATATATGTTCTCTATTGAGAAATGGGTTGTGAGACAGGGACTGATGCTCTAAATACTCAGGGGTGATAGACATGGTGTTCAACACCCAACATGCATGAAAATAATATTTTATTGTAATGGATTGGTGCTCCAAATACCCATGGGTAATGAGACATGGACTAAATCATCAAATACTCACTAGGTGATAGACATGACTTTCTACACAAAACATGCATGAAAATATTATTTTATGGGACATGGACTGATGCTCCGAATACCCATGGGTTGTGATATAGGGACTAATGCTGCAAATACTCATGAGGGTGCTTGACATGGAGTTATACAACAATTAATTGACATTAAACTATGTTTCCAATTAGTGGTGATATTAATTTAATTTAAATGCACAATGAAATTAAATAGGTTTAAAATAAATTTTAATTTACACATTAAGATGCTTCAGACAATGGCATGGCCGAAGCAGGTATTGAGATAAAGGTGTCTATGGGAACTCGGTGGTTTTGGCAGTAAAATATGGGATAATTGAATAAATGTAAAATATTTAGTTTTTTACTTGTTTTTGATAATATTCATACACTAATATTGACTGGATTTTTTTGAGACGCCGTTGGTGGTGGCCTATTGAGTTGTACACATGCCCTACTCGGGCATCCTGGTCGTTACCTGAGTAGACGTTTTTTGGTTTTTTAGGATAGGTTAAGGGAAAATAACCTGAGATAGATGGTTGAATTGGGATAGAGCATGGTCATGGGACTATATGTGGTTCAGGACCTGCTTGGTAGGCATGAGTGTCATAATTTTTGGTTTTCATTTTAGGAACGTAACACGTACTTCAACATGACATGTTTTCTGTTTCATTTTGATATTGTATTTTCTTACTAAATATTCTTCATATATTGGTTTCTATATCATTATAAATGATTCTACTATTATTTAATATTTCTTCTAGTATCTACTCAAATAAAAGAGGGTATAGACTCCTCAGGACTGGCTCACCAGACCATCACTGCTAGTAGACAGCCTGTGGCGTATGAGGAGGCGTGATAGAGGTCAAGTGGAGGACCGGCTCGGGGAACTATTGTGTCGCACCAAGGAGGAGACGTTTCAAAGTGTAATAAAAGAATTTTTTATTTTCATCTTCTTTTTTCTTACTGATTTATGGAATGGTATAAAAGAGATTAGGAATTGACAGGGATTGGTTATGAGCTCAAGCATGGGAGTACCTACCCCATGTACGGTGGAGAACCCAAGTACCTAGTGTGGGATTGCTGTTAATTTTTTTCTATTTCAGTTGAATCTTATTTCATAGTGGGTGATGCACGTGTTTTGTGATGTGATTATTGTTTTTGTGATTTATTGATATTAACATGTGTCCCGGTATGGAACGAGGGTTGAGTCTTCATGCATAATTCTAGGCACTTAGGATTTTTTTGAAATACATCATTGTACGAAGTAACAGGAAAATGGGTTTTGGGTAAGTTGTTGAAATTAATCTGTTTTTTCATGCTTGTGGAATTGAAATGAAAGTGGTGCCTAATGTGAATTTGAGAGATATTGTGAAATGATTCTCCATGTAATTAAATCGGTGTCTAAATTATAAAATTGAAAAAAAATGATAATGTGTATACCCTTATTAAACAGGACCTAGGTGTAAGATGTAAAATGGTAGAGATAGTTCCTCAGTTTTGACTGCGTGGAAGGATAGAGGGGAAATTTTTTATATGGTTTTGTGTAAATCCCTCTTGTTAAATATGAAAATTGTTCTGAAAAAAATCCATCATTTTTTTGTATAACCCTGGATGTGGATAGTTTAGGTAGAGATAATTCCCTGGTTTTAGAACACATTTATGGGTTGTGTAAACGATCATATTGTTTTGAATCTTTGTGGTGAGATGATGGCAGGAAGGGGAGCCTAGACATTCAAATAGGTATAGGTGTTTCTATAGTGGCAGATAACATTTATGATGAATGATTTGTGGTGATATTTATAGATGACATATTAGTGTACTTTAAATTAGTGAAGAACATGTCCACTATCATGACATCATTAAAAGTACTCTGAAAAAGCTCTAGATTTATTCTTAGCTAAATCAATATATTTTTGTTGGATATGGGGACCCTAGGAGGTTGTGCTTATGAAGTTATATATAAGTGGAGCTTGATAGTGTGAGGTAAAACATTGTCAATTTAAAAATAATATTCTCAAGATTGACTGGAGATCAATAAAAACTACTGTATTGAACAACTTAACAAGAGGGGATAATGAAAATTCAAAGGTGGCTACATTGTAAGAACAAGGTTTTTCATAAAGATTATTGGGAGTACAGCTCAAGGAAAGGCTATTATAAGGTGTTAATATTGTAAGATTATGTCCCTTTACCAAATATGTTTTCCTTTCAGTTATTACTTTTTATAGATTATAAATACTTTATGTGGAAAAAATATATTTTTTTTAGCAAAACTCCTTAAAAAAATTTTAAATAGTTATATGAGAAATAATTCCTAGTTATGATATTTCAGTATTTTAATTGCAAAGCTTTGGGAGTTAGACATTGGATAGTGTGAGATTCTAAGACATTTAAAGGCTCGGTGATGGCGATATAAAAATATTAATTATATTATAGTAAGTGGAGACAATTTATTAAAAATTAATAAATAACTCAAAAATAGTTCATTGTATGAAAAATTTATGAACCCTATTAGATCCAAAACGTGGTGTTTACCCTTGGAAGGGTATTACATATGTAGGTGTCAGACGTTAAGATGTCATGCTCATGATTTAAAGTTATTAATTAAAATTTAATATATTATTTCCTTAAAAATAATTAAGTATCACTCAAATTGTGCATCCTATGAGAAATCTGAGACAACTAATGGGTCCAAAATGAGGGTTTTACCCACGATAAGTTAAAACAGTTTTTCGAATCGAGCATTTAGAAGCTTCGCTCACAAGAAAAAATAATTTATTTTTAATTAATTATTTATTCAGTTTTTTCAAAGAATAAATCATTAATAACTCAAAAAACATATGTCCTACAAGAAATCTCAGTTCACCGATGTGTTCGGAACATGAGGTTTACCCTAGCCAGTGTATAACATTAGTATGCGACGAGAGTTTTGAAGCCTCACTGGAAAAAATATCGAAATTTTTTATTAATTATTTATTAAATTTTTTTAAATATGAAATCATCATATCTCTCAAAAAGTTCATTGGATGAGAAATTTGAGACAACCGTTGAGTCTGGAATAATGTGATTACCCCAGTCGAGGAATAATTTTTTGTGCTTAACGGACATTTGAGATAATTTAATTTTTATATTAAATAATTTAATTAACTATTTAATTAAAAAATGACATAAACTATTCGTTTTCTCCATTTAACCAGTTTCTACCATTTTTATTGCTGGTTAAATTCTAAACTATGAAATTTAAACCATTTTTTATGTTTCAAAAATGGAAATGAATTAATGAGATGGAATTAAACACTCTTAATTAATTGTTTCATTTTAATTAGTCGATTAATGAGGCTTTCCGTTTTTTAGTGGAGGCATGCACATGGTGTTTATAAATAGGAAAGAAATTCGTTTTTTCTTGGGTGATTAGTCCTTTAGAATCCATTTAGACCAGAAACTCTCAAGACACAACCCTATAAGGGTAGGTTGGGACTCCCTCTCTTCCTCCATGGAAACACAGTATACTACCCTGTTGAAGCACCACATTTTTGTGTGAGAAAACCTGGTGCACCAACCAGATTGATGTGTCGTCAGTTGCATTGGATATGTATTGATAAGAGGATTTCATTGTAATAACACGCCATCAGCAATGCTAGATTCATATTGAGTGTTCATCATATTTGATGAAGGTGGTCTAAATTGCAGTCCCATAGTCTTTATTCATTTGTGCGTATGCAATTTTAGAAATTTTATGATATAATTAAAAAATTTATTTTTATTTTATAATCAATTAATTGATTGCGAAAATTAATTAATTTGGAATAATTTTGAAATTTTGAATAGAATTTGTTAGTTTAAATAATTAATTGTTGGATTAATTATGAGGATTTTCTGATGGTGGATTCGGTTAATTAATTTGGTTATTAATTAATGGTCATGATGTGATTAATTAATTTTTTTTGTTTATATAATTAATTGATAGATTAAATATGAGGATTTTGTGATGGTGGATTTGGTTAATTAATTTTGGAATCAATTAATGGTGATTATGTGATAAAATAATTTGGTTGGTTTAAAAAATTAATTGATAGATTAATAATGAGGATTTTGTGATAATGGTTTTGGTTAATTAATTTAGGAATTAATTAACATTCATGTTATGATTAATTAATTTGGTTGGATTAAATTATTAATTGATTGATTAAATATGATTATTTTGTGATGGTTTAATTTTTTAATTAATATTTGAATTAATTAACGGTCACGATATGATTAATTATTTAAGTGGGTTGAAATAATTAATTGATGAATTAATTTAATGATATAAAGTAATTATTTAATTGTTGAACTAAATAATAGAATTGATGGAAGCAATTAATTGGTGGATTAATTGAAGAGTGGTCGAATGTGAAATAATTAATTATGAATTAATTAAATGACATGGAAAAATAATTTGTTAATTAATTTAAGGCTTGAGTTAGATTAATTTTATGAGGAATTAAATAATGGGAAGAGTTTGAATTAATTAATTGGTAAATTAATTTATAGATGTAATGTTATGATTTTTTAGATATATTAATTAATTGATGAATTAATTTATTAGAATTTTTGGGATGATAAAATTGAATGAATTATGTTAATTAATTAGCAAATTAATTAATGAGGATTATTTCTTTATTAGAGTTGGATGAGTCAGATTAATTAATTGAAAAATTAACTATTGGAGATTACTGGGTTTAAAAAATATAAGGTGTTAGATTAATTAATTGGTAAATTAATTAATGAGTATTGCTATGAGATAAAATTGAATGAATTAGACTAATTAATTAATAAGTTAATTAATATATATGGTTGAGATATTGAATTAATATGATTGAATAATTAATGGTTTAATTAATTTTGAGGCAAAGAGATTTGTAAGATGACTAATTAATTGTTTAATTAATTATTTGATATTGAATAAGATGATTCAAGATAAGTAATTGTGTAATTAAATATAAGCTATTTATATTTTGCCTGAGATAATTAATTGTATAATTTATTACAATATTTTGAGCTTTGGATATTGATTAATTAATTGATAAATTAGATAATGTAATTCCATTACTAATGAATTGTTATATTAGTAAATGGGGAAATTTGAATAATTAATTGTTAAACTAATTAATGGAATATGTTATTAAATAATTGTTGAATTAATTAATTGGTCTATGTGATTAATTAATTGTTAAATTAATTAATTTGGTGATATAGTTAATTAATTGTTGAATTAATTAATGGGACTATGTGATTAATTAGTTGTTGAATTAATTAACGTGATGTTGTGATTAATTATTTGTTGAATTAATTAATGTAATGTTGTGATACATGTGACATGTAAAATTGTGATAAAATATTAATGTCTATTAATCTTGATTAATTTTATGTATGTGATATATGTTCTTTATTGAGAAATGGGTTGTAAGAAAGGGACTGATTCTACAAATACTCACGGAGTGATTGAATGGCGTTCTACACCCAACATGCATGCAAATTTTATTTTATGGGACATGGACTGATTCTCCAAATACCCATGGGTTTTGAGACATGGACTGAATCTTCAAATACTCACTAGATGATAGACATGAAATTTTACTCCAAAAATTCATGAAGATATTATTTTATGGGATAGAGACTGATGCTCCAAATACACTTGGGTTGTGAGACAAGGACTGATGCTCCAAATACTAATTGGGATTCTCGGCATGACATTTTACACCAATTAATTGACATTGGAATATGGTTCCAATTAGAGGTGATATTAATTAAATTGAAATGGAAAATGAAATAACATTTATTTCAATGAAATTTTAATGGATACATTGAAATTCTTCAGACATCAGCACAACTAATGTAGGTATTGAGATACGAGTGTCCATGGGAACTCGGTGATTTATGCAGTTAAATAAGGGATAATTGAATAAATGTAAAATGTTTACTATATTACATGTTTTTGTAAATCTACACACAATGTTATTGAATGGATTTGTTTTAGACACCGTTGGTGGTGGCCTACTGATTTGTACCCACACCCTACTCGGGCTTCCGGATTGGTTCCCGAGTAGATTTTTTCTTTTGGATAGGTTAAGGAAAGTTTCCCCGAGTTAGATGGTTGAATTGGGATGGAGCTTGGTGAGGGGACCAGGCGTGGTTCAGGACCTTCTTATGTTTAATTACAGTCATTACTTTTCGGTTTTCATTTTAGGCACATAACACGTACATCGTCATGACATGTTTTCTATTTCATTTTGATATTGTATTTTCATAAACATCAAATGTTGGTTTGTTTTTCATAATATATGATTCTGATTATTTTTTATTTATACTAGTTTCTAATTTGATAAATTAGGGTATAATATCCCCATGACCGACTTACCAGACACTCGCTAATAGGCGGCATGTTCTAGTGTATGGGGAGGCGTGCTAGAGGTCATGTGGTGGACCGGCATGGGGAACTGTTGCATGGAACCCAGGCCGGGACATTAAACAGTGGTATCAAAGGAGGTTTTCATTTCATTTTATTTTTTCTTACTTGTTTTCAGAAAGGTAGATAGGATACTAGGATGCGATAGGGCTTGGTTATGAGCTCATTAATGGGAGTAGATACCCCATGTACGGTGGAGAACCCATGTACCTAGGGTGGGATTGCTGTTATTATTTATTTCTATTATAGTTGAATATTATTTCAAAATGCGTGACAAACTTTTTGTGTCATGTGATTAATGTTTTTGTGATGTGTTGATATTGACTCATGGACTGGTATGTCACGGGGGTTGAGTCTGTATAACGACCCATACTTTACATACAATGTTATTACTTCAAAATTGAAGCACACTTATTTCAATATATAACAAAACCACAATAGGACCGTATAGGTATAGTGTCATTAGAAATTGAGAAACATAAATAGCTGGTTTATAAAGCATCTACCTTGTATCCCATTTATTTCATCATATCTAGAATCCCTTTTTTGAATATCCTAGTTAATACCATTCTTACTGACCTGGGGAAAATAAAACATACAAAAGGGTGAGCTCAAATACTCAGTAAGGGTAAACAAAATAAATATCAATCACATCATATTCACAAGAACATATCATTTTGGAAATCCTAACCTGCAAAAGAGATCATAATTTCATAACATGGGATAAGTCATATAAGTGAAACATAATCCCAATAATCATAACATGAATTTTTTAGGCATACACATATAATCATGGAGAATCATTTCTTAGTAGTAAACACTCATTTCCAAGACTATCTTAGTGGACAAAGTCCATTTCTGAACGGAGATCACTCCATGTTTCAGTCCTGTATCACTGAACCGGATGAACTTGTCGTTCCATCCATGTTTATCTCATGAGATATAAATCTTTACCCAATGCATTGGAGGGATATATAGGTCCCAAACATCTCATAATGATACCATTCTTATGTGTTCCAGATGATCATAAATCATACATCATAACATAACCCATGTAATAAAAATGGGATTCTTAAACATTATTCTATCATAACATAAATAATATAAGATAAAATGACTTAAAAAAAATAATTACATCATAAAATAATAAAATCAATGTAAAAAAAGGATAGAAACAGATCCCTATATTATCTTATATGAAAAATAATTTTGATAATATTCTTGAACTCCATTCTTGAGGAAAATATCCTTTCTACTTAAAAAACATTTATCCTTTATTAACATGTCATAATTTTTTAAATTAAAAGAAGTTGATTAAAAATAAACATGGAAACATATAATGGAATCTTCATGGAAATAATTTTCTATGAAATCATAATAATCCACTCAAGCCGAATAAGTTAAAAAAAATTCTTATCATACAATGGCCGGAAAAGTCAAAAAGTACCTTGTACTAAAAATGAAAAAATATTCCATTCATATCATTTACTAAAAACTAACCAATGGGAAAAATTGGATTTACATAACTGTAGGAGGATAGAAATAATATTACATATTGATGAAACCTGGATGGGGATGGTAAATATTCGCCAGTAAATTCTGATATATAAACAATCTCGGATAAAAATGAGATTGTGAGATTTTCCCTTATCTTAGGTCTGATTAGCTTCGTACGTGTCCAAAACACCTGTATAATGATTTAAATAATGTTATTGTGTTATTATATAATCTTAATCATTGTTATGATATCATATATGGTCATATTCATAGCTTCTTATTAGTAATATTTCATTGTTACTTGTTATTCAGGTGTTTATTGCTTTTTGTTCTTATGCCTGTGTTGCCGAATAAATTATTATTCTTGTTTTTAGGTTATAGATAACTAATTTAAAAAATGTTATTAGTTTTATATATATCATATTTATTCATTCAATTCATTTATATAATCCTTATTCATTGAAGATTATGTAGAACGAGTCGCATCACTTCGTGCAGACGGTAGGCCGTACGTACATACAAGCGATGATATCATTCCCATGATCATGGAATTGTATTGAAGTGTATGTATACAATTTAATAATAAATATAACTCTACAATAATCATATATAGTTATTATTTACACCATTATACCGATCCATGTAAGGTGGCGGTGGAAAACAGATTACACCACGGTGTAGAGACGGTATTCCGTACGTACGCATGCGCGGTGATTTCATTTTCCGTTGGATGAATAGAAGGTAAAATTGGGTTTATTAATTAATTAAATAAAATAACAGCATATGAGTAATACTGATGTTATTAATTCATAATGAAACAACTAAAAATGAATAAGTAGAAGATGAAATAAAGTTGAAAGAATCGGTAACAGACTTTACATATTAATTAAGGCGCCTATTTTTATCCTCCTCTTAGGGCACTAAAGATGTTCTTTGAAGAAGACCAGGACCTCTAGAATGTTTATAGGGAAGTTGATAAGAGAAATTGGTAGGTTTTGGCCGAGATTTAAATCTCAAGGTGGTCTGTGGAGGAGAGGGATGAGGTGCCCTTTTATAAGGGAGGAGAGGGGCACCTTTGGAAAAACATAAAATATTATTTTATTATAAAGGCATATTCGGTTTTTAATATATCAAAATTTATTTATTTCAAAGCTAAGGTGGGGATGGGTTGAAATCTTCTCATCTAATAGATTTTATAAAATTTGAGGTTACTATTTTAACCTTATCATTTAGATTTAACTCTTAGTTAAATAATTTAACCTTTAACGCGTCTTCTATTTTTTCTTACACTCTATGGTTAATAAACATACAGTAACAAGCCAAACTAACCCTAAGTTGTTTTTTATTAATATATATAACCATATATAAGTAATTTGGAAGAACCTTAGATTACTAGAAATAAAATAACAATTAATAATATAATATTTTTTTAAAAAAACTATTTTATGTCAAGTTTGACACTATTTGGTAATTGATTCTTGTGAAAATCATAACAGCGTGATTAGTTCGAAAAAAAATTAGTTAAATCAATAATAACATGTCATATTAACCTATAATATTAGTGGAATTCATAAAAATTCTCAAATTACTTTTATTTGGGTATTTATAACATCAATAATCATAATATTTCATTAATAAGATAATTCCTGCATCATGATTGTGTCATAAATAAATTAAATTATTTAATGTCTAAAATTTTTAAATAAAATACCATTATGTAGGTATTCGATTTAAGTTTTTAATTAATATTAATAGTCAAATTTATCTTGTGTATAACCCTATATTAAAAATGATTTAGTTATTAAACATTGATTTTAACTATTTTAACCCTTCTTTAAATAAATTAATAGTAAATGTCCTAATCTAATACAACTGGACCAAAATGGTGATATTTTATTCCTATGGTTTTTTTAGGTCGAATTACACTTATCCAATACAATTAGTACATGTTTTAGGGAAATGATAATATCATTTTACCCTTAATTAGACTATTTACGTTTAATCATGGTAAATAAAAGTAAAAATGTACTATTCACCAAAAATTATTTTCATCTCATTGAACCACATTTTAGTCCTTGATATTAACCGTGTCCCTCAGATTTTCTAAATTCCACTCACAGAAGCGGTAAAATTAAGTTTTATGTAAATTTGCAAATTCTCCTATGAGGTGGGTTAAAGACGGTGAAAAGTTCAATAAATTTTTTACATATCTAAAATTATTATAAAATGACCCCAATAAATTACACTGAACATATATAGGTATTATGTATCAATTATGACCTAAAATAAATTTAAATAAAATAAATATTTAAAAAATAAAAAGTCGGTTTTAATTTGTAACCCAGTGTTTTCACTATTCATTAATAATTTAAAATTTTCAGAAAAAAACCAAAATTTCACCCTAGGCTAATTTCTATATTCCGAATCCAAAAATGAAGTCCATTTTGAAAGATAAAAATTATAAAATTTAAAAATGTGGGTATTACTATTCATAACAGTTAGTTTTAATAATATTTTAATAGCATATCGTTTTATAGTGAAACTCTATATTGCGTACAACACAAGCTATCGAGAAAGGCCATGATTGCATGTAAAGCATGCCAAGATAGTGTTGTGTGTATTGAGAGATTCCTTTTATGAAGTATATAACATGAAAATAAAATATTTCTCATAAAAAGATCATGTGTTACATTCTACCCTCCTTTAAAATGAATTTCACCCTGGAAATTCGTCACTTTGTAACCAACATATGAGGATACCTCTCTCACATAATGTCCTCAAGCTCCCATGTAGCTTCTTCTAATTGGTGGTTCCTCCATAAATCTTTCACCAAGTGAGTGGTCTTGTTCCGTAGGACTTTTACGCTATGATCCAGAATCTCTATATGTTGTTCTTCATAAGAAAGTTCTTGCTACATCGGTACAACTTCTGAGATGAGTACATGTGAATGATTGGGTATATAATTTCTCAGGAGAGATACATGGAACAAATCATGAACTTGAGAGAGATTCGGTGGAAGAGCCAATCGGTAAGATACCTTCCCAACATGATATAGTATTTCTAAAGGACTGATATACCAGGGCTCGGCTTTCCCTTCTTTCCAAATCTCATCACTCTCTTCCAAGGAGATATTCGTAAGAACACTTTATCACCTACTTCAAACTCTATGTCTTTTATTCAGTTATTGGAATAACTTTTTGGTCGACTCTGAGCTGTTCTTATTTGTTGTTGAATAGATCTAACCTTTTCTACCATCTCATCAACAAGATCAGGGCCCAATAGATTTCTTTTTCCAACTTCATCCCAGTAAGTTGTAGTTCTGCATTTCATTCCTTGGAGAGAATCATAAGGAGGCATCTGAATAGTGGAGTGAAATATATTATTATAAGAAAATTACACTAAAGGTAGGTGTTGAATCCAACCACCTTTGAAATCCATAGACCAAGATCTTGACATATCTTATAGAGTTTGAATTTTTCTCTCAGAATAACCATCTGTCTGAGGATGATAACAATGCTAAAACTCAACTCTATATCCATAGTATGCTGAAGACTTTTACAAAACATCGAGGTAAACCTCGGATCCTGATCATATATAATGGAACGTGGTACTCCATGCAATCTTACCAATTTCTTTACATATATCATGGCATGATGATCCAGAGATAAATCTTCTCTAATTGAAATGAAGTGTGCCGACTTCGAAAGACGATCATCTATGACCCAGATATCATTATTGCCTTTGGTTGTTTTAGGAAGTCTGGTGAAAAAGTCCATAGTGATGTTTTCCCATTTTCATTATGGTATGGATAACGGTTGAAACATCCCCTTAGAATTCTATCTCTCAACTTTATCTTGCTGAGAAACCAATCATCAAGAGACATATTCAGCAACATCTCTTTTCCTAACATTCCAATAGAAGTACACCTTCAGGTCTCTATACATCTTCGTGCTTACAAGATGTATAGAGAATGAAGAACTATGAGCCTCATCCAGCAACTCCATTTATAATTCTGGGATTGGAGGAACACAAACCCAATTATTAAACATTATTATCCCATTACAATCAAGGTTGAATTTAGGAACATTCCTCAGCTTCTTTTGTAACTCTACATCTTCTTTCTGTGCCTCTATAATCTTCACATGTATAGATGGTTGAACATTCATTTGATAATGAAAATATTTTTCCCCTTCCATTATAATTCCATGAACCATTCATTATAAATCCATAAATATTGGATGTTTTGTGATCCTCATCACGGATCGTCTAGCATGGTCTTGTCGACTCAATGAATCTGCCACCTTGTTTGCTTTCCCATGGTGATAATGAACTGAGTAGTTGTAATCCATAATCAGCTCTGACCATCTTCTTTGGGGCATATTCATCTCCGTTTGTGTGATAATATACATTAAACATTAATGATCAGTATAAATATCACACCTTTCACCATAAAGATAATGACTCCATATTTTTAATGTAAATATTACCGCAGCTACTCCAAATCATGAGTTGGGTAATATTTCTCCTGGAATTTCAACTATCGTGAGCCATAAGCTATCACCATATCATTTTTCATGAGAACACACCCCAATACATTTTTGGATGCATCACTATAGATCACAAAACTTTCTCCACTACAAGGTAGTGTGAGCACAGGTGCACTGGATAACCTTCTTTTTAACTCCATGAAATTATATTCACACTCCACTGTACAAGCGAACATAATTTCATTTTGAGTGAACCTGGTGAGTGGATTAGATAATTGTGAAAAATCTTTCACAAATCATCGATAATATCCATCCAACCAAGAAATCATTGGATCTCAGTTACTAATGTTGGACTCGACCATCTTTCGATAACCATTATTTTTGCTGGATCCACAGAGATCCCCTCTTTTGAGATTATGTGACCAAAAAATGCAACATTTTTAAGCCAAAATTCACACTTTGTAAATTTGGCATAATGCTTCTCATTTCTTAGGGTATTCAATTCAATTCTGATGTGATCCTTGTGTTCTTCCTTGTTCTTTGAATAGGAAATAACATTATCTATAAAGACTACAACAAACTGATCAAGATAGTCTCAAAGACTCTATTCTTAGATCCATGAAGATAGCAGGGGCATTAGTAAGACCAAATGGCATCACTATAAATTCATAGTGTTTGTACCTTGTCCAGAATGTCGTCTTTTGTATATCCTCCCTTTTGACCCTTAATTGATGATACCCTGAACAAAGATCAATCTTGGAAATGTATTGAGCTCCGCGTTGTTGGTCAAATAAGTCATCAATGCATGGGAGAGGATATTTTTTATTTATAGTGATCTAGTTATGTTTTCGATAATCAATGCAAAGTCTCATTGATCCATATTTCTTCTTAACTAGAAGAAAAAGTGATCCCTAAGATGATGCACTAGGGCATATGAATCCCTTATCAATATTCTCTTGGAGTTAGTTCTTCAATTCCTGGAACTCAATCGGAGCCATTCTATAAGGTGTCTTTGAAATAGGCAAAGTACCTGGTATGAGTTCCATTGAAAACATAACCTCAAAATTTGCTGGAAGACTCAGAAATTCCTCCGGAAAGACTTCATCAAAATCCAGTACAATGTTTGTATTCTTAATCATGATTTTCTCTCCAACCATTTGAGATAAATAACCTTCATTTAGAGGAATCAAGACCCATAAGAGGGATGAAATTTCCACTGGAAGGTTATGTTCATCCTTGCATCGATAGATAATCATAGATTGATCTGGAATATGAAATATGACATCCCTTCTTTGGAAATTGATATGAGCTCTATATAATGAAATCCAATCCATTCCAAGAATGACATCAAATTCCACTATAGGATGGATCTCAAGATTTGCAGGAAGAACATTCCCAGAAACATCAATTGGAGAAGAATTATAAACATTTGATGTGGCTGTTGTGCCATTAGGGGTTGTCACAACTAACTCAATATCTAAATACTGAGGTAATATGGAGATACCCTTAGAAAATTCTTTAGAAATAAAAGAGTGGGTGGATCCAGAATCAAATAAAACATTTTCTACTTTAGAGTGGATGGTAAGTGTACCTTTCACCAATTCGTTATCGTACTCCACATCGCTGATAGAAATTTAATGTTACATTCCTTTTTCTTTAGCCTTAAGAGTTTGTTGATGTATATCATCATCAACAAACCTTGGTTTAGGGAATTGATTAGCATAATTCCCCATTTCCTTTCACTTATAACATTGAAGTGTAGGAGGTTCATTATGTGTAGCCTTTTCTTTGTTCGCATCACTAGACATCTTCTTCCCATCATTGTAGCATTAAAATGCCTGATGACCTTCATTTCAACATTTGAAAAATCTAATTGCCCATTTAAGACAACACCCCCCATGTTTCTTTCCACACTTTGAGCATAAGGGAAAATGTCTTCTTCTTTTCTATGTGCTCTTTAGATTTTCCTTTGAATTTTATATTCCTTTTCTTATCAAACACATATGAATTAAAGGTTACTCCAATCTCCATCTCAACCTTGAGAGCACATCGTACTATTTCCTCATAGCTATTGAAGTCCCTTATGGATAACGCCCTTTGAAGACTTGGTTTTAAGCCACTAAAGATTCGATCAATCTTAATCTCAGGTTGGATAATAATCCTAGAAGCGTACCTTGCAAGTCTTGTAAAATTTGATATGTAGGTTCAAAAAGATTCTTTGTCCTTTTGATTCAGTTAAAGAAACTCCTTCTCCGTCTTTGTTCGAAGAATACGAGGGATGTAATAATTGAAAAATATGTTCATGAACTTGTCACATTCCTTCGACTCAATTTCAATTCTTGGCCTCGTATTCTTAATAAGATTCCACCACTGATCTGCTTCACCTTCCAAATGATATACCACTAAGATTACTTTATCATGTTTAGAACAGTGAAGAATTGGAAATATCTTTTTAGTGGTACTGATCTACTGTTCATCCACTAATGGATCATTAGACCCACCGAATTAGTGTGGCTGCTGCCTCATGAAGGATTCAACAGAATGTTGATCCTTCCTTTTATCATTTTGAAGTCATGAATGATTCATTGCTTGAGAATGTTGTGTGAGAATAGATACATGAATTTTCATTCCATCTCCCATAATGTTTGGTTGCTCAGGGGTACAATCATTGCATTTCCCATTGCCTTCTGCATTAACACGGTTCCTTTAGGTTCCAACCATTGACTAAAACCAAGAAGAATAGTGTGAGCAACAATAATTATAATAGGATAACCACATAATAAAGATTAAAATTTCACTCCTAAGGTCATATTATAGGTTTCTCATGGAAATTTCTAAAACACTATGATTTTTCTATGCTTAGATATATCCTTAGGGTTCATACTAAGGATTTCACATCCTTGTTTCGAAAGGTTGACTATACCTTTCCTATGATACCAACTATAACGACCCATACATTACATACATTATTATTACATAAAAATTGAATCACACTTATTACAACATATAACAAAACAACAATAGGACCGTATAGGTATATTGTCTTTAGAAACTGGGAAACATAAACAAAAGGTTCATAAAGCATCTACATTTTCTCCCATTTCTTTCATCATATCTAGAATCGCTTTTTGTAATATTCTACTCAATACACTTCTTCCTGATATGGGGAAGAGAAAACATACAAAATGATGAGCTCAAATTCTCAATAAGGGTAAACAAAAGAAATATCAATCACATCATATTCATAAGAACATAATATTTTGCAAATTATAACCTACAATAGAGATCATAGTTTCATAACATATGATAAATCATAGTAGTGAAATGTAATACCAATAATCATAACATCAAACATTGTGGAATACACACATAACCATATATAATCATTTCTTAGTAGTCAAGACTCATATTCAAGACTATCTTACTGGACAAAGTCCATTTTTGAACTGAGTTCACTTCTCGTTTCAGTCTTGTATAACTGAATAGGATAAACCTGTTGTTCCAGCCATGTCTATCTCATGAGATATAAATCTTTACCCAATTAATTGGAGGGATATATAGGTCCCACCAATCTCATAATGATACCATTATAATGTGTGCCATAAGATCATAAATCATACATCATAGCATTACCCATGTAATAAATATGGGATTCTTAAACAACATGCCATCATAACATAAATCATATAAGATAAAATGATTCATAAAAATAATTACATCATAACATAATGAAATAAATGAAAAAATAAGGATAGAAATAGAACCCTATATTATCTTATATGGAAAATTATTTTGATAAAATTATTGGACTACATTCTTGAGGAAAATATCCTTTATACTTCAAAAACAATATTCCTTTCTTAAAATGTCATAAAATTTCAAACTAAAAGAAGTTGATTAAATATAAACATAAAAACATATAAAGGAATATTCTTGGAAATAATGTTCTATAAAATCATAAAAATCCATTAAGGACTTATAAGTATAAAAACATTCTTCTCATACTTTGGCCGTAAAAGTCAAATAGTACATAGTACGAAAAATTACAATAGATTCATTTCATATGATTTTCTAAAAACACAACAATGGGTAAAATTGGATTTAAACAGTTGTAGGAGGATAGAAATAATATTACGTATTAACGAAACATGGATGTGGATGATAAATATTCCCCAATAAATTCTGATGTATAAACAATATTGGATAAAAATGAGATTGCGATATTTTCCCTTACCTTAGGCTTGATTTGCTTCGTACGTGTCAGAACCTCCTGTATAATGATTTATATAATGTTATTGACTTATTCCAGAATCTAAATTATTCTTATGATATCATATATGGTCATATTCTTATCTTATTATTAGTAATATTTCTTTGTTACTTGTTATTCGGGTGTTTATTGCTTTATGTTCTTATGCGTGTTTTGCCGAATAAATTCATATTATTATTTTTAGGTTATAGATACCACATTTAAAAAATTATATTATTGTAATATGTATCATATTAATACATTAAATTCGTTTATATTATCCTTATTCAATGAAGATCATGTAGAACGAGTCGCATCACATTGTGGAGACGGTAGGCCGTACGTACGCACGAGCTATGATATCATTCCCATGATCGTGGAATTGTATTGAAGTGTATGTATACTATTTCAGAATCAATAACAGTTTTATATAATCATATATTGATATTCTATACACCATTATACAAATCCAAGAATGGTGGTGGTGGAAATCATTTTACACCACGGCGTGGAGACGGTATTCCATACGTACGCACGCGAGGTGATTTCTTTTCCCATAGGATGGATAGAAGGTGAAATATGGTTGTTTCATACTTATAATAACATATCAATATATGAGTGATACTTATGATATTCCTTCATAATTAAACAACTAATGAATAAGAAGTTGAGGATGAAATAAAGTTGAAAGAATCGGTAACGGACATTACCTCTTCTTTGAAGGGCCTCTTATTAACCTCTTCTTAGGGAACTATAGATGGTCTTTGAAGAATACCAGGACCTCTAGGATGTTTCTATGGAAGTATAGAAGAGAAATTTTCAGGTTTAGGCCCATCTTGAAGGCTCAATGTGGTGTGAGGAAGAGAGGGAGGAGGTGCCCTTTATAAGGGAGGAAAGTGAAACCTTATGAAAAACATAAAATATTATTTTATTATAAAGTCATATTCGGTTTTTAATAGATCCAGATTAATTAATTTAGAATCTAAGGTGGGGAAGGGTCTAAATACTCTCATTCAATAGATTTTAGACAAGTTTCAGTTACTATTTTAACCTTATCATTTAGATTTAACTCTAAGTTAAATAATTTAACTTTTACCATGTCTTCTTGTTTTCTTACACTATATGGTTAATAAACTTACTATAACAAGCAAATAGAACCAAATGATTTTTATAATTAATATATATAACCTTATCTATGTAATTTGGCCGAACATTAGATTTTTAGGAATAAAATTACAATTAATAATATAATATTTGTTTTAAAAACTATTTTATGTCAATTTTGACACTATTTGGTAATTGATTTTTGTGAAATCAATAGCAGCATGATTAGTTCAAAAACAGTTAATTAAATCAATACTAACATGTCATATTAACCTATAAAATTAGTCACATTCATTAAAAGTTTCAAATTACGTTTATTTGAATATTTATAACATCAATTATGTTAATATTACATTAATAAGATAATTATTTCATCATCATTGTGTCATAAATAAATTAACTATTTTAATCACTAGAAATTATAAATAAAATACAATTACGTAGGAAGTCTTTTTATCTTTCTAATGAATATTTATGGTCTAATTTATCTTATATATAACAAAATATTCTAAATTATTTAGTTATTAAACTTTGAATTTAACTATTTTAACCCTTCTTTAAATAAATTAATAATAAATGTCCTAATCTAATCCATGTGGAACTAAATGGCCTTATATTATTCCTAAGGTTGTTTTTGGTTGAATAACTCAAATCCAATAGAATTAGGACAAGTTTTAGTGTAATAATAATATCATTTTTAGCCTTAATTACCGTATTTACTTTTAACTATGGTAAATAAATGTAAAAAGTAACTATTCACAAAAAGTAATTTTCATCTCATTGAATAACATTTTAGTCCTTGATATTAACCATTATTATCGGATTTTTGGATATTCCACTCACAGAAGTGGTGAAATTAAGTTTTATGTAAATTTGCAAATTCTCCTAGGAGGTGGGTAAAAGACTGTGAAAAGTTCAATAAATTTTTTGTATATCTAAAATTATTATAAAATGACTCCAATGAATTACATTGAAATTATATAGGTATTATGTATCAATTATGACCTAAAATAAATTAAAATAAAAAAATTAATTTTTTAAATAAAAAGTTGGGTTTTAAATAGTAACCTAGTGTTTCACTATTCATCAAAAATTGAATGTTTTCAGAAAAATACCAAAATTTCACCCTTGGAAAATTTCGATATTTCGAATCCAAAAATGAATTCCATCTTGAAAGATATAATTTATAAAATTTCTAAAAGTGGGTATTACTTTTCATAATGGATAGTTTTAATAATATTTTAATAGCATATCATTGTATAGTGAAACTTGGTATTGCGTACAATGCAAGCTATCGAGGAAGGCCATGGTTGCGTATAAACAATACAAGATAGTTTTGTGTGTAGTGAAATATTCCTTTGATTATGTATATAACATAAATACAAAATATTTCTCATAAAAAATTCTGGTGTTAGAGTTTTCATGAATCATTTTAGGCACTTAGGATTTTTTTACATACATCATTATAGGCATGAATAGGAAAATGTGTTTTGGTTAGGTTGTTGAAATAAATCAATTCTTTCTTGCTGGTAGAATTGAAATGAAAATGGTGCCAAATTTGATTTTGAGGGATATTTTGGAATGGTTCTATATGCAATTAAATCAGTTTATAAATGGTAAAATCGTAAAAACCATATAATGTGTAAACCCTTTTTAACCAGTACTTAGGTGTAGGATAGATAATGGCAGAGATAGTTCCTTAGTTTTGACCGTGTGGAAGGATATATGTGAAATACTTTATATGTTTTTGTGTAAATCCCTCTTGTTAATTTTGGTAATTATGCTGAAAAAAGTCCTTCATTTTTTTGTTTATCCATGGATGTGGATAGTTTGGGTTGATATAATTCCATAGTTTTAGAACTCATTTATGGGTTGTGTAAACGATCGTATTGTTTTGAATCATTGTGATGAGATGTTGGCGGGCAGGGGAGTGAAGAAGTTGAATAGGTTAAGGTGTATGGATTGTGGGATGTAAAATCGTTGATGAATGATTTTAGGTGGTATATATAGACGACATCTTTGTGTACATTTGATTAGTGATGATCATTTCCACTATCTTGACATCCTCCTAGGTACACTTTGAAAGCTCTAGATTTATGCTTTTATAAATGAATGTATTTTGGATTGATATAGGGCCCCTTGGAGGTTGTGCTTATGATGTTATATATAAGTGGATTGTGACAGTGTGAGGTACATCATCCTCAGTTTAAAAATGAGATTCTCAAGATTGACTAGAGGATGATAAAAACTACTGTATTGAAATACTTAACAATTGGGGATAACGAAACTTCAAAGGTGGCTATATTGTAAGAACATGGTTTTACCAAAAGGTGCATTGAGTATAACTCAAGGACAAGCTATTATATGGTGTGGGTTTTGTAAGAATCTTTCATTTTACAAAATATGTTTTCCTTTGAGTTATTACTTATTATAGATTGTAAATACTTTTTGTGGGAAGAAATATATTTTATTAGCAAAAGACCTTAATAATTTTTAAATAATTATATGATAAATAATTCTCAGTTATGATATTGAAATATTTTTATTAGAACACTTTCGGTGTTAGACATTGGATATTGTGACATTCAAAGACATGTAAATCCTCTGTGAAGGTGAAATAAAAATATTAATTATATTATAGTAAGTGCGAACAATTTATTCAAAATAATTGAATAACTCAAAAGTGGTTCATTATATGAAAAACATAAGACCGCTGTTAGATTCAAAACATGATGTTTAAACTAGGATGGGTATTACATATGTAGGCGTTAGAAGTTAAGATGTCTTTCTCGCGAGTTAAAGTTATTAATTAAGATTTAATATATTATTTTCTTAAAAATAATTAAATATATCCCAAACTATGCATCTTATGAGAAATCGGAGACCACCAGTGGGTCCAAAATAAGGGATTTACCCTATAAAAGGTATAACAATTGTTCTCATTGAGAGTTTGAATGCCTCGATCACAAGAAATGACCCTTTATTTTTAATTAATTAATTATTCTATTTTTTAAAGAATAACTCCTTAATAACTAAAAAACTGTATGTCATACAAGAAATTTGAGACCACCGATGTTTCCAGAATGGGGGGTTTACTCTATAAAAATAATAACATTAGTAAGCGACAAGTGTCTTGATGTCACACTCACAAATATATCTATTTTATTATTATTAATTATTGATTACGTTTTTTAACTATTAAATCATCAATATCTCTCAAACAGTTCAATAGTTGAAAAAATTAGAGTCCTCTATTGAGTCCAGAATGAGGTGTTTACCCTAGTTGGGGCATAATTTTTGTGCATAACAAACGTTCGAGATAATTTGATTTTAATGTCAAATTATTAAATTATCTATTTAATTAATAATTGACAGAAACTATTCATCTTCTACATTTAACCATTTTCCACCATTTTTAATACCTTCTAGATTTTAAAACATGAAATTTCAACCATTTTTTATGTTTTAAAATGGAAATGACTTATTGAGATGAAATTAAACAATCCTAATTAATTGTTTCAGTTTAAGAAGTGGATTAATGAGGCTTTTTGTTCATGAGTGGAGGCATGTGCGTGGAGTTTATAAATATGCATGGAATTCATTTTTTTGGGGGGATTAGTCCTTTAGAATCCAGTTATATCTGAAACTCTCATCACGTAAACTATCTTGGGTAGGCTGGGACTCCCCCTCATCCTCCGCAAAAACCAAGTGTTCTACCTCCTTGAAGCACCACCTTGTTATGCGCCAAAACCTAGGGCACCAGCTAGATTGATGTGCTGTCAGTTGCATTGGATTTGTATAGATAAGAGGATGTCGTTGGAATAATGTGTCATCGGAAATGTTAGATTCATATTGCTTGTTCATCATATTTGAGGTAGTGGGTCTTAATTTCAATCACACAGTCTTTATTCATTTCAGATTTTCCAATTGTAGAAATTTTTTTATATAATTAACAATTGATTTTTATTCTATAATGTAGTAATTGTTTCGGTAAAATAATTAATTTGGAGGAATTGTGAAATTTGTAAAAGAAATGGTTTGTTTAAATAATTAATTGATAGATTTATTATAAGGATTTTGTGATATTGGATTTGGTTAATTAATTTGGGTATTAATTAACGGTCTATATATTATTATTTATTTTTGTTGGTTAAAATAATTAATTGATAGATTCAATATGAGGATTTTGTGATTGTGGATATGGTTAATTAATTTTTGAATCAATTAATGGTCGTGATGTGATAAATTAGTTTGGATGGATTACATAATTAATTGATGGATTAATTATAAGGATTTTCTGATGGTGGTTTTATTTAATTAATTTTGGAATTAATTAACAGTCTTGATATGATTAATTAATTTGGTTGGATTAAATATTTAATTGATAGATTAATTATGAGGATTTTGTGATGTTAGAATTGTTTAATTAATTTTGGAATTAATTAACGGTCATGATATGATTAATTAATTTTCCTGGCTGAAATATTTAATTAACGAATTAATTAATTTATGTAACATAATTATTTATTTATTGAACTAAATAATAGATTTGACGGAATTAATTATTTGGTTGAT
This sequence comes from Viscum album, assembly GCA_963277665.1. Classification (NCBI taxonomy): domain Eukaryota; kingdom Viridiplantae; phylum Streptophyta; class Magnoliopsida; order Santalales; family Viscaceae; genus Viscum; species Viscum album. The sequence continues at coordinate 692,198,409 of OY728120.1, read as the reverse complement.
TAATTAAAGAGGGTGTCGAATGTGAATTAATTAATTATGAATTAATAAAATTACACGGAGAATTAATTTGTGAATTAATAGAATACTTGAGTTAGATTAATTAGTTGACGATTTAGATCATGGGAATAGTTTGAATTAATTAATTGGTAAATTAATTAATGGATGTAATGTTATGATTCTGTAGTTACATTAATTAATTAGAGAATTAATTAATGAGAATTGTTGGGTTGAAATAATTGAATGAGTTAGGTTAATTAATTGGAAAATTAATTAAGGAAGATTGATGTGTTATTTGAGTTGGATGAGTAAGAATAATTAATTTATGATTTAACTAATGGAGATTATTGTGTTAAGAAAATTGAACGTGTTAGATTAAGTAATATGTGGATTAATTAATGAGAATTGCAATGTGATGAAATTTAATTAATTAGATTAGTTAATTGATAAGTCAATTAATGTAGAAGGATGAGATATTGAATTGACATGTTTGAATAATTAATGTTTGAAATAATTGTGAGTCAAAGAGATTTTTATGTTGAGTAATTAATTGTTGAAATAATTATGTGATATTGAAATAGAAGATTCGCGATAAATAATTATATAATTAATTATAATCTACTGATATTTTGAGCGAGATAATTAATTGTAGAATTAATTATGAGATTTTGAGTTGTGAATATTGATTAATTAATTGATAAATTTATTAATGTGATGGAATTTATAATGAATTGTTAAATTATTTAATTAGAAAATGTGATTAATTAATTATTAAACTAATTAATGGAATATGTGATTAATTAATGGTTTAATTAATTAATGGGACTATGTGATTAATTAATTGTTGAATTAATAAATGGGACTATGTGATTAATTTATTGTTGAATAAATTAATGTGATGTAGTGATTAATTATTTATTGAATTCATTATTGTGATGTTGTGATACATGTGACATGTAAAATTGTGATAAAAGATTAATGTTGATTAATAGTGATTAATGTGATGTATGAGATATATGATCTTTATTGAGTAACGAGTTGTGAGACTGAGACCGATACCCCAAATACTACAGGGTGATAGACATGGAATTCTACACCCAACATGCATGTAAATATTATTTTATGGGACATGGACTTATTCTCTAAATACCCATGGGTTGTGAGACATGGACTGATGCTTCAAATACTAATGAGGTGATAGACATAATGTTCTACACCCAACATGCATAAAAATAATATTTTACGGAACAATGACTAATACTCCAAATACCCATGGGTTGTGAGACAGGGACTGATGCACCAAATACTCACGAGGGTGCTAGACATGGAATTATACACCCATTAATTGACATTGAAATATGGTTAAAATTAGAGGTGATATTAATTTAATTGAAATAGACAATGAAATCACATTGGTTTAAATGAAATTTGAATTGATACATTAAACTGATTCAGACACCGGCACGACTGAAGAAGGTTTTGAGATACGGGTGTCCATGGGAACATGGTGGTTTATGCTGTAAAATAAGGGATAATTGATTAAATGTAAATGGTTTACCCTATTACTTGTTTTTGTAAATCTTCATACAATATTATTGACTAGATTTGTTTTATTTACCGTTGGTGGTTGCCTACTGAGTTGTACTCACAACCTACCCTGGTTTCCTGATCAGTAACCGGGTAGAATTTTTTTTCTGGACAGGTTAAGGGGAAAGTCACTGAGTTAGATGGTTGAATTGGGATAGAGGATGGTAAAGGGGAAGATGTGGTTTGGGACCTTCTTGGGTTTCATCCCATTCCTTGATTTTTAGTTTTCATTTTAGGCACCTAAAACGTACTTCAATATGACATGTTTTTCCTTTTCATTTTGATATTGTATTTTCCTGCTTCATAATCTTTGGATATTGGTTTGTTTGACTTTATATATGCTTCTTCTATTGTTTTTTATTTCTACTAGTTTATACTCTGATAAAAGAGGGTATAGTCTTCCCATGACTAACTTACCATACCCTCGATGCTAGTCGGCAGCCCTTGGCATAAGGGGAGGCACGACAGAGGTCATGTGGCGGACTGGCTCGGGGCACTGTTGTATGGTACCCGGGTTGGGAGGTTACAAATACCTACCGAGGACCTAAATGATTTATTAGTTAATATAATATAATATTATAAAAAAATTATTTGATAGAAAAATATAAACATTATAGTGTGAATATATGTATTATGTTACAGATAACTTGGGGAATGAAAAAAAATTTTGCGATTACGTGATTAATTTTATTTTGGATGAATATCCTTATTATTTATTTGACATTATATGATAATATGGGATTTTAATTGAGGAATCTTGGTTAATAATCTTTTTCATTAATATATTCATTGTGTTTATAGTGATTCAGGTTAATTATTAAAATTATTCACATAACTTGGATATTATAATATTATAGATTACAATTTTATTGGATTATTACATTTGGATTAATTATTATTTATTTGAGATAAATGATAAACTTATCTAGGAAGAATGTGTCAAAAAATAAATATAATATTTGTGTTTCAGTATTATCTAGAAATATTTTGAATAATTTTAGTGATAATTATTTATTGAATTATTTTGTTTGATGTTTGGGAATTACATTTTGAATTTTTGGGATTAATGTATTATTTCCTCATGTAATGGTTACTCATTATTTGAATTAGATTATATTTTTCATATCATTTTTTGGTTAATGTATAAATATTGTAGTAATATAATTTTATCTCTTTCGGGTCCATGTGATCTATAATAAGTTGATCTAAGTGCCTTATGAATAAAATATTCACCATTAATACTCATCATTTTGAGAAAAAAGTGAATGTAGTTGAAATTGACTAAATTATGAAATTACATTTGACATGTAATTATAATAACATATGTTATTAATATAAATGTTAACTAAATTCCTCAACTATAGGAAAATGATCTTGAATCACACTTGTTATCCTATTATATTTGTTTTTGAAGAATCGAATGTCTTTTAACCTATGATAGATTTATGGTCTAATTGTCATTAATATACTTTTAACCTTGCTCTATGTCCCTGTCTATTTTTCATGGGTTTAATTTTATTTATAAACATCCATATTATCACTTCCCACTAATGGTATAATATTTGGAAACCAATTTTTTTTTATAATTACAAATAAAAATCATATTTACCTTTCTGACTTTTGAGGAGTAATTTAAGTTAAGTATTTTATATGATGAGGGTCTTACATTAATGAATATTCAAAGGAAAACTATCCTCCATAACAAATTTATAGGATGATAATTATTTAAGGTGGGATGTAACACCCATCTTTTTAAAAAAAATTGATATCATATATAGCAAGAAACACTGCTTTTATTCAAACAATGGAATATTATTATTTAAATTTGAATGTTATAACATGGACACTAAATTTAGGTGTATTAATAAGAAGACTAACAATATGAAATTTATTAGAAGTTCTTAATCAATAATATTTTATTATTTAATTCTTTATTTATAAACACACAATTTGTTTTATTAGTTTCATTTTATTCTACAAAAATATCATTTCATCAAAATTGATTTTTATTAGTTTATGTATATTCAAATATAATTAATGTCCGGATAATATTTGAAATTTTATCTGATAAACTGAAATTAATTTTTTAATCATCATATCAAAATTATCATAGGCTTAATTTCGTTTATTTTTCAGAGAAAATATATTTTTCAACGAATAGTGAAAAATAAATCTTTATAGAAAACATTTTTTTATTCGAAAAAATTTCTAAGTAAAAATTTAATATTTGGATTTAAAATTGTTTAAAAAGAAAATTAGGTCATTAATATTATAAATAAAAAGTTATTTTTTATAATCTATTTTGTTAACTTTTTTAGTATAAATAAAATTTATACATAAAAGATATTTCTCTAAAAAAAATCTCTTTTTGTTTTTAATTTTTAATTTAAATTAATTTTTATCACCTATATAAATTGAATCTTCCAAATATGATTAAAAAATTATAATAAAGATGTGGAAATTTGGTAAATATTCCTATTATATTTTTTTCATTACGAATACTAACTATAGTAAACAATTATTACTATGGTAAGGTTAAATCATAATATTAAGGTTAATAATAATATGATTAGAACTAGTATACTACCATAACAGTTGATTTAATTTCATTTGAAAAATCCTTTTTTAATACAATTTTCCTACATTTAAATGTATGAATTTTTTTCCATTTGGCAATGATTCAGGCCATTATATTAATTTATTTAATGAAAAAATTATCATTCTCTTTGTTTTATTATCTTTAAATTTTTACATATCGATAAATATATGATATATTCAGTTCTAAATATTAATTTATAATATATTTTTTTACATTAAAATTTATTTCTAATTTTCAGTATTGAAATAATTAACTTCAATTTCTATGCAAGACAAACACATTATTTTTTCAATTAATAGAAAAATAAAATAAATCATTTTTTATGTATTAAAAGTGATATAATTTTAATGAACTAATATGTATGAAAAATATTATACATATTTATGACATATTATGTATGTTTTAAAGGATTATATTTGAATATTCCTTTTTTGATTATGTATTTTAAGTCAAATTAAATGAATTGTGTCAAAAATGAAATTAATACCATTTTATAATAAATACACTTTTATTAAATGATTTAACATTCTAAAAATGTTATATTCATAAATATTAATGTCATAGGGATTAATAAATAATACAAGTTCCATTAATGGGTTATTTTTAAATTTTTAGTAACATTACAGACCCTTGTATTATAGAAAGCATTAATTCCGTGGTAATTATCAAAATGGTCAATATGGCTTTAAAACTAAAATATACGAGTAAAAAAATTACCAAAACATTTAAAAAATATATTAAATAATAATATTTAATTTTTTTACATATCATAGGATGAGATTATATCATTTTTTATCCATTTTAATATGATAAGTATTTCATATTAATTTAATACATCAAAGAATTCCAAAAGTGTCACTCTAATTACATATAAAAGTAGACCTCCTATCTACTTTTCATAAAACATAAAAAACTATCGGTTCATCTAATAAAAAACTAAATCACATACTTATATACCTTCACACATCATAGATGTTTTTTTATCATAAATCCAATCTAACAAAGAATTTGGTATAATCCCAAAGAGGTTGTCTGAAGAAGAGGTATTGTTCCTACCTGAGAGTTTTTTTTGTATTACTTCTTCCACAATGAACAAATATTATTAAATCATTACAATATAATAAAATCAGTATCTTCTAAATAATAATATTTACTATGTTAATATTATAACCTACATCTGTCTCCTCTTCCAATAAATGGGAAACAAAACCATCATATATGTGTAAAACAGACTACCACCTCCCAAACTGATTTAATTTATTTTCAATAACTGAATCTCATGGCTGGTTATAATGATTATAATAAAATACTTATCTTATATTTATGTAATATTTATCATTATATAAAATTACTATATCATATATTTTATTACCATATCATTAATTGAAAAATGCTATTTTTTTGTGCATACATGTAGACTACCACATCCACAAAGAAACATGATTCATTTTTCACCATATAATCACATGAATTGGATATATAATTTTATTTAATGAAATAATATTGAATTTATTGTATAATTATAATTATAGAAATATAAAATAATATGTACTCTCTTTCCATCTTCATCACTTAAAATTTGAAAAAAAATACTCGTGGTTACATACGACCTAACACCCCCTTGAATGTAATGTAATTCATTTTTCATTACCACATTTATTGATTTGTTTTAAAATAATAATTTAGGTATAAAAATTATTATTAATTCGTGATTATTATTCTATTTCTAGGTAAATAATTAACACTTTTTCCATAATCAACCCTCTGATTTCAATTTCTATATTTGAGATATATATCATAAAAACATCCATCATATATTTTATGAATTGAGTAAATTAATATAACAGAGTAATAAATAAAATTAAAGTAATAATAAACATTAAATAGGTTCTTAGTAATGTAAATAAATAACATATGTTTATTATTCATGAAGATGAGATGGTATGTGAAAAGTTTGACCTGAGGTAAGTGATTTTTTCTCAATTTTCATTCAATGAGGCATATTATTATTGGTATGCACCAAATTTATTTAATATGGTACCTATTCTAAATTTTAATATGTTATAATATTAATCCTTCATATTTCATGGTATTTTATGTTTCCATTCAAATTTTTTAATCTAATGGGATTTCACAATAATGTTTCGAAGTATTAAGCATTTTCTTAACATAATTTCCATTAATTGTATTTTACTTATAATTCATTAAATATTTTATTCCATAGTAATGAATAAAATTAAAATAGGTTATATTATATTATATTCCCCCTTTTTGGGATTTAAATTTGTTTCACACTATCACTTCATTTATTAATGTGTACTTCTATAATACGATCTTTTTAAGGTATTTCGTTTCAATTTCCACTTTATTGAGACATAATTGGTTTCATACCCCTATTTTATTTTTATGTGGTAAATATGATACCATAATGATATATTTAACATGAATTTATCTGTTTTATAATGATTAATGAATCAATTCATGTTTCTCTTTTAAGAGGAATGTAAGAAAATAAAAAATTATATTATTTCTCTTCTTTATCGGTTACATTTTTCATCCATATCCATATTTTTCAAAATTGAAATTCAAAAAATCTCGTTATTTACAGAAATGATTCATAAAGGTTATTTTAATTTATCCATGGTTTTTTTCATAGTATGAAAGGAATATTTGTATTATTTTCATGAAAGGATTCATTTTTAACATCACTTATAAAAATTCAAAATGATTATTTTTATCATATATGGTGATAACATGCCTTCTTCTAAAGATAACTATTCTACATTATTTAAAATCATTGATAAGATTTTAAAGGCATTATAATGAAATCAATATTTAGAAATTTTTTCTCATCCAATTTCTTCTATTATCTAAAATACATGAATTTATTCTAAAACCATTATTTGTGATGTATTAAGGTCACCTTTTACCATTTATCAATTTAGTGTCTATTTAAATTATCATGAAACATTAACTTTCTTGTGATCATTTAATACTACAATTCCCTTAAATATAAATAGTTTATTATCATGGATATAATTATTTTTTAAACCACATACCATTTATAAGTATGATGATTTTATTTTAATGTTATTTTATTGATTTGAGAAATATTAACATCCCATGTTAACTACCTTATATGGATATTTCTTGTTAAGGAATATTATTCATGAAATAAATTGATCATTCTATACTTAAGGAATGAATTGGTCATAAAATTATTGGTGGGGCCTGTAATTATATAACTCCCCAGTGCATTGATAGATCTCATGAGACAAATCCATAATCTAGAATTAAATGGTTTTATGTTGTATGAATACCCATATATTAAACTGTATTGGAACAAGGCTATGATGATATTTATTTAATGATGTATAAAATCATGGCATCTAATATTAAGTATCACCTTCATTAAAAATTTATTTATTATTTTCCATGTGATTACTTCTTTGATATTATCCTTGGATGAATTTCATACAAAACTTATTGATTAAATGGAATGTGTTCTCAATTATTTAACTTTCTGTAATTATTATGATTTTTTTATTCATTATTCATTCTATTGTAGTTAACTATTTCTGAAAATATGAGCCAACCATTTATTTGTTTTATTTTCCCCAATATCTGAATAAGGTTATTATGAATAATATAAAATATGGAATAATTTATTTATTCAATGTATTTTATGTTACAATGTAATATAGGAATCATGTATGTATCTTGTTCTTGAAGATGACTATATTAATCAATCCTCAAGGATTTAATCCCTTATATTTATACCTATGTAATAATGTACACACCAGCTCTTGGTTACTAGAGTTGGGGTATTTAAAAAATAAATCTATAAAAATCAAAAAAAAATTGTACTATAATGGGATCTTATTTATATGGCTTGTTTTAATGATATTCATTACACTAACATATTGAAATCTGTTATATTAATGATGTCACATCATATAAAATAGTGGTATTTGGGGTCATAAATGGTTTATTCATATAGGAAATAAATGTTTCAGGTTCGTGGATGATAATTTTCCTATTTATACTATCATTAAATTTCTACATGAACATATTTATGGCTTATTTACACACCCTTTAGTCTCCTGGTGGAGTGACAGAGTCCTAGGTCAACTATATTAATGGTTTTCCATGTTTTGAAAGTCAATATTCTATATTTTTTTGGTGAATTTCATTGAACATGAAATATTTATTGATATTATAAAATTATATTTGGTACATATGGAAATAGTCATAGTGATCATTCAATCTAACTTTTTTGAGTATCTTTACCTCAAATAATTTTTCAAATTTCTTATCTAGTGTGATGATTAATAAACAAGAACATGCCCTTTCTAAAAAAAAGTGAACATGTTCATCAAATAAACGTATTTCATTTTATATTTATCTTCCATTATATTCGAATGATGGTGTTATTTTTTTAATTTTTGTTTAGGAGAAGTCATCACGGGTAAATGATTGGTATCAAGGATTAGAGCTGAATATTTTTTTTGGTTTCTGCATTACTATAATTTTTCCCCAATGTTAATAACATCAAAAGAGATTTTGATTTGGAATACTAAATAGCATCTCATAACTACTACAATTCCATTTAAATCTACAAATATCCCTAGAAATTCAAGGGAAATGAATAGTTTTCGTAATTAATCATGGATTTCTTCAATGCATATATGAACAACTTATCTTATAAGTGATTTATATTAAATAAATAATTCAGGACATTATAGATAGTGATGATTTCTAGAACTCTTTCATTTTAATTTTAATTTTAATGTTATAGTTTGAGAAATTCATCATTATCAACGTGGAGATGAATTGGTAGTTTCATACATTAATAAACCTGTAATAATTGAGTTGGTGTGATATTTAAACGGTTCTTTCCATCCAAGATTGTAAACAAATAACATGGATAATATATTTTACCACAATCAAACTCAATGTATTATCCAACTAATGAATAAAGATATCAATCCATAGAAGAGATTTTTTATTCCACAATCAGAATGACACAATCATTTAATTTTGGATATCATTACCTTACCTCTTTCACTAAAAGGTTCTTACCCATCCATTATAGAATTAAAAATAGTTGGAAAATTAAAAATTAAAATTAAAGTAACATAGAAAATAGAAAATAAAACTCAAAATATAAAACAAAATCAGTGTCCTAAATAGATCTTATATTCCATTAAATACTTCCCCCAGATTTATTTATTCTAAATTTACTCCATTTTTTTGTAAAACCTCACTAGATTCCTATTATTTTTAATTTTCATGACGTTACTGATTTTCTTTAAAATCCACGTTATTGAATTATTATTTATATTAATAAAAAGTATAATTGTAGGGATAAATTTTTACCATATTTGATATTTTCTCTAGGTTAAAATTGAATATGTGAGTTCTCCATGGAATATAAATTATCTCTATGAGAAATATTTCCTATTATTATTTTATATTATTTCCGCTTATGTGAAAATTTTATTTCTAATTTTTTCAAAGGAAGTGCCCCATAAGAAACTATGTACCTGTGGAAGATTAATATTACACGGTGGGAAGTAAATATTTAGTTTTGTAAAACAGATCCATATAAATACTATAATTTTACAAAATTTAACTCTACACCTTTAATGACTAATATGAAATACAAACACACTCTTATAAAATTTACGGAGGCTCGAGAACATACATCTAGGGTATGGGGAAAGACAAATATGCAACTTAGGGACCCAGATTAATAACCCTTAAGAAATATATAATAACTCATAAATAATGTGTAATGATTATTATATAGAATATAATGTATTTTATGAAGAGAAGAATCACTCTTATAAATACAGTCGCTATTCATCTTCTCTTGTACGGAATCAAAATAACTCCTAAAAGATTCATGGAACTTAATAATGACAGCTATGTATGGGGATAATAAATACTGTGAATTCCTAGAAATCCGTGGATCTTCATTTTAGAGTAAAAAATGACTCTTATGAATCATTTTTACTTATAATAATGACACTCACACATGACCCAAACCATTATAAACATTCCAATACAACTCTTCAAAATCTCTATTGAACTTATAAGGGATCCATTGAGTGACACATACATTCTTATTGGAATAAATCTTATGTTTTTTGGACTTTGACATATTTTATGATTCATAGACTAGGATGACCCTTATATTTTCCTTTATATGATAGAATGTTTCCAAATTTTCCATATAGGAGGATTCATAATGATTCTTACACGAGATTTCATTCCCATTTCCAATAGACATCCAAGAGAGTACATATCAATCAACTTCTCCAAAAAAATTTAAACCAAATGATTTAATAGTATCAAATTATATCATTTATTCAATAAATTTAATAAATATATAAAATTCCGAATTTTTTCTTCTTTATGAGTTATTAAAAAATCCAGTAAATTTATAATTGAGTTATAAAATATCCTGAAAATCGATTTGAAAATAAGAATGAGGAAACAGAATGAATGAAAATTACCAATAAAATATAATATATCTATTCCCTCTAAAAACCCGATAACTATTAAACCGTCGTCTATTAGATAAATTAATATCAAATAAATTACTTGATAAGTTTTCAAACCATATGGAAATGTTAGTTTCATTTTCAATATCAATTACACACAAACAAATAATTAATAATAAATCTATTTTATTCTATTTTATTAACGAATTATATTAAATTCATTTCAACATTCTCCATTCTCACATAGTCATTTTCACAATAATTTCCTAAAGTTTAAAACTCATCACAGAAGGTGTGAATTTAAAACAAAATTTTCTTCAGTCAAATCTCATGTAGGGTTCAAAATATGTGGACAAGAATTATAAATCTCTATCTAATGAGTCAAGTACTTAGGATATTCATGAGGAATTGTAATGGTTATTATTTGAAAAGGTTCAACAATTTCCTATGTTAAAATATTAGTAACTTGAGATAGTAAGTTTGGATATTATACAAATTAAAATTAATGATCTCATGATAAAGACCAAGGATGTATTCCTCACAAACTCTCTATTGTAATGATTCACCTAAAACACCTTTTAAATTAAAATTTCATATCACACATTTAGCACCACAGATGTTATAAATAATTCCACCCTCTAATCACTTTAGAAACTTATTTTATAATCATTTTTTTATTTCTACTCATATTTGAGTTTTCAAGGTATTAGGGAATCATTAATTTTTAAAAAACTATCTAAAATAGATTTCCCTTGTATAAGAGATATAGTCAGTCTATTTAAAGTATTTTTTTTGAGGATTATTGTTTTATTCAAACTATTTTTATATATTTCCCATGAATCTCCTCTAGATCGTATTATAAAACTAGAATAACTTTCACACAAAACATCAGTTTTGATCATCCTTGACCCTCCCCCACACTATAGTTTAATTATGATGACGCACTAACATTCAGATCTCAGTAGTTAGTATTTTTTTTATTATAATATGGATTCCTATGAATGTAATTCCTTAATTCTATATAGAAAAAGGGTAAAATTTCATGATAGTCAAAAAAATAAATAAATTTTAAAAGGTAATTTATAAACCAAAAAAAATCTGGAATAATTTACCACAAAATGTGTTTGATGTTCCAATATTTTTACGATATTTCTTAACAAACCCTATTAATTCATTAAAATCATTGTTCACTCATTAAATGAAGAAATTATAAAGAAGATATAATTTTTTTTAGAATCTGCTTTTGTAGGTGATTTTAATATAGGGAAATAATAAATGAAATATTATTCCAAATTAAATAACCACTTCATGAATTTTTGACACATTGAATTTGAAAATAGGCACATTTCAATATTATTCTATATTTAACTCGTGGCTCAAGTCGGTTTCTCATAATTTTAAAATGATCATGATTTTCAAGACTGTTGAAAATGAGATTTATATGTTGTAAAACTCATAAATATGAAAAAGATAAGACAAAAAATAAAAAAACAAGAATTTAAAAAATATTTAATAGTTTTTATCCCACAAACATAAATAATGAGATTTCCTACATTCATTCTATTTAAAATTGAATTTTTAGAATATTGTAAATAAGGGAATAAATCATGAAGTGTTAATGAAATGTTTAACCTAGTATTTCTATTGGTATACAAGTTAGAGAAGTGTGATCTCTCCCACATGTACTTATATAATATTTCAACGATTCATCGTCCGCTAATAACCATTAACAGTTTATTTTTATTTTCTCCTTCTTTAAATATTTTCACAGAAAAAAATGGGTGGATGTTAATTTTATTAAAATTACCTTACAAACTAAAATTATGTTTACTTGACAATATTTTTAATCTTGAGTAATAAAGGAAGACATGTTCCCCGTAATGGAAGTATTTTTATTGAATTATCTTTTCCTAGACAACTCTAATCCTCACCCTGTAAATTAATGAGTTTAAAAATGAATATATAATGATTTCATCATGTTATTTAATATAAATTATTCTTCGTATAACTTTCTTCTCCCGAATGAGTTTCATTTATTTTAATACCCAGTAGGACTTGTGTAATAGTTCTATAGGTTGAAAAAAAATCTTCATCTCAATCCACTAGTTTCTGGTAATTTAAATAATAGTTTTATACGATATTATATAATCCAATATGGTGTCATCAAAATATTTTCTCCAATAATTCATATTTATAATGGTATTTATCCCCAAGTATCCCCCAATCCATATGTTTGAACCATTATGATTCCCATTGTGTTTTATTTGGTAGAGTGTTGATGTTTTTTTTATTAAATCAACTTTTTCATTAAATATTTCATGATTAGGTTTCAAATATTAGTGATTTGGTCATTGATTATTTCTCTTAGGAGAGAAAACCAGAAAAATATTTTAGTCAAATTAAAACTCACAAATAACCATATCACCACCAGTCTCAGTGTCCTTAGCTTCCACCCCCTTTGAAACATAGTCCTCACTAAACAAATTATTTGATTTTCTAAATTAATTCCATTGAAATATATGTCCCAAAACTCAACGTCTTCACAAAATATCATTGGTTTTATATTCATATATTTCCTTTTGGAAATATTACTAGGTAATTGACTATACACACTTCTTTTACTAAATATATTTTCATATTTAAATGGGGTGGGAAAAATTATTCGTAATTCTAAATCATTTCTTGCTATTTTTTAGTTCCACTATGGCATATACATGGTTAGAGTATTGATGACTTGTTGGAAAACATGTACCTACTTCTTAGGTAAAAAAATCCTAATCCTTATATAATTATAGAGTTTACAAACATATGGTTTATCCATGATTTATATTTGATCCTAAAAAATTTATTGTGGGTATAGGTGGGATGGAACATGATAAGTTATAAGAAAATTTATAATATCAGTATGCCATTATACCTCCCCTTCAACCAAATAAAATTTATCTACTAGGTTGACATCATTGAATAGTTATTTATTTGGAATTTTAATATCAGCTATATGGGGAACCGTATTAATGTGTCCTTTAACAAGATTCTCAAAACATTTCAATCTTTAATCTCCATATAAAACTCATAAGGAAGTTAAATATATCTTACCACCCTTTTTGAAGCATTAATATTAACTATAAAATTTTTAAAGGATACTAGATTATAGAAAATAATATCCAGTATAACAATAAAATATAATATAAAATAATCAAAATAAAAAAATTACGTAAAAATTTATTTTTCAGCGGGTATAGAATTTTTTTCTACTAAATCTAGTGTTATTGAGTCATATTATATGAAATTATAAATTCCTTTAATTATTTTAGATAAAACTACTCAAATAGTATGGTTTGATGCCTAACAATTTTTCCTGATTTTGTGACCCTACATTAGTGGTGGTATAACTGGGTGTATGATTGGTTTATACATCAAGTACTAAAAAGATTTTCTACAATATTCAACAAAATTAAATCCAAAATATTTTAAAATAAAAATATACTGATGAAATTCAATCTTATTTATGTATATGATGAACCATATATAGAACCATACATTCCATATAAATGATTTAACATGATTCACATAACACGGTAAGGTAATACATTGATGACATCAATTTTAGACTTATCCACCTCCATCCTAATTTTTGGAATTTATATTCCCCATCAATATGCTTCTATAAAATATGAAATAACAGTTTTATAAATTCAATATTGTATATATTTAAATCAAATATTTAAACAATTTTTTTATTTCCCAAGATGTTATCAAAATAATTTGAATAAATATTAAAATCATAAAACAAGATTCCAACAAGTCCTCAATGTGGTTAGAGAAAATTCTTATTATGTATCTTTAAATGGTACATGGTAAATTTTACATAAAAAGGAATTATTTAGCACATAGAGGTACAGTAATGAAATTTTAATGATTTTTTTGAAGGTCATTACATTTTATAGATACCTAAAAGTATCAAGAAAACCAATCTATAAAATTCTAAGAGTATTTGAAAAAAATTTATATAAAATTGGGTGAATAAAGAGGATCAGAATATGATATATCCTTGTAACCCAGTTCATCATCCTACGGTCTATAAAAACTCTCAAATAGTTTTCAATTCTTACAATGATTAATCTATTATGTTTTTTCACATTATTGATTCAAATTTTATTGTAAACTTTGTGAATTGTACAGACCCATTAGGAGTCAAAAATTGGGTAGATAATCCCTCTTTCTAAAACATTTTCAATCCTATTTTTTACAACCTCCATCATGGTTGGGTCAAGTGTATTGACTTAAACTATTATAAATAAAATTCCCTTATGATTTATTATCTTATTATGATATATGATTATAGAAAACACTTTCACATGATTTTTTATATCCAATTCGATACAAAATAATGTTAAGAATCCATACAATTGATAATATAGCTATTAAAAAGTGATCACATGATTAGTATAAATATATGAATTTAACTAATACAATTAAAATAGATAAAGGATTTGATGGCCTCATCTAGTATATTCATTCCCTATGAATCCAATTTATTAGAGCTTCTAAGGGAGATGGAATCTCAATCCTCCCCCCTTGACTATTACAAAGATGATTTCCACCAATATAAGTATGAGAGAAACTATTTATGGTATAATTTCAAGCTCATTGATATCACGGACCAAACAATGTTTGTGGAACAACCCTATGAAAGTATCACCATAAACAACCTTACTCTGATGTAATATTCCAGTGTAATAAATGGATATGTATCTTGACATTATTAACTTGAATATATATATTTTATATAATAATAACTTTATTTTAATCTTTATAATGTCATTATCAATGGTTTTTATTTTGATTCAATTAAACAAAAAATTCTTTTTTGGGAAATATTCGAATTCAATTAAGGAACTTTTTTGATGAATTAATTTATTTTGGAAAAAAAATAATATTTTATTAAAATTTAATTATTAGATATGTTTTATTAATAATGGTCATATAATTTTTATGATGGTAAATGTACATCTTATAAGGGTTCAAAAAACAATTATTGATAAAAACCCAAAAAAATTCAATAAATGTCAAGTCATATATTAAAAGTGAAATTTCACATATTTTGAAAATTATTCAGATAATATAAATATTTTTTTGGAATCATAATGTTCAAATTACCCAATGATTTTTTCAGATTTTTTTGTGATAGTAAAATTTTCATTTAAAAATTTAATACAATATACGGTGTGTTATATTACATCATATTATTCCAAAAAAGATTAAATAATATCAATAATGGGTGTCCTTGTAAAAATATAGGTTTCCCCTTCAAATAATTTTATTTTAAGTTAATTAGATTAATTTTAGAATGCCTTTATGAATCCTTCATACTATCTGATATATTTAATGACATTAAATTCAATTATTCAAAAGTGATACTCACCTCCACATATGAAAAGGAATAATTTTTCTATGATAGGACCATTTATGAATAGAATAATGAAATAATACCCTTTAAAAAAACCCATGGACATAATACAATGGTAAGGTTAGTGGTTTTGAATATTTAATTATATAAATTCAAAAACCTATGTTTGTGAAATATTAAAAAATTCACAGTCATTTCCAATATAACACCAACCATGATTCAAATTTGTTTCATTATAAATCATTATAGCATCTCCTTACACTGCCTTACTCTCTCTAGAATCCTCCCATGGCGCCCCAAGCTCTCAAGAATCTCATTTTTAAGCATATGGAGTAACAAAATCATGTAAGTTCTCTTTCCTTTACCATCATTATCCATGTTTCTTTATCTAGTTATGTCCTTTTAATTTAAATTTATAATTTTGGGGTATAATTTTCCAACTCCCCCAAACTACCTTTATTATTTTTAAATTATGAGAGACCCCTTTCACTCTCATTAATCCCCCCATGTACACCTGTTACCATGGTGAAATATCATGACCATCCTTCCCTTTCCATTTTTATTCAAGCTTATTTATTATCATATGCCCTTTTTTTCTAATTATATATGTTTGGACATGTCTTAACATATCCTTATGACGTTCCACATCATGTCAAAATGGTGAGAGACCCATTTCTCAATCATCAAACCTTTTTATGGATTTTTATGTGACGTCATTATAATGTTAAATTATCACTACAATTTTCCATGTCATAAAAATTGAGTAGTGAATATCGTACCCATTTCAAATCAGTGGTGTAACCTTTTAGTAACATATAAATTTTATATGGGAAATAAATGTATTTAGTCCCCACTATTAGATCATGGAATAAATTATGATGAATAAATCCATGTTTTTTTATCTATGTGGGACACATTATCATGACAATGAAATGAATGTGATGAGTGTTCTAGGAATTATATAGTTCTCCATGCTTTGGGAAATGATTAGTATCATGATACATCATGTTGGGTATGGGTGTACTAGATTCCATTGTAAGAATTTTTCCACAATAAATTCTTCATGGATTATCCTTTGCCCATGGTTATTTGTTTTATGTTGTGGCCATATTTCTCATGTTATAATTATCATGATATAGAATTATTTATTATTCATGTTCCTTTATTCCGATTATTATGTATATTGTCTAATATTTATTTTTCTTCTCTTGTTTTCTCTTGTTTATTCCCTTACCAGGATTTATATCTCACCACTTTCTGATGTATTTTTTCCCAAGATACATAATGTATTTTTAAGCTCATGCATGTTAAATAACATTCCAATAAGGATGTTTTAATTCATGTTTAATGTTTTATTAAAATATACATAATTTCAAAATATAATAGAATTATCAATATTTTGGGATTTATTAATTGTAATTTTAGGTAATTAAAAAATCTTTAAATGTATAATAAATATAAGGATTTTAATAGTTTGTATCAGAAGAAATGATTATTTATTTTTAGGAATAAGAATAGAAAACACTAGAAAAATCCTTAGGGATAAGTGTAAGTATATGGAAACATCCCTATTTTTGGCATATAGAGTAAGTGGTTTATTGAAAAAATACATATCTATTTAGATAGTATAAGTGGAAATGGTTCATGTATAGATGTACCTACGGGTAAGAACTCTGATAAGGGGTACCGATCCTAACATGGGGTAACCTGGCATACAATAATAGACCTTAATGTGCCCCTATTATGACACTGTTGGGGGATATGCTTTGGTAAATTCATAATATTAGTACAAAACATTATTAAAGGAACAAAAATTTACCATAATGATTTATGTTATTAAATATACCATGGATAGAATAGATTAATGCCTATAAATTCATAAGTTAAGAAAATACAAATAATTTAAAAGTTGTCCCTTTATTTTTGATGGATTCTCCTTTATCTATTTAATAGTTTCAAAATAATCTCCAAAACGTTTCCTTTTATTATAGCCAATGTATGGACATAATTGTAATTTGGAAAGAAAATTCAAGAAGTCTAATGTGATGACTACTCGAATGAGATGCCATACCTAGTAGGAGTAAGAATCATGAACTTCATGATGATACTCTCTCTGTTTACTTGGTTTCTAAATAGAAACATATATCAGGAGGAGCATCCAAATCCCCCAAAAAGATAAAAAAGCTGAAATCGAAAGATTCATTATACAATGTATACCTACATTCAGGGGATCATATGATCCCTTAATAATCGAATAATTCATCAATTCCATTTAGAAGATATGCCCTTTCTTTCAATGATCCAATCATCAGATGGTTCTTTTGTCTTTTTATCATATGGAGGGTGAAACTCGTCAATGTTGCGAATTGATCATAATTTTGAATCGTGAGGGATTGATCAAGGCAATGGGATGGATG
Organism: Viscum album; assembly: GCA_963277665.1. Taxonomy (NCBI): domain Eukaryota; kingdom Viridiplantae; phylum Streptophyta; class Magnoliopsida; order Santalales; family Viscaceae; genus Viscum; species Viscum album. The sequence continues at coordinate 692,179,890 of OY728120.1, read as the reverse complement.
TATTTCTGAAAAATGATTTTCAATAAATATTTCCCCATATCCTCCAACATTAATTGGAAATAGATTTCATTTCCCTTAATGAAAAAGATAAAAAATCTATCGGGTCATATAAGTCAACCCTCACATGGCCTGCACGATATGCCTCTGGATTTTTAATTACCCTCATGTTCAAGGTTGATCACATCTTTAGTTGGATAAAACATATTCTATGAAAATACCAATAAATCTATGGCATTGATATCTATGAGGATATTTTTCAATGTCCCCACAATGCCAAAATTGGGACTAGTGAATCCTAGGGGTATCATGAGTACAAGAACCATAATGTAGAGATCAATATAGGAGATCGAATATAGATTACTAATATTAACAAGAAATTTCAACATCCCACATCAAATATGTGGAATGATGAACTCTGAAAATTTCATGAAGGGGATAGGATATTATTTAGGTGAGGGAAGGATAGTCACCTAGCCAATGATTTCCAACATGAAAAACCATCTACTATGATAGATGAAATTAATCGTCCATTCCACCATCAATGTATTTTTCATTGTTTCTACTACAATAAACATGGGGATTTTGAAAACTAATTCACTATGATATGGGTCTTGGAGACAACCAATAACCTCCAAGGTATCATGGGTGATATTTTTTTCATCACTACCACCAATGTGAATCTCAACAATGAAGCGGTGATAGGTATGATAGTTATTCATTCACAAATAGGTAATGTAAATTTTTATTCTTGTTCAATTCATTCCTTCATATTGCAAAAGGTTAGTAGAAATATTCAAACCCCCACACAATTCATAGAGGTGGAGTTATCAGTGAAAATAGAAAATATAGATATTATTATATCCCAAGTATATAACTCCTATCCTATCAAACATTGTGGTTTTAACTTCTCAGTGAACCTTTTCGTACTCTCTTTGGTTTAATTCAATGAATGTTTGGTCATGGATTTTTTCCTCTATGTAGAGCATTTACAAATTACTACAAGAAGGAAATGAATCTCTGAATTAAAAAACAACCCTTGATTTTAGTATAAGTGGAAGGAGGAGGTTGAATCTTATTTAACACCATAATCTCAATAATGGTTATTTTTTAACTATAATAATTTGTTTTTATATCATAATACTTATTTTATAGAGATAATAATCCTTGAATACCGGACCATTTTGAGGGAATACACTTATGTGTTTTTTAAGGAATTATATTGTCTTTCTCATATCCCAGAGGTTTAATTTTCTTTCATGATTATAGATGAGGAATTAGTATTATCCAGGACTCCATATATATTGGATATTGTGAAAACATGAAGATATTAATAAAAAAATATAATAGAATCTAGAAAAATTTTCATAAGCCTAAGTGATTCACCCAGTGGTGCACTAGTCATCTTCATTTAGAAGTAGGATGGGTCAATACACTACTGTATTGATTATTGGGAGATAGACAAGATGATTGTAAAGAACAGGTATCCACTACCAGGGATTGATGACTTGTTCTATAAAAAATGTGGATCAAAATATTTTCTATTGTTGATCTATGGTCGACATATTACCAAGTTAGGGTGAATAGAGTGAATATCCCCAAGACAAATTTTTTGTACAAGGTATGGTCACTATGAATTCACAGAAATTCATTGTGCGATCACTACGGATCTTGAAATATTTATGGAATTTATTAATAGAGTCTTTATAGATTATCTCGAAAAATTTATGGTAGTTTTTGTAGATAATAATCTAATATCATCCAAAGGAAATATGGATCATGAGAATAATTTAAATTCTTTTCTAAAGACCATGTGAAAGGAAATGTCTTACACCAAGTACAACAAATGGGAGTAATGGTGAATGAAGTCTCTTTCTTATGACATATCAACAAAATAAATAAGACTTTTATGGACCCTTCAAATATAGAATAAATTGAAGGATGTTCAAGGCCAAAATATGTGTTAGATATCCATATTTGCCTTGGGTTACTGGGTATTGTCACCAATTTGTGAGAAATTTTACATGTTTTTCATAAAACCTTACTAGGATAACATAGAAGGGAATATTTTTTTCATGTAATGATGATTGTGAAAAAATATTCAAGGAGATGAAAAAGAGGATTATCACGACACTATTTATCACAGTACGCACAAGTGGAGAGATTTTCATAGTATACATTGATGCTTCATAGAAAATCCTATGATGAGTGTTGATTGTATATGACAACGTAAATGCTTATGTTTCAAGGAAGATGAATGTTCATGAATAGAACTAAACAAAAGATGATTTGGAGTTGGATGTAGTGATTTTTTCCTTAAAAGGTTTGTAGAAATATCTCATTGGGGAGATGTTTGAAATATATATGGAACCCAAAATCCTCAAGCATATATCCATGAATAAAGAGTTGAATATCTATCAATAAAGATGGTAATAATTAATCGAAGAATATGACTGGTCAATTCACCACAATCCAATGAATATTAATGAAGTGGAAGATGCTCTACATATAAAGGATCCAATTTTTTTCCTTTTATGAGAATCAAGAAGAATATAATCTAAAGAGACTTAAAGAGGATGTATATGGGAATCATAAAGGACTTTACATCATCAATACAATAAGAAATGATTTCTCAACCATCTCTTATAAAGAGTTTAAAGGATTCTGAAAGTGTTTATGTGAGAATTTAGAAGAATATAGAATCTATAAAAAAAGGTAAATCCTTTCAGTTCAATGTTAATGATGATGTTGTTGTGATATTTGTTTCAAGACAATTAGTACCATTATGTCCTATGTTAAGGAAGTATTTTTTGGTTGATGTGAATAGCTCATCCTATTTTATTCACCCAGGAAGCACAAAGATGTATGACGATATCCAAGAACACTAATGGTGGGAAAATTTGAAGAAGGCGGCCGAAGAATATACATCATAATGTCTTATATGTCAATAATTGAAATCAGAAAGGATACAATACAAGGGTATGATGTAACCATTACACGTACTTATTTGGAAATGGGAAAACATCACTATAAACATTTCACTGATCTTCCAAAGACATAAAGAAGTAATTATTCTCTATGGTATGTGGTGGATCATTTTATAAATACTACACACTTAATTATGATATAAGAGGAAATATAATTTGGACTAATTACAAGGACATACATCAGGGAAGTGATCGGACTTCGTGGAGTACCACTGTCAATTGTATATGTGTGAGATCCAAAATTAACCACCATGTTCTGGAAAGGTCTTAAGCATGCTCCAGACACTGTGTTGATATTCATAATGACTTATAATACATAAAATTATGGCCAATCAGAGAACAATAACTAGACACTTGAGGAAATATTTAGAGCATTCTCAATTGACATCAAGGAGGATGGGATTAACATCTTTCTTTGGTCTAGTTCTCTTAAAGTAAAAAGTTTCTACTTGGGAATACAAATGGATACCTATTAATACATTTATGGGAAGATTTGTAGGACACCCAACTGATAGGAATATGTTGGGGAATGATAAATTCTAGGTCATTAAATAGTCAAGGAAATGATGGAAAAGGTTAAGACCATTCAGCATCACATCAAGGATTCCCAAAGTCAACAAGAGAGCTATGCTGATATTCATCAATGTGACCTATAGTTTGATGTTGGAGAGATTTTATTCCACTTCATATCTCCATGTAATAATGTGATGATATTGGGGAATAACATAATTCTTGGTCAATGATACATCAACCTCATTGAGATCCTTGATCACATCAGAGCTGTGGCTTATCTAATTTCACTCCCAACTAACCTATCTCATGTTCCTTATATATTCCATGTACCACACTTGGTGAACTACATACCCGAAAAAACACATTTTTTAAATCATGATGTAATACCATTGGAGAATGACATGTCATATGAAATATTGTAGTTGAATATCGTAGATCGTATAAATAATGTTCTGTGAAATAAGACAGTGCACCTTTTTTAGGCTTTATGGAGAAACCAAAACATTGAAGAAGAAATGGGAGATCTGGGGGATGTGATGAGGCACAATTACCATTATCTATTTTAAGGTGGTGAAATGATAATTTTTATGGTGAAATTTATTCATCGGGGGTGATTGTAACGACCTAAACTATTATAAATAAATCTCCCATATGATTTAGTGGTTTATTAGGCAATATGGTTATAGAAAACTCATACACATGTTTAATGGTATCCAATTGGATTCATAATAATTTTAAGAATCATTACTATTGATAAAATGGTCTTTAAACAGTGATCACATGATTTGATTAAATATAAGGATTTAAAAATCCAATTTACATCCACAAAGGAAGTGATGTCCTTATTTAGTAGAATTTTTCCCTATGAGGACCATTTATCAGAGTGCCTAATAGAAATCGAATCTATGGGATTTTCCATGACCAATACCAATCTTATATCTGATAACTTATGATTTCTTGAATCTATTTATGGGATAATTTCAATCTCGTCGAGATCACATCCCAAATCATGTTAACATAACGACCCCATGAATTTCTCACCATCTCACACCATACTCTCATGGTGTACTCCAGAGTAATAATGAGATATGTATCAAGACACTAATAAAATGAATATATGTAACGTATACAATAATTAATTAATTTCATTTTTATTTTTACTTTATAAATAATTTTTATATTGATTCAATTAAACCCAAATTGTATTTTTGGGTAATATCAAAATACAATTAAGGGATTTATTTTGAAAAATTATTGGAGTTTGAAAAAAATATCATTATAATTTTTTTTTTATTAATTTAGTTTTATTAATAATGTTCATATAATTTTTAGGATATGAAATGTAATTTTTAAAAGGTTTTAAAAAAGAATTATTGTTAAACACTCAGTATGGGTTAATAAATATTGAATATTATTTTAAAATTGAAAGTTTCAATATGTAGAAAATTATTTAGAAAAAATAAATATTATTATTGGATTCATAATATCAAAATTATCCAACAATTAAATTTTCATGATTTTCCATGATTGTCAAATTTTCGGGTAAAAATTAAATACAGTATGAATATACGGCATGTTTTATGACATCATAAAAATAAAAAATGATTCAATAAACTCTATAGTGGATATACTCATCCAAATATATGTTTTCACCATAATAAAATGTTATTTTAAGATTATTTGATTAATTTTATAATTCCATCATGATTCCTCCAAATTATATAATATATTTTATGCTATTAATTTCATTTATTTAGAAGTGTGACTGGCCTCTACATAAGAAATGGAATTATTTTAATAATGTTCAACAATTTCCTAATAAAATCATTAACAGAACTCCCCTTTTGAAAAATACATGGGACAAAACCTTGGGATTGTTTGTGGATTTGAATATTAAATTATATAGAGTATGAAACCAATGATTGTGAAATATTAATGAATTCCATAGTCATTCCCAATTTTAACACACCCATGCTCCCACTTCCCTTAACTAAAAATTCATTGAGAATGTTCTTAATATGCCCTCTCATATGTAAAATCCTCCCGAGGAACCCCAATCTCTCAAGAATCCCTTTTTGAGGATTTTGGAGTCTCACACTCATGTAAGGGGTCTTTCCTTTGAATCTTTACTATGTTTTTATCTTATTATTCCATTTTATTTTAAATAACTAATTATGGGGTATCTATTTAAATGCCCCCACACTTAAATTATTATTTATAAATGATTAATGACCCCATTAAATCTAATTAATATCCCATATATACACCTATTACCATGCCAAAATTTCATAAGCATCCTTTCCTTTTGATTTTTATTCACGCTTATTTATTATCATATGCGTTATTTTTCTAATTATGTATTTGTGGACATTTTATTACATGTCCCTATTATAATAAAATTAATGTAAAAATTATAATAGTCTTATTTCGGTATCATCAACCCATTTTTTGAATTTTTAAGTGACCCTATAATGTTACCAAAATTTCATCATGATTTTCCTTGTCAATACAATTGTGTTGTGAATATTGTACCCATTTACTATCAAGTGTGCTCACTTTTATGAACAGATAAATTTTTTTGGGAATTAAATTTATGTTTTCCACACTCCATGACCATGGAATAAATTATGATGAATGAATCGAAGATTAATGATCTTTGTGCACACTTAATCATATGAATGAAATGAATATGATGAGTGCACCCAGAATAAAATAGTGCTTCAATGCATTGAGTAATATTTAGAATCATGATTTGTCATGTTGGGAATTGGTTGAACTTGGTTCCAATAAAGTAATTTTCCCACCATGAATTCATCATGGTTTTTCCTTGACCTATGATGTATTGTTTTACCTTTGTGTCACATTTCTCATGTTATGATTATCATTCTATATCATGTTCTGTGATTCATGTTCCTTTATTCCCAATTTTATGTATATTTTCTTACGAGAATTATTCTCTTTATGCTATAACATGTTTATCCCTATACTAGGATTTAAATATCACCCATTTATTTGTATTTTTGATGAGGATATCCAAAGCATATTTATGATCAATCATGTTAAAGATGTTCTCAATAAGGATGTTTTAATTCATGTTCAATGTTGTAATACAATGTACCTAATTACAAAATAAACTAGGCTTCTCAATCCTTTGGGTTTTATTTAGTGTAATTTTATGTAATTAAATCATGTATGATAGTGAAATAGAGAAAATGTTTCTTATATTAAGTCTTCTCAGGGGCTTTATAACTATCTTTTCATCTCTACCAATTAAAATTATGTTCATATATAATTTAGAACACATCCAAGGGATAAATTCTCAAATGAAATATATTTTGTTCGCATTATACCTTAACAGTTTTATTGGAAAAAAATTTAATTGAAAATTTTCATCCAATAATGACTCTAATATGTTACCCTTACATTGGATATATATTATAGGTTAGTGGTAGGGGTTTTGACTACATGTTTTATGCTTTTCATAAGGATTTAATGTTATTTTGAATTATCACCCTTATAGATTATAGTTTATCAATTCAATATGGAAGATTGGTTTCCAAATCATTGAAAAAATAGTCAAAACCATCAATATAATCATTGATTACTTCTTCTTCCTGGTCATGGATAGATTTTTAATGATTCTCAAAAAAAGTCACTATATATTCAAATATTAATAGATTTCCAAAATCTGAAATTTATTGAATAATTAATAATTATTCATTGGGTTAGCTTATTCAGTGTGTGATGGTGTGAAAAGTAAATTATCTCCCTTGGGATACTTGATGAAATCATTAATTTAGAAATAGATAATGTTCATAATAAATCTCATTGGGAAAATTTCATAATGTAAATTTATTAGGGTCTTTATTATAATCAATAAGGGTCTACTAAATATGGTGGGTGACTTTACTGGGGTCCAATAAAACTTTGTGTTTGGTACATAGAAGTAAGTTGTAGGGATTATATTATTTACAAAAATTATCACATGTTCATGGAATCTTGGTTTGAATATAATGGATCTATATACCAATTGAGAAACAATACATGTAGTTCTGAGATCTCACATATGAAAACATGTAAAAAATAGTCTATTTAATTTTATTTAAATAAGAAAAAAATTCACAAATTATACATAAAAATAAATATAAAAAATTGTAAAGTCGATTGAAAATTCCCCAAGATCATGATATTTAGATAGTTTATAGTGTGTGATCAGGGATAAAAAACTTTTTCCTAAATTATCCCTCTAATTTCATTGAGGTTATATTTCCTTGCTTTATATATTCTTAGTCAACAAATCATATTTTAAAATTTTCTTATAATCTTTCAGATCAAGATGTGGTTTATTCATTTTCACTTTTTGAAATATTTTTGAATTATCCATTAGAATTTCTTGATCCTTTATCTCACTTCATTGGATAATTCTTGAGGGGAATGGTAGTGGAAGGTCTGTTATTCCCAAATATTTCTTTTGTAATGGGGATTGTAATTTCTTATTAATATTCCAAATCTTATTTGACACTACATTTCCATCTTTCTCCATGGTTTGGTTTACAACTTCATTTTTAGTTTCCTTCTAACTATCATCAAAGAAATTTTATTTCTATTTTAATTGTAGTTTTAATTATTCTTTAGATCATGTTTGGTGAGGGGTGAATAATTATGAAATTTATAGATATTATCAGTATCAAATTACCTTTAGTGTGTTTGACTATTTCAGATGGTAACTTTCATAAATTCATAGATAATATCATAAAAAGAATTTACAAAAGGGATTTTATTTACATCACCGAATTTATAAATTACTAAATCATGGAACATTTTTAGCTCCAAAATATTATTTGGGAACTGGTTGAAGGCTTCACATTGAAATCTATTTTTGGTGTTTGGTGGTTGGTAAGTTAAATGTTGGGGGCAGTTTGTTTGATTATTGAAATGGTGCATATTGTTGATATTAATTATTATGGGGTGGTATAACACTGTGTTATTGTTTACCGAATATATGTAATTTGTGGGAAGGATCTATCAATTCTTGATTATACAACTAAAAATATACTTTTTGATACGCTAATGCACAACTATATGTTCCCCACACTTCCTCACACTGCTTAGTAAACTGACTAGTAGAAGAATATTGACCACATACTATTGTTAGTGTTTTTAGTTCACTAGATTTCTTAAAATCCATTTTTCAATCAGAAGTTTTATTCATTTAGTTTTGACTCTACAACTGATGATTCAGATGATATTATCTCGTGTTGGCCTCTAGATCAAGTGCCTTTTATACTGGATTTCTAGGGATTATGTGATATATATTTTTCCTCTGGTCTCTCCTAGTGATTTTTCAATGAGATATATTCTCAATGATTCTTTCAGTAGGTTTTTTCCTCTATCAGGAATGCATTTCTAGAAAATATGTGGACCTGCTTAATAGTGTAGTGTGGTCATCGTGCACACAACGTTATGATTCACTCCAGGTATTCATATAAGGATACTCTTGATGATTTTATAATGGAATAGGTCTTATTATTGATCATCGTGCTTATTGATGTGGGGAGGTATATTTAGAGTAATATCCCTTATAGGAGATACCATTCTTTAACCTCTAATTGTTTCAATTTGAACAAACATTCCATAGCTTCTTCTTATAATGTGAGTAGGAAGGATATCCAATTTACCTGCCCATCAATTAAACCTCTAGGATTCAATGAGGGGCATAAGAATGTGTCTTCCCTGATGTTATTATTAGGAACGTCACCTGAAACTCCATATAATTTATAAAATGTATTTATTATACCATTCCTTAATTCAAAATACATTTAATTTGATGTAATAGGAATTTTTGTGATTTTTTTACAAAGTGGGATTCACTTTGATCACGTACGGATGTAATTGTTTTATTTACAATACTATTTGATTCATACTAAACACTATTAGTTTAAATATAATCTATTAATTAAATTTCATAATTTTAATTTTGTAGTTTTTTGATATTTCATAAATCAATGAGTTTTTAGTAGGTTTCTTTCACTATTTGGATCCATATGTATGAATTATTTTTTTTAGACCTAGTCATGCAAAGAATTTATTTTGGAATTTCCACCCCACATCTCATATAACAATGAAATGTTTTTGATTGATCTTGTAAAGACCTGTAAAATTCAAGGGAAATTTTTTCTTAATTTTCTTTGGAATTTTACAAGAGCGCGGTTTCTGACGGCACCAGATTCCGAGGCCCGGAGTGGCCGGAATCAATTTCTGAAGTTTGGCTCGGGTAGGTTCAGTGAACGAATGAGTAGGAATTTCTAACTTTTGAACCGGTTCCCGGAATCAAAATCCGAGGGCACCGATGAACTCGCAGCGCCGATATTCACTTAAGGAGACCTTTTCCAAGGTTGCGTTTATTTCGGGTTGAGAGTTAGTTTTTGGGAGTTTAGAATAAGTTAAATAAAAATTGTGGGATACAAATTTTTATTTTAACATGTTTTTTTTAAAACCTCCCAAAGGGAGTTAGGGGTGGGACCCACAACCACTTAACCTCCCTTGGGAGGAATAAGTGTGGTGGGGCCCACACGAACCCCAACTCCACAACTTCTCTCAAAAACTCCCCTTTAACCCATTTTAATTAATGTTTGACAACTTGGTTTAATTAATTGAGGAGGGTTAATTTGAATTTCAAACCTTTGAAATTCTAAGAGGAAGGTTGTGTAATAAAATAAGCTTAAGCTTATTTTATTATTTTGGGTTGGTTTCCTTTGCTCTTGAGAGGATTAGAGAGCTCCTTATTCTTCATCTTCTTCTTCAAACTTTGAAGAAGAATGTGAAGAACTTTCGGACATCGACGAAGAACGCCACGTTCTCGGGAACCGTCTAACGCGACGTCATACCCGCGATACCGACGACGTCTTCTTCCGCATCATCTCTTCTACGACAATTTCCCGTGACGAAATCATCGTCAAAGAACACTGAATCCTCGCTTCACAACATCGACATCCTTCTTCCGTGACGCCGACCACCGCGACGCGTCTTCCGCGGGTCGTTGACGATCATCGTTCTTGAAACCGAGGTAGGGGTTTTTTGTTGATTATTTATTTATTCTCGTTCTTGGTTCTAGCATGACAAACTTGAGGATAAATGTTTAAGTGCTATCATCTAATGAGAGGGGGGTCGGACCACACAAACACGGCCGAAACCCCCTCCATGTTCTTGAATATAATTATTATTTTCTTGTGGATGAACGAGATGGCGTGGTGCCGTCGCACCACGTGGGAATCGCAAGGCTATAATTGCACGACGCCGTCGCGCCGCGCTGCGGAAAGGTTATCATGAACGCGACGTCGTCACGCCACGTCGAAGGAAACCAAAGGCGCCGCGGCCGGAGCGGGGCCGCGATGGAGGGGCGCGGTGCCATCACACCACGCCGGACGATGAAGGCCGCGGCCAGTTCCGGGCCGCGGCAGAATGAGAAGACCAGCGGCTAGCTGGGCCACTGGTGTCGGAAGCCGGAAAGGGGACCGGCCTTGCCGGTCCCGTTGAGGAAGAACCGGAGGGCCATGTTGGGCCGGCCGGAAGGGAGAAGGACCGGGGGAATTAATTCCCCCGGCTGGCCAAAACCAGCCCCCCATAATGGGGGGGCCGCGGTTACACCATGGGGGGGCAGTGCCCCCCCGTTTTCCCCAAAGCAGGCCCCCCACCTGAGGGGGGGCCGGTTTTTAAAATGGGGCGCGGCAGGTTGTCGCGCCGCCAGGCAAGGGAAGCGTATGCCCCCCATGCGTGGCACCCGAGCGGCGCCCAGGCCGCGTCGCCGCCGGCCGGGCCGCGCCGCCGGCCTGGCCGGGTCAAACCCGAGTCTACCCGGTTTGGGCCGACCCAGGGGGGGTCGGGCCGGGTCGACCCAGACCCGGACCCCCCGTTTTCGTTTCGACTTCGGTCTTTTTCCCATAACATGAGCTACAGACCTCCGATTGACGAACCGTCAGTGGAGATGCGATCCTTGGATCGAGACGGTTGATTCATTATATCACACTCAATGTTTTGAAATACTTTGAGTTTGGCCATGTTGGTTCATATACGAAACCAATCGGGCCCTTAGAGAGGAAACACTCATATCTTGAGATACGGATGTCTGTTTGACGTTCTGTCAGCTTTCTTGAGTTCCTCTTAGTGAGAAGGATCTTTTGGCATACTCCTCCCAAGGTTTGGATGCAGGTGGAGTACGATCGGGTTGGTTTTGCCTTAAAACTCAAACGGGCCCCTGGGACAAAAAAGCCAGTAACTCTCAGACCGGGTGTCCGATCGACACGCCATCTATTGCGTTGAGTTCCTGTTGGCGATACGAAACATTTGGATACATCAACTTTGGACTTTGTGAAAGTTTATGTATCAGCCTCTCGGCTCGTGGAGCGGACCCTCCCGAACGAGCTTGATGTGTGCGGGAACCCTAGTGCTGGCTGCGACTGTGACTGCTACTGCTACTGCTACTGCTACTGTGACTGCGACGACGACAGTACAGAGATCCTTAGTGGATTTGCCGATGACGACTACATCACTCAGCGATCCTACATGGATCAGTGGTACAGGTCATGTGTGGGCCCGATCCTGTGTGGGTCTGATCCTGTGTGGGTCATTACGCTCAACGGTCCGGTGTGAACCAGCGCCTACAGGTCCTGTGTGGGCCCGATCCTATGTGGGTCTTTTGCGGGGGTTAGTTACCTATCGATCCTTCATGGGTCCGACGACTTAGATGGATCAGATATCATCTTTATCGTCTTACGAAGAAGTATACCTGTGTGTGCTGAATCCTGTTGCTTTCCTGTGTGGATTGTGTTCTGCTATCCTGTGTGGATTTCGTTTTGCTTTCCTGTGTGGAATACGTATACTTTCCTGTGTGGACTGAGTTGTAATTGGGCTCGGAGGTTGGAGCGTATTGAATTAATGACTTAGGAATATGTATGGGCATATACCTAAGCAGTGTCGGTTGTTACTTCGTGTTTGTATCTCACCTTTGTGGTTTATCCATTGTGGATTTTGGGAAACCTTCAGGGGTCTCGGGGTCCCTACTGATTAGCTTATACTCACCCCTGCACGGGCTATGCCCGCACTACGTTGTGTTGGTTGCAGACGATGGACAACATTGATCGTGGTTGAGACTTGCAGAGCAGGACGGTACCTGGAGGTGGACCACTGGGCGGGACATACTCGGAGCGGACTGTGGGACCCGAGGAGCCGTGGAGCTATCTGTACCCACCCTTCATGTGGGATTTCTAGTGGACAGCTCAGTGTAGCGGCTTTTACTTTACAGTTGCTTTTTTCCCTTTCGAGTTGTACTTTACTTTCAGTTTGGGTTTGTATACTGGCCCATTTACTTTTCCGCACTTCCAGTTGTACTTTGTTCTTACATAGTGTTTACTTTTCCGCTTTCTTACTCTGTGGTGCTTGTTTACTTTTAAAAGGCAATTCCTTCCCTTTTTGTTGGGATTTACGCCTTGGTGCTAGTCTCCAGCCCCTGGCCTATGGTAGGCGGGCTTGGGGTAGTCACGGCACGGGCCCCGAGGGCGGGTCGTGACAAATTGGTATCAGAGGAGTTCGATTCTACCGCAATCTCTGATCTTTTCTATGTGAAGCAATAATTTTTAGCATATTGAGTGTGGTTATCAGACCAGGGAGTCCAGTGTTGGTGCGGCGGCCGACGTATCCGTACACCAGGACCCTGACTACTGATTTCCAACTTAATGCACGAAAACATTGATTGAGTGTGTGTTTAAAAGTGTTCTTTGTGATTACTTTATATCAGCTCACCAGGTATACTGTTCTGACCGTGGCGCACCTGTTTCCTTTCAGGATGGCCCCACGACGGCAGCCAGCTAGGGTTTCGAGAGTCGAGTGTGAGGACAGCCCACCGAGCAACGAGGCCTCGGTGCAGGGCCCTTTGTCAGCAGTGGAACCGGTGGTAGCTCTACCAGTCGAGCCACCGATGCTTCCAGCACCAGTCGCTAAGGATGCATGTCGCCTTGGATCTTTGCACGAGTTCCAGCGCTAGCTACCGCCTAGGTTCCGTGGGGAGATGGACCCCCAAGCAGCAGAGGACTGGCTGGAGGCAGTGGTGCGAGTTTTTAGGCTAGTGAGGACACCTGCAGACCTCATAATGATCCTCAATGCGAGCCTACTGCACGCACCAGCAGGACGATGGTGGAGCTTGATGCTCTAGGTGCACGATGAGTCATCTCTACTTTGGATGGACTTTGAGAGCCTCTTCCAGTCTGAGTTCGTCCCAGCCACCCTTCGTGCGGTGCGTATCCAGGAGCTTCTTCAGCTGCGGTAGAGCAGCATGACGGTCGCTCAGTACTCGGCGAGATTTACTGATCTCTCGCGCTACTCGACCGGCATGGTACAGGACCCATTCTTCCAGGCCCGGACCTTTGAGCAGGGTTTGAGTCATGAGATCAGGGCATCTTTGATCTCCCTCAGCATACCGACTCAGACAGGAGTACTGGAGCAGGACCTTTTGATCGAGAGCTTCCTTGCTGAGTCTACACCAGCACCGAGACCCACCGCAGGGCGGCACGTGGCAGAGTCTTCTGCGGCTGGCAGTCGACGGATGACTCAGGGGTCCAGGCAGACCAGACCTTCAGGCAGACGACCTCAGGACACTGGCACAGTAGTGTGGGGCACACAGCGAGGAGCCAGTCTTTCGAGAGGCATACAGTGCTACTCGTGCGGCAGGCAGGGCCACATGGCTCGTGACTGCCCGACCCGCCTTGCAGAGAAGCAGCAGACGGTTGAGGAACCCCCTAGGCAGAGGCAGAGGTTCGACCGTGGCGGTCCGCAGGGAGGAGGCGGACGAGGCAGAGGAGTTGGCCGAGCAGCAGGTGGTGGGAGACGCTTTGAGGCTCTACCACCACCACCACCAGGAGGTCCACCCCAACCTCAGGGGAGAGCACAACTTCAGGCAGCTGAAGCTTACGATCATGGAGCTCCGGAAGCGGGTGGACTAGTGCGGGACTAGCTCCAGGCATAGAGGCCTTTTCCCATAATGTCTCTAGCTTCGTATATTGTGTTGCCTTGTGTCCTTGTACTTTAAGTTGAAGTAATAAAAGATACTTTCCTTGGTGACTTTTGTTTTCTTGTCTTTTTTTTGTTTTTACTAAGATGTGCTGGTTAAAAACTGTTGAAATGACTCTCACTTGCGAGATTCTTACTGGAGGAAACCCAGTGACCACACACTGATGCCGACAGTGTGACTCAACCCTTGGAGGCAAGAGTAACGGTTGGATCTCTTGGTAGCAGCGTCGAGGCCTTACGACGTCATCCATGCCATGAATTAACTAATCATGATGGGATTGACTGTATTAGGCAAGGAACATGGTTCATCCAGGGGATGAGAACGGATTTCACTTTTCGGCAAAGGAGAAATCTTTGCAGCTTTGTCGTACGTTAAGGAGGAAGGGGAAACCCTTCGTGTGGTCAGACAGATGTCAGCAGAGCTTCCTGGAGCTGAGACAGAGGTTGACTAGCACACCTATCTTGGGGTTTCTTGAGGAGGGAGTAGGGTACGTAGTCTACTACGATGCATCAGGGACCGGGCTCGGATGTGTTCTGATGCAGGAGCGGGCAGTGATCGCCTATGGATCACGTCAGTTGAGGCCGCGTGAGCATAACTACGCTACCCATGACCTGGAGGTGGCAGAAGTGGTCTTCGCTCTGAAGAAATGGCGGCATTACCTGATGGGCGAGTGCTTTACAGTCTTTTCTGATCATCAGGGTCTCAGGTATATCATCTCGCAGAAGTACCTGAACATGAGACAGCAGCGATGGCTCGATTTCCTCCAGGACTATGACTTTGAGATAGTCTATACTCCTGAGAAGGGGAATGTAGTAGTCGATGCCCTCATCAGGAGGACGGTCATTCAGCTACTTGAGGAGGCGGTAGAGAAACTACCCTCTTTGCAGATATCCTTTGTGGATAGAGATGGAGCAGCCTTCCTCTAGTCTCTCACAGTCACCCCTCTTCTACTGCAGCGGGTCAGAGAGGCACAGCGTGAGGACGCTGACAGTGAGACACGGCGTGCACAGATATCCTTGGGACAGGCACCTGATGGTTTCTCCCTTGGAGCAGAGCACGACATCCTTTTCAGAGGACGTACCATGGTACCAGTCGCTTTGCGAGAGGAGGTGCTGAGAGAGTTTCACACTTCTCCTTTGGCGGTACATCCAGGAGTGGTGAAGAAGTACCAGGATCTCAGACGACAGTACTGGTGACCGGTCATGAAGAAGGTTGTGCCAGAGTTCGTTTCTTGATGCCTCACCTGCCAGCAGGTGAAGGCAGAGCATTAGGTACCAGCAGGCTTGGTACAACCCTTGGAGGTCCCGGAGTGGAAGTGGGACGAGATATCTATGGACTTCGTGACTGGACTTCCACGCACTACCAGAGGTCCCGACTTCATCTGGGTGATTGTTAACCGACTCACCAAGTCGGCACACTTCTTACCCATCAGAGAGCAGGGCTCAGTGGAGAGATTGGGACGTCTCTATGTTCAGGAGATTATACGGCTTCCCGGTGTGCCATCATCTATCGTCTCCAATCGTGATTCTCGCTTTACTTCCCGGCTTTGGAAGGGGTTACAGGAGGCGTTCGGGATGCAGCTACGTCTGAGCACAGCCTTTCACCCTCAGACGGATGGTCAGACAGAGAGGACCATTCAGACTCTCGAGGACATGATCCGCGCATGTGTCCTCGACTTTGGTCGCAGCTGGGAGGACCACCTACCATTGGTGGAGTTTGCGTACAACAACATCTACCACTCCACCATCGGGATGGCACCGTACGTGGTGTTTTATGGCCGACCTTGTAGATCTCCATTATGCTGGACAGACCCTGGGGAGTCAGCACTTGTGGGACGAGAGAAGGTCCAGGTCATCCAGGAGCAGATGAGGACAGCTCAGATCCGGCAGAAGTCATAAGCTGATAGGAGGAGGAGGCCACTAGAGTTCAAGGATGGAGACCACGTCTTCTTGAGGGTCTCACCTCGATGTGGTATACAGAGATTTGGCCGAGGCGACATGTTATCTCCGCGCTTCATCGGATGCTTCCAGGTCCTCAGCAGGATTGGCGAGGTGGCTTATCGCCTGGCTCTACCACCTCAGTTGCACCGGGTGCACGACGTCTTCCACGTATCTCAGCTGAGGAGATACGTGCACGACCCGACGCACATCATTGACCATGGGGAGCTTGACGTTGACGATGGGGAGACTTTTACGGAGGTCCCGGTGGAGATCAAGGATCGACAGGAGCGGGTCCTATGTGGACGGTCGATTCCTCTAGTGCGCATCAGATGGCAGCACGGGAATCTCCAGGAGAGCACTTTGGAGCGAGAGGCTCAGATGCGTGCTCAGTACCCTCATTTGTTTCCCTAGTTTTTGATGTATCTTTACGGGGACGTAAAGTTATGAGGTGGGAGTAATTTAAAGACCCGTAAAATTCAAGGGAAATTTTTTCTTAATTTTCTTTGTAATTTTACAAGAGCGCGGTTTCTGACGGCACCTGATTCCGAGGCCCGGAGTGCCCGGAATCAATTTCCGATGTTTGGCTTGGGTACGTTCAGTGAACGAACGACCGGGAATTTCTAGCATTTGAACCAGTGCCCGGAATCAAAATCTGAGGGCACTGATGAACTCGCAGCGCCGATATTCTCTTAAGGAGACCTTCTCCGAGGTTGCGTTTATTTCGGTTTGAGAGTTAGTTTTTGGGAGTTTAGAATAAGATAAATAAAAATTATGGGATACAAATTTTTATTTTAACTTGATTTTTTTAAAAACATCGCAAAGGGAGTTAGGGGTGGGACCCACAACCACTTAACCTCCCTTGGGAGGATTACGTGTGGTGGGGCCCACACGAACCCCAACTCCTCAACTTCTCTCAAAAACTCCCCTTTAACCCATTTCAATTAATTTTTGACAACTTGGTTTAATTAATTGGGGAGGGTTAATTTGAATTTCAAACCTTTGAAATTCTAAGAGGAAGGTTGTGTAATAAAATAAGCTTAAACTTATTTTATTATTTTGGGTTGGTTTCCTTTGCTCTTGAGAGGATTGGATAGATCCTTATTCTTCTTCTTCTTCTTCAAACTTTGACGAAGAACGCGAAGAACTTTCAGTCATCGAAGAAGAATGCCACGTTCTCGGGAACCGTCTTTCACGACGTCATACCCGCGATACCGACGACGTCATCTTCCGCATCATATCTTCCTCGACGATTTCCCGCGATGAAATCGTCGTCAAAGAACTTCGAATCCCCGCTTCACGACATCGACGTCCTCCTCTCGTGACGCCGACCACCGCAACGCATCTTCCGCGGGTCATTGATGCTCATCGTTCTTGTAACCGAGGTAGGGGTTTGTTGTTGATTATTTATTTATTCTCTTTCTTGGTTCTAGCATGAAAAACTTTAGGATAAATGTTTAAGTGCTATCGTCTAACGAGAGGGGGGTCGGACCGCACAAACACGGCCGAAACCCCCTCCTTGTTCTTGAATATTATTATTTTCTTGTGGATGAACAAGATGGCGTGGTGCCATCACACCACGCGGGAATCGCAAGGCTATAATTGCGCGGCGCCGTCGCGCCGCGCCGCGGAAAGGTTATCATGAACGCGAAGCCTTCGCGCCGCGCCGAAGGAAACCAAAGGCGACGCGGCCGGAGCGGGGCCGCGGCGGAGGGGTGCGGTGCCGTCGCACCGCGCCGGACGACGAAGGCTGTAGCCGGTTCCGGGCCGCGGCGGAACGAGAAGACCGGCGGCTAGCCGGGCCGCCGGTGTCGGAATCCGGAAAGGGGACCGGCCTTGCCGGTCCCGTTGAGGAAGAACAGGCCGGACATGTTGGGTCGGCCGGAAGGGAGAAGGACCGGGCGAATTAATTCCCCCGGCTGGCCAAAACCGGCCCCCCATAATGGGGGGGGGGGGGGGCGCGGTTACACCAAGGGGGGGGGGGGCAGCGCATCCCGTTTTCCCCAAAGCTGGCCCCCCACGTGAGGGGGGCTGTTTTTTAAAATGGGGCGCGACAGGTTGTCGCGCCGCCAGGCAAGAGAAGCGTCTTCCCCCCGCGCGTGGCACCCGAGCGGCGCCCAGGCCGCGCCGCCGCCGGCCGGGCCGGGTCGGTCCTGGGTCGACCCGGACCCGGACCCCCCGTTTTCGTTTCGACTTCGGTCTTTTGCCCATAACTTGAGCTAAAGACCTCCGATTGACGAACCATCAATGGCGATGCGATCCTTGGATCGAGACAGTCGATTCGGAAAATCACACTCAAAGTTTCGGAATACTTTGAGTTTGGCCAGGTTGGTTCGTATACAAAACCAACCGGGCCCTCGGAGCGGAAACGCTCATATCATGATATACGGACGTCCGTTTGACGTGCCGTCAGCTTTTTTGAGTTCCTCTTAGTGAGACGGATCTTTTGACATACTCCGCACGAGGTTTGGACGCAGGTGGAGTACGATCCGGTTGGTTTTTCCTTAAAATCCAACCAGGCCCCTGGGACGAAAAGGCCAATAACTCTCAGACCGGGCGTCCGATCGATGCGCTGTCTGTTGCGTTGAGTTCCTGTTGGCGATACAGAACTTTTGGATACATCAACTTTGGACTTTGTGACAATTGATGTATCAGCCTCTCGCCTCATGGAGCGGACCCTCCCGAACGACCTTGTTGTGTGCGGGAACCCTAGTGCTGGTTGCGACTGTTACTGCTACCGCTACTGCTACTGCTAATGTGACTGCGACGACGACAATATAGAGATCCTTAGTGGATTAGCCATTGACGACTACAGCACTCAGCGATCCTACGTGGATCAGTGCTACAGGTCCTGTGTGGGCCCGATCCTGTGTGGGTCCGATCCTGTGTGGGTCATTGCGCTCAGCGGTCCTGTGTGAACCAGCGCCTACAGGTCCTGTGTGGACCCGATCCTGTGTGGGTATTTTGCGGGGGTTAGTTACCTATCGATCCTTCGTGGGTCCGACGACTTAGATGGATCAGAGATCATCTTTATCGTCTTACGAAGAAGTATACCTGTGTGAGCTGAATCCTGTTGCTTTCCTGTATGGATTGTGTTGTGCTATCCTGTGTGGATTTCGTTTTGCTTTCCTATGTGGAATACATATACTTCCCTGTGTGGACTGAGTTGTACTTGGGCTCAGAGGTTGGAGCGTATTGAATTGATGACTTAGGTATATGTATGGGCATATATCTATGCAGTGTCGGTTGTTACTTCGTGTTTGTATCTCACCTTTGTGGTTTATCCTTTGTGGATTTTGGGAGACCTTCAGGGGTCTCGAGGTCCCTATTGAGTAGCTTATACTCACCCCTGCACGGGCTATTCCCGCACTACGTTGTGTTGGTTGCAGATGACAGACAACATTGATCGTGGTTGAGGCTTGCAGAGCAGGACGGTACCTAGAGGTGGACCACTGGGCGGGACATACTCGGAGCGGACGGTGGGACCCGAGGAGCAGTGGAGCTATCTGTACCCACCCTTCAGGTGGGATTTCCAGTGGGCGGCTCGGTGTAGCAGCTTTTACTTTATAGTTGTTGTTTTCCCTTTCGAGTTGTACTTTACTTTATGTTTGGGTTTTTATACTGGACCATTTACTTTTTCGCACTTCCAGTTGTACTTTGTTCTTACTTAGTGTTTACTTTTCCACTTTCTTACTCTGTGGTGCTTGTTTACTTTTCAAAGGCAATGTCTTCCCTTTTTGTTGGGATTTACTCCTTGGTGCTAGTCGCCAGCCCCTGGCCTATGGAAGGCAGGCTTGGGGTAGTCACGGTACGGGCCCCGAGGGCGGGTCGTGACCGATCTATTATAGATAAGTGAAAATAACTAGTTAAAATATAAGGTTTATATATATAGTTTAATGGATACTATGGTTGTCTCCAAAGAGGAGTGAAAAAATATCATTGTCATAGTTAGTTAAATGTGATGATTTTTGAGGAATTATGTTTTACAAGATCTTTAAATAAGATTATGAATGTATTTTTTAATTTAAAATAAATAATAATGTGATGGGTTCAGTGTAGTATTACCATTTTCAATGATATACTATACTTCGAAACATTTCATTTTTCCTCTTATTACATTATAAATGAAATGTTCCACAATTACTTCATCAATCACATTAGGTTAAATGAAGTGGTGATAATTGAACTAGTAGTATTCAATTCTTGATCATATGTCCACACAATGTATTTGAAATTGTATCAAATGAAACAAAAACAATAAAACCCCCCAAAATAATTTTGGAAAATATGAATAGGGTAATGATTATCCTTAGAAACACACAAGCTATTAATTTTCTCCCACACATGTATCATTAACTTCTAGATAGTCACCACTCAAATGATATAATTATAAATATATAAATTAAAATAAGTGAAGGGAGAATTGAATTCCTCAACCATGGTATTATGAAAATAACAAGAATAACAAACGTGAACATAATCAAACACATGAACAATTACATTTTTTCTACTAATGAAGTTTCCCTTATGTGACATTCATTAAGATAATATTCCATAGAATATTTTATTATAGAACTATATTCAAGTAGTTAATCCATGAGAAATATTTGTTATATTATTCGGGTTGTGTTTGGAGGTATTCTAGAAACACTCTTTATACCCTACAAATATAAGTGTAATGTATTGTTAATAAACCCTACATTTGAAATGGGATTTATAGATCATATACACTATTTTATTCGAAATGTATGGATCAAAAACCCAATGTTTAGAAGTAAACAAACATTTCAGGAAATAAATATATTTTTCATCAACCCTATGTTTTTGAACAACCAATAATTGATAACATTGTGTTTGGATTCTTTTTATTCACATAAAGGAACCATACACATTACTATTGAAAAATGGAGTTTTAATTTCAAACTAAAATTCATTATTTCTAAAGAGGTTTTCATGGAAGAAAATATCCATTCAAAGTTGGTTTTTATTGATTCAAAGGCTTTTACTCAATAGAATAGATCATTTCAATTCATTTAGGAAGATACAAATCTCTACAATGATTTTGAAATAAAATAATCTTGATTTATTATAAAATATTTTAGGTGTAGTTTTTCCTATAGTTTGTCCACATATAAATTAAATATCAAAGATGTATTCATCCAAAAATAGAGATAAAATATAAAAGATATATATACATAATGAAAAGTTGTACTTGAAAACAACAAGTGTGTCATTTCCTTCAAATCTACATTATGTAGACATACATGTCCTGATCTATCTGATCAACTCACTGTTGTTTCCATAATTTATATTGGATCTTATCTTCACATATTTTTCTATAATATTGATAATGCTTTTATCATAGATACACTATGGTAAAATTCATTTTTACACATCTGTTTGGTGTTTTCTCTATCAATTTTTAAAAAATAGTTTGAAACATTAAAGATATATTTACTACTGTGTTTTATTTAGGATCTAAATAAATATAATATTTTCCTTTTCAACTATTAAGAAAAAGTTTTTTTCTCAATCAGATCAATCTTTATTGATTTTTAGGTGTTTCAGCTACTCGGACATTGACGTGGTAAATCATATTCTTCTTATACTAACATTTAGATCATAGACTCACTATAAAAGGACCATAAGAAAGTGTGATAGCCTTGTAAGGTGTTAACTACATACATGTAGTTGTTGTATTAAGAGGTATCTAGATAAGATGACCAACAAGTGAAAATCATCAAACTTATAGAGTTAAGCATTGGTGGAGTGGAGAAGGGGATCGTTCTACCCCCAATACATCATTATTTTATTTTCTTTATACATTTATACCCATCCCTCATAATTAAGAGAGAATTAATGTTTCATAGCACAATAGGAGTGGTGTTAATATTTTTTTAAAACACAATTTACCCCCTCTTATGTCTTTTTATTCATCATAGTCATTCTGAAATGAAACTAGGTATCAAAGGATGTGCACTTTTGCTAAATTTCTCATTTGAAAAATCATTGAATATTTTATTTTTTATAGCTGATACCAAAAAGTGGTATAACATCTAGGTTTATACTATTTGTGCTATGAAATCTTAAAATTATTTTCTGGCTCTAACAAGCATGACTTAATGATTTATAGAAATACATTTTGAAATTATTTATTTTAGAGTATGAGGGATGGTGATATATTCTCCTTACTATAATTGTGATAATTATGGATGATTGAAATATCATAGGATTATTTATTTGAAAAATATTTGAATATTGGTTTAATTAAAGGTTTTCAAGCCATATGGTATTCCTTAGGGATATTTGAATGATTGGAATTATTATGAAGAAAGATAATATTATATTATTCAAATGTAATGAATATAATTGTCTCTGTATTAAGAATTGATGAGGTCAATTGATTGTCCCAATTTCTTACAACACAAGAGATGTGGTAAATTATTTCGATTTTATGTGAAGGAACAGAAAAAATTATAAAATTTTGTTACACTACTCTGAAGTAAAATTTTGGTACGTTCATAATTCATGAAGATGAACCTATCACTCAAATTAATGAGAGATAAAAAAAATTGCCAGCAATATTCCCATTATAGGTGATCCAATTTCACAATGGGATAAAGAATTAAAATTACTAAAAGTGTTTCCTTTTAATTGAAATGGAATATCTAATGAAATATGTAAATATATACCATTAAATAATTTATATATGAAGGAATTAATTGGAACCTTAATGATGTTTGAAGCTGAGATGAAATATGAATCTAAAAATCATATCAAACATAAAGAAGCTACTCTAAAAACTACAATGGATGATTTTTCTAATTCAACTCATCTAGATTTATAAAATTATTTATCATATTTTTCCAATATATTTGAAAAATTTTACTATATTAATTTTAAAGGGACTGAAGAATATAGATATTGACAATTCTTTGAAAAGGTCATACAATTGTTAAGTTTTGTTTACTTAAAGATGATGAGAAATATTATTATAATATAAATAAAAGGAAAATTATGAAGGATACCTAGAATTATTCTTCTAGTTCACATGATGAATCATATAATGATTATAAGACTAAGCAGCAAAGGAAAAATGGTATGTCCTACGGTTCATATTGATGATGTATAATCTTTTTACTAAAAAAATATAGTTGTGACAAAATATCATAAGATAAATTAAATATTTAATACATTATTATATAATATAGGCATTTATTATTAAATAAAAATCATATAAAATTTATATAATCATGTGAAGTTTTTCTAGTAGAAAATGAAATCTTGTCAAAATGGATTATTGATTTAAAATTGAATTCTTATAAAATTTCTTATGATCTATGTCAAACTGAGATTAAATAATTATTAGCCGAAGTTGATACATTGAAACATAACTCTATTATTCCAAAAAAATGAGAAAACTAATTATCAACTATATTGTAAAATTAAAATTCATAAAGGAAAGCTTGTAATATGAAGTAATGGTGAAATACCAATACTATATAGGATAAATTTCATCCCTTGATGTAATAGAAAACACATATCAACTATTAAA
Organism: Viscum album; assembly: GCA_963277665.1. Taxonomy (NCBI): domain Eukaryota; kingdom Viridiplantae; phylum Streptophyta; class Magnoliopsida; order Santalales; family Viscaceae; genus Viscum; species Viscum album. The sequence goes on along the minus strand of OY728120.1, from coordinate 692,155,839 downwards.
TGTTTCTATTTTGGTATTTGTGGTCATTATGTGAATGATTGATTTTTTAAAACCAAAAAATTTCTAGTTTTAAAAATTTTAACTATTCAAAATAATTTTTTAGATTGAATAATATAACCCCTTCTCAAAATAAACTTGTTTGGTTACCTAAAACATTAATTTCTAACACTGAATAACCAAAAACTATATGGGTATCAAAAGGAACATGTATTATTTTTTTAATGAATACACCATTTAGATATATCATGAAATCTTGAAGTAGTTGACAGTTTAGTATATTGATGTCTCGGTCTTAAGGGAAAGATAAAATATTAAGTGGTTTGTTATCTAAATAAATATACATAGAAATAAAATCTAAAATCGAGGAATCATTTTATTACTATTTTGAATAAATATTTTTATTAAAATATATTATTATTATAGGGAAGATATATGTTCTTCCTCATTGAATTATGTAGTTAGAATAATCAACCCATTTCATTCGATGTTTAAATATTTATTCATTCATTTAAGTAACTTTTTTTAAGAAAATATATCTTTTATAAAATTTCAACTTCAAAAACTATAATTTTTAAATATTATTCAATATTTTTTAACTCGTTCATGTTAAGAATCAGCCAAAATATTTCAGAAAAAATTATAATTTTCTATTTAAAACTACAAAATATTCTTCATAAAACCTATTAAATTATGTATCATCCTTCATCAAAATTTCTTATTTAAGGGATACTAAAAAGTAGTCATTAAAAGACAAAGAATTAAAGTACATAAAGTTCATTAGAATGTCATTATTTCAGAATAAAAATATATAAAACATATTATTTATAAAAAGAACAATTGGTTTCATATGTTAAATATTATTATATGAAATCTTCTGAATGAAATTAGGAACCTCTTTAGTATGATGAATTTGAAGTCTCGAATTCTCAAATGTCTTATGAAAAAATTTTGTTCAATGTTAATAACATTAATAAATAAAAATTGATGTTAAAAGATTATTTGAATACATCTATAATGTTATTGGAATATCTAAAATGAAGATTCAAAATGTAAAGGAATGTTGGATTTCATTAGAATACATTAAATCATTTGAAATATAAACCCTATATCAGATGGAGTATCTCATAAAATAATATGTTACTCTATTAGATATTTATAAAATAAATGTGTTCTTGGGTTAATGATATTCATATTCTTCATAATATCAAAGAACTGAATATGTTCCAACCATAATAGAAGAAATATATAATTTTTTTCCTATTTTAAGTGAAAATGTTTGATGTTAGGATAGTTCAAATGAACCATCACATCCATCCTAACAACACATTTTTATTCATTTATAAAATATTTTAATTCAATTATATATTTACATACTGCAATTAACATATTTTTTTATTACAAATATTTTTTATAAGTTATTTAGTAATTTATTTATAATTTTATTAGTTATTGTACATAAGAATGTACATAATATTCGATTATTTTATTACCTAAATTAGCTTATTACTATAAGAAATAAATATATTTCATTAAATATTATTTTTGATAAAATTAGTTGAAATTATTTTTCCAGGAAGAAATTTTAATTACTTGAAAATAATATATTCTATGATTTAGGATTTATTATTATAAATTTTCATTTTTCTAATTAAAAATAATATTTTTTATTCTTTTTGATTAAATATTTATATATTTTAAGAAAGCATGAGTTTAGGTGGAGTTTGTTTTGCTACGTTTTATTCTCATCTATTTGATGTCACAAAAAGGGGGGATAAGTTTATAGTTTTAGTATATATGTATTCCTTCATGGGTTGAAGTAAGAGAAACTTATGTTTAGAGAAATTTATAGATATATAAGAAATATTGTTAAAATTTTGTAAACAAAATTTTCAATTGAAATTTGTTTTTATATATGGTAGTAGAAATTTCTTCTAAAAATTGTTTTTTAATTTAATGAATTTATTTATGGATTATGATATCATAAAAAGGCGAATATTTTTGAAATGTGTTGATTAAAAACATTCATTAATTAATTTTCGGTGTTCATGCCCACAAACAGCTGCATTTTTGTTACAAATGAAGTTCATTTTAGGTGAATTTGTGGAAGATAATATTCATTTCAATACATTATTCTGGAACTGTATTAAAGATCTTGATCCATGGGAAATATATTTTAATGTAATATGGATGTGTTTGTAAGTATTCTAGAAACAATGTTCATACCCTACATTTCAATGAAAAATGAATAGTTTTCCAACCCAACAATTGGAATGACACGTAGGGATCATATACCCTATATTTTTAAAAAATACAGATCATCAACCCAGCATTTGGTTAAAACCGTATATTTCATAAACGGAATGTATTCATCATAAACCATGTGTTTTTGAAAACCCATATGTTGAAAACCCAATGCTTGGATTTTATGCATCACATGAAGGAACCCTAAATTTGATTATTGAAAAATGGGGTTTAAAATTCAAGATATCATCCATTATTTCCACAAAATTTTCAATAGAAGTAAATATATATTAAAATAGGCTTTACGATAGATTAAATGGTTCATACACAATAAAATAAATCATTTCTATTCTTACAGGAAGTTATGACTCTTGAATGATTCTGAATTCAAATATTCATGATTTATTATGTGATGATTCGAGAGCTAGTTTGACCTAGAGGTGTTCCACCTATTGTAAAAATATCAGGAAAATATTCATTAGAAAAGAGACATGATATACACAGAAAAAATATACATAAGGAAAATATGTGTTTGAAAACAATAGTTCTGTCATTTCCATAAGATATGCATTTTGTAAACCTTAATATTATTATCTATTTTATTGAATCATTATTGCTTCTATCATTTCTTATGCATCTTTTCCTTACATCTTCTTCTGCATGATCAAAGAAGATTTTATCAATGATACACTTTGGGGACGTACACCATTACAGAAATTTTTTTGTTTTCTCTATCAAGTTTTAATAAAATAACTTTCAAATTGAAGATCTATTTTCCAATCTGAAATATTAACGATTTAAATATATCTGTCAATTTCTATTGTAGATGTCATGTATAAATTTTTTTATAATTTAAATCAAACTCTATTGATTTATTATAGTTTCAACAACATGGTCTTAGTTGTGGAAAAGTGTCAAATTCTATTACTAATCTATGGTTTTCAGTTCCCTATAAAATATGAAGAATAATCAATGAAATCCTTATAAGGTTTTAACAAACTTCACATAGATTATTGTATTAATAGGTCTCTATATAATAGAACCTACTAGTGAAAAACATCACGGTCATAGAGTTGAGAATTTATGGAGTGGAATAGAGGATCTTTTTGACCTGAACATTTATACATTATTGTGTTATTGACCTTGTTTATTTCAATCGTTCACTCATCTTTAGGATATAAGTAACGTTTAACTAAACAACAAGAGAGGTGTTACTGTTTTTGAAAAATAAAATTCACCGCCAAATTATGTCTTTTTCTAATTCATATTCATTTTGACATAATAATGTGATATATTTACCTTCATATATCACTCACGTCATTGTATTCTAGAATATTTGAAAATCGAGGTATATCTCACTTAGATGTGATGAAATTAATGAGTGATCTATTCCGGATATGTTATGTTTTCAACTATCATAAAATTAACTACATTCCATTTTATTTTTTATTAATAAATTTTATTAATTATATTAAAAGGAATTATAATTTCCAAAATATTTGAAAAAAATAGAACCCCAATATGTATTTTTTATCTTAGGTAAGGTTTTCTATGTACGGAATTTTTTTTATCATATGTATTGTTTTCCAAAAAATAATTATTTTAAACATATCTATTTCTCTATAACAATTGATTTTTTCATTAGTATTATTTTTCCCATAACTATGGTCTTTACCTTTCTAAAATTCATTAAATGTTGACTTTTCTCTATAAGAATGTTTTTATCATAAGCAAGGGTTTTTATTTTTCAAAAATTCTATTTGTAATGTTTTTTCATTGTAAGTAATGTTTTTCCCATATGTGTGGTTTTTTTCTATTATCAAAATTCCATATATATGGAATTTTCTCTATAAATAGGGGTTTTTATATGTAATGTTTTTTCATTTTCTTTTTCCCCATATGTATGTTTTTCCCATAAGTATTGTTTTTTTCTATTATATATTTTCATAAAAATGATACAACATAAAAATACTACAAAAATAACTCCAAAAAATTCACAGCACCTACGATCCTTCCCCAAATGAACCAACTACTAAAAATAGTAGTGAAATAATTACAAGGAGTATACAATAAACCCCTAATATCACCCCAAATCCTCACACTCTATTCCTAACCTACATTGACACTCTCTATACCTCTACAAGGTCCCAAAACACATTGTCAAGACATCGTCAAACCCAAATCATTTTTCTTGAACACAAAATAATTTGAATAATCCTAATACATTTAAAATACATATTGTAATATAAAATTTCATAATTTGGATAAAATATTAATAGTTATTGATTTCTAGATAAAATTAAAATAAATAATATCTATACCTATAAAATGTTTTTGGTGTTACACTCCTAGCCTTTCAGAATTTTATCCTAGTTTGATAGAAATACAGTTCTTTCCCAACATGACCTATGAGAGTTGTTTCATGTTTATAGGTTTCGTTTTTCTCAAAAAGGAGGCTTTCAAGACCTTCCTAGTATCATGATGCCAGCAGATATCAATATATCACTCCCATAGAACAGATGTTTTTATGATTTAGGATTAGTTGGACTTTTACGGGTAAAATAACTAGAATATCTAGATAAATGAAAAGATAATTTTCTTGAAGTGGTGACATTGAAATATTATTTTACTAGAGAACCATATTATCTTATGACTGGAGTGACATTCATAACATTATATTTTCTCCACCCTCTATTATGCTCACCATTTTCGGAATCAGAGACGATTTCATGCTTCCTTTAAAAATGTGAAGGTATGAATATTTGTTACCCTCATTCTATCTTCCAAAAATAAGATTTCATTCCATCAAGAATTTAGATAGGTAGACATAGTAGAAATGAACAACATGAATCTTATGATATTTAATATAATCCATATAATAGAGATACCTAGTCTTGAGAGGATAAAGAGTTTCCAAGATAATGTTGCATGTTAGGTATTTAATCCTCATTTACTAAAATATGAATGTGATTTTGAGGAGTGGTTATGGGAAAAAATATTACTATTGTAATGTATTTGTGAAATTCTTTCTATATGACCTTAATGTTCACTTCATCCTCAGTTTGTGTTTATTTAACTTAATCTAACTATAAAGGTTGTTTCTATACTAATTTTCATATAATAGTATGATCAATCATAACATAATTGGTCAATTACAATGGTGAATGGTTTGGAGGTGCACAAATGATGATCATTTCCTCAGAAAACCCATTGACCAGGATGAGCCATTGCTGAATAATGATAAGGCACTCAGTGTAGCGAACCATAGTGTATTAATTTCCTCTAAATATGAGGGAAACATCATTGTAATTTTTTCATTTTTAGGACCTCAATTAGAAGAATATCTTCCATTTCAAATATTTAATTTAAAATTATTTCCATGGTGAGGACATCTAATTTTTATTCATGGATATCTATCATGGGGAGAACCTACTTTCTGGATAAATGATATGTCATAGGGAGGATCTCATCAACACATTTCTTTGGGAGGACTTCTAGGGATGTTATATTAGTTCCCATGGTTTTATCTGACAAGGTTGTTGATTTTTTTGGTTTGATTACTGAAGACCAACTTCATTTTATTATTTCCATCATCTCATGGAGGACATCTACAATGTATAATCTAGGGAGGAACTCAATATTTCTTGTCTAGGATTCCATAGGGATAACCATTGAGGTTACTTATTACTTATAGTTCAATGATTAACGGAAAACGTTTTTTAATATTTATGTGTTGGGGAGGATCTATGAAACCTATATCATAAAGAGGAATTTCATGATTTAATTTAACATTTTGGGGGTGGACCTTTAAGTTATTTCTCTATGGAGGACCCACGAGGCTTCTTAGTCTCATCTGATTATGAGGGGGACCACTATAGATAATGATAATATATTTAATATCTTGTGAAGGAACATCACAGTTTACATATTAAGTGTCTTGTGGAAGACCTATATGATTGGTACTCAAGGGATGTCATCTATAATTGATAATTATCATAATATTAGGAGTAAATAGTTAGTAGATGATACGAAGATGACTTTCAGATCTTCTTGGTCTCAAATGACTATGAGGAGGACCTTTAGAGATGAGGATCCTATATTTTTTTACCATTAAGTGAACATTTAAGAATGATTTGTTTGGAGTTTAGGGGTGTAAATCTATGATGATTATTCTAGGAAGGACCTTTAATGTTGTTAATTGTGTTTGTATAGGGAGGACCGCTGTAGAAGATACTCTAAGGTGTACATTTGGAGAATTTTTTATTAGGGTACCATGGGGAGGACCTCTGTGGACAGTGGTAACTCTTACGAGACATGATTCATGAGAATATTTATAAGTTTAACTATTTATTATTCTGACTTTTTTTAAATAAAATTAATTTTTTAATTCATCCTAATGATATAATCATAGGATTATTATTTTTTATTTCCCTAAAAAATATTTTTAGGTAAATAGTTCAATATACCATTTTTACTAAAACGATGTATTTATGCATTATATGTATATAAGTATGACATAGAGACAATTTTATTAAGAACTATTGAATTATATAATTTAAATTAGACATTTTAAAAATTTTATTATAGTTTACAAACATATTTTTGAAATTTATGAACTCAGGAAATATTTCTCTCCATAAACTAATTTAATATATTAATATTTTATTATATTAAAATGATTCTTTACGTTTATAGAAAATTAATCTGAATGAATTTTTTTAAAATTTATAAGCTAAAATTCAAAATATTCATAAAACGAACACCTTTTTTCAATATAAATATTTATCAACATTATGTAAAAACTATTTATCTCGGTAAAAGAAACATTGTTAAATGTAGTAAATAATGTGGTAATGGGATTAAAAACAAGATAATAACGTGACCAAAATTTATTTTTTCCGAAACTATAAACATTATCTCACCCTTTAATCAACCATAACATATGATTGGAGTCATGTGACAAGTTTATTATGTTCTCATTTATATTTAAAAAAATTATATTCTGAAATTACATTCACACCAATTAAAATGGGGCCTCTCACCACCCCTTTAATACCAATCTAAAAATTTGTGTTCCCCATTAAACTTTGACCACATTCATCCATGTAGAATAGCTTTTCAAACTCATCAGATGAAATTCAATAGATATTATCCCAATACATTTGATTTGATGGAATCCTCCAAGAGAATCTCAAATTTATCAATGTAAGACAAAACATTTTGCTGAAGGCTTGTTCATTTATCATTCCATTTAAAATTAAATTTTCTAAATATTATATGTTGAGTTTATTTTTAATAGTATACTTATTGTTTTAATATTTGTTAAAAAAACAAACCACCTTTCCCCTTTCCATTATGAAAAACAAAACTATCATTCATGTGTGTGAGGACTACAGTCTCCTTGAAACAACATGTTTTATTTTCCTTTACTGACTAAAAAGGAAAAATACAAGGATGTGATTGAGGGATAAATATAATGATGTGATATAATTATGATTTTTGTATGTAAAATTTTATAACCTATAACATAAATGATAAAAATCAATAATGATTAATTTATTCATTGAAATAAAATGTGTTATAAGGATAATCCTTTATTAAAATTATGTAATATTTCTATATCCATTACTTCTCTATCCACTTCATTCTGATTTTGATATTTCAAACATCTGAACACTAAAAATGATCATTATGCTTCTTTTATAATGATATTAAAACAAAACCACAACAAAATAATTCATGAAATCCTTGTCTGTCATGTTTGGGTGTCTTTAACCACCTAATTGAACAATAAACTATTATAAAAATAATACTCTACATCGATATTTTAATGTCATTTTTGAGGAAAAATGAAAAAGGATTTTATAATTTTGTTTTCTAAAAACGGAGGTTAAATGATACTTTAAACCTCATGTTTTTAAAAAAAATCAGTTAAAAATATACTTTTAACAACAGTTCATAGAAAATGGATGCTTAAAGTATAATATTAACTAATTATAATGTTCGTTTACCTCAAAATCAATGAAAAAATAATATTTTTAGTGATATTTAATTTTTTTTAGAAACACCCGCATTAAAAGTCAAGTTGAATTTTTTTCAAAATGATCACTTACTAATTTTTTCAATTTTTCAAATCACACACTTTTGACTTTTTACTCCCCACATATGAAATAATTGAGTGATTTAAAACTTTTTCTTCCCTCCTATAAATACCTCAAACTGATCACTATTAAAAATTTCGATCAAAATATTTATTTCTCTCACATTTTAACTTCTATTACTACTCCTATTTTGTACTTAGATAATTTTGAGGTGATAATCAATTCATATTGTATTTATTTAGTTTTTTTCATTATATACATTTCATTGCTAATATTCACTTTTTCCTTATTGAATATGTCTCTTTAAAAATCATTACACTTCTATATGAGATCTTGGAGATGATTCCAAATATAAGATATGATTATTTCATCATCAATCAAATGAATATCAAGAAATGATCTTTAAAGAAGAAGAAAATGGATGTAAGTATAGATAAGATGGAAAAATAGTAACTCATTTTTTTAGCCTGAATTTTTTGTTGTAATTTTAATTTTCAAAAGGTGTTATGGAATTTTTAAAAAAATTATTTTTAATTATTTTAAATTTTATTGTATTTTATCTGTATAACTAATGTCAATAGTGGGTTTCCACATTGGTTATTTACATAAATGGCAAAAAAAGTTAATTTCTATGCCAGTTAAATATATAAGAGACATAGAGATTGTAACTAAACATTGAGTATTATTTTTATAGTAATATTCCTAAAAGGTATTATATTAGTAGTTTTAAAATTAATTCTCAACGTCATTGACAATAACATCAGTTAAAAATGATCGTTAAAAAAATATAAAAATATGTGTTTTTGTACAAGTGATACAATGAATTTATATCATGGATGATTATTAAAAAATATTTATGACATGATATAAAATTTTAAATGGTGATTTTTTTCTTTATAGATATATTATATCAATTTTTAATTCATTAATTATTAAAGTACACTGTGATCATGCAAATCATCAAAACATGATTGTAGTCAATTTCATCGTCATGGATAAGGGCTGAGACACTAATGCAATGAATTTTAAGCATCACAAATAATTATTAATAATGAATAATAGTAACTTTAATTTTTTAAAAGTGATCAACTTTTTAATAATAAATAATAAAATCATTTCTATTATAAAACTATTACAAATTATCAAATCTATAAACACATCTTGGGGGAAATATGTAATGTTCATATAGAGAATAAATATGTATAAAGATTATAATTGAAATGATATATTATTAGGTTTTTAATTATATAGCAAAGTTAGATATATTTATGTCAAGGTGGGTTACTTTACCTTCATGGAAGTCATGACAAGAGGTAACAATATTCCATCTCAAATTCCTCCCTTTGAGACATGTTTTGTATTGTGCACCAAATTTAATTTATTTGGTATATATATATATTAACTATGTGATACTTTATATCATGAAATTGTTATATCCATAGTGTTTCAATATCAATTTGAATCCTTATTTTTCAATAGTTTATGATTGAGTTTATAAAAAATCTGTAAGTCTATATTTCTATCTCAATTTTCCTTTATTAGGACTCATGTTATATTATCAACCTATTTCTATGTTGTGTGGATCATATATTTCTTTGGAATAAATTTTACCATATAAACCATAATATTTTTGGTATTTACAATCTATAAAATTATCCCTCCCATGAGTTCTATTTATTCAAGTGTTACCATAAAACATTTTAAGCCACAGTCTATTACATGGTCGAGAAAACCATCCAATCTTTTGGTAAAGTAAAAGTATGTGTATTTTCATAAAAAATAAATCTATATATTGATATGGGAATGTTTATGTGGTTGTGTAATAGATGAATTGAGGCATTATCTTTTTTCTGAAGTCTTGTTTTAACAATGATTCAGTAATTACATTGATGCATGATTAATGGGCTTAAGATTATGATCCTTGCTAGACACTTCTATGGGATGTGATTTAGAATATTCACATATACATTAAGATTTATGATACGGTATTTATCCTACCATTTCAATGGCCCACACCAGATTCATGATATTTAATACAATTATTATATTTATGGATAACCCAACACATTATAAGTACCCACACCAATATATTTAATTTATTAGGCTGCGTAATGTGAAATTAATGATACCCCATTGTTTCTATGTTTATTAGTGGGTGTTCTGTGAGACATAAACATCACTCTATTGAATGGAAAAATATTTTTCTCCATTTTTTCTATTACATGGATAGACATGTTTTTATTCATCATGAGACCCTTTAGAGAATTACATATTTTTATTCATCTAGAGGCCCCATAGAGAATGCTATGAAAGCTCTAACAGCTCATATGTTGAATGTATTTAGCATAAACAGGTGATAGGTGGGGCCTAAAATTATATTTCATATTGATATCTCGATGGTCTCATGATATAGAATAGGTTATATTTTGTTGTATACCAATTCCCATGAAGAGATAGTGTCAGGAAATAAGGTCATGAAAATATTTTTTCATGTCTGGTATTATGCATTCTATCCATATAAGATCAATGATTATTGTTATATATATTTTTTCTTATTTTCATGGATATTGAATAAACACGATTTTACTTATTTATGTCTCCATATGGTTCATTTATTCTTGTCATATAACTTATGATATATTTATGTTATGTAATATTTTATAGTATGCCACTCCTTACTAATCATCAAAGAATAACATATTTTCATTTCCCTAGGAAAAATAAAGGAGGACTATGATTATTTTTCAAGGATAATATAGAGTGGATAATAATGTTCTCACAATATTTTTATATTGCATGTTATGTTTTGAAATGAAATATATGTATGAATCTAGTCTTTCAAATTTTATAAAGCATTGGATTATTTCATAGCTATTTAATTTTTTACCAATAATGGATTATAAGTATATTATCTATGTCTCGATAGTATAGGATGCCATATGAACTGTAGAGTAAGTCATATTTATAGTATGAAATTAAGCATTATATAATTCCCACAAATATGTCAAAAAATACCACACAAATTTATGATGTATAATTTTCATGCCATTTTCACACAAATTTAAAAATTAGGTTTTGCATTTTTGTATGTATTAAATTATTAATTCCAACTTATAAAGGAAAATTGCAATTCATTTTTCCCATGGATTTAGATTATGACCCCAAATTACAATTAATTTTATTAATCCTACTAGGATATGTATGATGCCTTATATATGATAAATCCAAATGATATCATAAAATATCTTCCTCTCATAATGATTTTATTTTTATGGATGATAATAAACTCTGACATATATCTTTAGTATTACTAAAAAATGATAAAATCAACTATATTTCTTTCATATTTTATGCTATTGATAAAATCATACACAAATCATTCTTCATACAATCCATCTAAAGTTAATAATTTTTTATTAAAAATAATGGGGAAATTTCACACAAAAAATTTATAGAGGTTGAATGCAACGAAGACCGAGGGAATTGGCCCAAAATAGATTCACCTCTTTCATCATCCCAAATGATGATAAACTAAAACATAACTCTCTCATTTTACTATATTATTAGAATGTCCAATCAAAATCTTTCATCATCCTAGACGATGATAAACACGAACATACATCTTTAATATTCCTAAAAAACATAATTTAAAATGCCACTCTTTATCCTTACTAGGAATAACAAAGAATTAGAGTAACCTTTTCATCTTCTGAGACTATGACCAACTCATGTGTATCCTTTATGTCTTCCCATCAAGATTTACATTTTGGTGTAACTCTCAGGACTTCTCAACTAGTTTTAAACTATATCATATCTAACTTATCCTAGTTAAATTTCATTAATATTTACCATTCATTCCTAAATGATATTTCACTTGTTCTAGAGGGGTTTGACATGGTGACCCTATTTTTCAAATATATTTTCTATTTAGGAATATTATCTTAGTATATTTTATATCTATGTTTGAGGATGTTAATTTGAAAACCATTTGAGATTCTAGAGGATTGTCTTCTCCATCTCATTTGTTTTATTTTGATGAGATTATTCTCTGCACTAAATTGGACAAAAGGAATACTAGAAAAATTAAAAATTATTTTATTCATTATGAAGGTATTTCATGGTAGGATATATGTTGGAATAAATAATTTTTTTACTAGGGAAATAATATTTCAAAAGCCATTAAATTAACCATTATAACTGAATTGGGCATTAGAGAGGGACCCTTACCTTTTTGCAACATTGGAGTTTCTTTATTTTGTGGAAAAACAAGGTCATTTAACTTAATTCATCTTTTCAGTTAGGTAAGGAGACATCTCACATCTTGGTAAATGAAATTCTCCATCAATGGTTAGGAGAGTATGTTATATAAATCATTTCATTATTCTGAAGATTGTTTATCCTTTTATAGTGTATGAATGTATTTTTTCTATGATAAAAATAATTAACACCCTTATTAGAAACTATTTTTGGATTTGATCCATTCTAGAAAGGAAAATCATTACAATGTCTTGGAAACAATGTTTCTAAACTTATGGTCCTGATATTCCTGGAATTAAAAACCAGGATAATTTCAATCAAACACTACAATATCATTTTATCTAGTGACTTATAAATAAAATCTCATGTTCAATTGCTTTTTGTAGATCTATATTTTTAAAAAATAGAAATAAAGCAACATGAATTATATAGAACCTTTAGTTTGTCTATATTTTAAAAATATTATTACCATAATATCCCCAAATGGTTAAATTCTTATTAACAAAGACACCAATTTGAACTTTTATCTTATAAGTCAGATAGTTATCCACTTTTTGATCTATTATCTTTTCCTGTAAATAATTTTTAAAACAGGGTTGATATTAAAGTGTAATTGAACAACATGGACACACTACCAGATGTTATAATAAAAGTTTTTTTTTATTTCAATTCTATAGATCATGATGATATGTTTATTTGGGAACGTGTGATGAACTGTATGCTTACATATAGACGGTTCTAGAAAAATGAAATTCATGGATAGGTGTATATCTACATATGTAATTAAAAAAATGTATTCAATATTCCAAATTCACTCTAATCTATAGATTTACTCATTCTATGTTCCTTGTTAATTCAGTCCTTTAAATGGATAGTATCTCTATGTGTGTCAAATGTAATTTATAATATAAACATTAGAAGGATATCAACCATTTAATGTTTGAGGCAACATTTCTATCATACGATAGATGATGAATCACTTCATTGATGCTTTAATTCATAATTGATTCGTATTATTTGGTAGAATAGATATAGTAGTAGACATCATAAGGTGAAAATAAATACTCGGTCGAACATCGAATATTTTTACATGGTAGTGAAACTGGAAAACAATATTCGAACCAGGTAATGTGAAAAAACCATTCATGATTTCACTATATTAAATTGATTTGATATTTAATTTATTTTTTTCCTCCTTGTGTTACTCTATAATTATTCTAAAACACACCACATGTTGGATGGATCTAATGCAACTCGGATGGTTCATTAAGAGGTAACCCATGTCCTTCTAGTTTTTTTTCCTGTTTTTAAAGATCAAAATTGAAATATCATGAACTATAATCATAGGCCTTTTGGATTTTCATAATAATTGGAGTCCAAAATTCAAGGCTTTGTCAAGTTGGTGTATATGGAAATACAAAAAATATAGTATAACTTATGGTTTTGTTGTTACAATACAACTATAATGAAAGTAGTTATATCGAGGGAGTATCATTTATATTAAAAGGTGATGTCCAAATGGAGAAAATTTATTGAAATGCTCTCAAATATGAACTACTTCATCACTTATGTTTTGGTGGAATCAAATTATCTCCCAGATGGTCTTTCATACAATGAGCTATGTATTAAGGGTATTATCCTAGATAATGTGTTTCTTAAGGAATTTTTATCTCTTTTTCACAAAAATATTTTCAACAAAATCCATTACATAATTCTATTTTAACTTGTTTCTTTAATTTTATTTGGTTTTCATTTTGGGACAAGATATATTAATTAACAAATATTGTCTCAAAATAGTCAATAAAAACATGATGTGATGATCCAAAAATCTTTACACTCTATTTTGGCATCTACATCCCAAAATAACACATTTCCCCCATCAAATGGAAGGGAACAAAGCATATGATGGAGGCATTAGAACAAAAATGAGCCAAAACCAACTATAAAGAATTTGAAAATAATTTTCAACAATATGTTTTTTTCAAGTATAATATTTTTAAAAAACATTAATCAATTACCAAACATCGCCTTTAAATAACCACTATCACACCCATTTGAAATCAAAATCCAAAATATCATCCATTTTATTATGTATAACCATATCTCATCACCAAATACTTGTTTTCATATTTTATATTATATGGTCTTACCATAACCAAAGTATCCAATGTGTTAGGTGCATATAAAACATGATGTTTTCAAAGATTTTGTAATGACTCATATTTCAGTATATTCATTTCATTTAATATTTCCCTTTTCCCATCAAGAAACATAAAATGCTTAATTAAGGAATAATTATATCAAAATAACATAATTGTTAATATTTTCATAAAATAAATATATGTTATGAATAGTATATAGATATTATCTCTCTCCTCCCTCGACAAATCCTTTACATGGTCAACATGAACCCCAATAAGGACTGTATATTTTCATTATTAATCACTATTTTTATGGCATGTACGTTTAATATATATAATATATAAATAGGAATTTATATTTATTTCCATTCTTCTTGTGATGATTGAAATTGTGGATAATGAAAAATGATCAATACTTTAATATCCAAGAAAAGATGGAATTTATCATATAAACAAATACACAAAACATTTATCAACAACGAACGGTTGGGTGATAAGTAATTATATACATGAATAATATATATTTTGTTAAATTAATGTAAACATATATTTGGAGTATTATTCTAAAAAACTAATTTGGATATTTAATGGTTTTAATCATAATGAAGAAAAACTATAATTTTGGTAATTAGATTCATATCTCGGTCTCATCTCATAAATATTATATTGGTATTATCCTTAAAAATTTACATTTTTCCTCTTTGATTTAATTTATGAATTTACATATCCTTTTCATGTTTTATCATTTAATAATTCTTACTTTATTAGCTACCAAATTAATAAGGGGTTATCTCTGAATCATCCAATTATTTGAGATTCCCTATCTTCAAATACCATTCGTTCAAAATATTTACATATATTTTCTATTTTACTTATCAAATTTATTCTAATTTTAACCATTTTTTAATTTATATATCTATATTCTTTTCAAACATTTATGTTTAAGTCTTTTGTTACAAAATTTATTTGGTGTTTCACTTCTGAATGTCTCCAATTTTTATTGAAATTATTTCTTTATACAATTTATTATTTTATATTCAATGTTATATCAAATGTATGAAAATTAAATTATTTCTAATATATTTTTGGGATATTATATGTTTTCAATATACCCTTAATTATAACTATTACATTTTACAAAAAAATCATTGTTCCCCACTTTGGAACTCTTTTTATTTCTTGATATTATTTCACAAGATTTATATGTATACTTCATATGACATTCTATATGTAATATGTTATTTTTCCATATAATATCATTTCATTCGTCTATTTACTATTTGGATAGCTTCATATATAACATGTGATTAAAAATTTTAGTCGGTTTCTTCCCAATTCCCCACATGATTTCTTCCCTACTCATCTTTTTGGTTTCTTTACATCATAAATGGTATTTATTCAACGTATGATGCTAATGGAATTTGACTCTACATTGAAATTTTGTTAATAAAATTATTTTATCCACCCATATACCTATATATCATAACATTTATTACTTATAGATTAATGATATGATAATATATGATTTTTTTCTGTGAAATATTTCCATTTTATCGTAGGTTATCCATGTTATTATAAATAATTTTTGTAGAATAATTATGTATTTTATTTTATATATAGATGAAAATATATTAAACATATCCTTATCTAATACTTGGGTCATAGTTATAAATCCATTCAATACATTGGATAAATATTTTATCTCATGATATACAATGTTTAGGGAATCATGAGAGATCTTAGCGAAACTATGTTTTGATATATTGGCGATGATCCTCGACATATGCTTAGGTTGTATCGTTATTATTTTTCCATATTCATATCATTTTAACATTTATAATCAAATTATATATGTTATTTCTTCTTTAAATGTTATGTAATAATCTTGTGTAGAACTTGAATATCACATCGTATCTTTTATCCCAATGATGTCTTTATTCCTTCCTATAGTTTATTTGATTTGTCTCATTTTCTGAAAATGTTATGATTTCACCATGTAAATGATAATCTAAATAATTATATTATGACATGATATCATTTCAATCTTGATTATCACATTATATCACTCAATAGTTATATTTTTCACATTTCCATTTTATTCCCATTACTATGTTGTTTAATACTCCCATTCATTGATGTATTACCTTAGTGGATCAAAATTATTGATATGGGTTCAGAAATATATTATAATATTATAATTAAATATTGAACTACATTATTATGTTTTAGTATATTTTGACTATTAAATATTATAATATTTTAAAAATATACCAAACATTAGATATTTATAATGTTTGAATGTAACAAATGATCATTTTTTATGGAAAATATGTACTTGAAGCACCAAATTTTAAAGTGCGGGTCTAAGGGTGTCTTATTTTCTTCCTATTTAATTACAATGGATTTATTAAACCCCCATATTATTCCTCCAATATTGTGTTATTCATATAATCACTTTTAGATATTAATGGGTTGGTGTGGAACACCCTGAAATTCAATACTATATTTCTTATATAAAAAATACCTTGGATGGATTTAATTTCATGCAACATCGAGTTTAACCACAATAAACTATTGAAAAATATTATATAATGTAACTATGATCACCTAGCCATTGTATTGGAGGATATCAATATGAATATATAAAATAAGAAAAATTATTGGTTTACATATGTATCATATTAATTCTTTAGTTATCAAATAATTCGAAATGAAAATAAAAATCCTTTGAAAATAAAGGAAATGATTTTATAAAAAATATTTTTAGGCATGAAATGTGGTTTAATGTTAATAAATTAAATTAATCAATATTTGGGAAACATTTTAATGAAATTAAATTATTAAATATTCAACATATTTTTTAACATTCATTTATCTTTTTTTATGCATAAGATATGAACGAATCTAGTTTTTAGCTAAGAAATTTATTTTCTTAAAAAATGGTTTCCATCACAATTTTCACAATAATTTTGAAATAAATTTCCATAACTTATAGAAAATGAAATGTGAAAAATATATTTAATATTTGAGATCATGATGTCTAAATTTGGTAAGAGGTTCCCTTCTATTTTTTTGTCATTTTGAATAATAATAATGGTAAATGTTATATCTTCAGTAAAGTTAAAATCAGCATATCCTAACATAAAATTAAATTTTATGGTAACCATTTTTTATATGAATTCTTATTAAATTAATTTAGTTTGACACAAATCACATTATGATTTAAATTGTGTTTTTAAGGGACACTTTTCCATGAAAAGTTTCTATAATAATGAAAATAAAAATATAAAATGTTACCCTTTTTCACCACAATATTCATTTTATTTTATTATAAAAGGTGAATAATCCCACTGAGTATTATATAGTTAAGGAGGTCTGAAATGATGGATCCCAATGGAATCGATACATATAATTCATATACCATCATGAAGAAAGGATCCCATGCTGGAAAATTAATTTTAGAGCCATCCTAGGGAGTCTGTGAGGCGAGGAAGTCAGCTAATTTGTTTCACTCACAGCCTATGTACATAATTTTTTTATTTTTACTAATTAAATTTTTTCACTTCTATAGAGTATAATATAATACCTATATAGTTGAACATTGTCCATGATATGAGTTTTACATAGAAATATTTTCAATTTCCACTGATGTTATTTCCAATCCCCTGGATGAACACATCTTCTACCCCGTGAACATTGCATTTGCGTCAGCCTAGAGGGATCCACTAAAGCCAAAAGAGTTTGTGAAATCTGTAATAATAGATCTATCAAAATCCCATGAAATCCCAACGCTGTACATAACTCCTATGCAACACGATCCACCTGTGTTAATTTTGAGACCTATGAGGTTAGGATTCCAACTAATCCATTGACCTGAATAATTCGGGGATTGCGTGATTATATAATACTTGGTAGAATGTAGAATGAAAAGGGATGGTGCATCAACTCCATTCTTGAAAATCCAAAGTCATTCAATCATTTAACTCCAAGTCTTCAGCAACATTCCCTTGTTAGAGCTAATTATACCCTCATTCAATGAATTGTTCATGAAATTTCAAATAATCCATCATTCTACAGCTAGAATAAAGTCTCTACCATTATTTTCCATGCGGTCATTTCCCACCCCATGAAACCATCACTCCAAGAAATTATTATCTAAAGGGAAAAAAGAGGAGTACCCCATGAAACCTACAAACTCAATCCATGTGCTTATTTCCCATTGGATCTCAAAGAATAAATGCTTTTCCATTTTTTATATTATTTTACTATAGAACATGCATCTGGATACCATCTAAATGTTGATGCATTTAATATTATCATCAGTTGGAATGGAACAGTTTAGATTGCACCAAATAAGAAAACTAATCTTAGTCAGAATATCTTTATCAGAAACCATCTCTCCCCAACTATCAAGATCTCCTAGATTGTGAATCAATTTATGAGAGTATTGGATATTAAAGACACCTAATGAGGATCCAGTGAATATGCATTATTTAGGATCACTATTCATAAAAATTGTATTAGAAATATATTGTTGGTATCTATTTAAACCCATATAAGTGAAATAATAATACATGTTGTCTTTCCAGTAAGTTAGTTAAACATGAGAGTCTACATAGACTAGTTTGAGGTCAGTAAACTCGACTCGCAGAAGAGAATCATATAATCATAAGAGTCAACTTCAATAATAATAATTATTATATATATAAAATCAATAACAACCTCACCAAATCAGTTTTATAGAGTTTTAGAAACCATAAAGCTCCAAACCGGCTCCTATCATGGAATTATATAAGCACCAATATGTAGGTAGAAATCACACACCTAAACAATTAGATACCCAAAAAAATAAAACACCCACAGTGTTCATAACCTAGAATCAAGGAAGCATTCTCACACCATTTGGCTTAGATTCATAACATCGAACACATGTTGTGAACATGTTGACGGAGAATGATGCTCTGTAGGGGAGTCGTTAAACAGATTACAAAGATATTGGTTGATGTTTAGATAGCTCACTACCATCTGGTCGTCAAAAAGACTACCCTTATTCCACTAATATAAGCCACCATCGGCAAATTTCCTACCACCGCCACCTATGAACAAGTTGGTTATATGTTTATGTTTATCAGTCCCTGCAATGGTGTCTTGGATGAGTGGAAACAACACTGATACAAGGTCCTCATTTCCTAATCAAATCTCTCGATATCTAACCTGCAATCAATGTAAAACAAGAAAAAAACAGACTTGGATTGATAATTCCTTTAATTGGGCTGGAACACCGAAAATCTCCTTCAAAGATCTAGTAGCCAGTTCCATGTACATCGACATAGGTTTCAGTCCATGAACATGACATCATCTCAATCAATCCATTCCTTAATCATCGTCAAACAATTTTCCTTTGATGATCCACTCTGCTGCTCGATCCAAAATCGTCACACAGGATTGTAGTCGAACAACATTTAGAGGATCCAGTGATAAAATAGGTGGAATATGTTCAAAAGTTCGTGAATGTGAGTCTACAAGTGTGAACGAGTTTGTTGCGAGTCTTCCTATTTTCCACCAATTTTACTAAAAATCGATTCATTTGGAAAGTTTAATTGGTGGGTGAATTGAATCTATGAACTCGTAGGAGAATACAAGTTGAATTTTTAGTTTGACTACCATTCATTCCTACATGTAATTTTAGCAGTGGTACATTTTGGGAATCTAAGAAAATTACATGTCCAGTTCTTATGCCAGAAGCTAATATCCCCCTGCCTATGATCCATATCTCATGATTTTCAGGAAGTGGTTAGTGAGAAAAAACTGAGTGACACAATGCTATTGACATCCCATTCTACAGCCGCTATGGACCACCATACCTTGATTTGGTGAATATGCCCCACAACAATCATCCCTTGATACACTCCCATGCTAATTTTCCATGTAAATCATGCATCATATATCTCATTATCCTAATGTTAATAACACCTTTATTCAATGGTTTTTCTAGTCTCACACATGAGGCCATGTGATGCAAGCCACCGAAACTGGATTCCCAGATGAATGGATCCAAAATATTCTCAATCTCTATTATGATGGAGAAGGGGACTATTAGAACTGACATAATGTGCTAAAGAATGGATGAAATAAGGACGTTCACCAGCGTTATCATAAATCAAAATGAGAGAAAATTATTCTCCCAATAAATAATCTGGAGAGTTATACATTTGACTACCTTATAAAAATGATTAATTCACATCCTATTATGGAAATAGGAGAACCCAAATAATCATTTGGAAAAAATCTCTACAGTATTCCTAGGATAGAATTCATGGCTCTTGCCCATTCCCATGAAAACCTCTTAGATATGAATGTATTTCTTTTTACTTTATTCAAAGGTTGGAAAATTCACCTATAGTAGTTGTTAAGAACCTTGTTGATGCCACGAAAGAAACATTTTATACCATTAATTAAATTGATTATATCATCCGAAAACATCATATTAGAAATTCCATTGGAAATGGATCTACACCAAAAATACATGTCATAACCTTAATGGATTCTCTTATTAATATATCTATTCAGTGATTCCATAATAAAAAGAATGTGGATTGGTGATAATGGTTTCCCTTTTATAAGACCCCTAATGGACTTAAAAAATATCAGATTTTTTTCCATGAAAGAGAAAAATATCCATGGAGAGCATAAGAATACAATAATAAAATCAATACCCCCAATAGAGAACCCTTTTGATGTTATGATAGTGAGAATGAAATATCATTTTTGATGGTCATATTCTTTATCAATGTCTAGCTTAATAGTAATATTTGATTTGGTTACCTTGAGATCTAGATCATTGATCATCTCTTGGGCCAAGACAACAGTACCCTGGATGTTCATTCCCTTAACCAAACTATACTGCTTGTCATATATTAGTCTGGGTAAGTGCTTATCCAATCTTCAATTAATGACAGTAGTTAAAACCTTTCAAGAGAACTTATAAATACTGATTGACATGTACTACTTCATAGATGATGGATTTATAATTTTAGTAATCAGAAACAATGATTTTGTACTCTCCACACAAGGAAAAGGTCATCACTTAAATAAATCATGAACTGCATCAATATGGATGGACGTGACATGTTCCCAGAAAATAACACAAGAAGAGCCTAAAAAAATTTAGGACGAGAAGAAGTATTATGATTCAACGCTACCACAACTCCATGAATCTCCTTCTGGGCCAAGAAAATGACATTTTCCTTGGCCAAAACCATACTAGATATGGCATCAAAAATCACAGCATGGATTAAAGTATATCTTCTTTGCATGAAATATCTATCCCCTATAATGAGAGTTAAAAAAATACTCGTCCATATTCCCAACATCCTCCAAATCATTTGAAAAAGATCTATCTTCCCGAAGAATATTTGGCCCCAAAAATCGATGATTTTCTTAATACACACATGAAAATAATATGTGTTTTTCCCCATCATGTATCCAATTATCCTTAGAATCCTCCTATGTTTCCCATTCATGGTCAAGAAGTCACTCAGCTTGGAGATCGTTATTTTGGAAATAATCCATGGAAAGGAATTCATCCTATTCATTCTCCAACCTAGACTCCATAATCTCAATCTCCATTTTGGTATGATGCAAGTCATGAATTTGGCTGGGGATGATTCTTATTCCATGAATGTAGGTCATTTGTGAGATGCCTCAACTAGTTTTGAAGATTAATCTATAGGAATCCTTATATAGGTAAAATCCACACCTCCTTATCTTCTTTCTTAAAACCTGGGAAGGAATCCCAACTTTGAGAAATGTGAAAGCTATTTCTACTATATAGTCTTAGAGTCATCTTTATAAGAACAGAATAATGGAATGAGAGCACTGAACAAGATTTGATAATTAATTGATAGGAAATAATGATGTGGCTTCTAAATTGTGTAGAAACTGATCACGTATACACCATATAGAGCCTCTTCCTCAATGATTGATACACCAAGTGAAGTGGCTCGCAGTGCAACCCAGATCAAGGAGACCTATGTTAGAGATGAAACCTGAAAAATCATATCCTTTCTTCCAATAAATAGGGTCACCTCTCTTATTTTTTGAAGGATTTATAATAACATTAAAATACCCTCCCACCATCCATGGTAAACATCATGGTTCAAAATAGAGAATATATTATCATATAGTCAATTTTTCATGATTTTTTTAATTTTCACAAACAAATGTTAGAATAACATAGTGAACAGTAGTATTGATCCTGGTGGTGACATGAAGAGATGAGGCTTCCACAATATACATAATGATGTATGAATTATATAAATTCTATATACAAAAGCTGTGAGGCACAACATGAAAATCAATGGGTACCTTCATTTTATGAGAAAAAATCGCAATCCTAAAAATATGTTGCTTTGGAACTAGGATAGAAACTATGGCATTATTTGTATAGAAATGTAATGTGATAAATAATCTATTTTTACCCACGCAGCAAGCCTCTGAGCATTCTAGATGAGAATGGTTGGAATTAATAGAATGATAGTTTTAAAAGTTACCTGAAACTGAAGGATCACTGGTCATAAAAGCCTTTTTAGCCAAATATTTCATTTATGTTCTTGTTCTAACTCCACTAGTATGTGAGGGGATTATATATAAGAGTGACTCTAGTGATGCCAAGACCAAGAGGAGATTAAGATGTCTTACCATAGGTGGATCTCTGATGGAGGAGAAGCTTGGGGTGGACTTCTGGGACCCCTGATAGAAAGCTAGAGATGACCACATTTCCATTTGTAGAAACATTCAAATACCTTTAATATGGTCATTGTTGTTACTGTGGTTAAGTTTAAAATGGTTATCAAAAGAGTTAATAAAAAATATATGGTATAATATAACACCAAAACCAATATAAATTTCATTTTAAGATGTTTTTTGGATCCCGCAAACTTTTTATTTGAATTTATGGCTACTTATAATATTTTTTCATGAGAATGACATTGTTATATTTTATATTTTAAGATATTCCATTTGTTTCATCTCCCTTCCTTATCTAATAACATCTTACTTTTTCTTATTTACACCATTTTGAGCATTATGGCTTGACAAAATCCTACAAAATTCCCTTATAAACTACCTTATATATGTTTTAGAGGTTCTAGTCTCCCAAAAATACCAACTCTATGGTCCTTAATAAGATATTTAAAGAAGTTTATTCAATGAAGAGGTAGCAGTCTTAACCAATCACTTTCATTTTACATCTTTTATTACTTATTTTAAATCAATGGTATTCATAATAAAATAATAAATTATGTACATTAAATATACTAAAATACTATTAATATTAGGAATCCTCCATTATAGACCCTTTTTCCATCAAATGGGAAGTGAATATATCGTTCATGCATATCTATAGATTAAGTTCACCACATAGTGATAATATTCATTTTTCGTCACTACCTTTTGTTGATGGGTACAATTTTTTTCCCTGATGAGGTGAATGATAGTCATTAGTTCGGTGTTGTTTTTCAGAATATAAACTATGCAATATTGAAGAATACATATCTTTTTTGATAGATAGAAGATATTTTTAATATGTTACAAGGTTTTAGGTTGTTTCACAAGATTGATACTGAATCGAGCTATCAAAAACTAAGGGTTAGAGGTGAGCACATACAGAAGATGTTTTTTTGAGTAGTAATGGACTATATTTGTATTTTAGGATGAAATTAGGATTGAATATTGAATGAGAACATTTCATAACATTCCTGAAAAAAATTTCCACCCATATCAGGACTTGTTCTTCATAGTGTTCATTGAAAACATCCTCATATACTCACTAACCATAGAGTTGTCTTCTTAACATGTTGAGATATTATTGAAAAAAAATTAACAACAGAAAAATTATATAAACCTAAAAAACTGTTTCTTTTGGATACATTATGTGAAACATAAGGGTCATGTGGTTTCTGAGATAGTTATATCTATGGACATAGATAATGTGGAGGTTTTGATGTCCTAGAAACATCCCCAGAATGTGTTTGAGATCAGGTTATTTCAAGGTTTAATCGAATACTATCGATATTTTATCCAGGATTTATCTCATCTACAAGAACCTATGACCACACTAATGAATAAGGTATTAATGTTATTAAAGTAAGAAATGTTTGAATATGAATTTATTGAAATTAATAGGATGTTCTCTACATCTCTAATGTTGATTCTTACCATGGTAGAGATCATTTATTATGTATACCTTGATGCATAAGGCTTTGTCCAGGTAGAGGTTCTAATGTATAGTAAGAAGGATGTAGCTTTGGTTCATGCAATTATGAACAAATGAATGAAAATATACTACTCATAACATGGAGTTGGTATTCTTGGTCCAAACATTGAAGGGACAACGACATTATTAATTTAGTTTTAGGTTAGTTGTCTAAAATTCCCAAAAGATCCATCACTTTATCATTACTAAGTAGGAATTTAATCTGTAGTAGATGTGTTGGGAAGATTATCTACCAACCTTTTACTTTGAGATGGTGTATTCTCCTAGAAGAAGTGACACTGTTTCATTTGATGTTAGTCACAATATCCATATTGATTAGGATATCGATGGGAAACATTTTGAGAAACAATTGTTCTATATGAGTATGTTGAATGAGTGTAGGAGGAATATTTATGAGGATTAGGTATTGATAAAATCTGATTTGTTTGGGGATGCATCATCTATAGTGGACTAGGTAAAGGGAGAATTTTAGAGTAACCTAGAATGTTTTTTGATACAGGAACAACTAGCTAGAGGGGACCAAATACCTGGGTGGTCACTAAACTATGACGACACGATCCTTGTAAATGGGATTGTTGTAGTACCTAATTCAAATAGTTACAATTTTATGAGAGACAACCATATGCCTATATGGGTGGTACATCCTAGTGTGATGAAGATGTACCATGAATTCATGTGATATTTTGGGTGGCCATATTTTAAGAGGGACATTTCTCGTATTGTTTCCAGATGCCTTACCTATAAGATGGTAAAGGCAAGAACCATATTCCCAGTAGTCTACTCTTGAAACATAATATTCCCATGTGGAAGAGGAAGGTCTTTAGGATGGACATTTTATAGGGTTACTAAGGACCCTGAGGAACCATGGCACTGTCTGTCTGATTATCAATCATGTCATGAATGTTTCCCATTTCTTATCAATCTATGAATCCAACTAATTATATGTGTTGGGAAAGCCTAATGTATGTGATATAGTATTCTTAAAATTAGTTCTCTTGATAATTGTATTTTAAATAGATAAAAAATTTATGTTCATGTTTTCGATGGGATTGGATAATTTCAGAGGGACTCAGTTGATATTGAGAATAGTTTACCATCCTCATACTGACAGATAGTCCATGTTGAGAATTCAAGCACTGGAGTATATGATTTGGTCTTATTCCCTAGGATTTTGAAGTATGTGGGATGATCCAATTTTCATGTCGAGTTCTCTTACAAAATAAATTACCAGGATTTGATTTATATGGAACCTTTGGAGGCCCTTTATGAGAAGATATAATATTCACCGAACAATTGGGATGATGTTGGTGAGACAGGAGTTATGGGTACCAACATGGTATAACAAGCCTTTGATAGAATGAAATTGATTCCAGATAGGTTGATCATATTTAGAGCTAAATAAATTTATATTATAACAACATGAAGATAATTTTTGATTTTTTATAGGATATTAGATCTTTCTAAGATTTCGACATCTGTTATGAAATTTACATTTGAGGAAGCTGGGGGTGCTAGCACCGTGATATGCTTTAACCATCGAGATCACTAAGTCGGTTTGGATATTAGTGTAACATCTTGATCATTATTTCCACTAATAAGGTTTTCACAACATGTTTCATGTGTCATATCTCTATGGTAACATACCAAATTTGGAAAATGTGATTTATTTCAATGATGTTGAGATGGATCCCGACACATAATACATAGAGATCTCTGTGCATATTTTAAACCAGAGAGAAAATTCCCTTCATGGGTAGAGAGTACCACTATTATAGACATGATGTAGTTATATATTTCTCTAGAATGGTACAAAGAAGTGAGAGGCTGATTTTTGGGATTAACAGAATATGTTTTTTGAGTATGACCTTATAATAATATTTGCAAGGATAAGAATTAATTATTGGGGGAGAATTGTAACATATTTATTTATTTCCATGCGTTAAATATTTTGTGTTTATTTAAAAAAAATTATATTTATTAATATGTATATGTGTTTAATTCGATATATTTTTATGAACAAGTGTCAGGGTATGATTTTGGTGGAGTTAAAAAAGGTCTTTTCCTTCAGGTTTCTGAAAAATAGCCAGATGATGACCATTGGTGTCTTAGTATTTCTATTGGCTACATTAGACCCCACCGACCAGTCGATGGGGTTACACCTATGTGCGTGTAGCCATGGTGGAATGCTCAGTATTATTCTATACCAACTGACATGATAGTGAGAGCTCCTGATTGGCTAATAAACCTACATTGAAGGAATAGTTAATATACAAAGATGGATTTTAATTCCATGGCGTTTTTACCCCCTTAAACTCCAAAATTAAAACCCCAAGTTCATAATTAGATTATTTAAGCTTATTTCATTAATTCTTACACAATAATTCATCTCCCCCTATTGATCCATCATTGCAATGATCAGGTAATTTATTTTTATGAGTATAATTTAGATCCATTTCATGTGCTTCATCCTTATTGTGAGATAAGAACAAATCATTCTTGGATCTATGTTCCCCTTGATGATACATTGGTTAATTCATCTTTTCATTGTAGATTAGTGGAGGATCTTGAATGTTTTTTTCATTTATTGATCAAATATTGATCTATAGTAAATAAAGAGCATTCAATGGGTAATTATTGTTTAATCATATTCCTAGAACTATTATCAATGATGAAACCATAAATCATTGATAAATCAAAGGATTATTGGTTGTGTAATAGATGTGTCAATTATGACCTCTATTGACTAGGATTTAATCCATTAAAAATGATGACACATACATGTAATCCATTCTAGAATGATAATCTTGAGATCTTGAACATCATAATTTACATATTGAATCATTTTTATGATAAAATAGTATTGATGGACAAATGATATTTGGGTATACTCGAGGCCCTCTTCTATTATCAAAAAATTTTCAAAAATCATTCTTCGATTTATGATGTATTCGGTGAATTGGAATTCCCTCCTTGACATACACTTAAATTAAATCCATCGACAAGAACCTCATGGAATGTGACATGAGAATGATGTTCTTGAAATTGAATTATATTGGATCTCTATTTCAAACCTTCATCTTGAAAACTGAATCTCATTTTATACTCGCTTGACATGTGATCATTTTTTCTATAGTGAAATACATAGTTCGTCCATTTTTTCCTAGATAAAAATTGGATTCATAGGTAATAAATATTGAGGTAGGAAATTCCTTTCCTTTTAGGATCTAATTTAAACATATTTCCATTATATAATTAAAATATTTTGATAATTTGTTTACTATAAGTGATTTTGATTGAAGGTGTGTGTCTGTGAAACCCATGATACCCATTTTTAATATTGATTGCATGAGTATTAGTAGATTAGCTTACTTCCATGTTTGATGATTATAACATGTTGTTACTTGTTTATATTATATTATCTTGATGGTATGTCATGCTTTCCTTTTATATTTTACCATTTTTTGGTATTTACAATTCCTTAGAGGTTCCTCTCAATTCATGAGATATGTGGAACATTGGGTGATGTTTATCCCCTAGAGGTGGAGTGTTAATGACATCAAATACTAATAATATATACCAAAGATTGGGGGAGGGGCATGATGGTTATACCTAAGGCAGCGTGTTATGGGAAGGATGACCTAGAGGCCACACCAGAGGTATATTCAGGGTATAATATTTCTAGTGGCCTTCCATGGCGGAGTTGGGATATGATGTTCTAAGTGCCTAATCTGACTCGATGCCTTGATACAAACAACAGATATTATTATAATCCTTCTTTATTATTTCTCATGAAAGACATCTTATGGTCATCCTGCTGGTATAGAGGTGATGTAGGTATGTTCTTGTGTTCATGTTGGCTTAGTTAGAAAATTACTACTTTGTATGTGTTGTATGTTTTTTATTCTTTTTATTAGTTTTTTGTTATTATAGAATACACCTATAATACGTGATAAATCTTTTTAAGGACACATGTATAGTTCCCTACTAGGTTTTATTAGTCACATCCTATATGAAGAACTTAATTCACATGTAAACTTCCTTTTTATGGATATGAGTAATAGTAAGGGGCCTATTATTGATGGAAAAGTAAATGAGTCTGGAATTAGTGGAGGCCCATGATAGACTATGGATAACTCTATGGTTTTTTATTTATTTTACCATTTTACATTTATACATGAGTTTACCTTTCTACACTAGGTTCCCTATTTACTTATTTGTATGGCAGGAATGAAATATTATCAGTTTCATCGTGTAACTCTGACTATATTAATTTTATTTTATTCTGTTATATTATTATTTATAATATGACATGATACTAAGAGTATAGTCACCACACTGATGAACTTAAAACCTTGTTTCTAGTAATAATATTCTCTTGTACCGGGAGGTGTGTATAATGTCATGTGGCACTCTGATTTGTACTTGATGATTCAGGTCGGTGAATTATAGATATTAAATCCCCTTAATAATAATATGCATTATATTATATTTTATGAAATCCATTTTCAAAACCTTAATCCCATAACGGGGTAAGACACTCTAAATTTGTATGTCATTGTATTATCATGTGTTTTGAAGGAATGTAATGGGTGAACCTAATAGTATAGGACACACATTCTTGTTATTTTATTTACGCTAATCTTAGTCAGTTGATCCTGATAAGTGTAGGTCACTAGAATAATAGAGTTGATTTGATACAATATGTTAGGTAAATATTTATCCACTCAAATATCCAAGAGTTATATATGATATGATTGGGAAGATACACTGACTAAATAACTAAGTGGTGATAGAAAACCCAATGTGAAGTCATTTAATGATGACATATGGATTATGTTTCACTAATAGATATGATTGACTCTAAATGGGGTCATAATTTTTTTGGGAGTGCTTATAAAAATGTTCATTATTAAATATTTGTCAAACGTTATACACATTTAATAAAAGTTTCAATTATTCATTAATAAAATCATCATAATCTAACTTAAACTTGAGATTAATCCTTTAATAATATAATCATAATGTATGATAATCCTATGTATTATAACTTATGAAAATTTATTATGATAAATTTTATGTATTATGAATATAACCTTCTAGAATCATAGAAATTTTAATTTTGTTTAACGGGAGAATATATATTCATATGAGAAACATATAACAATTAACTAAAGGTTTTCTAATTACTTTTACTATAAAAGGAATTAATTATATTTCCATCAATGGAAATGTTAAAAAAATTGATTTTGTTTAAGATATGATTACTCAGTGTCCTCAAATGTAGATTGATTGATGAACTAGGCATGTGATTTCTAGGTTTCACTATTATCATAATAGTACAAGTGGGTAAATTTTCAAACATAGAGAAGAAAAGGTATTCATAAAATCCAACAATGTTTATTTTAGTAGCCACTAAATATCGTCGAAACATATATTTGTTAGGATGGTGGATTAATGATTCCTTAGAATGGAATATTCTAAAATACTTGAATGATGTTGGACATGTCCTAGAATTTCCATGTGAGGTATTGATGTTATAGAAATAAATTCATTTATTTTGAAATGTATAAAATAACAAATATATACATTTCAACTATTCTATATATATTGGATTTAAAATAATGTTAAATATTGATAGGTATGGTAGTTTTCTTACTGATGAATCATTACATCAAATAATTAAATATAAAGGGATATATCTAGCTCTAATTGATCCATTTAATGGATGTGTATCTTCATATAAATTCATTAATATGATAAGAGAAGTTGCATTCTAACAAATAGTTATTGTGACCAATATGATATGATGTATTCAATACACATGGTTTATAATTCTTTATATTTTATAAGATACTTGAGTTGAATATATGGATAAAAATATTTTATCAAAATAAAAGTTTTTATTCAGATGATCGTTAAAATATGAGTAATTGAGATTCCACCACCATTAATGACATATCTTGAGGTATAAAATATTATTATTCATGAGTAATATAGACACATAGAATAACATATATGACATGGATAGTGCAATTTATCTATTTAATATTACTACAGAAATGAAAATAAGAATTATTTCTTTAATACAAGATAGTCTGTGGATCATAGCATAGTATTTTTATGAGAATATAACATCTAAGAGACTAGTGGAAGTATGTCATGATTTAGAGAAGTTAAATGTTATTAAATAAAGTATTATAGGAGTTAAAAAATAAATTTAAATATCACATTCGAGGAAACAAATTGATAGAATGGGTTATAATAATCATCATAATGATTAAATTAGAAAAACATCTAATTTTTAATAGATGTTATTAACATCATGACATTTAATTTTGTTGAGTTTAGGAGTTTTAATTTGTTTATTTATTTGACCATTGGGAATATTATTCCTAAGTTTAACTATAATTAATATATCATTATTCATATATTTTAATAACTATTGAGTTTAGTATGAGTGTTTTAATTGGTAGTCACATATAGACGTGGCAGGAATAACACATAGATTAAATTAGATAAAAAACCCATGTAAGTATAGAAAATATAGAGCTGATCTGTTAGTTTATCATACATTATATGATAAAACATAATCATATGTATGGTTTTGTTAAAATTATTAAAATATTTTAATAATATAAAATTTATCATGTTATAAAAAGTAAATATACACTAAATCATTATTTTTTGTTGGAATAATATATATATTTATAGACATTTCATGAAGTGTGAGGATAATTATTTTGGGTTGTGAGTTCTATTTTGTTCTATGGGACATGGCATACCAGAAGAAGAAACATCAAATTATGATTAGGCCAAATGATCAGTGCAGTAATGGTATATATCATCAGTGTCTAGTAGGGTTGGTCAAATATGGATTGTATCATATAAATATGTTATGGGTAGTGGTTAGATCAACAAATAGTGTAATATAGTGTTATAGCTTTTAATTTAACTTCTAATGTACACCAAATATAGTATTTATGTGTTTAATAAAATAAGATATTGATAGTATCTTGGTTCATTTGGGGGTTGTCTATGATTCTCATATGGTGGTGGAATTGGATGACCATATGGATCTTGCTGTATAAGTGGGGTAGGATCACTTGTTCAAGTGTCTTGATAATAAGTTCTGATTATTCTTTTGATGTGAAAAACAAATTATTTAGGTATCGATTTTAACCACTGATTATTATTTGTAATTTTTTCGTCATTCCATAGTAATGAAAATGGAAATAGTGTTCTCCCATTGATATGGGACTTAAATTTCTTAACCATGTAAAATAAAGGGCTTCATTTTTTCCTTAATTTATTATCAACTGAATGATGATGTTGAGGTGTATGAACTTATTATGTTCTATCTGTGACTTAGTATGATGTGTGGTGTGTGTGAAGATCTTATATTCCTTTACATCAAGTTTATTTGGTTAATATATAATCAGTTTATTATGCATAATGTATGGTGGTGTGCATCTAACAGCTCAGCCCCTAAAAATGGAATTAGATTGTAGTTATGGTCGTAGTAGTTCACACTCAAAAATAACTCAGGTAACCTTCCCTTTCCATTTGATTTTTTTTGGATTCAGTGGGAGTTTTATCAATATCATACAGATAACATCAAATTATATTAATGTTTGTATTCATAATTTCAATAATAAAACCATTAGATTTTAAAGGATGATGATATTATAGTGTATCATTCAAAATGGCCGATAAATTTCTTTTAATGGAATCATAATAGATTTGGTGGTCCAAGACGAATGGGAGATGCTAGATATAAATGTGCTAAAACTCATTCAGATGTCATTGTATCATATTTTAGCCTTTAACATATGATATGTGGGGACACAAGTATAGTAAATGAAAACATTATAGGACATGTATGATAAGTCACCATCATTGTATAAGGTATTCATGATAAAAAGTATATTTAGCTAGAGTTTTTTGGAAAATAGATCTGAGTATGATCATATAAATTTATTTAATAGGATTCAACAAAATTAAAGACAATTAATTTGATGACCATAGATGATTTTTGGGAACTTATTTTATAATCATCACTTATGAAAAAATGGAATGTGATGGAAACAATCATGTGAAATACATTGGGGAAATTTGTATTTTTAATTGAGGACATTTGGGCGATAACCCAGAATGAAGAGAACATACATCGAGTGGATTAAGAAGTATATGTAGTTATCTCAATGTAGAAGGTAGATAATGGTAGCCTCATAAGATGATTATTTAGATGAAATCAGATGCTAAGTCATGAAAATTAATTTGAGGTAAATATTCTAGTCTAGGACAAACATATTGACATTATAGCAATAGAAGAAATCTCAAGAAGTAATATAGGGAAAGAAGGATGAATCTCAGATGGGTAGCATCTAAATGTAAATGTTCTATGAAGTATATTGATGTTGAAGTTTTATTCCACTATTGAGTGTGCATGTTCTTATAGAGTCTTGAATCATTGAATGTATAGTATCATTTTACTTCATAAAAAATAATATATGTATAGAAAACTCTATGTCAATGATTTTTGTAAAGGTGAAATTATTGGATGATGAATCTCTAGAAATTGTAGAGAAGCGTGTTATAAATATCTGAGGAAGAACAAAACAATCCTTGATCTCATGCTAGTTTTTAAAATAAAATTTCTTTGGAAAAAGATATTTTTTGGCCTGATTGATGATGTAGGGTTTCGAAAAAAAATTACAATACAGTGTGGAAGATTAAATGAGGGCCAATGTTCATTGAAGCATATATAATGTATGGATCTTTATACCATAACAGATTTTAATATGGAGTAAAAATTACCAAAACAAATTTTCAAATAGTTAAGAGTTATTGCCTTATAGACGTGGGAATCTCACTGAGAAGAATATAAAAGTTCTTGTAAGAAATGTAATATTGATGTTGGATCATAGATACTTCATAAGTAATAACAGTTGTATACTAGATATTTATTTGATAATGTCATTTAACATGAGTAAAAGGATATCCAATAGTTTTATGATGTAACTGGTTGAAATAGATATTTTTATGGTTTCACATGTACATTCACATAGAGGGTAACAATACATTGTTACATTCATTTATGATTCCTATATGGAGGTTTTGGTTTACTTGCTAAAAATAAAATGTATTTTAAGTGATTTATCATTGTACAAAATGGTGTAGAATGAGATAGAAAGTAAGAATAAGTATAGAAGGTCTAATAATAGGGGAGATTATATTATAAGGATCTTTGGGAACTTTTAAAAGAACATAAGGATAATACATGACATGACTACACATGGGATTCCTAGGTAGAATGAAATGGATAAATTAATGAACCATTAATTAATGTATGAGAAGTAGAGAATGACGTTTCACTCAATAATTTCCAAAGAGGATTATGAGGAATTGTTCAAATTCATTTCATATGTATTTATTCGATGCCCATTAGCATTTGTGAGATAGTAAATAATAGAAGATTTATGGTGTGGTTAACTATCAAAATCTAACCACCACAAAGTTTTCATTATTCATGAAAAATTCTACATCTATCCTAACTATTGAGTTAATATTTTGGTAAAATCCACTGTATGTTTCCTTTTTTGATATAGATAATTTATATTTGTATTTTTTATATTGGAATTATGGTAACAAACAAGTCAATAGATGTTGGAATGTTCTCCATAATGATCACTTCTTGTATAATGACTGGGACACGAAGGAGCACGTTGTTAAAGTAATCGATTAAACTAAATATATTTAGGTTGATCTAAAAGGTGACACCAGATTGACATGTGCTCTATAGATTTCCAGTGGATGAAAATATGTCGGTAGAAGATGTGTTAGAGTTATCTATGGCTGCTAAAGATTTAGAAGGAGGATAAGCAATTATGTATATGAATGTCATAGCTTTTAAATATTTAGTACATTACATATTCGAGAAACATGTAAAATAAAATAGATCCAAATGATTCATAGAAAATATTTACAATTATGAATATAAAATACAATTCTTACCTTTAATGAGAGGAGGAGAAATTGTTATCCTAGAAGAATGGATTGTACTTAGTGAATCTGGAATGAGGAAGATACCATTAAAATATTACTTGGATCCACTCCATATGAAAAAAGGCTTTTGAGATAATGTAATTACCACACAAAAAGAAAAAACATTAGAAACAGAGTGTATTTTGGTTCAAAGAAAACACTAATGGGAAAATATTATAAATTGAATGGTTAGGGGTAAATAGGTTTCTGCAGAAATATGGGGTAGAATATTCTAAAATATTTTCACAAGTATTAATGAATATTACTACATGTATAGTACTAATCCTGGTTTCATCAAAAAAATTCTTATAAAAATTAATTTTAAGAAGGCATTTATTCATGAGTATTTTGAGGAGGAAATTTACATGATAAAACTGGAGAGAATCATGGATTAGTAGAACATGGAAGTGGTGGAAAGATAAATAGAATTATTTATGGATTGATATATGATCCATGATAATGGATCCCAAATTTAAATTCATTTATGTTATAAAAAATTTCATAAAGATCAACATGGACTAATATTTCTACTCGAAGGAGTTTAAAGATAATGTTTACATCTTGTTTCTCATATATGAGGTTGAATATCATCTACTGTGTATAAGAATTAACATGATTTAGGAGCTTAAGAAATACTTGTTCGGAATCTTCATGATGAAATATATTGATCAATCAAAGAATGTTTTTAATATAGGGATTAAAAATTATGATAAAGTATAAATATTGATGTTATCTTGGATAGATTATGTGCAAAATATTATCGAGATATTTTGAATGTATAAATATAAGTTGGTCTCAACCATTGGGAATCATCAAGATATATACATAGAAGTCACATAAGATAGATGATGAAGTTAATATCATGGTTTACATAACATTTTCATAATTAGTAGAAATTTTGATATTCACTATGGTGTGCACTCACCCGAGTATTGTATATGCAGTGGGAGTTTTCAACCATTTCATGTCCATTCTAGGGAATAAAAACATGGAATTATTGAAATGGATCATTAGGTATCAAAAAATAATGGTAGATATAGTCTTATTCTTTGGGATAGATGATCCTTTTTAGGGGTATATTGATGAGGAATTTAGTGGAGATATATGTACATGTAAAGGTATAATAAGAATTGTTTTTTGATATAGACGAATTTTAGTGACATTGATATCAACATTAATACTAATTGTATCTATTTCAATAATAGGATCCAAATATGAAGTATTAATGGATGCAGGGAAATAATTTATTTAGTTGATTCATTTGTTTTAGGAGCTCTAAAGGATCCTAAATGAAGGGTGGTTCTAATATGACCATTAGAGTCTAGTTCACTTGGATTAAAATTCGATATTTCATTCCTGGAATAATCAAATTGATACAAAATATTCTTTCATCTAGAAGATTATTGAGGAGGATTTTAAGAAACATAACATTGCTGGGAACAAAAATATAGCAGACATATTCAATAAGAAGATACTTTAAGTTATTTTGAGGATACAACATGCCTTAGTGGGAATTCAATGAATGGAGGGACGAGAGTCACCTACTTGATATGAGGTTTCTCTTTTTCATTGTGTTAATGAGTTTCTAGTGGATCCCTAAATCAACATTCAAGTGGTAAATAATTATTATTTCAATCCTATTTTAGTCTACTGTATAGATTATAAAATAAGGAGAAACATTAGATTGTGTTTTGTCCTGATGATTAGTGCATCAGTAGAGGTCTTTGGTTTGTTATTTTGATTTTTATGAAATGGCTTGTTTCTGGTGGATGTGTTCTATGTAGTGATAGGTTTGACTGATAGTTTTAATGTATGTTATATAATTCTTTGTAAAACGGATTGTTCACCTGCATTAACAGTCAGGTGTCAAATGATACAGGAGATCAGTAGTCACTACGTTCATTTGGTTAATCACCTATGAGTCTCATATGATTGTCAAACTGATTTGATGATTTGGTCCCACTATTTAGTGGGGAATAAAGATTTTAAATTTAATGGTTTACAAGTATTTATTATTCTAGTGACATGGAAATAATGATAAATATATTTTTTTTAATTATTTATTGAATATTATAATCTGTGTATCGTCCGATAATAATGAAAATGGAAGTAGTACTCTCCCATAGATGATGTACATATTTTTCAAATCCACATAAAACCAAATTGTTCCTTATTTATTTTTTTCATTTCACATAATATTGGTGTTGAGTTGTACAGATTGTGTGTATTACATGTGTTACTCAGTGTGGTGAGTGGGGTGTGTGAACTTATTATCTTTTAGAACATATGGTTTTGGGAGAAACATCCAATAGGTGAAGCGTATGAAGCATGTCTATCTACTATGCATAACATCTGGTGGTGTATGTCTTGTGGATTGGTGATGTGGTTCTACCCCTCTATACTGACCTCAGAAAGTAAAGAATAAATTTATCCCTAACTGATGTTCATCATGGATAATTTTTGTTTTTTATGAAATGTTAAGGTTAGTGTGATTACGATTCTTATATCAAGATGAAAAATATACCCATGAGGTATAAAATAGGTTTTTTACAGCTGATGTCCCTTGAATTATTCCACATGGAGTATAGTTTTAAACTATATATTTGGAAAACAAGGATTTAATGGTTCTTATTTTGAGTCCCCGCAACCAATTTTTGGTGAGATACCTAACATGAGAAACTTTATTCTTAGCCTTGATGCTTTTCTAGTTAGAGGGTGATTTGGTATTTTGTTGATTATATCATTGATTAGAGATTAACTTTGATGTTGTTTTAACACTAATATTAATTGTATTCCATTTAATCCATTAATTTAGATAGAATGCGTTTGTGTATGATTATACATAGATAACACATATGATGTGATTATCTATTCGACTGATAATCCTGTGACGTTCTCATCCATAAATTTAAATGACATGTGATGTATTCATCCACCTAGTTAGTCCACAATTAGAGAACAATTAATTTGTTACTTGGTTATAGTGGATTGACATACACCTTGTCCCCTGGTCACTTCATTTCATTGATAAAGAGATCATATAAAAATCCATGTCTTCAAATGATGCACCTAGTAGACATAGGTATAAATATACATTCATTTGATAGATATCAGGTCATAACAATTTTTATCTTGATTTACTCTAATATTATTTTAGAGGCCAATATTTTTTTACATTTATGAATTCACGAACTCATATTTGATGTCAATGCTACAAATTACAATGGGGTCACACATTTTTGTTATCAAAAATGGGATTGAGATTTATTCCTAGTGTTTCTCTAAATGTGATTTAGAGATTTTATCCAAAAAAAAATTTGGATGGGTATTCACAAGGTTTTTCATTTGATTTGATAAATGGTGGAATTATTGATATCATTTCAAAAATGTTTTGGAGGACTCTAAATATTATTATTTTGTATAGTTGCAAAAGTTATTATATGTGACACAATATAAGGGGAATGATACAAATTGTAAGGCTTTAGTGCAAGTAGGATATTTTGGAAGATATTCCATAAACCTCATCAATATGAGATATTTTGGTCATATTGTATGTTACGACATAAATTTTTTATTCTGCATGTTCTCCATACAACATTATTCTTAGGTATATTATTCATTATAATATAGGAGATCATAAGACATACTACTATTATAGCATGACAGTGAACCACTAAAGGTTAATGTTTAAATCTATCTAATATGGATATCAATAAACTGGTTCATTTTATGAAAGGATGTGATATTACATAGGTAAAGGGTTACAAAGAATTATTGAAGTTCTTAATTAGGATCTATGTATCACTGGGAGGGGGAGGGGTGAATCAGTGATGTCTTATTCTTTTTATGTTTACTTCAATTTGAAACAACCTTCACCTCCTGTTAAAGAGTTTCTTCCCTACTGAACACACACAACCACATGAACACAAGATTTAAAAGGTTCACTACTCAACATGAGTATCTATGTACTTGGTATGGTACAAAAAAAATCTAGTACTACAAAATCCACAAGAAAACAATCCTTTGATGTGGAATACAATGAGTAGGATATTACCTTACACTCATGTAACAGTTGGAAAACAATCCGCAAGTGTGTGTGCACCATCTTAGCACAAATAGGGAATTACAGAATTCTATGCTTCTTTACAATTGGACAGATGTATTCTCGGAAGTATAAATCATCACTTCCTTACCTAGAAGCCGGTAAGAACTATCTTTTTCACAACCTAATACAAGCGAAGACCATAAATTTTTTCATGTAACCATTATAGTACATTGCATGAAATTATAATGGATTGCACGTAAAAAATCCGTTTTGGTGTGGAAACCATTTTTTTCAACATCCTTTTTCACACAACATTCCACTTTTTGCGCAAATTCCTAGTTTTTCACACACCATTCCTCTTTTTTCTGAAACCACATTCATTTTGTGCAACTCACTTAGTGTATAATTTCATGCACTTCAGAGCTCGATATTTCCCTAAGTTTCGAGCCACACACAATGAGATGGGGTCACCTCATGTTTTTTTTCATTTTTAATCTTTCATGAAAAACAATGATCCATGAGTAAAAGCTTGTTCATGCACGTAGAAACATTTTCACACAACATCATATTTCATCCTATGCTCCAATTTATCGCACACCTCACTATTTTGAAAATTTTCAAGAATTAGATCTCAAATCACCTATTGTGCAAAGGACATCATTACTCTATATCACGCACAACGACAATATTCCTTCCACCACATTATTTTTCTTGCACCCCATTAATATTTCGTGCACCGCTTTATTTTTAGTGTATCCTGATAATATTTCATGAATCGCTTTATTTTCATGCACCCCACTAATATTTTGTGGACCACTTTATTTTTTTTACACCTCCCTTATCCAGAAACAAATGTTTCCTTTTCTGATTTTCATGCCCTAAAATATGGAATCCACTGGAAAACGAGCAACTTGAAACTGTTCTTTTATGCCACCTCCATATTGTTTGTCCTGTTGTCATTGCTCTCTTCACTGCTTCCCATATCCATTCTTTAGCATTCATCATGACCTCCACTATCATGATATATATACTTTGATAGACCAGATGTATCATCGTTAGAGTAATAGTGGAAAGTATTGACACATCCCTATCTTCTAGCAGCATCATTCCTTCCAATAAAAATTGTATATGAATGACATCATCATTTCTAGAACTATTAATCATAAGGCTTCCATCAAAAGTAATCCTAACACATGATATCTGTGAAATACATATTATAAATGCACCGTCTTTTTTCCAAATTTTTTACAAAGTTAATTGATTTATCTTCTTTTAACCACAATAAAAACAACACTCTATAATAGCAAACTCTTCTTACTACCTAATCCGTCCAACTTGGCCCCAACAATTATAACCATATAATGTTTACACATGCAATATGTGTAACACCCCGAGATCTAATGAGATATATTCTATTTAATTTATTTGATTTCTTCTTATTGTAAACTACACCGAGATTTTCTTGTAATATATACAACATTGTATTAGCTTTCAGTATACACAACACTATTCTTGGCTCGTGTTACACACAACTTCAAGTTCATTTTGTAGAAATTATTCTATGAAACATTATGTATATATTTTTATTAATGTATAAATGAAATAAGTTGTTATTATGTTATATGCAACAGAAAAGGTAGCTTCCAATACATGAAGCCCTGACTTGGATTGCATTACACGCAATCGTGACCTTCCCCGATAGCATGTGTAGTACGCAATACCAGGTTTCACTAAACAACGAAATATTATTGTAATATTATTATGAACATTCCTTTATGAATAGTATTAACTAAATTTTGAATTTTATATAATTATTATTAATGTAACACATTTTCAAGATCATGGTATGAGAACAAAATAAATATTTCGGTTAAAATAAGTATTTTTTAAAAAATGCAGTTTTGCAGCCTTTTGATGGGAACCAACTTTAAATATAATTTTTTAAATTTTTTTAAGTTCAATTTGACAAAATAAAATTCTTTTTCAGAATCCGGATAAAAAAATTAACTTTGGAAAAAAATTTCATATTATTCTGAAAACTTTCATATTTTAAAGATGAGTAAAAACACTCTATATTTTAATTAAAAAATATTTTTTCATCGTATTAATTTATATGGTAAAATTATAATATTTAATGGTTTTAAATTATAAATAGAATATATTTTTACCATTTAATACAATGTGTGTCATTTGAATTGATTTTACATTTTATTCATAGGTAAAATCATTTCAATCTTTTGCAATGATTCAACTTTTAAAACTCGTTTTCATAACAACGGGATTAAATTTAAAATTTTTTCCGTAGCTTCTATGATTTGAATTTTGAAAAATTGATTTCAAATTTGAAATTAGTTGGTCCAAATTATGTTAATAGGCTACTTTTTATTTTTAAGCACTATAAATAGTAACGACCGTCAATTTTATTTAACATAGTAAAAGAGAAATCAGGTAATTAAGAGTAAATATAATATTATAAAATTACCCTAAAACCTGTCTTAATATAACTGGATGATTATATTTCATCCTTTGTATATTTGGGTCGAAACGGAATCCATTGGAACACATATGGATGTGATTAAGACCTTTAATTTATATTATTTTAATGAAAATGAAATACCTCTCACTCAAACATTAATAATTAAAGTATTTTTAATATAAGGTTATACAGAATATAAATTCCATTATAAATAAAAATTGGAAATATTAAATGTTTTTATTTGTTATGGTAAATTATTTGTAATTTTTAGGAGATATTTAATTACCTTATTTGCTTATAAATTAATGATGTCGAAATTATTTGTTTAGAGAAAAATAAGTAATATAGTTTTTATTAAAATAATAATACCCATTAAAAGTCCCAAAAACCTGAACAAAACTTATTGGTAGTATATATCAATACCATGACCATCCAATGGTTGAATTGTTAACCATTTGGAGCTTTATAAAATCTATTATGACACTTATGTTATTTTATTTTAAATGATGTCAAAGTTGTCAACATCAAAATTTAATAAAAATAACAATTTACATGTTGTGATTTTAAGATGATAAAATCTAGTAAAAGTATTATTTTTAAAGATATTAGATCTATCATAATCATAGTATTATATTTTTAATTTTTTATGCTACTAATAAGTATATAAAACGATTATACAAAAATTATTTAGTAATTGTTTTATTAAGAGAAATATCAAATAAATTGATTTATATATATTAAAATAAACATTATATGAACTAATTAATGTTCTACACAGATTTTATAGATTAATATGACTTGTTAGGAATCTATTGAAAATTTTCGTTTGAAGATATCATCTGTGTGGATTTTTTTAATTTAAAATAAATGAATAGTGTAAAATTAACACTATTGTAATTTTATAAAAATAACATATTATTAAATTGTTTAGAAATCACAAAAATATTTAGAAATAATAAATTGAAATTTATATGGTCTAAAATTTCATAAAGTACCCAATTATGGATAATTCACAACACATAATTCATTATTTAATA
This sequence comes from Viscum album, assembly GCA_963277665.1. Classification (NCBI taxonomy): domain Eukaryota; kingdom Viridiplantae; phylum Streptophyta; class Magnoliopsida; order Santalales; family Viscaceae; genus Viscum; species Viscum album. The sequence continues at coordinate 692,113,221 of OY728120.1, read as the reverse complement.
AAATTAACATTTAGAATATTATTACAACAAATAAAATTAAATAGATTAAATAAGTATGAATCATATTGATAAGGTTTAGTATAAATATCCAACATGTATAAATTTTATTGGTTGATGATATTACAACCCTATCTCATATATTCTTCGGATTTAAGTTATTTTGGATGTTTTTATGTGGGGTTTGAATTTATATAAAATTAATATTTTTGAGGTTTCCAATGGTTCCCCTCTCCCAATTGTAAAAGGGCACCTCATCCCTCTCCATTCACACAAATTTGAGCATTCATGCTAGGAAAAACCCTGAAAATTTCCCTTCTCCACTTCCATAGAAACCTACTAGAGGTCCTGGTCTTCTTCAAAGACCATCATTAGTGCCTTATGAGGAGGTTGAGAGGAGTCACGTTGAAGAAGAGGTAATCTCTTCTACCGATTCTTTCAAGTTTCTTTATTCATCTACATCCACTTATTTAGTTGTTTCATTATAAAGTAATAACAATAGTATAAATATTATACTGATATGTTATTATAAAAATGAAACAACCCCATTTCATCTTCTATCCATCCTATGGAAAACAAAATCACCGTGTGTGCGTACGTAAGGAATTTTGTCTCTACACCGTGGTGTAATCTGTTTTTCCACCACCACATTACTTGGATGGGTATAATTGTGTATAGAATAACTATATATTGTTATTATGACATCATAATAATTATGAGATATTATATCATCCACTCCAATTCTATTCAATAATTACTGGCACGATATCATCGCTTGATCCTATGTACGGATTACCGTCTCCACGACGCGATGAGATTCATTCTCCATGTTAACCATTCATGAATGATTATAAAGTATATACAATGAATAATAATAGTATATATGAAATAATAATTCTACTTGATTTATGTATATGTATATGTCATCTACTTACTTCCATTAAAAAAAATAAGGAAAGGAAAACAGCGTTCATGCGTACGTATGGCCTACCGGCTCCATGAACAATGTGTTTCATTTCATTTATCTATCTATTATATATATATACACTGAATATATATGATTTATAAATCATTTTTTATATTCTGGATGTATGAAAATCATGATATATGTAATAATAATATCAATAAAAACAATTCAAAACATGTATGATAAATGAAACGATTTTTCCCAAAACACAGCTTTAACATGGAATTGACAAAAGAACGTGTAATATAAAGTCATAAGTGAATCATATATGATATCATAAATATTATTATTGTTATTTTAAAACATAATAATATTTTTAGACCTATTATACGGGATATTCGGACACATATGGAAGAAATTGTACCTACGTTAAGGGATAATTTTTCAAATCTCATTTTTATCAGTGATTGCTTATACATAAGTATTGACTGGGGTTATGTTTATCATCCCCGTCGATGTTTTCTAAAAATGATCTAATAAGATGTTTACAATTCTTCCATGTATTTTTAAAGTCATTTTTACCCTTTTATTACTTTTACCACAAGGTATGGAAGGAATCATTCTTTTTTTACCATACGAGGTACTTTTTGACATTTTTGGAAAAAGTACAAGGATACTGTTTTTTTAACTTATACGACATGAACAAATTTTTATGGATTGATAACTCATAATTTTAATGACACTTTCTCTATATTATTTCATGATTATTTTCAAGAAAATAATTTTCATTTAAAATTTAATGGCATTTTGTTAAAAGAAAATTATTTTGAAGTACAAAGGATATTTTCGTCAAAATTCATTTCAAGTGTTTTGTCAAAACTATTTTCCATATAAGATAAAATTATTTAGTATGATTATGATTCAAGTATAATGTCTCTATTATTACCATGGATTTATTATTATTATTATGTTATTATATCCATTTGTTTTATATGGATTATATTATGATGGAGTGATATTTATAAAACCTGTTTTATTCTTTGGGTTCTGATGAATGATTTATGATTATTTTGTGGAACAAGAAAGAATGATTTAATTATGAGATGGGTGGGACCTATATCTCCCACAAATGCATTGGGAAAACATTTATATCTCATTAGATAGACATGGATGGAATGGAAAGTGATTCCAGTTCAGTAATACAGGGATTGAACGGAATGTATAACTGGTTTAGTAATGGCCTTTGTCCCCTATGATTGTCTTGGCAGTAATGCCTTGGCTACTATTGAAATCATAAAGTGTGATAAATGGATTCCAAAATTTCATGTTTTATTCCCATTATAGTTTATCCTGATTAATGTTAATTTATGATCTATTCCTTATGTACTTCCATGTTTTATGTCATTGCTCATGATTTTATGTTTAGATTTTATTCTCATGTTTTTACGTTCAAATGTTTATGGATTGTTTTATGTTCTCCATGTATACCATTACAGAGCATTTGAACTCACACTTTTTTTGTTTTCTTTTCCCTATGATATAAATAAAAGTTTTAGGTAAAACAAAAAGGGTAACAACATTATGGGGGATTGTGATGATCATTTACGATGATTAGATGATTTTGTTCCATGATTCCAAAGACACTAAACTAATACGGTCTTTGGGAATTTGTTTTGTTATGTATAGTGTATTCTGCAAAAGTAAGGTATTATCCATGTACATCGTGATTTGGATTTCTATAGTTGGTATCAGAGTGAATGATTAGTTATCCTTTGAAACTAGGATGTGAAAACTTTAGATCCCTTGAGACATTTCTAAGGAATGTCTTGGGATGTCACTATGGTTAAGTATCAGTAAAGGTTATAGACCTAGAATTACGGCAATGATAATAGAATTAAACATAATTTGTTAGAGATTGAATGTACTCCCCTTTATTATGTTGATTTTAAATCATGATTTTGGCCTCTCACACTATTAATTTCAGGTTTTAGAAAACGGCTGGAAAGATGAATATTTGTGTTGATGGAGAATATAATGGAAAATGGAATGATATTCTTCCTGAGCATCCAAATGAAATGGAATTTGGAAGGGAAAACATCGTTATTATGACTAATCAGCAATCTCACAATGTGATCAATAATATCAACTTTGGTAAGATTCCTAACTCAGCTAATAAGAGAAATATGGAGTTTCATGATGATTATAGACGAATGAATGTTCAATTTCCCTAATGTAAATCATCTTGGAATAGGAATCAAGGATAATGTTTCAAAGGAATTGGAAGATGCATTGGAAGAGGAAAATAAGGACTGAAATCCATAAATTGAAAAGGAAAGAGTTCCGTTAACACGACAGACAAAGATAATGGTATTTATAAGACATCAACAATAGTTAAATGTTTTAAATGTGGAATGTACGGGAATTAAGAAAACCAATTCCCTAAGAGAAAGTCTCATGAAGAGAATAAGCATGGTCGTATCGGTAGTATTTATGTTGATGATGAAAAGGAGACTACAAATGATATATGAGATGAAAGAAGTGTTGAGGAATAAAATGAATAAGCTCAGTAAAGTGTTTAAAAATCTATTAGAATGATTGAATTTGTATCATGAATAATGTTTGGTAGCATGGAAAAAGAAAAATCTAAGTATTGTTACACTATATATTTCCTTGAGTATTTGAAAGTATATATTGAATGGTACCTGTAACCATGAAAAGTGATTGAAATATTTTTTTAAAGCACCTAATATGCGCATAAAGAAGGGATTAGGAGATGATAAATTGTTTGATAGTATTAATGAGCTCATGACAGATATTGGGACAATGTGATATTATGGTTTGAGTATATACAACATTTGGGATATTGGTATGTGTAAGGAGTTACCTTTTTACATCATTCATGTTCTCAATAAGATTCTATGTTAATTCGTGTTTCAAGAGAATACATGATTAAGGTATTCACATGTTTGGAATTTGACCAACATGATATATCTTTTGATATATGGGGGATAAATGATGGTATTCACATGTTTGTTATATGACCTTTCTGGTAATTGTTTTTTTTACTTTGAGATTGGACAGAAGTATTTTTGATAGGCCTAAACCTTTTAACGGATTAAGTCAGACATCAGATAGTGTTATTTAAGGATACAACTTGTTTTTCGATGTTATTTCGGGAATGTTATAATTGTATATTTTTATAAAAAGGACAACCCATTGGATGAGTGACAACCTGTCATGTTGGAAAAGGCTGTGGGAATCGAACCCACAACCAAAGTGCGACAGGCCTTTATCACCATCCACTTTTCTACAAGAAGTCCCTGGTTAGTATAAACTAGTTTTATTTTATTAAGCTGTATGATAGATGAAGTATAAGACCATTTTTTGAACCATATACGATTAATCTCACCATATATGGACTTATGTATATAACATTTGCTAACCTAATGTTTGAGATAGGAGGAATGACATATCATTATATCACATGATCTGCTAACACTTGGAAAAAGACAAATTCCACTTCATTTCGTTAAGAGATGAAGTGGAAGTTTTTCAAGGCATGAGCAACGATAATATTGTACCAAAATCAAGTAAGAATTTATTTTAATTCAAAAATTCACAAAAATTTGTGAAATAATATTAAAAAACAAAAATGTTTTCCTAGTTCCCTCATATCTGATGAATCTGATGGTACCATAGATCATCAAAAATTTATGGCTTTGAGATTGTTGGCTTTTTTCATAGACATGTCCTCTCCCACTCTTCATCTGATGTTGATGGTTATATTTCTCTTCCATATCCATATTATCACCAATGTTTCCCAATGTGGAAACCCATGGATGAGTTAATTTGGGTAACCGTTATGTTTCTTACTTCACTTTTTAAAGTTAAACATTAGTATTCCTTTTTACGATGTGGCTTTCTATGAAAGATAATATCAAGTATAAATGATTTATAACACAGAAAAATTTTGAGGGAGAAATTCATTCTAAGGGGGTATAATGAAACACCATGAGATTTGATGAGATATATTATTTTTAATTTCATTGATGTCTTCTATTTTACACTACACCAAGATTATCTTTTACTATATGCAACACCGTATTAGCTTGCAGTATACATAACACTATTCTTGACTTGTGTTACACACAATTTCAAGTTCATTTTGTTAAAATTATTCTACGCACCATAATGTATATATATTTTTTAATATATAAATAAGATATGTTTTAATTATGTTATATGCAACAACAAAGGGGACTTTCACTACATGCAGCCCTGACTTGGCTTGCAGTACACGCAATCGCGACCCTCCTTAATAGCGTGTGTAGTATGCAATACTGGGTTTTGGTAAACAATTATATAATGTTATAATATTATTATGAAAAAGATTTTATGAATATTATTAACTACATATTGAATTTTATAACATTATTATTCATCTTACACATTTTCCAGAACATGGTATGAGAACAAAATAAATATTTCGGTTAAAATAATTATTTTCCAAAAAACACAGTTTAGCCACCATTTGATGGCGCACCCACTTTAAATCTAGTTTTGACATTTTATAAGCTCAATATGACAAAATAAAATTCTTATTTGGAATCAGGATATAAAAATTCAATTTGGATATATTTTTCATAATATTCTAATAACATTCATATTTTAATGAATAGTAAATACACTATATATTTTAATTAAAAACAACTTTTTAATTCGTAATAATTTATATGGATAAATAATAATATTGAATGGTTATAAAGTTTAAATAGAATATATTTTTATGATTTAATATAATTTGTGTCATTATAATTGATTTTACATTGAGTTCATAGGTGAAATCATTTCAATCTTTTACAATGTTTTAACTTTTAAAACTCATTTTCATAACAATGGGATTAATTATAAATTAATTTCGGTAACTTATGTGATTTGAATTTTGAAAAATATATTTCATATTTGGAATTTATGGGTCCAAATTATATTTATAGGATACTTTTTATTTTTGGGAACAGTAAATAATAACTACGGTAAATTTTATTTATCATAGTTAAAGGTAAATTTTGTAATTATGGGTAAATATATTGTTATAAAATTACCATAACACTTTTCATAATATAATTGGATGATAATATTTAGTTCTAATACATATTTGGGTCGAAATTGAAACCATTTGAACCCACTTGGATATGAATGAGACCTTTAATTTATTTTATTTTTAATAATTGGAAATATGTCTCACTCAAACATTAATAATTAATGTATTTTTAATATAAGGTTATACAGAATATAAATTCAATTTTAAATACTCATTTGAAATCTAAAATGTTTTTCGTTGTTATGGTAATTTATTTTTATTTTTTGAAAGATATTTAATTACCTTAATAGCTTATACATTAATGATGGAGAAAATATGTATTTAGTGAAAAATCAGTAATATTCTTTTTATTAAAATAATAATAACCATTAAAATGACCAAACCCAAACCAAAACATATTGGTATTATATATCTAAACCATAACCATACAATGGTCAATTTGTTCGACTAGTTGGATCTTTATAAATGTGATTATGACACTTATATTATTTGATTTTAAATGATGTCAAAGTTGTCACCTTCATAATATAATAAATATAAAAATTTTCATGTTATGATTTTAAGATGATAAATTTGAGTAAAAGTATTATTTTAAAAGATATTTGATTTATAATCATCATAGTATATTATTTTTAATTTTCATGAAAATAATAAGTATATCAAATGATTATACAATAATGATGCAATAATTGTTTTATTAAAAGGAATATCAAATTAATTGAGTTGTAAATATTAAAATAAACATTATATGAACTAATTAATGTTCTACACATATTTTCTAGATTAATATGACATGTTAGAAATTTATTATACAATTTTTTTCGAATACATCCTCTGCGTGTATTTTATTTAAATTAAAATGAATGAATAGTTTTGAAATTATCACTATTGTTATTTTATTAAAATAACATATTATTAAATTGTTTACAAATCACAAAAATCGTTAAAATTTATAAATTGAAATTTATGTGGTCTAAAATATCATAAAAACCAAATTATGTATAATTCAAAACAGATAAGAAATTATTTATATCGATTTAAAATTTAGAATATTATTACCACAAATAAAATTAAATAGATTAAATAAGGATAAATCATGTTGATAAGGTTTAAAATAAATTACCAACATGTCAAAATTTTATTTTTAAATTTTATTACAAGCCTAACTAATATAAGCCTCGTATTTGATTGATTTTGGATGTTTTTAAGTGGGTTTTGAATTTATATTAAATTAATATTTTTGAGGTTTCCAAATGTGCCCCTCTCCTCCCTTATAAAAGGGAACCTCCTCCCTCTCCTCTTCAGACAAATTTGAACCTTCAATCTCTGCCAAACCCTTCCCATTTCACTTTTACACTACCATATAAACCTACTAGAGGTCCTGGTCTTCTTCAATGACCAAATTTAGTTCCATAAGAGGCAGTTAAGAGGAGGCGCATCGAAGAAGAGGTAATCTCTTCTACTGTTTCTTTCAAGATTATTTATTCTTCTACTTCTTATTATTTAGTTGTATCATTATAAATTAATAACATAATTATAAATAATATAATGGTATGTTATTATAAATATTGAACAACCTCTTTTCATCTTCTATCCATCATACAGAATATGAAATCACCGCCTGTGCATACGTACGGAATATCGTCTTCACGGCGTGGTGTAATATGTTTTTCCACCACCACATTACATGGATGGGTATAATGGTGTAATGAAAAAATACATATGGTTATTATAACATCATAATGATTATTTGATATTATATCATCCACCTCAATTCCATTCAATAATTATGGGAACGATATCATCGCTCGTGAGTACGTACGGATTACCGTCTCCACGACGCGATAAGATTAATTCTCCATGATAACAATTCAAGAATGATTATAATGTATATATAATGAATAATAATGATATATATGAAATAATAATGATACTGGATTTATTTATTTATATATATATATATATATGTCATATACTTACTTCCATTCAAGTCAATAAGGAAAGGAAAACATCATTCATGCATACATACAACCTTCCGTCTCCATGAACGGTGTGTTTCAATTCATTTATCTATCTATTATATATACATATTGAGTGAATATATATGATATATAAATCATGTTTTACATTCTAGAAGACAGTAACTAATGATAAAAGTAATAATTATATCATCAACAACAAGTCCCAACACATACGATAAATGATACAATTTTACCCAAAATGATTCTTTAACATGGAATTAACCAAAGAATGGGAAATAAAAAGTCATAAGTGAATCATATATTGTATCATAAATTTTATTATTTTTATGTAACAACATAGTAATATTTTTAAAACCACTATAAGGAATTTCGGACACATACAGGAGAAATTGGACCTATGTTAAGGGATAATTTTGCAAATCTCATTTTTATCTGAGATTGCTTATACCCAAGTATTGACTGGGGTTATGTTTATCATCCATGTCCATGTTTTCTCAAAATGATTTCATAAATTGTTTACTATTCTTCCATGTATTTTTAAAGTCATTTTTACCCTTTTATAACTTTTACCACAAGGTATGGAATGATTCTTTCTTTTTTATACTATAAGAGGTACTTTTTGACTTTTCTGGAAAAAGTACGAAGAAACTGTTTTTTTAATTTATACGGAATGAAAATATTTTTACGGTTTCATAATGACTAATTTTTATGAAGCTATCTCTACAGTATTTCATGATTATTTTCAACAAAATCATTTTCTTTTAATATTGAATGGAATTTTGTGAAAAGAAAATTATTTTGAAGAAGAAAGGATATTTTACTCAAAATTCATTTCAACTGTTTTGTCAAAATTATTTTCCATCTATGATGAAATTATTTAGTATGATTACGTATAACATCTAATATCTCTATTATTAACATGGATTGATTCTTCTTATGATAAATTATATACATTTATTTTATATGGATTATATTATGATGGAATGTTATTTACGAAACCCATTTTATTCTTTGGGTTATAATGAATGATTTATGTTTATTTTGTGGCACATGTAACAATTATTTAATTATGAGATGGGTGGGTCCTATATCATCCTCCAATGCATTGGATAATGATTCATATCTAATGAGACAGACATGGCTAGAATGGAAAGTGAATCTGGTTCAGTTATACAGGGTTTGAATGGAAAGTATACCCGGTTCAGTAATGGTATTTTTCCTCTCTGAATGTCTTGGCAGTAATGCATTGGCTACTATGGAAATCATAACATGTTCTTAATGGATACAACAATTACATGTTTTATTCCCATGCTAGTCTATCATGATTAATGTTTCTTTATGATTTATTCCTTATATACTGCCATGTTTTATATCATTTCTCATGTTTTTTATGTTTAGATTTTATGCTCATTTTTTTACATTCAAATGTTTATGGATTGTTTTATGTTCTACATGATTACCCTTACTGAGAATTTGACCTCACCCTTTTTACGTTTTCTTTTCACCATGATATAAATAAATGTTTTAGGTAAAACAAACAGGGGAATAACTTTATGGGAGATGCTGATGATCTTTCACCATGATTAGAATATTTTTTCTGAGTTTCTAAAGACACTAAACTAATACGGTCATTGGGAATTTTTTTGTTATTTATTAAGTATTCCACAAAACTAATGTAATATCCATGTACGTCAAGGTTTGGGTCTCTAAAATATGTATCTTATGACTATATTCATGGGGATTTAGGAGTGTCCTCATTGACTATATAAATAGTTTTAAGACCGTAATATGGTTTTTATTGTATTATATAACTCTAACTAACCAATCTCTACTATGATTCACACTTTTCTATGATATGAACTACCATATTGTGGGTTTAAGGAGAGTCCCACCAAATAATTTTTGAATTCATCCTTAACCCATGGATACACCATAGAGGAGGGTTGTTTTTTGGAAGCCTCATATTATCATCATCAATTCCATAAGATTATAGATTTTGTGTCATCTCATCAGTGTAAGGTATATAGAATGTGATGTTATACATTTTACAGTTTTATTATTTATTTTTCTAGTATGGTATATTTGGGGTTTATGTGTTTCACATTTAAAATAATATATAGATTATATTCCTATATAACAATAGAGATCCAATAATTTTAGTTTCCCTTTGAAACTAATTGTGTTTTTTCTTACAATTTTTCCCACATAAAATTTCTTGCTATGAATTCCAGCTTGATTAGAAAGAATCAATTGACCAACTGTTCAAAATTTTTAATTGGTTCTTTTTATAAATTAATTAATCTTTACTGGATTTATTTTAATCAAGAATAAATTATCAAATATCCCCATAATAACAAGATATACATGCTTCAATTTAAAGTTATGTTCCCATGTGTTCCACTTTTATTCCTTTCTTGGTATTGTTGTTGTCCTTTAAATTCTAAAGATCCATGTTGCTTGAAATTTCCATTATTAATCCTATAGAAATTTAAATGATTCATTAATGAAAAATTGTATGTTTTTGAGAAATTATCATTCCTTAGTGGTCAATTTTCATAGTTTCAAATGTATCTAACTTATTCAACTTCATGTAGTAATTGATTTGATGCTACTGTAGAAAAACATATACAATATATAGAACTATGTCCATACATACCAAAATAGTTGGATTAATATTTCTTCACTTGTATTATTGAAAATTAATTTTTCAATAGTTTTATAGTTTTATATTCATTTTGTTCATATCATATTTCAATGATAGTTCGTTAACAACAAATATTCTTTCACTTATTAATTTTTCTCATGAGTTTATTGAATTCATATTGTAAATGTGCATGATTTATTCTAATATATAATCTCTATAATTTTATATTTTGGTTGAATAAATTACGTTCTTCCCCATACCATTTAGTCCATAATAATAACTACATGGGTATTTGGTGAGATAAACACTGGAGGTTTTGAATCATGGTATTAAAATGTAATCTAATCGAACAATTTTCCATGGACTCATGTTGCTATAATATGATCTTAACCTCAAGATTATTACAGTTTTTTTACTTTTATTTTGTAATTGATGTTGATTCGATTGTTACATCAGTTTCCCTTAGACCATTGATCAGTTATTTCAATATTTTCTTACCCAATTTTACAAGTTTTAATCATGAATAATATAAAGAATAATAATCACATAGGACACAAGTATTTAATTGGTTCACTCGCACTAGACTAATCCATGTAGAAGTAAATCGATAATGTATCGATGCACTGAAATGCACTAACCTCATTAATTAGTGGTGGGACCCTGATATGGATGTAATAACTCCCCTTATAATATTAGGTTCAGATCAATACCACCACAGGGTTATAATCCTCACACTTCCTTTCATTCCACAAAACTCTAAATGGAAGAACAATTTGGAACATGTGATAACATCAAGTCACTACCACAAATTTTATAGATGATCAATAGAATTTGAGTTTGGGCCTTTGATCTCCTTAGGTCTCTCCTTCACAAAAAACCATGAACTCATTCATGAACAACTCCAAATCCATTCTATGTGTTTTAAAAAACACTTTCTTCATTTGAAAAATATTCAACGACTTTCAATCAATATTCATCTTCTACTTCTAGAATTAATCACTCTCAATATAAGATTTATAAATTTCCAAAATGTTTTTTTATTCAATTTTACCACAATAGAATCCCTTTATTTATAAAAAATATATGTCAATATTTCTAGAATATCATAAATTCTTCTCTATGATTTCAATAAATAATAACCATGTATCCATTCACAAATATCAGAATATGAAGTTCCTAGTCAGGATCAAGGAATAATTGTGAGGGGGAAGGGTGAATTAGTGATATTTTTTTTATGTTTCCCCTTTTTGAAACAACATTCTCCTCCTGATAATGAGTTTCTTCCCTGCAGAACACACACAACCACAGTAACATAATATTTACACGGTTCACTACACAAAAAGAGTAGCTACGTCCTTGGTTTGGTAGGGAAACAATCCAGTAACACAAAATCCACTAGAAAAAATCCATTGATATTGAATACAATGATTAGGATATACCATTTCACTCGTGTATCACTTTGAAAACAAACAAGTAGTGTGTGTGCTCCCTCTTAGAACAAATGGGGTAATGTAATTATTCTATGATTCTTAATGAACATTCACAAATCAAATATTTCAAAACAAGTCTTTAATTTTCTACCTAGAAGCTGGTAAGACCCTCTTGGTATAGAAAACATGCATGGCACTCCCTACTTGTGTGCCACTCTACTTGCGCGCCACCTGCTTGCGCGCCTCACTACTTGCACACCACCTGCTTGTGGGAATACTCAATATTTTTGTTCCACTATTGAGCATAGCTCACAACATGCATGCCACCTTTGGCTTATACACATGCCACATCTTGAAAGAACCTCCCAACTTGCGTGCCTCTTGTAACTTGCGTGGAAAACATGCGAGAAAAAAACATGCATGGCACCCTACTTGTGTGCCTTATAAATAATCCTCAGCTTGCATGCTTCCCTTTACTACTTGCGTGATCAGATCACCCTCAAATAATTGGGGTCTTAGAGATAAAATTTTCTATTATGTGTTGATCATTGAAAAATGTGGAGGCTATTCTTCTATTAATAGGCATTTTGGTGACTTGTGTGCCACAAAGACTTGGGCGTTGTTCCTACTTGTGCGCTGCTCTGACACTTGGGTGTCACTCTATCACATGCGCGCCCTTCCATCACAAGCATGAAACATTCATTCCTATTTCATATTTTGATATAATGATGTTGAAATATGACTTGCATGCAACATAAACTTGAACTCCAATTATACATCTTTGCCAAACTTGCAAGCCACTTATACTTGCGTGCCACAATTGCACGCCACATATACTTGCACTTCACTTTTTGACTTGCGCTCCAATCTTTAACATTCGGGCCATTTTATTTCCTTTGTCAAATTTTGATGTGAGGATCTTGAAATATGACTTGCGTGCCACTTATAATTTTGTGCCAATACATGCACACCAATCTTAACTTGTGCGCCATTTTATTTCCATTTCCAAAAATAACTTCTTTACTCTTTCTACTCTTCATAAGGCTTGCATCACAAGTTCTCCAAACATATAATATTTGTTAAATACAAATCATAAAATCATCATCTAGATTCCAAGTCCTTTACAAAGTGAATTTATTTAACTTCTTTGACAACAAAATATAGCACTCTGTAACAACAAACTTTTCTTACATCCTTATCCATCCAACATGGTCCCAAAAATCTCCCCCTTTGGATTTTGTTGTCAACACCAATTCAAAAATAACTGAACATTGTAACCTTAAGAAATGGATTTATTATCATAAAATCTATTCCTACATGATCAAACTCATTTCTAAAAACAAGATTTATTAATAGTAAAAACCATGCTGTCCAAAAGCAGTGACTTTGAAATTTAATGATCGTATATCCTCAGCCTTCTTCAGAACATCATTCAATCATTTACTTAAGCATTAATCACTTCATCAACTTTCCAGGAAATAAAAATTGTTTTATACAACCACTCCAACAAATAGTTATAATAATTTACACACATACACACCAACAAACCATTAGAATAGTTCACACACATACATGATGGATTCACGGCTTACCCAATACTCCAAATTTATGCATACATCTATATGGATAGATTTATGAAACAATTACCCCCTTGATAAAACTATCCAAAGGCATGATGAGAGTGGGGACAGAAACATGTACCTAATCCTTGATGAGATGGAGGTTGGACACGCAAGTTCAACCTCAATTTTGCAAATGGTTACTTCAGTAATAGTTTTGTGAATATATCAGTTGGATGTTAAAATGTAAGAACATACTCCAGACATAATTCATTCTTATCCACATGATCATTGATGAAGTGGATCTTTATATCACTGTGTTTTGAACAATAATGTTGTACCATATTTCTTGTAAGATTTATTGCACTCTGATTATCACAACCCAAGTGAAATTTTATCTTTACTTCAAAAAGTAGATCTTCCATGTGAGTCTTCATCCACATTAGTTGAGTTGCAACTTGAGTATCAGCAACATACTCAGCTTCAGCTGTGCTAATAGTTACTGAATTCTATTTCTTTGTATACCAATTAACACAACTTTTCCCAAGAATAAAAACTCCACCAGATGTGGTTCTTCTATCATCAACATTTCTTGCCCAATCAACATTAGAATACCCGAATCGATCAATATTTCCTAATCCATCAAACATGATTCCAAAATTTGTTGTGCCTTTGATATATCCAAGAATTATTTTTCCAGCAATTAGATGTGATTATTTAGGAGCACTCTGAAATCCTTCACTTAATGTGACATCATAGACATTGTTGGGTCTTGAGGCAGTCAGATACAACTGACATACAATCAGCTTTTGAAACTCTTTCTGATCAACATTCATGCCTTCACCTTCTTTAGACAACTTATTTGACACTGAAATTGGTGTGCAAACTGGATTAGAATTTTCCTTGCCAAACATCATCAGAATTTCCTTAACATACTTTTCTTGGGATAGAAAAACATCTTGTTCTGTGAAATTTGTATACCAAGAAAGTACTTCATTTCTCCCTATATAGACATCTAAAATAACTTCTTCATCTCCTGAGAAAATTTTTCACATAATCATTCATAATTTCCAACAAATATATTATCATCGAAATAATCAATAATTATCAGTGAGAACTCCAGACATTCCTTGACGTAGAGACTCCTATGAACTATCCCTTTCTTAAAGTTCATCATCTTTAAGAAAGTATCTAATTTAGAATACCATGCTCCCATAGCCTATTTTAGACCATAAAAAGCCTTCTTCAACCTGAACACATATCTTTCATTATTTCCAATAACAAATCCACCTGGTTTATCAATGTTGACTCCCTCTTCAAGGTCACCATTCAAGAATGTGGATTTTACATCCATTTGAATGATTTTTAACCTCGTTTTGTATCAATAGAAAGAAAGATTTTTATTGTTTCTAATCATTCCACCAGAGGTAAGGTTTCTTCCAAATAAATGCCTTCAATTTGTGAATACCCTTTCAAAACAATCTTTCTTTGTTTCTATTTATTTTACCTTCTTCATTCAGCTTGTTCCGGAAAACCCACATTGTAACAATAATGTTCTTGTTTTCCAGATTGGGTACAAGTTCCCAAGAATCAGTCATTTCTATCTGATCAAGATTGTCATTCATAGCATTAACCCATTCTAGATTCTCAAATTCTTCATTTACATCATTCGGTTCAACATTCGAATAAAGAGATGTATGTGATATAACATTCATTGTTCTTCTTGTTTGAACACTTTGGTTTTTATCTCCAATAATGTTTGGAGCCTCCACTTGCTTCCTCAACCTAGGTTGAGTTCTTTGAACTCCATCCTCATCACTCAAGATCACTGAGTTTTATTCCTCCTCTTGAGTAGGATTAACACAGTCTACAACATTTTCATAATTGTTAACAAAATTATCTCAATCCTCCTCGACTTCCACATCAACATATGACTGCTTTTCTTTCTCGATACATTCAACAACTTTTACATCTGAAGAATCAATAATTCTACCTGTATATTTTTTGAGTCAACTATATCCTCTTCCTTCTTGAAAAAATCCAAGAAAAATTCCATCATCTCTTCTTTTCTCGAACTTTCCCAGGTTTCCACCTTTCTCCTTTATAATACATTGACTCCAAAATACTCTCATGTGCTTTAGACCTGGATTTTTTTCATAGAACATTTCATACGGCATAATATCTGAGTTTTTTCTAAAGAAACATAGGTTCTGGATATACACAGAAGTGATCCGGTCTTGCCTCCAATAATAATGAGAAAGACTTTGCTCAAGAAACATAGTTCTCCCCATTTCCAACAAACTTTGATTCTTTCTTTCAACAACCCCATTTTTTTGAGGTGTGTATGGTGAACTAAACTCATTGAATTCCATAATTCACAAGATAACATTGAAATTATTTATTCTTATACTCACCAACATTATCAGTTCTCAACTTCTTCACTGAATACTCACATTTATTTTTTCCTTTCCTCGAGAATCTCTTAATAATATTCAGAGCATCTGACTTATGTCTCATGTATATAACACAAGTAATGAGAGTAAAGTCTTCAATGAAAGTAATGAAGTACTTGCCATCAATTTTTGATTTCTTTTTCATTGTTCCACATATATCGGAATGTATAAGTTCCAAGGGTTGTTTTGAACGAATTCCAAGTCTCTTATGAAATGAGTTTGTAATCATCCCTTTTTCACAAATAGTGCAACACCAATATCTTCATCTTCATAAATTAGGCATATATCAGACCATGTCTCATGTTGATAACTTGGAAATATTTCCCTAGAACATAAGAACCATCATTTTATGCCATAACATATTTTCATCCACTACTCCCATGTGACAGGAGTTCTGCACTTCACCAACTTGGAACAAATTACCTCTTGTACATTGGCCCCTTGCAACTATATTTCCATCATTTTCAATTTTCACAAAAAATCCATCTATTCTAAAGATTACTTTGTTTCCCTCATCATAGAGTTTTGATACAATAATAAGGCCATATTTTAGCCCATCCACATATAGTTTTTTCCAAGATTTCATCTTTTCCTTTCCAATGATTGTCGATCCAACACCTTTGATCCTTAGAGATTCATCATTTCCAAATGTCATTGTTCCTTCATTTTGGTCTTTCACATTATTCAGTAGCATTAAGTATCCTATCATATGAGATGAAAATCCACTATCAAGAATCCATGTACACTCTCCTTTTTTAGCTTTCCAAGCAGTTTTGACAACAAGAGATTTTTGTTCATCCTTTTCCTTCACTTCCTGTTGTGCTTCCTAAAATTTCATAGCCATGTCAATATGTTCTTTCCAGAAAAACTTGCACTCATTCTTTTCAGACTTATCAGACCTATACTTTTTAGATTTTAAAAACTATGGATTTTGAAAATTATTAATAATCTCTTGTTGCTCTGGTAACATGCTAAGGCAGCCCTTGGAAATATGTCCATGTTGATCATATCATTCACAAATAGTTTCTAGTGGTTGGAACCTATTCTCAACATTCACACCAGTCTTATCAGATATCTTCTGAAATTTATTTGTATACATTTTATTTTGAAACGATTTACTCCCCCTCAATCCTTGTCATTCAAAACTTTTGGAATTGTTCTTATGTAGTTGTTTGAACCAACACATATTTCCCATGTGTCCAAATCCACCATAATACTAGCCGTAACCATAAAATGTATATTTACCTCTGAAACTTCTATGCTGACTGGAGTAGTGATCACAATTCTCAAAGACTTTATTAATAGAACACTGTTAACCATGAACCTTTATGTTTACATTTGTAACTCTCTTCGTTGGAATAGATATATCTGTACTAGAGGTATTAGAAGTCTTCTTTGACTCATGATTTTTATGCACTTCTGATTTTTCAGTGTTGATGGCTTTGGACACATACATGATCTTTCCAGCCATGTAATTATCAGAACTGGTTCCATCATTCCTATCAACATTTGAAGAAAACTTTTGTAGGTCCTCATTTGGTTCATTTTTACTGGAACATTCACCAACTTCAGAGATACATTTTTAATAACTGACATTGATTTCGTTAGCTTGATAATGTTTCTGTTGGGAAAGTTCATGCTCTTCTTCTTTTTCCTTTAACATTACATCAAGATGATCATTGAAATTATTTGATTTCTAAAGATAATTCATCTGATCATCAATCTCCTTTTCCATATGTATTTTCTCATCATGAGAAATTTCTTCATTGTTTAATGTGGAATTGTGATATATAAACTTCTTGTTTTCCTTCTCAAGCATTCTAATCTTTCTCAAAAATTACTTCATCTCTTATTTTAGATAATGTTCAAGTTGAGTTTCTACTTCTTCAGTACTACTACTCCCATTGTCATCATTATTCACTGTTTCAAAAAAAGTAATCTTTCTAGAATTATCAGCAATATATTTTTCAGATCCAGTCTCACTATCATCACCTCATTAACTTATTGAAATATAGCTTCTTATTTTTGATTTGATGAATGTTTTATCATTAACTCTTCCAGAATAATTATCTTTTCCACCCTGTTTCTTACATGACCCTCTTGGTCTTCTGTTTTCTTCATCATAAACATCATATTTCCCTTTTTGAGGACAATTAGCTGCAAAGTGGCCAAAAGCTCCACATTCAAAACATTTCAATGGGAGTTTCCCTTTGTATTTCAATGTTCCTCTTTTCTAATTTTTATAAAACAAGGATAATATTTCATCATGATTTTGACAGAACTCATTTTCAGAGTCTGATTCACCAGCTTTATCTTCAATAAGAATTTTCGTCGACTTCCCTTTATTTACAGCCGTGAAAGACATTTCTATATCATCTTTTGATTTTCTCTTCATAGTCTTCTCCATTATCTTTTCATAAGTTATGATAGTGCTAAAAAAATCATCCAGAGATAATGTTTCAGGATCACTGTATTCGAGTGATGAAACTTTAGCATCAAATATTTCAGGATGAATTCTTAAGATATTCTCAACAACTTTAGAATCTTCCAATGTCTCACCAAGACATATGATTGTTCTGCCAATATCATTTATCCTAGTAAAGAAATCCCTAACAGATTCAGATTCTTCCATTTTCATGTCTTCATACTTCAGTCTCCAGATTTTTAGTTTAGCATTCTTCACTTTTGTATTTCGTTCATAGATGTTCTTCAGTTTGTCCCAAATTCATTTGGCTGTAGAAACAATTTTAACACTTAAAAATTATCTTTTAGAAAGATATGAGAGTAATTAATTTTTAGCTTTTCCATCATTCTCAAGATTCTTCTTATCGATAGGAGTACGGAGAACTATGTCATAAATAGCATGAAATCAATCTATTGTAGTTTCAAGAACATCATATCAAAGAGACATAAGATAAAGAATCATTATTTCCATCCATATGTGATAGTTCTTTCCATCAAAAATAAAAATCCTCTTACTGTTTAGGCAATTTGGATTATCCATCACAACTTCTCTTCAACCACTTCAGCAAAGAATAAATGGAGGGAACCAGTCCCTCTCATACCAATTGATGTTTCCAGTTAGGATCCAAGTATCACTAAGAGGGGGAGGGGTTGAATCAGTGATATCTTTTTTCATTTTATGTTTCACCTTTTGAGACATCCTTCACCTCCTGTTAAAGTGTTTCTTCCCATCTGAACACACACATCCACAAGAACACAAGTTTTACCAGGTTCACTACTCAACAAGAGTATCTACGTCCATGGTATGGTATGGAAACAATCCAGTACCACATAATCCACTAGAAAACAATCCATTGATGTGGAATACAATGAGTAGGATATTCCCTTACACTCGTGTAGAACTTTGAAAACTATACAATAGTGTTTGTGCTCCTTCTGAGAAAAAATAGGTTAATGTAATGATTATGTGGTTCTTAATGAACATTCACAAATAATATCTTTCAAAAAAAGTCTTTACATTCCTACCTAAGAGTAGGTCTGAACCTCCTGGTGCATACAGCTTGCCACCACTCCCTACTTGCGCGCCTCTCTGCATGCGCGCCACCTGCTTGTGCGCCTCACTTCTTGCGCTCCACCTGCTTGAGTTCCTACTCAATACTTCTGCGCCAGCATTGAACAAATCTCACAACATGTACGCCACCATTGTCTTATACACATATCACTTCATGAAAGAACCTCCCAACATGTGCGCCTCTGGAAAATTGTGTGGAAATACATGAATTAAAAAAACATGTGTGACACCCAACTTGTGCGCCTTATAAATAACTCTCAACTTGCGCATCGCCCTCTACAACTTTCTTGATCAGAGCACCCTCTACTACTTGTGCGCTCAGAGCTCAAATTTTACCTTAAGTCATGAGCATTGAAAATGAGGAGGCTATCCATCTATTTATAAGAATTTTGGTGACTTTCGCACCACATAGACGTGCACGTTGTTCCTACTTGCGCGATGCTCCATCACTTGTGCGCCCTTCCACCAATAACGTGACACTTTCATTCCTTTGTAATATTTTGATATAATGATGTTGTAATATGAATTTCACACAACATACACTTTAACTCCACCTACACTTGAACGCCACACTTGCAGGACACTAATACTTGCGCGCCACACTTGGATGCCACTTATACCTGCGCACCACACTTGTCTGCCACTTATACTAGTGTGTAACTTTTTAACTTTCCTTCTAATAATTATCATTCATTCCATTTTATTTACATTGTCAAATTTCGATGTGATGATATTGAAATATGACTTGCGCTCCACATAAACTTGCACACCAATACTTGCGTTCCACTCTGGACATGTGCGCCACTTTCTTTCCTTTACCAAAAATCACTTCTTTTCTCTTTCTACGCTTCATAAGGATTTCATCACAAGTTCTCCAAACATATGATATTTGTGAAATACAAATCTTCCAATCATCGTCTGGTTTCCAAGTCCTTTACAATGTTAATTGATTTAGCTTCATTGACAAAAAAGGCAACACTCTATAATAGAAAACTTTTCTTACATTCTTATCCATCCAAATTGGTCCCAACGGTATATATTCATGACTGTGATGGTAAAATTTTTCCTTTGAAATTATTTTGAAATAAATTTAAACTCTTTCATGTATCTCATATTAAATTGAGCCATGATATCAATTTTAATACTCTTCAATCTCTTATAGAATATATTATATTTAGTTCTAATATTATCTTGACATAATATATTCCATGTATAAATCATTAGCACCAGGTCCAACCTACTATTCCTTTAACACTAAAAGTCCTTAATTCTGCTTCTCCTTATAGAAAAACACCACTTATATGATGGTCCCATTTAAAATAAAAAACCCACTGAATTATGATTTATCATGTTATGGTGTGGCCTTTTTCTCTATAGTTTGATTACTAATGAAACAAATTGAAAACAATTGTGGAGATCTTCAATTTAATTCAACTAATGTTCTTAGATATATTTTGTAATCTTCCTCTACGAATAAATATACTGTAGTGTGATCATTATTTTATAGAATGGATATCTCAAAACACTTGATTCCACTTAAATTCATTTAAGGACCTCCATTGTTCAACACACAACAATTTTTATGGTAAATCTATTGAATTAAATTTCTGTGTCACATAAAACTAATGTCAAATTTACCTCCACAAAATCGAAGGGACACAAGGATCTATCCTTCTCGCTCAAATGGTCAATTCCCATATGGTTGTGAGGATAGCTGGATTATGAATTACAAATCATATATAGAAATCCTTTTCATGAAATCTCATTATGTATGGTGTGGAGGTCCCAAAATTTTGAATGTAACCAAAATTCACATCAAAACATTTGTGGCTTGAATAATACATCCAAAATGAAATTACATATTCTTTCCAAAATTGAAATGGTTGTAACACCACAAACCATTTCAAAATACATATGATGTTCCAAAAAAACATACACGATTTTCGATCATTTGGGAAACCATATCTATTGTGGCATGATTAGAAACCATGTGGTATCCTTTTAAATTTATCTTCTTATTCTATATCGTGACTTCATTCTTGTATATATAATTCCTACTCTAGAACCTTCCTAAACTTCGTAACTTTCCTTCCAATAATCATCATCACCAAAAAAAACTTTCTTTTATAACAATTTCAACACACACAAAAAAATCAACTTCTATTGACAACTACACCTTAAATATCAATACATTTATAAAAAATGCATGAATTATGTAATTAGAAATAATAATTTTATATGATATAAATCTATCCATTTTATTTTTTTAGAAAAAACTCCATTCCTGGATCCAATACATTTATCATTGTTAGTAATACCTCAATTATTCAAAAAATAAAAAAAAATTCTTCTATCCCTTTATGGACTCATTATGGATTCATAAAGTTTATTATCCCTGTTTAAAAAAATATTCAATGTAATATCCCATTAAAAGGAAATGGATAATTGTTTTAAAAAAAATAATTTCCTTAAAAACTAGGGAAATATCATTTAGAACCATCATCATGCACCTTATATTTTTTATTTTAAATAAAAAATCATATTTTAATTTTAAAATATATATGGGTACATCATTTGATTCTACATTCCATAATACCCATATATCTCCATGTAGAATCATAAATATATATTATAAACATTTCTTAGTATATTACGTACATTAAATTCATAGAGTATAGGCTCCCATATTGAAATATTCATCCAAGGATCTACACTTTCAAACTATACTTAGAACTAATATCAATTAATTCATGTTAACTCATAGTGAAACATCCAATTTTTATTTCAATATTCTTATAAAAACATCTTAATATTGGTAGTATAAAAAATACATTATTCTAGTTGTATTTCCACTTTGCAATGACCTGTAAACAAATACTATAATCCTAAAGTATCAGAACTCAATCTATGAAATAATATTATAGTAAAAAAACATAATATTTTTCCAATTCATTCACCTAATATCTTAAATTTAATGTAGTTTCAATTATAATATTAAACCAAGGAACTATTCCGGTGGTTTCAATTACAATTTGAATTTCCATTTTTGAATGTTTATTGACCATATATTGTGATATTCATTGAAAATTTAACTTTTTTAGTTCTGCTCCTAAATTTATTTTGGTATTAATTGATAAAATAAAATTATATTGATACTTATTTGTTAAAATAGATTTGTATATGTTGTTCTCTGGTTTTATGTCTTTGTATTATGGTGAAACAACTTAATTATTTTCATATTTAAACTCCATCTGAAACCATCAGCTTCATTATTGAATTAATATTTATCTTTATGGAAACCTCCAATATTATCTTGTCAAATACAATTTTTATTATTAATAATTATTGATCTAATTCTTCTTCTTTTTATTGTGTATTAAAACTCCATATTCAACTAGATAATTAAATTACAACATCCAAAATCAATTCAATATTATAGAATATAAAATAATCTTTTTACATATCTTAATTCAAATTACCCAAGGATCGTATCTCCCCAAAAACCTAAAAATCACAAAATAGAGTTAATAGAATTTAAATACACAGGGATAGTGTATATTGTGTGGTTCTTCATGTTGATGAACATGGTTGGTCTTGGTGGAGAAATCCTTCACAATCAAACATTTCTTTTCCCATTTTTAAATTTGGGGAAAGGAATTCCATAACCACATAAATCTATTATTCTTTTGGATAATTCACTTTAATAAAAATCTTTAACCCCTGGTTATTAGATATCTTTTTAGTGATTACACTTACAATAACGTTATATTAAATATTTTCATTGTTCTTATTCACCTCCCTTGTTTAAGTATCCTTTTCCATAATTTGACTATTCTCAATCATAAAAGCATCAACATTCAAAGTAAGAATATATTATTGTTCCTCAATATTCCTTCTCTATTAGATAGCTCTTCCTCTAATATTTTCTACTTTATTTTGGTGTATTTTGTGAAATTATTAAATAATGATTCAACTTTATATTCCTTGATGGGAATGAGTGAAAATTATTACTTATTCTTCGTTGGTGGATTCTTACATAAATTCTCTTCCACATTTCTAATTGTTAGGGTAGCTTATTTATTTTTCCTCCATACTTATTTTCTTTGTTTAAAATAAATGAACTATGACTAGAAAAACACTAGTACCTGGTGAACCCTTTATAAGATCAATAATTTTACCCCAATATTGTGATACATCTTTCCATAATAATATGTTTTCTTCCAGTGAAAACCCTTTTCTAATATGTCATAGGAATGTTAGGCTTCCTTATAAATTCACTTTTCCTCTCCCTACTATAATTTCATTACATAAATCCAGGTTTAGGTCATAAATAACATATCACATAGGAATGATACTGTTTGTAGCTTTTCCTAGAAAGAGAAATTATTGGAATAGATTTATAATTTATATATAAGAGTGTATTCTCTTTTAGAAACTCATTCTTAGTGTGCCCTCATTATTATCAATGTTTTATTGTTGAATATGTTTGGACATGTCTAAAAATGAAAAGTATAGGAAGCTATGGAGGAAAACTAATGAAGTCCTATGACATTCACACAGATTATGTTGACACCACAAGGGGAGAGGGAGCCTAGACAAGAGTATTAGATAACCGGTGCATCATGAGGGTCCAGGGATGATAGAATTCCCACATCAATGTTTCCCTTATACAAATTATATAGAACCTCTATATGGTTGGTGATAAACATTTTTACCTCCCGATAAAATTAGAGATAGTCTAAGGGGTTAAATAGTTTTCATGAAATGAGTGGTTGATGATTTTTCAGTTTGTTCTAACCATATCCATATCATTATTCCTCTTCCTATACAATAAAATAGTTGTAAGAATAGCCCTAACTTCAGAACAAATGGAGTCACCACCAAAAATGGAGGCAGTAAATGAAAGGATAATAGATCCCCTATAATCCTAGACTGAGAAACCACCCATTTTGCTTCTAATACAACATGAACCATCCATTTTCAATTTCAGACCATTGGAATGATGATTATTCTTGATCCACTAACCTAATGAGACAACATAGGGATTGTGGGAGAGGGAACTAACATATTTATGGTGTCTATGGGAATGGGTCTCATTATTATTCTTCATGATCCTGGATTATTCAATCAACATACAATGAGATTGAGAAATGATAGCTAACATTGAGCTGGGAGAACTTATAAGAGAGCCTTATTCCTATCCTTCGAGATCCACTAGAATCCCACTACAAAAAAGTATACTATTACATTCCATTCAAGTCTATTGTGGTCCAACCCTTGAAACAAGAGGTTATGAAACTAAGGCTCCCACAGATCCTGAGGCAGGAACCTATAAACCCACTAAGCCCATTACAAATCATGTGATCTCACTCACCATTGTAAAATAAGTGATCAATGGACTCCGTCTAAGGAATTTTAAAATATGTACATCTGAAAACTTATTAAATACCCTTATGGTAAATGATCACATTATTAGGTAAATCCTTGTTGCAGATCCTCCTGATCATGATGTTTTGATTGGATGAGATTTCATTGGACCAATAAGTATAAACCTATCTCTCTAACTCATATTGGAGCTTGAGAATATTATTATACTACCTAAAATATAAATCACCCATTGATATAGCTAAAATATTTATTTATTATGTTCGTAACAGAGATAAATAAGGTTAAAGAGTCTATGTTTCTCCTCACTCACGATTGAATGGGATAAGTCTAGGTGTTCATTCACAGAAATAAATATCTTATCTTGGATAGGGTAGGTGGGGAATTCAATGGTGATAATTTCCTAATTTTAGTGCCATAATATCATATCTCCCCTTCTAATGATCCACATGTTATGATAGTGAATAATCCAGAAATGGGGGTCAATGGTATTCCATTAACGAGAAGAGTTTATTCTGTGGGGGGTCTAGGGATTTCAGTAATTTTTTCCAATTAATCTACATTTTATGGTTTGGTCTTCAAGAACTTCCCATGCATGTTTATACTAAAGGAATTTAATTTCACCTTGAATAATCCTGACATTAATTCCTCCTCGCGCCTTCCACACAAGCCTAGCACGTGATTCCCAATAATGTTTCATGATCAATTGGGCATCCAAGATGAAAGATATCGGGATATTCTTAATATTATTGACAACCTTTTTCAATACATTAATTATTTCTATTAGGATAATGGGGATTGAAATTAGGATTCTGTTGACGAGCATATTACAACCACCGAATGATAGGTACCAATTTTTTCAATTGAAAATATGACCTATGAGTTTTTCTGCCACCCTGTTAAAGTGTGGAATCAATAATTTTTTGGGGATAAAGGAGAGAAAATATAGTTCATTTGGAGAAACCATTTATTAAACCCATGGTGTCTACCGATGAAGTAATCCCTCTTTCTTATGCACCTTATTTAGTAGAAGATAGCCTTATCATAGTATAAATTTTTCCCCTCATATGAAAAAACACCTTACTGATCTTGTGAAAAACACTAATAGGGTGCTCGATAACATTTATAAAAAGAATATATTATTATTGTACATTATATGGGAGATAACACATAATTTTGACCCCCAACGATAGGGAGGGATAATAACATCCATGAGACTTTTTTGATGAGCTTATTGAGGGATTCCTCCATCACGATGAAGAGGATAGTGGATAATGGTTACCCAAGTTGAAGTCCCAAAACTACTTTGAAGAACACGTAATGCTTCCCTGTGTAGGATATGGTGAGCCAAGACGTGCTAATTCTCCTGAATAATAGGTTAGTAAACTATGAGAATAAACTAATGCATGCGAGAACCCTGATGAGGAAGTTCCATTTAATTATTTCATTTTTTTATCCATGTATATTTTGCAAACCACATTAAAACTGACTACCTTATGATTGATATAAATGATCATCTCCTATAACTAGGCCAATAGAGAAATGGATGGATATCCCTCTAATGTTCTATGGTTATTCATCAAAGACCCAAAGGGAGATATGTTTTGATAAATTCTTGTTAAAAATACTTGCATGTACCATGTAGGGGAAGTTGCACATGTTTTTTGGGGAGATAATAATTGAGGTGGTATGGGTATTTGATCTTTAGAATAATCACAAAGGAAGTAGAAATCAACACAAGTGGATGATATTCACATTTGAAGAAATCCTGGATGGCACCAATTAGTACATGCTTAATCAAGTCACATGAAGCTCGATAAAACATGCATTGGAAACCATCTGGCCCCATCATGTTATATGGATTGAGGATCCGAACAATCTTAAGAATATCCTAATCATCTAATATAGACTCAATGTACATAATATCACGAGATGATACCATACATGGAATCAAATCAAAAATCTCAACTCTCGCCTTGAGATTTCCATCATGCATGTGATGGTTTGGACTAGCAAGTAAATACATGAACTAAAGAATGGAAATAACTTCAATAAAATCATGTTTTTCAGTTAATGGGATGTCTTCATAGAGGATGTTTAAAAAAATGAAATACTTTATTTTCATGGATACAATAATGAACAAACGTAATATTCCTATATTCCACCAAAATCCACTTGTTCTTGGATTTTTCCGACACCAGTCATTCTTGTTCAAGGGGAATATCATCCATGGTGTTCATTGTGAGATCATGTTTATTAATGATATCCTCATTCCATTCACATTACAATTTCATTTCTAGGATTTCAATATATTATTGTAGAGAGTCTATGGCTTGAAATAATTGGGTCCCGTTCCAAATACAAGAATGGGGATCTTCCTTGAGATGTCAATTATTATTATGCTGCCTAGTCCACCAAAATCCATGCCCATGATTGGACCACAAATAGTTCATGACCTGATGAAGCTCCCGGGCCATGGTCCTCTATTTAATTAAGATGAAGCACCCCCTATTCTCCATAATAGAATACAAGGCCACAACTATAGGGGACTGATTTTAGAGTTCTCTGAAAAGGTGGGTGACTTCAAATTCGTGTTATGAGGATATGGCATTGATATTTGATATGTATTGACATAGCTAAAAATGTATCCGGTTAATAACCCTTTATTATTACACCATGTTAATTGATTAATTGTTTACCCCAGGTCTGAGAGTCCAATACCAAATAAGAAGCATACAAATTCATGGGTAGAATTTTGGGAGTTAGAACCATTGATCATCTTTTCTTTTTCTTACATGTTAACAATAATGTACCCACATAAATCCCATGGAAAATCCTCTATATTTAAGAAACATAAATAATTCCATAAAGAATCACTTCCATTGACATCACATTTTTTATAAGAGAAATTTATGAAGAAAAAATAAAATATTGAGCTAATCTTGGTCGATATAAATTTTCCCGAATCTGAAACCAATACTAATTAAATATTAGATTTCCAAATGATACATATGTATTGATTTTGAGGATATACATGAATAAAGTCTCGAACTCCAAATCTACTTGTGAAGGAGGGTATTTTTTATCCATGTCGCTTCAGATCGAAGATAGCTAGAAGGGAGTAGCATAACTTGAGGTTTTCCTTGGATATGAATTAAATTTTCACCCATGCATTGTGCCTATGAGAGTTCCATATAAGGATGGATATCATTGGAGAAGATGATTTTTGGATTTGGATCCCTCTGATGAGGATGAAATTGTATATTGGGCCAAAAACGATGATGATTTTTTTGGGATCTAGTTTTCACAACACAATTGGTGAATGATGCATGACTGGAGGAAGTTCTAGGACATATGGTTCATTGAATCTATGAATGATAGAGAGGATAAATAATAAAATGTGTTTGAGAGGAAAAGGGTCTATAAAACATATATTTCATGAATAGGGGGATCGACTTAAAATCCCTGAGGGGAGACTATGGTTTCATGGGGTGAGTAGGACCTGTATGGAATAGAGGATGTTAGAATATAATTGATGGTTCGTTAAGGCATGCATGGAGAGGATACAAGGGGAATCAAGGATAATGTCAAGATTAGTGATCACACTTGGGAAAAATGATATGTAGATGGTGGGGGTTCAATGGGAGGATCGGTATCAGTCCTAATGGATTGGGGGTGTGGGATCACATCTGGATGGGGGTTGGTGAATAAATTGCTGCTGTCATGGGGGTTAGGGAGGAGGCGGGCCTGAAGGGGGAGCCTAGGATGATGATGAGGGAGAATAGTTATTATTTCTAAAAGCATCAAAAGAGAGGAATGTTAGAGGATATAATGAGCAAAAGTGTGCCAGATATGATGGGAAAGCCTTCTGCCACTTGGAAAAAGACTCGCCCATGTGGAAGAGGATGCGATCCAGGGGAGGAAGAGAAGAATCCACCTTCATGCAGATATGTGCCATCAAATCACCAACCATATTTGAGGCATTTCAGTCCACATAGAAAAATTATCCCACCACATTCACAATTGAATGATGGAAGTATATATTATGAAAGGGAAGTGGAAACCCTAAAATGTTTATCAAAACAACCACCTGCGGAGAATCCCTTCTATAATGTTCCTTGAGAGACCACTAGAACATGTTGAAGCAACATTTTTCGAATGATCAGGAGCATTGAGACCATGATTTAATGAAATCTTATATAGAAAATAGATCATTGGAAAACTCTTTTTGGGTTGAGGATGGAGTTATACACCAAAGAAGATAACGCCCAGAATGCCAACTCTTTATGAAACCACAGTAGCGGGAAGTGCTCATGATTGAAGCGAGATTTGTAGCGTCCCAAACGTTTAATAATTCAAACTCCTCTTGATCTGATAAAATTTATTATTATGTTAAATGGTTATATAATGAATATGCACTTTATTCATTTTATGTTTTTGGATTTTAAAATAACATTAACAATTGTTACCTTTTCTGATATAGTTGTTGAATGTTGATCACATAATTAGTATAAATATAGGGCTCTAAAAAATTCAATTTACTCATCTAATTGAAGCGATGGTTGCGTCTAGTATAATTTCTCCATAAAAATCTCATTTTTTAGAACTCAGAATTGTGGTGGCATCATTGGTATTTTACCTATACTAAGATCAAACCAAGCGTAAACACATTAATCATTAATAAAATAGCCTATGGGAGAAGTGGATGTTGACAAAGATTAACACCTGATGGATGTTATACGAGCCACCCCATGAGTCATTCATCATCTCACACCTTACCCTTAGGTCATATGTGGTGGTCATAAGGTGTTATATAATAATACCCAAGCACAATGATTATGTTAATTATTTTGGTATATAGTAAATAATATACATTCATTTTATTATTGTTACTTTTTAAATATTGTTTAAATAAAAAATAAAATTTTATAATTAATACTCAATTAAGAAATCTATTTTGATGAATTAGTGGATTTTTTTATTAAATAATATTTTAATACAATACTGTAACTAAAATAATTTTTATAATATATAAATGATTTTATAATTTCTATAAATACAAATGGAATTTTTATTATTGTTTGAAAGCCCTTTTTTCCAAATCCCATGAGTTTTCAATAAATGTCATTTTTTTATTTTAAAAATAAAAAATTCAAATATTTAAAAAAATATCTCAATAAAAAGAATACTATTTTTGAAATCTAGACATTCAAATTTTCCAATGGTGAATTTTTCATAATTTTCTGAGACAGTTGAGTTTTTTGGTAAAAATTAAATATCGTTTAAATATATAACCTTCTTTATAACATCATAACGACTCAATAGTGATGTAATAAAATAATATAAATGTGATGTTTGGGGAATAAAAGTTTTTTTCTTTTAAAATAATGTTATTTTCGGTTGGTATAATAATTTTACAAAGCCTTAGTTGAACGTCCATGACTTATAAAACATTTTAACTTTTAAAATTATTTTCTTGAGAGCGTGACTCACCTTCACATAAGAAAGCCTAATATTTTCATAAGTTAATCAATTAGCATTAGAAAATAATTTTTTTTCACCACTATTTCGCAAAAAACATTATAAAAACCATTATTTTGATTGCCTTTTTGACTAGTTTAATGTGTAGTGTCCAAAAGCTAAATAATAACAAGGTATATCTCTCTTTTCCTATATAAACCCACATAGTTTTCCACTTATAAACACTAAAAACCCCTTGGATAATGTACCTAACCTGTCCACCTTTCTAAAATATCCTCCCAAGGTGCCCGAAGCTCTAAAAAAACCTCCTTGAAGCCCCTCCCAATCCTTTGCGATCACACTTCCAAATAAAGGATTTCTTCCTCTCTCATTTTTCCAAAGATTATTTATGTTGATATAACCTTTTATTTTAAATTAGAAATTTTGGCATAAGATTTTGTACATCCACCATATTTACCACCTTTGGTTATAATTATTATAGGCCCCTTCATCTTTCATTAATTTCCCTCAGGTGCACTTATTACCATTCTGATATTTCATAAGGGATTTCTCTCTTCTCATTTACATTCAAAAATTAATTTTGATTTATGAATCTAAATTAAATTACATATGTTTGGAAATGTATCTATATTACTACATTAATTTCCATTTCATGTAAATATTTTGATAAATCCCTTTCACTCTCATCAACTATTTTTATTAATTCTTATGTTTCACCGTTATGCTGTTCAAATTGCACTGGAATTTTCCAAGGCAAAGTCATTGTGTAGTGAATATGATTCCCAATTCTATATGAATGGTATTCACATTTTCAAAAATTTACTTAATGATTATAAAGTCTCATTTATGTATTATAAATTATATTATCGTGGAATAAGTAATGATTTTGAATGATTCCATGTTGTATGATCCATGTGGCGCACTTAGCATGAAGTGAAATGATTAAGTAGGGTGTGTCCTGAAAGTGCTTCAATGCATTGTGTAAAGATTATTATCACGAAATGTATAATGAAATGATGGTTTAATCATGATAATTAAATTGAAATTAGTGTTCATCATGCTCCATGTGAAATGATCCTTGGATCTTGCTAACATTATGTTTAATATTTTTCCACATTTCCATGTAATGATAATAATGATAAATCAAGACATTATGTTGATGTTTATATTATGATCCATTAATATGAATTTTTAACGATATGTATTGTATTCTTTAGGATATTTATTTTTTATTCCCTCACTTGGCTTTATTTCTCACCATTTTTTTATTCATGTCTTTAGGTTATCCCATACAACGCATAGTATTAAGGGATTTCTGCAGTCATGTAAAATAATTTCTCAATAAATATGTGTATTTCATGTTTTATGTTTTTATGTAAAATTCTTAAGACCCAAACACAATAGAACACTCTATATTCTAGGTTGTATAATGGGAATATTTTAGGTAATAAATTATGTATAAGTATGAAATAAAGAGAATGATTGTTATATGATACCCGAGTCTAGTCAAGGGACGACATAGCCACCAAGAAGGCTTTGTCTGGGACAATAGTTATTGGTGAGTCATCAAATGAACTCAGATTGATCTCAGCTAGAGGGATTTGTATCTTTGAATAAAAACATGACACAGGGGGAGCCATCCAAATATGAACCTCATCGATGGAAGGGTCCAATGGAGTGTTCTGTCTGATATGTGGGGAGGAGCTGTGATAGGAGTTGATGTCACGACCCCCTTCCATGAATGATTCCCCTCATGAGCTGGAAATGGTGAAAGGGAGATAATGACCCCCTGAGTCCCATCTCCTGTAGGCCCTGGGGTGGAGACTAACACCAAGGGTATGAATTTTTCAAAAATATGGGTGGCATTACCCTTTTATTATTTAATATCGGGAAATAGGATGAGTCAAACACCAAAGGAAAAAAGGAACAAGTAAAAAACCCAAACCAATCCATCATGCAAATTTAAACAATTCTAAACCAAGTTACAAGTACAAGAATGCTCAAAAGTACAATACCAAAAGAAAAAAGAGTAAAAAAACTACAACAACTCCACCTGTCCAGACTAGAAGGGACCCGCACGGCACAGGAAGTTCTCTTGGAAACCTGAAAGTAAACATAGGGTGAGAATACAAGTATACTGAGTAGGGAAACCTAAAGCTCTCTTGTACATGTGGGTAGACATTCTAATGTCCCGTGAGAACAATTGAAGAAACCAAAACCATGAAAGTAATTAAATCCACCCAACCTCACCAGCCACACTCACCAAAAACACAAAAAATTGGTTGTAGTATATAAGAACAATAATATTGTGTACCCCGCACCATTTCCCACTAGTTAGATGCTCTTCCTAATAGTGAACGTCCTGACGCTACCACACTCTTCACACACACACAAACCTATGCCTCAAGAACCTCATATCCCAACCGCACACACCTGGGCCTCACAACCACGTATCTTGCTCGGACACACCTGGGCCTCACAACCATGTATCCTACCTGCACACACCTCAGCCTCACAACCACACACCCCACCCACACACACCTGGGCCTCATCCTGATGATTATTGGGAAATAGTAAACCTGCCCGAATAGTCTTGGGCTAAAACCACCCAAACGAAACCTACCCAAGAGTCTTGGGTGTAAGGTCACCTCAAGCCATCACAGGCTATGGAAGAAGGAGCAAGAAGGATCTAGTAACTAAGTGGAAAACACTCTATCCCATGAAATGGCAGTGTTCGGAACTAAGTGCTCAACATGGGTGGGGTGCAACAAAACAAAAAGATACAGATATATATATGTGTTTACCAAACAGACATCCCAACCTATGGATTCTAAACAGATAAACTGAACACATTCCTCCACACTACCATGTCGAAGCATTCATACAACAAACAATACCAACCCCATTTATGTTTTAATGTTTCAGTAGAATTAGTTTATTAGTTCCTTAACTACTGGGCACAACCAACAATATCAATCGTTCATAAAACATATCCCTGCCATCCACAAATCATGTTAGGAAAATACAAGTAATACAGACAAGTCCTTTATTATTAACCAACCAGCCCCATTGATTACTATTAATGTTCTATTACCATGCCACACCATTCATTAACTCTCCCACATTTTATATATTATTCATAACCCATAGTTCGTTCACATTCAAACCCATCCCTGCAGCCCCACTGCCTACAACCATAACCACAAATACACTAAAACCCTTACATCATCACCCCTTGATACCATTTATCGCATCCTCACTACCCATCACTAACATAGCATTCACTCCAACCCAAAGAACACCCCCCTTCACATAAATAAACCCTTACCAGCACCCACATGTTTATTATTTTAGTTTTTTTAACCGGTGTGATCACACAAGTGTTGCAGTTATTCATTTAATCAGTAAACTTTACGTGATTAACCAATTCTCACATTCCACAATGTTTCCATCCATAAACGGTCTAGAATATAGGGAATCATTTTATTGAGCAAGAAAAGTCCCCCAAAGAAGGTGATTTCCAGTAGGCATAAGCCTATTCAATCCACAACATAACAATAGGATAAATAATGAAAAACATAATAACTTCCCCATTCCCATTATTTAAGTTAGTTATTATCTTTATTAAACCTGTTAAAATGTGTTTCATGTAAACAAGTGGATACCCACCCTGCATGATGCAATATTTCGAGAGGTGAAGGTACGATCCCTACCTTAACAGGTTCTGATCCCAACGCTCCCCCGTATCAACTTTAGAAGACATCCATTGGAACCCGTTGATTCTTTCATATCCCGGAAAAACCTCATTGGGTGGAATCTGGGATGGAAAGGGAGAAGGGTAGACAACAAATCCAAGACTATATGTTCATACTCTTCGTTACGATCCCGTGGCACTTACGGATCATAAATCGGAGCTCGGATGAAGAAGTTATGGAAGAAAAGTGCTTGGAGTCTCTCTTGGGAGAGCTCTACTCAAGGAAATGAGAAGGATATGAGTGATTTGAAAAGGAGGAGAGGCACCCTCATTTTAAAGGTGATAGAAACAAATGTACATGACGTGTACTTTCTAGTACACGGCATGTAGTCGGCCATTTCACAGGGTCGCCATGCCGCTTCCAACATGACCTTCAATACGAAACACAATCGTTGACTGGTCAACACACGGTTTGAGGGTAATGCATACGCAGGGAGGGACTACATGACATGTAGTATGGAAAAATGACATGTACTCATTTTTTTCACACGATAAGGACATGGCTTCAATATATGACATGGCAGTTGACTGTTCAACACACAGTTTGAGGGTAACGCATATGCGGGGAGAGACTACACAACGAGTAGTATGGATACACAACGTGTACTCATTTATTTCACATGGTAAGGAAATAGCTTCAACACGGGGTATACCTGGAATGGTGGTACATGCACTGTAATCACACTACACAGCGTGTATTTACAAAATTCTGAAAAGTTTGGGAAAAGTCCATTTTACCCTCCAGAACACTTCATGACCATCTTTTCGCCCAAGGAATAGGCCGAAGAGGTCCGAGCCATTACATCAAATACCTATTAAAAGATTCGCGTCCCTGATAATTTAAACTCCAAACCAGAGGAACAAAACAGTATACCTCTTAGGGATCTCGTTATTACATGAACCCATCTAACAACCCTAATCAAATGTTTTAGGAATTCCTTCTCTTATTTCAAGATATTATCTGCTTTTGGCGGCACTGACTCGCCTGCATGGGTTCAATCGCATCCGAATTAATGTGTCTCTATTAAGGATCATGTTTTCCATTTCCCCAAACATTTGGACATGTTACACACATCCAGAGATCCAGGAAACCAAAGTCTCAAAACCGACAATCCAAGCATTCCATATATCAAAGGTACATAGTATAACATCAAAAGAATGCTCAAAAGAACAAACAAAGCAAAAGTAAAAACAACTCTGGGTACTAAGGGTGCTTTTGGGCCTCTCGCTCCCATGTTCTCTCCTTGAGGACTCCATGCCTCTGCAACACACGATCGATGGTGATGGTTCATCCACAAAGCACCTTCTATTTACGATCCTCGATTCTGACTGGTCATTCCTCTGTGGTCGTGTCATCTCCCATATCTAACTCTCCCATGTCGATAATGTGAGAGTAGTCGTGTATGTACCGACAAATGTGGGAGATGTGGAAGACAACATGAACCTTCTACAACTGAGGTGGAAGGGCTAGCTGATATGCCACCTCACCGACTCACCACAGCACCTTGAACGATCCGATGAACATAGGGTAGATCTTACTCCCCTTCCCAAACCTTCGATTCCCACGTTGAGGGGAATCCTTCAAGAACACTTGATCTCCCACCTCGAACTCCAATAGCCTCCTCTGACGATCAGCATAAGACTTCTGTTGGTCCTGAGTAGCTTTCATCCTGTCACACACAAGCTGGGCTTTCCCTATGGTGCTCTGTACTACCTCTAGCCCAAGAGCACCTGTCTCCCCAACCTCTGCCTAGAAAATGGGTGAACGACATGCTCTTCCAAAAAAATACTCAAACAGTTCCGTGCCAATATTAGATTGGAAGCTGTTGTTGTAGGAAAACACTACTAAAAGAAATTGTCGCACCCATGATCCTCCTAAATCTAGAATGCATGATCGTTGCATGTCCTCCAATGTATGGATAGTCTGCTCTGTCTGCCCATTGGTCTGGGTGTGGAAAGAAGTGCTAAAGCATGGCTAGGTTCCAAAAGCATGTTTCAACCCCCTCCAGACTCGTGAGGTAAACCGAGTATCCTGATATGATATGATAGTCTTCGTAACTCCATGCAACCTCAACTCCTCTTCTACATACCTCTGTGCGAAGGTAATCACTGGGCCAAACTCCTTAATTGCTAAGAAGTGAGCTGATTTCGTCAATCGGTCCCCCACTACCGAGATAGAATCATAAAAACCCTGAGCTCTTGGTAGTCCTATGTCTAAGTCCTTTGATATGTCATCCCACTTCCACTCGGGGACATCTAAAGGATGAAAAAACCCACTGGGAACACGGTGTTTAGCCCTCACTTGCTGACACACTAGGCATTTAGCCACAAACTCCGCAACTTCCCGATTCAACCCGGGCCACCAAAACTTATCCCTCAGGCCTCGGTACATTTTCAAAACTCCTGGATGTACCACCAAGGGTGATCTATGGAACTCATGGAGAACTCCCTCATGCATCACCTCTGGAACAAACATCCTTCGATGAAAAAGCATCCGATATCGGTTGTCCTATGACCATCCATCTGGAGCGTTTCCCTCATCGATATGACCCCACATTACTTCTGCCTCAGAGACTCCCCATGGAGACTCTTCCACCTTCTACAACAAGGAGGACTGCACCTTCATCATGAAAAAATAGCCTCTAACACCCTCTACCCTTGCATCCAAGTGCAAGGCAGCCAACTCTCCCATCTCTCTCCAAGCATCGGTGGATTCCCAAACCACTTCCTTAAGCGACTTCCTGCTCATGGCATCAGCCACAATGTTTCCATTACCATATGGGTAAGTGATCTCGAAGTCATTTTATTGGAGAAACTCGACCCATCTCTACTGCCGTAAGTTCAGGTCACGCTGGGAGATGATATAACGTATGCTATTGGGATCTGAGAAGACAAAAAGGTGTTCCCCATAGAGGTAATGTCTCCACAACTTCAGTGCGAACAGTACTACTACAAGCTCTAGGTCATGGGTGGCATAGTTACGATCATGAGGGCGCAACTGCCTAGACCCATAATAGATCACACCTTTCTTCTGCATCAGCACACACCCCAATCCAAGGCCAAAAGCATCACCAAACACCTCATACAACAACCGATCATCTAGAAACCTGATTACGAGAGCACTGACCAACATCTACTTCAGGTAGTTGAAAGATTTTTGGAATTTCTCGCTCCATCGGAAGAAGTGTTTCTTCCTATTCAAAGCTATCAATGGAGGTGAAACATGAGAGAAGAATGAAACGGACCTCCGATAATAACCAGCCAACCCCAGAAAACTACGAACATCTGTCACGCTCTTGGGTTCCATCCAAGAAATAACTGACTCCACCATCGAAGGGTCCACTCCCACTCCATGCCGAGACACTAAGTGCCCATGTATGTGTACTTATTGTTTCAAGAATTTACACTTCGACAATTTCCCATAAAGCTGCTGGTGTCAAAGGACTTCCAAGACTACCATGAGATTCTCAATGTGCTCCTCCTCTGATCTTGAGTAGATTAGGATGTCATCGATAAACAAAATGACGAACCAGTCCAGAAACTCTAAGAAGATAGGGTTCATAAGTTCTATGAACACAGCTGGTGCATTAGTAACTCCGAATAGCTTCACTATAAACTCAAAGTGACCATACCTACACCTGAAACCTGTCTTCGAGATGTCATTGTCCTTTACCCTCAGCTGAAGATATCCAGATCATAGATCAATCATAGAAAACCAACATGCTCCCCTTAACTGGTCGAAGAGATCATCTATCTTTGGAATGGGGTAAAGGTTCTTGACTGTTACCTGATTCAACCTTCGGTAGTCTATGCATAACCTAAGACCGCCATCGGCCTTCTTTACGAAAAAAACCGGAGCACCCCATGGAGACATGCTGGGTCGAACAAAACCCTTCTCCATCAGATAGTCAATCTAAATCCGCAACTCCCGCAACTCTGAAGGTTCCATCTGATAAGGGGCCATCGAAATAGGACATGCACCAGGCTATAAGTCAATCCCGAACTCAACGTCACGTCAGGGGGTAGAGTCACAACCTCCTCGGGAAAAACATCGAGGAACTCCCCAAAAACCTCTCGGACATCCATTATCTGTGTATCAGCTGAAACCACTAATAATCCTCCTACTAAGGAAAGTGAGGCATCACATGCTATCTTCCTACCTGATAGCTCCTCTTTCCAACAAAAGATACACGCTGCCCATCTATATTGGATAACATGACCCTTCTTAGGATGCTGTTAATAACGACACTAACATAAAACAACCAGTCGATGTCAAGGATGACATTGTATGGCTGCATCTATATCAAAAGAAGGTCCCCAGTAGATCGATGTAGTCCAAATGTCAGTACACATCCCTGGAACACACATGATACACTCGTCTGGCCAACAACTGGTATACTCAGCACCAGGGGTATGAAAAGTCTATCTACTTCTTGACCCAAAGCATGGTCTAGACTGGGTGAAACAAAGGAGTGTGAAGCTCCTGAATCGAACAAAGCAGAAACGAGAGTTCTGAACAAACAAATCATACCTCGCACCACCTCTGGTCCTCTCGGAGCTGTCAACTCTAGTGCGTGCAACTGTCCACGCCTAGCTCATCTGCCTCTCTGATGCCAACCACCTCCCCGACCACACCCTAGTAAAGGTCCTTGAGGATCACCCTGAGGTCAGCCTCCTCCAATAATGTCTACCTTTGGAGGAGCAGGGTCCTCCTGCTTCTGGAAGGGCCTTGCTGACGACTGGTGCTGCTGAGGCGGGCGCTGAACAAGCCCACTTCCACCGTACTGAGATCGGGTTGGGCACAAACTCTGAATGTTACCAAAACCTCCAAAAGAGAAACACTTCGGTCGTGGGCCCGTGAAAAAAGTGATTTGGACCTGAAGATCTGAACTGGAACTGGTGGGCCCTGCTCCCTACAGGCCTGAATCTAGAAGGTCCTGTCATTGGAGACGTATAGTTGAATGCCTTCCCCTTCGACAAACCCGGCTGGATCCGCACACGTGGTGCAACTCCCTGAGAGTGTATCCTCTCTACAACATCTTTCTTCTTCTATACTGCCATGTACATTGGAAGAATGAAGGGGGTGACAACATACTGGAGAGAAGGAAAAACTGCCACCCCCAGACATCTTGCCTGAGACTCCTCATACGGAAATAGATCGGGAGGAAAGCGTAAGGTATACTTGAACATGATCCCCAAATCTCGTACTATCATACTCCCCTGCTGATGGGAGAGTATCTCCTTCCACTTCTCCGCCTCGATCATGGAAGAAAGGAATTCCTCTCAGAATTCATTCTCAAAGTCAGCCCACGGAACCCCTGCCTATGTCCTCTCTCCGAGGTAGAGCATCCACCACTAACATGTTGCACCTCTCAGCTGACTGACTATTAAGGGATCCCAGTACT
This sequence comes from Viscum album, assembly GCA_963277665.1. Taxonomy (NCBI): domain Eukaryota; kingdom Viridiplantae; phylum Streptophyta; class Magnoliopsida; order Santalales; family Viscaceae; genus Viscum; species Viscum album. Next base: position 692,073,588 of record OY728120.1, on the reverse strand, counting down.
CCCTCGGGGCCCAGATCAAGTTAAAAGTGATCTGTATCTCTTCAATCCACCCCTACGTCTCTATATCTGATGTAATACCCTTGTACATTTTTAGGGTTTTCCGCTCGATAGAACAGAGAGTCTTCTGCCACTAGCTATATTCCTCCACTCGGTCAATCTTCATCTGATCGATGGCCAGAATCTACTGGGCCTTGGCTGTCTGATCCACCGGGGGACGACGTCTAGGTTCCATAGCAGTACAGTAAACAAATATCACCTAAGCCCAAGTAGTAAGGAAATTTCTCAAGGTTTCATTTTACCTTTTTATTCAATTTCCTTCCCAAAACTCCTAAATCAATTAAAACACAAACATTATGATTCATGTATCTTCCCTAGGGTATCTACCTTGATATTAATGTAGTCTCACTTGGTCGTTCGGTAGGCTCAGAGTCCTTTCATCGATTCCCGGGGGGCTCTAAAATCTTGTGTCATAGCCTGTCTTCCCTGTCCTATGTCACACACCAAGATCAGTCAACACTATCACGCTACCATCCGATGAAATACTCAATGTGATTAAATCTAGACTCCATCCTATCTCTCAACCATCACCTCTGATACCATTCTATCATGACCCCCTTCCATCAATGATTCCCCTCCTGAGCTAGCAAAGGTGAAAGGGAGAAAATGACCCTCTGAGTCCCACCTCCAGTAGGCCTTAGGGTGGCAACTAGCACCAAGGGTATAAATTTTTCACAAATATGGGAGGAATTGCCCTTTAATTATTTAATATCGTGAAATAGGATGAGTCAAAAACCAATAGAAAAAGGAAAAAGTAAATAAAACCTATCCTTTCCCACATGCATGTTAAAATAATTCTAAACCAAGGTACAAGTACAAGAATGCTCAAATGTACAATAACAAAAGAAACAAGAGTACATCAACTGCAGCAACTCCAACTGTCCCGACTAGTAGGGTCACGCACGACCCTGGTAGTCCTCCTGGAAACCATAATGTAAACGTAGGGGGAGCATACAAGTATAATCAGTTGGGAAACCGAAATATCTCATGAAAAAGTGGGAAGACATCCTAATGTCCCATGATAACAACAGAAGAAACCCAAACATAGCAATGAATTATATCCCCCAACCTCACGAGCCATGATCACAAAAAAAGAAAAAAACAGGTAGTATTATATAAGAACAAGAGTATTGGGTACCCTTACCATTTCCCACTTGTTAGCTGCTCTTCCTAACAAAAAACGTCTGGACGCTACCACACTCTTCCCACCGCTAACACCTAGGCCTCAAGAACCACATATCCCACCCATACACACCTGAGCCTCACAACCAGGTCTCCCGCCCGCACACACCTGGGCCTCACAACCATGTATCCCGCCCCCACACACTTGGGCCTCACAACCACACAGCCCACCCACACACACATGGGCCTCATCCCGAAGATTCTTGGGAAATAATAAACCTTCCCGAACAGTCTTGGGCTAAAACCACCCCAAAAAATAAACCAACCAGAGAGTCTTGGGTGTATGGTCACCTCAAGCCATCACAGCCTATGGAAGAAGGAGCAGGAAGGAGCTCGTAACTAAGGGGAAAACATCATCTCCCATGAAATGGCAGTGTTCGTCACTAAGTGCTCCACATGGGTGGGGTGCGACAAAATACAAAGATATAGATATAGATATATGTATACCAAATACATAGCCCAACCTATGGTTTCTATAACGATAAACTAAGCATGTGCCTCAGCACTGCCATGTCGAAGCATGCATACAAAAAATATACCCAACCCCATTTGAGTTTTTATATTTCAACAGAATTAGTTGCATAGTTTGTTAACTACTAGGCACAACCAACCATATCAATCCTTCATAAAACATACCCCTGCCATCCACAAATCAGGTTAGGAGAATACAAGAAATACAGACACATCCCTTCTTATTAACCAACCAGCCCCATTGATTAATATTCCCATTCTGTTACCATGCCCCACCATTAGTTAACTCTTCCACATTTTATTTATTATTCATGACCCATATTTTGTTCACATTCATCCCCATCCCTGCAGCCATGCTTCCTATCACCATAACCTCAAACACAACAAAACCCATACATCATCAACCCATTATACCATTTATCACAGCCCCACTTCCCATCACTAACATAGAAATCACACCAACCCACAAACCCCCCCTTCACATAAATAACCCCTAACCAGCACCAACATGATTATTATTTACGTTTTGTTCAACTGGGGTGATCACACAAGGGTTCCAGTTAATCATTTAATCAGCCGACATTACGTGATTAACCAGTTCTCACATTCCACAATGTTTCCATCCATAATGGTCTATAAGATAGGGAAGTATTAATTTCACAAGCAAAGGCCCCCAATGACCGTTATTTCTATTAGGCATAATCCTATTCTATCCACAACATAACAATAGGATAAATAAAGATAAACATAATAACATCCCCATCCCCATTCATTATGCCAGTTATTATCTTAATTAAACTGGTTCAAATGTGTTTCACATGAACAAGAGGATACCAACCCCGCATGATGCACAATTTAGAGAGGCAAAGGTAAGATCGCAACCTCAACAGGTTCTGATCACAACGCTCCCCCGTATCAACGTTAGAAGATGTCCGTCGACACCCGTCGCTTCTCTCAAATCCTAGAAAAATATCCTCAGGTGGAAGCTGGGAAGGAAATGTCAATGGAAAGACAACAAATCCAATCTCAGATGTTCTGCCTCATCGTTACGATCCCGTGGCCACTGAAAGATCATAAATCAGAGCTCGGACGAAGAAGTTATGGAAGAAAAGATATTGGAGTCTCTCTTGGGAGAGCTCTGCTCAAGGGAATGGGGAGGAGAGGAGTGATTTGAATAAGTGGAGAGGCCCCCACCTTTTATAGGTGAGAAAAACTAAAGTACATGCAGTGTACTTTCTAGTACGTGGCATGTACTCATCCATTTCACACGGTCGCCACATGGCTTCCAACATGGCCTTCAATGCGGAACACAGTCATTGACTGGTCAACACACAGTTTCTGGGTAACTCATTCGTAGGGAGGGACTACACGGCGTGTAGTATGGTTACACTATGTATATTCATTTATTTCACATGGCATGGACACGGCTTCAACATGGCACATGGCTATTGACTGGTTAACACACGGGTTGAGGGTAACGCGTACGCGGGGAGGGACTACACGGCGTGTAGTGTAGCTACACGGCGTGTACACATTTATTTCACACGGAAAGCACACGAATTTAACATGGGGTATACACTGCGAGGTGGTACATGGCGTGTACTCACACTACAAGGCGTGTATTTACAAAATTCTAAAAAGTGTGGGAAATGTCCATTTTACCCTCCAGAACACTTCATGACCTTCTTTTCAACAATGGAATGGGCCCGGAGGTCCGGGCCATTACAGTTGTTCACAAGGTCTAGGGAGATGATGGAAGGATAGGAGTTGGGTCCAATGGTATGAAATCCTCTCCCACACTGGAGATGGATGTGGAGGATACAAAAGATAGGGAAACTTCTAATTTGGGAGTTATTGGTGATGTTTTTTTCATGGAAACTAGGTTTTCTACGTTGTCAGCATCTACTCCATGCAGTGAATTTCATCATTATTAGCCTAAAGAAGGAGCAATCAAGGTGGATAACAAATGGTGGTCAGAGAAAGTTAATGTGATTAAACATTCAATTCCAAAATCCAATTGTTCGTAAGGTGTGTATATTGTAATACTATAATGATAACCGTAGATAAGTGAATAAATATTGGCCCCCTTTTCAACTGTAAATTTAGGAAACCTGTCGAACAATGATAATTCTTCTTATGCTTCGTTTTTCTACACGTTTGGTGTGTTTCTGCTTCAACTCGCCTACAATGTGCCATTAAAAAAGGTATAAAAGGGTGCTTAAGTGAGGGAGTTTTAAATAGGGATTCTACTACGAGTTTTTCTAATGATTGTAAAATTGATTGAAGCCATATTGTTTTTTCGAGGGCAGATCCTTGAAGATGAAAATGGGACAATTTCAGGAGCACAAGCATTGTGAATAGAGAGTTGATATGTTCCATATAAATATGTTCAATGATCATGTCACACTATGAATGAATAGTAACCCAGTGACAGAGAAAATGGAACTATTCATGCCACCAAAAAAAATTGGGTGAGATTCGGGCAGCTGCTTTGGAGTGCCACATTAGCACCATGTCAACAGTCAATCTAAACAGGTGGACTTATTTTGGAGATATCTCTGCCAATCGGTGTCTGATTTCTATGCTCCAGGAGTCCATTCCCACAATTTATATCATTTCGGACACATATTTATGGTTATAATTTCAAAATTGTCAATCCATCATGTGGTGTAAAAGGGGTGAGGCCTTGACGGTGGTGTGCGTTTTGCGACAATGATGATTTCTAGTGGTGGAACACTACCAAAATTTGGGATTGGGATGTTTGATGGTAAAAACAACATCATCTTGTGGAAAATCATAGTGAAATATATTCTAGAGAATTAGGGCATGATGAGACTATTGATCAAATATAAGCCTAAGACAACCAGTGTAGATGATTAGGAAGTGCTTGAGATGCAGGTCATCAACCCAATTTGACTGTGTCTGGTGAATGAGGTAATTTATTCAGTGTTGGAAGAGACATCAAAAAAAGGATTAGGAAAATGTTTTCGCATCATTATACGGAGAAGTATCTCACCAAAAAAATATTTCTAAAGAATTATTGTACCAATTATGCATGGACAAGGTAACAAATTTATTGATTCCCACCAATGAATTCCATAGGATCCTAATGCAATTATTACGACTCGATGTGAATGTTGGAGCAGAAGAAAATGGTCTTTTTCTTTTTTCAAATCTACATAGTTTATTTGATGGACTTGTGATTGCGTTGGTTGTGGGGAATGAAACATTGAAGCTGGACAACATGATGGTTTTAGTTGAATATTCGGATTCAATATGAAGGCATGAGACACATTCAGGTGATAATTACATGGTGATACGAGATGATCAACATGGGAGGAGACCATATCCAATGTCAGACTATAATGAATGGGGGCCAAAATCTAGGGGACAAGATCCTACTGAAATAAAATGTTTCTGGTGTGAGAAAAAGGGTCACTATAAAAGTGACTATAGAGATAAAAAATAGTATCTTGTAGGTAAATTGAAATACATTGAGAGGGTTATGAACATCCTAGAATTATCAGAAGATGATGAAGTCTGTGTGACAATGGGAAGCATTCACACAAATGAGAGAGTTAAATGGGGAGAAGTGGAGTTTCATTACAGAAAATGATATGGGAACATAATGTTGGAATGTCAATTTCTAATATGGAATAACAAGAAGGATGAGCATCTAAAAGAAGACGGATTGGGTTTTTAATTGGGGAGCTCAGCACACATATATACGATGAGAGGTCTGTTTCATACATTTCCAGAGGTGCAATATTTAGTGAGACATGTTGATGGATCAACATGCGGTGTTCAAGGAGTCAGGTGGAGAAATATTAGACACCAGATGGAGGAATACAAATACTGGATGATGTGAAATTCATTTTGAGGATGTGCAAAAACTTGGAATCAATAATTAGGATCGATTTGAGAAGGTACCATATTTCCATAGCGGGTGGAGTGTTAGAAGTCTCAAATGGAAATGTGGTCATGTTTACAAGGAATGAATCCCCATAAGTTGAATCTTTTGATGGGGACCACAGGTAGCCTGAGATTGATTGAATAAAGTAGATGTTCCATGTCATCCGACATGAAGAATCATGTTCAATTTTTCATTGATGTTTTCTACACCTATATGGAGAATAGTTCTAGATTCTACCCAAAATTGTTTATGAGGGATTTGTGGGGGAAACTCGGAATTTGGAAGTGATTGGTAGAGTTTTTTTTGAATCTCTTTCAGCATCTACTCTACAATACGTATTTCATATTTTTTACCAAGGAGAGGGAGCAGTCAAGGAGGATAGTAGCCAGTAGCGAGAGAATGTTCAAGGGGATGATGAACCACCTCATAGAAACCTTGAACTACTATGAATTTCCTTTTCAATATAAATGGTATCAAATACAATTGTTTGTAAGGTGTGTGTGTTGTAATCCTTTGATGGGAACCTGAGAGAAGTGAGTAAATATTGGCCCTCATTTCTCCTGTAGATGTAGGAAATCCTGCCGAACCATGTTAAATCCACTAATGCTTTTTTTCTTCTCATTATCTGTTTTTCTATTTCCACACACCTCTGTTGCGCCCTTACAACAACAGTTGAGAAATTTTGAATTAGTGATAGAATGCAAATCGTGTTTTCAAGGGGGAGAGTGCTCATCATACCTTCTTCCTTTCCAATGGTGTGTCATGACCATTCAAAAAAGTATCTCATGTTTTATATTTTCACCTATAAATATTTTTGTTCATATTTAGAAATGTACTTATATATTTAATGATTTAGATTTGGAAATCGGCATGTTTCACATTTTGATACTACATTGGAGGGAATATTTGTCTCCACATTTCCTTTAGAGTAATTTTTCTTTGTATTGTGGCCCAGGATCATCTTTTCATTTTTCCTCAAGATGGGTAGCCATCTTTTTAGAGCATAATCTAGCATCACACCGAAATTCTCTCCTCTCCTTCAGCTAGATCTTTATAAGGATTTGGGTTTCCTTTACAATCATTTATATGGTCATCTAAATTACAAATTAATGTTAGTTCTCTTCATGAAAATTACTTTTTCCCCTATTTTTTACACCCAAATTTGTGATGTTAAATTTTAAGTAAACATTAACTTTTATCATCCAATTATTCTCCATGCCCATATTATTATGGAATACAGGATCCAATTGGTGAATGGGTTTTTTATTGATCCACCACTTCATATATTGAATGTATTACATCTTGATCGCTACAAGAGAATCCACTAAATTATAAAAGTGATGTTTTCTCAAGTCACTATTGAGATTAAATATCATATTAATCCCTAGGGGTGAATCTGAATTTATAGATTTATAGACAAATTACAAGAAATTTTTAGAACAATATTTAGTTATAATATATGAATTATTTACCTTATCATGAATTTTCGTCTTCAAGGGATTATTTTTTCTATTTTTATTTATTCTTCTCATAGACATAAGGTAGTATTCATGAACTATGCTAACTATTTTCTCAACCTGATCAATTTTTCAAACTACTTATTTCATTATTATTTATCATAAAAATATTCCTACATTATATATATTCCATTGGAAAACTATTATTTGGAATTATTCATGAGAAAAACTATTTTAGGGCCTCCTTGAGTTTCTCTTTAGTAGTTGTACCAATCCGTGAATCTCTTTGATCTATCTCAAACACAATTGCATACTAGCGAAGAAGAGAAAATCTCTAGAAAAAGTCTTTATAAGGGACTCTAATTTGTAGTTCTAGGTATGATATGAAATTATTCATCTTATTATAAATAAAATTTCCACTTATTATTGAAATACCCATACAAGGTAATTCTTCTGTAATTTGAATCATAATTTAATATTATTATATAAATAATCTCCAGAAACCTATTAGTTTATGTCAGACCAATAATATCATATAGAAAGAAACTTATTCCAGAATACTAATTTTTAATCCCATTAAGAGAACAATTGAGTGATACCCTAATAGGGGTAAATTAGGGTAAGAAAAATTATTCCAATTGAAAACATTTCTTCAGACTCTCACTTCCCTAAAATGATCAGGCCCTCATGATTAGTAGGGATTTTTTTTCTCTTCAAATAACTGTTGATGTAATTATTTATTTCCATTTATTTATCCCTTTAAGTAGTTAGTCAGATTTTTTATCCAATTATAGATTGTTTTAATCAATTATAATATAAATGGAATCTAAGAACAAAATAAACAAGTATTTACATGGTTTTCTCACATCAGGATAAAAAACATCATTTAATCAGCTTTGTGTCAATGAACCATAATAAACTAACTTCCTTAGTTAGTGGTGGGTTTTGGTTATTTCATATGTGACTCCCCTAAAATGTTTATGGATATATAACAACCACCCAAGGACCAATTCCCTCAAACTTACCTCCTTTTATCACTACTCTAAAGGTAAAATAAGGTTTTCCTATAGCAAAAAAACATGATTACCATTGTTGGAGATTATGCACAAAATATGATTTTATGGCTTTAGTCAAGATATGATGCTCCCTTATAGAAAACAAGTTTATTCCTTTGTAAATGTCATTATATCCATTCCATGTTATGTCGGGTAAAAACAAATTATTCTTCTTTATTAACATATATGATGAATTTTGAGATATCTTTCTAATTTATGTTTTGAATTCCACTCCCTCAATATTAGATGTCTCAATTATTTCATTTTTTCCTCTACTATTAGATAATAGTGGACTCCATTTATTATATAAATAAACATATCTAAATTTACCACATTCAATAATTCATTTTCCCTAATTTCATGAGAGATTATTAATGTTTCCCCTCATGAATATCATTAAATATTCACGAGCCTAATGGAGAAATATATCCTTAATGGTTTTTTAGAATATGAGTGAAACTCATGAATATACCACCATTGAATTCATGTCAATATTTCCTTTTAAATATTTTTCAATTTCTCTTAATGGATAGTATATTTAATTATAAAATTTTTTGGACATGAAATATTCCATGAGAAAACTATATGCACTATAGAACAACATTATATTCCATTAGAACTATAAGTCTATAATTATATAGCTCTATGGTAAAAAACTTATCTTCTCGTGTGGTCCCCATAAAAATTTAAAAACAATTGAACTCTTATTTGATCCCTAGAGACATGGCCTTATACATTGTGGAGTTGTGACAGGAAAAAATCTAGTCCACAAAATTTAGGGGGACCATCCATTTTATTCAACTAAATATTTCAATGAGATATTAAAATCCTACTCGGCCTAAAAATAGGATATTGAAAATACCTTCTTCCATGGTTTAGATATCATAAAACATCTATTACCACTAATATTTTTATGACTATCTTCCACGGTGCATCTTGCATCTTTTCCCATAGTGAATCTATTGAATGAAATTTCTACATCGTGTAAATTTCCAATAATGTGGACATCACCAAAATAGTAGGTCCATATAAATCCATCCACTGTTACGTTAGGGTACAATCATCACATGGTAGTTTATAAACCCGTTCTCTAGGAAACAAATATGAAACTCTAACCCATTTTGATGATGTTTTATATATGTGGAATAGAAGACCCAAAATTGGTAGACCCATTGAAATCTGCCTCAAACATTAGTTTTCCTGACAATAACATATATGGTGAAAGCCCATATTCACCTATAATTATAAAATTATAGAAATATAAAATATTTTTGATAAATAATATGATGTTAACAAAACCCTATCTAATTTGTTATTTCCAGTGAAACTATATTTGTTGTGATATTACCATAATACATTTTTCCTACTTTGTGATGTAATCATCTATGATACTGGGTTATTTAATTCTTTGAAACGTCCCTAAAACTCCAAATCCAACTATAAATTCTTCAATTTGGAGAAAAAATCTTTAATACCAAAAACTACTTTATTTTGAAACTACATTCATCACAATAACTTTGAATTATTTTTAAAATAACCCATTCACATTCAACACATTGATAATAATTCCAAAATTATACAGTTACCAATCCTCAATATATATGGTAAAAATCTCACACATTGGATTTTTGGAAAAACCTAAAACCATGAATATATTCATTAAAAAATAAATAAAATAACAAAACTTTTTAATTTTATTTATCTCCATGAAATTATAGTACTTTAGTCTACCTCATTTCAATATTCATCATAGATTCATGATGTTCTTCTCCCCCATTTGACATAAAATCCAAATCAATATCCCTTCAATATATAAGATATGGACATATTATAAAATATAATCAACTTTTAAAAAAATGTCCTTTTAAATTAGAAAAATTATAATTCTCCAAATATCTTTTTAATTTCTAATAAAAATGATATTTTACTTTGAAATTGTTTTTCTGGGACTTTATTTGATACCACATTCCATGATACTAATTTTTCTTCATGGAGAATCATAAATAAATATTACAAACCAAGATAACTATAGTCATGACATCACGTTTATAGATTCTAGGATCCTCTTATAGTAATATACTATAAGGATCTACACATTCTAGATTTAATTTCTGGTGATAGTAATTGTTTGATATTAACTATTAATGAATCATTAGATTTTTCCTTCGGTATTGCAAAAAAACATCTCAATTTTGAATGAATTTTAAAATACATTTCATTAGTGGTGTTCACACATAGTAATTATTTCTAAAATATGTATAAGGCTACTAAGTCAGTACTTTGTATAGAATGCATGTGATTTCGATAAAAGAGCATCATTATTATCTACATCACTCACCCACATCCCTGAAATTCAACCAGTCATAATTATTATCTTATACCAATAAAGATTTCCTATAAAATCAAGTTTAAATTTACAAAACCATTATTTAATAAACATTAAACACATAGTTTTTGGGTTATAATAGATTTATAATTTTTAGTGCATATCCATAAACCAATCCCTATATCAATTGTTTAAATAAATACTGATTAATACTAATTTGATAAAACATATTTCTATATTTGATTCTCTGAATTTTTTATATGGATTATGGGGAATGTAATTCTATATATTAATCTCCAAACAATCACTACCTTCTCTAACTTCATTAATTAATTTTAATTTACCATGAATTTTATCCCCTAATAGAATCTATTGAAATCCAATTAATAGAACTAAAAATTATTTCTCAGATGCATCATGTAGTTCTTCTGTATTGAAATTTCAACTTCAAATAGATAACACTAATAATACATAGATAATGAATTGAGACATTGGATGGTGTCATAAAATCACTTACTGATTTCATGATTCATCTTCCCCTACATCATATCATACCCAAAACTAGGAACACTCAATAATAGTAATAGAATTTTAACACATGGGGAGGGGAGATACTATGAGATTCTGAATGTTTAGGAATACACTTTTTATTAGTATACCAAAAATTCATTATCAAACATTAATTTTTCACATTTCATATTCATGGAATGGAATTCCCTTTCTTCACAAATCTCCTATTCATCTAGATAATTCTTGATGTCTAGCATCTTTAATCCCTCTACAGTGTCACTCCGTTAAGTGATTACACTTACAAAAATATTATTTTGGATATTTTTTGTCTTATTCAACTATATTTGTTTCAAATAATTTAATATGGTGTGATTAATCGCTATTATACAAGTTTCTTCTTAAAATGATTCAGGTTTATGAAATAGATGAAAATCCATGGGAATTTTAACTTTTTTCATTTAATTGATGGTCCATTCATTGAACTGGGATTAGGAACAACAATTATTGGAATTAGAAAACATAAAAATGTTTTTTTAGACATGGGTAAATTCTTGGGAGGTTTCGATAGTGTCTTTTCTTGTTTTATGAGTGTTGGTGGTGGAAATGTAGAGTTTTTAAGGCTCTCCCCATGGCACATGATTTTTCTAAAACTGTGTTTCCCCTCATCAGCGTACTATGTGGCTATAGAAAAGAAGAAGAAATGCCTTGCATGGGGTGTGAATTTTATAGCCAAACTGTGAACCTTTTCCACATGGTTATTTCCACATAGAAAATACCCTCACACTATTCATCATATGGTTGGTGTACTATTTGGAAAAACCATGTTGCATAACCATGAAAGATGGGGTCCAAAGGAAGTGGGTGTCACATGGGTGGAACGCAGTTTTGCCAAATAGGGTGGCCAAATCATGAAACATGGTTTTTGGGGGTTTAATTACCAAAATAACCTTAATAAGTTTATATTTCACTTATTCTTATATTCCTCCTCCATAACCATGTATATGTTCTCCCCCCCATGGTGAGATCTCCTCCAATCCTACCTTAGGCTTTTCGATAACTTGTTCCACTATCATCTGAATCGATCACAATCGGTCACTATAGATGTAGAGACCCAAAATTCACATACATAGACATTACATTACTATTCCAAAATACATAATACATTAAAAAAACTGATACCCAAAGACCTTATTAGTATTGTGTCTTTGGAAACTCAAAACATAATCATCTAATCATGGTGAAAGATCTTCAACATCTCCCAAAAAGATCTTCCCCTTCGATTTTCTTACCTAAATCCTTTATTTTTATATTGCAGAAAATAAAACATAAAAAGTCTGAGCTCAAATTCATAGAAATGGTAATCATAGGGAAAATAAAACATCACACATACTTTTGACCTTAAAAACATGAACATAAAGTTTAAACATCAAAATCATGAGCAATGGCATTAATCGTGGTAGTACGTATGACATAGATCTTAATGGAACATCAATAATGATAAAATAGCATGGTAATAAAACATGTACTTGTGTCAAACATAAACCACATATTATTATTTCCATAGTATCCAAGGCATTACTACCAAGACCATTATAATGGACAAAGTCCCTTGCTGAATCGAGTTCACTCCTCGTCCATGTCCTGTATCACTAAACCAGATTAACTTTTCATTCCATCCATGTCTATCTCATGATATATAATTCTTAACCCAATGAATTGGAGGGAGATATCACTCCCCCCATCTCATAATGAAATCATTCTTACTTGTGGCACAAAATAAACATAAATCATTCATCATAACCAAATGAGTAAAATGAGTTTCATAAACATCATCCCTTCATAACATAATCAATATAAAGTAAATGGATATCATTTCATCATAATAAAAGTGAAACCATTTATATCGTAGAGAAATTATACTTGAAACCTATATATATGAAATAATGTCATCATATTTGAAAAATGGTTTTGATAAAACACTTGAAATGAATTCTTGAGGTATATATCCTTTCTTCTTCAAAATCATTTTCTTTTCACAAAATGACGTGAAATTATAAAGGAAAATGATTTTATTGAAAATATTAATGAAATTTTGTAGAGTAAGCTTCATGAAAATAAGGCATTATGAAACCGTAAAAATCCATTCTTACCATATAAGATAAAAAAATATTCTCCTCGTACATTTTTCGGAAAAGACACAAAGTTCCTCATATGGTAAACAAAATAATGATTCCTTCCATAACACAAAGTAAAGTCAAAGAGTTGTAAAGATTAAATTAAAATACATGGAAGAATATTAAACACTTTATCAAAAAAAAAACTTATGGTAATTGATGAAAAATATAACCCTAGTAAATACTTACGTATAAGCAATCGTGGATAAAAATAAGATTTGAAAAATTATCCTTTACCTTATGTCCAATTTCATTCATATATGACCGAGGATCCTGTATATTGCTTTTAAAGATATTATTAACTTGTTAACGAACCATAATAATATTTAGGATATCATATATGGTTCACTTATGACTTTATATAACCCGTTCGTTTGTCAATTCAATGTTAAATCAACATTTTGGGTAAAATCATTTCATTTACCATACGTGATTTGACTTGTTGTTATTGATATTATTATTACTTATATCATTATTTAATTACTTCCAGAACATAAAGGATGATTTATGTATATTCATTATATATATAATAGATAGATAAATGAAATGAAACACACCGTTCATCGAAACGGTAGGCCGTACATATGCATGAATCTTATTTTCTTTTCCTTATTGACTTGAATGGAAGTATGTAGATTACATATATATATATACATAAATAAAATATAATTATTATGTCATATATAACATTATTATTCATTATATATACTTTATAATCATTCTTAAATGGTTAATATGGTGAATGAATCTCATGGCGTCGTGGAGACGGTAATCCGTACGTACGCATGTGCAATGATATCATTACCATAATTATTGAATCGAATTGAAGTGGATGATATAATATATTAGAATTATTATGATGTTATAATAACAATATATAGTTATTCTTTAAACCATTATACCCATCCAAGTATGTTTTTGGTGGAAAAACAGATTACACCACGGTGTGGAGACGGTATTCCGTACGTAAGCACCCACGGTGATTTGTTTTTAAATAGGATGGATAGAATGTGAAATGGGGTTGATTCACATTTATAATGACATATCATTATATAAGTAATACTCATTTTATTACTTTATAATGAATCAACTAAATAATAGGAAGTAGAAGAAGAAAAAAACATGAATGAATCGGTAGAAGAGATTACCTCTTCTTCAACGTGACTCTTTTAAACTTCCTCATAGGGAACTAGAGATGGTATTATCAGAAGACCAGAACATATATTATATAACTAGATAGGTTGAGAAGAGAAATTTTTAGGGTTTTTCCAATCTTGAAGGATCAAAATTGTGTAAAGTGGAGAGGGAGGAGGTTCCCTTTTATAAGGGTGGAGAGGGGCACCTTAGTAAATGCTTCAAATGTTATTTTATAATAATTTAATATTCGATTTATAATGGCTCCAAAGTGACTTTTTTCAGGTCTAGTGTGGGGATGGGTCGAAATCCTCTCATCCAATAGATTTTAGTCTTGTTTAGGTTATCATTTTAGCCTTATCATTTAGATTTAACTCTATCTTAAATAAATTAACTTTTACTGTGTCTTCTTATGTTGTTAAACTATATGGTTAATATACCTACTATAAAATGACAATTGAACCCCAATAAGTTCCTTAATTTCATATATTTTATTATATATGACTTGGTGACAATCAATATATTTTTAGGACCATTATATCAATTAATAATATAATATTAGTTTTAAAAACTCTTTAATGTCAATTTTGACACTATTTGGTATTTTGTTTTCTCTAAATTCATATCATTATAATTAATTAGAAAAAAATTCATTCAACCACCCCTAATATGTTATATTAACATATCAATTTAGTTTAATTCCTAAAAATTCGGAAATTTATTTTATTTGGGTATTTATAATATCAATTATGTTAATATTTCATTAATAAATTAATTAATTCATTATCATTGTGTCATAAATAAAATACATTATTTAAGGTCTAAAAAATATAAATAAAATACCATTATGTAGGAAGTTTTTTTATATTTTTAATGAATATTTATAGTGTAATTTAACTTTTGTATAACCCAATATTAAAAATGTTTTAGTTATTAATCTTTGATTTTAACTCCTTTTACTCTTCTTTAAATAAAATAATAATAAGTGTCCTAATCTAATCCATATGGACATAAAGGGTCATATTTTATTCCTAAGGTTTTTTTGGTCAAATTACACTTATCCAATAGAATTTGGACATGTTTTATGGAAATATTAATATCATTTTTACCCTAAATGTCCCTATTTATTTTTAATCGTGGTAAATAAAAGTAAAAAGTTACTACTCACCAAAAATTATTTTTACCCTCTTGAACCACATTTTAATCCTTGATATTAACTGTGTCTCTCAAATGTTTGTTATTCCAGTCACAGAGGAGGTAAAATTATGTTCTATGTAAATTTGCAAATTTTCTAAGGGGGTGGGTAAAAGACGGTGAAATGTTCAATAAAATTTTTATATATCTAAGATTACTATAAAATGAATCTAATGAATTAAAATGAACATATATATGTATTATGTATCAATTTTGACATAAAATAAATTTAAATAAAATAAATAATTATTTAAATAAAAATTAGGTTTTAAACTATACCTTACTGTTTTTCACTATTCATTAAAATTTTAATTTTTTCAGAAAAAATACCAAAAATTCACCGTAGGCTAATTTCGATATTCCAAATCCAAAAATGAAGTCCATTTTGAAAGATAAAATTTATAAAAATTTAAAAAGTGGGAATTATTATTCATAATGTCTAGTTTATATAATATTTTAATAACATATCATTGTTTAGTGAAACTCGATATTGCATACTACACACGCCATCGAGGAAGGTCGTGATTGCATGTAATGCAAGCCAAGTCAGGGATGAATGTAGTGAAATCACCCTTTGGTGTTGCATATAACATAATCAAAACATATTTCATTTATACATTAAACAAAATCTATACATAATGATGCGTAGAATAATTTCCACAAAACAAACATGAAATTGTGTGTAACACAAGCCAAGAATAGTGTTGCGTATACTGCAAGCTAATACGGTGTTGCGTATAGTACAAGATAATCTTGGTGAAATGTACAATATAAGACATCAATGAAATTAAAAACATTATTTCTCATAAAATCTCAGGGTGTTACATTCTACCCCCCTTAATATGAAGTTCTCCCTTGAAATTCGTCGCGGTTATAAATCATTTACTTATTGAATGATTCATTCATAGAAAACCACATTGTAAAAAGGAATACTAAAACATAATTTTAAAAAGTGTTGTGTGGAACATAATTATTACCCCAATTAACTCATCACTGGGTTTGCACATAGGAGAATATAGGTGAAATATGGATATGGAAGAGAAATCTAAGCATCATGTTTGGATGAAGAGTGGTACAGAACATGACAATGAAAAAGACAAAAATCACAAATCCCTAAATTTGTGATAAAATAAGGTAACATATTATTCATTAGATATGAGGGCACTGTGACAACATTTATAGTTTTCAAGATCATTTCCCTAATGATGAATATTTTTTGAATTAAACAAATGCATACTTGATTTTGGTATAATACCACTGTTTCATGTGCCTTGAACTATTTCCACTTAATCTCTTAATGAAATGGTATTTAATTTGTATTCCGTGAAGTGTTATCAGATCATGTGATATAATAATAGGTCATTCCATCTGTCTCCATCATAATGTTAGAAAAATTTATATAGAAAAATCCATCTATAGTGAAATTAATTGTATATGGTTCCTAAAATGGGATTATACTTCATCTATCATGCCTCTTAATAAAATAAAACTAGTTTTTACAAACCATGGAATTCTTGTAAGCCAATGGTAGGTGATAAAGGCCTGTTGCACATTGGTTGTGGGTTCGATTCTGGCAACCTTGTCTGACGAGATGGGTTGTCTCTCGTCCTGTAGGTTATGCCTTTTTCTAAAACTACATTATTATAAAATTACTTCAATAATATCGACAAAATTTCTAGCCTTAAACAATACTATCTTATGTCTAAATTAATTCATTCTAATATTTAGGCTTATCCAAGATACATCGGTCCAAGCTCATAGTATAAATAAAAGTATTACTTGAATGGTCCCATAACAAGCACGTGAATACCATCATCCCCCCCATGTATCATAAAATATATCTTGTTTCTCACATTCAAACATGTGAATACCTTAATCATGTATTCTTTTGAAACATTTATTACCATAGATCCTTCGTGAAAACATGAATGCTATCAAAAGTTAACTCTTTCCACATACCAAACTCCGAACATTTCTATATACTCACACCATGATATCACTTTGTCCTTATATCAGTAATGAGCTCATGAATACTATCAACCATTTCATTTTTTCCTTATACCTTCATTATGCACATATCATCTGATTTACAAAAATATTTCAATCACTTTTCATGGTTACCGGTACCATACAATTATTGAAAACCAATACATAGATATTCCAAAATTCCACGATACAATAATTGAGATTCCATGATACGATTTTGAAATCCCATTACATATACACATAATCATTCCAAAACATCATTGTCATACTCAACATCACAAATAGTGATCTCATTTGACTTCCCTTTTTCCTTTTCCTTAAGTGGTTTCTCACGTCGATCATCATTAACCCTTGGATTAGGGTATTGATTTGCATAATTCCCCGTTTTCTTGCACTTAAAGTATTGAAGTGTTGTTGGAGAGTTCTCTATAGTCTTTTCTCTATTCATGTCATTAGAAACCTTTTTCCTGTTACATGGGAACTTAGATACTTGATGTCCTTTTCCACACCCGAAACATTTTTTAGTACCTCTTAAACTATCTCAACCATGCTTCTTTCCATACATTGAGCATAAATAAACATTCACATTCTATTCACCATTGTTCTAATATTTTTCCTTGAACACCATCTATAATTTTTTGTCAATACCATAAGAAGTATATGTAACACCAACTTCCAGTTACACCTAGATAGCACAACGCACAATTTCTTCATAGCTACTGAAGCCTCTTATAGATAATTCCCATCGAAGATTTGGTTTTAAGCCACGGATGAATCCATCAACATTACTTTGAGGTTGGATGATAATGATAGATGCATACCTTGCATTCCTTGTAAAATTTGCCTCGTATATACCAACAGATTCATCATCCTTTTTCTTATTCTCAAGGAACTCCTGTTCCATCTTTGTTCAAAGAATACGAAATGAAGTACATATTGAAAAACAATTCCTTAACTCTTACCATTATATTAATTCAATTTCACCTTGGGGCCTGGTATTCTTAATTTGAGTCCACCACTTATCTGCTTCAATTTCTAAACGGTAAAGAGCCAAAATGACTTTTTCATGTTCTAAACAACGATGTTTAGAAAATATCTTTTCAATGGTACTGATCTATTTTTCTGCAACAAGTTGATTAGAAGACCCACTGAATGTAGGTGGGTGTTGCCTCATGAAGGACTCAATATAATATTTTTCCCTTCTCTGCTCATTCATAAGTCGAGAATGATTCATAGCTAGTGTAAGTATAACAATAATATTTTTCACTCCATTTCTCATAACATTGGTTTTTTCAGGAGTACAATCATTGCATTGCCCATTTCATGGATCAATATAGTTATTTCAGGTTCCATCCATCATCTAAAACCCAAAATGAATAGTTTAAGAGGCAAAAATCATACAAGGAACACAACACAATAAAGGGGGAGTACCTTTAATATATAAAATAAAATGTTTAATTTTAATATCTTTTCCGTAATTCAAGTACTATAACCTATACTTATACTTAACCTTAGGGAAATCCCTAGACATTCCATAGAAATATCTCTAGGGATTTCACTAATGTTTTCGCATCCTAGATTCCAAATGTTAACTAAACATTTGCCCTAATACCAACTACAGAGACCCAAGAATAACCTACATAGAAATTACGCTAATTTTGCAGAATACTTAATACATTACAACAACAGATTCCCAAAGACCTATTAGTTTAGTGTATTTGGAAACTCAGAACATAATATTCTAATCATGGTGAATGATCTTCAACATCTCCCATAAAGATTTTATCATTTGGTTTTCTTACCTAAAACCTCTCTTTATATCCTGGGGAAAAGAAAACATAAAAAGGGTGATCTAAAATGCTCAGTAAGTGTAAGAATGGAGAAAATAAAATAACCAAAATACATTTGAACTTAAAAACTTGAACATAATTTTTAAACATCCAAATATTGAGCAATGTCATTAAACATGGTAGTACGTAAGGAATAGATCATAATGGAACATCAATCATGATAAAATAGAATGGGAATAAAACATGTAATTGTGGAAAAAATTAAGAACATGTTATGATTTCCATAGTAGCCAAGGCATTTCGTCCAAGACCATTATAATATAAAAAGCCTCTTTCTGAATCGAGTTCACTCCTCATTCCAACCTATATCACTGAACCGGATAGACATTTCAATCAAGCCATGTCAATATCATGAGATATAAATTTTTACCCAATTAATTGGAGGGATTTATAGGTCCCACCCATCTCATAATGAAATCATTATTACTTGTGCCAGAAAATAAACATTAATCATTCATCATAACCCAATGAGTAAGAAGGGTTTCATAAACATCATCCCATCATAACATAATCTATATGAAATAAATGGATATAATTTCATCATAAGAAATGTGAAACCATGTAAATAATTGATACATTATATTTGAAACATACATCATTTAAATAATGTCATCTTATATGGAAAATGGTTTGGATAAATCACTTGAAATGAATTCTTGAGGAAAATATCCTTTCTTCTTCAAAATCATTTTTTTTCCAACAAAATGCCATGAAATTTTAAAAGAAAATGATTTATTTGAAAATTTTCATGAAATCTTGTATAGTATGATTTATTAAAATAAGGACTTATGAAAACATAAAAATCCATTCATGTCGTATAATTTAGAAAATCATTTCCTCATACTTTTGTCAGAAAGGTCAAAAAAATCCTTGTATGGTAAAAAAAGAATGATTACATCCATAACAAAAAGTAAAATTAAAAGTGGAGTAAAAATGAAAATAAAAAAAATGTAAGAATATTAAAAACTTTATGAAAAACATTTTATGGTCATGGATTAATAATATAACTCTAGTAAATAGTTACATATAAGCAATCTCTGATAAAAATGAGATTTTCAAAATTATCCCTGACCTTATGTCCAATTTCTTCCGTATGTGTATGAGACACCTATATATTGGGATTAAACATATTATTAACTTTTAACAGAAACATAATAATATTTATGATATCATATATGGTTCACTTATGAGATTATATTATCCATTCTTTTGTCAATTCCATGTTAAAGCAGTGTTTTGGGTAAAATAGTTTCATTTAACGTACGTGTTTCAACTTGTTGATCATGATATTATTATTAATTATATCATGATTTATTTAAATCCAAAATGTAAAAAAATATTTATATATATTCAGTATTTAAATATTAATATATAATAGTTATATAAATGAAATGAAACACACCATTCATGGAGACGGTAGGCTGTACGTACACATGAACGATCTTTTTCTTTCCTTATTGACTTGAATGGAAGTAAGTAGATGACATATATATACACATAAATACAGTAGCATTAATATGTCATATATATAATTATTAATCATTATGTATACTTTATAATCATTCTTAAATGGATAAAATTGGGAATGAATCTCATCGCGTTGTGGATACGGTAATATGTACGTACGCACAAGCGATGATATCTTTCCCATTATTATTGAATGGAATTAGAGTGGATGATAGAATATCTCAGAATTAGTATGATGTTATAATAACTATTTATATTTATTCTTTACACCATTATACCTATCCATGTACGGTGGTGGTGGAAAAATAGATTACACCACGACGTGGAGACGGTATATCATACGTACGCATGTGCGGTGATTTCATTTTCCATAGGATGGATAGAGGGTGAAATGGGGTTGTTTAATTTTTATAATAACATATCAGTATTTTATTAATACTGATGTTATTAATTTTTAATAAAACAACTAAAGAAGAGGAAGTAGAAGAAGAAAGAAACTTTAAAGAATCGGTAGGAGAGATTACCTCTTCTTCGACATGCCTCTTTTAAACATCCTCTTAGGGAACTGGAGTTGGCCTTTTTATAAGAACAGAACCTCTATGATATAAATAGTGTAGTTTATATGAGAAATTGGTTGGTTTTTTCCAAGATTGAAGGCTCAAAATTGTGTAAAGTGGAGAGGTATGAGGTTCCCTTTTATAAGGGAGGAGAGGGGCACATTATGAAAAATTTAAATTATTATTTTATAATAAATTCATATTCAATTTATAATGGCTCCAAAGTGAATTATTTAGAGGATATGGTGGGTATGGGTCTAAATCCTCTCAACAAATATGTTTTAGACAAGTTTAGGTTACCATTTTAACCTTCTCATTTAGATTTAACTCTAAGATAAACAATTTGTCTTTTATATTGTCTTCTTGTATTATTAGACTAGATGGTTAATAATATTACTATAAACTACCAATAATACCCCAATTGGTTCATTAATTTCATATATGTTATTATATAAGTCTTTTGGATGAAACTTATATTTTTAGGACCATTATATCTATTAATTATATAATATTTGTTTTAAAAAATCTTTTATGTAAATTTTGACACTATTTGGAATTTTGTTTTCTATAAATTAATAATAGCATTATTACTTAAAAAAAATTCATCTAACCAACCCTAATATTTTTTATTAACCTATAAAATTAGTGTAATTCATAAAAATACTCAAATTGCATTTATTTGGGTATTTATAATATCAATTATGTTAATATTCCATTAATAAGGTAATTACTACACCATCAATGTGTCATAAATAAATTAAATTATTTAATTTCTATAATTTTAAATAAAACAAGATTATGTTATAAATTTTTTTATCTTTATATTGAATATTTATATTTGAATTTATCATATGTATACCCTATATTAAAATGTTTTAGTTATTAAACTCTAATTTTAACTCCTTTAACTCTTCTTTAAATAAATTAATAATAAGTGTCCTAATCTAATCCAAGTGGACCCAAAGGGTCATATTTTATTCCAATGGTATTTTTGGTCGAATTAAACTTATCCAACAGAATTAGGACATGTTTTAGGGTAATAATAATTTCATTTTTACCTTAAATAATCTTATTTACTTTTAACTGCGGTAAATAAAAGTAACAAGTAACTATTCAAAAAAAATTATTTATATCTTATTGAACCAAATTTTACTCCTTGATATTAACCATGTCTCTCGGATTTTCTAAATTCCACTCACATATGCGGTAGAAATATGTTTTATGCAAATTTTCAAATTCTCTAAGAGGTGGGTAAAAGACGGTAAATAGATCAATAAAATTTTTATATATCTAAAATTATTTTAAAATGAATATAATTATTATATTGAACATATATAGGTATTTTGTATCAATTTTTAACTAAAATAAATTTAAATAAAATAAATAAATATTTAAATAAAAACTCAATTTTAAACTATAACTCTGTGGTTTTCACTATTCATCAAAATTTGAATGTTTTCAAAAAAATACCAAAAATTCACACTAAACTAATTGCAATATTCCGAATAGATAAATGAAGTCCATTTTGAATGATAAAATTTATAATATTTAAAAAAGTGGGTATAACTATTCATAATGGCTAGTTTATATAATTTTTTAATAACATATCATTGTATAGTGAAACCAGATATTGCGTACTATACACACTATCGAGGAAGGTCATGATTGCATGTAATGAAAGCCATGCTAGGGTTGTGTGTGGAGAGTGCTCCCTTTGGTGGTTTTTATAACATAATCAAAACTTATTTCATTTATACATTAGACAAAAACTATACATAATGTTGTGTAGAATAATTTCCACAAAACAAACACGTAATTATGTGTAACAAAAACCAAGAATAGTGTTGTGTATAGTACAATCTTATACGATGTTGCGTATAGTACAATATAATATTGGTGTAGTGTACAATACAAGACATCAAAAAAATTAAAAACATTATATCTCATAAAATCCCGGGGTATTACAACAGATCATTATTGGTAATATATCGAGTCCTTTAGAATTTTAATTAATTTAATATCATCTTGCCTACATTGGTTTTTTGTGATCTAATTTTCTCTATTCTAAAAGAAAATTACCATTTCATAGATTTCATCCAAACTGGATTGATTTAGAGCTTCATATTAGACAAGTGATGCATCCTATTAATTAAGTAGGTGGTCTATGGATTTTCTTCATTTTTTCCATTGTTTTTAAATTGTGTCATTGTACTGTGAACTTTCCTTTGATTGGAATCTCGAAATAATTGGATACATCATAATATCATTATTCTCTCAACATAAAAAAATAGTTTAACCTTTTTTAGTTGATGATATGTAGTTGATAACATTTATAGACACCCCTTCGATGTTCCATGTAGAATATTTCCTTTTTAGTTAACTTTTTAAAATACAAAATTCCTTCTAAGAATTTTTGTAAGACAATTAATGGGATCTATCATTTTATTTTCTTTTATAAATGATAATGGAACCTTATAAAGTCTATTTGAACCCTTAATGTTGTTTTTTCGTCAGTGTTCGTTTGTTTTAAATGTTTCTTAAGGAATTGAGACATGGATTTGAAAGGGGTGTTTAAAATATTATAAACTATTTTTTTGAATAATAGAGTCATGATTTTATAATAAAACCCATCTAATGAGGTTCATTGTATAAAGACAAACAAAGTAGTGATTTTTAGTTTATATTGTGCTCAGATTAATTATTTGATGTCATGGTTTGAAATGGCCTGTATTTTACACAGAATTTATTTATGTTGTGGAATGAGTTTCCCTCATTTGATATATATTTATTTTGAACCAAGAACCAACAAATTAATTTTCTTTTATTGGTCTATGTGATTACCCAAGTAGGTAATTTCCCAGTAGACCTAGGTACCTCCTTAGTACCTCTTTAGACTTTTTGAAATGAATTTCCATGTTTTGTTAATTAAATGGCATGGATCAATTATATTAAATGGAAAGCTTCATTATAAACTGAATGCCCTGATTGTATAAAACGGTTAAATTGAAATTTTTTTAATAGGGTGGTACAACCACAACTTTTTTATAATTAATTTGGCAAGGCATAAATTTAATTGATATAATTGTCATTCCATTGATTATAATGGGTTATTTAAATGGAAATCGTGAGAGGTTTTTCCTCATGGCATTTATTATAAATATGATGATTCCATTTTATGGTCTTGATAAATTAGTTTCATTAGAGGATTTTCCTCAAGCCTCATATTATAAATTATACACCATCATATAGGATTTTTATGATGGTAGTGGGTGTTGATCATGGTTGATAATCACACTCCCTTACAATAGGTGTTGAGTATGGAATCTCACACTAGAGATACTATATGGGAAATGGACTTCACTCGCCACATCTCATGATTACAGTGTTCCTAGGGCAGCTCAATCACCATCATGCGAGTTTTAGCATTATGTATCTCACTCTATTGGTATATAGGGAAATTACTATATTTCATGAGATTTTTGGCATGTTTAGACCAGTTAGGGATGTGTGAATTATGCCCTGGTCTAACCAGCAACTAGTATTCCAGGTATATGTCCACTTATGACTGTATGTAATTAGATCATATAGTTTGATTAAATATATAAATATATTATATACATAGAAATTATTACAATATATGTATGGTAACTAATCAGACATTAATTCTGCATATGTTTCAAATAATGTATAGCTGTCAGGTGTCCCTTAGTAACATGGGTGGGCTATTGTTTATTTGTTTAACACTTCTTTTTGGTCTTTGTTTTTATACCTATACACTCCTTTACATTATATTTTTCATATTGTATTCTAGCATAGGCATCATGGGTAAGAATCCGCTGATATTATTATCTCACAGCTTAGTCGGCTCACTATTGTACTAGGATAAATAGGTAGACCATATTCTTGTAGGACTTTTTTTGATTACTTATGTTTTTTTATCTTGAATGTTAAGAGAATAGGACCATGTTGGATCAAATGATTATTATAGAGATCTCCCTTGGGGGCCTTGAAAACATTTATTTTTTATGTACTACCTTTTAAATTTTTTCCTATTATATGTCCATTGTTTTAGTTTATTTAACATCATCTATCATAGATGCATTATCGTAAATTGGCATCAACCATCTCTTTTATTCAGATATTATATTATTCGTATGATTTTTTCTTTAATTATTTATTAATTCCTATTTTAGGTCATTTAGTTTATGATATTCCATTGTGATGCTAGGATCATGATGGTATAGTCTCTCTGCTATAACCTCATTAGACCCTCACTGTTAGTCATCAGCCTCTAGCATATGGGGAGGCGTTCTTGATAATATGACACCAACCTTTCTGGATATCAGTGTAGTGTTCAATCCTATTGGTATGTTATAATGTGGTATCAGAGGTTGTTTCATTTCCTTTGTCTTGATGTTTTGGGTTGGTAGAAAAGAGATTAGGAATGTATCAACTCAAGGTAAATAGTTTTTTCTTGGACTTATCTCCCCACCCATGGGGAAATGTCCATGTTTCAAAGGATGGGATTTATGTTCGGGGTGTTTATAGTTATAATTGATTATGATTTCACCATGAGTGATTGGTGTACTTTCTTCAGGATATTAATTGATGGGATTTATGGTATTTTACCCTTGGCCTCCTATGGAAAGGATTAATCATTTCATGCATCATATTAGGAACATATAAATTCACTTTTCATGCATATTAAATTTCATGTAGTTTCATTTATAGGGTCTTAATTTGGATTGTGTTCCTTGATTGTATATGCCATGATTTTATTTTCATTAACATTCATGGGTATTTTATTAACATGTTGATTTTATACCATGATTAGGTAATTATATTACACACTACCTGCTTTATTTAGCATGTTCTTCCATTTTGTTATGCTCTAATATTCATAGCACTCCCTATGTGTTTAATACCTGTAATTACATATTAAATTTCTTCTTTATATGTAAAAATGGTTTCATGGGATGAATTTATGGGTTACGAGTAAATGGGAACTGATTTTTAGTTTTAATGTGTATAGATGCCTTATAATTGGGAAAATGTAACCCGTATATTCAAAAAATCATTTGATATTTTATATATATCTTGTGAAATTTGTTAGAATGTAAAATGCCACTAATGTGAAAATTTTAATTTGAATTGGTTTTGAATAATGAGAACCAAATGAAAAATGTAATGTGTATGGGCGCATTATGTATTGGTAGATAGCCACCCTAATAACTAAATTATGATATGTGACCATGTTATATATTAAATGGTTATCAATGAGAAATATATTTAATTTTGATCTGAAATGAATTGTTTTCTTTAATAAGGATTGTCCCTTTATTACTTTGGAATAATGGCCCGTTAAATTTATTCTTCTTAAATGGACAACTGGACTCATTTAGGTCATTTGTGGCATGTTTCTTATGAGATAAACTTTTATGGGTGTTTTGAAATATTGAATATTAAACAACCCATATTTGTTTGTACTTTGATGAATACATGTTGGTTAAATGGGACTCTCATAGGTTACTATATATTTGACTACATTGTATTTTTAAAGATGAGTTCATATGATTAATTGAAAAATCTATGATGGGATGTTAATAAATGTTTAATGTTTAAAAATAACGTTTCATAATGTTTTCTAATATTCATTTTTGTTTTGTATTAAATATTTAAAATTTTCAAATATTAAATGTAAATCAATCTTAGGACTTACAAAAGAAACCTTAGGTGGTGTCCTTTCCTTTAAACACTTATGAAAGGGGATTTTTATCTTTTCAATGAATTTACATTGAACGGAAATGATAGAATCAGCCATAAGAATTTATCAATTTAATTAATGGATTTCTATTTTTGTGAGACCAAGTGATGGGGTCTATGCTTATTCTTTGTAACAGGATTGCCCGCCATAAGTTGAACACTTATATCTTAAAATACATTCAATATTTATTAGGAGTTCTCAGAAGAATAGTGTCTTTCTGGTGTCATTGTCCCTATATGTAATATTACCTTTAAAATGACACCCTTTTTTGATGGGTGATCATGGTATCTTGAACCCCTGTTATGGGAATGAGAATCATATAATGCATGGTATTAGTAGGTTATACATGGCAAGGGGATGGTCTCCCACATCCTAGGTCTTACAATCCTGTATCATGAGATTGTGGCTGATGAAAATTTGAAGGCAGAATGATTTTATATTAGATATTGATTTGATATTCGATCTTAGGTTTTCATGCTAAAGAAGATTTCTTAGGAGGATGTCTTGGATAGAGAATTGATGGCTGATCTTGACCTAGCTAGTAAATCAGCCTTGACGAAAGTTTTTTTCATCTCAGTAAATGTTTTTTAGTTCATATAATGTAAAGAAGAAGCACGATGAGTCATTCAGGGATCTTAATAGAATGGTTCCTCCAGACCTCTTCTAGTTCTTGGAAGATCCCCTTTGACATATATTTAGGTTAGGAAGACAGGTCATTTTAAATGATTTCACACTAATTCACCTTCTATCTGTAGTTCTAGTGTATTCTCATGTCACATTCCAAAATTCTATTATATCTTTTTCCCAACATAGTTGTTCAAGATCATCAAAATCTAAAATTAATTCAATTTAATAAGATTCATTAATAATAAATAGGTTCTATAAATAGACATGCAGAATGAGGATTTTTCAGGTAGTAGAAGATTCTACAATGGAATTTTCAACAGGTCTAGTGACTATGAGAGGTACCATCACAATATGTCCATCCTTATTTATTTATTTATTTAATAATGATGCATCTTAATCATTCATATCGTCCCAATTTTTTTTAACCATTTATATTGATATTTTACCATATATTATTGATATTATTATACACTACGGTAAAATGAGAGATCATGGTCATTGGTGTCCAACATGTGTTTTCTCCTTAACAGATGTTGATATTGCTATGAATTTCCTAGTACTCGATATGAAATCTTTGGATAGATTGGCTGATCACTTATTAGGACCAAATTGACTATTATCTTTGGTGGTTATCCTTTACTGTGTTTGATGGGGGTCATGTATTTTAGGGAGAATGGGACATGATATTGAGTAGATCCAGTAATAATTTTCTAGAGTTTGGGAATATAATATTAGTGTTTTCTTTTGATCAAGATAAGGAATATTAGAGTTACGATCTCCATATGGTTATAATTGAGTTTCCTGATGAGTTTTATTTTGATTTTTATATTTTCCACCTATATGATAGTTTTTTTCTATTGATTTATTATATAATACTCAACCAATGTCTATTTCCTTTTACTACATGACACTGATAGTGTATAAACAGTTTAATTCCTAGTTGTATTATCTTCTTGACAAAGGATTTGTATGCTTGAGTTTTTCACCATAGGTGGTTCATATTCTCATTATAAATAATGTTAATGGTTCACTTCACCTATCTGTTGATTACCAAAAGTTCAAGTGAGTTATGGTAAATAACAAGTATCCATTTACAGAGGTTTATTATATATTTGATCAGTTGAAAGGGGTGAAATGGGTCTCAACGATTGATCTTCAGTTTGGTTACCCCCAATTGTTAATTAAATAAACTAACACACTAAAAAATACTTTATGGAGTATTTGTGGCCATTATGAGTATATTATCTTGCCATTTGATCTATGAAATGATCCTACATTTTTCATTTCATTGATGAACAAGATTTTCCATGATAACTTCATTACATTTATTGTAGTCATTGTGGATTACAGTTAATTTTACTGACAAACTGAGAAAAATCATGTTCCACCTTGGAGGGAAATTGTAGAAATTATTATAGAAAATTGATTTTATTCCAAACTCTTGAAATTTTGTTTCATTGTTTATGAGGTGAATTTCCTTGAAAAAATTAGCTCAAATATGGTATTTTAGTTGATCTTGAGATGTTGAAGGTAATTTTGATAAGGGAATAGATGTGAAATGTTTTTAAGATTCATAGCTTCAAGGGATAATAATGTCATACCATCAGTTTGTCAATAATATCTCGAATTTGGATTCCCTGATGACCTCTCTCACACGAAAAGGAGTAAAGATTATTTGTGATGAAAAATATCATTGTAATTTTTTATATAAAATATATATTTTGACATCTGTGTTGGTATTGACTCTTCTAGAGACCTGGTAGGGATATGTGGTCTTCCATGATGCATCAGGTTTTGGTTTGGTTTGTGTACTTATACATGGTTATCATTTATTTTTTATGGTTTATGAAATATTACACCATCTGGGAAGAATTACAAAACCCGTGATACAAAACATGAATTATGCTGAATCCTTATTAAGGTTATTGGGATTTTCTTTTTATAAAAGATATACTATTATTTATTATAAAAAATTATGAGTTTTATCTTCTCTAAAATTTATTTGTATCTCATTAAGAGGTGATGGGTGGAGTATATGTAGTCATTTGTTTTCAACATTTATTATACTCCATGAAAGTGGATTTTTATCACTGATTATTTTAGTAGAAAACAATCCTCTTCCAACCCAGACCATCAAAGAATATACATAAGAGTGTAATTTGGTGGATCTCATTTCAAAGTTTCACATGGGAGTCCAAGAGAATGTGTTTGAGGCTATTTCCACTATTTTTTAGATGAAATAATGTTTTTGTGAGATGAATCTTCATGATTATTTGCATGATGCTGAATTTAGTGGTATTAGGGGCTCTATTTGTGGTAGGGAAACTGTTGGTGAGTGGTAATTTTCTATGTAGGGTATTCTATGTTTCTAAAACTGGTACATTGTTCTTTGTTACATGAGAAAGGTTTTGATGATAGACTATGATAGTTCACATTGGGAAGTATAAAAAGATAACACGAATATTTTCTATGATATGTGATGGAAATTCTGTTGGAAAGGTATGTAATGGTCCATTGTTGAATTTGTTTCATGTTGTTACACTTTCCAACATGTCTTGATGAGACAATATAAACCCTCTATTTTTTACTAGGACCTTATAGTATAGACATGGATGTGTGGTGAAATTTCAATGGAATTATTGGTGGTTTTACATCAATCCGAACAAATGTAGTATGCGATATGTCTTATGATCGATTGAATGATAAAAGCAGATCACTTTATAACAATTCATGATAAAACCAAATATGAAAACATAGAAAGCCTATAAATATAATAGGTTTTCAGGTTTAATGGTGTTGCAAATTTGACTGTATCTAATGGGGATCCCCAGCTTATTCTTATTTTTTGGAGATGATTTTAGGATGCAATGAGATCGTAGTCTCTTTTGAGCATGACATATCATATTTAGATGGATAGCCATATAGAATGGGTTATACAGATGTTGGAAGACATGCACGGTACTGGAATCCTTGATTTTGGTGGAGATTGGGATTTCCACATGGGGATGGTTGATTTTTCCAATAAATATAGTTACCATCACAGGATTATAATGGATCCTTTTGAGGCCTTGTATGTTAGTAATTTCAAATATATATTGTTTTGGTCGATGATTGGTTCTTTGGATGGACCCGGAATTGCCTATGAGATGATAAAAAATTTCATTTTATTCATTATATATTATTAACGACACATATTCTGTATAAATATTATGATAACTTTGATAGGTGACCATTGGATTTATTAGTTTTTGACCATTAGTTCAAGAGATTTTCACCCTCTTTTGGAAATCAACGTCTTGGGAGGTAAGGAAAACATCCTCCTCATATTGTTAGAACTTTTGAGGTCGTTTAGTATACGAGGGTTGTGGACTACCATTCAGAACTTCCACCACAGTTGAAATTGATATATAATGTGTCTCAAGTATCACATCATCAGATGTATATTTCCACCCATCTCAAGTCTTGATTTAGGATAGTCATTATGTTGATCATGATTTATTTGTGAATGGTCATCCAGTAAGGATAGATGATTCTGGGAAAAAGGTTCTTCATGGGAGGAAGATAACTATAGAATATGTGATATAGAATTATGGTTCTGATTGTCTTGAGACTTGATAGCACGAGGCAATAAATAGAAAGCAATAGACTTATCTCTTCGATATAGAAACTTCTTTACAGTCATTATGGGAAAAGAATGTTATTATGGTTGGGAGGTTGTAACATCCTCATATTTGTATTAAAGTAATCCTAAACATTATTTTTTATAATTCGTTGTGTGGGAATTGTTTTAAGTTATTTTTGGTGGAATTAATATAATTTATTAATCCTTTTATATTGTGCGTATTTGGAACAAATTAAGGGAAAAAGTGCAGGTTTTCCAATAAAACTATGTGCTCATTATTTTTTCTCTTTAGTGGGTGCGAGGATTTTACCAAGACATTTAGCTAGACCCCACAAAATATGGGACGTTAGGTAGTGAGAATTTCTTATTTGGGTCATGGTTATCCAAACTATTCTCTCACCAAAGAGAAATTGTAAAACCTATATAGATTGGGCACATGGTTCAGGTGAATTGTTTGTATAAACATAAGGCCCTATCTAACAATCCATGCACGAAAGATTTAATTTAACTAAGAATTACTATTAAAATTTAGAAACCCTAAAATTAATCCTAGGTTGAACCCAACTCGAATCTATATGGTTTCTTTCTCTTCTAAGGATCAAAATAAGTGGTTTCATCCCCTATAAACAATTTCCTTGGTGTAGAAAAGCATGGTTTATGTCATTTGATCTCCTCTCTGTAAGTAGATCTTCTCTCTATTGGTTTATTCTATTATCTCATTCATTCTTCATTAAATTTTGATGGTTCTGAACATATTGGATGGATCTAAACACTATTTGAAAGGATCATTATTCAAGGTTTGGATTCTAGATATCCTTCACCTTTAATATACATTGTCATTCATGTTGTAGGTGCTGAATGTATGGTTTTATTATTTAAAGGTAGGTGGGTCCATTTGAGAATTTACTTGTAATTGAAAACCTTATTTTCATGATTCTTTTTGAAATAGATTTCAATTTATTTATAAAAAACTAAATTGATATGATTTGAAATTTGAATTTATAATAGCTTGTGTTTTTGGTAAAAAACCCCAATTCTATTAGAATTGGAATTTGGGGGTGAATTTTGAAAATAATGGAATATGTGAAATGGTTTGAGAAATTTTTTGATAAAACAAATAAAATTTAACAGATGAAATACAGTGATTGGTTTTATATTGAATTGCATCAAATGATAAGAAAATCCCATATTTTAGTTTTGAAATTGAATTGGAATGTTGAAACTGAAAGTTTTGTATTTTAATTGAAAATGATGTTTGATTTTTAAAGAGTTCATTTTCAAATTATTTAACGAATGATTATTATCATGTAGGCCTCTATAGTTAGTGGGTTATTTTGGATAATCATACTTGGATCTTGATCCAATTGTAATTTCGTAATGATGAAAATTCTAACAAAAACCTAGTTCGGTATGATAATCACTAATGGGATGTTGATGCGCCCAATTTGGCTTGATCCTAAGGGATGTTTTCAAATATGTTATTCTATGATCATTGATTTGAGATGTGTGATAATACTATACCCAGAAACTAATATAAATTTTGGAAAATGTCCATGTGTCTTATTTTTAATAGGTTGATTATGTATTCTATAGAATGTATAATTGTTTTAAAAATTCCAAATGATTTATATAAATTATTTGATATTAAATGTTTATTTATGGATTGTTTGTAATGTTTTCCATCTATTGAAAAGAATGAAATTATTTTTTAATATGAAAATGATATATTATGTTGGGTGAATTTTTTTATATTGATATAATTATTAGTTCATTAATATGGAATCCAATATAAATATTTGATGATACCCTACTAGGATTTAAAACTCACACACTACCATTACTTTCAGGAATTTGTAGATTTTCTTATGCCTGGTCTGATCAAATGAGAATAACCCCTTATAGGTGGTGTATGTTCTTAATACTTGGGATGGTGGAGTGTTCATGGTGACTAGTGTAGATAAGTTCCACTTGTTACTTGAGGTATTGATTCTTTTGATAGTTTTTATGGATGTTTTAGTTTTTGTTTCATTATGTTTTTTATCTAAGTACATGGGTATTCTTTTACTTGTTTAAATTTTGGTACATTAACCTTGATTATTATCGATATATAGGCTTGTATTCTTCTATACTCTTCTATTTTTATGGCATTATTATTTCCTCTTGATCATGTATGATTCCAAGGAATAGATTCCAACTCATGGGGATTGTGAAATCCTTTCAGGCCATGTAAAAATCATATTTGTTATTAGGGAACAAGGGTATATGGAGTGGTTTGTGAAAAACGATTTCATTAATATATCAGTTGAGTAAACAAAAGGTAATTTTGTAAATAGATTTTGAAATATATGGTCAGGGAATAAAAAAATGATCTAAAAGAGAAATACGATCAGTTTTTATTTTAAACATTTAATCACATGATTTAATTTAAAAAAGGGGATAAGTTGGGTGAAAATAAATGAACTCCATAAAAATAAAGTGGATAATAAAATATATGGATTTTATAAAGGATATATTATAATATTCCTTTAATAAAAAATATAATAAACCCTTGAAAAATAAGATTTGAAAATAAATTCAAACCTCCCTTGTAAATTTTTAATTATAACCCCTTAATAGAGTAACATAAATTGAATCATTAATCATAGTTACTATATATATATTCATGTTAAATATATCTATGTGACAGTATATACACCACATAAATGTAAATAGGTTCATAATACCAAATATTTCTCCATAGAGTGGAAATCGAGAGGAAATACATTACCTCATGATTCTACTTTGCTAAATGTACTTTAACCACCACTATAATTGTTTATAACATGTTATTAATTTATAACAATAACATATTAATATTTATAACATCATATATAATCCACTAATAACAACTTATCGCTTGTTCATCGATAATCTATCATTATTATTATTATTTTGGATGCTAACGTCTTAGTTTTCTCATGTATGTTTCATCATGGATGTTTTGGTTATGTCACATGGGTTATAGATTAATAATCTATATAATTTATTTATTGTCATAAATATTATATTTATTAAATAGATATAGTTCTATAATAATTGTTTAATGTTCTACATGGAAAATGAATCGTGTCTATTTGTGGAGACAATAAGTCATATATATATACAAGTAATGGTATCCTTCTTAGTGGAATTATGTGTAAACAAGTAGATTAAATATTAAATTTAAATAATATAGATTTTTTCATAAGTAACATATATACTCATTAACAATATGACTATCCATATGAGTCTATTATGGGAAACAAATTACATTAGTTCTTGTGAAGGTAGTATGTTGTGTGCATGAGCAATAGTTTTGTTTCCCATTAGATAGATAAGTATATGGATAAATATTATAATATAAGCATGATAACATCTTAGAATATATGAGATATTAGTGATATTATATTGTAATGTTGTTTACATAATTGAAGGTTCTAAAAGAAGAAATAAAATTAAATATCTCCATCAAGATGATTATCTTCTCTTAGGGAATCCCTCTTTGGATCATTTCTTAATGAACCTAGGGTTGTAATTTTCAGAATAAAAAAATTTTAGATTGAAAAAATGATTTTTCAGAGTTATTTTAGTAGTTTTTCATCATTTTAATCATCTAAAAATGTGTGAATAAGTGAGGTGAAGGCGCCCCTTTTATAATTGAGGTGAGTGGAAAATATGTAATTTTACAATGATTTAAAATATTATTAAGATTATTCAATGTAAAATTGATCCAAAATGACTCATATTTGAAATTTTTAATGTTATAGAAAATATAAAAATAACCGATTAGGTTTAAAAATATTTTTAGATCATTTTAATCCTTCTCTTTGAACATTAACCCCTTGAAAACCCATTTTATCCTAAAATGTGGAAACCAAATTTTACTTTTTTACTATTCATTATGACAAAAAATTAAACTAATCATATTACCTAATATTAACTATTCTGATTCACAATATAGAATTCATTTTGACAAATTATATTCATACAATATTTATAATTTAATTTATAAAAACAAAAAAAACATGACGAATAATGGTTTCTCTAGAAATCCGTTTTTCAAGCATAAGATGTTATTACATTGTGTATATGAATAATAATAAACATTAAATGGAATTAATTTCATATAATTATATATATAATCTATTAATAATATATAAATAATTCATTATTTTAGATTACTTTTATTAATTAATCATGAAAAACATTATGCATTTAAAAATAGTTATATGTAAAATATCAATTTTAACTCCAAATGACTTTGTTTTTATTTATAAAAACTGATAATAAATATATATTCAATGAAACATATTATAAAAAATTATTATAAATAAGATAATTAATATTTAAATACTATATTTTTAATTATTCATAAATTCTTATATCTTTGGGAAAAATTAAAAAAAATCAATCTAGGATTAATTTTTCATAGAAATTTCAAATTAGATATTCATCCTATAAAATCAGAATTCGCATTCTGTGAAATTTTAAAGTATTAATTTCTTAATATTATTTTTAAAATAAAAATTCATCATGCTATAATTGAAGGTGTGTTTTATATTTTTCCCCCCATTAAAAATTTCATCTTCAAAATTTTCATGGATATTATATTATAGAATTTTTTTGTGGTATTTCATCGTACCATCCTTAGGTTCCCACGTTGATTTCTCTATTTTATGATTTATCCAAAGTAACATTACCATTATAGTCATATAATTACTCAATAATATTTAACTAGTGTCTATAATCATTATAGGCACTTCACATTAAGATAGATCGAGTTTCAATTCAATTTATATAGAGTTGAGAAAATGTATTTGGACTAGAATGTACTTATTTTAAAATGAGATATGGAATAGATAATGTACTTTATAGAGGCTCAATGAAATTAAAAAATGGTTATCCAAAAATGAAACAAATTCTTTTATTTCGAAATGTTCGATGATTCGAGGGCTCAATTTTTTCCTCTTTCTAAACCTTATAACACACTTCCCATTAGATACTTTAAATAAAATGTGATGTCCCACATGAATTTCAAAATAATTAATTTTATTATTGGTTTATGTATTATACCCACATGGAAATTATTTAATGTGAGTCTGAATAATATTTATCTTTTTCATTGTATCCTAAATGTATTCTGAACCTATAGGCTTCCATTCACAAACTTCATCCCAAAAAGTTGGAGTATATCATTTATTTCCATATTGTCATGACCCGCCCTCGGGCCCCGTGTCGTGACTACCCCAAGCCCACCTTCCATAGGCCAGGGGATGGCGACTTGTACCAATGTGTAAATCCCTGTAAAAAGGGAAGGCATTGCCTTTGAAAAGTAAACAAGCACTACAGAGTAAGAAAGCGGAAAAGTAAACACTAAGTAAAAACAGATACAACTGAAGTGCGGAAAAGTAAATGGGCCAGTTTACAAAACCAAACTGAAAGTAAAGTACAACTCGAAAGGGAAAACAAAAACTGTAATGTAAAAGCTGCTACACCGAGCTGTCCACTGGAAATCCCACATGAAGGGTGGGTACAGATATCTCCACTGCTCCTTGGGTCCCGCTGTCCGCTCCGAGCATGACCCACCCAATGGCCCACCTCCAGGTACTGTCCTGCTCTACAAGCCTCAACCATGATCCATGTTGTCCGTCGTTTGCAACCAACACAACGTAGTGCGGGCATAGCCCGTGTAGGGGGTGAGTATAACCTACTCAGTAGGGACCCCGAGACCCCTGAAGGTCTCCCAAAATCGACAAAGGATAAACCGCAAAGGTGAGATACAAACATGAAGTAACAACCGACACTTCTTAGGTATATGCCCATACATATACCTAAGTCATGAATTCCAATACGCTCTAACCTCCGAGCCCAAGTACAACTCAGTCCACACAGGAATGTATACGTATTCCACACAGGAAAGCAAAACGAAATCCACATAGGATAGCACAACAAAATCCACACAGGAAAGCAACATGATTCAGCTCACACAGGTATACATCATCGATAAGGTGAAAGAGATGATCAGACATAGATACTGAATCATCTAAGCTGGGACCCACATAGGATACAAGACCAGCACGGCTGGGACCCACATTGGATACAAGACTAGCACTGATTCATCTAAGCTGGTACCCACATAGGATACAAGACCTGCATTCTTCATTGATTCATCTATACTGGGACCCACATATGATACAAGACCAGTATTGAATCATCTAAGCTGGGACCCACATAGGATACAAGACCAGCATAGCTAGGACCCACATAGGATACAAGACCAGCTGTCTTCGTTGATTCAACTATACTTGGACCCACATAGGATACAAGACCAGTATTGAATCATCTAAGCTGGGACCCATATAGGATACAAGACCAGCAGAGCTAGGACCGACATAGGATACAAGACCAGCTGTCTTCGTTGATTCATCTATACTGGGACCCAAATAGCATACAAGACCAGTATTGAATCATCTAAGCTGGGACCCACATAGGATACAAGACCAGTATTGAATCATCTAAGCTGGGACCCACATAGGATACAAGTCCAGCACAGCTCGGACCCACATAGGATACAAGACCAGCTGTCTTCATCATCGCAGTCCACTGAGGATCTCTGCATCGTCGTCATTTCAGTCCACCGATGATCTCTGCACGACCGTCGCTGCAGTCCACTGAGGATCTCTATACGGTCATCGCTGTCGAAGTAGCAGTCGCAGCCAACACTAGGGTTCTCGCACACAGCAAGCTCATTCGAGAGGGTCCGCTCCACGAGACGAGAGGCTGATACATCAATTGTCACAAGTCTGAATTTTATGTATCCAAAAGTTCCGTATCGACAACAAGAACTCAACGCCACAGACGGCGCGTCAATCGGACGCCCGGTCTGAGAGTTATTGGCTTTTTCGTCCCAGGGGCCCTGTTGGTTTTTAAGGAAAAACCAACCCGACCCTACTCCACCTGCGTCCAAACCTCGGGCAGAGTATAGAAAAAGATCCGTCTCACTAAGAGGAACTCAAAAAAGCTGAAGGAACTTCAATTGGACGTCCGTATCTCAAGATATGATCGTTTCCGCTCCGAGGGCCCGGCTGGTTTTGTGTACGAACCAACCCGGCCGAACTCAAAGTATTCCAAAACCTTGAGTGCGATATACCGAAACGACCGTCTTGATCCAAGGATCGCACTGCCACTGACGGTTCGAAATCGGAGGTACGTAGCTCAAGTTATGGGAAAAAGACAGAAGTCGATTCGAAAACGGGGGGTCCGGGTCCGGGCCGACCCGGCCCGACCCCCCCTGGGTCGGCCCAAATCGGGTCGACCCGACCCGGGTCCGACCCAGCCCGGCCGGCGGCGCGGCCCAGCGCGGCAGTGCGACCCAGTGCGGCGGCGCGTTCCAGCGCGGCGGCGCGACCTGGGCGCCGCTCGGGTGCCACGCGCGGGGGGCAAGGCCCCCGCCCTTCTTCAGCTGGCGGGGAAGCTGGATGTCGCGCCTTGGAAACAAACGGCCCCCCCTTCACATGGGGGGCCTGCCTTCGAGAAAATGGGGGGGCGCTGCCCCCCCTTTGTAATCGTGCCCCCTCCCTTCATGGGGGGCCAAAGAAGTATCCCGGGGGAATTTAATACATCTGGTTTTCACCATTCCGGCCAGCCCAACTTGGCCGGCTGGCTTCTTCTCAACAGTACCAGCAAGGGCTGGTCCTCTTCCGTCATCCGACACCAGCGGCCCGGCTGGATGCCGGTCATCACATCCCGCCGCGACCCGGAACCGGCCGCGGTTTTCGTTGTCCGGCGCGGTGCAATGGCACCGCACCCCTCCGCCGCGGCCCCGCTCCGGCCGCGGCGCCTTCGGTTTCCTTCGACGTGGTGCGACGGCGCCGCACAATAATTGTCGAATGATATATGCGTGGTGTGATGACACCACGCCATAATGTTTCATCCGCAAGAAACATTCATGAAAAAAGGAGGGGGGTTCGGTCATGTTTGTGCGGTCCGACCCCCCCTCTCGTTAGACGAAAGCACATAATCATTTATCCTCAATATTTTCAAGCTAAAACCAAGAACGAGAATAAATAAATAAACAACAACAAACCCCTACAACGGTTTCAATAACAATGTTCGTCAATGACCCGCAGAAGACGAGCGTCGTGGTGGTCGGTGTCACGGAAAAAGGGCGTCGATGTCATGAAGCGAGGATTCGAAGCTCTTTGATGGCGATTTCTTCGTGGGAAAACGTCGCGGAAGAGATGACGTGGAAGGAGACGTTGTCGTTGTCGCGGGTATGGCGTCACGGAAGACGGTTCCCGAGAACGTGGTGTTCTTCGTCGATGTCCGAATGTTCTTCGTGTTCTTCGTCAAAGTTTGAAGAAGATGGAGAGAATTCTTCAAAACCTCTCCATATGGCTAAGGGGACCAACCAAAATAAAATAATCTAAGGCTTATTTTATTCACACAATTAACAAATTGAATTTCAAAGGATTGAAATTCAAACAACTCAACTCCATTATTTAACCAAGTTGTCAAGTTCATTAAAAGAGGAGTTAAAGGGAGTTTTTTTTAAAAGAAGGTGAAGAGTTAGGGTTTGTGTGGGCCCCACAACACTTAATCCTCTCAAGGGAGGTTATGTGGATGTGAACCACCCCTAACTCCCTTTGGGAGAAGTTAACCAACAAGTTAAAAATAAAATGTGTTTCCACATTTTATTTAACTTCATTTAATTTTTCCCAAAACTAACTTTCATTCCGCATAAAACGCAACCTCGAAAAAGGTCTCCATAAGCGAATATCGGCGCTGTGAGTTCATCGGTGTCCTCGGATTTCAATTCCGAGTAACGGATGAAATGTTATAAATTCCTACTCATTCGTTCACTGAACGTACCTGAGCCAAACTTCAGAAAATTATTCCGGGCACTCCGGGCCTCGGAATCAGGTGCCGTCAGAAACCGCGTTCTTGTAAAATTCCAAAGAAAATTAAGAAAAAATTTCCCTTGATTTTTACGGGTCTTTACATTACTCCCACCTCAGGGATTTACGTCCTCGTAAAGATACATCAAAAATTGGGATACAAATGAGGGTACTGATCACGCATCTGGGCCTCACTCTCCCATGTGCTCTCCTAGAGGTTCTCGTGCTGTCATCTTATGCGCACAAGAGGAATCGATTGCCCACGTAGGACCCGATCCTGTCGATCCTCCATCTCCACCGGGACCTCCGTAAGAGTCTCCCCATCGTCAACGTCAAGCTCCCCGTGGTCAAAGATGTGCGTCAGGTCATGCACGTATCTCCACAGCTGAGACACGTGGAAGACGTCGTGCACCCGGTGCAACTGAGGTGGTAGAGCCAGGCGATAAGCCACCTCGCCAATCCTGCTGAGGTCCTGGAAGGGTCAGATGAAGCGCGGAGATAACATGTCACCTCGGCCAAATCTCCGTATACTACGTCGAGGTTAGACCCGCAAGAAGACGTGGTCACCATCCTCAAACTCTAGTGGCCTCCGCCTCCTGTCACCGTATTACTTCTGCCGGCTCTGAGCTGTCCTCATCCGCTCCTGGATGACCTGTACCTTCTCTGTCATGGCCTGGACCACCTCTAGTCCCACAAGAGCTGCTATGATTTTTTCTTTGTCGATTAAGAGAAATCTGGTCTCATCCCTTGGATGAACCATGTTCTTTGCCTAATACAGTCAATCCCGACATAGATGATACTAATCCATACCAAGGATGACGTCGTAAGGCCTCAACGCTACTACCAAGAGATCCAACCGTTACTCTCGCCTCCAACGGTTGAGTCGCACTGTCAGCATCAGTGTGTGTTAACTGGGTCTCCTCCAGTAGATGTCTCACAAGTGAGGGTCAAGTCAACAGTTAAAACTGGAACCTCTTAGTAACAACACAAAAGAGGACAGGAATGAAAACATCACAAAGGTATGCATCTTTTATTATTGCAGCTCAGAATACAAAGACGCTACACAATAGCAACAAGGAACTAGAAGTACAAAAGACGTATCCACTAGTTCTGATCTTGTCCACTTGCTCCCAGAGCTCCATGATCGAAGGCCTAAACTTCCTGAAGCTGATCTCTCCCATGTCCACCAACTCCCCGCGGTCAGGGTGGACCACCTGGTGGTGGTGGTGGAAACACCTCGAAGTGTCTCCCACCATCGGCTACTCGACCAGATCCGCTGCCTTGTCCGCCTGTACCCTGCGGACCACCGTGGCCGAATCTCTATCTGGGAGGTCTCTCTACTGCATGCTGCTCATCTGTAAGACGAGTCGGGCAGTCTCGAGCCATGTGACCTCACCCACATCATGTGTAGCAATGTTTTCCCCTCACGTAGCTGGCTCTCCTTCAGGTGACCCACACAAAAGAATCTTCATCCTATGACTGCCATCTAATGGTCTGGCCCGCTTGGACCTCTGCGTCACCCTTCTACTGCCAGCTGCAGAAGACCCTGCTACGGGCCGTCCTGTGGAGGGCCCTGTCACTGGAGCCTGCTCGGCGAGAAAACTCTCTACTAGAACGGCTCTCTCCATCCCCTTTGCCTGTGTCGGAATGTTGAGGGAGATCATCGAAGCCCTGATCTCGTGCCTCAGTCCCTGCTCGAAGGTCTGGGCCCGGAAGAACAGGTCCCGTACCATATCTGTGGAGTATTGTGAGAGATCAGTAAATCTCGCAGAGTACTGGGCCACTGTCATACTGCCCTACCGTAGTTGTAGCAGCTCTTGGATGCGCACCGCACGGAGGGTGGCTGGGACGAACTCGGAGCAGAATATGCTCTCAAAGTCCGTCTAGAGAAGAGATGTCTCGTCGTGCACCTGGAGCAACAAGCTCCACCATCTGCCTATTGTCGCGTGCAGGAGGCTCACTGCGAGGATCACCATGAGGTCTGCTGGTGTCCTCACTAACCTGAAAACTCGCACGACCGCCTCCAGCCAGTCCTCGGCTCCCTGGGGGTCCGTCTCCCCACGAAACCTGGGTGGTCGCTGGCGCTGGAACTCATGCAGATCTCCAAGGAGACGTGCATCGTCAGCGGTCATGGCGGGAAGCATCGGTGGCTCGGCGGGTAAAGGTACCGTCGGTTCCTCTGCTGACAAGGAGCTCTGCACCAAGGCCTCGTCGCTCAGTGGGCTGTCATGACGCCCGACTCTCGGATCCCTAGTTGGCTGCCGTCGTGGGGCCATCCTGAAAAGGAAACAGGTGCGCCACGGTCAGAACAGTATACCTGGTGAGCTGATATAAAGTAATAACAAAGAAAACTTTGAATCACACACGCAATCAATGTTTTCGTGCATTAAGTTGGAAATCAGTAGTCAGGGTCCTGGTTAACGGATACGTCGGCCGCCGCACCAACACTGGACTCCCTGGACTGATAACCACACTAAATACACTAAACATTATTGCTTCACATAGAAAAGATCAGAGTTCGCGGTAGAACCGAACTCCTTTGATACCAATTTGTCACGACCCGCCCTCGGGGCCCGTGTCGTGACTACCCCAAGCCCGCCTTTCATAGGCCAGGGGCTGGCGACTAGCACCAAGGCATAAATCCCAGTAAAAAGGGAAGGCATTTCCATTGAAAAGTAAACAAGCACTACAGAGTAAGCAAGAATAAAAGTAAACACTAAGTAAAAACAGAGTACAAATGAAGTGCAGAAAAGTAAATGGGCCAGTATACAAACCCAAACTGAAAGTAAAGTACAACTAGAAAGGGAAAACAGCAACTGTAAAGTAAAAGCCGCAACACCGAGCTGTCCACTGGAAATCCCACCTGAAGGGTGGGTACAGATAGCTCCACTGCTCCTTGGGTCCCGCCGTCCGCTCCGAGCATGACCCGCCCAGTGGTCCACCTCCAGGTAATGTCCTGCTCTGCAAGCCTCAACCATGATCAATGCAGTCCGTCGTCTGCAACCAACACAACGTAGTGCGGGCATAGCCCGTGCAGGGGTGAGTATAAGCTACTCAGTAGGGACCCCGAGACCCCTGAAGGTCTCCAAAAATCCACAAAGGATAAACCACAATGGTGAGATACAAACATGAAGTAACAACCGACACTACTTAGGTATATGCCCATACATATACCTAAGTCATGAATTCCAATACGCTCTAACCTCCGAGCCCAAGTACAACTCAGTCCACATAGGAAAGTATACGTATTCCACACAGGAAAGCAAAACAAAATCCACACAGGATAGCACAACACAATCCACACAAGAAAGCAACAGGATTCAGCTCACACAGGTATACATCATCGATAAGGTGAAAGAGATGATCAGACATAGATACTGAATCATCTAAGCCGGGACCCACATAGGATACAAGACCAGCACGGCTGGGACCCACATAGGATACAAGACCAGCACTGAGTCATCTAAGCTGGGACCCACATTGGATACAAGACCAGCATTCTTCATTGATTCATCTATACTGGGCCCCACATAGGATACAAGACCAGTATTGAATCATCTAAGCTGGGACCTACATAGGATACAAGACCAGCACAGCTAGGAACCACATAGGATACAAGACCAGCTGTCTTCTTTGATTCATCTATACTGGGACCCACATAGGATACAAGACCAGTATTGAATCATCTATGTTGGGACCCACATAGGATACAAGACCAGCACAACTAGGACCCACATAGGATACCAGGCCAGTTGTCTTCGTTGATTCATCTATACTGGGACCCACATAGGATACAAGACCAGTATTGAATCATCTAATCTTGGACCCACATAGGATACAAAACCAGCACAGCTATGACCCACATAGGATACAAGACCAGCAGTCTTCGTTGATTCATCTATACTGGGACCCACATAGTATATAAGACCAGTATAGAATCGTCTAAGCTGGGACGCACATAGGATACAAGTCCAGCACAGTTAGGACCCACATAGGATACAGGACCAGCTGTCTTCATCGTCGTAGTCCACTGAGGATCTATGCACCATCGTCATCGCAGTCCACCGAGGATCTCTGCACGGTCGTCACCGCAGTCCACTGAGGATCTCTGTACGGTCATCGCTGTCGAAGTAGCAGTCACAGCCAGCACTAGGGTTCCCGCACACAGCAAGCTCGTTCGGGAGGGTCCGCTCCACGAGCCGAGAGGCTGATACATCAATTGTCACAAATCTGAATTTGATGTATCTAAAAGTTCCGTATCGACAACAGGAACTCAACGCCACAGACGGCGCGTCAATCGGACGCCCGGTCTGACAGTTATTGGCT
The DNA here is from genome assembly GCA_963277665.1 of Viscum album. Lineage (NCBI taxonomy): Eukaryota > Viridiplantae > Streptophyta > Magnoliopsida > Santalales > Viscaceae > Viscum > Viscum album. The sequence goes on along the minus strand of OY728120.1, from coordinate 692,029,001 downwards.
TTTTCGTCCTAGGGGCCCGGTTGGTTTTTAAGGAAAAACCAACCCGACCGTACTCCACCTGCGTCCAAACCTCGGGTGGAGTATGCCAAAAGATCCGTCTCACTATGAGGAACTCAACAAAACTAACGGCACGTCAATCGGACGTCCATAACTCCTGATATGAGCATTTCCGATCCAAGGATCGCACTACCGCTGAAGGTTCGTCAATCGGAGGTACGTAGCTCATGTTATGGGAAAAAGATCGAAGTCGGTTCGAAAACGGGGGGTTCGGGTCCGGGCCGACCCGGCCCGACCCCCCTGGGTCGGCCCGAACCGGATCGATCCGACCCGGCCCGGCCGGCAGTGCGGTCTGGCACAGCGGCGCGGCCCGGCTGGGTGGCATGGTCCGGCGCGGCCAGGGCGCCGCTCGGGTGCCACGTGCGGGGGGCAAGGCCCCCGCCCTTCTTCAGCTGGCGGCACGGCTGGATGTCGCGCCTTTGAAAAAAATGGCCCCCCCTTCACGTGGGGGGCCTGCCTTCGAGAAAACGGGGGGGAGATGCCCCCCCCTTTGTAACCGTGGCCCCCTCTATTCATGGGGGCAAAGAAGCAGCCCGGGGGAATTTAATTCCCCCGGTTTTCACCATTCCGTCCGGCCCAACTTGGCCGGCCGGGTTCTTCTCAACAGGACCGGCAAGGGCCGGTCCTCTTCCGTCATCCGACACCGGCGGCCCGGCTGGCCGCCGGTCATCACATCCCGCCGCGGCCTGGAACCGACAGCGGTCTTCGTCATCCGGCTCGCTGTGACGGCACCATACCCCTCCACCGCGGCCCCGCTCCGGCCGCGGCGCCTGCGGTTTCCTTCGACGCGGCGCGACGACGTCGCGTTCATGATAACCTTTCCACGGCGCGGCGCGACGGCGCCGCGCAATAATTGTCGAATGATATCTGTGTGGTGCGACAACACCACGCCATCACGTTTCATCAGCAAGAAACATTCAAGAACAAAGGAGGGGGGTTCGACCGTGTTAGTGCGGTCCGGCCCCCCACTCGTTAGACGAAAGCACATAATAATTTATCCTCAAGATTGTCAAGCTAGAACCAAGAACGAGAATAAATAAATAAACAACAACAAACCCCAACATCGGTTTCAAAAACAATGTTCGTCAACGACCAGCGGAAGACGAGCGTCGCGGTGGTCGGCGTCTCGGAAAAAGGGCGTCGATGTCGTGAAGCGAGGATTCGAAGCTCTTTGACGGCGATTTCATCGCGGGAAACCGTCATGGAAGAGATGACGCGGAAGGATACGTCGTCGGTGTCGCAGGTATGGCGTCGCAGAAGACAGTTCCCGAGAACGTGGCGTTCTTCGTCGATGTCCGAATGTTCTTCGCGTTCTTCGTCAAAGTTTGAAGAAGTTGGAGAGAATTCTTCAAAACCTCTCAAGATGGATAAGGGGACCAACCAAAATAAAATAAGCTAAGGATTATTTTATTCACACAATTAACAAATTGAATTTCAAAGGTTTGAAATTCAAACAACTCAACTCCATTAATTAACCAAGTTGTCAAGTTCATTAAAAGAGGAGTTAAAGGGAGTTTTTTTTAAAAAGAAGGTGAAGAGTTAGGGTTCGTGTGGGCCCCACCATACTTAATCCTCTCAAGGGAGGTTAAGTGGATGTGGGTCCCACCCCTAACTCAATTTGGGAGAAGTTAACCAACAAGTTAAAAATAAAATGTGTTTCCACATTTTATTTAACTTCTTTTAATTTTTCCCAAAACTAACATTCATTCCGCATAAAACGCAACCTCGAAAAAGGTCTCCTTAAGAGAATATCGGCGCTGCGAGTTCATCAGTGTCCTCGGATTTCAATTCCGAGCACCAGATCAAAAGATAGAAATTCTCGCTCGTTCGTTCACTGAACGTACCCGAGCCAAACTTCGGAAAATTATTCTGGGCACTCCGGGCCTCGGAATCAGGTGCCGTCAGAAACCGCGTTCTTGTAAAATTCCATAGAAAATTAAGAAAAAATTTCCCTTGAATTTTATGGATCTTTACACTCGAAGCCCGTGCCGTGACTACCCCAAGCCGCCTTCCATAGGCCAGGGGCTGGAGACTAGCACCAAGGCGTAAATCCCGGTAAAAAGGGAAGGCATCGCCTTTGTAAAGTAAACAACCACCACAGAGTAAGCAAGCGGAAAAGTAAAAACTTAGTAAGAACAGAGTACAACTGAAAGTGCGGAAAAGTAAATGGTCCAGTATACGAACCCAAACTGAAAGTAAGTACAACTCGAAAGGGAAAACAACAACTGTAAAGTAAAAGTCCCTACACCGAGCTGTCCACTGGAAATCCCACCTGAAGGGTGGGTACAGATAGCTCCACTGCTCCTCGGGTCCCGCCGTCAGCTCCGGACACGTCCCGCCCAGTGGTCCACCTCCGGGTACCGTTCTGCTCTGCAAGCCTCAGCCATGATCAACGATGTCCGTCGTCTGCAACCAACACAACGTAGTGCGGGCATAGCCCGTGCAGGGGTGAGTATAGGCTACTCAGTAGGGACCCCGAGACCCCTGAAGGTCTCCCAAAATCCTCAAAGGATAAACCACAAAGGAAGATACAATCACAAAGTAACAACCGACACTACTTAGGTATATGTCCATACATATACCTAAGTCATCAGTTCCAAAACACTATAACCTTCGAGCCCAAGTACAACTCGGTCCACACAGGAAAGTATATGTATTCCACACAGGAAAGCAAACGTAATCCACATAGGAAAGCAACAGGATTCAACTCACACAGGTATACATCATCGATAAGGTGAAAGAGATGATCAGACATAGATACTGAATCATCTAAGTTAGGACCCACATAGGATACAAGACCAGTTGTCTTCATTGATTCATCTATACTGGGACCCACATAGGATACAAGACCATTATTGAATCATCTAAGCTGGGACCCACATAGGATACAAGACCAGCAGCTAGGACCCACATAGGATGCAAGACCAACTGTCTTCATTGATTCATCTATACTGGGACCCACATAGGATACAAGACCAGTATTGAATCATCTGAGTTGGGACCCACCTAGGATACAAGACCAGCACAGCTAGGACCCACATAGGATACAAGACCAGATGTCTTCATTGATTCATCTATACTGGGACCCACATAGGATACAAGACCAGTATTGAATCATCTATGCTGGGACCCACATAGGATACAAGACCAGCACAGCTAGGACCCACATAGGATACAAGACCAGCTGTCTTCATTGATTCATCTATACTGGGACCCACATAGGATACAAGACCAGTATTGAATCATCTAAGCTGGGACCCACATAGGATACAAGACCAGCACAACTAGGACCCACATAGGATACAAGAGCAGCTGTTTTCATTGATTCATCTATACTGGGACCCACATAGGATACAAGACCAGCATAGCTAGGACCCACATAGGATACAAGACCAGCTGACTTCATTGTCGCAGTCCACTGAGGATCCCTGCACAATCGTCGTCGTCACAGTAGCAGTCGCAGCCAGCACTAGGATTCCCGCATACAGCAAGCTTGTTCGGGAGGGTCCACTCCACGAGCCGAGAGGCTGATACATCAACTGTCACAAAGTCTAGAGTTGATGTATCCAAAAGTTCTGTATCGCCAACAGGAACTCAACGTAGCAGACGACGCGTCGATCGGACGCCCGGTCTGAGAGTTATTGGCTTTTTCGTCCGAGGGGCCCGGTTGGTTTTTAAGGCGAAACCAACCCGACCATAATCCACCTGCGTCCAAACCTCGGGCAGAGTATGCCAAAAGATCCGTCTCACTAAGAGGAACTCAACAAAGCTGATGGCACGTCAATCGGACGTCCGTAGCTCAAGATATGAGCGTTTCCGCTCCGAGGGCCCAGTTGGTTTCGTGTACGAACCAACCCGGCCGAACACAAAATATTCCAAAACCTTGACTGTGATATACCGAAACGACCGTCTCGATCCAAGGATCGCATTGCCGCTGACGGTTCGTCAATCGGAGGTCCGTAGCTCATGTTATGGGCAAAAGACCGAAGTCGATTCGAAAATTGGGGGGTTCGGGTCGATGAAGAATGCCATGTTCTTGGGAACCGTCTTCCGTGACGCCATACCCACGACACCGATTAAAAAGATAGAACTTCCCGCTCACTCGTTCACTGAACATACCCGAGCCAAACTTCGGAAATTAATTCCGGTAACACCGGGCCTCGAAATACGGCGCCGTCAGAAACAGCGTTCCTGTAAAATTTCAAAGCAAATTATGAAAAAATTCTCCTTGAAATTTCTGGATCTTTACATTTTAAATAATTTTGATGTATATTTTAGATAATTATCAGATACAATTGAAATAGGTGTGTTTTGAATTCTTAAAACATAATTAATATATATCTCTGCAAGGCACCCAAGAGGTAAATCTACTTTTATAAAAAATAAATCTATATATTTGTTAAGGTGGTCAACAATAAGCCATATGACATTATTCAATCTAGGATTAGTTTGTAATCCAGGAAAAAGGCCCATAATAATATCATCACATTTCCACAAAGTAATTGGAAGGCGTTGAATAAATTCCCTATGATGTTTCCTCTTATCATTCAACTATTAAAAAATTGGGCATGTTGATACATAATTAGCTATTTCATGCTTCATATTATCCAAACAAAAATTATCCTTATAATCTATCTACATCATAGTGCTATATAAGTGTATTAGGAAATTCAAGCGATGATAATCAGAAAATAATTACAATTTCATCTCCGGTATAGATGGACCCCCTATAAAATTTCTAAATTTTATTATTATATCATCATATATGAAGTCTTAAATGTTCCATAAATCATAGGTAAAATTTTATTTCGATAATCCTCATCATTGGGTTATGAAATTTATTTATTTTTCAATAAATATGGTATTGAAATAATTTTAAAAATAGATTGATGATTCCACTTCCTTAATAATTCCCATATTTATCTTCACAAAATCCGTGATCATGGGATCCCTATCAGTCCTCATTTTGGTCAGGTCTCCAAGATCATTCATAGTCAGTACATGAGATGCCTTACTTTCCATCAATTGGTAGTAGTGCATTGGGAAATAACAATCCTTGAGTTTCTCATTAAATCATCTTTTAATTATGTTTATATCATTCATTGAAAATATATATTTCAAACTCGTATGATTTGTGAATACATCAAATATTTATACATAAAGATAATTCCTCCATTCCATCATAGTAATTATTATAGCTATAATGACCTAATCAAGATTTGGATGTTTCTATTCATGATTCCTTAACAACCTTATTGCATGGAAAATAACTTTTTCATTCTGTATAAGGACACACCTAACTAACTTTTCCGATACATCACTATATATCACAAATCCATCATTTCATAATAGTAGAGTCATAATAAGAGTATTGACCAACATTATCTTTAATTATACAATGATTATTTTATTTCCTTTTTCCAGGTAAACCTTAACCCTTTTCATGTAATATCTTATAATGGCTTAGAGAATTAAGAAAAAATTTGAACAAAATATTGATAGTAAAATATCAGACCAATGAAAGTATGTAACTTATTTATTTTTGTTATTACAGGTCATTCTTACTCTACCATTATCATTTTAGGATCAACTAATATTACATCCTTCAAGAAAATATTCAATGGAAAAGAACCATTGAGAAGCCATAAATCGAACATGAAAAATATAATATATAAAACATTTCCACTCAGATTATCATGAATGATTCATATGTGATTATCATGGTTCACATAGAATTTAGAGTGATCCAAGATATAATTATTTAATAATACAATATAAATATATTGATTTTCTTTAAATACTCTATTCATTATATCAATAAAAATAGAGTATTAATTAGTTAATACAAATGCTGTTACTATAAAATTAAAATGTACATAGCCTGTACAAGAAGTTTTTTTATCATATATTCTTTATTACTAAAAAATGATGATACCAAGAATAATGGTAAATTTTTGAAAATTATTAAGCACCATGATGTTGATCAAATAAATCATCAATGTGAGGAAGATGATATATCTTCATTATCATGATATAAGTGATTTTACTAAAATAAATAAAAATCCTCATAAATCCATTTTTATTCTTAATGAAATGAATATCGACTCCCCAAGGTGAAAAACTGGGACATATGAATCCCTTATCACACAAATCCTATAGTGGTTTTTTATACTCTACTAATTTAATAGTTTTTATTATATAGGGAGTCTTTGATATAGGTACTTAATCTAAGATTAAATAAACAGAAACTCAACTTAAAAGTAAATGGATTTCAGAGTATGTAACACCCTGATATTATTAATAGGATAACATTGTTATGAATAGTGTTTGTGATAGGGAACACCACTCTTAAACAACCCATGAAATATATTTCTTTAAATTCATTCGACCCCGAGTCGAAATAATCCATAATATAACATACCATTATAAACTAGCTATTAAATTATCAGGTATGAATATTACTAACAAATTTATGAACGTTTTTGTTATCAATCGATTATAAATAAAATAATAATCATTATAAATAAATAAATAATTCTTTTCTATAATATATAATTTTAAAATATAGTGAAGTAGCCCTTTGAGCTCATAATTTAATATTTTTTTACCAAATTTATATTTTTTATTTGAAAAAATTAACAAAATTATTTTATATTATATTATCAAAATTATCTTAGGGTGAATTTTTTTTACATTTCTAATATGTTTCATTTTTCATTGAATTGGTATAATTACTAAATTTTAATTGGAAAATTCATTTTTATTTATGTTATTTATAAAGTTGTTTTTAATTTTTAATTTTCTTATAGTATAATTAGTGTAATAATATTTTTATTAATCCAATTAGTTCATTTTAAAAAATTTAATTTAATTTTTGGTATAAATTCTTTATAAACATTTGAATTTTTTTCCCTTAAAAAACTCATCTCATGGTTGCTTGTATTGGATTAATTTTAAATTTAAATTATGAAATTATATTAATAGAATTTAAAAAAATTGATTCCAAATTTTGAATATCAATAATTTTATTACCTAATAAGTTAAACTAAATCTTCTACCTAAATGGATTTTGAAAATATTAAAAAATATTTATTATGGTTTTTGTAAGAATGGGGTTATTGGGGGTTAAACAATGAATATAAGTACAAAAGATGACCCAATACATGTATAAATGATATTGTAAGTCCATATTACCATTTTATACATACCAATTTCTAATATTGGGTCATTTTAAATCATTATTCATGTGAATTGTTTTATAATTTTTGGTTATTTGGGAAATTTCCATGTAATTTCGAAGGGGGTTCCATTTCCCCGCTTACAAAAGGGCACTCCCTCATGTCACTTATTCACACCTAAAAATCCATTTGGAATTGAATAACCCTAATAAATTATCTCCCCAGAATCCTTAGTCACATTCTAGAGCTGATGCACCTCTAAAAAGACCAACCCATGGGTTCGTAAGACAATATCCAAATGATGTTTCTCTAAGAGAATATAATTATCTTAACAATTCATTTTCATTATCTTTATTATTTTTCCATAAAAAACTATGTATTAAAAAATTAAATATAATAACACCTTTATATACCATACTATTAGATTCTATTATGTTTATTTCATAATATGTATTAATATCCACATTCATCAAATGGGAAGTGAAATCATTTCTTGTGTGTATGGAGGACTACCGCCTCACGAACCGATGTAGTTAGTTTTCCATAACAACCTTTTAAAGATTAATATAAGGTTGGATATAAAATAATTAAGTGATATTTATGATATTATTATAATTTTTAAATTTTAAAATCCCATATATATTTTTACGTTCCATTTCATTTAAAATAAGATAATTTTGATCTTCTGTATAACAGAGCGCCACATCCTGGAGTGATGTGATTCATTTCTCACATACTATTTATATGGAATGTAATAAGGATAAAATTAATGGATATATGTGATAAATCATAGATTATAATGACCCTGAAAATTTAATACCTCACACATTTCCTTACGCTTTAAATTGTTAAGGGAATGATATCATCACTTCTGCATATGTACGACCTTTCATCTCAACAAAGCAATGTGATTCATTTTCCTAGTACAAATTTCATAATTGGTTTTGAAAATGTATCTACTAGGTAAATAAAATATTTATAACATTATTATAATTTTTGGGATGATATATATATATATATAAAATATGCATAAGAACATGGACATTACTAACAAGATTCTCATGAGGAAACTAGACAATTAACACGTGAAACAAAAAAAACTAAAAAATACCATTAACAAACGAATGGTAAAATGTTATAATATGATAATATATGATGTTATAAATATGATTATGGTTATTTAATAAAAAATTTACATGTTTAATACCAATTATACATGATGTATATAGAAGTATTTAGGAAATTAGACTCAAGGTAGGGGTTTCTCATTTCACTTTTACTTCCATGATTCGTACACCATATTCACAACATATTTATTTTTTTGGTGTATAAACAAAACCTTTTGTATTTTATATAAATATTTCATTTACATTCATTCAATTTAATTTTTATTTTAAATTTATATCCTTCATGGGCCTCATAATTTAAATTTTACCAAATTGGTAAGGGTTTGTTTCACAATCTCATCATTTTTTTTTGGAATTGTTTATGTTTATGTCTCCCTTGGTGATATTTGGATAATTGTATCGTGAGATAAATATTTGTTTTATTGTCCAATATATATTATTGATATTTTTAATTAATAATATCATTTTTTAACTCTCTGGTGCTTAAAATGAAATAAAAATCATTTTTTTATAAAATAAGACATTATTTAACTCTTTGGTCAGAAATCTATTTTCATCAAAACCCAGTTTTTTATAAGATTTCAAAAATGTTTCTAAAAATTTACAAAATATTTGGTTTAATTTTTTTAGCAATTTTTATTTTTATAAAATGTTTTTAAAGGAATCTTTATGATGTTTTAAAAACAATTCTCTTTTGGATTTTTCATAAATTGCGAAAGGAATCTTTTCTTTAACTTATAAGATATGAACAAAATCATACTTCATCATGGAAATTAAAATGTTTTAAAACATAATTTTCAAGATCCAAAGGATATTTTTAGGGAAAATTATTTTGAAATGTTTTTTCTCTTTTTAAAGAGAATGATATTTTTAGAAAAAAGAAATTATTCAAATCCTTAAAAAATTAATGATATTTTGTGGAATTTCTATTCATAGACAACATAAACCTTAAATTTTACTTATGAACAATAAGAGATATGTTATATTAATATCATCCTAAATCCTTGTTGGGATGTTTTATGATCATTTTGAATGGGTATTCTCTAGTATGATACCATTCATATTACATTGGATTGCTTATGATTATGATTATTGATTGAGGTAATAGAAATAAATTCATATTCTAGTTTTTCAATATAAATATTGATTTTTATTGTGTTTAACCCCTTTTATATGAGGAATTCATTGTAAAATATATTTTATGGGAAGGTACCACTATAGATCATCAATTAATCAGTAGATATCATCAGACAAACTAGATTAGGTTTTGTCTACGACCTTACCCATTTATATAGATGTATCGGAACAAGGCCTCAATGTAATTTTATGACTTGGCACATGGAATAAATAGTGATTTTTATATGGATATAATTATTCATTCCATTATTATGAATTCAATTTTTGATATTCCATGTGATTATTCAGTTACATTGAATATCCATGGTAATTTTGAAATCACATGTAACTATTTATATAGATTTATATAACCATCATTTATTTATTCCATATTATCCTAAAGTTGTTAATTAAATTTCATTTGATTTAGTTATATAATATCCCATATTGATTATACCATGATTAGTAATAACTTCTACGCTAACCCATACTGAGCAACTGAGTTCGCCAATTGTTTTTATTTTATAAAGTAGTTATGGAATTGTTTTATGATTCAATTTCACGGATAAACTAAGGGAAACAAAGGAATTATAAAAAAAATTATTTTCATATTTTATGTTTAAAAAGGCAATGTTAATATCATGTATGTGTCTTGTTTACCAAGACTAATAAACCATTTTTTCCTTAATGATGTGATTCCTTATATATTATGCCAATATGATAAAGATGAAATTTGCTTCAGGATACTGGGCGTGGGGAAGTATTGTTAGTATGAGAGAAAATTTAGAAGAAACCCAGGGATCTAGATATTTGGAAAACACATATTAGGGGTCATAAAACTATGATATAATTTGTGGATAAGTAATGATGAACATCATAATTTTTTTATAAGTTATACATTATGTGGTTTTTCCTTGTAATATATCTCTATCTAGATACTAATTGTATATGTGATTCTATAAATTATGTACCTAGAATTATTCACTTCAAAAAAGGTTTCATGGGATGTACCTATCATCACTTAGTGGATGAAAACTTTATTGACCCACTTATTTTCACTAGCTTGAAATTGTAACTAATCATTACTATGCCTTAAGAGATATTCCCATGATGAAAAAGGTTATAGATAAATGCTAAATGGTTTCAAATGAAAGTGGGGGATGATTTAACGTTTATGAAATAAACCAGTAACCAGAAAACCATAACAAAAAACAAATATATGATGCATGATAAAAACAGAACAACTCAATCTTTGCCTTTATTAAATAACCACACCAATGTATGATACAACGGAAGAAAAATAAATAATAAAATTAAATCATGGAATGATAAATAATAAACTCCATGTCGAAAAACACCTTTCTTTATAGTCACTATATAGAACATGTATCAAGATGTGGTGCTAAAACTGTGTGATATTTTATCTTTCCTGAAGTCCCAGAAGATAGCATATGAAAAATCACAAAAAGTGAAAAAGAAGTTGTCAGTATAAAACTCATAAGGATTTCCCTAGTGACTTCCCTTATGATGACACTTTTATAAGAATGTTATAAACATTTATATAAAACATTTTATATAAATAAATTTCCAAATATAGTTTATAACTAAATATTAACAATTTCCAAAAAAATTATAACCAAATTTGAACAAGATTAATTTTAAAAAATATTCTAGAAAGTAATATATCCAGAAAAAACAACCAAATAAATCCTTGAAAACATTTCTAAATATATTTTTTCATAATTATTCCATTACACTTAACTAGTTACCCAACCATGCATTAAACCCAAAACTCCCTATACTCGCAAGCATTGAATTATCCTTACAATAAGAATTCACTTAGTTGACCACTTTGAAAGGGTTACTTCACACCAATATCCATTCCAGCGATTTGAAGGGGGTCCATCACACCCTTATCCATCCCAAAGAATATGATCACTCACCATAAACCCATGAAAAACCCATGCCAAATCCACATGTGTTCAACCAATTCAATAAACATGTTCTTTTATTGAAAATCATTAATCAAGAAAATTAAAACAATCAATTTAATTTGAAAAAAATTACTTTTATTGAAAACATATTAATCAAATACATGTACAATAATTAGAGAAAATAAACATTTTAAAATCCACATTTTAAAAACTAGAACAAAATCACATTTTTATGAGCAATCGTTTTTCCAGATTTCCAAAATTACCCAATCTATCACTAAAGAGGGTTTGCATTAATTTTTAAACATCAAAATCACAATATATTTATCACAATATATTCAATTAGAACGAATTTAAATCATTTATATAAATATGTGTTGAGTGTTAATCCACCTACCTCGATGGTTTTGATGATAAATGACAACAGACGAAGATCTCTCATGTAATTGAGTCAACTCCACAAAACTGCCTTAAATCTCATCCCCTAACACAATCATGACCAAATAAGGTCATATTAGGAATCCAAAATATTTTATCTACCCATAATAGTAGTATATATGATAAATCTATAGTATAGGAGTATCATATCTATGTATATCTAAAAAATGTGATAAGAACAGTGAATACTGACACGTACCGCAATAATCGGGCTTGAACACAAAAAGGGAGAGCTCCAGATTGACTCCAAATTTCATGGGAGAGGTTTTACTACATTAAATGTAAGGGAATACATAAATAGGGCCACTAAGGTAAAAAAATATGGACATAGAGGCAAAATTTTTGTGATTCTATTTTTATGGATCTGAATTTTACTCTATTTGTAACACCCCAAGATTTTATAGTGTGTTATTTCTTTAAAATAATTCAATAACTTTCACTACACGCAACACCAAGTTCAATCGCACCATGACTTACCAAACAAGATGTTCAAAAAAGGTTATGAATAGTGTTAACTAAATTTTAAACTTTATATAATCCTTATAATTTTAGAATTCATATTATGAGTTTCTTAGACATGATGTAAGAACAAATTCATTTTCAGTATTTCACTTTTACCAAATTTTAATAGTGAACCCTTTTTAGATACTATATTATAAACTTTTTGACTAAATGAGGACATCAAAAATTTAAAATGAAACATCCCAAGCTTCCACGGTACGCTTTCCTTTGAATAAAACAGTAGCGTGTGTTGTACGCAACTTCGAGTTTTAACACACACCACAACCGATCAAACTAGCCGTTATGAATAGTAATACCTAAATTTTGAAATTATATATATTTTATATTTTGAAATGGACTTCATTTTTGGATTCGGAATATCGAATTTAGCCTAAGGTGAAATTTTGGTATATTTCGGATAACTTTCATATTTTGATGAATAGTGAAAATTACTAAATTTTAATTAAAAACAACTTTTTTAATCAAAATAATTAATAGTGATAAATTATGAATTTGAGTGGTTTTAAAGTATATTTATAATATATTTTTACCATTTAATATAATTTTAGTCATTGGACATAATTTTACAATTAAACCGAACATAAACAAGTGTCAATCTTTTGATAGTTATTATCTCTTAAAAACACGCTTTTTGTTTTGACAGCGGGAATTAATTTTAAATTAATTTCTGCCACTTCTGTGTTTTGAATTTAGGAAAATGGATTCCATATTTGGAATCAGGATGTTCAAATTGTGTAAATAGGTAACTTTTATTTTTAGACATTTTGAATAATTACTGCGGTAAATATTTTATTTCCCATGGTTAAGGGTAAATCCGGTAAATAAGGGTTAAAAAATAATATTATAATAATACTAAATTACCCTAAAACGTGTCTTAACCCTATTGGTTGATAAATGGTCGACCATGGGAATCTTTGGGTCTATTTTGGGACCCCATGGATCCACCTGTAAGTGATAATGACACTTTATTTTAATTAAGTTAAAATGAATACAAAAATGACACAAGCATATATCGTTTAGAAAAACAATTGTTACATAGGGTTATATATGTTGGATTTTAGATTATAAATATTCATTAGAAATATAAAAAGATTTCCTACATAATGATATTTTATTTATAATTTTTAGACATTAAATAATTTATTTTATTTATGACACAATGATGATGCAGTAATTACTATAATAGTGAAAAATTAAAATAATTGATATTATAAATACCCAAATAAATATAATATGAAACTTTTAATGAATTAAAATAATTTTCTAGGATAATATGATATATTAGTATTGATTTAATTGACTTTTTTCGAAGTAATAAATCTGTTATGAGTTTCACAAAAATCAACTATTGAATAGTGTCAAAATTGACATAAAAGAATTCTTAAAACAAATATTATATTATTAATTGATATTAAATTCCTAAAAATCTAAGGTTCGGCCAAGAGACTTATATCATGATAGGTTCATCATTAATGTACCACTTGGGGGTCTCTTGGATGTATATAGTAAGTTTATTAACCATATTATATAAAAATACAAAGAGACATTGTAAAAGTGAAACTAATTAACTTAGAGTTAATACTTAAAGATAAGGTTAATATAAGTACCCAAACCTGTCTAAATTCTATTGGTTGAGTGGTTTTAGACCTATCCCCACCTTAACCTTTGAATAATCAACTTTTGATCCATTAGAAACCGAATATGAATTTATTATAAATTAATATTTCTAGCTTTTCCAAAGGTGCCCCTCACCCCTCTTATAAAAGGGCACTCATCCTTCTCAATTCTTCACACCTTCAAAGCCTTTTGGTTCGGCCAAACTCTGCCCAAATACTCTCCCAAAATCCCTCACTACAACCTAGAGGCCTTAGTTTTATCAGAAAGCCAACCTAAGGATCCCGTTTGATCAAATCAAAAGGAAGAACCCGAAGAAGAGGTAATGATTTCACCACCCTTTTCCAAGTTCCTCCACTTCCTCTTTCTTTGTTCTTACCATTCTAAAATAATAAATCCAGTATCTTACATATACTGTGATGTTATTATAAATATGGTACAACCATATTCAGTATTCTATCCACCCTTTGAATAACATGTCACCATACGTGCGTGCGTACGGCTTACCGTCTCCACGTCGTGGTGTAATTGTTATTCAATATATTATTATTTGGATGGGTATAATAATGATGTGTAACTCATGTAAATAATAAATATAAAATGTTAATGATTCTTTATATATGATATACCATCCATTTATATATTATTTTAATATCAAAAGAATGATATTGTCGCTCGTGCGTACGTACGGACTACCGTCTCCACGAACACGATGAGATTCATTCTCCATCGTATCCATTCAAGTATAATTATCATTTGATGATTTAAAAATGATGTTTAAGGACTTGATATCATTCTGGATATGAATAATATACAACCTATCCTTTACAAACATGTCTTACGTAACAAAACATATAAAAGAGAACAAGTAAGTTAACACCCGATATAACGATAATACTAAGATATTATTATCAAATCAATATTAAAAGATCATATATGATATCATATTAATGTATATGATTCTTGTATAATTTAATAACAATTATTTCACCATTATACAGGAGGTTAACCTACCCCAACCAAGGAAAAGTACAAGGTAAGGGTTTATTTCACAATCTCTTCATTATCCGAGGTTGTTTATACGTAATAATCTACTGGGATATCTTTATCATCCACATCCATGTTTCTTAAAAATGCATTTCAAAACATTTTTACTATTTACAAGAATATGGGTTAAAGTCATTTATACCCTTGTTTGACTTTTTATAAGAGGTTTATAAAGGAATCTTTCCGTCGTTTTCAAAACAAGGTCCTTTTTAACCTTTTCGACAGAATTGAGGTAAGAATGTTTTTTTTAACTTATACGGCGGGTGCGGTTATTTTACGCCGTTATAAAATCTTCAAAGCTTCCCTTAAAAGCTTATAAGAATATTTTCAAATAAAATGTTTTATTTTATATGGATCTTAAATTATTTCAAAATAAAAGGAGATATTTCTTTAAAAAGAATTTTGATTTCATCTATGTCAACATCCCTTGATGAATTTTAAGATTATTTGAAGTTGATTTATTATAATACAAAACTTCTATATTGTATTGAAGGTTTTGTGATATGTTTGAATGTGGATGTGCTATTTTATACCATTCATAGTTTATGGTGAAACTATTGACATTTCGTATGCTAGTTTTAACCCGAATGTTTATGTTATATTTCAAACTTTTCTTCAGATGAATGTGCTAAACAAGTATGTTCCGGGTTGGGGACCGGTAAAAGTAAGCCCTCCAGGTTGGGGACTGGTTAAAGTAAGCCCTCCAGGTTAGGGACTGGTAAAAGTAAGCCCTCCGGTTTGGTCTCCGGTTATTAGAGGTACTCCGGGTTGGTGTCCGGTTATTAGAGGCACTCCGGGTTGGTGTCCGGTTATTAGAGGCACTCCGGGTTGGGTTCCGGTTAGAAGTAACCCCTAGGTCTTGGGATGAGGCCTAGACAATGAAATTAACGTTTGACATTATGCATTCCAACATTATGAAAGTGGTTATTGATTTTTGCATGTGATTATTCGATTAGTAGAATATCCATTTGAATAAGTAAATGGCATTATTTCATTTTACTTTTGCCATACTATGTTGAAGTTCAAGTTTAAAAGGCTTTTGTTTTAGTAATTCATTGCCTTAAATGTTTACGCTTATTTTGAATGTTCCGCTATATTGTTATCCTTACTGGGCATTTGAGCTCACCCCTTTTCTATGTTTTATTTTTCCCAGGTAGTGAAGAAGTAAATTATGATTGACTTGCAGGGATATTATGAGGGGTTAATAGTGTGGATATGAAGACTTTGTTGTTGTAGTAGCTTTTCACTTTGAAATGTAATGTAAAACTTTATGTTTATATCTAGTGTTTCCAAGGCTACTAAACTAATCGGTCTTTCGAGATTTGATCTTTCTTGTGATCATGCCAATGTTACGAAGTAATGCACCGACTCTGGGTAGCTGGGGTCGGGGCGTTACAGTTGGTATCAGAGGAAGTTTAGTACAAACCTTGGAAGCTAGATTTAGATAAACTCTAATTAGAGCACGTAAACCTAAGATGAACTTTGAGGATTAGTATAGAAGAACTTCCTAGAATTTTGGTATTGTAGAGATTTTGTGAGTTTTCCGAGCAATACATCCCTGTCTGGATACGAGCAGGTAGAGGCGGCTCTGGCACAGATGTACCTAGGGGTAAAACCCGAAAACACCGCTTTGAGCTAGACTCGAACGGGAACTGGTGCACGACAACGGGCCTTGCTGCACTCTTGGTTACGACACTCCCGGGGGATATGCTTAGGATAACTCTCATTTTCTTTACAAATCATTTTGAAGGGATTATGAGTATATACTTTCTCAAAGAAAACATTCTTGTGATTATGGATTATATCCATAAATAGTTCAATTTATGTTAAGTGTTTTATAAGTATGGGATTATGTATTTTGATTCATAAACTGATCTAGTCTATGCCATTGTTTATAAATGGCGCCCAGTAGAAGGATTGAGAACTCCAGAAATGCACATGATCCAAAGAGATGGAAGGATCATATCTTTCATGGTCTTAAGCTAGAATTTATAAGAGAAATAGTCTCCCATGTATTATCATAATATCATGTGTTGATAAGATAAGTAAAGAGTTTACTGAGTCCTATGGCTTTGAAGGGAAGCAAGAGAAGAAAAGGATGGAAGAGAGAAAGATGGATAAAGGGAAGAGGGAAAAGAAGAATTTTCCCATATGTGGTAACTGTGGAAAGAAACACCCTGGAACTTGCCTGAAAGGAATGGGAGTTTGTTATAAGTGTGGAGGAAAAGGGCACAATGTACGTGACTGCAAGGGTAAGAAAATGGTTTTAAATGTACAATGCTTCATTTACAAGGAGTTTGGACACTACGCGAACCTATGTCCCAGTCATCAGACTATGCCGCAAATGATGTTATTGGATAATAATCAAGTAATGATACTACCACAGATGAAGAGGAATGATTAGAGTTCTTATGTTGATTATGTCAATTGAGTGTTGTATCAACAATGTACTTGTTATAATAATTATGGAGTATATAAGGATTGTACTACAGTACTATTTCATTAAGGACTTGAGATTATGTGGAACAAAGAAAAGTGACTCAATAGCAGGATAAATTTTTGGAAAATATATGGTTGAGAGAATGATAAATCATAATATAGTTCTGATACTGAGGTAGTGATTTTGGAATAATATGTGATTGTTTTGGATAAATTATATTGGATATTCTTGACTACCTTGGAACTAATTAATGATTTGTATATTCTATCATTGTTGGGGTTTAAAACATTTTTGGATTAATAAAGTATATCCAGCATTCTATATGGAATAGGGGAGCATGAATGTAATCAATAAGGAATATGGTAATTCAAGATGTTTCAGTTTATTAAAAGAATACAAGATGAAGGTATTCATATGCTATTGCGGGGTAAAAAGGATCTATATTATTTTTACCTTCCTTATAAATGTTGGACTGTGAGTTTGGACAGATGTATTTTGGATAGTTCTAGTTTGGATTATTTTGGATTACCATAAAAGGAAAACCCGGAGGTTGGGCGGCAACCCGTCGCATCCGGCAAGGCTGCGAGACTTGAACCCGCAACTGAAGGGCGACAAGGGTGTATCACCTACCACTGGCCCATGAGATGTCCTGGATTAAATAATGTTGTTTTTTTAAAGATCTGGTAGATGAATTATAAATTCATTTATTTTGGAACCCTGTACGAATAGTATAAATAAATAAAAAATTACATTCTATTATCTTTTAGAGTGAAAGATGAGTTTGTGGTAGAAATTTATTAATGGACAAAATTCTAATTATAAAGTAAGTATATCTCCTTATGATCTTATCCAATATCATAAATAAATTCCTCAACATTAAGAAAAGGAACTTATAACAAAAATGTTGTCCTAGATGGTACCTTAAATCATCACTAATTTATGGCTTTGGGATTGTTGGCCTTTTCATAGCCATGTTCTCTACCACTCTCCATCAGATAATTGATGGTTATATTTCTCCTCCATATCCATATTTTCCTACATGGAACCCTAGTATGTGTTGTTTTCGGTAATCTTCATAATTTCCACTCTTTATTTTAAATAGAGGCCTCATTAATTCATTTTTCGATGTGGGATTTCAACTAAGATATTTTGAAACGTCAAAAATGTGTTATCCCAATACCCTATATTTTGTTGAACCGATAGTACTTTAAATCATCATAGATTGATGAGTTTAAGGACCTCAATTTTATACTTTTTTGTGATTGATGACCTCAATCACTACCTATAAATATTTACGTTTTTCCTCCAATTATATGTCTCTAATTGCCACCAATGTTCTGCTAATCAAGATCATAATTTGGTGGTGACCCTTTCATTTCTCTTTTCCTCATATTAGGACTAAATTTTAGTAACCCAATTTCCGATGTGGGTTTTCCCACAAATATATTTTCTATTTTCAACCTTTTATTTTCGAAAAACAATTTCAAATTGCGAGGACGCAATTTATTGAAGGAGGGGAGAATGTAACACCCCAAGATTTTATAGTGTGTTATTTCTTTAAAATAATTCAATAACTTTCACTACACGCAACACCAAGTTCAATCGCACCATGACTTACCAAACAAGCTGTTCAAAAAAGGATATGAATAGTGTTAACTAAATTTTAAACTTTATATAATCCTTATAATTTTAGAATTCATATTATGAGTTTCTTAGACATGATGTAAGAACAAATTCATTTTCAGTATTTCACTTTTACCAAATTTTAATAGTGAACCCTTTTTAGATACTATATTATAAACTTTTTGACTAAATGAGGACATCAAAAATTTAAAATGAAACATCCCAAGCTTCCACGGTACGCTTTCCTTTGAATAAAACAGTAGCGTGTGTTGTACGCAACTTCGAGTTTTAACACACACCACAACCGATCAAACTAGCCGTTATGAATAGTAATACCTAAATTTTGAAATTATATATATTTTATATTTTGAAATGGACTTCATTTTTGGATTCGGAATATCGAATTTAGCCTAAGGTGAAATTTTGGTACATTTCGGATAACTTTCATATTTTGATGAATAGTGAAAATTACTAAATTTTAATTAAAAACAACTTTTTTAATCAAAATAATTAATAGTGATAAATTATGAATTTGAGTGGTTATAAAGTATATTTAGAATATATTTTTACCATTTAATATAATTTTTGTCATTGGACATAATTTTACAATTAAACCGAACATAAACAAGTGTCAATCTTTTGATAGTTATTATCTCTTAAAAACACGCTTTTTGTTTTGACAGCGGGAATTAATTTTAAATTAATTTCTGCCACTTCTGTGTTTTGAATTTAGGAAAATGGATTCCATATTTGGAATCAGGATGTTCAAATTGTGTAAATAGGTAACTTTTATTTTTAGACATTTTGAATAATTACTGCGGTAAATATTTTATTTCCCATGGTTAAGGGTAAATCCGGTAAATAAGGGTTAAAAAATAATATTATAATAATACTAAATTACCCTAAAACGTGTCTTAACCCTATTGGTTGATAAATGGTCGACCATGGGAATCTTTGGGTCTATTTTGGGACCCCATGGATCCACTTGTAAGTGATAATGACACTTTATTTTAATTAAGTTAAAATGAATAAAAAAATGACACAAGCATATATCGTTTAGAAAAACAATTGTTACATAGGGTTATATATGTTGGATTTTAGATTATAAATATTCATTAGAAAGATGAAAAGATTTCCTACATAATTATATTTTATTTATAATTTTTAGACATTAAATAATTTATTTTATTTATGACACAATGATGATGCAGTAATTACTATAATAGTGAAAAATTAAAATAATTGATATTATAAATACCCAAATAAATATAATATGAAACATTTAATGTATTAAAATAATTTTCTAGGATAATATGATATATTAGGATTGATTTAATTGACTTTTTTTGAAGTAATCAATCTGTTATGAGTTTCACAAAAATCAACTATTGAATAGTGTCAAAATTGACATAAAAGAATTCTTAAAACAAATATTATATTATTAATTGATATTAAATTCCTAAAAATCTAAGGTTCGGCCAAGAGACTTATATCATGATAGGTTCATCATTAATGTACCACTTGGGGGTCTCTTGGATGTATATAGTAAGTTTATTAACCATATTATATAAAAATACAAAGAGACATAGTAAAAGGGAAACTAATTAACTTAGAGTTAATACTTAAAGATAAGGTTAATATAAGTACCCAAACCTGTCTAAATTCTATTGGTTGAGTGGTTTTCGACCTATCCCCACCATAACCTTTGAATAATCAACTTTTTATCCATTAGAAACCGAATATGAATTTATTATATATTAATATTTATAGCTTTTCCAAAGGTGCCCCTCACCCCTCTTATAAAAGGGCACTCCTCCTTCTCATTTCTTCACACCTTCAAAGACTTTTGGTTCGTCCAGACTCTGCCCAAATACTCTCCCAAAATCCCTCACTACAACCTAGAGGCCTTAGTTTGATCAGAAATCCAACCTAAGGATCCCTTTTGATCAAATCAAAAGGAAGAACCCGAAGAAGAGGTAATGATTTCACCACCCTTTTCCAAGTTCCTCCACTTCCTCTTTCTTTGTTCTTACCATTCTAAAATAATAACTCCAGTATCTTACATATACTGTGATGTTATTATAAATATGGTACAACCATATTCAGTATTCTATCCACCCTTTGAATAACATGTCACCATACGTGCGTGCGTACGACTTACCGTCTCCACGTCGTGGTGTAATTGTTATTCAATATATTATTATTTGGATGGGTATAATAATGATGTGTAACTCATGTAAATAATAAATATAAAATGTTAATGATTCTTTATATATGATATACTATCCATTTATATATTATTTTAATATCAAAAGAATGATATTGTCGCTCGTGCGTACGTACGGACTACCGTCTCCACGAACACGATGAGATTCATTCTCCATCGTATCCATTCAAGTATAATTATCATTTGATGATTTAAAAATGATGTTTAAGGACTTGATATCATTCTGGATATGAATAATATACAACCTATCCTTTACAAACATGTCTTACGTAAAAAAACATATAAAAGACAACAAGTAAGTTAACACCCGATATAACGATAATACTAAGATATTATTATCAAATCAATATTAAAAGATCATATATGATATCATATTAATGTATATGATTCTTGTATAATTTAATAACAATTATTTCACCATTATACAGGAGGTTAACCTACCCCAACCAAGGAAAAGTACAAGGTAAGGGTTTATTTCACAATCTCTTCATTATCCGAGGTTGTTTATACGTAATAATCTACTGGGATATCTTTATCATCCACATCCATGTTTCTTAAAAATGTATTTCAAAACATTTTTACTATTTACAAGAATATGGGTTAAAGTCATTTATACCCTTGTTTGACTTTTTATAAGAGGTTTATAAAGGAATCTTTCCGTCGTTTTCAAAACAAGGTCCTTTTTAACCTTTTCGACAGAATTGAGGTAAGAATGTTTTTTTTAACTTATACGGCGGGTGCGGTTATTTTACGCCGTTATAAAATCTTCAAAGCTTCCCTTACAAGCTTATAAGAATATTTTCAAATAAAATGTTTTATTTTATATGGATCTTAAATTATTTCAAAATAAAAGGAGATATTTCTTTAAAAAGAATTTTGATTTCATCTATGTCAACATCCTTTGATGGATTTTAAGATTATTTGAAGTTGATTTATTATAATACAAAACTTCTATATTGTATTGAAGGTTTTGTGATATGTTTGAATGTGGATGTGCTATTTTATACCATTCATAGTTTATGGTGAAACTATTGACATTTCGTATGCTAGTTTTAACCCGAATGTTTATGCTATATTTCAAACTTTTCTTCAGATGAATGTGCTAAACAAGTATGTTCCGGGTTGGGGACCGGTAAAAGTAAGCCCTCCAGGTTGGGGACTGGTTAAAGTAAGCCCTCCAGGTTAGGGACTGGTAAGAGTAAGCCCTCCGGTTTGGTCTCCGGTTATTAGAGGTACTTCGGGTTGGTGTCCGGTTATTAGTGGCACTCCGGGTTGGTGTCCGGTTATTAGAGGCACTCCGGGTTGGGTTCCGGTTAGAAGTAACCCCTTGGTCTTGGGATGAGGCCTAGACAATGAAATTAACGTTTGACATTATGCATTCCAACATTATGAAAGTGGTTATTGATTTTTGCATGTGATTATTCGATTAGTATAATATCCATGTGAATAAGTAAATGGCATTATTTCATTTTACTTTTGCCATACTATGTTGAAGTTCAAGTTTAAAAGGCTTTTGTTTTAGTAATTCATTGCCTTAAATGTTTACGCTTATTTTGAATGTTCCGCTATATTGTTATCCTTACTGGGCATTTGAGCTCACCCCTTTTCTATGTTTTATTTTTCCCAGGTAGTGAAGAAGTAAATTATGATTGACTTGCAGGGATATTATGAGGGGTTAATAGTGTGGATATGAAGACTTTGTTGTTGTAGTAGCTTTTCACTTTGAAATGTAATGTAAAACTTTATGTTTATATCTAGTGTTTCCAAGGCTACTAAACTAATCGGTCTTTCGAGATTTGATCTTTCTTGTGATCATGCCAATGTTACGAAGTAATGCACTGACTCTGGGTAGCTGGGGTCGGGGCGTTACACTATTCATGGTGAATTCACATCGTTAGAAAAATTGTTTGCTAACCATGTGTTAGATACTTATTTAAGGAAACCCTATCATGATATCCTCACATGGTCTCCATAACCATATTCCCACCATGCCGAATCTACTATCTCAAAACAGCTACTACATATTGTTTCTCCAAGGATTATTTCACAGTTTGGGTAAACTGTGTACATACCATGTACACCGCCTATATACCCAAAAACATAATTAAAGATAAACCAAATATTCCATTCTTCACCCTTAATCATTAAAAACATAAAAATAACAAATTAAGGTTTACATACTATAAATCAAGGAACTAAAATCTCCCCACCACTAGTATTTCCATCCTTGAAAAGTAGAAAATCATCGTTTCCCTAAAATTGTTCTGGCCATTTCTCTTTCATTTCCTTCTCATGTTGCAAATCTCTTCATGAATCTTACCATGTTTCCATAAAACCCACAGTAGACCGATGCGTTTTCCCCATAAGAAATTATCTTGTATATCCATAATCTGCACCAAGATATGTACCAACGAAGCATTGAGCCCGAGGTCAATGGGATCCCATTTAATCACATGGTCAACATTTTGAAGTTAATTTTTGAACTATGATACGTGGAACACATTGTGCACTGTAATAAACATTGGTGACAATGCTAGTCGATATTACACCTCTACAATGAATTCGAGAATCTTGAGAGGGATAATTTATCTAGTATATAATTTTTCTTCGTCCCCAAAATAGTGATGTCCATGCTTTGGAGAGATCCTCAAGAACACATGATCACTCACCACAAATGAAAAAGGTATTTATAGATGATCTGCATACGATTTCTGATGGATTTGATCCATCTCCATCATTTTTTTGATAAATTAAATATTCTATATCGTTTCATGGAAAAGGGTCATCCCAACTAGTGATGTCTCACCTGTTTACACCCATCACAGTGGAGAACAATAAGGACGCACATACAATGCTTCATAAGGAGCGATAAGTATTAGGGTCTGATAGCTATTATTATAAGAGAAATCCCCTAAGGGTATATTCTCTTCCTATGAGCCATTAAAATTTATTACACAAGCCCAAAATATGTCTTCTAACATTTCTATCATCCTCTTAGATTGGCCATCCATCTGTGGGAGATATGCCATACTCTTTGTCAACTGAGTCCCAAGTGATTTTTGAACGGATTTCATGAATCAAGATGTGAACCTCATATCTCAATCTGACATGATCAAAACATGTATTCCCTGTCTCTTTACCACTTCTCATATATAGATTTTGGACATATCCTCAACTTTATGAGTTTCATGAATAAGAATTAAATGGGTCGACATGGTAATTTGATCCACTTTCATCCATATGGAATCTTGTATCAAAACCATTATCGGGAGGCCTAAGACAAAATCCATATAAATCTTCTCCCATAAACACACTTGAATAGGTAATGAATGATATATACCTACTATCCATTGATGCTATTCCTTAACTTACTGAAAATATTATCACATTGAAATGAACTATGCCGCATTCCTTTTCATGTTAGAACCCAAAAATCATGCCTCCATTCCCTTATACATATTTCATTTTCTCGGTTGTACATCCCATCTAAAATAGTTATAAGCATGAATAAGATTTTCATGAAAAGCCAAAGGTACAATCATCCAATCTCTAAAAAACAAAACTGAACACACATTATGTTTATATGCATCAATGGTATCCCCAACATTGAGTTTTGAACTCATAACCAGTAAATATGCATTGGATGTACATTCTTCATTGACCACATTTACCAAATCAAGAATCCTAGAAACTGAAATGAAAACCACAAAATCACCTAGATCTTTACATTCAACATGCATGTCAGCTAGGACTGACATTAACTACCACTCATCTGAATATTCTCTCACTAGCTCCACATATGACTTTCTACTTGAGGCATCTACCACAGAATTCCCTATTCCTAGTGTATACAACATGTCAATGTCCAACATCTGGAGATAATCCATCCATTTCATTTTCCTTAGATTCAAATCCCATTGTGAGATAATGTGCTTCAGGATCTTATGATCTGGAAACATAGTAAATTTATCACCGAAGATATAATAAATCCATCTATTTCAGAAATGAAAAATTGTAGCTCACACCAAATAATGTATTGGGTAATTTTTATAACACACTATCAACTTCCTTGAACCATAAGAAACCACATGGTTTCCATGAATGAGAACACATACCAACCCAGATCCTAAAGCATTAGAGTACACCACATACACTGAACCTAATTCTGAAAAAATCAATATAGGTGCTGATATAAGAGAAAACATTATCTCTGGGAAATACTTTTGGTATTCCTTAATCCATAGAAATGGTACATTATTATTCATAAAATTATTCATTGTAAAATCTATTCATGGGAATTCATGCACAAAGCGTTGGTAATGACTAGATAGACCAAGAAAATTTCATATCTCAAAGTCATTTTTTTGGGATTTCCAAGAGATAATAACTTCTACCATTTCAAGATCCATTGAAACACCTTTTTAGAAATTATATGGACATTATATAATACCAATTATATAAAAAAATCACCCATTGACAGTTTTTCATACAAATAATAGTATCTCATGAATTATAAAAAATATCTCTAAGTATTCCTCATCCTCATCTTTTGTCCATGAATACACCAATATGTCATCCAAAAACACCACAACAAAAGAATCCAGATATCTCTGAAATATTTGATTCATCCATTCTATAAATACTACTGGTGAATTCATTAGACTGAAAGGCATGACTACATATTAATAGTGTAAAATATCATCTTTTAATGTTACCTTTATAATATCTTCTTTCTGAACTCACAATTGGTGATATCCTGACCACAATTCAATTATTGAGAACCACTGAGCTCCCCAAAAATTTTCGAATAGGTCATCAGTGTAGGGTAGTGGATTCCAATTACTTATCATAACATGGTTAATCTTACGACAATCCACATACATTCATATTGTTCCATTATCTTTATTCATGAACAAGACTAGTGATTCCCATGGATATTTACTCATCCGAATGAATCATTTTATTTCAAAATTTTCTAACTACACTTTTAATAACCTTAATTTAGTTAATTCTATACTATAACATTGAATGGAAATAGGACATATCCCTGGAAGGAGATAAATCATAAAATCCACTTCCCATATAGGTGGTAGCCATGAGAATTTCATAGGATTGATGTCTATAAATTGATCGATAACTGCTAGAAATATGATATCCTCAATCCATTCTATCGATGCTAAGGTCAACACTGCCAACTGGTAAGATATTATTCCCACTACTTGTGCCAAAAAGCCCATTACAGCTGTCTTTAAATCATTTCATCCTATAAAGAGATGATCGACAATGTCCTCAGTTGAAAAAATAATGGTTCTACTATTATATTCAATGTGGGCCTTGAACATTGTCAACCAATCCATACCCATTATTATATCGTTGAAATCTATATCCAACACTGTTAAGTCCAACATCAACTCATCTACATTAGTGGTTATAAAACATGATATATAGAAAAGGATTTATATTCTCATTCACCAAGAGGGGTTGGATGTTATAACATGGAAGTTATCATATCATATTTTAATCCTAGAAAATTAATGTAAAAGGAAGCAATGAAGGTGTAGAATTCTTGACCTGGGTGCCCAAAGCCAAGTCGTCACAAGACCTCAAGCGCACTCCCCGTACGCTAGTGGTTACTAACAAGCAGTGATGGTCTAATAGGTCACAAGAGAAGTCTATACCTTCTTTACTAGAGTAAGCTACAAAAAGTCACAACATAAAAAGAAGACACCATAGTAAACAACACACCACAAGAATATCTAAATATTTCCAAAATTGGGTACAAACCACATGCAACAATAAGTATTTACTGTCATGCAAAAATTCCACATGAACAAAACCCAAAATAAATAAAAACATCTGAATCCCAAAAATAGTCCTAACTCAAAGTCTAGAACCTCTTCCATGCATGTCCCATGTTCAAATCAACTCCTCAGCATTGGACTCAATCCCTTATTCTGACCTGCAAGCATGAAATCTGCTCGGTTACCCAATGATGGCCCTAGCAATGTGTGAGTACAACTCAGTATGCCACCACCAATGGTGTATGAAAATATCCATTCTATCATATAGTGCATGCATTTATAAACAAATTACATAAAAATGGAAAAATATTCTGGGGCCAGGTTTTAACAATCTCTACATAGATATACTAACCATGGTGCCAATTCATTATACCTATTCTATTACTAGGTCAACATAAATCTCACAACGTTAATGGAATACATAATTTTTTAAAGGGGATAAGTAATTCAATAACTCTATAGGGTTAACATATCACAACATCATAATATCTTCACCTCAAAGCCTCTGTCTAGGTTGAATGAACCCATTATGGGAATAGAGCTCAATCCCATTACCTGACACGGGCATTGTGGATAGAGTTAGATAATCAGTCCAACTCGACCTGTGGGAGGATCCTTAGTCCCTTATCCCACACCTTAAGCCATGTAAACTTTGATATCCATCCATTAACCCTACACCAAATATATCAAAAACAATACCTAAAACAATCATAATTCATAACAAACAACATGGTCAATCATATTGTGTCAAATCCCATTAACACATTTTCCATTTACATCACTTAGCCCATTTAGCATGATTCCCATTCTCCAGCCTAGCTCACTAAGCATATTAATGAATTCTCTAATATCAACCCATTACTCATATTTATAAGACTCATAACCTAATGATAATTAACCAATACCTCATTTGGACTTCCATTAATAATGTGAAATACTAAACAAGTGTTTTACATGTTCACACAAAACCCAAGATTTTACTTAGATAATTATACGACCGAAAACAATTAGCGTACCCCAAGGGTTGACCAAAAAAGTTCAATCCATTTTCAATGTGTCCTATGAAGAACATGATGGTTTACATTAATCATTTAGACATTCATTATACCCATTCGCATCAATAATTCAGAATCACTACAAGGGGTAACCAATAAATAACCTATGAATGAAAAAATTATAAAATGAAACTATGGTATATAACTTGTAAAACACCCACCATGAATTTTTTGACAAACACATACTCAATCAAATCATTATATACAGATTCAATAAAACCATAAAGCCACAACCTTGAATTCACTGGAAAAAGAGGGGTTTGGGGCATTAGAATTAGAAGGAAGAAATTTTCAATCATTAATCGAGAAGGGGAGGGAAGGAGGAGATTATACTTACCTGAATCTTTGATTTTCAACTGATAACACTCCAAATCACCCAGATATGTGGAAGAATCACACTTGGTATCCCAGGGGAGCTTTGGCTCGTTAGTAGGGTTACATGTGGGATGAACGTTGGAAATCCCAAGTTCGGTTAAAAATCATGTAATTGAATTATGGAAAATTTCTCAACATTATTATATTGCGCGATTTACTCGCATGATTTTCAAAACTGTACACAAACCCTACGAAAGGCACTATCCCAAAATCAAACCTTTTCATAGTTTCCTAAGAATTATACATGGTCAGTTTAATGGTACATTAACCACATGAAAGCCTATGTCCATGTTTTCACAGTTACCTATGATGATCTGCACAATTTTCACAAACCATGCACAAACCATGAAACATGCCTAGAAATTCTTTTTTCATTCTTTTTTCTTCAACAAACCCCCAGAACATCCCTGATCCTTCACATGAACTTTGGGAAACACTAATTTGAAAAAAATAAAGGACCCAAACCAAATAATAAACTAAAACATAACTTAATAAAAAAATCTCCAATCATACAACCTCCCCGGCTTTGGTTGACTCATCCTCGAGCTGCTCTTCCTGAGCATCATAGAGTTTTCAAAGAAGTGTTCAGGCCACTAGACCCACATCTTAGGTTCCCACTCCCATGTTTGTTCTAGAAAACTTCCATGCTTCCATAAACTGTGAACCAAAGGTACAACGTTTACCCTCGTGAACATATCACTATGATCAAAAATACGAACCAGATGCTCCTCAAAGGACACATCTGGCTCATGCTCTGTATCATCTTCATTTATCATATGAGATTGATCGAGTCTATATTATCGGAGTTATGAAACATGGAAAAAATCATGCATTCCACTATATATTTATTTAAAATACAATTGGTAATCCACGAGTCCAATCCTCTCCACAATCTCATGTGGCCCCATATACCTGGGAACTAATTTTACCTGCTTATGAATTTGATGGTTACCCAACGTTGGAGACACCGGAAGAAACAAACTATTTCCTACCATGAACATAAGAGGTCTATAAAACCTATCTTCATATGGATTCATCTTACTCTATATTGTTGTCATCTACTTATGGATCAACTAAACATTCTTAGTCATCTCCTACTTGAGACTCAGTCCTAACAGCTCAGACTCCCCAACATCTAACCAAAATATAAAAGACCTACACGGCCACCCATAGAGTTCCTCAAAAGGGACCATCTCAATTGTATAATGAAAACTGTTGTTATAAGAGAACTCAACAAGTAGAAATTTATTTTACCACAAACCACCAAAATATAGAACCCATGCTCTCAACATGTCCTCCAATACCTGAATTGTATTCTATAATTGCCCGCCCGTCTGGAGGGGATAGGCCATACTAAAAAACACTGGGGTACCAATCCCCTTTTACAGAACCTAATAAAATAGAAATCTGAAACATGGATCATGATCCTAATCTAAGGTTCTTATCACACAATGCAGCTGCACTATCTCTCGAACATTCGACTCACTCAACTAATCAACTATGTAGGTTTCCAAGATTGGAACGAATGGAGCCACATTAATCAAAAGATCCAAAATTAACCAGATTGCATCATTATGTTGATGTGAACATAGAATACCCACTATAAAGTCCATCATTACATCATTCCACTTCCATTATGGAATGGGAAATGACTGTAAAAACCCACCTGGATCCTGTTACAATCCGATATTTTATGATAAGTATTCTTTTAATTTATTTGATGCCATGTGTTTTATGATACAACATGATTATCGTGTGCTATAGGAAACACCGTATTAGTTTGCAGTATACGCAACACTATTCATAGATTGTGTTACACACAATTTCATGATCGTTTGATAATATTCATTCTACTCAACATTGGGTATATATATATATATATATATTCAAAGAATAAATGAAAATGGTTGGATTCTGTTATAACGAAACAACAAAGGAGTCTTGCACAACACACAACCTTATATTGGCTTGCATTACATGCAATCACGACCTTCCTCAATAGCGTGTGTTGTACGCAATACTGAGTTTTCTAAACAACGATATGCTATTAAAATATTATTAAAACTAGCCGTTATGAATATTAATAACCATTTTTTGGAATTTTTTAAATTTTATCATTCAAAATGGACTTCATTTTTGGATTCAGAATATCTAAATTAGCCTAGGGTGATGTTTTGGTATTTTTCTGAAAACATTCAATTTTTGAAGAATAGTGAAAACACTAGGATACTATTTAACAACCGACTTTTTATTTAAATAATTATATATTTTATTTATATTTAACATATGTCAAAATTGATACATAATACCATTATAAGTTCAAAGTAATTCATTGGAGTCATTTTATAATTATTTTAGATATATAAAAATTTTATTGAACTTTTGACTGTCTTTTACCCACCTCCTAGGAGAATTTGAAAATTTACTTAAAACTTAATTTTACCACTTTTGTGAATGGAATTTCAAATATCCGAGAGACACGGTTGATGTCAGTAAGTAAAATTTGGTTCAATGAAATGAAAATAATTTTTGGTGAATAGTAACTTTTTACTTTTTTTTTACCATGGTTAAAAGTCAATATTGTCATTAAGGGTGAAAATGATATTATTATTACCCTAAAACGTGTCCTAATTCTATTGAATAAGTTTAATTCGACTAAAAACAACCTTAGGAATAAAATATGACCATTTAGGCCCACATGGATTAGATTAGGACATTTAATATTAATTTATTTAAAGAAGGGTTAAAATAGTTAAAATCAATGTTTAAAAAGTAAATCATTTTTAATATAGGGTTATACATAAGATAAATTCGACTATAAATATTCCATAGAAAGATAAAACAATTTCCAACATAATGGTATTTTATTTGTAATTTTTATACATAATATAATTTTATTTATTTATGGCACAATGATGATACAGTATTATATTATTAATGAAATATTGACATAATTGATGTTATAAATACCCAAATAAATGTAATATGATACTTTTTAGGAATTAAACTAATTTTCTAGGTTAATATTACTTGTTAGTATTGATTTAATTAACTTTTTTCTAACTAATCATTCAGTTATGATTTTCAAAAAAATAAATTACTAAATAGTGTCAAAATTGACATAAAATATTTTTTAAAACAAATATTATATTATTAATTGTTATTTTATTCATAAAAATCTAAGGTTTGGCAAAATGACATAGAAAAGTTTATATATATTATTAATAATAAACTTGGGGTTCTTTTGGCATGTTATAGTATGTTTATTAACCTTATAGTGTAAGAACACAAAAAGACATGGTAAAAGTAAAATTATATAACTTAAAGTGAAATCTAAATGATAAGGTTATAATAGTGAACTAAACATGTAAAAATTATATTGGTTGAGAGTTTTTAGACCCATACCCACCGTAGCTTTGAAATAAATCAATTTGGAGCTATTTAAAACAGAATATGACTTTATAATATATTAATATTTTTAGTTTTTCCAAAGGTGCCCCTCTCCTCCCTTATAAAGAGGCACCTCCTCCCTATCTTCCTCACACCACTTTGAGCTTTCATGATTGGCCAACCCCAGACAATTTCTCCTCTCTACTTCCCTAGAGACATCCTAGAGATCATGGTATTCTTCAAAGACTAATTTTAGTTCCCTAAGAGGGGGTCTCAAAGAGGCGCTTCAAAGAAGAGGTAATGTCTGTTACCAATTCTTTCGACTTTCTTTCTTCTTCCACTTCTTCTTCCTTAGTTGTTTCATTATGAAGTAATAACATCTGTATCACTCATATAATTATATGTTATTATATGTATGAAACAACCCTATTTCACCATCTATCCACCATACAGAAAATGAAATCACCACGCATGCGTACGTATGGAATACCGTCTCCACGCCGTGGTGTAATCTATTTTCCACCACCACCTTTCTTGGATGGGTATAATGGTGTAAATAATGACTATATAAAATTATTTTAAAGTGATATTTATTCTGAAATATTATACATACACTTAAATAAAATTCCACGATCATGTTAATGATATCATCCCTCGTCCGTACGGACGGACTACCGTCTCCACGACGCGATGAGATTCATTCTCAATGATTAACCATTCAGGAATGATTATAAAGTATATATAATAAGTAATCATGAAATATATGACATAACAATGATACTGGATTTATGTATATATATATATGTATTTCATCTAATAAATTTCATTCAATTCAATAAGGAAACGAAAACAGCGTTCATGCCTACGTACGACCTACCGTCTCCATGAACAGTGTATTTCTTTCCATTTATCGATCTATTATATATATGTATATTCTGAATATATATTATATATAAATAATGTTTTACATTATGGATTTAAGTAACCATGATCTAAGTAATCATATGAATAATTACATGTTGAAACATGAATGACAAATGAAACGATTTTACCCAAAACGTTACTTTAACATTAATTTACAAAAGAATGGGTAATAAAAAGTCATAAGTGAACCATATATGATATCATATCAATGAATATGATTCTTTAATAAGTGAATGACATTATTTAAATCATTATATAGGAGGTTCAGATACATACAAATCATATCATACGTAAGGTAAGGGAAATATCACAATCTCATTTTTATCCGAGATTGTTTATACTTTGGAATTTACTGGGGTGTATTTTATCATCCACATCTATGTTTCCTCAATATGTAATATTATTTCCATCCACCTACAATTGTTTAAATCCAATTTTACGCTTAGGTGAGTATTTAGTAAATGATATGAAAGGAATATTTTGTCGTTTTTCGTACGAGGTACTTTTTGAATTTTCTGACAAAAGTACGAGAAGAATGTTTTTTTTAACTTATACGAAATGAATGGATTTTTAAACCATTATTTCCAGGAAGCATCCTCTACAATTTTTCATGTTTATTTTTAATCAAATTGTTTTAGTTTAAAATTGTATGAAATGTTAAGAAAGGAAAAATGTTTTAGAAGTAGAAAAGATATTTTCCTCAAGAATGGAGTTCAAGTGTTTTATCAAAAGTATTTTCCATCTAAGTTAATATAGGGTTATGTTTCTTTCCAAATTATTACATTGATTTGATTATGATGTGATGGAATTATTTTTATGAATTCCTTTATCATATATGAATTTTTTTTGTATACATGGGTTATGAAATGATGTATGATTTATGATTTTGTGGCACACAGAAGAATGGTATCATTATGAGAGGGTGGGACCTATATCTACCTCAAATTCATTGGGTAATGATTTATATCTCATGAGATAGAAATGGATGGAATGGTACGTTAATACGATTCAGTGTTACAGGACTGAAATGAGGAGTGAACTCGATTCAGAAAGGGACTCTGTCCACTAATATGGTCATGGTAGTAATGCCTTGATTACTATAGAAATCATTACATGTGCTTAATGGATGCCACAATTACATGATTTATTCCTATGATATTTTACCATGATTTATGTTCCATTATGATCTATGCCTTACGTACTGTCATGTTTTATGTCATTACTCAAGATTTTGATGTTTAAATATTATTTTCATGTTTTTAAGTTCAAATGTATATGTTTTGTTTTATTTTTTCCATGATTAGCCCTACTGAGCATTTGGGTTCACCCTTTTTATGTTTTCTTTTCCCCTAGTATTAAAAGAATGGTTTTAGTTAAGGAAACAAAAAGGGTAGGATCATTATGGGAGATGTTGAAGATCTTTCAACATGATTAGATGTTTATATTCCAAGTTTACAAAGACACTAAACTATTAAGATCCTTGTGTATCTGTTTTTGTTATGTACTAAGTATTCCCCAAAAGTAATGCAATGTCAATGTACGTCAAGATTTGGGTCTCTACAGTTTGTATCAGATGAAAGGTTTTGTCAACCATTGGAAACTAGGATGCGAAAAC
Organism: Viscum album; assembly: GCA_963277665.1. Classification (NCBI taxonomy): domain Eukaryota; kingdom Viridiplantae; phylum Streptophyta; class Magnoliopsida; order Santalales; family Viscaceae; genus Viscum; species Viscum album. The sequence goes on along the minus strand of OY728120.1, from coordinate 691,994,518 downwards.
GTTAGTGAGATCCCCAGATATATTTCTATGGTATGTCTAGGGATGTCCCTAAGGATAATTATACGTATAGGATATAGTCCTAGAACTATGGTAACGATTATATAATTTAACCTAATATGGTATATATTGAGGGTACACCCCCTTTACTTTGTTGTTTTCCCTAGAATGATTTTTTCCTCTCACACTATTCATTTCGGGTTTTAGAAAATGGCTGGAAATAGGAGGATTCACGATAACGGAGGATATGATGGACAATGGAATGATATTATTCATGAGAAACGAAACGAAATTGGATCTGGAAGTCCACATATCGTTATTATGCCTAATCAGCAATCTCATAATATGATCAATAATCTCAACTTTGGTAAGTTTCCTGACTCAACTAATAAGAGAAATATGGAGTTTCATGATGATCATAGAGGAAATAAAGTTCAATTTCCCGCCTATAAATCATGGGGGAAGAGGCATCAAGGAGAATGTTTCAAAGGAACTGGAAGATTCTTTGGGTGTGGAAAATAAGGACACAAAGCCAGTAAGTTTGAAGGAAAAGGATCAGTTAACACCATGGATGAGGATAATGGTATTGCTACGACATCAAAAATGACTAGATGTTTTAAATGTGGAATGTACGGGCATTATGAAAACCAATTCCTTAAGGGAAAATCTCATGAATAGAATCAGCGTGGTCATATGGGTAGTATTTATGTGGATGATGATGAGGAGACTACAAATGATATATGAGATGAAAGAATTGTTGAAGCTTGGTCAATGGTTTAAGAAGTTAGTGGAATGATTGTATGTTTATCAAGAGTTATGTTGTATAGTTAATGGTACTACGGAATAAAGTATCCTCTAAGGATTGTTACACTATTGTTTTTCCTAAAGTATTTGAAATTATATGTTGAATGATACTGTTAACCATGAATGGTTATTCAGATATTTTTGGAAAGTAGATGATATGCTCATAATGAAGGGATAAGAAGATAATGAGATGTTTAATTGTGTTCATGAGTTCACTGTTGATATAAGGACTAAGTGATATCATGGTTTGAGTGTATAGAAATTTTTGGATTTTGGTATGCGGAAATAGTTAACTTTGGCAGAATAAATGTTTTCACTAAGGTTAAATGGGTATTCATTCTTCAAGAGAATACATGATTAAGGTATTCACATGATTTTAATTTTACCAACAAGATATATCTTATGATATACGGGGGATAAATGATTGCATTCACGTGATTGATATTTGACATTTCAAGTAATCATTTTCTTTATACTATGAGCTTGGACCGAAGTATTTTAAATAAGCCTAAATATTGGAATGGATTATGTTGGATATAAGTTAGTATTGTTTAAGGATAAAACATTTTTAATATTATTGATGTGATTTTATTGTAATATAGCTTTAGAAAAAGGACAACCTATAGGATGGGAGACAGCCCATCGCATCGGACAAGGCTGTGGGAATCGAACCCACAACTGAAGTGAGACTGGCCTTTATCCCCTACCACTGGCCTATAGGAAGTCCCTGGTCAGTGGAAATTAGTTTTATTTTATTAATATGTATTATAAATAAATTATAAGTCCATTTTTGGAACCATAGATGATTAATCACACCATAAGATGGACTTATAACTTTCATTAACCTTTTGTTTGAAACAGATGGAATGACCCATCATTCTATCACATGATCTATTAACAATTCAAGAATAAAAAATTCAACTTCATTTCATTAAGAGATGAAGTGGATATTGTTTAAAGCATGAACAACAGTGAGATTGTTGCAAAATCAAGTAACTATTTCTTCTAATTCAATTTTTTCAACTTTAGGGAAATGATATTGAAAACCAAAAATGTTGTCCTGGTGATCTTATATCCGATGAATCAGATGATACCCCAGATCATCAAAAATTAATGGCTTCGTGATTTTTGGCTTTTTCATAGCCATGTCCTCTACCACTCTCCATTAGAACATGACGTTTAGATTTCTCTTCTATATCCATATTTTCACCTATGTTCTCCTATATGGAAACACAGTGATTAGTTAACTTGGGTAACCATTACGTTTCATACTTTAGATTTTAAATTTATGTTTTGGTATTTCATTTTACGATGTGGGTTTCAATTAAAGTAACTTTCAAGTAGAAAACCATGTATAACCCCGACGAATTTCGAGGGAGAAATTCATTTTAAAGGGGGTATAATGTAACAACCCGATATTTTATGATAATTATTCTTTTTAATTTATTTGATGTCATGTGTTTTATGCTACAATAAGATTATTGTGTTCTATATGCAACACCTTTTTAGCTTCCAGTATACACAACACTATTCTTAGATTGTGTTACACACAATTTCAAGTTCGTTTGATAATAGTCATTCTACTCAACATTGAGTATATATATATATATATATATTCAATGTATAAATTAAAAATGTTTGGATTCTGTTATAATGAAACAACAATGGAGTCTTTCACAACACGCAACCTTATCTTGGCTTGCATTACACGCAATTGCGACCTTCCTCGATATCGTGTGTTGTATGCAATACCGAGTTTCACTAAACAATGATATGCTAGTAAAATATTATTAAAACTAGCTGTTATGAATAGTAATAACCAGTTTTTGGAATTTTGTAAAATTTATCTTTCAAAATGGACTTCATTTTTGGATTCGGAATATCGAAATTAGCCTAGGGTGAAATTTTGGTATTTTTCTGAAAACATTCAATTTTTGATGAATAGTGAAAACTCTCGGTTACAATTTAAAAACAGACTTTTTATTTAAATAATTATTTATTTTATTTAAATTTATCTTAGGTCAAAATTGATACATAATACATTTATAAGTTCAAATTAATTCATTTAAATCATTTTATAATAATTTTAGATACATAAAAATTTTATTGAACTTTTGACCGTCTTTTACCCACCTACTAGGAGAATTTGAAAATTTACTTAAAACTAAATTTTACCGCTTTTGTGAATGGAATTTCAATATTTTGAAAGACACGGTTGATGTCAGTATGTAAAATTTGGTTCAATGAGATGAAAATAATTTTTGGTGAATAGTAACTTTTTACTTTTTTATACCACGGTTAAAAGTAAATAGGGTAATTAAGGGTAAAAATGATATTATTATTACCCTAACACATGTCCTAATTCTATTGGATAAGTGTAATTCGACCAAAAACAAAATTAGGAATAAAATATGACCATTTAGGCCCACTTGGATTAGATTAGGACATTTAATATTAATTAATTTAAAGAAGGGTTAAAATAGATAAAATCAATTTTTAATAAGTAAATAATTTTTAATATAGGGTTATACATATGATAAATTAGACTATAAATATTAATTAGAAATCTCAAAAGATTTCCTACATAATGGTATTTTACATGTAATTTTTAGACATTATATAAGTTAATTTATTTATGACACAATGATTATGTAGTAATTATATTATTAGTGAAATATTGACAAAATTGATGTTATAAATACCCAAATAAATGTAATTTGAGACTTTTTATGAATTACAATAATTATATAGGTTAATAAAACATGTTAGTATTGATTTAATTGAAATTTTTTGAACTAATCATTCTGTTATGATTTTCAAAAAAATCAATTACTAAATAGTGTCAAAATTGACATAAAATAGTTTTTAAATAAAATATTATATTATTAATTGTTATTTTATTCATAAAAATCTAAGGATCGGAAAATTGACTTAGATAAGGATATATATATAATAATAATAAACAACTTGGGTTTCGTTTGGCTTGTTATTGTAAGTTTATTAACCTTATAGTGTAAGAACACAAAAAGACACGGTAAAAGTAAAATTATCTAACTTAAAGTTAAATCTAAATGATAATGTTAAAATAGTGAAATAAACTTGTCAAAATTATATTTTGTGAGAGGATTTAGACCCATAACCACCTTATCTTATAAATAAATCAATTTGGAGCTATTTAAAACCGAATATGACTTTATAATAAATTAATATTTTTAATTTTTCCAAAGGTGCCCCTCTCCTCCCTTATAAAAGGGAACCTCCTCCCTCTCTTCCTCACACCACTTTGAGCCTTCATTCTTGGACAAACCCTGCCAATTTCTCCTCTCCACTTCTCTAGAGACATCCTATAGGTCCTGGTCTTTTTCAGAGACAAATTTTAGTACCCTAAGAGGAGGTCTCAATGAGGCGCTTCAAAGAAGAGGTAATGTCTGTTACCAATTCTTTCAACTTTATTTCTTCTTACACATCTTCTTCATTAGTTGTTTCATTATTAAGTAATAAAATAATTATAAATCATATACAGATATATTATTATACGTATTAAAAAACCCTATTTCACTATCTATCCACCCTATGGAAAACGAAATCACCGCGCGTGCGTACGTACAGAATACTGTCTCCACGCCGTGGTGTAATATATTTTCTACCACCACCCTACTTGGATGGGTATAATGGTGTAAATAATAACTATATATGATTATTGTAATGTGATATTGATTCTGAAATATTATACATACACTTAAATACAATTCCACGATCATGGCAATGATATCATCGCTTGTGCGTACGTACGGACTACCGTCTCCACGACGCGATGAGATTTGTTCTCAATGATTAACCATTCATGAATGATTATAAAGTATATATAATAAGTAATCATGAAGAATATGAAATAATAATGATAGTGGATTTATGTATATATATATATGCATTTTATCTACTTAATTCCATTCAATTTAATAAGGAAATGAAAACAGCGTTCATGCGTACGTACGGCCTACCATCTCCATGAACAGTGTATTTCATTCCATTTATCGATCTATTATATATATGTATATTCTGAATATATATTATATATAAATAATGTTTTAAATTATGTATTTAAGTAACCATGATCTAAGTAATCATATAAATAATTACAAGTTAAAACACGAATGACAAATGAAAAGATTTTACCCAAAACTTTACTTTATCATTAATTTACAAAATAATGGGTAATATAAAGTCATAAGTGAACCATATATGATATCATAACAATTAATATGATTCTTTAATAAGTCAATGACATTATTTAAATCATTATACAGGAGGTTCGGATACATACAAAGCATATCAGACGTAAGGTAAGGGAAATATCACAATCTCATTTTTATCTGAGATTGTTTATACATTGGAATTTACTGGGGTGTATTTTATCATCCAAATCCATGTTTCCTCAATATATAATATAATTTCCTTCCCCTAAAATTGTTTAAATCCAATTTTACCCTTCGGTGAGTTTTTATTAAAAGATAAGAAATGAATCTTTTTTCATTTATCGTACGAGGTATTTTTTGAATTTTCCGACAAAAGTACGAGAAGAATGTTTTTTTAACTTATACGGCACGAATGGATTTTTAAAAAATTATTTCCAGGAAGATTCCTTTACAAGTTTTCATGTTTATTTTTAATCAACTTATTTTAGTTTAAAATTGTAATAAATGTTAAGAAAGGAAAAAAAATTTGAAGTGGAAAGGATATTTTTTCTCAAGAATGGAGTTCAAGTGTTCTATCAAAAGTATTTTACATATATTATAATATAGGGTTCTATTTCTATCCCTATTATTACATTGATTTGATTATGTTGTGATGAAATTATTTTTATGAATTCATTTATCATATATGAATTGTTTTTTTTGATTACATGGGTTATGAAATGATGTATGATTTATGATTTTGTGGCACACATAAGAATGGTATCATTATGAGATAGGTGGGACCTATATCTCCCTCCAATGCATTGGGTAAAGATTTATATCTCACGATATATACATGGATGGAATGGTATGTTAATCCGATTCAATGTTACATGACTGAAATGAGGAGTGAACTCGATTCAGAAAGGGACTTTTTCCACTAAAATTTCCATGGTAGTAATGCCTTGGATACTATTGAAATCATTACATGTGCTTAATGGATGCCACAATTACATGCTTTTTTCCTATGCTATTCTACCATGATTGATGTTCCATTATCATCTATGCCTTACGTACTGTCATTTTTTATGTCATTACACACGATTTTGATGTTTAAATATTAGGTCCATGTTTTTATGTTCAAATGTATATGGTTTGTTTTATTTTATCCATTCTTAACCTTACTGAGCATTTGTGCTCACCCTTTTTATGTTTTCTTTTCCCCCAGGATTAAAAGAAAGGTTTTTGGTAAGGAAACAAAAAGGGGAGGATCATTATGGGAGATTTTGAAGATCATTCAACATGATTAGAAGTTTATATTCCAAGTTTCCAAAGACACTCAACTATTATGGTCCTTGTGTGTCTGTTTTTGTTATGTACTAAGTTTTCCAAAAAAGTAATGTAATGTCAATAGCTTTGGGTCTCTACAGATACTGATTATCAACCTTCACTTGTTGATAGGTAATGCCTTAAGCCATAAAACATGCATCCTCTTTTTCATTTTTGGCCACCAATATTGTTGATAACGATGATGATAAATCATAGTCAATCTAGGATGTAATTCCTACTTCGATGTGTAGAAATCATGCATCAAATATTCATGTACACCCTCCAGTACAACAACACGACCCTGAACATAGTCTACTCCATCAACACCAATAACCTAACTTGAAGTAAACTCCCCACCGTTAAGAAATTATATCACATAAAAAAAATATTGATCCTTTAGATGAATCTCCTTGAAACAAATCAAAACTGATGAATAAATCATTATAGTCAAAAGGTACATTTTTCTATGCTCATCCTTCACCTTTAGGTGCATCTCAGCAAACAAATCCATCATCCTAAATTAGAGGTGGATTCTTTAACCACCCAATTCTGATTCTTTTAGGTCATAGAATATGCAACACTTTTCCCTTTTATCAGTGTGTAAAGAAAATCCAATTAAAAGGATTATATGTACATGACCAACCATCACTATGGAAGATTCAAATCCCACTATGAAAAAATATACATAACACTTTTATTATCAGTGAACACCATGAACCATGCTCCCCAAAAGTAGTTCCTTCAACACATTAAAGAATATACCCCTATAAAAAGCTTGATAACATGGGTAGTGTAATTTATTTTATGAGGAAACGACTTTCTAGTCCTATATACTACAACCTGGTCATCTTTCATGAACACTGCCCCGAGTCCGTCACCAAATTCATCACAGAACAAGATGTACTTATTATATAGTTCATGTAGGATTAGAATTAGTGTTGTAGTCAACCACTTCATCAATTCATTGAAATAAGTATCACATTCTTCCAACCACTCAAAAATAACCCCCATCTGGGTTAATAATGAGGGTAGTTCTACCAAATGAAGAAATCCATAATGAATGTCTTGTAATAGCAGACTAAACAAATAAAAATCAGATATCAAAAACATCCGTCGGCTACACCCAAGACACAACAGCCTACACTTTCTCTAGATCCACTAACACAACTGACTACAAAAGTATGTGTCCCATGAAATTTACATTATCAATCCAAAACTAAAATTATTTTATCTTGGTGTAAAGCATATGATCTCTTTGTGTACTCAAGACGATATCATGATGTTTGTCATGATGGTCAAAATTTCATGAGTACACCATGATGTCATAAAAAACCACAAAATGATCTAGATAAGTGTTAAATATTCAATTAATTATCACTATAATCATAGATGGAACATTGGTCAACCTGAAAAACATCACCAAATAATCACATCACTAATACCTAATTCGAAAAGAAGTTTGTGGTATGTCAGAAGGTATCACACTCAACTTATGGTATCCTGATCTCAAATCGATCATAGAGAACACTATGTCACCCCTCAGTTGGTCCAACATGTAACAAATTCTAGTAAGTGGGTTTCAGTTCATAACCATCAATTGATTCAACTTCATGCAATCGAAACATAATCTCAATGACCCATCAACCTTTTTTTCAAACAACACGGGTGATCCCCAATGCGACATAATAGGTTGAATTAACCCCTTGATCTCCGACACTACTATATGAAAATTCAGTTTCTATATTTCTATTAATTTAATTTGATATGGTGGAATATAAAACGGTTCTTCCCCTAGCAGCAACTCAATAGTGAACTCCACATCCCTTTCTGGTGTTAGTACTTGGAAATCCTTAGAAAACATATCCTGATTCTGATCCACCATATGTGGAAAGACATGTTGTTCCACCTATTTATCATCCAAAATAAGGCACTCCACATGGGCTTTTAATTACCCCAAATACTGACAAATTGGAAATGCACGACCTTCTCATTCATCCCACTGACCATGTAAGACATAATTGTCTCCATCACGAGGCGTGAATGTAACCCTATGATCGTAAAATTCGATATATGCTTGATTCCACACTATCCAGTCTATACCCAAAATTAGGTCAAAACCTAACATCTCAAGGACAAACAAGTTCCATAGAAAATGATAACCCCCAAACTCTTATGCATACACTCTACACTATCTAATATCCTCAACTCGCACGCCTAACAGATTATCAATTGACATAACCCCCACAAATTCTTTCCACTATTATGATAAAAAAAACCATGAACTTTGAAGAGATAAAAGAGTATGTGGAACCTATGACAAATAAATAATTAGGGAGTGTGGTAGCTAAAAGAATCATATCACCAATGGTAGACGGTCCAGCCTCACTACCTCCAGCTGTTGACTGAACTATGTGAAAATGACATTTCCCTCAACCTCAGGATCCAATTTGAATACCCTTCACTACACATACTTGATCATGAGGATGCTCTCCTTGTGATGTTTCTGGTCCACCACCCCTACCGATACGTCCAATGGAGCAGAAAATATCTTCCTGATATGGGGTGATCGATCCCCTGCTAACTGTCTGTGTTTCCCTCTGACTCCCATCCATACCCATCTATCGAGGGATCTGGTAGAACCACTTTTTATGTCCCAACCTACCATAGGACTGGCACTCTACTGGTGGTCGAGAACACTAACCCCACATGTTTCCTAGCCAAAAAAACTGATTATAGAATACCTGATCACCTCCCTAAGGTACTGGCCCTCTCTCCTAACTATTCTATACACTCTCACCATCTTGGAATCTTCAAAAATGACACTTTCTTCCCTAAAAGGTTGTACCATATGTTCTCCTTGATAGCACCTCAAGTCTTCCTCTTGAATCTACCTTTTGGATCCCTTCTATGATAATGTCATGGTCCACTACCTCTAAAAACCTCATGATATGAAAGTGGTTCTCCTGGGACCTAATTCCATGATTAAGTCTATCATAGAAGCATTTTTTCATATCTACCTCATCTCCAACCATCATCAAAACAAATCGGTACAAGTCAATGAAACAACTAGAGTAATCAATTACTGACACAACCCCATGGGTTAAACTCGTAAACTCTGCATCCTTCTCCTCACTCAAGGTTTCGTGGTAGTAATCTTCCTGAAACACTTCTTTTAAATTCTTCCATGACATTACTTCGTCTTTCTCTATCTGAACCATAATATCCCACCAATGCATAGCCTTGCCTCTTAAAATATATGTTTCTAACATGAATTTCATTTCAAGAGGAGTCTCCCTATGGTCATGAATAGTCAAGAGATACTCAGTCCAAAACCCTACTACCTCTGCCCCACCCTCTACAATATAGGTTGGAGGGTGACACAGCTGAATCTTCCTGGTCAGCTCAAACATACTCAGCAAAACATGTGTTGGGTCCCATTACATCTTCTGTATAAAATGTGAATTATTCTCATTGAACTACTCTTACCTATTATGTTCAACCACTAGATCCTCTTTATCCACTACTGGGGGAGTATTCTTAGAAATGTACTCTTTTCGACTAATTGGAACATTTAATCATGGTGGCATCTCTCTACAATCCCAAACATGATATTTATAAAAAAATCATAATACATTCACATATATAGATGAAGTCTCTTCATTAGTCACCAACAAACAATTTCAAAAACCCCACCCATATTGGTCTGATCATACACGAAACACTACTCTCGACCATCCCTATGACGTTCATGTCTAAAACAAGGTAACTAACTCACATGAATACAAGCCTAACCTTCTACACCATGTCAAAATTATTCTAACATCACAACTTACTCCAATGAAATTTTATTTCACATAACACACTTTATTAAGTATAATTCATTTATTAATGCTTACAATTTTCTCCCCTATTTGACCTATTTGTATTATTTTGTTATACATAAATTTCACCACTCTTAAGAATTTAAAAAGCATTCAACCCTCAATATCCCACACACTCGTCCCATGTGAGTGTGCCTAATATGATGCATGAAAATTATAAACCATGTTATGTTTATCTACCAGTTGATAAACTATCCCAATACCTATGGGAGAAATACCATGAACCTTTTGGGTTCATGTTTACAGCTTTCCACCTATCCACCTTTGTATCTCATTGTATTGGTTTCACCTTGGAAGCTAACACGATTCTCCTCCACTAGACTGGGTGCTCCATCCATTAAATAATATTTTATCTCACTCACGCATTTGGGGTAAAATGGGGATTTACATAAATGATTCCTTGGGCATGCAGGCTCTACATGTTAATGAGGAGATGGCTTGCATGAAAAAAAATATAATTTAAATAAATATATTAAAATAAACCATTCACATACAATGGTCTTAGTCTAGCTCTTGATCATCCATACATGCAATGATATTTACTCATATAAAAAACTAGCATTCAATTATATAATTGTTGTTTTTTAAGATAAATCACATTCGAGTCAATTAATTATCATTAATTAGTAAATCCTTTTATCTTAAACCCTTTTTCGGAATTTCCACGAGATTCTCACCCATCATAATTTTAAAAAAATAAATTCATTTAAAATTATCTTTGTATGTAGCTTGTACCTTAGAGGAAACCCGGTGAATTTCTGTTCATAACATCCAAAGGAGTATAAATGAACATTAAACAGATGTTAAATTATACACATTTATATAAAAAACCTATCATGTGCCATGCCTCAGCTTTATGCCAACATTATGGTACATGTATCAAGGGTTTAGTATAATATAATAACAAATATTAATAAATATCCCTAAATTGGATGACTACCTTGTGTGTAGTTATAACTATATGATGTGTGCTTTTTTTACTATCCATATGAAGTACACGCACAGGGACATGGATTGTAGATGTACCTTGATGATATTCATAGTACATGGCTAGATCAGTTGGGCAAACGTTGTGTAGTATATGCATTACATGGATTCCAACTAGGAAAGATGTGTATAAGGTACACAGTCTAACCCTAACCCGAAGGGACTACAAGCCATGTTTAGTGTGACACATGATGTTTAATCTGGAAACTATGTGCCATATATTCCTGGTCAACACCCGAAGTATTAAATACTTAGACTGAATCCAATGACATGACCTGGTTTGGCGGACCGTCCCAGTTCATAGAACCTATAATTCACGAATTGTTCTGTAGAATACACCATGTGTGTTTTGATGTTGTGTGTTCAATAAGCTTTGGCACCACTTGATGAAGTCCTCTGTTATATTTTAAAAAAATTGAAAAGAAAAAATTGTTTCTATAAGGTGAACAATGAGCAAAATAGGATGAATACATCTCATGATTCATATTTATAGAACGATTAACTGGAATTAAAACAATTAAATTATTAAATTTGTAACTCACCAACAAAAAACTAAATAATTATAATCAATGATATAACCCCTTTGATACCACTTGTCGGTTCCAAGAATAACAGAAGTGTGTTGGTGGGTGTACCCAATGTTAATTTTTATGTTAAGAATGATCAATCCTAGATCTATCAAGATAATAAAATTTTAGATCATCAGAATAGAATGAAGAATCAAAGAAGGTAAGGGAGTCGCAAAACCATAGATAGGATTATAACATGTTTTTTATAATTAATTAAATTAAAAGAAAAGAATTACCATGATGGAAATCTCTCCATGTTGATGTTTCTTTTCATGATTAGTTGTGATCCCTCATTACATCGTAGAATCCATGTGTGGGATTTCTCTAGTGGTGATCCACACATGCTCCTTCTATCTTTGGACATCTCCGATGTGATATCTAGGATCTAGCATGAAATATCCTTCACTTGTAATGTCCGGATTTGATCTCCTTCAGAGACACTTGCAAAGAACTCTCCTTGATCCAGTGGGGAAGGATCTATCTCATATCATAAGAGCTTTCTTGGATGAAAATAATCATCTCTTAGCTTGAGAGATTTCTATAGATATGTTATACCCAACCAAAACAAATGGCGAGACTAATGAGAATTATATAAATTTGATTTTAATTTCATAGAAAAATTAAAATAATTAAATACTCTAAAGCATATCATCATTTCATTAAATTATTAGTAAGACCCCATGTCTAATAAAAATAGTTTTCTATTAATATTACTTGACATGTGCCCAACGAATTACACCAAATATTATATAATTAAATAATTAATATTATTTCTCCCAAATCTCATGAAAAATTGCATGGCATGTATATTAACATACACAGCTTGTACTTTTGGTTTTTCTATTTTCTTTATTACCTACACCACATTTATTAGACCTTGAATAATTTCCATTTATTTCTCAAACAAAATATCATTTCATTACATGATTATTAATATATTATATTACCACCTATATATTCTCTCAAATAACTAGTGTGAAATTAAATGTGATCAGGCATCATTGAATAATTATTAATCCACCATCGGGAAAAATATTAATTCATCATGTTAAATTAATATTTAACTGAGATACTCATACACACATAGTGTGTAACACTCTAGGACTCTTTATTAGTGACATTAGGTGGATCCTGCCTAAAGTCCAAGGTTAGCATCTAGCAACACACCATGGAATCCATAGAAAAATTGGTTGACACCATAATGACGTGTAACCTCCTAGGAACTCTTACCATGTAATGTAATCCCTTTGTCTCAATATCTCGAATAAAGCCGGTTTCATGCTAGTTTCATCTACTCATGTGATCAATTATTCATTCTTTAAATTTCGGGAAAGGAAATCACCCATTCCTTACCATAACCATGGACTTATTTAGGCTATATCAATTCCACCAAAGGGACTTAGATATCATCTTATGTTATGTAACAAAAGGGATAAATCATTTCATGCATTATCTGTTAATGTAGTATTACTCATGATGCACCCAAAATATCATACCAATATGTGAATAGTGTTTTATCAGAGTTTTTTTCATTACATTTTTGTTCATGTGTTGTAATACCCATTAATAATAACCACAATTTTTAAGGACTAATACACACATCTGCAGATAGGAACATCCAATTACATTGTGAAATGTGGATTTCCTGCTAGAGGGTCTAATTCTCATAATATCCTCCTTGATATTACCAAGGGAACACACCATGAGAAGATGCCTCAATGTTTTATGAGTCCACAACCCTAATTATTTGTATTATTTGTGTCCCTAAAATAACATCATTCATCCATATAACATATATTAAATAATAGTGTTATGGAACATCCAGGTTCTCATCATAATAGGGATCCGCTATGAACCATTAAGGAAATAACTATCCTTTGGACATTATCACATGCATTTTTAGGAAGAAAAAAAATTAATATGTGATAAGGTGTTTATTAATAAATAAAGAAAAAAGTGGTTGGTTCTAGTAAACAAAGTCCAAAAGACTCCCACTTATACTAGATCCATCTTCAAATAGCCTTTAACCCTCTAACTATCACATGATATTTTTTCTTCTGCTGAGATAGGCCTTTAGTCAGGGGGACTTCCATGTTCTTTTCTATTGACTCTCTTCTCACTGCAACTTCATTCATTTGAAAAAAATCCCTCCAGAGGTGATAATTTAAGGGAATGTTCTTTTCCCATTGGCGTGACCTCGGTTCTTTTGCAATAACCACCACAATAGTATTTTCACATTATAATGTGATAGTATCTTTACTGATATGCACCACATCAAGGTCTTAGACAATGTCACGAATCCAAATGGTTTCTTTGGCTGTATCACAAGCCGCTTTATATTTAGACTCATCTATATAATTGACACTAACTAGATGCATTGAACTATTCCAGCTCATAGGTCATCTGTTTAGATAGAAAACACATCCTGATTGTGATGTTAAATTGTTATAATCTGTTTGAAATCCAATATCAGCATACCCTCTGATGACAACCTCCTCATCCACTCCATACACCAAGAATATATCTTTAGTTCTTCTCAGATATTTATGGATAGTCGTAGGACCATTTCAATGGTATTCTCCAAGATCTTCTTGATATCTTCCTACCATGATCACAGCATCGGAAACATTACTCTAGGTACATAACATGGAATACACGATAGATCCTATTGCAGAAGCATATGGTATCTTACTCATCAAATATTTCTCCTATTGTGTCTAAGATCACATTCTATTAGAATGATATGGGCCATGTGACACTGGAACCAATCCACTCTTAAATTATTTAATACTAAATATATTTAGCATCTAATCAATATAGGTACCCTGACATAGTCCATGAAACCACATGGATCTATCAATAATGATCTTGATACCTTAAATGTAGGCTTCTTCACCTAATTTCTTCATGGAGAAACAATTGTTCAAATAGTCCTTAGATGTCAGTAAGACAAGTAAATTGTTTCCAATAAGTAATAAGTCATCAACATGTACTCTTAGGATAATCACTTCATCCCCATTAAACTTTTATAAACACATGGATCATATTCTCTCATAATGAAACTAAATTATTTTTTGGGGTAATCAAATTGTATGTTCCCTTACATGGGTGATTACATTAATGGATAAATATATTTATGAAACTTGAAAACCTTTTTGGATTCACCTAGTGACACAAACCCTTCATGTTGGGTCATATAAGCATATTTATAAAGGTTTCATTATGAAATTATGTTTGACAACCATCTACCAAATCTGGTAGACATGGTATGCTATTATGGAAAGTATGATTATTATGGATTTAAATAGGTAAACTTGTGAGAGGATTCATCATAGTCAATTTTGAGATATTGTCTCAATCCTTTATCCACTATCCTTGCCTCATGGTTTCTATCAAGTCCTTCTAAGTCCAAAATTCTCTTGAATACCCATTTTCACCCAACAAGCATTACATCAATTGGATCATCGACATGAACCCAGACATGGTTCTGATACATGAAATCCATATCATAATTCATAGATTCAAGCTATATTGCATCTTCAAAGCTACCTAATACTTCATTTTAAGAGATTGGTTCATAATTTTCAAACAATAATAAATTACCATCCTTGGTGACCTGGAAACAAAACTCTATGTTTCCCTTACCTTTATTCAGATCCTACGCATTACTTGTGTTTCTGGAACCTCTTCCATGGGGACCTGTGGAACTTGTTCCTCTACCAAATCATGTGTATCTTGAGCATCAATTTCATCGATTTCTATGTTTCTCCCACTATCTTTTTTGAGTATGTTCTCTATCTCAAGAAATATGGCTTGTTAGTAAATAGTCCCTTTCTTGTCTTGAGGGCTATATAGGTAATATACTTTTGTTTCCATGGGATATCCTATAAAGATACACCTCATTTTCTAGGGTGCTATTTTGTATCCTAATAAGGCCTTATAAATTCATTGCATCACCATACAAGTGTATGTGGAAAAATTGGATTCTATCCATTTCATATCATGGAGGGAATTCCATTTACCGCCTTAGTTGGTACTCAGTTTAATGTGTATGCTACAGTTTGTAATGCATATCCCCATGAGGATAATTACAATTTTTCATGACTCATCATCGACCTCACCATGTCCAACAAGGAGTTGTTCATCCTTCAAATTACATCATTCCATTATGGTTTATAAGGAGTGAGATGATATAGAATCCATGATTCCCAAACAAGATCGAAGAACTCTTGGTTCACATATTCTCCACCACAATTTGATTGAAGTTTGTTTATCTTATTACAAGTCTGATTATCTAGTTCATTCATTAATTACTTAAATTTATATAATAACTCTAACTTATCCCTCATTATGTATACATATCCATATCTAATCAAATCATCAGTAAATGTAATTAAGTATTAATATCCACCTCTAGATTCCACTGGAAATGATCTACACAATCACGTGTGCACCAATCCTTAATGATTTGTGGCCCTTTCACCCAGTCCACCGAAAGGTATCTTGGTCATTTTACCTTTAAATCATGTGTGGTATCTATCAAGTGGTTTCAAATTAGTAGAGTCTAAATAATCATCTTGATAGATCTTTTTCAAGCACTTCTTGTTTACATTACAGAGACAGTGATGCCACAACAGGGGGATGAATGCGTCATGTAAATTTTTTTTGTTATCAATTTCCAACACATGGTTTTCACCATTTATTACATAAAAACTATTATTTAAATGTGTAATTCCATAACATACATTTTCCTTATAAAAGAAAAAACCCATATTTCCAAATAGCAATATAAATCCATCCATATCGAAACATGATAACAAAAATATGTTTTTTGTAACACTAGGAACATAATAAAACATGTAAAACAAAAAGAATCCCCATTTTCAAAGAGGGATGGTAATCTCCAATGGCCAATACAGACAACCATGCACAATTGGAAGCTCGACTATCAACCTATCCTCCGGAAATATTTCTAAATATATTTGGTTCCTTCCCTAGAATAGAGATGTGATCTTCAGAAGCTATATCTAATACCCCATGTATAGAAATGGAGTGATTACACTCAAAAAAGAACAAACCTTTAGCACCCCCATGATTTTGGGTTTAATTCCTCTTCTAATGTCTTGGCATGCCACATGCAAAAAATACCGCCCCCATTCCATTCCCTGCTTCTAGATCATCCCCTTCTTGGAGGGATGGTGCTCAGGGGCTTCACGCTATTTATGAATCCTTGGCCCCTTTTACTTGGCCTTCCTTTTCTTATTCATCATGTGTACTATGGGTTTTTCATGCACCATGTCCTTATCTACCCGATGAATTAATGTCAGATGTTTTGATAGACTCTTCTCATTGTTGCTCATGTGGTAGTTGATAATAAATCTAGAGAAGGTCTTGGGTAGTGATGATAGGATGAGATCTGTACACAACTAACACGAGAAAATAATCCCTAAGATATCCTGGTGTTTAATGTATCTAATAATCATGACTAAATTAGGCCTTGTTGGCACATACTCTCCAAGATTAGTTGTAAACAATGTGTTGGATACCTCATTTCTCTCCTCCATCTTTTTTTCATGATAGAGATCCTTAAGGGGATACATCATGCTATACACGTCTAGGTTTTCATGTATCATCAAGATCTCATTAGACATGGATGAAATCATAAATCATTGGACATTTGTTGCATCATCCACATGTTTCATATAGAGAGATTGATCCTCATCACTGGCCACTTTTCCAGGACGAACTAGAATTGGCTACTCCAGCATGAACAATTTCATCTTGTGGCAAAGGATTATTCATAAATTCCTATGACATTCATTGAAATTGGTTTGGGTGAGAAGTGTTTCCTTCATGAGTATGGTTCACAATGATATGTATAAAGTCTCGTTTTATGTATTTTCTTCAAATTATGATGATTAAAGCTTTTTTACTTTATCAGGATAAAACTGATGCAAATAAATAACCTAATACTTATTAGTCTCCCACTATTTTATCATAATCCAATATCTCATACCATTGAAATCGTAATATTCTATTTCTAGAATATTCTAATGGAAATGATCAATATTTCCCTTCACATTACCCCAAGTAGGGTTAGTCAAGAATCTTTAAGGGTTTTAGGTAGGAATTCCAAATTCTAGTTGCATTAACTCACGAATCCTTGATCTATTGAGTGGACTCCCCAATCTTGAAATCCTTGTATTTTGGAATTCCATAACATTTTCCCCTTGGTCACATCAAGTCCAACTATATAATTCATCCCTTGAAATGAACCGTGTCAGGTAAACCTAAAACCTTGAATTTGAATTCCTCGAAAATTGAAAGCATCCCAACTATGGTTGTTTAAGAACATTAAACAATGGTTTGATTCTAACCATGATTGTGGAAGGCTATACCTACTTAATAATTTGTTTATGAGGAATTTTATACTTTTACAGAAGTTTAAATTTCACTATCATTGATTACAATCTTGTTATTATTAAGTGGGATATACTTAAGTGAATAACCATGTCTAAGATAATATTTACACAAATGTCAGTATTATTTTAGTTCCATCTTGAATTATTGTAAAATACATTATTTTTGTGATCATGAAAACATAGACACAATAATTAAACCATTCAACTGACAGAAATAAAATAAATGTATGATCATGAGCTTGTTCTATTGGGTAGTTTATCCAGCGGTTAATAAACTACCCCAAAGCCTAGGTGAATACGAATTGATCCTATTGGGTTTGTATTTACAACATTACACATGTCCACCTTTGTATCTCTTTAGATTGGTTTCACCATGAAACCTAACCTGTGTCTCCTCTACTAGATTGAGAGCTCCATCAATTACATATTCTTTTATCTCACTCATGGGTGAAGTGGTAAGACGATGTTTTATATAAAAGAAACCATGGGCATGAATTCCCTATATGTTAATGAGGATAATACTCATAGGAAAAATACATAATTAAAATTAATAAATTAAAATATATTATTCACATATAATGGTCTTGGTCTAGCTCATTATCATCCATACATGAAACGTTATTTACGCATAAATAAAACTGGCATTCAATTCTTTATTCTTTCTTGTTTAAGAGAAATCACACATAAATAAATTAATTATATTTAATTAATCATTCCTTTTAAGTTAAAAACCTTTTCAGAATTTATATGAGATTCTAATCCATCATAATTTTAAAAAAAAAATTTAAAATTATCATTGTACGTAACATGTATCTTGGAGGAAACCCAGTGAATTCCAGTCACAACCTCCCAAGGAGTATAAATGAACATTACACACATGCTAAATTAAACACATATATATAAATCACCTATCATGTGTCATGCCTCAGATTTTAGACCGCACTATGGTACACGTCTCATGGTTTTTTTAATATAATAATTAATTTTAATAAATACACGTAATTTTTTTGAGTACACGACTTGTAGATTCGACTACATGGCATGTTCTTTTGGTCACCATTCTTTTGAATAACACACCCAGGGACATGGCATGTAGATGCACTGTGGAAATCATCAGAGTACACAACGTGATCAGTGAGACACAAACTGTGTAGTATATGTGATACATGGTTTCTAGTTGGGCTAGACATGTATGGGGTACATGGTCCTACCATAACCTGAATGGACTACACGCCATGATTAGTGGGCCACATAGAAATTAATCTGATAGCCATTTTCCACCTTTTATTAGTCAACATACATAGTCTTAATGAATTATTTATAATCCAATGACATGACCTGGTTTGGGGGACTATGTTGGTGAATAGAACAAATTCCACAAGACTTGTACATTCGAATACATGTCATTTTTTCTGGTGTTGTTCATCCATGATGCTTTGGAACCTCTCTGATGAGATCCACAATTTTATTTTAATCAAAAATTAATGAAAGAATCATTTATATATGGTTAATGAGAAACTAAAGAGGAATTGATCATGAGATTCTGATTTATAAAAAAATAAACATGAATTGAAACAACTAACATATTATATTTGTAAATGACCAATGAAAAACTAATTAATTATAATCAATTATGTGACCCATTTGATACAACTTATATGTTCCAGGCACAGCGGAAGTGTGTTGGTGGGTGTACCCAACATTAATTTTTCCATTGACAACAATCAATCTTTGATCTGTCAAGATAATAAAAAGCTCGATTATCACAATATAATGAAGAAAAAAAAGGTAAGGGAGTCCTAGAACCATAGATATGATCATCATATGTTGGTTATAAATAATTTAATTAAATGGGAAGAATTTCCTTGAAGGAATTATCTCTCTATTGATGTTTCCAGTTACGATCTGATCTGATCTGTCATTGCATCATAGAATCCAAGTGTAGGATTCTTCTAGTGGTGATCCAAGAATACTCCACATATATATGGATGTTGCTGAAGGGATATCTGGGTGCTAGTGTGGAATATAATATTCTTGTGACGCCTACCTTTGATCGCCTTGAGATTCTCTTGCAATGCGCTCTCCTTAATCCGGTGGAGGAGGATCTCTCTCGTTGCATGAGAGATTTCATGGAAGAAATGAATTCTCTCGGGGCTTGAGATATTTCTCTATATCCATTATGCACAACACCAAAATGGCTATATTAATGAGAATTATATAATTAGGACTTTCATTTAATAGTGTAATATATGGAATAATTTACTCGAAAGCAATTATTCATTTAATTTAATTTTTTGTAAGACCCCAAGTCAAATAATAACCGTTGACTATTATTATTACTTCACATACACCCAACAAATTACACCAAATATTATTTAATTAAATAAGTTTTATTATTTTTCACAAATCCCTATAAAAATTACACAGTGTGTATATTAATATACAAAACATGTACTTTTGTTTTTCCATCTTCATTATTTTCTTCATCACATTTATTAGACATTGAATAATGGATATTTATTTCTCAAATAAATATCACTTCATTACTCACCAATAAATATATTATTCCACCCATAATATAATTTCTCGAATAACTAATGTCACATTTAATGCGATTAAGAAACTTTGAATAATTTTTAAACCACAATCGGGAATAATATTTATTCAACTTGTTAAATTAATATTTCTTTGAGAAACTTGGACACACATACTGTATAACCCTCTAGGCCTCTTTCTCAGTGGAATTTGGAAAACCCAACCTAAATTCAATAGTTAGCATCTAGAAACATGCCATGGAAACCATATAGAAATAATTTATCATCACAATGACATGTCACCTCCAACGAATGCTTTTCATGTAATGTAATCCTTTTGTCTTGATATCTCTAATCAAACGGTTCTTATTCTATATACATCAACCCATGTGCTCGATTTTTCATTCTTTGAATTTCTGGAATTGAACTCTCTCATTCCTTACCATGGAAATTGATTTATATTTTTCTATATCAATTCCATGAAAGTTCCTGAGATATCTACTTCTGTTCTGGAACAGAAGGAACAAATCATTTCTCGCATTATCTATTAATGAAATATTAATAATGATTCCCAAAAATATATCCTACCTCACTAAAAATAGTGTGTCATAATAGTAGATTTAAATACATCTATATGGGTGAGTTATAATACACATTAATAATAATCATAAAATCTAAGGACCAATACACACATCCACAGATATGAACATCTAATGACACGGTGAAATGTCGATTTCCTGATTGCAGGTCTAGTTCTCGTATTATCCTTATAGATATTAACAAGGGAACACACCATGAGAAGACGTCATATTTTTTTATAAGTCCTATCCCTTAATAGCCTGTATTATTTGCGTCTCCCAAATATCATCATCTGTCCATAGAACATATATTCAAGAAAATTGTTATGACACTTCTGGGATCTCATCGTATTAGGAATCCCCTATGACCCTTTAATGAAACAACTATATGTTGGAAATTATCACATGTATTTTCATGCAGAAGAAAAATCAAGATGTGGTAAGTTATTTATTAATGAATAAAGAACAAATAAACTGGTTCTAGGACACCAACACCAAGAGATTGTTCTTTATAAATTGGACAGAATGATACAAATGTCTTTTCTCATCCCTTCAGATACCTGTTTTTATAGCGTGGAATGCTGGAACAATACTCTTAACCATATATTGGTTTTCCTGTGGTTCATGTGAATCTAAATTCTCAAAAAACTCTTCTATCTGGTTTCTACAATGCCTAGTAGATTCAATTTTTTAAATACACAACATCTTCTATAAGGTTCACTCTCTAGAAACTGAAGGCTTAACATTTTAAATTCTATCAAACTAACTACCACAAAATTGCTTTTTGAAAATAAAAACTTCACTGGTTAAATATTTTTTATAAACATGTAGTCTCTTTTAAAAAACAATACATTTTAAAAATATACTAACCATGCACTTTTCCAAATCCTTGATTTGAAATAAAAATTCTGCATTTTTAAAAAATCTACACAATACATCAAATCATATTCCCATTATCAAAATGAAAAAGGAAATCCTAGTGGGAATTTATTCCTCTAAATTTCATGTGATGATCATTTTATTGGTTAGTCCCATGATAATGAGTTTACAAAATCCTATAAGTGTCTCTAAAATAATTATGTACCCAACACCCTGGTAACATTATGTTCATAAAAAAAAGTGAGCTACATATTTTTATTCCTTAAATTTAAAGTCCCTGCAATCCAAATCCTTCATATGATTCCAACATAAATAATAGATAAGGATGAATTAAAATCCAAGGCCATGAAACTGAATACCCCTTATTAGGAAAGTACCGAACAAGCTGATACCATTTGTAATGACCCACTTATTCCCATTAGATTTATAACACATAAAATCATTAATTGACCATATGTGACATCCCCAAGACACCAAAGGCTGGAAATAAATGCTGAGGGGTTTCAAATTAATGTGGGGGATGATTTAACATGTATCAAATAAGAAACTTTCCAAAAAAACTACTATATGATTCAATATAAAAACAAGAGAACACAACCATCAAATTTATATCAAAACCACCCCAATGTATGCTTCTGGGGAAGATAAATAAACTATTTATGTAAACTGTAGAAATAAAACTAGTAAAATAATAGTATTAAACAAGACTCCATGATCAACAAGATCTATCATCCATCGTTACCAAATTGCCTAAGTATCACGGGGTGGTGCATAAAACCTGTGACACTTTACCTTTTCCCATGTACCAGAAGATAGCATCTGCAAAAGTACCAAAGTTCCAATGTAGGGGTGAGTATAAATGTCATAGTGATTTCCCCAAAATGACTTCCCTACTCATGCCACTAGGATATAATGGATATGAACTTTTATACAAAATATTTTTTATAAAATAATTTCCCAAAATAGTATATTACTAAATATAAACATGTTTCAAAACCATTAATAACCAAATATGAACAAGTTCCAATTGGACCAATTTTCATGAAATCCGTATATGCAGATAAACAACCAATTGAATCCTTGAAACCATATCTCAATATTATTTTTTCATAATCATTTCATTCCACATAACCACACAACCAACCATGCATGCTACCCACTATTCCCTATACTCATGAGTGGTGAGTTATCCTTCCACTAAACCATCACTTAGTAGACCCCTTTCATGGGGGTACATCACACCAAAATACATCCCAAACATTTTATGGGGGTACTTAACAACATTATAAATCCCAATTCATTTGATCACGCACCACAAACACATGCCAAATCCAGGACAAATCCAAGTGTGTTCAACAAATTGAATAAACTTGATCATTTTGGTAATCATTGTGTAGATAAATTTAAACAAACCATTTCCATTCAATGAAAACATTCCTTTTACTCAAAATATCTTAATCAAATCTATGTTCCAAAATTCCAGAAAATCCCCATTTTAAAATACCTATTTTTAAACAAAAATATCAAATTTTCAAGAACACCGATTTTTTAAGATTTCCACAATTTCCCAAACCGTCACTAAAGAGGGTTTCCAAAAAAATTTAAACTCCCACATAACAACTAATTCAACACAAGATATTCAATTTTAATTCATTCCAATTAGTTATATCTCGAGGAGCTGAGAGTGAAGCGACCAACAATAATGGGTTTGATTAAAACTAAAAATGAACAAATAACGCTCATGAAACCGGTTTGATTCTCCATGAAACATTCTTAGATATATTCCAATGACATGATAAATAACATATATCATCATATATGGAATAAAAAATCTTGTATCTGCCCATTAATGTAATAGTTTTGAGAAACTGAAACAAGAGGAGAATTAAATCTAAGTATATCTATGAAAATAAGACTAGAATAGAGAAGAACAACAGTTACCGTAAGAATCAGGCTTCAAAACGCGAAGGGAGAGATTATAGTTGACTCTAAATTTCTATGGAGCGGTTCTAATACCTTCAATGTAGATGAATTTGGAATTTGGGACACTTTTGTGAAAAAATAATGGAGTTAGTGGAAAAATTATTTAGATCCTTTTTTAGGATTTAACATTGACTCTACGCTTGTTTAGTTCACACACATATACAAACCGTGCACTAACTATGTGTTAGATACTGCCTTAAGGAAAACCATTCATGATCTCCTCGCATGGCCTCCCTAACCTTCTGCCAACTATTCTAAAGATAATTCCTCAAAACTACTACTGCACACGATTTCTCCTAGGATTTCAGAATGGTTTGGTAAAATTGTGCACAGACTATGCACATCCCCTTCATCCCAAAAAAAATTAAGGATTTCCAAAATCTCTTATTCATCACCCTTACAAATTAAATACATAAAAAACACCATTTAAGGGTTTAATACTATAAGCTAGTTGTACTACAATAGTGGGCCTTACTACATACCTAGTTCGAAACTCCTAAGGGATATGTTTTGGATAAATCTCATTTTCATTAAAAACCATTATGAAGGAGTAGAAAATAATGATATCCCAAACGAAACCATGTTTATTATTATGATATTATCTATGATCAAATATCCAATTTATGTTTAATGTTTATATAGTTTGATGTTATACATTATTTTTTAAACATTTATGATCCAATATATTGTATGCCACTATTTAGAAATGGAACCTAACAGAAGGAATGTGACCTGTATCAGTGCATGCAATCCAAATAGTATGAATAATCATTTCCTTTATGATCATAATCCAATATTTTGTAGAAAAGTAGTCTCAAAAACATATTCATCATATGAGGAAACAGTTTCTTGTGTAATAAATATAGGAAAATATTTATTTCGGAATTATGGCTTCTAAGGGAATCCAATTAAGATGTGGGAGGTAGTGAAAAAAATGATAAAGGGAAGAAGATAACGATGGATTTTTCAATATGCCATACTTGATGAAAGAAGAACATTGGTACATGGTTAAAATGAAAATTAGTTTGATTCATATATGGAGATAAAGTCAATAATGATCGTGATTGTAAGGGAAAGAAAGAATGTGCCTATATGAGATGCTTCCATTTTAATGTGTGGAGCCTGTACACAAATTAATTCCTAATGCATCAAGGAAATATACCTCAAAATAAGCTAAGGGATCAAGTTAAAAATTATACCATTACTATAGATGAAGTGTAGTAATTAATTTGATTGCACTTGAATTCATAAATTATGTTATAGTATTATTTTAAAAACTGATAATATAATTATAAGAATTATGAAATGTGTAAGTACTGTACTACAATACTCATTGACTAAGGATTAAAAAGCATTTGTTGAACTTTATGGAAGACCAAAAAAATGATTCAATGGAAAGTTAGTATTTTGAAAAAAATGATTAAGGGAACGATAATCCATAATATCTTCCTGGTGTATAGATAATGATTTTTGGATAAGTAATGGTTGAGATAGGTAAAGTAATTTTAATATAATTGACTACCTTTTAAATGATTAATGATTTATTAATAAAGTGGATTGTGTTATTAATGATGTGGTTTACATCATTTTTTTAGGAACATATCAAAAAATATATTATTATTTTAATGACTAAGGAATCAAAATAGATTTCATTAATTTTGTATGGTAATTCTTATTATTACCATTTTTCAAGAGAATACATTATGAAGGTATTCAAATGCTTGTTATCTGATGATTATGATATTCTTCAATATTTTTTAGAGGATCAATGATAATTTTATTTTGTATATTTAACTACATTATTTTTAATGTTTTGGATCATAATAATTTGGATGTGTCATATGATTAACCATATATGAAATGTTTTTGTTTTAAATATGGATAGGTATAAGAGATTATTGCGTTACATGCACGAATGGCCTGCATGCCTTCATTTTTATTGATTTTGATAACCTCCCATTCAATAGATGAAAGAGAACCCCTATAAGGCATATAGGCTTAGATATTACTTGAACCGTAGGTATTACAAATTATATAGACTATACATGGAACTCCTACTCCCATATTCATCACCATGATATCATCTCACCACCAATGCATGACTATTTGGTTAGGCTTCAAATGCAAGCACAGGCTGGTCCCTATAGAAATGACATACCCTCTCTTTCTGAAAAGTAATCTTATCTTCTCCTCTGGTGAATGCATCTGCTCTGAATCCCCATCTGGAGTCCACTCCTTCTAGAGTCTGTTTAATCATTTCAGCATAATTTCATGTGTCTTCAAGGCCATGAGGTGGCTCAAATTCCTTGAGGTGGCTGGACGGCCTTGAGGTGGCCCGCAAGACTTACTATCCTGAAGGCCTTAGTTCGACTGAAGGCCATAAAGAACTCAAAGCCCAATCTGGTGGCCCGAAAGCCCAAATAGATGAATAGTTCCTGTTGATAAAGTTCCAAACAGGGACTGCTACAGTATCTCTATAGTGACCCAACCATATTTCTCTTCTCAGTTACTTCAACAAAAGCATATTTATGCTTTTTTGATAACCTATTATAACCAATTTATTATAATGACCACTAGAGATATAATTATTGTATTATCATTATATTATGGATCATATAAATCATTAAACATTAATTTAGTGATTTAGGATTAAAAAATCATATTTTATATTTATTTCTTATAGTTATAAATGAAGTGGAAAATTATCTAAGCACAACCAAAATATGAATTTGTTCCTATGAAATAGGGACATATCAAGTAAGTATATTTTCATATATTCTAATTATATATGGTAAAATAATTACTCATATATATTTAAATTATATTGAAAAAAATGATACCCTGATACCTAATTCATGTTAAACATGTGGTCTTTTAAATCTGCATATATTTACAGTTTTTTGGTCCTTCACATTCCATTTATCAATCACTTTCTTATGATCCATGGCCATTATCACTATCTATAAATATATATGATTTTATTCCATGTCTATATATTCAATTTTCTAGTAATGTTCTCAGACATATAAACCTATTTTAGTCATTTAACTTAACTATACATCCTATTAAGAGGATGTTTTATTAAATGTTTTTAAGATGTGGTTATGAATAAAAGAAATTTAAAATACAATACCCATGAGTAACATGATCATGTATAATTTGCAAGGATTAAATTTATTTAACACCTTGATAAATTAAATGAGTATCATTTTATTCATAGAATATGTTACATGGAACACTGAGCTTAAACAACCCATAAAATATATTATTTAAAATTTAATCACATTGATAGCTTGAGGAACTCATAACCCAGAGTCGAAATAAACCCGTATATAGTATATGGAAAAAACATTGTTATTAAATTCTAGGGTATTAATATTACTAAAAAAATTATATAAAATATGTTTATATATTTATTATAAATAAAATATGTATGTTTACAAATAAAAAAGAAATGTATCATGAAAAAATTTATTTTTTCTAAAAGATGGTTTAGGCAGGCATTATACACATAATTCCCAAATAACTTTTCCCACATTTAGAAAATTAATTTTATAAAATGAATATAATTTTTAAAATTATATTATCAAAATTATCTTAGGTGAATTTTTTTTATGTTTCCGAAATGTATCATTTTTTGATGAATAGTGAAAATTACTCAATTTTAATTAAAACCCATCTTTTTTATTAAATTATTTTTAACGATAAATTATATTTTGAATAGTTTGTAAAGTAAAATTAGTAAAATTATATATATAATAAAAAAATGTAGTAAATTTAATTATTTTTATAATGAATATTTATATAAAAATGTTGTAAAATTGAAACATTATTTCATTAAAAACCCACTTTCTCGTCATGTTTGTGAGATTAATTTTAAATTTAAATTTTCAACTAATATAAATTGAATTTAGAAAAAATTGTTTAAATATTTTAAATATTCATAATTTATATTACATAATATGGTCAAAATAATTATTGAACTATATTAATCGTTAAAACAATAAATATTAATTGATGTGGTTAAAGTAAAAATATGTTTACTAAATGGTAAACTAAGAAGACAATAGTTAAAAATAAACCAGATCATGTATAAATTATATTTTATGGACATAGTTATATATTAAACATAATTGTTTTTAATAAAAGGTCATTTGGAAGCTTTTTCATTTGGATAACTCTATCATATTGGATTCTTTAAAGAAATTTCCATGTAATTTCCAAGTGGGTTCCCATTACCCACTTATAATAGAGAACTCCTTCCACTAACATATTCATGCCACCAAAGCCCTTTGGATTGATATAACCCTTTTATATAATCTCCCAAACATCCTTATTAATGTTATATCGATTTTTGTCCTCCAAAAATACCATCCCTATGGTCCAAAAGAGGATATTCAAATGAGGTTTCTCTTAGAGAAGGTATCTTAGAAATATCCCTTTCGGTTTCATTTGAATGTTTTCACCTTAAATTTTGTATTAACACTTATAATATAATAAAAAAATTATACACTATATTATGATATGGCAGTATGTTTTTTAATAATATTTATCCATCTCCACTTCCGTCAAATGGGAAGAAAAATCATCAATTTTGTGTATAACGAACTACTGCCTCACGAACCTCTGCAGTTTGTTTTCCATATCCTCCTTTCAATGATAGATATAATGACTTATTAATAAAATTTATATTTTATTAATGATATAATTATAAATATTTTATTTTGATATCACATATAACATTTTATTACATTCCATTCTATTTCAAATATAATATCATTGATTGTGTCTATGGTAGACTACTGCCTCGTAGTGTGATGTGATTCGTTGTTCACATAAAAATTTGATAAAATTTAATAAAGATAAAATTAATGAATATATGTAATATATATGATATTATATTTATTATTTAAAATTAATATATAAACCACATTCTTATCTTTTTACTCGTTAAGTGAATGATATTTCCTATCATGCGTACGTAAGACTTTCCATCTAGACAATGTGATGTGATTCATTTTCCACATCCAAAATTCATAA
Organism: Viscum album; assembly: GCA_963277665.1. NCBI lineage: Eukaryota > Viridiplantae > Streptophyta > Magnoliopsida > Santalales > Viscaceae > Viscum > Viscum album. Next base: position 691,965,340 of record OY728120.1, on the reverse strand, counting down.
ATAGTTCTAAAAATGTATATACTAAGTAAATGTGATATTTATAAAATTATTTGAACAATATATAATATATTTATCCCTTGGAAAAATCAGAACATTCCTGGCAATGATAGCATGAAAAAATAAGGAAATTAACACCAAAAACACTGAAAAATAATGAAATATTATTAACAAACGGGTGGTATAATGTTATATATGGGATATCAATGATGTTAATAATATTAGTATGGTTATTTTATAAATTAAAAACAAGATTAAAACCATTATATAGGTGGTATGGACACGTATAGAGGAAATCAGACTCAAGGTAATGGTTTCTCGTCTCACTTTTAATTCTGTGAGACATACGAAATATCTGACACCTAATTATTTTTTGTGGTGTATATAAAATCCCATTGGTAAATTATATAATGAATTTGTTTATATTAATGTTATTTAAATTTTCATTTAATGATATTTCATTCATGGGTCTTATAAATTAAAATTTATCATAGTGGTAAGGGTTTATTTCATAATATCATCATTATTCATGATTGTTCATGTTTATATCTCCCATAGAGGGATTATTTATATTTATATCTCAAAATAAATATATTTTAGTCTCCTATAGTAACTCATGAAATTTTGAATTAATAATAAAATTTTCTACTATTTGGTACATAATATTATTGAAAAGTTGTTTTTATGAAAATATGACAGAGTTTATTTATTAGGTCTGAAACCCTTCATCATAAAAACCTATGTTTTCTAAAAATGTTTTCAAAATGGTTTTTTTAATTTTTAAAATAATTTACTAAATGAACATCAAACATTTTTAATTCATACAAAATGTTATAAAATAATCCTTCATGTCGTTCTCAGAACAATTCCTATTTGTCTTTTACTGAAAATGTGGAAGAAGATTTACTTTAATATGTACGACATGAACGAGATTTTCTAACTTAATCACTACACAACGATTTAAAAAATAATTTACAATATTTAAGACTCATATTCAATTAAAATTATTTTCAAAATTCATTTTGATTCTTTTTAAATGGATTTTCCAAATTTGCAATGGCAATTTTCTTCAGAATATTTTTATGGATATTTTAACCCACCCTTGTCCATATAACCCACTTTGGAAATGTTATATTGATATTATATTTATTATTTATATGGATGGTTTATGATCAGTTTGACTATGAATGCACTACATTGATTCCATTGGTATTACTCCAGATGGTTTATTATTATGTTTATTAATTTGGGTAATTATTATCATTTTGTATGCTAGTTTACAGTATGAATATTTAAGTAGATTGTGTTTCACCCATTCCATATGAGGAATAAATTAGACTTTTTTAAGTGGTGTGAAGGGCCTGATATATGACTTTTATAAATTGGTAGGTCTCATGAGACAAACATGGTTCAATTTTGACCGAGGTCTTACCCATCTATATAGATTTCTATGTACAAGGCCTTGACAGTACTATATGTCTTAGGGAAAGGCCTTGTAAGTATGTTTTAGATGTTCAGTATTATGAATTATATTAAATTTAACTTGTTTATTGATGTTTCATGTGATTATTTTATTAGTTATAATATCCATGTTTATATTTCATGCCCATGTGATTATTTATAGAGAATTATTTGATCATTATTTATTCTTTCCATATTATGTTGATGTTATTGATTAAATAGAATGTGTTTTAGTTATATAATATTACATATGGATTTTAACTTATTTATTAACATAATTAACTATACACATACCATTTTTGTGCATCTAATCAAACCTATTTCTTTTATTTTTATTTTCCCAAAGATATGAGGATGTTTCTTTTGATTGATATACAAGGATATACTAAGGGGAATAATGAGATTATCAAAGAATATTATATGTGTATTTTATGTTTAAAAATGTAATTTATATTTCATGTATGTATCTAGTTTACCAAAACTACAAAAATATTTTTTCCTTAAGAATGTGATTCATATTATTGTATAATAATATTATAATGTAGACATCAGAACCAGGTGACTCAGGTTAGGGGTGAAGCATGGTAATTTACTTGTAAATACATCAATGTATTCCAATACAATATGTAAATATTAAATTTCATGATTAACGTTTTCATCATTAGATTGGTTTTTCTCTTATTCTATAATATTCTATTTCAGGAGATCAATTGGAGGTAGATCCAGTCATGACCCCAATAATGAAGTCTCTCCTATAATGATATGTAAATCTACATCTTCATCATGAATCATAATTTCCTTTCTTCATAATAAATTCTTTACATTATATTTTCAAACCCAATCAATACGATTGATTATATAAAATTAAAAAATTATTAAAAGAATTATTTCTATAAATATTATTGGTATATCATTCATAATGATAATTGAGTGACACATCCTTTTTTCAAAGTGAGATTTACATTAGGAGTCTTGACTAAAATATATTTTTCTAAAGGTTCTTGGGAAATATATATACTTTTCATGGAAAAAATGTAAGTTATAAAATCTTTTTATGATTCAGAGTCAAACAAAGAATTATATAAATTGGAGGATACTATTGAAGTATCCATAACCAAAACTATTGGAAATTCATCCCCAACAATATTGATTTCATAAGCTTGGTGTTATCCCCTTAGCTGATTATGTGGTATATTCTACAAATGCATGGGGAATTAGTTTGAATAAATACCGATTTATTTGTAGTTAAATTAATGATTAGTAATTTTATCTAACTTTTCCTTAAATTAATTATAAAAATAACCATTATTTCATTATTTATAATAATGTTCCATTCCGTTTAATAATTTTTCAATATATTTCTTTTCACAATTTTCTTATGATAGAATTTCTCTATTTTATTCATATTTATTGATGTTTCCCTTTTTGATGGTGTTCAAGAAGCCACTTATTTCCCTTATTTCCTTTGAATATTTTGTATTTATAAAATTCCACATATATTTTTTTATAACATTATATTATTTCATCATGTGAGAAGAAAGATTGAGAAACTAGTGCCGATTTGAGGCATGTATTAATCCCTTCATAAAAATGATCTATATTGATTAACAAATTACTTATGTAATCCATGGAGAACATAACTATTTTTAAAATATAGCCTTATACTCTACAAAATGTTCTTCTTCCTATTAATTTTAGAAGAGGATATTTCTCTTTATTTAATTAATTTCTTATGAGGGAAATATTTATCAAATAATACATTTAAAAGAGGGTATTTCTCTTCATTTTTTTAAAGGTGAAGCTTTGGTCAAAGAAAAAAGAACAATTTATTAATAGTCATAAAAGATTACAAGAGGCGAAAGGAAGGGATTTTTTTACAATCTATATCAAAGAGATATAATAAGTCAGAAGGAATAGAGTCCAGCCATGTCATGGTCTGACGAACTCCTTTGTTGGAAAGAGAATCATCAACTGCATTCGCTTCAAAGTAGGCATGGGTCGCTATATAATCAATCCCATGAATCAAGTTAAGGCAGTTTATCCAACGAGCAGTAAGAGGACATGCTAGATAGATGTTTACATTCTAGATGGCATGGAAGATAGTTGTTGAATCACTTTCAATCCATTTCTTTCTTCATTTAATTCATTTCTTAGGAGGGAAATATTTATCAAATAAAGTTACATTAAAATATCTCTATTACATATGTTTTATTTAGTATTATTCCTCATATTTTGGATCAATTAAAACCATTTATAATCATAAACTTTAATTTAATATTCTATTGTTATAAAATTTTCCCTTTCATTGCTTCCCAATGAAAAGAATATCTTTTTAATGCACTTAATCCATTACTCAACTATCCCGGGATTTTTAGTTCCACTAAATGATAAAGACTTATATAACATTAAATGATAAAATATATGTGATTCATGTGTCTGAACTTCATTTTTCTCTATAATTTCATGTATATTATCTATTACATGGGATATATTCCTTAAAATAGAAATGATTTTCTTTTCTCCTACACATGTAATATTGGCTTCCCACCAAGAATATTTCTACATTTCCATGATTTTTAATTCCATTTTTTCTTCCATGATAAATTTAGTAACGATTTAATATATTAAATTATCTCATAAAATTATAATTATTAAAAGGAAATATATAATCTTAAATTTGGTGTAACATATAACATAAAAAAAGAATTTTTTTATTTTTAATATCAGAATCATAAAGTTAGATTATTTGAAAATACCATTAAATCATAAAAATATTTTCAAATATTTTACAATTGTCTGTATATAAAATGTAAATCAACCCAATAATATAAACCATGAGATTCAAATCAATTTCACAGTAATGGAATATTCACTGTTCACTAGAATAATGGTTGCGAAAAAGTTGACCAACTCTTTCTAGATTTATTACTTATAGATGCATATGTCCCAAAACTGAATCCACTTTTATTATCCAGATATAGATTTATAACAAGTAAAAAAATACAATATCTACATTAACAACAAATTAATGATATTTTCTTATAATTAGACATATCCTCAATTCCTATTATAGTGTTATGTTACCTAATATATTTTTTCCTAAATATTGTTCCCAAATATTCTAATAAACATTATCCAATACCAACTATAACAACCGCAACCCTAGTAACCTATATTTTGTGTCACCTGTATTACATTAGAGAAAGATAAAATGGATCAATAACCAAATAGTTATAACCTTATTGGTCTTTATATACTAGACACAAACATTATCCACTTACTATATATGAATAAAAATATAATACATAATAAAATAAATTGTCATATATCCTTCAAATTCATTAAAAAAATTATTCTTCCTATCCTAGGGAAAGAGAACAAGATACCAGTAAGATAAAATTCTCAGTATGGGTTATATATGGTGAAATACATCATAATTAAATATGGAATCATCAATATGGAATGGTAGATAAAAAAAACACAATCCATTTAATCAGTTACTTGAGTGTAAAATGAATCCATGTATAATATCAATGGAGTGATCTCATAGATAATATTAAATACTTTTTAAATTAATGAAATACATCATATTAGACATCATTAAATCATACATAATCATATATTTACTATAAATTCATTATTCTATTAATGTTTAATCGATGGAAAAGTATGAATAAAAGTCCATTTAATAAGTATGGATAACTATTTTATCTCATACGACTTGCTGATGCATCGAGGGGAAAACTATAACCAGACCCAACCAATAACTTCATGTCAAGTGAATTTATAGAATATTCAATGATATATTAAATTCATTAAAGAAGTGACTTATTAAAAATATGGGTATTGATTAAAGGATATAGAATACACAAATTTCCCTAGATAATAAAATTAATTTCATAGTAAAAAACAATATATAGAAATAGTATATTGTTTTGGAAAAAAAATCTTCTATGGTTCAAAATATATGTATATATAAGAGATATTTAATATCCATTGAAATATGACCATATGAAATTTATGGTTTCAAGAAAATGTTAATGAGCACAAGATCAATTACTTAGAAATATAAGCTTGTAATAAATTCATATATTTTGGATTATAAAATGGAAGATAAATATTAATAAAATGTTTCATTAAAGTGTATTATTTTTAAAACCATTAAAAAATTATATAATATTGTACAAATAATAATATATTTTTGTAGTGGGAATGTTTGTTAACATCAAATAGGTTCAAAGGAAAACATTTCTTTTGAATTTTTATAAAGAAATTCAAAAATGAACAATTCAAAAAAAATTAGACATTTTCCTTTAAATTATTTTATAAATTAAATGATAACATAAAATTTCATTAATAAATAATTGTGTTAAATAAAAATGACATTTTTAAAATACATTATAAAAAGAAAGACATTGAAGAAAAATATAACTGATCAAAATGTGAAAAAAGATCAATTTTTATTTTAATCATTTTATTGAGTGTTTCAAGTGTAAAATGAGCGAAATTTTGAAATAAAGAAATGAATCTTTTTAAATATCAATCTAATAATAAAAATATATTTTGTTTATGAATCATTGATTGTTAGATTCCTTCAATGAGATATATATGAAACCCTAGAAATTGATATTATAAAATAAATTCTTACCTCTTCTGTAACTTTTTATTTAAAACCCCTTGAAAGTGTATATCTAATTGAAAATTTAATCATAATGAATTAATATATATCCATGTTAAATGCATTAAATGTGTATCATATACACTACACAAAAGTAAATATGTGGGTAGTTCCAAATATTCCACCAATGAGTGGAAAATCCGATGGAATCTATAAACTCACACTTCCACTTTGTGGAATGTTTTTTAACCTCTTGTATAATGTTTATAACATGTTATTAATTTATAATATAGTCATATTTATATTTATAATATAATATCTAAATCTTTTATAACATCTTATCACCCATTTATCTATAATGATTCATTGTTATTATTGTTTCAGGTGTTAACTACTTAGTGTTATCATGTATGATTCATCAAAGATGTTCTAGTTAATTAAAGTAGGTTATAAATTCATAATATAAAGAGTTATATTAATTTTATAAATATTTTATTTATTTATTAGTTAAATTTGTAAAATAATTCATGAAATTTATTCATGGAAGATGAATATCTTTTCTTCATGGAGATAGTAAGTCATACGTACACACAAGTGATGTTATGATTTACTCATCATTAAATGGGGGAGGAAATAGATGATATATTATATTTATACATTCAATATTAATTAATAAGTATCATATATATTCAATTTTTACATCATTATGTCTATCCTTGAGAATCTTTAATTGAAAAAAATTACATTGGTTCGTTAGGTGATAGTCTTCCACACACAAGAGCAACGGTGTTTCTTCCCATTTTTTGGAAAAGAGAATGATTCATATTATACCATAAAAATAATTGAATCTAATAATATGGGAGATATTTTATTATTTCATTTATATATATAGGAAAAAATATTTCGTGGAAAATTAAGAAGTAAAAAAGAAAAATATTGCTAATATAATTACCGTATTGTAAAGAAATATCCTTTGGATCCCTTCTTAAGGACCTTAAGTTTGGTATATTGGGAATAATAGAACCTCTAGAATAAAAATAAGGATTTTGGGAAGATGTTTTTTCATTTTTCGATCGAGTTAAATGGATTAACATGTGTAAATATGTGAGGGGAGTAGGTTACCTTTTCTAATTGAGGGGAGTGGCACACTTTTAAAATTTCAAGGTTATAAAATACTATTAAGTTATTTTCTTGTAAATATGGAGAAAAATGAATATAATTTTAAGTTTTTAACTTTAAGGATAAAATAAAACCATATAATGATGTTTAATAATGTTTTAATGTTATTTTAACTCTCCTCTTTTTAGATTAAACCCCTCCTCAGTATACTCATTTCACCATATCTATGGTAATCAGTTTTTTACTATTATTACTAAAAATTAAGACCAAAACAATGTTAAAAATATTAAATATTATAATTTATTATAATTATAAATTTGGAATCAATCTTATCAACTTCATTTCACATTTGTGGAAAATATTAATTTAAATATACACCGGTAAAAATTGATAATAAAAATGTTTTCAAGAAATTCAATTTCAAGAATTAAATGATCTTAAATTTAATATATGATTATTTATCATTATTATATGGGATTATGTTTATATGTTTAGATATATAATATATATATTTCATTTAAATAATTCACTATTAGAGGTTATTTTAATCAATTAATATGGAATGAATTTAGGCACTTTAAAATAGTTTAATGAATAATATATCTTTTACATCCAAATGACTTTGTCATTGTCTCAAACAAATTGATAATCAATACACGGTTAATAACACTTATTATAACAAATTATTATAAATAATAGGGGGAATGGTTAAATAATATGATTTTAATTATTCCAAAAATTGTATTTCTACAGGAAATATCTAAAATTCCCCATTTCATGTTTATTTTTACCTAGAATGTTCAAAATTGATATTAATCCAATAAAATTATAATTTTTATGCCATGTAATATTAAAATTTGAATTTTTTTATAATATTTTCAAAATCAAAAATTAACTGAATATAATTTATTCTATGTTGTTATATGTAGAATATAAAGGAATGTAATCATACAAAACCTAAGTGTTTACATTGTTCACGTAAAGAGGGATAATAGAAATATCATGAAATTGGAAATGTTATAATAAGACCAAATCAACTAACCCTAATGAATAGTGGTTTTTTAGGATATTCCTTATGTAACTCCAATTAAAATTTTAGGGATATAATATTTATACCCTAGGATCACTTCCCTCACACTTCCCTATTTTTCTAAATTCTCTAAAAGGAAAAACAAGTTGACATATATTCCAAAATTAAAATAATCATATTACTATTTTAGGTGAGCCAATGAATATGAGTGGGTTCCTTTGATCTCCACACGATTATCCTTTAAAAAGAAACATTAAACTCTTTCAGGAATATATTCATCCCATTTCATTGAGACATGATAGAAAAAAACCTCCTTCTTCATTGGAAAAATCATTAATGACCTCCAAGTTATCTTCTTCATCTACTTATAGAATTTATCTCTCTCAATATTATATGTATCAATTTTTTCCACCTTTTTCTATACTATTTCACAGTAGTGAACCCCCTTTATTAATAAGGATAGATAAATTTATTTTTATATAATTCAATAAATCCTTATATTTTATTTCAATTGATATTATACATATTGACATTTAGGAAGATCTTTATGTCATTATAAGTGTGATGGAAAAATATTTATTTTAATATTCTTTAGAATCTGATCCAAACTCATCTAAATATTTCCTTTAAATTTCATTCAATATATCACATATTTTTAATTAATCCTTAAATATAGGATATTTAATTATGATATTTTGGTTTCATGACATCTTCCATTGTGAGATCATCAGCCCCATGATGCAACAATGAATTCATTTATAATTGAAAGACTATCCTTTAGTAGTTCCAAGGCACAAAACCCCTCTCATGGAATGACTCTTATCAAATTATAAGGACCACTAAATTCTAATCTTGACACTTTTGTTGTCAAATTCTTCTCTATGACATTGTGACTAGTCAAAAACCACATCCACTAAATCTTTGGATATTTTATATTTAAATCAAATTAAGATCTATTTGAGCTCTTCTACTCTTCTTGGTTCCAATAAAAAGTTGTCTCACAAACCTTCTTCAGTTAAATAGTGATATCAAAGAGTATAATACTATTCATATTCGAAGGACTATCTTTCATGGTATGACAAAAATATTGAGGTGTGGTGAATCCATTTAATGATATTTCTATAATGTGGAAAAATATTATGGAGAAAACCAATTGAAAATATTAGGTTCATAAGAATTTTCCCTTAAAAAAATTATATTGTAATCATTATACTATAGCTAAAAAACATGTATTATTGGAACTAAGTCCTATAAACTAATTTTGTTTTGTGGTATAACACCTTTTCTGTAACATGGTGCTCCCAAAATTGGTAGATTCACTAAAATAAACCTCAAACCATTTGCAATGGGACCAAAAATTCTATTGTGAAAACACTTTTTCAAATTGAAAATGCAATGTATAAATCCATATAAATATTTTTAGAAAACTTAGTAAGTTCCCAACAAACTAACTTGATTTGGTATTTACATTGAATCCGTATTTATAATGTCATGTCTAATTTTTTTCATCCTCTATTGAGGCATAGCTAGCTATATTATAACATTAATACAATCTTCCATATATAACTATAGCTTTATCACATTCCAAAAAAACTTCACTTTGGTTCCAAAAATATATAACACTAGAAAACACATTGTGGTGATATGATATTTGGCACAATAGGGTAAACTTTTGTTTAAAACAAACCCTTCACCTTTAGTATATTGACAAAAAAATTGAATTACCAATCCTCAATTTGGTTTCTAACATCATTCATAAAATAATTATTATGGAAGTTACTAGTGTGATCATTTTTATAATATTCGATGAATATATCTTATGCCACATGAAATGGTTCTTTTTATTTTTGTACAACAGTAGATATAATGGTCCTCAAGTCCATAGTCTTTCGAGTTGGGCGGAATATTTTAGTAAAAGCATTATATATGTCATATAATGTTATTAATGGGTTCTTTTACTATTATACCACCTAATTAAATCTTTTCCCAATACATATTATGGGAAATACATTACTTTAAATTCATCATTTGATATAATTTTCAATAGTAAAAACTAGAATAATATTTATAAAGGCCTTGATGAATTTATGTGAAACTTTAGAAGACATTCAATTAACTCTCGTAAGATACTTTAAATGGATGGGATTCAACTAATAATTTATATAATTTGGTTTTAGTTTTATATATAAATTTTTTCCAAAAACTCTAGGTATATATACGTCCCTCAACTATGGTGAAATGTTCTTATTATTTATATTGACATCTGGAAACTATTATCCTCCCACCTCTTGTGAAATTATTAAATTATTATTTTAATTCAATTTCTCTATTGTTTTATAAAAACTTCTATGTGAGTTTCTCTCTATTTTGAGTATCAATGGAAATAATTTTTCACTCAAGGGTATCTTTGTACAGATACACTTAAAAACCAAGTGAATGAACTAGCACATGGTAATAATGATGTATCTATGGAACCTATAATTATTTATATTTAATATAGGGATATATTTTTTTATTATTTGTATAATATGTATACTAATATTAGTATATTAATTAAATTTACAAAGAAACAATGAAATATATTCCTTATTTATTTGTGTAGTGGATGTTACAAAACCCTTCCAATTATATGGGATATTCACAAAAAATTAATTGGGAATTTCCTATGTAATATAATTAGGAAAAATATCTGGGGAATTCATATTTTCACATTTTTAAGAATAATGAAAAGGTACAATTTTTTTATGCGTGTTTTTTATTGTTATATTACTTCAGTAATAATGAATCATTCCAAATAACGGTGTGGTATTATCGTACATAAGATCAACATATAGTGTTTTAAGTAATATATATGGACATAGTAGTGGTGTTGGGGTATGTTTTCTTGAATAAAATTATTTATACAGGAAATATTGCACCCTAAACAAGCATAGTCACTAATTCCATCATGTGAAATGTTTGTAAACTATTCAAATAGTTAGTATAAACATAGGTCCATATATGGTTTTTAACACTACTTACCCTAAGATATTTAACATGTTTAGTCTATAATATAATGTGCCTTGTTTTTTTATGAAACAATAATTATTTATAGAACCATGTATTTATCTCAGACGCATAGAATGAACAAAGAATCTTTTTAATTAACCTAATCCACAATGAAAAATATTTAGAAAAATATTTTTATAAAATGGATTTCGTTTTTTTTAAAATATTTACAAAATCATTTTTATAAAATGGACTTCATTTTTGAAATTAGAGAAATTATATTTGGATAAGGTGAAATTTTGGGATTTTTCTGAGAAAGTTGAATTTTCAGTGAATAGTACAAATACAGTTTTAGGGTTTCAGTATGTTTAATGACATCATAACTATGTCATGATGATTTCATGAGATATTTTATGGGTTGGACGACCAAAGGAGATGAATTATTGTATTGGGGGCCCATGTGGCCTAACACCATGGGAAATACCATGGGAGAGCCCATACTTTTGAGAAAACCACTTATGAGGTGTCCCTTGGCCATTAAATCCTTGTCCCCTCTCTTTCCCAATAAATACCAAGCCATACACTCTTCAATTTCGACTCCCCACTCTCCAAAAACGATTTTATGGTCTCATTACCTCTCATTGAGGCCTCCCAAGGTTCCCACATTCCCTCATGGTCCCAACCTTTGTGTTTTAAGAGTTAGGTTTTAAGGTAAGGGATCTGACCCCTCTCTTTGTTTTCAAGTGAACTCTTTTATACTAGTTCTTTTATGCTCCATGTTCATATGATATAGGAGGTTATTTTATATTCATTATACTATCTTTTTTATTTTCATATGATGAGATACCCCCTCTTACTCTCATCATTTCATTTTAAGAATGTTTAAGTGGCGTCGTTAGACTGCCGAATTTTTAAGGGATTCGTTCACCCTTCTCATTTTCAAGTTCTATTTTCATGTCAAGTATTAAATGTTCCTTTTTATTATGTTAGGGTATGATATCTAAATCTATCATACTGATATTTTATGTTCATATTATGAGAGACCCACTTTGATCTCTTCAATTCAGTATTTTGACGTTTTAAGTGGTGTCGTTAGGCTACCGAATTTTTAAGGGAATCTTTCACCCTTCTCGTTTTCAAGTTCTATTTTCATGTCTGTATTTCATGTTCCTTTTTATTATGTTGGGGTATGATATATATATATATATATATATCATACTGATATTGTTTTTTCATATAATGAGAGACCCTATTTGATCTCATCAATTCATTTTTTGATGTTTAAGTGATGTTGTTAGGCTGCCGAATTTTTAAGGGATTCATTCACACTTCTCATTTTCATGTTCTATTTTCTTGTCAAGTCTTTCAAGTTACTTTATGTTCGGGTATGAAATATATATATATCATACTTATATTTTACATTCATATAATGAGATACCCTATTTGATCTCAACAATTCATTTTTTTGATGTTTAAGTGACGCTGTTAGGCTGCCGAATTTTCATAAGAGAAATCTTATTTTTTTTGTCTTCCTTCCATGTTTTTTATCTCAAAAGGTATGTCCTCTAAATTCAGTTTCCATATTCATATATCCTAAATATTTTGTCCCTCTATTGTTTTTTGGGTCATTTATGAATGTTGGACCCGTGTACCCTCTCTTTTCAATGTCTTCTAAAACCCAGAAACATAGTTGTTATGCTGCAGAATTTCCGCCTCGAAATGTCTCTCTCTTTTTCTAATGTTCTTTTATTTTATCAAGTGAATACTCAAATATCTCTCTTATATTTTTATTCACATATATACGAAAATGTTCTATTTTAAAGTCTAGGATTTACATACATGAGACCCACCTTTCGTTTCTATGGGTTTTAAAGTGACACAAAGATCATGTCGTTAAAGCAGTTTTTACAATGTTACTATTTTGAAATAAAACCCATTTATTTTATGCTATATGGGTTTTTTATGAAATTATTTATGATGATATATGTGTCTCATATGATAATAATGTAAAATTTAAGGGTGCGCCTAGATAGCGCTCCAATGCATTGGGTAAAGACTTAATCTCTAGAGATGACCTTTTAGACTGATACTTTGGTGAAAACCTTGGTAATTTTTAATGACACCTTGGGGATGGACCTTGGTGAACCGAAATGATTCTCAATATTAAATGTTGTAGCCACATCTTCATGTTATGAAAAAAATGTTATTTTTATTAGGATATATCTCATGATTTCTTTCTCATGCCTTAAAGTTCTTTTCATGACCATACAGAAGTATCTCAAGTTACATGTAAAATGTTTTTCTTGTTTCCCTTACTAGGCCTTTTGCTAACCCTTTATTTTGATGTATGTCCCCAGGTTTTGAGATGCAATAATGAACCTAGGTTTAACATGAGGAGAAGCCTTTCAAGTGTTTATGAAGAATGTTTTATGTTTTCATGTTTTAAGTTCCTCGTTTCCAAGAAACTAAACCTTAAAGATCCTAGATTTTGTAAAATGTAATGAATGTTTATGTGATAAAAGGCAGGATGCTATACAACTTCTACTATCCTGGAACACTAAAGAGGCACAACCTCCCACACAAGGCCCTTAATCGGAAAAAAATCTGAGCTATCCACCATTAATATACCAAAATACCATTATGGATCTAACACAATATATGGTGCTCTCCACCATATGATTTATCATATAATCCCAAACTTAGGATTCTTAACACCCCTGTTATTAGGAAAGCCCAATAGAACCAAAACTCCAGCTACAACAAAGTGCTCAACTCATTCCCAGATGAGTTTCTCCACATTTTAGCCCGTCATCATCTCACATGATCGTGATAACTCACACTCAATGACATTCCAAAACAACCCAAAAATGACCATTGGTGGAATACCTAATGTATTTTCTGTATCAACCCTTATCATGAAGCCAACACTCAACTTAATCATCCTACATAACTGGCCTCCTTTTATCATTTTCTTATTGTATTTACACACACATAATGAAGGTTTTCCACTGGTTTTACAATGCCACCAGACTTATCCATGGCTAGTAATATGCACTCATGAACAATTTAGTCCAAGGGTTGTATATCTACAATTAATACATCACTCCTCGCCATAGGAGTGTCGTCATCATCGACTCATCCAAATAACATCAACCACTTTATCCAATGCTCCATCCACTACCAACCTAAGAATTAGACATGGTTTTCTCAAACCTCACCTAAGAGACCAAAACATACAACAATTATAACACATTATAAGAATATAATAATGAATCCCATGTAATTTGCTGATATTCAGTCCATCCTGAGGACCTCAGACATAAATAGATGATTGAGAACATCCCAATATATGAATTCACATTCACTGTCCCATGTGTGTAACCTACAAGATGCCCCATATCTAACCAAAATACTTTCAGGTAGCTACTCATATAGCCATTTCTATCTCTGCGTACCTATGATCATGTTAATATATTGGGTATGATTGTCACTACCAATTCTACTGTGATATTTTCTTGATGAATACCACCAGTACACCCACATTTACAATACCACCTCTAAATAAACTGATATAACAAACCCATCCAAAATGTCCGAGGCCTCTAGAATCAGAGGTGTAACTCCCTAACAATTTATGGTATATCTCTATTAAATTTAACATCTAGTATATCTAATTTTTTTCACAAACCTGAGTTCAAAACCCCAACTTACTATTTATAATGTGACCATTATAACCTAGATATTAAATTAGCAGGAATGAATAGTATTAACCACATTATGAAATATAAAATTATCCAACCCACTCTAAATCTAGTAATTAATTAATATTAGTGAATGATCTTAATGATAGTTATATATTATATATTCAATTGATTTTTTTTATATTCATCCAACAGATTTTATAAAAACAAGATATGAATAAATCTAATTCTAGGCATAAAAGGCTATATTTTTAGAAAGATGGTTTTATGACCTTTTAATGGCACACGTGTTTTAAAAAAAATTGGAAAATTTATAAATTAAATAAAAAATAATAATATTAATTTTTAAAATTTTAATTTCCAAATTATCTAAGGGTAAAACGTTAATATTTTTCTAGAAATATATTTTTTTAGTGAATAGTGAAAAATATGGATTTTTAAAAAAATATCATTTTTTTATATAAAAAGTATATTTACTATTTTAATTTAATAAAAATTTGTCTTAAATACTATTTATTTTTAGATAATTTAATTTATTTTATCATTATATATTATTTTAGTATAAGTACGTTTTTGGGCTTAAAAATACTTTTTTCAATAAAACTGATTTTCATTGTGTTTTGTGCGATTAATTTAATATTAAATTCTTAAACATATGTGTTTTTAATAATAATAAATGTATTCCACATTTTTTATTCAAAAGGAATAAATTTATTAGATTCGACCATATTATTTTTTGTCAATATGAGTAGTAACCGTGGTAATTTTTGACACCATGGTAATGGGTAAATTTAAAAATTTATGTTAAAAAATGATAAGGAATAGAAAATTACCTAAAAACCTTCCCACCTATTATTAGATTACTTATATTTAAACATAAATACCTAAGGATCTAATTTTAGTTATTTAATGGACACTTTTCCATTAAAATGTGTTTGATATGATTTAAATTAAGGAAAATCAAAAGAATGTCACTTTCATTGTCTAAAACAGTTCTTGTGTGCCCACATTGGGAAAAAGGATGGATGTAAATGGATATAAGTGTCTATTTTGATCCTAATAAAATTATTTTCATTATATAAATTTATTAATGATTTTATGGACAACTTGGATGAGGTTAAATATTATTATATTATATTTAATGAAAAGAAATAGAAGTGACATTCATATTTTAATAACAATATTATATTAAATATGTATTTATTAAGAATATATATTATACTCTATATATAATTTTTAAATTTAGAAAATTTATCTATATCATGGTATTTTTTTTAATTTTTAGAAAATAAATAATTACCTTAAATAATTATACAACGATGTTGCAGTGATAACTTTTTTAATGAAAAAAATAAAATAAATTATATTACAAATATTAAAATAAATATAATTTGAATTAATTAAGGTCATCCTTATTTTTTTTAATGAATATGACATATTTTATGTGTATATTTTTGAATATATCTTGGTGTCTTATTTTTCTAAAGTCTAAATTAATGAATAGTGTCAAAATTGATACTAATGAGATTTTATTAAAATTATATTTTATTAAATTATTTAAAATTCCTAAGGAATTATTTAAAAATTAAAATTTATTTTTATTTCCTAAAAAACTGAATAATTATTAATTTATGGCCCAATAAACATTTTATAAGTAAAAAGAACCACATTTTAATATTTAATAAATTTTTATCATATTTAAAATTTAAATATGTATTCTAAAGTCATTCAAATTGATAAAGATTAATCTAAAAAAACGTGTCCAAATTTTATATTATGATGATATTAAAACCTTATATTATCTTATAGTATAATCCTTTTCCATTTTGTTTTATTTAAATAGAATATTAATTATTATAATTTAATATTTTGAGCATTTCCATGGATGCCCCTCGACTCAATAATAAAAGGAAACTCCGTCATTCATTTATTTTAACCATTTTTACCCTTATAGTTAGTGAAATATCTATCTGTTTCTCTTCCTAAAATCCTTGTAAATGATTTAGAGGACCTGGTAGACCAAAAAAGACCAACACTACATCATTTGGGAAGAGATCTAAAGGAAGTCTATGGAAGAATAGTTATTCATTTTTACCAACTAATTCAAATATATTTATTCACATAAATCATCATCAGGTGTTGTTTAAGTTATAAAATAATATATATTTTAACATATATATATTGAGATGTAATTATTATTATTATTAATCAGCCATATTCAACCGTTTATCCATCCTATGACAAACAAAAGCATCACATGTGCAAACATATTACTTGTCATCTTCACATAGTGATGTAATTCATTTTCTATGTTAAAAAATCAAAAATGGTACTAAAAATTTATATAATGATTAAATATTATATTTTTTACATTATTGATATTCTATAATTGATTTATCTTTAACCTATGTAATATAATAGAGAATTTTACAACAAAGCTAACATACAAAATAATGCAAGTAACACCTGAAATAGTGAAATGTGTAAATTTTGTTAAAAGAGTTGTTAAATGATATGATGGTATAATATATGATATAATAAAAATTAATATTATTATATTATAAGTTAATAATTTAATTAAAATGATTATATAAGTGGTTCAGACACAAATATTGGAAATCAGATCTAAGGTGTCGATTTTCTCATCTCATTTTTGTTTCTGTGAGATATTCCTTATTCACCAATTCATTCTTCTGTGTGATATATATATACTACCCTTTGATATATAATATCATGAATCTATTTATAGTCATGGTAATCAATTCTTCATTTGATGATGATTAAATTTATAGGGTGTACGGTTCCACAAACAAACTGGTATGGTATTTCATCCCAATCTTCATTGATTGAGGCATATTTTATGTTATACACCCACCTTATTTTATGATACGTATATATAAACCCATGGAATTATCATATCATGAATTTATTTATTATCATTTTATTTAATGTCTTGTCAAATTTTATTCTTTCAGGGGGCTTATGATTTAAATGTTCAAAGAATTATAGAACTCTATCAATGTTTAAAGATTAAATTAAAAAATCAATATCTGCATGAAAATATTATTGATATTATTTTATATATTTATTTATATGTATATAAAATTATTATAAATGGATTTTAATATGTATTTTTAATTTCAATAAAATGTTTTGGAAAAGATTTTTTTTAGTTTTTTATAAGTGATTTTTTTTCGAAATTTAAAAGGAATTTTTTTTAATTTATAACAGAATGAGTGGATTTTTCTGCTTTCATAATGTATTGATTTTTTTAATATCCCATTAAAAATGACAAGTTTATTTGATGATAAAATGTTTTCATTTGTTATTGTACATATTTTTAATATTTAATGATTTCAATGATAAAATAGTTATTCTCCAATAGAATTTTCAATGATCTTTTCTATGTCAACATCCATTATTTAATCGTATGATTAATTATTTTTTATAAATTATGATTATAATTACGATATTTTATTGAATATTTTATGATCATATTGTCGGTGGATATACTATTTTGACACCATTCAACTTATTTCTCTCGATAGAAAATGATTGTTCTTGTTGTATGGTAAAATTATTTACATTTCATATTCTAATTTAAATATGAATGCTTATGTTGATTAGGTTTCACCTCTTTCATATGAGGAATGCGTTGGACATGGTATGTGTCATGTGGGGCCTGCTATAACCCCTCAATGCAATATTAGGTCCTATGAGACAAAATTGATCGGGTCATGGATGAGGCATAACCCATTTTTGTAGACATTTTGGTAGAGGTATTGATATTATGTTTTAGACATCATAAATTAAGCATTCCCTCATTATGAGATTAGTTATTGAGATTCCATGTGATTATTCAACTAGAAGAATATTGATTGATAAGTTTCATTCTCATGTAATTATTTAAATGGAATTATTTGGTCAAGTTTTATTGCATCTGTATTATGATCATTTTATCTAGTAAATTGAATTCATTTTGGTTATTTATATTTCAATAACGTTTATGTCTATTTATTGATGATATCTTCTACTGTATGTATACCGTTACTATTCATCAGATCTCACCCCTTTATTTTTTCCCCGGATATGAGAATGTATTATGAGGATGTTATGAAGGGAAATACTAAGTGGTAAATGGAAAACCTAAGGATTTATTTATGTTTGTAAATGTAATTTTAATTTCAATTATGTATCTAGTTTTCCCAGACAAATAAAATATTCAGCACTTTGGAATGTGATCACCTTTACTCAGTACCAATGTAATAAATTAATGAACTAGCTCCATGGTACTCAGGATGGGGTCATTATAGTTGGTATCAAAGCCAAATTTAGTACAAACCTTGGGATATAGATTTTGGAAAATTTATATTATAGAACATAACCCTGTCGTATACACTGAGTATAAATATAGGAGAACATCCCAAGATAACCATGTTTCTAGGTTTAGCTATGTATAAATATTTCAATTTATTTTACGTATTTCACTATTTTTGGTATTATACATTATGTTTCCTACTGAATTATCTAATCTATTGTATATCATTATTTAGGAATGGATCCTCTATGAAGGAATTGGAACCCTAGAATTTCACTTGATCAAAATAGAACGGAGGATCCAATATTTTATGGTATAATGATAATATTTTGAAGGGAATGAGTCTCCAAAAATTTCTCATCAAATTAGGATACATTATCAAGTGCTAATGAGATAATGAGACAAATATATAAGTGTTACGGCTTCAGAGGGAAGCATGAGAACACGACTATATGAAGTAAAAAAGTTAGATAATGGAATTAAAAGAAAGAATTATTTTCTTTTGTTTTATAACTATGGAAATCATTACACTAGTACTTGCTTAAAATTCATGGGTACTTTTTATAAGGGTGGATAGAAAGTACACCCTGCTTTTGAATGAATGGGTAAGAAAAATGATACCGATGTATAGTTCTTCAACATTAAGGATATGTGACACTTTAGAAGCCAATGTCTCATTCATCCAAGGAATATACCCCAAAATCAGATAATATATCATGATTAAGGGTATGATAAAACCTGAAATGAAGATTAATAGTTAATTTGCTGGTTTTGGATTCTAGAATTATGATTGTTGAGTATTTAATTTCTATTGACCTTTTTATAAGATTCATTTGATATATAAGGTCTGTAATGCAGTACTTCTTCTTTATGGATTTGAAAGAATTCATGTTTTCATTTTGGTTTTTAGGTGATCAATGTATTCATATATTTGGTATGTGAGATTAAGAGTTACATATTTTAGAGGAATATAATGATAATTTTATTTTGGAAATTTTTTGACCTTACTTCTTAATTTTTGGTCGTTTAATTTTGAACTGTGTATAGATTATAATGAACATTGGATATTGTTTTTTGATATTAAAGAAATATTTATTATATTGTATATCTAGGGAAAACAATTTTGGTTTCATTATACATTTAAATGTATAAGGAACAACTTCTGGACCTCATAATCAATTAATTTTCTTATAGAATTAAAAAAACATGGTGAAAATTCATTTTCTAGTGTAATTGATGAATTGAAAGAAGAATGAAGCACAACTAATGGATGAGATTATTCTTATGACATGGAATGAAATTGAGTATGTTTATTTTCTCATGTATATCTCTGTATAGTAAAAGAATCCATCAATAGTTTGAAAAGGGTTTTTGAATAAAAAAATTATCCAACTATTTTTCTATTAAGAAATATATGGTCTTTTAAACAATCAAAATTTTACGGTTTCCTGAATGTATACATTCTAATGATCATGTTCCCTATTACTCACCATAAAAACTTTATAGTTATATTTTTCTTTAATATTTTCAAATTGGAAAATTGTTATACATATAGAATGAATAATTTTGTTTAGACCATCACCTCTCCATTTACCAAATATTAATGGGAATTTTTATTAAGCGTTTCTATGATATGGGGTTTTCACAATGATATTTTAATAATAATACTCAATGATTAACGATCAACAGTTTGAATTGTGAGGACGCAATTTTTTGATGGAGGGGAGAATGTAATGTCCCAAGAAATTATATTATGTATATTTTAAATTTAACATAATTTATATCTTATTTTTAACACAATATTGAGTTTAAAATGTGAGCATACTATTTAAAATGTTTTTTATAACCTAGAAATTTAATTGGTAGGAATGAATAATATTAACCACATGATGAAATATATAATTTTACAAATCATTATTAGTGGATTAATTAATTAAAATTGCTGAATTATCTAAAAAAATTATATTATACCTTAAATTGAATTTTGTGTCAATCATCCAACAGATTTTAGAGGAACAAAATAAGAATAAATCCAATTTGAAAATATAAAAGTGCTATATTTATCAAAAAGTAGATTTAGAGACTTTTAATGGTGAACATGTTGTGAAACTACATTTTTAAATTTTGGTATATTCTATTGAAAAAAATAAATTACTTTTTTAAAAGTATAATTTAAAAATTATCTTAGGGTGACATTAAGGTATTTTTCTAGAAATATTTAATTTCTAGGAATAGTGAAAAATAATAATTTTTATAATACTAACAATTTTGTTATATTAAAAGTATATTTATGATCTTAATTTTCTCCCAATGTTAAGTAAATAGTATTTAAGTATAAAAAATATAATTTATTTTAGCATCATACCTTAATTTTTAATAAGTACATTTTTTGGCATAAAAATACATTTTTCAACAAAATTGTTTCTTGTTGTGTTATTATGGATTAATTTTAAATTAAATTCTGAACCTTATGCATTTTAAATATTAAAAAATGGATTCAATATTTTTTATTTATAAGTTATTAATTTATTAAATTGGTCCATTTTATTTTTGTCTAATATGAAGAGTGACCTAGGTAATTTTATTTACCACGATAAAGGGTAAATTTCAAAATTTCTGTTAAAAAAATAATGATAAGGAATATAAAATTACCCTAAATCATTAAAAAATATTATTTTTTTATTTATATTAAACCCTTAATACATAAGGTTTTATTTTGAGTTATTTAAGGGACACTACTTCATGAAAATGACTATGACATTATTTAAATTTAATAAAATCACAAAATGTCACTTATTATGTCTTAAACATATCCTATGTGTCAACATGGGGAATAATATCATTCTTGAATGGATATAAGTGTCCATTTTAAAAAAAAAATTATTTTTATGAAATATATTTATTAATGATTTTTGGGACAATTTGGATGTGTTTATGATATTTATAATATTTTATTTTAAGAAAAGACCAAGATGTCATATTCATATTTTAATAACAATATCATTTTATATATATATATTTTAGAAGATATCTTCCTCTATAGATATTATTTTGAAATCTATCATATTTATATACATCAATGTATTTTATTTTTAATTTTTAGGAGATAAATCATTACCTTAAATAATTATACAATGAATTTTCATAATTATATTATTATTGGATCAATCAGATAAATGATATTAAAAATATTAAAATAAATAAATTTTGAATTAATTCATGTGATTCAAGAATTTTTTTTACTACTACGACATATTATAGGTGTATTAAATATTTTGATATAATATTTAATTAAATTCTTCTTTTCCTTACGTTTAATGTAATAAATAGTCCAAAAATTGACATTAATGATATTTTATCAAAATAATATTTTATTAAATTATTTAAAAATACCAGAAAAATAGTTAAAAATAAAAGTTTATTGTAAGATAATCTAAATTTTCATAAATTTTCCATTTATTGTCAAATTTTCATTTTATATTCAAAATTACCTACCTTTTAATATTAAATAAATTGTTACTATAATTAATATTTAAATAATTTAACAATAGTTAATCAAAATGATAAGGATTAAAGTTAATCAATAACATGTAACAAAATATTTCATAATGATATTAAAACATTATATCATCTTATATTATAAATATTTTCGTTTTTTATTTGGATAGAAAATGAATTTATTATAATTTTATATTTTCATGATTTCAAAGGATGCCCTTCACGTAAATTATAAAAGGGAACTCTTTAATTAATTTAATTTCACCACCTTGATCCTTATAGTATGAATAAAATCCTTCATTTTATCCTCTTAAAATACTTAAACTTTTAATGGAGTTCTTGGTACTCCAAAAATAACAACTCTAGATCCACTAAGATGAGATCTAAAGGAAGATTATCGAAGAAGATGTAATCATTTTTACCAACTCATTCAAATTCATTTCTTTATTTACATCCTCTTTACGTGTTTCCTCCCTTATAAAATAATATATATAGTATCATATATATATATATATATTGATATGATATTATTTTTATGAAATAACCATATTCTACCTTTTATCTAACCTATGAAAAACAAAATCCCTACACGTTCATACTTTTGACTTACCATCCCCACGTAGCAGTGTAATTCGTTTTCTTTGTTCAACATTCAAAAATAGTAATAAACAGTTATTTAATTATTAAATATGATATTTATGACATTAAGGTTACTCTATTAATTTTTAATCTAGACCCTATGCAATAGAATCATGACTTTTATGATAGAAGAAGCATGTGAGACAATGTAATTAACATTGGAAATAGTGAAGTAAAAAAATATTATTAAACGAGTGGTTAAATGTTATAAGGAGAAAATATATGATATAATAAATATTAATATTAATATATTACAAGTTAATAACATGTATAAAAAAATTTTAAAGGTGTTTCAGACTTGTATAGTTTAATCCAGAACTAAACTAAGGGTTTTCTCATCTCACTTTTATTTCTATGAGATATTCCGTATTAACCACTCCTTCCTTCTATGTGGTGTATATATACTACCATTTGATATATCATATAATGAATATAATTATATTTATAGTGTTCAATTTTTCATTTGATGATAATTATTTTTATGGGGCATGTGGTTCGACTGATTACAAAGCGGTAAGAACATTATATTCAATATCATTTCATTAAGGCATATTTTTATTTTAAACACACACCTTATTTAATGAGGTTTATATAGATACATTTTTTCATATCATGTAATGAATATATTTATTATCATGATATTTAATTACTTTAAAAAAATGTATTCTTTCATTGGGTTATGATTTAAATGTGAAAAGTAGTATGGGACTCCTTGAATGTTTAAAGATTTAATTTAAAAATATTTTACTGCACATAAGTATTCTTGATAGTATTTTATATAATTATTTATATTGATATAAATGTATTATAATGTAAATTTATGGTTTATTTTTAGTTTCATTCAAATGTATTTAAAAATATTCTTTTTACAAGTTTCATATAGAAAGACTTTGAAAACTTAAAAAGAATATTTTTTAACATATAATGAAATTAATAGATTTTCCATATTTCAGGAGGAATTAATTTATTCAAAATTCTATTACATGATTATGAGGTTATTTTCATTAAATTTTTTTCTTTTAGGATTTTTCATCTTTTAAAGAATATGTTATTTCAATGTTGGAGTGGGTACATTCCTAAAGAACTTTTTAGTGATCTTGTCTATGTCAACATCCTTTTATTAATCATATGATTCATTGAGGTTTATCTCTTATCGTGATATTTACCAAATTTTATTAAATATTTTTTGATCAGATTGACTGGGGATGCATTATTTTGATACCATTAACCATATTTCTCTATATTCTTTATGATTATGTTTATTGCAGGGTAAATTATTTACAATTCTAATTATAGTTTAAATATTATTGTTTTTGTTGATTATGTTTCACCCCTTTCATGCGAGGAATGAAATAGACTTAATTAAGTGTCTGGTTGGGCCATCTATAGCCCCTTTATGCATCAGTAGGTCTCATGGGACCAACTAGATTGGGTTTTCACATATGAATTTCCCATTTCTGTAGATATCTTGGTTGAGGACTTAATTGTATGTTTTAGACATACCAGGTTATGCATTATGTAATTATGTGATTAGTTATTTCTTGTGATTATTTGACTATAAGAATATTGATGGTTATGTTTAATTCTCATTTAATTATTTATATTTTTTGTTGGATCATATTTTATTCATACCATATTATTCCCAGGTTATTTATTAAATGGGATTTTTTTAGTTATTCATATTATCGTATTGATTATGACTATTTATTGATGATAACTTCTATTGTTGTATAACATTTTGATTATATTTTCTAACCACTTTTTTATGTTTTATTTTCCCTAGGAGATGAGGAAGTATTTTTTGGTAGTTATATAAGGATATATTATGTAGAGAAATTGAATTCCTAATTAAAATTATTTCTTTACATTTTTAAATATAATTTAAATTTAAATTATGTATCAATTTTTTCAAGACTAATAAACTATTTTATACTTTGGGATGTGATCACTTGTACTCAGTACCCATGTAATAATGTGAGGTACCAAATTTGTGCTACTAGGTTCAGGGTCATTATAGTTGGTTTCAAATCCTTGTTTAGTAAAATCATGGGAACTATATTTAGGAAATTATATATTAGATAACATAACCCTATGATAAACTTTGAGGATAATAATATAAGAATATTCCAAACAAACAATATTTATGAGTCTAGATATGTATAAATTATACAATTTATGTTAATTATTTCACTAGTTTAGTGAATATAAATTATTTTTTATTATAAAATGATCTAATCTAGTGTATGTCATAATTTAGAAATGGATCCTCTTCATGGAATGAAAACCTCACTAATTCATAAGATCCAAATACAAAGAAGGATAAAATATTTTAAGGTCTTATACAAATCTTTCAAAGGGAATAGGTCTCCTAAAAAGCATCATCATATGAGGATACAATATCATATGTTAATGTGATAATGAAAGAATTCAAAAAGTTTTATGGCTTTAGTGGGAAGCATGAGAAAAAAGAGTAAGTCATAGAAAAAGTCAAAGAAAGTAACAAAGAGAAAGAAGAATTTTAAAACATGGGATAATTTTGGATATAAACACCCAAGTACAAGCATAAAGTGAATGATAGTTTACTATATTTATAGAGAGAAAGTCCATTTTACTTTTGATTGCAATGGTATGAAAAAGGTCACTGATGTACAATGCTTCAATTGCAAGGATATGTGACACTATAGAAATCAATGTCTTAAGAGTCAAAACAATACACCCCAAAATTGGATAACAGATCATGGTTATGATTATGTTACTAGCACAGGCGAAGACAAATAATTAATAAGCCAATTTTAGGATTCACTAATTATGTTATTTGAGGATTTAATTTATAATGATATAGCATTATGAATCCTGAGATATTTATAGACAGTAATGTTCTACTTCTTCTTTATAGATTTGGAAGAATTCAATTTTTCTTACAGGGTTTAAAGTGATCTAGGTATTCATATAGTTGGTATTTGATATTATGAGTTTAATTATTTTGTTTGTGGAATCAAATGATAAGTTATTTTTGGAAATTGAGTGACCTTTTTCTAAAATTTTGGTTATATAATTTGGAATGATGTTTGGATTTAGTTAAACATTATATATTATTGTTTGAGGTTAAACTATAATTTATTATATTGGATATCATATACTCACTATTTTGGTTTGGGTAATAATTTAAAGGTATATGGAATGACTTGTCATCATTATGACTCAATAAGGTTTTTATGGATTAAAAAATCAGTACGAACATTTATTTATATTTGTAATAGATGAATTGAAAATAGATCAAAGAACAACTAAAGGAAGAG
Source organism: Viscum album (assembly GCA_963277665.1). Lineage (NCBI taxonomy): Eukaryota > Viridiplantae > Streptophyta > Magnoliopsida > Santalales > Viscaceae > Viscum > Viscum album. Next base: position 691,938,672 of record OY728120.1, on the reverse strand, counting down.
GTTATGATGTTTACATAGAAAGAAATAAAGTATGTTTATTTTCTCAAATTCCTATATTTATTGTAATAGAATACCTCAACTTTTTGAAATGGGTTTTGAAACAAAAAAAAATTATCAATATACTTTTATTACAAATAAATCACCGATTTTTTAATAGGAAATAATTTTTGGGCTTTTTTATGGTATGATTTACATTGACCATCTTCTCTATCAATCTCCATCAAAACATGATTGTTTTTTTTATATAATATTTTCACTTTTCACTAATTTTATTCTTCTCGAATGCCTAATTTCATGGGGACCATAAAATTTATACTTCCCCCTTTTAATAGGTAGTTTTATTAAACCTTTTTATGATGTGGGGTTTCCATAGGTGCATTTTAAAAAGATAACTCCATTATTTTAAACCGTGAAGACATAATTTATTTAAGGAGATGATAATTAAACACCCCTATATTTTGTGGTATTTATCTTTTAAATTTAACATATTTTATAGATTATGTTTCACACAAAAAGTGACTTTAAAACCTTGAAATACTATTTAATATATTATAATATAACCTAGCTATTAAATTGGTGGGAATGAATTCTATTTACAACATTATTGAATATATTATTTACATACTCATTGTTAATATAGTAATTAATTACTATTAGTGTATTATATTAATTAAATTTATATATTTTATATTCCCTATAATTTTTGACAATTATCTCTTGGATTTTACAGGCACAAGATAAGACTAAATCTTATTTTGTGGATAAAAATTCATAATTTTTCTAAAGGTATTTTTACGGCATTTTAGTGGTGCACTTATTTTAAAACTATATTCTAAAACAATAATAATTTCAATTGATAAAATTAATATTCATTTTTAAAATTTTAATTCCAAAATTATCTTATAGTCATATTTTGGTTTTTTTTGAAAATATTTATTTTTCTCTAAATAGTGAAAAGTAATTTTATTTAAAACAATCAATTTTGATGTATTAAAATAATATTTTGGATATTTATTTTAAATCGATGAAAATTAAAAAATCTATGGTTATAAATTATAATATTTATTTCATCATTATACATTAATTTTGAATAAGTACATTTTTTGGCTTAAAAGTTAATTTTTCTATAAAACAATTTGTTTTTTAGTCTTACAAGATTAATTTTAAATTAAATTATAAAACTAATGGGTTTTTAATATTTAAAAATGAATTCCATATTTTATATTCATATGGTCTAAATTTATTAAATAATTACATTTTATTTTTTTCCATTATGTATTGTAACCTGGGTAATTTTTGTTACCACCGTAAAGGGTAAAATTATAAATTTAAGTTAAAAATAAAATGATATGGATTATAAAATTACCCTAAAATAATAAAAAATAATATTATATGATTTATATTAAATCCTTAACACCTAAGGTAAAAATATGAGTTATTTACTAGCCAATATTCATTGAAAATGACTTTGATAAAATTTAAATTAATGAAAATAATAAAATTTCAGTTTCTTTTTCTTAAAGACCTCTTATGTTTCCAAATGGGGAAAATGGTAGGTCATTAATGGATGTATGTGTCCATTTTGAACCTAATAAACTTATTTTCATGATATAATTTTTTTATTATTTTTGGGACCTTTTTGATAAGGTCAATATATTTATAATATTTTTTTAAAGGAAAGACAATGTTGTCACATTTGTATTTAAATAAGTGTTTCATTTAAAATATGTATTTAATCAGAAGATAAATTCTTAAACACATATTATTTTTAAATATAATTGATTTATCTACAACATGTTATTTAATTTTTAATTTTTAGGAAATAAATCATTACCATAAAATTTATACAATGACGATTTAGTAAATATTTTATTCATGAAAAAATCAAATAAATGATATTATAAATATTAAAATAAATATAATTTAAATTAATTATGGTAATAAAATAATTTTATGGATTATTATGACATATTAAAAATGTATTAAATATTTTGGATTGAATTTATATTTCTTCCTTGTTTTCCTTAATTAAATATAATGAATACTATCAAAATTAAAACATATTATATTTTATCAAAATAATATTTTATTAAAATATATAAAATTCATTAAAAATAATTAAAAATAAATAGTCATTATTTTATAATCAAAATTTCATAAATTATTCACTTCTGGTCAAATCAGAATTTTATAAGTGAAAAATGCCACCTTTTAAAATGAAATAATTTATTAACAGAATTAAAATTAAAATATATTAGCCAACGTAAATCAAAATTATATGGACTAAATTAAAACGAAAACAAGTAAAAACATTATTTTATGGATATATTACAACCTTATATCATCTTATATGAATGTCCTTGGCCATTTGGTTATATTTTTGATAGGAAATGAATTTATTATAATTTATTATTTTGTAGATTTAAAATTATGCCACTCACCTCAATTATAAAATGGAACTAATTAATTCATTTTATGGAATCCAACCTTTTTATTACATAACTTTTCATTACATTTAACAAAAATTTGTTCTTTAAAAGATTAGTTTCTTGTAAATAAGGTACATAACACATGAAAAAATAAAACATTTTTCAATTCCACATGAATGTATTATTTGAGATTAATATGTCGTAAATTTATTTTATCTCATAACCTGGGGAAATACATCAATGGATAAGGTGAGCATATGTCCCAGTTAAGGAAAATAAGGTAATCATTTTACTTCTAATCTGGGGGAATATCAATTAGAACATGAAAAAAATATAAAGTAATGATAAAGAGGAATATCCTAATAATAAGAACATGAATAATAACTTGTAAATGTGGAAGAAACAATTAATTGAGTCATTTATAAGCATACCACCATGTTTTACACCAAGGTGTTATAAAATTTACGAAGGATTTCCATAGAGGTGTCATAAAACTTATCATCACTGAAGATAAAATTCATTACACAGTTCATTGAAAGGATATTAGGGAGCATGCTATATCTATCTTACGTATTTTGATCCACATATATCATAATAAAAATTTCACAAATAACCCGTGGAGAATAAAATAAAGAGGTTTCATCTGAAAATCATATTGTTTATAAAGTTCATAAAGATAATATCCTTTTGACATTTTAAACCCATGGAAAAGGAAGGTGGGATTCATATATGCTAATCCAATAATTTAATAGATCATTTTGAAATATATCTGAATAAACCTAGATAATAATGTGGTTTTTATATTCAATAGACAAAATAAAATAATTTCATGGGAAAAGAGTGAAATTTTGAGACACAAAATTAGTGGCATAACAACTTTACAACATGGTTATACAGAACATTAAATAGAGATTGGAAAAGGGTCTCCCACTCAGAAAATAATATTTTACAGTAAATTTATATAATAAAATTGATATATGAACATAGTATAGAAATTTTAATGACATACCATATAAAAATTAAACATGAAAGGAAAATAGAAGTTAAGAGTTCCCTTACCTGAGGGAGTGACTCCTAAAACTCAATGATCGATACCATGGGGTCTTGAGGACACATTTAGATAAATCATTAGGAGGTAAAAATGTCATTTATTTATTTATGATGATTTTCTAATAAATGTTAATTATGGTATGGGTGGGTATTTATTGCAAAAGAGAGGGAGTTTTTTATTAATTTTTAAGGATGCCTAAGTAGCGGTATTTGCAAACCATGGGCATGACCATGGTGTTTTCCAATAGAATTGGCCACATGGGATACCTATTATCATATTTAAATGCAAATTAGTCCACCAGAATTTTATAGTGCATATATTATATCATTATTATGTCATTAATAATACCAAAAAATATAAAACTGTATTATTACTATTCACTAAAAAGAAAAATAATTTATAAAAATATCATAAATTCAACATAAACTTGTATCGATGTTATGAATTAAAAAAAGACATTTATTTTTCATAATAATTCTCTAAATATTATAAATCTTGCTTTTAATTATAAAATTACAAAATCATTAATAATAAAAGCAAACATAAAATGCATTGTAAATTTCGTAGAATTTTTTTTGACAGTTGATAAAAAACTATTTTATCACATTTAATTAAAAATGAGTGTTTTTATAAAACTATTTCATTATAAAAAAATTCAAAAGTCTTAGTTTAATATATTTATTTATATCTCTCATAAAAGTAAAATTTTCCTAAAAAATCAATTTATCAAATTCCATTTCAATTTTGATGAAAAGGTATTCTTAAAATTAAAGTGACTAAGGCCTTCACATATAACCCCCTATAACACTTTCATATGACCTAAGGGTTAGGTGTGCGATGTTAATAGACTCTTAATGAGACCTTGATAACATCACTCAAGTGGTAATCTTCACTATGTTGAACTTATCCCATAAGAGATTTCAATCATGTTTAACATGTTGATGTTCAGCTTGGTATTTGATAATATTAATGCCTAAAGATTCTACCTACCTCCCAATTTCTGATGAATTGTCTTCTTAAGACACAATTATACAGGATTTTGTCATCGACTCATCATTGAATGTTAATTAAATATTATAATTGTATTTTTTACACTAATTATAATGTAAAAAGTGTTGTTTAAAATGGTCATATTTGAATAATAGTCATAATTGAAAAACGATCATATAACGGTCAAAACTCAAAGGTCACATTTCAATTATACTTAGTTAATTATTAAATGGATATAAATTTGTTTACTGTAAAATAAAATAACACTAATTTTGAGAAAATAAATATCATTCAAAAGGATCAGGTTTTTACATTCTTCCTGATTGAGAAATTGTGACACCAAATTTTCAAGTCATTCACTCAGTTGAGAAAAGTTGAAGGAACTTCAACCTCATTTTTTCCTCTAGTTCCCACATCTCTTCTTCATATTTTTGGTTCCTCCACAACCCTTTTACAAGTTGGGTAGTCTTTTGTGTAGAAAATTATCTCTATGGTCCATGATCTCTACCAGCTTCTCCTCATAAGAAATGTCATGTTCTTGTTGTTCCACCTTTGGAATCATTATATTTGAAGGGTCAGTTATGTATTTACTCAAGAGAGATACATGGAAAACATCTTGAACATGAGATATATTTTGTTGATGTGATAGCCAATAGGCCACTGCTCTTATGTGGTCACAGATTTCATAGGGGCCAATGTACCTAGGGATAATGATCAGTTTCTTTCAAAACCTCATGACTATCTTTCGAGGTGAAATTTGCAGGAAAATTTTTTCCCCAACATCAAAATCCATGTCCCATCGATGGTTGTCAACATACCTCTTCTAGAAACTCTTAGCATCTTTTATGTTATGTTGGATAACATGATCCTTTTCTGTCATCTCCAACACAGGATCAGGCCCAAGAAGATTTCTCTCACCAACATCATCCCAACATGTTGGAGTTCTGCATCACATCCCATATAGAGCTTCATAGGGATCCATTTTAATGCTTGAATGGAAGTTGATGTTGTATAAGGACTCAACTAATGGGAGATGTTTATCCTATCCACCTTTAAATTTTATTGAGCATGTTATCATCTTATCGTTTAGTGTCTAAATAGTCCTTTCAGATTTGACATAAATTTGAGGGTGATTGGTTGTACTAAAATTCTATTCAGTACCCATATCATATTGAATACTATGCCAAAATTTGGATTTGAACCTTGAATTATGATCAGATATGATTGAAAGTTGAAAACCAGGTAGCTTTACCACTTTCTTCATGTATGTCTCAAAGACATGGTCAAAAGATTAATATTCCTAAATAGAGATAAAATGGGCAGTCTTGGTGAGAAGGTCCACTATAAACAATGTTTCATTGTTCCCTTCGGATTTTCTCATGAGACTAGTGACAATGTCCATTGTGATATTATCCTACTTCCATGTTGGTATTAGTTGTGGTTTTAATACTCCATTAGAATTTTTTTGATCTTACATCACTTTTTGACACACCTAGAACCCTATAGTATAGTAAAAAATCTCTATTTTCATGTTATCTAAACAATACTACTCACAATGGTCCCTATACTTTTTAATGGTTCTAGGATGTATAGAGAATGTAAAACTATGAGCATAATTCATTAGTTATTTCTTTTTTTACGAATAGATGGAACACATAGCCTTGTACGGAATTTTAGTGCCCATTGTTGATCAATATTAAACTTAGGATTATTACTATCCATCACAACCTCAAAATTCATCTACAAAAGGATCATCTTCTTGATATTTCTTGATCTTATCAAGTAATTATGGTTGATAAATCATTTGGGATAGGGTTTATGATGTCAATTTCCTTAAAATTCCCATATGTATTTTTACTAGGTCATTGATCAATGGATCTCTTTAAATCCTCATCAATGAAATAACAACATAGTTTTTCCTACTTAATGCATCCACAACACTGTTTTATCTTCTTATATGATAATGAATTGAAAAATCATAGTATTTAAGAAGCACCAACCACATCCTCTATCTCGTGTTCAATTTATTTTGCATGAAAATATACTTCAAACATTGGTTTTCTCTGTATATATCAAATTTCTCCCGATAATTATAGTGCCTCTATATCTTTATAGGGAAAAAATATTTGTATAGCTCCAGATCATGACTAGGGAAATTCTTGTCATGATCCTTTAACTATTGAGATGCATATCAATCACCTTGTCATTTTTCATGAAGAAATACCCAATACCATTCAGATATGCCACACTAAAATAATTAATCCATCACTGATAGAGTGTAGTGTTAACATAGGGGTAGTAACCAATCTCTTCATCAGCTCTAGGAAACATTCCTCACACTATATTGTTCAGATGAACTTAACCCATTTCTAGTTTAACATGGTTAGTGGATTTTAATGAAATTATTTTTTATCACAAACCACCAATGATATCCCACTAAACCAGGGAAACTATGAATTATATTACTATTATATGATGATGAAACTCTTTGAAATCAATTTTCATTGTAGGGTCAAATGAGATTCCTTCACTAGTTTCAATGTTCTAAAAGATAGAAAATTGATATAAACAAAACTCACACTTTATGAAATATCCAAATAACATCTCCTTCCTCAGAGTTTTTAGTATCTTGCATAGATGATCCTCATGGTCCATGTATATTTTTGGATATATCAGAATATTTTTATTATAAACTACATAAAATGTTATCATGGTAGTGTGGAAAGACAATATTCATCAAATCCATAAAATTAACATGTGCATTAGTCAATGTGAAGGGCATTACAACAAACTCATAATAGCTATATCACTATCACATGTAGGACATTGGAATATCTTATTTCTTCACCCTCAATTTATGACAACTAGATCAAGTATCAATCTTGGAGAAGAATTGATCCACATGAAGCTAGTCAAATAATTCAATAATTCATGGAAGTGGGTACTTTTTCTTCACTGTAATCTCATTAAGTTGTCCATATCAATGCATAAACACATTGATCCATCATTCTTCATAACAAATAGAATATTTTCTACCCAATGTTACACACTTGGATGGATAAAACCCTTCTATAAACGAAATTGGATTTTCTTATTAAATTTTTGTTGATCCAATTTTCATATTCTATATGGGTTTTCGATATCATCATGGAAGTAGTCATGGGTTCAATGGATAACTCAAATTCTATTTCTGGGGATGGTCTAGGTAACTCATTAGGAAATACTTCAATGAATTCATGAATGATGGGAACATTCTCTATTTATAAGCATTCATTTCCTTCTTTATCTTCACCAATCATATCTGTATAGACGGCTATGGGAGCTTCTTCTAGACAAAACTCATGTCAAGATATCTCTCCTTTTAAGACAACTGTCGTTTTTCCATTCAAGGATACTAATATTTATTTACATTTAAATTGTATCTTAGCATTATAATTTGAGAGACACTCCATCCATATTATAATGTCATATTCCAACATGGGAATGAATTCTAGATTTGAGATGAGATTATGATCACCAAAGTGAATACTAGATTTTTTAGACAATATTGATGGTTGGATAATCCCCCCAATGGTCATTATTGATATCCCTACTTCTATAAGTTAAGGTATTGAATATATATTCCTTGAAAACATAGAGGAAATAAAGTAATATATAGAACTAGAATAAAAAAATTACTTTATGTATTTGAGATAACAATGAAAGTACCTACCACTACATCATTTTGAGCATCAAATTAATCCATTGGGATATTAATATTATGAAATTTTTCCGTTGGACTATACTAATGTTGATAGTGATTACCCTTAGCTTCCATCAGATCTAAATAGTGATTGGAATGGTGTTTGATATTTCCACACATGAAGCATTGACTTTAGGTAGGGGTTGCACTATATTCAAATTGTTGTTTGGGTCAAGAACCATACCCCAGGGCCCATTTTGTGACTACCCCAATCAAACATTCCATTTTCCAAGGTCTGGAGATTAGTACCAAATTGGCATATCACAAAATGAGATGGAATTTTTCTTTAAACCTGTCCAAAATGAATAGACCTCGAACTACGTAATGTAAACATGATGTAAACAATGATTTTCACTAAGAAAACCACAAAGAGTAAAGTAAAAACTGGAAGTACAAGGGGGGCAGAATAAAATCCCAAGACTACAAAAGAATGTACATTTAAAACAGTCAATATTTTCAAGACCCCACCTGAAGGGGTTGGTGTAGGGTAGCTTCTAGTAATTGTAGAAGTACGCTTGTCCAACCTGTCTCACTGTGCACTACCAGGTCCCCAACCACCAAGATCTTTATTGAATCATATGTCAGTCTGGTCTCCCTGAGTACTCCCAGGTCCGGAACCCCCAAGGTCTCTGTTGAAGCGTTGATCACCTGCATGGGACACGACATGAGGGGGTGAAGCCCATGTAGGTGTGAGTAAGACTATACTCTATTGGGACCTCGAATCATAATAGAAAGACCCCAAGATAATGTATGCACAAGGTATTGTCAGCTCACACATGTAAAATATAATGTATGGAGTAAAATAATATAATTCTTAACAATGAACGTGTTGGGGTACTAAGGTACACATCCCTGATGAGTACCATGGGTATGCTGGGTCACACAGACCCCCTTCCAACTTACTCCATCATAGCTAGTCCATATAGGGACACTTGTATCTAATCCACATAAATTCGTTTGGAGCTGATCCATATATGTTCAATTGTAACTGATCCATATAGGGACATTGGTAGTTTATCCATAAAGGGTCGCTTGATGTTGATCCACAACAGGTCTCTTAGAGATGATCCACATAAGGCCCCTTGGGGTTGTTCCACACACGGTCACTTGTAGCAGATCCACACAGGATTGCTTGTCTTCTAGGCCTAGAGGGTCACTTTGTCCCACTCGTCAGTAGTCTTCAGGTTTCATCAAGGTGTAGGATTCCCACATGTAGCACGCTTTATTCTGTTATGAACCATTCCTTATGCCATTAACAACATTTCATCATCCATGAACACCTCCTTAGATAATTATAAAATAAACACCTTATCATGAGGTTTCCAACACCACAAATGGATCATCAATCAGATGGCCAATCTGAATGATATTTATGTTTCAGTAAATAATGACTGATTGTGTCAGGCCCCGGTCTGACCCAGTCGGACCGACCCATCCAACTTTAATTGGGTGGAACAATATGACCAGACTAGATTCAACTGACCCAAACCAAACTGGTTGATGGACCCAACTCGGTTGGGTCTAGGTCGGTCCAGTCCAACTGACCACTGTTCCATGCGTATTGGGCGTTGCTGGACCTAGCCTAGTTCTTCTATGGGGCCTACCTGCATGGTCACCCATCAACCCAATTTCATCTATCACGTCCTGTAATAGGCGGTTTGGTTGTTACTAGATTGGGCTGACCAATGTCCTGGCATTATCCCATTGGCTCGACCCACAATAGTGGGTGAACTTACTATAGTATAAGCCACACAGTGGGATAGTCTTCTCTAGACTAGATTCTAGGTGGAATCTGGTTTGTGTGCATCATGGATGGCATGTTCAGTCACCCCCTTGTCCTTCACACGGTCACTAATTGACTACGTGTTAGTGCACCGCGCCATGGTCCCCACCTCAACCCACTCCACCCACATGGCCAGATAACCCTTGTCCATATATATTGGCCAGCAATCCAGTGTTGATTGCTCCAACTACTCCATCATAGGCCGATCCGATCATGGCGCACCATTGCGCACCACCACACTCCCGCAGCCACCGCCGGGGGTGACCGCCGCTGGCGCCGGTGCACTGACAGGTTGTTCTGCAGACTAATGGGTATGCTCCGGTGGTCTGTTCTTCAAACCGAATTCGTCTCAAAAATTCATGGGGTGCCATATTCCCTAATATAGCCTAAAAAATGCTTCATCTTCATCTTGGATGTTTGGACATGAAGAATTCACCAGAGCACCCACGGCATAGGGGACTAGGCCTTGTTCATTTCAGCCTTCACCCTCCTCATTAGTGTTTTTTTAAACATTGGATGAAGATTATGGTTCTATAAAAAATTAATCCCGATAAAAAAACCCCGAGAGAAAGAACCCTCCCAAAAGAACAAGGGATCCAAAAATCAACCAGTTTTTGGGATGATCCATGTTCATTATATTAGAAAGAAGAATGTGCAATTCAAATTACAAAAAGTATCCCCTACCTTGGATAGATGTTGGTCAGAAAGAGCATGGCCAGACGCCTTCATTCTTCATTCTTGATTTTACACCCATGTTTCTCGTGATCCTTCAACTCATTGAATGAAAATGAATTTATTATTTTTAATTATAGAGTATTCCTCAATATTAATTAATTAGAGAAATTCCTACATCACAAAATTTTATCTAACCAATTATCTCATTAAAAGACAAATGTGTTGCATCATTTCTATTATAATGTGTCGTCACATCATCAAACTATTCCATTTCTAAAATAGAATCTGTTTTTTGATTTAGTTAAAAAACCTCATTAATGGGGATCATTTAATTATTTCCATAGGCACCTCCTCATCGCACCATATTTCTTACATGCCACCGCTCAACAGTGAGGACAAATAAATAAAATAAAATTTAAATTTATTTTATTTCTCTTACGAATGGTTTGAAAATTATCTTTTTCTCTTGACCCATGATAGTCAATGTAAGGTCCATTATTAGGTAATTTTATCATTCTAGACGCAATATCTACATTATATTTTCAATCAAGGAACCAATTTTGATTTTTCCAAAACCATGCATAAGCGCCATTGTTTCCTTTAAAAAATGTTCCAAAAACTATCTTTCACCCTCGACTTGAAGTAGTAAAGGTTAAGCACTTCCTAAGGGAAACATTCTCTCATGAAATCCATGGTACTCTCTTATTTTCAATCCACGTTACCATTTATGTGTTATAAATATATGACTTTAAAATAATTGTTAATTATTCTATTTAGGTCCAAAAACACACTTCCACTGTTGGCCCACACGAGATAACAGTAGGCTCTTCCAAAGGAAAGAATATCTTGAAGAGCTCAAAGGTGGTATCATATTTTTAATCTGATTCACCTTTCATGAGTTATATGAATTTCAAAATTAAAATAAATTTATTTAATTATTTCATTTATGTTTATGCCATTTTCTAGTTTTCTCATAGGAGGCATGCACTAACTAAACATAAGTCATGCATAGGGTAAATCCTCCATATTGAACCCAATGGTACCCTCAAATTGTTGATTCATGTTCCCTTTTAAGAGTTATTCCACTTTTTCAGGACAACTATTCACATGCGCTAGTTAAAACATTACATTTTTTTACGGATCATTTCAGGCATTCTGGGCCTCAAAATTGCATGCCTTCTTAGCGCCTGGTCTCAAATTAATTTCATATAAATAAAAAAATTAAATGGAATTTATAGTACATTTTCTTACCCCCACCATTAGGTATTCATGTCCTTGTAAGCCAATACAACGTTAAACAAACAAATGGGTTTAAGAAGCACAAATCTGAGCCTCCTGCTCCCATGTCCTCTCCTAGAGATTTTGGTTCTGTCACCGATCGTCTACCAAATGAATCATCTATCAATAAATGACCCTCTCATATCAATCCCCTATCTCCAATAGGGAATCTATAAATAGCATCCCATCATTAATGTCCATATCACCCAATTTGATTATGTGTGATGGATCATGCACATACCTCCTCAATTGTGACATGTGGAAAACATCATGAACCTGGTACATCATTTGGAGAATATCTAGGTTGTATTCCACCTCACCAAATATTCCCAAAATATTGAAATTGTTGATTAACCTCAGAGATAACATCCTCCCCAACCAAATCTATGTATCCCTTTTTAAGTAAAAACTCATAAGAATACGTAGTCCCCCTCCTCGAACTCCAAGGGTCTCCATCGCCTATCAACATAGGAAATTTGTCAGCTCTGTGCAATCTTCATCCTCTCTTAAATGACCTTCACATTCTCAGTGGTATCCTGAACTATATCTTGACTCATGAGTGTTAAATCCTCTCAGTTTTTCCAATAAAACAGTGACCTACTTAGTCGTACAAGTAGATCCTCACGATGTTCCATTCCAATGGTGGGGTGATAGTTATTGTTGTATAAAAACTCCATTACTGTTATGTGGTCCTCCCAAATACGACCAAAATCAAGTATGCAAGCACGGAGTATGTCCTCCAAGGTCTGTATGGTCTGCTCCATCTTATCAATCATCTATGGGTGAAAGGTTGTGCTCAAGCACATCTGAGTCCTAAACACCTCCTGTAATCACTTCGACAACCAGGATATAAAGTGTGCATCACGATCTAAGACTATCATAGATGGGAATCAGTTGAGTCAAACTATCTCTCAGACATTTAGGCATCTGAAACCATATAATGATCCATGCTCCCAAATGAGTAGGAAGTGAGCTAACTTAGTGAATCGGTCAATGGTCACCCAGATATTATCGTGTCCTCTAGATGTACGTGGTAAGGACATCATGAAGCACACAGATATCCTACCCTACATCCACTCTAGTATATCAAGGGGTTGTGTAAAACCTACTGGAACATGGTGCTCAACCATCAATTGCTGACAAGTGAGGAATTTCGAGACAAAATATACCACTACCTTCATTATCCCTAGCCACCAGTACTGACATCGGAAGTCCTAGTACATCTTCCCCACACCTGGATGTACCCCAAACAGGTATGTAGGGAACACCCTCAACTCCTCCTTCTTTAATGCCATTTTTACTACAGTGCATCCCCAAAAAATGATGATGTCCTCCCCACCATTTTGAATATCCATTTGGAGAATGCCCTATGGACATATTTGCTTGTGCAGTCTCGCAGCTGTCATCTCTGAGTAGTGACTCCATAAATCTCTATAAGAGATGATGGGTAACTACCATATATTGAAAACAATCATCCTCATCTCTATCCAAAAATGATATATGAAGTGAGGTGAACTACTCTAAGGCCTCATTTAGTAGGTGTGAACTTGATCTTTATATCAGATCATCTTCCACCCCATTCCACTTCCCTATAGTATAGAATATCTTGAAGTCATAGTACTAGAGGAACTCTAGCCAATATCATAGTCTAAGATTCAGTTCCTTTATAGAAAAGTTAAACATGAGACTCTTGTGGTTAGAGTACACAGTAAATCATTCTCCCATAAAGTTGTGTTAACACATATTTAGTGTGAAGAATAATGCTTCCAACTCAAGGACATGTGTCACATAGTTATGATCATGTGGTCTAAACATCCGTTATCTATAAGCAATTATTGATTTCCCCTGCATCAAGAGACAACCCAGCCCAGTTCCTGATGCATCATATTTCACCACATAGTCGACGCCCTCCTATAGAAGCCTTAAGATAAGAGAACTCATCAAGATCTGCCTCAACTATTGAAAGCTGTGATGGCATTCTTCATCCAACATGATGGATTTTATTTTCCTTTTCAAGGATGTCGTGGGTGATGCCACTCTGGAGATGCTGGTTACAAATCTGATATTACCCATCCAACCCAAGGAAACACCACACCACGATAGCACTCTTGTGTGGTCCCCTAGAAATCACTTCCTATGTCTTCACTATATTCACCGAAACTACAACTTATGAGATGACATGTCATATGAAATGAAAATTTAATATCAATAAATCCATCTTCTAGAACGTTCCATAAAGATGGTGCTCTAGGAGTGTGCCCAAATCTATCCTCATGTGTATCATGTCCTCCTCCTCGTACAATGAATACACTAAGATGTCATCAATGAAGAACACTACAAACCAGTCTATATACGGTTGGGATATCCTATTTATGAGTCCCATGATGATTTTTGGGGTGTTCTTCCTACCAAATGGAATTAATAAGTACTCGTATTGTCCATAACGACATCTGAATGCCATTATCTTGGAGTCCTCAACTCGTACTCGAAGTTGGTGATATCTAGATCTGAGGTCTATCTTTGAGAACCATCTTTCCACAGTTAGATGATCAAATAATTCATCAGTATTTGTTAGAGGATACTTTTTCTACATGGTCTCCTATTTCATGTGTCCAAAGTCCACACATAACCTCTTTCATCCATCTTCCTTCTCAAGAAAGAATCATCAGGGCTTCCCATTGTGAAACGATGGGCCTTATGAACCCCTTCCTCTATATGTCCTCCAACTATACCCTCAGATCCCATAGTTCTGCATGAGTCATCATATATTAAGGTGTATATATTGTTTCATTCTCAGAATATAGATCATTTAATAAATCTACATCTCTACGGGGAGGTTGCCTTGGGATATCCTCTGATAAGATGTCCTTGTACTCATCCATGTCTCTGAGACTAACATCAGTTTCCAGATTTCCCACTACTGACATCCATAACCATTATTAGTTCCGGAAAATAACTTTCAAACCCAAAGGTTCTCTCTAGTACCGTAGCATAATTTGGAAATTATTGTAGAATAGTGCTAGCTCAGATGTCTCTAAGCACATCTCGCTCAGTGGTCTATGCCATGAGGCATTGGTCACATCGTATTCATCGACTACGAAGAGGGGTCGATACACATTGATGTATATATAGTTATCAACATTTTGTCTCACCAAATCTATAAAATCTATTGGGAACACATATCCCTTAACATTTATTGAAAGATTAAATTCTCAAAGTGAGGTTCTCAAGCTTCGTCTATGGAAAACTCACCCCATCATATGATTAGGAAATCTAAACATGATCATTACCATGCTGATCCATAATGAATTCTCACTTACAAGACTACCATATAATCTAATTGTGTCATGACTATATAGAAAACTCGATCACCACCTCATGGTAGTCCTTATCCACCTATGAGTCTGGATTTCCTCAAAACCTGAGGTGTATATATCGTAGAATATCGTGTTTGAAACTTATCATACATGCATCCTGTATCGGTAGTACCGATAGTAAGTGATGACCAATAGGTGGTGGTAATTCTGGGAATCCACTCGAAGGTTCCATCTTGAGAAACGGTCTATGTACCAAAGACTCATCACTCCTTAAACTATACTCATGGTCATGCATTGTAATCTTGGCTAGCTAGATACATAGAGGCATCTTGAAAGAGATCAAGATGATTCATGATTAATAGATTATACCTAGTGAGATTACACTGACCTAGAAATATCATGAAAATATATTGAAAAAAACAAGCATCTTGTGTTTTCATGTACTAAGTTGGAAAACAGAATTTAGGGTCATGGTATATGAATAGGTCAGTCGCCGCACCAACACCAGGCTCCCTATACTAAAACATGATCTAGAAACATTTAACAATGTTTCCCCATATAATATTATAAAATATTAGTTCTTATGGTAGAACTTATATCCTCTGATACCACAATATCACAACCCCTACCCCATGACCCATGCAATAACTACCCCATCCTCATCTTCAATAGGATAGGGGTTGGAAACTAGCACCAAATAGGTATATCCCAAAAAGGGTAGGTGTTTTTCTTTAAACATGTACTCACACAAGAAGCTCAAACTAGTGAATGTAAACAAGAAATAAAGCACAATAATCACAGAGACAACTACAGAGAGTATAGTGCAATCAAAAAGTACAAAGGGGCTAGAATACAAGCCCCAAACCACAAAGGAAAGTACACCTACCATGTTATTCCCCCTCGAGACCCCTTCCTTAAGGGGTATGTGTACGGTAGCTTCATGTAGCTATAGAAATATTCTCATTCGACCCATCTCACTGAATACCACCATGTCCTGAAAAACCAAGGTCTTTGTTGAAGAATCTGTTCGTCCGCTCTCCCTTAGCACCTCTTGGTCCTGGACCTCCAAGGTCTCCGTTGAAGTGTCGATCACCTTCATGGGACACGACATGTTTGGGAAAATCTCATGAAGGGGTGAGTAACACAATTCTCAATTGGGACTCCAAATCACAAAGGAATAACCGAAAAAGAAAGTATACCCATGGTATCATTAGTTCATATAGGTATAATCTAATATATGGATAGAAATACAATAAGTCATAACACCGAACACCTTGGACTATAGAGGTACTCATCCATGATGAGTTCTGTGGTTATGATGGGCCACACAGAGCCACTTCCCACTTAGTCCATTAATTCTGGTCCACATATGGTTTCTTGTAGTTGTCCCACATAGGGTCTCTTGTAGCTGATCCACACAGAGGCAATGGTAGCTAATCCACATAGGGTCACATGGAGCTGATCCACACTGAGTTTCTTTTCTTCTAGGCCAACATGATCACTTGGTCCTGCACTTCAGTAGTCTTTAGTTTTCATCCAGCTGCAGAATTCCCACATGTAGCATGCTTGATTGAGGTATAATCCACTCTCCAAGGAATTACTCATATTTAATCATCCGTTAACACCTCCTTAGATCATCCCAAAATAACCAAACTATTTATGAGGGTTCATGTTTTACAAATGGATCATCAATCGGATTCCCGGTTTGAAGGATATTGGCGTTTTGGTAATCATGTGTCGGTTTTGTATGGGACCGGTCTGGCCAGGCCCATTGGGCCTTACGGGACCAAGCCCGGTTCGACCATGGGTCCAAAACACTAGGTCTCCCAATATCCCGATTCCATGAATCCTGGCTCTCAATATGTGGACTGTTTGTACCTAGCCCATGCCAACCAAAGACTCGTCTTTATCCCGCCCATCTAACCTGCAAAACAAGGGTGGCTTCACTCCAACCCATTCCACCCCACATGCTGGTTCGTTCCCCCTGGCATGGAACACATAGTGGGTCAGTATCCTCCAACCTAGATGCGAGGTGGTGTCCAGTTAGCATGTGTAATGGTCCGTTATGCTAACTACGCTCTTGTCCCAGACGCTATCCTGGATGGACTGCATGCCCGCACGCCGCACTGCGGCCGAATGGCTACATCCCTATCTACCAGTTGTTGGCCCACTGTTGGAGGCTCCTGTTGCACCATTGCATCTCTAGCCAACCACGCCCCACCTCAGTGCACAATCTTGGCATGATGGCCCTACCTAGGACTTCTTACACTCTGATGAGATGTTCTGCAAACCACCAAGTCCACTCAGGTGGTCTGTTCATTGGACCGTTTGCACCTCCGACTTCTATATGGGTGTCATCTTCCCTACTCCTACCTTAAGAATGATCTTTCGTCAACTCAGATTTTTGGCCATGAATCACGCACAAGAAAAACCATGGAAAAGAGTCCAGATCCTTGTTCATATTGTCCCACACCCTTAGAAATAGAGTTTTTTTTAAAACATGGCATGAAGATTAAGGATCTATCAAAAATTGATCGTGAAAATAAAACCTGAGAGTAAGAACCCTCGCACAAGAGAAAGCGATCCGGAGATCAACATATTCATGGGTTCATCTGAGATCGTGGTTTTAGAAATATGAACTGGTAATTCAAATTAGAAAAAGTAACCCCTACCTGGGATTGATGTTGGTCTAGGAAGAGAGGGTTTGTGCACCTCTGTTCTCCATTCTTGTCATGCCACCCACATTTCTAGTGATCCTTCATAGGGTGAAAGGATAATGGGTTCATTGATCATTGTAGGATAGAATTTTTCATCATAGATTCATCAAACCAATTCTCAGATCTCCAAATGTTTCTCCGACCCATTATCTCATTTATAGAGAAATGTGTCACATCGTTTCGGTTATGTTGTGTCGTCACATCATTAAACCCTTTATTTTATGAAATAGATTCTTTGTAAAATTTCTGTTAAAGAGCATCATAAATGGGATTCTTGTTTTTAGATTTTATGTTTCCTCATCACCGCACTGCAGTACTGATGTGGCATCGCTCAACTGTGAGGAAAAATAAATAAAATAATTTTTAATTTATTTTTATTTCTCTTCCCAAAGGTCCAAAAATTATCATTTTCTTTCGAACAGTGATGGTTATTGTTATTTACATTATTAGGTAATGCATTTATTATGGATGCAATGATGGCCTCAGTTATTCAATCTAGATACACATATATAATTTTCCAAAATCGATCATAGTCTCCATTTTAATTCACATAAGAAAATTCCCCAGACTTATATTTCACCCTTGACCCATTCTAGACAAGGTTAAACTCTACCTAAGGAAAACAATCCCTCATGATATCAATGGTACTCTTGGGTTTCAAATTTGAGTTACCATTTTGGTGTTATAAGGTTATTAAAATAAAATATTTGTTAAATATTTTATATACAGAAAAAACTAGCTTCCACTGGTGGCCCACACCAACCAATGTTACGATCTTACTAAGGAAAGAATACCATAAAAAGATTAGCGGTGGTATTTTATTTTTTATCTGAGTAACTTTTCATGAGTTATAACCATTTGAAAAATAAAATAAAATAATTTAATTATTTTGTTTACTGTTTTTCCATTTTTGTGTTTTTTCTCTGGAGGAATGAACTGACAACACTTAAGTCGTACTTAGTGTAATCCCACAATATTGAATGAAACATTTCCCTCATATTTCTGATCCAAGAACCCATTTATGAGGTATTCCACTTTTTCAGGATATCCACTCACGTGCAATAATTAAAACATAACATATTTCGATGGAACATTCCGGGCACTCCGGACATCAGAATTACATGCTTTCTTAGAATTTAGTCTCAAAATAATTCCGTAGGATTTAAAATATTACAAGAAATTTCATGGACACTACAGTTTTTGTTGATATTTTGAGGTTTCACATCACTATGATAGTTTCATTCAATGTGGCCATATCTTCCACACTTGTAACACTTTCCACCCCCCAACAGATAGTTCCCTAAAAGCTTCTTCCCACATTTACGGCTTGTGGAAGTTTGCACATTCTTCCCATCTATACCTTAATCAATGCTCCTACCCAATTTTAGCTTTAGATATCTCATATTATCATTCTATTTGTGATACCACTACAGCTAACAGAACTCCAATTCGACCGTCTTAGTACATCATATGATTTTCTCATAGCTGTCATATTCTTGGATGGCTAAATTCTTCTATTGATTATTTCATAATCCATTTAAGAATCTATTAACCATCCCATTAGTATCCATGTCATAGATAGATGTATAGTGGGAATGTATTGTGAATTTCATCTCATAACTAAAAACACATTCAATCTTTATCTTTGATAGTTCAAGGATTTCCTTCTCCATTTTCATGTCCATCAAACAAGGTAAATACATATTAAATAATATTCCCATGATCTCTTTCCACACCGACGTTTCAATCTCCCCTCTTGGCATATTGTTTTTAAGTAGTTCCCACCACTGATTAGCTTCTATCTCTTAATAGTACTCATCCAAAGTCACATTCCCTTGTTCTTAATAATGATATATATGAAATATTTTTTTTCTATAGATCTTATCCACTATTCGGAAATCAATGGGTTTGTATATCCACTAATATTAGTGGCCATTGACGTATAAATGACTTCATGTAAAGTGTATCGCTTGGTGATGAAACTGGTATCTCATCTTGGTTCATGTAATATCCCATAACTTGAGTTATTTGATTCATCATTCTCATGAAGGTTTCCATTATAGATTCCATCATAACATCATCATCTCATGGTATGTGGTCCGTTGCGCTCACCAGTTACACGGTTCCTCACATTCCCTTACATTTTCTAAAAGACTAAAATCATAGTGAGAAATTATAGTATTATTATAATAATATAACCCTAAATTAATTTTATATCCTATAGAATCACACATAAAATTGTTTTTCAATAAAAAAATTGCATTTTCCATAAATCTGTCATAATAGTTCATAAAATGATTGTGATTAACCAAACATATCCTCTAGAAGATTCAAACCAATAGTACAACAAGGACCATTTTGTTTCACCAGTTCTCATTGGATTCTATCTCATAGTGGTGTTTTCAAGTTTTGCCCCTAGATTCATCTATTCCAATGAAACATCCAATTGATCGTATCCAAATATGGATTTGTTTCTTTGGAAACTGATAACATATTATTTCACCAAAATAATTAGAAATTTTAGTATATTTAAACATGACCCTATGGTTATTCCTAATGTATTAATATAATTGTTACTAGAAATTACAAACCAATCGTTCGATAACAACTGTGGAATTCCACCTTTTTATTACATATATTTTCATTATATTTTGCAAACAAAGGATCTTTAAATGTTTTGTGTCTTTGAAATAAGGTACATAATACATAAAAACATAAAACATTCTTATATTACACATGAAGGGCATCTTCAAGGTTCATCCTATGTAAATTTATTTCATCTCATAACTTGTGGACATAAATCAATCAAAAGGGTGAGAAAAAGTCCTAGTAATGGAAAACTAGGGAAATAGTTTATATATGATATTGAGTAATATCAATAAGAACATGAAGAAATTCATAAAGGAATGAGAAAAAGTCATATCATAAAATTAAGAACCTTAATAATATCATTTAAATTTGGATACAACATTTAATTGAGTCATTCATAAGCATATCACTATGTTTTGTCCCTGACGTGTCATAATAACTACCAAGGTTATTCACTAATGTATTGTAAAATATATTATCTCTAGACATTAAATTCTTTAGAAAATTCATTGGGTTCATATCAGGGGGATCATTTAATATGTCTTAATCAATGGGATACCCACGTATTATAATAAATGATTTCATAAATAATCCATGGATAATAAATGAAACAATTTTTATATCAATATCATGTTGTTTTAGAAAGTGCCTAAAACTAGATACTTTTGTCATTTTAATCCCATGAAAAGGATAGTTGGTTTCATGTATTTCAATCAACGAATTAAATATAAAATTTTGATATTTATTTTAATACCCTAGTGAATTAGATATTTGGTTATTCATATATGAAAATAAAATAACTTTAGGAGAAAGGAGAGAAATTTTGAGAAATAAAATCAACATCATAACGGATATAAAAAATGATTTTATAAAACATTAAAAAGAGAAGTAATAAGAGTCTCAAACATATAAAATAATATTAATATAGTAAATGGATAGAATAAAATGGAAAAATTAACTTAGAATGTAAATCTGAACGACATAACACATAAAAAGGAAACATGAAAGGAACAGAGAAGTTGAGAGTTCCCTTACCTTGAAGTGTGACTCGTAAAAATCAATGATCAGAACCTTGGGGGACGATAGGAAGCCATGGGAGGACTCCTTAAGAGGTAAAACTACCATTGATTCACTGATTATTATTTTGGAATAAATGAAAATGATTAATTGGTGTGTATTTATTACAAAAGTGATGGATTTTTTTTAATTTCTTAGGACACCTCGTTATGGGTATTTGCAAAACCATTGGATTTATAGTGGTATTATCCCATGGTATTGGCCATTTATGACACCTATTATAATATTTTATTGCACACTAGTCGACCATAATTTTATATTACATATTACATCATTATGATTCCATTAAATACATTGAAAAATTAAAACTGCATTTTTACAATTCACCGGAATACAATATATTTTATAAAAATCCCATAAATTCACCATAAAATAATATAGACGTTCTAAATTTAAAAATTCTATTTATTTTATCATAATAATTATATAAATATGATAAATTTTACTTTAATCAATAAAAATACTTATTTATTAAAAAATTATTGGACAGAAAATGCATAGTACAATTTTTGACACTTGAAAAAAACATATTTGGTCATTTTTAATTAATTAGTACTTTTTTATAACACTATGAAATTATAATAAACATTTTTAATAAAACCATTGATTAAAATAGTAATTTAAAACCCTCATAAAATTATGATTTTTACCCAAAAAATAAATTTATCAAATTCCATTTATATTTTTATGAAAAATTATTTATAAAATAGAAATGATGAAATAAAAAATTTAATAAAAAAAGGTATTAAAATTTAATTCCCTAATACCTTGAAAAACGAACCTTTATATCACCCACATATGACCTAATATTAAGGTGTGTAATGGTGATAGGCTCTTGGGGAGGCTGGGATAACATCGCTCGAGTAGTAGTCTCCACTAACATAAACTTCTCCCACATGAGATTTCATTGAAGATTAACAAGTTAAATATTGTATAGGTCATTGATAAGAGTGAAGAAAAAATATTTTACCTCCCTACCATGTTATAAGAAATGGGATTTATATGACACAATTCAACTGGATGAGTTTTTGGACACTACTTTCTGTATTAATTAACCATTATCATTTCAATTTATAGCACTAATAACAACGTTAAAAATTATCTTTCCAAATGTAATTTAAAAAAAACCCTAGTTGAACAATTTCATTATAATATTTGAAAACATAAAGTCAAATTTTAATTATAATCACTTCATTATTAAAGGGATATTGTTTTGTTGAGTACCAAATAATATGACAATCATTTTGAGGAAACAATTATCATTAATAATGTTTGGGTCATGGACCATTTAATTTTACAATATGGAACCACATATCTAAATAAAAATATGCCCATATATCCTCCTAGAATCCTTATAGATGTTCTAGTGGTCCTGGTACTCCATTAATTCCAACTCCATATCCTTTGAGAAGATACATAAAAGAAGTATTCTGAAGAAGATGTAATCATATTTACCAACTCATTCAAAAATAATTTCTTCTTTTTCATCCCCTTCATCTGTTGTATTCATTATAAAATAATATCTCCAACATCATATATATAATTATATGTTATTATTGTCTTGAAACAACCATATTTTACCATTTATCTATCCTTTGAAAAACAAAATCACTTTGTGTGTGTCGTACGACTTACTGTATCAACATTGCAACGTAATAGATTTTTCCAATTCAAAAGTAAAAAATGATTCTATAAATTTATTTAATTATTAAATATGATATTTATTAAATAATGTTTATTCTATAAATGATTGACATATACCTATGCAATAGAACCAGGGCTTCTACGACAAAAAGAACAAGAAAAACAATTCAATTAATTCTCAAAATTGTGAAATGAATAAATATTGTTTAAAAAGTGGTAAAACGTTATAAAGAGATAATATATGATATCATAAATATTAATCTGATCTATTAGATGTTAATTATATGTTTACAACCATTAGACCTGATGTTCAAACATGTATGATGGAATCAAACCTATTGTAAGGGTTTTCTTATCTCAATTTTATTTATGTGAGATATTCCTTATTCACAACTTATTATTTATGTTTGGTTTATGTATACTCCCCTTTGATATTTCCTATAATTAATATCCTTATATTAATTGTATTCAATGTTTTATTTTATGATAATTACTTTTATGCGGCATACAGTTCCACTGATTACAATGTTGTAAGGGATTTCATCTTAATCTCCTTTCATCGAGTCATATATTGATGTTATACACCCACTTTTTTTTATACATTGTATATAAAGACCCATTAACTTATCATAGTATTCATTTATTTATTCTCATTTTATTTAATTTTTTTTTAAATTTTATTCATTCATGAGGCATATAATTTAACTATCCAAAGTTGTATGGGACACATTTAATATTTAAATATTTAATTTCAAGTGTTTTTAAAGTAATTATTCCTAATATTATTTTACGTATTTATTTAAATTCATATAAAATTATTATGAATAAAAATTTATTTCTATTTTTAATATAATTCATTGTTTTTTGAAAAGTGTCTTTTTATGTGTTTTATACCGAATGTTTTTCAAAATTTAGAAGGAATTTATTTTAACTTATAATAAAACAAGAATATTTTCCTGATGTCATCGTGCCATATTTTTTAATTCTTACTTTACTATATCGAAATGATATTTTAAAATAAATTTTTATCTTTAAGATTGCATACCTTTTTAAGAATATGTTATTTCAATGTTAAAAGGGTATTTTATTTCATAATTTTTCAGTGATATTTTCAAGGTCAACATCCTTTGTTGAATCGTGTACTTCATTGATGTTTATCTCTTATCATTATAGTAAACATATTTTATAGAATATTTTATGATTAGATTGACAAGTTATGTAATATTTTGACACCATTAATTATATTTCTATATAAGGTTTATGAATATTATTATAGTGTTGGAAATGTTTTTAAATTTCATGAGATTTATTAAATATGAATGTTTATATCGATTATGTTTCACCCCTTTCATATGACGAATGAATTGGCCATACTAGGTGTCTGGTGCAGTCTTTTATAGCTCCTCAATGCATTAGTAGGTCTCATGATAAAAACTAGACTGGGTTTTGGCTGAGCCCTTATACATTTTTATAGACTTCATGGTCAAGGCCATGTGTTTTAGATATCCCACATTTTGCATTCACTCATTATAAGATTATTTATTGACATTCCAAGTGATTATTTGACTAGTGAAATATCCCTGGTAATGTTAAATTCACATGTAATTGGTTATATGGTGTTATATGATCATCTTTTATTCCTTCCATATTATAATCATGTAATTTATTAAATGTCGTTTATTTTAGTAATTTATATAACCATATTGTTTGTGTCGATTTATAAATAATATCTTCCACTGTACGTGTACTCTTACTAAGAATCTATAATCACCCATTTCTTATGTTTTAGTTTACATGGGATATAACAAAGTCTTTTTTGGTTTTGATGTAGGGATATACTATGGGGAAAATGAAATTTTTGAATAAAATTCATTTTGTTTTTATGTTTAAAATGTAATTTGAATTTAAATTATTTATATATTTTCCCAAGAAGTGTAAACTATTCTATTCATTGGGATGTGATCTCTTGCACACAATAACAATGTAATAAAGTAAGCCACCGGATATAGGATACTAGGTTCGGGGTATTTAAAACATGTATCTCACCATATCCACATCATTCCTCAGCTGACTCATGGATATATTCACAACAAAGGAACCTCTGGTTTATGGCATCGTACATCCCATCCAAAAACTAACAAACACAACACATCAATAACTGCTCCTGCCTCAAAGATCCCATTAACACATAGACATAACAGATTCTCTTGTGTGAGCCTACCACACAACCTGATTATTACTCCAATGAGTAAATATTAGAGATCAATTAACTAAAAATTCTCACCCACCTATATTTTATGTCTACCTGTATAGGCTTATCCACCCCCATCATAGAGAACCATTGGTTTATTCCAAAATCAAAAGAATCTCATGAACTAAAACCAGTTTCTCAATATCTCAATGCAAAATCTTCATTCAAAAAATTCTACTAAGTCTACTTATGATCTTACCATGTTCCTAGAGACACATTCATAGATATCTAAGTTCGGAACCTTAATGGATATTCCCCAATTAGAAAAAGTTGGTACCAAAACACCAATATTCCATGCACTTTACATTTCATGAAAACTAGAGACCTCTATGAGACTCTTAACAAAAAATAACCATGCACGCGTGGTCTCCACTCAATTTGAACTCACTCACATGAAGCCACATTTCCTCTAGCACAAATATCACTCCAGATGTAACTCATAGCCTTCATTCACACCAATATTCACATCCATCACCCAAAAAATGTACCCAAAAAGGTTTTCCATTAAGAAACCTAACATAAGGATTAACCACTAGAACCCTAGTGCACTTTTCCAAAAACACAGGCGTCCACATTGAAACACTATAATAACATAATTTTTATTAGTAATTTTTTTTCAAAATAATTGTGTGTTGTATTATATAATATAATAGTATACATGTACAAAATATAGATAAACAAACTATGATATTGTTTTGTTACTAAATACTATTATATTAATCAAAAATGAAACCAATCAAAATCATGAACTTTAAAATTGGAAATAAAATTTAAACTAGAAAAATATAAAATGGGAAAAAGGGGTCACCCTAATTTATTTGAATCATCACCCCATTTAAGACACTATAGAAATGAAACAAAATATTTATAAACCAAACAATATTATATAAAAAGGAAATATATAACCTAGAGAAGAATTTGGTTTCATAATGAATGAAATAATTTATAGGTATTTATAAGAGTTAATTTGACCATTTTAATTTTTATATTACCATTGGAATAATAATTTGACTATTATAATAGTAACATGAATATTAGGAATAGTCTCACCATTGTTGGGAATAAAAACATGACCGTTGGATTAGTAATTTCACCTAAAAATAATATATTAGGTTATAAATAATATTTATCATGATTAATTTATCTAAATATAAATTTTATAATTTCAAAAAAAATAATTATCATGATAAAAATATTTAACATATGAACACATTCTTAATACACACGAGTCAACCAGAGTTTTATATTACATATATTATATCATTATTATGTCATTAAACATACTAAAAAATATAAAATTGTATTTTTACTATTTACTGAAAAACCAAATAATTTATAAAAATATCATATATTAAACATAAACGTGTTTTGATGTTGTGAATTAAAAAATGAAATTTATTTTATCATAATAATTCTCTAAATATTAGAAATATATATTTTAAATATAAAAATACATAATCTTTAAAAATAACAACAGACATAAAATGCATTGTAATATTCCTAGTAAAAATTTTGACAGTTGATAAAAGATAATTTTATAATTTTTAATTAAAAAAGTGTGTTTTTATAACACTATTCCATTATAAAAAAAATTCAAAAATCATCATTTAATATTGTAATTTATATCGTTCATAAAAGTAAAATATTCCAAAAAATTCAATTTATAAAATTCCATTTAAATTTTGATGAAAATTTATTCATAAAATTCAATTGACTATGGCCTTCACACATAAACCCTTATAAAACTCTCATATGAACTTAGTGTTAGGTGTGCGATGGTGAAAGTCTCTTGAGGAGGCCTTTCTAATATCTATAAAGTTGTAATCTTCACTAAGTTGAACTTATCCCAAAATTGATTTCATTCATGTTTAACTTGATGATGTTTGGCATAGGATTTTTCATGATTATTGCCTAATGATTCTACCTACCTCCCAATTTCTGATGAATTGTCTTCATAAGACACAATCATACTAGATGTTTTCATCGACACTTCATTCAATGTTAATTAACTATTATAATTTCTATTTTTAACAATAATTATAATGTTAAAAGTGTTGTTTAAAATGATCATATTGAATAATAGTCATAATTGACCAATGATCTTATAACGGTAAAAACTCAAAGGTCATATTTGAATTATACTCACCTAATTACTAAAAGGATATAGATTTTTTTGAGTATAAAATAAAATAAAACTAATTTTGAGAAAATAAATATCATTCAAAAGGTTCAGGTTTTTACATTATTCCCTGCATGAGAAATTGTGTCACCAAATTTTCAACTCATTCACTCTGTTGAGAAAAGTTGATGGAACTTCAACCACATTGTTTCCTCTAGTTCCCACATCTCTTCTTAATATTTTTGTTTCCTCCACAACCCATTTACAATTTGGGAAGTCTTGTGGGGTAGAACATTATCTCTATGGTCCAAGATCTCTACCAGATTCACCTCACAAGAATGGTCTTTTTCTAGTTGTACCTCCTTTTGAATCAGTATATCTGAAGGGTCATGTATGTATTTACTCAATAGAGATACATGGAAAACATCTTGAACATGAGATATATTTTGTGTATTTGATAGCTAATAGGACACTGCTCTTATGTGGTCAAGGATTTCATAGGGGCAAATGTACCAAGGGATAATTTTCTCTTTCTTTCCAAACCTCGTGACTATCTTTCGAGGTGAAATTTGAAGGAATAAATTTTCCCCAACAACAATCTCCAAGTCCCATCGATGGTTGTCAACATACATATTCTACTAACTCTGAGAAATATTTATGTTCTGTTGGATGGCATGAACCTTTTCTGTCATCTCCTACACAAGATCAGTCCCAAGAAGATTTCTCTCACCAACTTTATCCCAACATGTAAGAGTTCTGCATCACATCCCATATAGAGCATCATAGGAAGCCATTTTAATTCTTGAATTGAAGTTGATGTTGTATAACAACTCAACCAATGGGAGATTTTGATCACATCCACCTTTAAATATTATTGAGAATGTTCTCATCTTATCATTTAGTGTCTAAATAGTCCTTTTAGATTGGACAAAAATTTGAGGGTTATTGGATGTACTAAAATTCAATTCGGTACCCATATCATATTGAAAACTACGCAAAAATTTTGATTTGAACCTTGGATTATGATCATATCTGATAGAAAGTGGAAACCCATGTTGCATTACCACTTTCTTCATGTATGTCTCAGAGACTTGGTCAAGAGATAAATATTCCTAAATAGAGATAAAATGGGCAGTCATGGTGAGACGGTCCATTATAAACAATTTTTCATTTTTCCCTTCGGATGTTCTCGTGAGACTAGTTACAATGTCAATTGTGATAGTATCCAACTTCCATGTTGGTATTATTTGTGGTTTTAATACACCTTTAGAGTGTTTTTGATCTTACATCACTTTTTGACACACATGGAACCCTATAGTATAGTAAAAAATCTCTATTTTCATGTTATATCACCAATACTACTCTCAAAGGTCCCTATACTTTTTAGTGGTTCTAGGATGTGTAGAGAATGTAAAACAATGAGATTTATCCATTAGCTCATTCTTTTTTAGGAATAGATGGAAGACGTAGCCTTGTACAAAATTTTAGTACCCATTCTAGATCAATATTCATCTCATGAATTTTACTATCCCTCGCATCCTCAATCTTCTTCTACAAAAAAGGATCATCACCATGAGATTTATTGATCTTAACTAGTAATTATGGTTGAGAAATAATTTGTGATAGGGTTGATGACGTCAATTTCCATAAAATTCCCATATCTATTTTTACTAGGTATTTGATCAATGGATCTCTTTGAATCCTCATCAATGAAAGAACATCATGGTTTTTTATACTTAATGCATCCACAACTTTGTTTTCTCTTCCTATATGATAATCATTTGGACAGTCATAGTATTTATGAAGCTCCAACCACATCCTCTATCACGTGTTCAATTTATTTTGCATGAAAATATACTTCAAACATTGTTGGTCTGTGTATATATCTCATTTCTCCCCATAAAGATAGTTCCGCTATATCTTATAGGAAAAAAAATACGTATACCTCCAGATCATGCGTAGGGAAATTCTTCTCATGATCCTTTAACTATTGAGATACATATCAATCACCTTTTCATTTTCCATGAAGAAAGACCCCATACCATTCATATATGCCTCACTAAAACAATTAATCCATCACTGATAGAGTTTAGTGTTATCATAGTTTTAGTTACCAATATCTTCTTCAGCTTTAGGAAACATTCGTCACACTCCGTTGTCTAGATGAACATAACCGCGTTCTAGGTTAACATGGTTAGTGGATTTGAAAGGCATGATTTGTTTTCACACACAACCTGTGATATCCCACTAAACCAGAAAAACTATGAATCTCTATTACTATTATAGGATGATGACACTCTTTTAAATCCTTTTTCATTGCAGGGTCAAATTATATTCCGTCACTAGTTTCAATGTTCCCAAAGATAGAAAATTGATGTAAAAAAACTCACACTTTATGAAATTTCCAAATAACATCTCCTTACTCAGAGTTTTTATTAACTTGCACAGACAATCCTCATGCCCCTTGTATATTTTGGGTTATATCAGAAAATTATCATTAAAAACAACATAAAATGTAATCATGGAATTCCAGAAACACTATATTCATCAATTCCATAAAAATAACATGTGCATTAGTCAAAATTAAGGGAATAACAACAAACTCATAATAACTTTATCATTATTGCATGTAGGTCTTTGGAATATCTTATTTAGTCACCCTCAATTTATGATAACCAGCTCGAATATCAATCTTGGAGAAGAGTTGGTCCCCATGAAGATAGTAAAATAAATCAGTAATTCATCGAAGAGGGTACTTTTTCTTCACTGTAATCTTATTATGTTCTCCAAATCAATGCATAACCACATTGATCCATCATTCTTGTTCACAAATAGAACATTCTCACCCGATGGATACACACTTGGATGGATAAAAATCTTCCAAAAAAGAAATTGGAGTTACTTATTAAATTTTTTTAGATCCAATTTTCCTATTCTATATGGGTTTTTGATATCATCTTGGAAGTAGTCATGAGTTAAATGGATAACTCGAATTCTATTTTTGGGGATGGTCTAGGTAACTAATTAGGAAATACATCAATGAATTCTTGAATGATGGGAACATTCTCTATTTATAAACATTCATTTCCTTCTTCATCTTCACTAATCATATCTTTATAGGAGGATATGTGAGCTTCTTGTGGAAAAAACTCATGTCAAGATATCTCTCCTGACAACTGTCATTTTTACATTCAAGGATAATAATATTTCCTTACATATAAATTTGATCTTATCCTTATACATTTATATACACTCCATCCGTATTATAATATTAGATTCCAACATGGGAATGAATTCTAGATTTGAGATGAGATTATGCCCGGAAATGTGAATACGAGATTTTCTAGACAATATTGATGGTTGGATAATCCCTCTAATGGTCTTTATTGATAACCCTAATTATATAAGTTCAGGTATTGAATCTCTATTCATTGAAAACATGGAAGAAATAAAGGAATACATAGAACTACAATCAAAAAAATTAATTAATATATTTGAGATAACAATGAGAGTACCTCCCACTACATCATTTTGAGCTTCAAATTCATCGATTGGGATATAAATGGTATGAAATTTCTCCCTTGGACTATACTGAGGTTGATAGTGATTCTCCTCAACTTCTCTCAGATCTAAATATTTATTGGTATAGTGTATGAGATTTCCACACATGAATCATTAGACGTTATGTAGGGATTTCACTATCTTCCAATTGTTTTTTGGGTCATGAACCATACCCCATGGCCCATTTTGTGACTACACCAATCCCACATTCCATTTTCCATGGGATGGAGATTAGTATTGAATTGGAATATGAAAAGATGAGAATGAATTTTTCTTTAAACCTGTACACATGCACATACTTCGAACTACGGAATGTAAACACGATATAATCCACCATTGTCACTAAGACTACCATAAAGAGTAAAGTACAAATTGGAAGTACAAGGGGGCTAGAATACAAGACCAAAACAAAAAAAAATGTACATTTAAAACAGTCCATCTGATGAAGACCCCACCTAAAGGGGTAGGTGTATGGTAGCTGATAGTAATTATAGAAGTACACCCATCCAACTCGTCTCACTGAGCACCACCTGGTCCCAAACCACCAAGATCTCCATTGAAGCATATGTCTGTCAGGTATCCCTATGTACTCCCTGGTCTTGAACCCCCAAGGTCTCTGTCAAAGCGTTGATCACCTGCATGGGACACAACATGAGGGGGTGAAGCCAGTGTAGGTGTGAGTAACACAATACTCTATTGGGACCTCAAAACATAATAGAAAGACCACAGAAAATGTATTCACATGGTATTGTGAGTTAACATAGGTATAATATAAAATATGGAGTGATATAATATAATTCTTAATAATGATCAAGTTGGAGTACTAAGGTACTCATCCCTTATGAGTACCATGGGTATGCTGGGTCACACAGACCCCCTTCCCACTAAGGGCATCATATCTAGTCCACACATGGAAACTTGTATCTAATCCACATAAAGACATTTGGAGATGATCCACATAGGTTCACTTGTAGCTGATCCACACAGGGTCATTGGTAGTTTATCCATAAAGGGTAGTTTGATGTTGATCCACAGCAGGTCTCTTAGAGATTATCCACACAAGGCCCCTTGGAGTAGTTTCATAAAAGGTCACTTGGAGCTGATCCGCATAGGGTTTCATGTCTTATAGGCCTAGAGGGTCACTTGTTCCCACTCATCAGTAGACATCAGGTTTCATCAAGGTGTAGGATTCCCACAATTACCACGCTTGATTCTGTTATAATCCATTCCATATTCCATTCACCACGTTTCATCTTCCATGATCACCTCCTTAGAGAATTATTAAATACACTCCTCATCACAAGGATTCCAATGTCGCAAATGGATCATCAATCAGATGCCCAATCTGAATGATATTGGTGTTTTAGTAAATAATGGTTGATTGTCTCTGGCCCTAGTCTGACCCAGTCGGACCAACCCATCCAACCTTAATTGGGGGGGTACTCTATGACCAGACCATATTCGACTAACCAAAACCGAACTACTTGATAGACCCAACTCGGTTGGGTCTGGTCCAGTCCAGTCTGACTGACCAATGGGCCATGCCTATTGGGCCTTACTAGACCTGGCATGTACAGCTGTGGGTCATCCCGCTAGGTCACCCATCGACCAACTTTCATCTATCCCAGCCTGTAATAGGCGGTTTGGTTGTTACTAGATCAGGCTGACCAAGGTCCTAGCATTATCCTATTGGCCAGTCCCGCAAATGTGTGTCCGCATACTATAGCTTAAGCCACATAGTGTGCCATAATTCTCTAAACTGGATGCCAGGTGGAATCCGGTTTGTGTACGCCATGGCTGGCTAGGTCAGCCGCCCCCTTTTACATCACACAGTCACTAATGGACTACATGCTGGTGCACCAGGCCACGACCCCTACCTCGACCCTCTCCACCCACACGGCCAGATGACCCTTGTCCTTATTTTCTGGCCACCGGTCTAGTGTCGATGGAACCTAATGCACCATCATAGGCTGATCCGATCATGGCCCACCTTGGCACACCTCCACTCTCCCAAGGCCACCGCCAGGGGTCACCGCCGCTAGCGTAGGTGCACCGACGGGATGTTCAGCAGACCAATGGGTGTTCTCCGGTGGTCTGTTCTTTAGACCGACTTTGTCTCAAGAATTCATGGGGTGCCATATTCCCTGCTATAGCTAAAAAAATGACTCATCTTCATCTTGGATGTTTGGACATGAAGAATTCACCAGAACACCCACGACGTAGGGGACTAGGCCTTATTCATGTCGGCCTTCACCCTCCACATTAGAGTTTTTTTCAAACATGGGAGGAAAATTAAGGTTCTATCAAAAATTAATCTGAATAAAAAAACCCCGAGAGTAAGAACCCTCCCACAAGAACATGGGATCCAAAAATCAAGTTGTTTTTTGGTTGATCCCTGTTCATTGTATTATAAAAAAGAATGGTCAATTCTAATTACAAAAAGTATCCACTACCTAGGATAGATGTTGGTTGGGATAGAGCATGGTCACACGCCATCATTCTTGATTTTACACCCACATTTCTCATGATCCTTATAATCATGGAATGAAAATTAATTTATCATTATTAATTAGATAGGATTACTCAATATAGATTAATTATAGAAATTCCTACATCACAAACTTTTCTCTAACCAATTATCTCATTAAAAGAGAAATGTGTTTTATCATTTCTATTACAATGTGTCATCACATCGTTACACTGTTTCATTTGAGAAATAGAATCTCTATTTTGATTTAGTTGAACAACCTCATTAATGATGATCATTTAATTATTTCCAAAGCCACCTCCTTATCACACCATAGTTCTTACATTCCACCGCCCAAATGTGAGGGAAAACAAATAAAATAACTTGTAAATTTATTTTATTTTTCTTCCAAAAGGTTTGAAAATTATTTTTTCCCTTGACCCTTTCCAGTCAATGTTAGGTCCATTATTAGGTAATTTTATCATTCTATACTCTAAAAATCCATCATATTTTCAATCAAGGAACTGGTTTTTATGTTTCCAAAACCACACCTACGCACCGTTTTTCCCTTAAAAAATGTTCGAAAAACTATCTTTCACCCTCATCTTGAACTAGTCAAGGTTAAGCACTTCCTAAGGAAAACATTCCCTCACAAAATCCATGGTACTCTATTATTTTCAATTCATGTTACCATTTATTTGTTATAAATATTTGACAATAAAATAATTGTTAATTATTTTATTTACGGCCAAAAACTCACTTCTACTATTGGCCCACACTGGCTAACATTGGCTCTGCCAATGGAAATCATATCCTGAAGAGCTCAATGGTGGTCATAGATTTTTTATCTGAGTCTCCATTCATGATTTCTAATAATTTGAAAAATAAAATAATTTTATTTAATAAATTTATTAATGGTTATCCAATATTCAGTTTTTCTCGTAGGAGGCATGCATCGACTAAACATAAGTCATGCATAGGGTAAATTCTACATATTGAACCCAATGGTACCCTAAAAGTTTTTATCCAGGTGACCTCTTAAGAATTTTTCCACTTTTTTTGGACAACTGCTCACGTGTGCTAGTTAAAACATTACATTTTTTGACAGATCATTTTGGGCATTCCGGGCCTCAGAATCACACACCTTCTTAGCACCTCGTCTCAAAATAATTTCATATAAATAAAAATAATATTAAAATTGAATTTATGGTACATTTAGTTACCCCCACCATTAGGTATTCATGTCCTCATAATCCAATACAAGGATAAACAAACAAATTGGTGTAAGAATCACAAATCTGAGCCTCCTGCTCCCATGTGCTCTCCTAGAGATTATTGTTCTGTCATTGATCACACACCAGATGAATCAAATATCCATAAAATACCCACTCTAATAAATCCCCTCTCTCCACTAGGGAATCTATAAACGACATACCATCATTATTGTCCAGATCCCCCCATTTGATGAAGTGTGATGGATTATGCACATACCTCATCAATTGTGACATGTAGAAAACATCATGAACTCGGTACATCATTTGGGTAATATCTAGGTTGTATGCCACCTCACCAACTATTCTCAAAATCATGAAATGGTCAATTAACCTCAGATATAACTTCCTCCCCAACCAAATCTATGTATCCCTTTTCATGTAAAAACCCAAAAGAATACATAGTCCCCCTCCTCAAACTCCAAGGGTCTCCATCGCCTATCAACATAGGACTTTTGTCAGCTCTGTGAAATCTTCATTCTCTCTTGGATGACCTGCACCTTCTCAGTGGTAGCCTGAACCATATCTTGGCACATGAGTGATAACTCCTATAGGTTTTTCCATTATAAAAGTGACCTACATAGTCATTCAAGTAGTGCCTCAACAAGTTCCATTCCAATGGTTGGATGATAGCTATTGTTGTATTCAAACTCCATTAATGGTAGATGGACTCCCAACTACGACCAAAATCAAGTAGGTAAGAATGGAGCATGTCCTCCATGGTAAGTATGGTTTGCTCTATCTGATCATCCATCTATGGGTGAAAGGCTATGCTCAAGCGCATCTAATTCCCAAACACCTCCTGTAATCACTTCGACAACCGAGATATAAAGTGTGCCCCGTGATCTTAAACTATCATAGATGGGACTCAATTGTGTCAAAATATCACCTAGACTTAGAGGCATCTAAAACCCTGTACTGATCCATGCTCCCAAATTTGTAGGAAGTGAGGAAACTTGGTGAATTGGTCAATGATCACCTAGATATTATCGTGTCCTCTTGACGTACATGGTAAGGCCCTCATGAAGCTCACTGAAAGCCTACCTTAATTCCACTCTAGTAAATCACGGGGTTGTGTAATACCTACTAGATGCTGGTGCCCTGCTATTAATTATTGACAAGTGAGGAATTTCGAGCCAAAATATACCACTACATTCATCATCCCCGGCCACCGGTACTGACATCTGATGTCCTAGTACATCTTCCCCACAATATGATGTACCCCAAAAGGGTGTGTATGGAAGAACCTAAACTCCTACTTCTTTAATTCCATAGTTACTACAGTTCATCCCCAAAAAATTATGATGATCTCCCCACCATTTTTAATTTCCATTCGGAGCATACCCTCTGGACATATTTGCTCGTAGAGACTTGCAGCTGGTATCTCCAAGTAGTGCTTCCCTAAATTTCACTAAGAGTTGATGGGTAACTACAATCGATTGAAAAAAATCATCCTCATCTCTATCCAAAAAGGATATCTGAAGTGAGGTGAACTAATCTAAGGCCTCATTCAGTAGGTGGAATCTTGATCTTTAGATCAAATCATCGGCCAACCCATTCGACTTCCTTGGAGTATAGAATATCTTGATGTCAAAGTCCTAGAGGAACTCTAGCTGACATCATTGTCTGAGATTCAGTTCCTTTATAGAAAAATTATACTTGAGACTCCAGTGGTTTGAGTATACGGTAAATCATTACCCCATAATGTTGTGTCAACACATATTTATTGTGAAAAATACTACCTCCAACTCAAGTTCATGAGTCTCATAGTCATGCTCATGTTGTCTAAACATCCGTTATCCATGAGCAATCCTTGCTTTCCCCTACATCAAGACACAACTGTGCCATGTTCCTGATGCATCATATTTCACGAGGTAGTCGACGCCCTCCTATGGAAGCCTTAATATAAGAGAACTCATCAAGATATGCCTCAGATGTTGAAAGCTATGATGGAATCCTTCCTCCAACATGATGGATTATATTTTCTTTTTCAAGGATGTCATGGGTTATTCCACTCTGGAGATGCTGGTTACAAATATGATATTACCCATCCAACCAAAGGAAACACCACACCTCGGTAGTGCGCTTTGGTTGTCCCCTAGAAATAACTTCCTCTATCTTCGTTATATTCACAGAAACTACATCTTATGAGATGAAATTTTTTATGAAATGAAAATTTAATATCAAAAAATCACTCTTCGAGATCTTTCCATAATGATGGTGCTCTAAGAGTGTGCCCAAATCTATCCTCAGGTTTATCATGTCCTCCTCCTCAGATGCTGAATAGACTAATATGTCATCAATGAATACCACTAAAAACCAGTCTATATATGGTTGGAAGAACCTATTTATGTGTCCCATGATGATTTTGGGGGTGTTCTTCATACCAAATGGAATCAATAAGTACTCGTAGTGTCCATAACGACATCTGAATGCCATAATCGTGATGTCCTCAACTCGTACGTGAAGCTGGTGATAGCCATATCTGAGGTCTACCTTTGATAAACATCTTTCTAACATTAGATGATCAAATAAGTCATCAGTCCTTGTTAGAGGATAATTTTTCTACACGGTATCCTATTTCAAGTGCCAAAAGTCCACACATAACCTCATGCTTTCATCTTCCTTCTCAAGAAAACAACATTGGGGCTACCCATTGGGTAACGATGGACCTTACGAACCACTTCCTCTATATTCCCTCCAACTATACCCTTAGATACCATAGTTCTATATGAGTTATCATATATTCTGGTGTATATATTTGTGCATTCTCATAATATAGATCATTGAATAAATCTGCATCTCTACGGGGAGGTTTCCTTGGGATATCATCTGATAAGATGTCCTTGTATTCATCCTTGTCTCTGATACTAACATTATATTCAAGCATTCACACTATTGACATCTGTTGTCTTTATTAGTTATGGAAAATAACATTCAAACACAATGGTTCTCTCCAATATCATAGCATAATTTTGAATTTAATGTAGAATAGAGCTACCTTGGAAGTCCCAAAGCACATCTCGCTTAGTGGTCTGAGCCATGCTGTGTTGGTCGCATCATATTCATCGAGTATATAGAGGGTTCGATACACATTGATGTATATCTAGGTATCAACATGTTGTCTCTCCAAATCTACATAATCTGTTGGGCACACATATCCCATATCATTTATGGAGATATTCAATTATCAATGAGAGGTTCTCAAGCTTCCTCTATGGAAAACTCACCTCATTGTAAGATCAGGAAATCTAAACCTCATTATTTCCATGGTTATCCATGATGAAGGCTCACATAAAAGACTACCATATGATCTAATGGTGCCTTGACTAGTCAGAAAACTCGATCACCACCTCAAGGTAGTCCTTATCCAACTGTGAGTCTAGATTTCCTCAGAACCAATGTTGTAAATATCATAGAATATCATGTAAGACACTTATCCTATATGTATCCTCCATCGGTAGGACCGATAGTAAGTGATGACCAATAGGTTGTGGTAATGCTGGGACACCGCTCGAAGGTTCCATCTCAAGCAACGTCCCATGTAAAAATACTCATCACTTTGTAGACTATACTTGTGGTCATGCATTGTAATCTTGGCTAGCTAGATACATGGAGGCATCTTAAAAGAAATCAATATGATTCATGATTAATAGATTATACCTGGTGAGATGACAATAACTCAGAAATATCATGACAATACATTGAAAAACACAAGCATCTTGTGTTTTCTTGAACTGAGTTCAAAAACAGAATTTGGGGTCATGGTATATGAAAAGGTCAGTCACCACACCAACAACAGACTCTCTATCCTAAAACATGATCTCGAAACATTTAACATTGTTTCCCCATAAAAATTTATATTATATTAGTTCTTATGGTAGAACGGATATCCTCTGATACCACATTATCACAACCCCTCCCTCATGGCCCATGCCATAACTACCCCATCCCCGTCTTCAATAGGATAGGGGTGGGAAACTAGAACCGAATAGGTATATCCCAAAAATGGTAGGCAATTTCCATTAAACCTGTACATACACAAGAATCTCAAACTAGTGAATGTAAACAAGAAATAAATCACAACAATAACAGAGACAACTATAGAGAGTATAATGCAATAAAAAAGTAAAAAGGTTCTAGAATATAAGCCCCAAACCACAAAAGAAAGTACTCCTACCATGTTATTTCCCCTCGAGACCCCTTCCTTATGGGGTAGGTGTATGGTAGCTTCATGTAGCAATAGAAGTATTCCCATTCAACCCATATCACTAAATACCACAAATCCCTGAACAACCAAGGTCTCTATCGAAACATCTCTCTATCCTCTCTCCCAGAGCACCTCTTCGTCCTGGACCACCAAGGTCTCCGTTGAAGTGTAGATCAACTTCATGGGACACGACATGTGTGGGAAAATCTTGTGAAGGGGTGAGTAACACAATACTCAAATGGGTCCCCAAATCACAATGGAACGACTGAAAAAGAAAGTATACACAAGGTAACATTAGCTCATGTAGGTATAATCTAATATATGGAAAGCAATACAATAATTCATAACACCGAACACCTTGGACTATAAAGGTACACATCCATGATGAGTTATGTTGTTATGATGGGCCACACAGAGCCACTTCCCACATAGTCCATTAAAGATGGTCCACACAGGGCACTTGTAGCTGATCCACATAGGGTTGCATGTAGCTGATCCACACAGGGTCTCTTGTAGTTGATCCACACAGAGGCACTAGTATCTAATCCACATAAGGTCTCTTGGAGCTAATCTACACTGAGTTTATTTTCTTCTAGGACTACATGATCACTTGGGCCCACACATTAGCAGTCTTCAGTTTTCATCCAGTAGTAGAATTCTCACATGTAGCATTCTTGATTGAGGTATAATCCACTCTCCAAGGAATTCCTCATATTTAATCATCCATTAACATCTCTTTAGATCATTCCAAAAGAACCACCTCTTTATGAGGGTTCAAATTATACAAATGGATTGTCAATTAGATTCCTGGTTTGAAGGATATTGACGTTTTGGTAAACATGGGTCGGTTATGTCTAGGAATGGTCTGGCCAGGCCCATTGGGCCTTACTGGACCCAGCCTGGTTCAGCCATGGGTCCACACCGCAAGGTCTCCCAATGTCCCGGTTCCATCTAGCCTGGCTCTCAATAAGTGGGATTTTTGTACCTATCATGGGCTGCCCAACGACCTGTCTTTATCCCACCCACCCAAACCGCAAAAGAAGGGTGGCTTTAATCCAACCCATTCCACCCCACATGTTGGTTCGTGCCCACAGGAATGGAACACATAGTGGTCTGGTCTCCTCCAACCTAGATTCCATGTGGCGTCCAGTTATCATGTGTAATGGTCGGCTATGATAACTGCCACATTATCCCACACGTTGTCCCAGATGGATAGCATGCCAGCACGTCGCACTACGGCCGAATGGTTGCATCCCTATATGCCAGCTGTTGGCCCGCTGCTGGTGGCTCCTGCTGCGCTGCTGCAACTCTAGCCAACCATGCCCCACCTCTGTGCGCCATCATGGAATGCCACCCCCACATAGGCTCTCTTACTATCCTACGGGATGTTTCGTAAACCACCAAGTCCTCTCCGGTGGTCCGTTCATTGGATCATTTGCGCCTCTAACCTCTCTGTGGGTGTCATCTTCTATACTCCAACCTCAAAAAAGCTCTTTCATCAACTCAGATGTTCAGCCATGAATCACACACACGAAAAACATGGAAAAGAGTCCAAATCCTTGTTCATATTGTTCCACTCCCTTAGCAAATAGATTTTTCTTAAAACATTGCATGAAGATTAAGGATCTATCAAAAATTAATCCCGATAATAAAACCTGAGAGTAAGCACCCTCCCATAAGAGAAAGAGATCCACAGGTCAACTTATTCATGGGTTGTTCTAAGATCATTGTTTTAGAAATAGGAACGGGTAATTTGAATTTGAAAAAGTAACCCCTACCTGGGATTGATGTTGGTTCGGTAAGAGCGGGGTTGTGAACCTCTGTTCTCCGTTCTTGACATACCTCATAAGTTGCTAGTGATCCTTTATAGGGTGAAAGGATAATCTTTTCATTGTTCATTGTAGGATAAGATTTTTCATCATAGATTCATCAAACCAATTATTAGATCTCCCAATTTTTCTACGAACCATTATCTCATTAATAGAGAAAGGTGTCACGTTGTTTCTGTTATGTTGTGTCATCACATCATTAATATATTTATTTTATAAAATAGAATATATGTAAAATTTCGGTTAATGAGCCTCATTAATGGGATTCTTTTTTTTAGTTTTGACGTTTCCTCATTGCCGCACTGCAGTGCTGATGTGCCACCACACAACTGTGAAGAAAAATAAATAAAATAATTTTTAATTTATTTTTATTTCTCTTCCTAAAGGTCCAAAAATTAACATTTTCTCTCGAAATGTGATAGTATTTGTTATTTCCATACTTAGGTAATGTATTTATTATGGATTCAATGATGCATTCAGTTATTCAATCCAGATACAAATTTATAATTTTCCAAAATCGAGCATGGTCTCCATTTTAATTCACATAAGGAAAAGTACAAGACTTCTATTTCACCCTTGACCCATTCCAGACAAGGTTAAACTTCACCTAGGTAAAACACTCCCTCATGAGATCAATGGTACTCTGGGATTTCCAATTTGAGTTACCGTTTTGGTGTTATAAGGTTATTAAAATTAAATAATTGTTAGTTGGTTTATACACATAAAAAAACTAACTTCAACTAGTGGCCCACACCAACCAATGTTAGGATCTTACTAAGGAAATAATGCCCTAAAGAGATTAGCGGTGGTATTGGATTTTTGATCTGAGTCACTTTTCATGAGTTATATGCATTTGAAAAATAAAATAATTTTTTTTATTATTTTGTTTACAGTTTTTCCATTTTTAGGTTTTCACTATTGAGGAATGCGCTGACGACACATATGTCGTACTTAGTGTATACCCACAATATTGAACAAAACATTTCCCTCATATTTCTGATCCAGGTAGCCATTTATGAGTTATTCCACTTTTTTAAGATAAGCACTCACG
This sequence comes from Viscum album, assembly GCA_963277665.1. Taxonomy (NCBI): domain Eukaryota; kingdom Viridiplantae; phylum Streptophyta; class Magnoliopsida; order Santalales; family Viscaceae; genus Viscum; species Viscum album. The sequence continues at coordinate 691,896,621 of OY728120.1, read as the reverse complement.
TGCAATAATTAAAACATAACATATTTCAACAGATCATTCCAGGCACTCCGGGAATCGTAATCACATACTTCCATAGCATCTAGTCTCAAAATAATTCATTAGGATTTAAAATAACTACAAGGAATTTCTTATACATTACAATTTGTGTTGATAATTTGAGGTTTCACTTCTATATGATATTTCCATTCGATGTGGCCATATCTTCAACACTTGTAACACTTTCCACCCCCAATCAGGAAGTTCCCTATAAGGCTTCTTCCAACATTTACGGCTTGTGGAAGTTTTCACATTCTTCCCTTCTATGCCTTAATTAATGCTCCTCCCCAATTTTAGCTTTAGATATCTCATATTATCATTTTATTTGTGGGACCACTGCATCTCACAAAACTCCAATTCGACATTCATAGTACATCGTATGATTTTATCATAGCTGTCATATTCTTGGTTGGCTATATTCTTCTATTGAAGATTTCATAGTCCATATAAGAATCTATTAACCTTCCCATTAGTATGCATGCTTTAGATAGATGTATAATGGTAATGTATTGTGAATTTTATCTCATAACTACAAACTCATTCACTCTCTATCTTCGATAGTTCATGGAATTCCTTCTCCATTTTCATTTCCATTAAACATGGTAAATACATATTAAACAATATTCCCATGAACTCTTTCCACACCGACGTTTCAATCTCCCCTCTTGGCCTATTGTTTTTAAGTAGTTCCCACCACTGATCAGCTTCCCTCTCTAAATAGTACTCATCCCAAGTCACATTCTCTTGTTCTTAATAAGGAAGTGCATGAAATATATTTTCTATAGATCTTATCCACTATTCAGAAATCAGTGGGTTCATATATCCACTAATATTAGTGGTCATTGATGTATAAATGACTTAATGTAAAGTGTATCCCTTGGTGATGAAACTGGTATCTCTTCTTAGTTCATGTAATATCCTATAAGTTGAATTATTTGATTCTTCATTATCATGAAGGTTTCCATTTTAGATTCCATCATAACATCATCATCTCATGGTATGTGGTCCGTTGCACTCTCCATTTACACAGTTCCTCATATTCCCTTCCATTTTCTAAAGGAATAAAATCTTAGTGAGAAGTGATAAGATTTTAATAATAATATAACCCTAAAATAATTTTATGTCCTAAAACATCACACATAAATTTGTTTTTCAATAAAAAAATTACATTTTCCATAAATCTGTCATAATAGTTCATAAAAAGATTGTGATTAACCAAAGATATCCTCTGGTAGTATCACACCAATAGTACAACAAGGCCCGTATTTTTGCACAAGTTCTCATTTGATTATATCTCATAGTTGGTTTTTCAGGTTTTACCCCTAGAGGCATATGTTCTAAAGCAACATCCAATTGTTCATATCCAGATATGTATATGTTTTTTTGGAATCTGATAACATAATATTTCACCAAAATACCATGAATTTTCAGTATATTTAATCATGACCCTATAGTTATTCCTAATGTATTCATATCATTTTTACTAGAAATTACAAACCAATTGATTGATACCAACTTCTGAATCCCACCTTTTTATTACACACATTTTCATTACATTTTACAAACAAAGGATCTTCAAAAGTTTAGTATCTTTGAAATAAGGTACATAATACATAAAAACATCAAAAATTCTTATATTCCACTTGAACGGCTTCTCCATGGTTCATCCTATGTAAATTTATTTCATCTCATATCTTGTGGACATACATCAATGAAAAGGGTGAGAAAAAGGCCCAGTAATGGAAAACAAGAGAAATAGTTTACATATGATATTTAGTAATACCAATAAGAACATGATGAAATTCATAAAGGAATGAGAAAAATTCATATCAAAAAATTAAGAACATCAATAATATCTTTTAAATTTGGATACAACATTTAATTGAGTCATTCCGAAGCATATCAATATGTTTTGTCACTGATGTGTCATAAGAATTACCAAGGTTATTCACTAATGTATCATAAAATAATTTTTCTCTAGACATTAAATTCTTTAGCCAATGCATTGCGTGCATATCAGGGTGATAATTTATAATTTCTTAATCAATGTGAGACCCAAATATTATAATAAATCATTTCATAAATAATCAATGGATAATAAATGAAATAGGTTTTATAGAAATATCATGTTGTTTTATAAATATCCTAAAACTAGATACTTTTTTTCATTTTAATCCCATGAAAAAGGATAGTTGGTTTCATGTATTTCAATCCTTGAATTAAATATAAAATTAATACATTTATTTTATACCCTAGTGAATTATATTTTTGGTTATACATAAATGAAAATAAAATAATTTCATGAGAAATGAGATAAATTTTGATAAATAAAATCAACAATATAATGGATATAAAACATGATTTTATAAAACATTAAAAAGAGAAGGAATAAGAGTCTCAAACTCATAAAATAATATTAATATATTAAATAGATATAAAAAATTTTAAAAAAAAGTTAGAATGTAAATTTGAAAGACATAACACATAAAAAGGAAATGTGAATGGAAAAGAGAAGTTGAGAGTTCCCTTACCTTGAAGAGCGACTCGTAAAAATCAATGATCAGAACCTTGGGGACTATAGGAAGCCTTGGAAGGACTCCTTAAGAGGAAAAAATATCATTGATTCACTGAGTATTATTTTTGAATAAATGTAAATGATGGATTGGTGTGAATTTATTGCAAAAGTGAGGGATTTTTTATTTATTTCTGAGGACACCTCGATATGTGTATTTGCAAAACCATTGAATTTATAGTGGTATTTTCCCAGTGTATAGTCCATTTATGACACCTATTATAATATTTTAATGCAAATTATTCAACCATAATTTTATATTACATATTACATCATTATGATTCCATTAAATACAATGAAAACCTAAAACTACATTTTTTTAATTCACTGAAAAACAAAATATTTTATAAAAATCCCATATATTCACCATAAAATAATATAGTTGTTATAAATTAAAAAATTATATTTATTTTATCATAATAATCCTATAAATATGATAAATTTTAAATTAAACAACAAAAATACTTAATTATTAAAAAAAATATTGGACAAAAAATGCATAGTAAAATTTTCAACACTTGAAAAACCCATATTTTATCATTTTTAATTAATTAGGACTGTTTTTAAAACACTATTTAACTATAATAAACATTTTTAATAAAAACATAGATTAATATAGTAATTTATATCCCTCATAAATGTATGATTTTTACCCGAAAAAGCAATTTATCAAATTCCATTTCTATTTTTAAGAAAAATTATTTCTAAAATAGAAATGATGAAATAAAAATTTTAATAAAAAAATGAATTTAAATTTAACTCACTAATACGGTAAAAAATTAAACATTATAACACCAAAATATGACCTAATATTAAGGTGTTTAATGGTTATAGACTCTTGGGGAGGCTGGGATAACATCGCTCGTGTGGTAATCTCTACTAACATAAACTTTCCCCATATGCGATTTCATTAAAATTAAAAAGTAAAATATTGTATTGGTCATTGATAATAGTGAAGAAAAAATATTTTACCTATATAATAGGTTCTAAAAAATGGGCTTGATATGAGAAGATTCTACTGGATGTGTTTTTGGACACTTCATTCTACATTAATTAACCATTATCATTTCAATTTATAGCACTAATTACAACGTTAATATTTTTCAATCCAAATATCATATTTAAAAATAATAATAATTGAACAATTTCATTATAATAGTCTAAAAAATGTCAAATTTTAATTATAATCACTTCATTATTAAAGGGATATAGTTTTGTTCAGTAACAAATAATATTACAATCATTTTGAGGAAACAATTATCATTAAAAATGTTTGGTTCCTTGCACATTTCAATTAACCACATGGAACCACATATCTATATAAAAATATGCTCATATATCCTCATAATATTCTTATACGTGTTATGGTGGTCCTGTTACTCCATTAATTCAAACTCTATATCCTTCGATTAGATACATAAAAGAAGTAGTTTGAAGAAGAGGTAATCATTTTTACCAACTCATTCAAAAATAATTTCTTCTTTTTCATCCTCTTCATGTGTTGTATCCCTTATAAAATGATATATCTAACATAATATATATAAATATATGTTTTTATTGTATTCAAGCAAACATATTTTACAATTTATCTATCCTTTGAAAAATAAAATCACTTTTTGTGCGTACGTACGACTTAATGTATCCACATTGCGACGTAATTCTTTTTTTTCTGTTGAAAAGTAAAAAAAATTTCAATAAATTTATTTATTTATTAAATATGATATTTATTATATAAATTATATTCTAGTAATGATTTATATATACCTATCCAATAGAACCAGGACTTCTATGACAAGAAGAACATGCGAAAAAATTCAATCAATTCTCAGAATTGTGAAATGAATAAATAATGATTAAAAAGTGGAAAAACATTATAAAGAGATAATACATGATATCATAAATATTAATCTGATTATATTATATGTTAATAATATGTTTAAAACCATTAGATAGGATTTTCAAACATGTATGATGGAATCAGACCTATTGTAAGGGTTTTCTTATCTCAATTTTATTTATGTGAGATATTCCTTATTCACAACTTATTCATTATTGTTGGTTTATATATACTTCCGTTTGATATTACCTATCATTAATATCATTATATTAATTGTATTCAATTTTTTATTTTATGATAATTACTTTTATGCGGCATACATTTCCACTGATTACATTGTTGTAAGAGATTTCGTCTTAATCTGCTTTTATCGAGGCATATTTTGATTTTATACACCCACCGTATTTTATAAGCTATATATAAAGACCCATTAACTTATCATAGTATTCATTTATTTATTCACATTTTATTAAATGATTTTTTTAATTTTTATTCATTCATGGGGCTTGTGATTTAACTATCCTGAGTGGTATGGGACACATTGAATATTTAAATATTTAATTTCAATATTTTATAATGTAAATATTCATGATATTATTTTACCTATTTATTTAAATTCATATAAAATTATTGTAAATAAAAATTTAATTCTATTTTTAATATAATTCATTGTTTTTTGAAAGGAGACTTTTTATGTGTTTTATACTGAATTTTTTTCAAAATTTATAAGGAATTTATTTTAACTTAAAATAGAACAAGAATATTTTCCTTATTTCATCGTCCCATATTTTTAAAGCTTACTTTACATTATAAAAATGATATTTTCAAATAAAGTTTTATCTTTTATGATTGTGTACCTTTATAAGAATATGTGATTTCAATGTTAAAAAGGGTATTTTATTTTAGAATTTTTTAGTGATATTTTCAAGGTCAACATACTTTGTTGAATCGTGTACTTAATTGATATTTATCTCTTATGATTAGATTAATCATATTTTATAGAATATTTTATGATTATATTTTCTAGTTATGTTCTATTTTGACACCATTAAATATATTTCTATATAAGGTTTATGAATATTATTATAGTATGGGAAATGTTTTTATATTTCATAAGATGGATTAAATATGAATGTTTATGTTGATTATGTTTCACCTCTTTCATATGACGAAAGAATTAGATATAGTAAGTGTCAGGTGAAGTCCTTTATAGCTCCTCAATGCATTAGTAGGTCTCATAATAAAATCTAGACTGGGTATTGGTTGAGCCCTTACACGTTTATGTATACTTCATGGTCAAGGCCATGTGTTTTAGATATCCCACATCTTCATTCACTCATTACAAGATTATTTATTGATATTCCAAGTGATTATTTTACTAGTGAAATATACATGGTAATGTTAAATTCTCATGTAATTGTTTATATGGTGTTATATGATCATTATTTATTCCATCCATATTATTATCATGTAATTTATTAAATGTCATGTATTTCAGTAATTTATATTACCATATTGTTTGTGTCGATTTCTTAAAAATAGATTCCACTGTATGTGTACTCTTACTAAGAATCTATGCTCATCCATTTCTTATGTTTTATTTTCCATGGGATATTACAATGTCTTTTTTGGTTTGATGTAGGGATATTCTAAGGGGAAAATGAAATTTTTGAATAAAATTCATTTTGTATTTATGTTTTAAAATGTAATTTGAATTTAAATTATTTATCTATTTTTCCTAGACCAGTAAACTATTCTATTCATTGGGATGTGATCTCTTGTACACAATACCAATGTAATAAAGTAAGGCACCAGATATACGATACTGGGTTTGGGGTATTTAAAACACGTATCTCACCATATCTACATCATTCCTCAGCCTACTCATGGATATATGTAACCTCAGGTGTATGGTCTCGTACGTCCAACACAAAAACTAATAAACACAACACATCACTAACATCTCATTCATAAATGATCTGATTAACACTTAGACATAAGACATCATCTTGTGTGACCCAACCACACAACTTCATTGTTACTCCAATGAGTAAATACTAGAGATCTCTTAACTAAAAATTCATACCCACCCATACTCCATGTATACCCTACATGCCTATCCACCCCCATAATAAAGTACCATTGGTGTATTCCAAAATCAAAAGAATCTCATGATCTAAAACCAGTTTCTCAATATCTCAAACCAAAATCTTCATTCCAAAAATTCCACTAAGTCCATTTATGATCTTACCATGTTCCAAGAGACACATTCATAGATATCTGGGTCAGGAACCTTGATGGTGATTATCTAATATGAAAAATGTGGTACCAAAACACATATACTCCAAGCACTATACATTTCATGAAAACTAGGCACCTCTATGAGACTCTTAACAAAAAATATCCTAGCATGCGTGGTCTCCACTCAATGTGAACTCTCCCACATGAAGCCACATTTCCTCTAGCACACCCTTCACTCTAGATATAACTCATATCCTTCATTCACACCAATATTCACATCCATCACCCGAAAAATATACCCAAAAAGGTTTTCCTTTAAGAAACCTAACATAAGGGTTAACCACTAGAACCCAAGTGCACTTTCCCCAAAACACTGGAATCCACATTGAAACAATCTAATATAATATTGTTTATTTGTTATTTTTTTCAAAATAATTGTGTGTTGTATTATATAATATAATATTATACACATACTAAATATAGAGAAACAAACTATAATATTGTTTTGTTACTAAATACTATTATATTAATCAAAAATGAAACTCATCAAAATACTAAACATTAATATTGGAAATATAATATAAAATAGAAAAAATATAAAATCAGAAAATAGGGGTCACCATAATTTATTGGAATCATCACCCCATTGCAGACACTATTGAAATGAAACAAAATATTTATAAACCAAACAACATTATAAAAAAAGGAAATATATAACCTTGAGAGGAATTTGGTTTCATAGTGAATGAAATAATTTATAGGTATTTATAAGAGTTAATTTGACCATTTTAATGTTAATATGACCATTGGAATAGTAATTTGACCATTATTATAGTAACATGGCTATTAGGAATAATCTCACCATTGTTGGGAATAGAAACCCAACTATTGTAGTAGTAATTTCACCTAAAAATAATATATTATGTTATAAATAATATTTATCATGATTAATTTATGTAAATATAAATTTTAAATTTTCAAAAAAAAAATATCATGACAAAAAAATTGACATATAAACACATTTTTAATGCAAATGAGTCAACCAGAATTTTATATTACATATATTATATCATTATTATGTCATTAAACATTCCAAAAAATATAAAACTATATTTTTACTATTTACTGAAAAAAAATTATAAAAATATCATATATTAAACATAAACATGTATCGATGTTATGAATTAAAAAATGACATTTATTTTATCATAATAATTCTCTAAATATTAGAAATATATATTTTAAATATAAAAATACATAATCATAAAATTAACAGTAGACAAAAAATTCATTGTAAAATTCCTAGTAAAAATTTTGACAGTTGATAAAAAATTATTTTGTCATTTGTAATTAAAAATGAGTGTTTTTATAAAACAATTACATTATAAAAATATTAAAAATACTAGTTTAATATTGTAATTTATATATCTCATAAAAGTAAAATTTTCCTAAAAATTCAATTTTTCAAATTCCATTTCAATTTTGATGAAAAATTCTTCTTAAAATTCAAGTGGCTAAGGCCTTCACATATAACCCCCTATAACAGTCGCATATGAACTTAGTGTTAGGTGTACGATGGTGATAGACTCTTGAGGAGGCCTTGCTAACATCACTCAAGTGGTAATCTTCACTAAGTTGAACTTATCCCATAATAGATTTCATTCATGGTTAACATGTTGATGTTCGGCTTGGGATTTGTCAAGATTAATGCCTAAAGATTCTACCTACCTCCCAATTTCTGACGAATTGTCTTCTTAAGACACAATTCTACAAGGTTTTGCCATCGAATCTTCATTCAATGTTAATTAACTATTATCATTTCTTTTTTTAACAGTAATTATAATGTCAAAAGTGTGGTTTAAAATAGTCATATTGAATAACAATCATAATTGACCAACGATCAATTAACGGTCAAAACTCAAAGGTCACATTTCAATTATACTCACTTAAATATTAAATGGATATAGATTTCTTGAGTATAAAAAAATAACTCCAATTTTGAGAAATAAATATCATTCAAAAGGTTCAGGTTTTTACATTCTTCCCTTCTTGAGAAATTGTGTCAGCAAATTTTCTACTCATTCACTCAGTTGATAATAGTTGATGGAACTTCTACATCATTGTTTCCTATTGTTCCCACATCTCTTATTAATATTTTTGGTTCCTCCACAACCAATTTACAAGTTGGGTAGTCTTTTGGGGTAGAAAATTATCTCTATGGTCCATGATCTCTACCAGCTTCTCCTCACAAGAAAGGTCTTGTTCAAGTTGTACCTCCTTTGGAATCAGTATATGTGAATGGTCAGGTATGTATTTACTCAAGAGAGATACATGGAAACCATCATGAACATGAGATATATTTGGTGGATTAGATAGCCAATAGACCACTGCTCTTATGTGGTCAAGGATTTCATAGGGTCCAATGTACCTAGGGATAATTTCCCCTTTCTTTCTAAACCTCATGACAATCATTCGAGGTGAAATTTGAAGGAAGAAATTTTCCCCAACATCAAACTCCAAGTCCCATCGATGGTTGTCACCATACCTCTTCTACTAACTCTGAGCATCTTTTATGTTCTGTTGGATGGCATGAACCTTTTCTATCATCTCTTACACAAGATCAGGTTCAAGAAGATTTCTCTTACCAACTTTATCCCAACATATAGGAGTTCTGCATCACATCCCATATAGAGCATCATAGAGAGCCATTTTAATGATTGAATGGAAGTTGATGTTGTATAACAACTCAACTAAGGGGATATGTTGATCCCATACACCTTTAAATTTTATTGAGAAAGTTATCATCTTATCCTTTAGTGTCTAAATAATCCTTTTAGATTGGACATAAATTTTAGGGTGATTGGTTGTACTAAAATTCTATTTGGTACCCAGGTCATATTGAATTCTACGCCAAAATTTTGAGTTGAACCTTGGATTATGATCAGATATGATAGAAAGTGGAAACCCATGTAGCTTTATCACATTCTTCATGTATGTCTCAAATAATTGGACAAGAGAAGAATATTCATTAATTGAGATAAAATGGGCAGTCTTGGTGAGATGGTCCACTATAAACAATGTTTCATTGTTCCCTTTGGATGTTCTCGTGAGACTAGTGACGATGTCAATTGTGATATTATCCCACTTCCATGATGGTATTAGTTGTGGTTTCAATACACCCTTATAATGTTTTTGATCTTGCATCACTTTTTGACACACCTGGAACCCTGTAGTATAGTAAAAAATATCTATTTTCATGTTATCTCACCAATAATGATCCCAAAGGTCCCTATACTTTTTAGTGGTTCTAGGACGTATAGAGAATGTAAAATAATGAGATTTATCCATTAGCTCTATCTTTTTTTAGAAATAGATGGATCACATTGCCTTGTACGAAATTTTAGTACCCATTATTGATCAACATTTAACTCAGGAATTTTACTATCCCTCATAGCCTCAAACTTCTTCTACAAAAAAGGATCATCTCCTTGAGATTTCTTGATCTTATCTAGTAATTATGGTTGAGAAATCATTTGGGATATACTTGATGATGTCAATTTCCATAAAATTCCCATATCTATTTTTACTAGGTCTTTGATCATTGGATCTCCTTGAATCTTCATCAATGAAAGAACATCATGGTTTTTTCTACTTAATGCATCAAAAAATTTGTTTCCTCTTCCTATATGATAATGAATTGAAAAATTAAAGTCATTAAGAAGCTCCAACCACCTCCTCTATCTCATGTTCAATTTATATTTCTTGAAAATATACTTCAAACATTGGTGTTATATGTATATATCTCATTTCTTCCCATTACGATTGTGCCACCGTATCTTATAGGAAAAACAAATATATATTGCTCCCGATCATGCATATGGAAATTCTTCTCATGATACTTTAACTATTGAGATGCATATCAATCACCATGTCATTTTTCATGAAGAAAAACCCAATAACCTTCATATATGCCTCACAAAAACATTTAATCCATCACTGAAAGAGTGTAGTGTTAACATAGGTGTAGTTACCAATCACTTCTTCAGCTCTAGGAAACATTCCTCACACTTCGTTGTCCAGATGAACTTATCCCCTTTCTAGGTTAACAAGATTCATGTATTTGAAAGGCATGATTTTCTTCACAAACCACCTATTATATCCCACTAAACCAAGGAAAATATGAATCTCTATTACTATTATAGGATGGAGACACTATTTTTAAACCTTTTTCATCATAGTGTCAAATGATATTCATTCACTAGTTTCAATGTTCCCAAAAATAGAAAATTGATGTAAAAAAACTCACACTTTATGAAATTTCCAAATAACATCTCCTTACTCATAGTTTTTTGTATCATTTATAGATGATCCTCATGCTCCTTGTATATTTTGGGATATATCAGAATATTTTCATTAAAAACTATATAAAATGTTATCATGTCAGTCCAGAAACACTATATTCATCAATTTCATAAAAATGACATGTGCATTAGTCAATATGAAGGCCATAAAAAGAAAATCATAATACCCATATCATTATCTCATTTAGGTCTTTAGAATTATCTTATTTCATCACCCTCTATTTTTGATAACCAGGAAAAATATCAATCTTTGAGAAGAATTGATCCCCATGAAGCTAGTAAAATAAATCAATAATTCTTGGAAGAGGGTACTTGTTCTTCATTGTGATCTCATTAAGTTCTCCAAATCAATGCATAACCACATTTATCCATCATTATTATTTTCAAATATAACATTTTCTCCCCATGGATACACACTTGGATGGATAAAACACTTCCAAAAAAAGAAATTGGAGTATCTTATTAAATTTTTGCATCTCAAATTTTCCTATTCTATATGGGTTTTTGATATCATCTTGGAAGTAGTCATAGGTTCAATGGATAACTCGACTTCTATTTCTTGGGATTGTCTAGGTATCTAATTAGGAAATAATTCAATGAATTGTTTAATTTTGGGAACATTATCTATTTATAAACATTCATTTCCTTCTTCATCTTCACCAATCATATCCGTATAGAAGGCTATGGGAGCTTCTTATGGATAAAACTCATGTCAAGATATCTCTCCTGAAAACTGTCATTTTTCCATTCAAGGATACTAATATTTCCTTAAATATAAATTTGATTTTCGAATTATACATTGAGAGACACTCCATCCCTATTATAATGTCACATTCCAACATGGGAATGAATTCTAGATTTGAGATGAGATTATGCCCAGCAAAGTGAATACAAGATTTTATAAACAATATTGAGGGTTGGATAATCCCTCCAATGGCCTTTATTGATAACACTACTTCTCTAAGTTCAGGTATTGAATCTATATTCATTGAAAACGTGGAGGAAATAAAGGAATAAATAGAACTAGAATCAAACAAATTACTTAATAGATTTCAGATAACAATGAGAGTACCTACCACTACAACATTTTGAGCATCAAATTCGTCCCTTGGGATATAAATGGTATGAAATTTCTCCCTTGGACTATACTAAGGTTTATAGTGATTCTCCTCAACTTCCCTCAGATATAAATATTTATTGGAATAGTGTCAGAGATTTCCACATATGAATCATTAGACTTTAGGTAGGGATTTCACTATCTTCAAATTTTTTTTGGGTCATGAACCATACCCCATGGCCCATTCTGTGACTACCCCAATCGCACATTCCATTGACCAAGGGCTAGAGATTATTACCGAATTGGATTATCACAAAATGAGAAGGAATTTTTCTTTAAACCTGTACACATGCATAGAATTTGAACTACAGAATGTAAACATGATGTACACCACAATTGCCACTAAGACAACCACAAAGAGTAAATTACAAACTGAAAGTACAAGTGGGCTAGAATACAAGCCCAAAAATACAAAAGAATGTACATTTAAAATAGTCCATCTGATCAAGACGCCGCCTGAAGGGGTAGGTGTAGGCTAGCTTCTAGTAATTGTAGAAGTACACCCGTCCAAACCGTCTCACTGAGCACCACTAGGTCCCAAACCACCAAGATCTCTATTGAAGAATATGTTCATCAGGTCTGCCTAAGTACCCCCAGGTCCGAAACCCCCAAGGTCTCTATCGAAGCGTTGATCACCTGCATGGGACACGACCTGGGGGATTGAATCCCATGTAGTTGTGAGTAAAACAATACTCTATTGGGACCTCAAACATAATAGAAAGACCACAATATAATGTATGCACAAGGTATTGTTAGCTCATAATGGTATAGTCTAATGTATGTATAGAAATAATATAATTCTTAATAATGAACATGTTGGAGTACTATAGTACTCATCCCTGATGAGTACCATGGGTATGCTGGGTCACACATACCCCCTTCCCACTTAGGTCATCATATCTAGTCCACACAGGGCCACTTGTATCTAATCCACATAAAGTCGTTCGGAGCTGGTCCACATTGGTTCACTTGTAGCTGATCCAACAGAGTCATTGGTAGTTTATCAATAAAGTGTCATTGTTGTTGATCCATAGAAGGTCTCTTTGAGCTGATCCACACAAGGCCCTGTGTAGTTGTTCCATACAAGGTCACATGGAGCTGATCCACATTGGGTTTCTTGTCCTCTAGTCCTAGAGTGTCACTTTGTCCCACTCGTCAGTAGTCTTTTGGTTTCATCAAGGTGTAGGATTCCCACAAGTAGCATGCTTGATTCTGTTATAATCCATTCCTTATGCCATTCACCACATTTAATCTTCCATGAACACCTCCTTAGAGAATTATAAAATAAACTCCTCCTCAAAAGGGTTCCAATGCTGTAAATGGATCATCAATAAGATGCCCAATTTGAATGATATTGGTGTTTTAGTAAATAACTGCTGATTGTGTCTAGCCCTGGTCTGACCCAGTTGGACCGACCCTTCCAACCTTAATTTGGGGGTACCGTATGACCAGAGCAGATTCGACTAACCATAACCGAACTAGTTGATGGACCCAACTCGGTTGGGTCTGGGCCAGTCCGGTCTGACTGACCACTAGGCCATGCCTATTGGGCCTTACTAGACCTGGCCTTGTTCAGCTGTGGGGCCATCCCGCTAGGTCACCCATTGACCCACAATCATCTATCCCAGCCTGTAATAGGCAGTTTGGTTGTTACTAGATCAGGTTGACCATGGTCCTGGCATTATCCCATTGGCCCAACCCACAAAAGCGGGTCCGCATACTATAGCTTAAGCCACATAGTGGGACAGTCTTCTCTAGACTGGATGCCATGTGGAATCCGATTTGTGTGCATCATGGCCGGCTAGGTCGTTCACCCCCTTGTCCTTCACACAGTCACTAATGGACTACGTGCTAGTGCACCTGGCCACGACTCCTACCTCGACCCACTCCACCCACACGACCAGATGACCCTTGTCCTTATTTGCTGGCCATGGTCCAGTGTCGATGGATCCTACTACACTATCATAGGCCAATACAATCAAGGCCCACATTGGCACACCGCCACACTCCTGAGGCCACCGCCAGTGGTCACCGCCGCTGGCACCGGTGCACCGATGGGATGTTCTGCGGACTAATGGTTATGCTCCAGTGGTCTGTTCTTCAGATCGACACCGCCTCAAGAATTCATGGGTTTCCATATTCCCTAATATAGCCTAAAACATGACTCATCATCATCTTTGATCTCTGGACATGATGAATGAACCAGAACACCCACGCCATAGTGGACTAGTCCTTGTTCGTGTCTGCCTTCACCCTCTACATTAGAGTTTTTTTAAAACATGGGAGGAAGATTAATGTTCTATGAAAAATTAATCTTAATACAAAAACCCTGAGAGTAAGAACCCTCCCACAAGAACAAGGGATGCAAAAATCATGTTGTTTTTGGGTTGATCCATGTTCATTGTATCAGAAATAAAAACGGGCAATTCAAATTACAAAAAGTATCCCCTATATAGGATTGATGTTGGTTGTGATAGAGCATGGTCACATGCCTTCAATCTTGATTTTACACCCACTTTTCTCATGATACTTTGAATCATGGAATGAAAATGAATTTATCATTATTAATTAGATAGGATTCCTCAATATAGATTAATTATTGAAATTCCTACATCACAAACTTTTCTCTAACCAATTATCTCATTAAAAGTGAAATCTGTTTTATCATTTCTATTACAATGTGTCGTCACATTGTTAAACTATTTAATTTTTGAAATAGAATATCCATTATTATTTAGTTAAACAACTTCTTTAATGGGGATCATTTAATTATTTCCATAGCCACCTCTTTATCGCACCATAGTTCTTACATTATACCGCTCAATAGTGAGGAAAAATAAATAAAATAACTTTTAAATTTATTTTATTTTTCTTCCAAAAGTTTTCAAAATTAAATTTTTCCCTTGACCCATGCATGTCAATGTTAGGTCCATTAATAGGTAATTTTATCATTCTAGACGCAACAACTCCGTCATATTTTCCATCAAGGAACCGGTTTTTATGTTTCCAAAACCACGCAAATGCACCGTTTTCACTTACAAAATTCTCAAAAAACTATCTGTCACCCTCAACTTGAACTAGTCAAGGTTAAGAATGGCCTAAGGGAAACATTCTCTCACAAATTCCATGGTAATATCTTATTTTAAATCTATGTTACCATTTATGTGTTATAAATATTTGACAATAAAATAATTTTTAATTAATTTATTTACAGCCAAAAACTCAATTTTACTATTGGCCCACACTGGCTAACATTAGGCTCTGCCAAAGGAAAGCATATCCTGAAGATCACAATGGTGGTCGTAGATTTTTAATCTGAGTCACTGTTCGTGAGTTATAAGAATTTGAAAAATAAAATAATTTTATTTAATTATTTTATATGTGGTTATTCAATTTTCAGGTTTTCTCGTAGGATGCATGAACCGACTAAACAGAAGCCATGCATAGGGTAAATTCTCCATATTGAACCCACTTTTACCCTCAATTTTTTGATCCAGGTTCCCTTTTAAGATTTATTCCAATTTTTCTGGATAACTGATCATATGCGCTAGTTTAAACATTACATTTTTTGACGGATCATTTCAGGCATTACGGGCCTCAGAATTGCACACCTTCTTAGTGCCTGGTCTCAAAATAATTTCATTTCAATAAAAATAAAATTTACAAGGAATTTATGGTACATTTGGTTACCTACACCATTAGGTATGCATGTTCTCGTAATCCAATACAAGGTTAAACAAAAAAATGAGTGTAAGAAGAACAAATTTGAGCCTACTGCTCCCATGTTCTCTCCTAGAGATTTTTATTCGGTCACCGATCGTGCACCAGATGAATCAAATTTCTATAAAATACCTGCTCTAATCAATCCCCTATCTCCACTAGGGACTCTATAAATTTCATCCCATCATTAATGTCCATATCACCCCATTTGATGAAGTGTGATGGATCATGCACATACCTCATCAATTGTGACATGTATAAAACATCATGAACTCGGTACATCATTTGGGGAATATCTAGGATGTATTCCACCTCACCAACTATTCTCAAAATATTGAAATGTTCGATTAACCTCAGAGATAACTTCCTCCCTAACCAAATCTATGTATCCATTTTCATGTAAAAACTCAAAAGAATACATAGTCCCCCTCCTCAAACTCCAAGGGTCTCCATCGCCTATCAACATAGGAGTTTTTTCAACTCTATGAAATCTTCATCCACTCTTGGATGACCCACACCTTCTCACTGTTATCCTAAACCATCTCTTGACTCATGAGTGATAACTCCTCTTGGTTTTTTCTATTATAATAGTGACCTACATAGTCATTCAAGTAGAGCCTCAAGAAGTTCCATTACATTGGTGGGGTGATAGCTATAGTTGTATTCAAACTCCATTAATGGTAAGTGGCCTCCCAACTATGACCAAAATCAAGTACGCAAGCATGGAGTATGTCCTCCAAGGACTGTATGGTCTACTCCATTTGATCATCCATCTATGGGTGAAAGGCTGTGCTCAAGCTCATCTGAGTCCCAAAAACCTCCTGTAATCACATCTACATCCGAGATATAAAGTTTTCAGCATGATCTAAAACTATAATAGATGGGACTCAATTGAGTATAAAATTCTCCTAGACATAGAGGAATCTGATACCCTGTACTGATCCACGCTCCCAAATGCATAGGACGTGACCCTACAGGGTGATTCAGTCAATGATCACATAGATATTATCGTGTCCTCTAGACGTATGTGGTAAGGCCATCATGAAGCTCATCGATATCCTACCCTAATTCCACTCTAGTAAACCAAGGGGTTGTGTAAAACCTATTCTATGTCGGTGCTCATCCATCAATTGCTAACAAGTGAGGAATTTCGAGACAAAATATACCACTACCTTCATCAACACTGGCCACTAGTACTGACTTCGGAAGTCCAAGTACATCTTCCCCACACCATGATGTACCCAAAAAGGGTATCTATGGAACAACCTAAACTCATCCTTCGTTACTTCCATAGTTACTACAGTGCATCCACAAAAAATTATGATGATCTCCCCACCATTTTGAATATCCATTCGGAGCATGCCCTATGGTAATATTTTCTCATATTGTCTCGAAGCTGGAATCTCCACGTGGTTCCCCCTAAATATCTATAAGATTTGTTGGGTAACTACCATAGATTGAAAAAAATCAACCTCATCTCTGTGAAAAAAGGATATCTAAAGCGAGGTGAACTAATATAAGGCCTCATTTAGTAGGTGTGAACTTGATCTTCAGATCAGAGCATTTGCCACCCCATTCCACATCCCTGGAGTATATAATTTCTGAAGATAATGTCCTAGAGGAACTCTAGCCAACATCATTGTCTAATATTCAGTTCCATTATAAAATAATTAAACATGAGACTCTTGTGGTTTGAGTATATGGTAAATTGTTCTCCCAAAATGATTTTCCAACACATATTTATTGTGAAGAATACTACATCCAACTCAAGGTCATGAGTCATATAGTTATGCTCATGCGGTCTAAACATCTGTTATCCATAAGCAATCATTTCTTACCCCTGCATCTAGACAAGACCATGCCCAGTTCCTGATGCATCATATTTCAACACGTAGTCGACGCCCTCCTATGGAAGCATTAAGATAAAAGCCCTCATCAATATCTACCACATATGTTGAAAGCAATGATGGCATACTTCTTCAAACATGATGGATTTTATTTTATTTTTCAAGGATGTCATGGGTTATGCCACTCTGGAGATGCCAGTTACAAATATGATATTACCCATACAAACTAAGGAAACACCACACCTCAGTAGCGCTTTTGGGGTTTCCCCTATTAAGAAATTCCTCTATCATCACTATATTCACCGAAAACACAACTTATGAGATGAAGTTTCCTAGGAAATGGACATTTAATATCAAAAAATCACTCATTAAGATCTTTCAATTATGATGGTGCTCTAAGAGTGTACCCAAATCTATACTCAGGTTTATCATGTCCTCCTCCTCAGACGCAGAATACACTAAGATGTTATCAATGAAGACAACTACAATCTAGTCTATATACGGTTGGAAGATCCTATTTATGATTCCCATGATGATTTGTGGGGTGTTCTTCTTACCAAATGGAATAAATAAGTACTCGTAGTGTTCATAACAACATTTAAATGCCATAATCATGATGTCCTCAACTCGTACTCGAAGCTGGTGATTGCCAGATCTAAGGCCTATCTTCGAGAACCAACATTCTACCTTTAGATGATCAAATAAGACATCAGTTCTTGTTTGAAGATAATTTTTCTACATGGTCTCCTATTTCAAGTGCCAAAAGTCCACAAATAACCTCATGCTTCAATTTTCCTTCTCAATAATACAACAGTAGGGATACCCATTGTGAAACGATGGGCCTTATGAACCCCTTCCTCTATATGTCCTCCAACTATACCCTCAGATCCCATAGTTATAAACAAGTTATCATATATTAAGGTGTATATATTGGTTTATTCTCAGAATATAAATCATTGAATAAATCTAAATCTCTACGGGGAGGTTGCCTTGGGATATCCTCTCATAAGACGTCCTTGTAATCATCCATGTCTCTGAGACTAAGGTCAGTTTCCAGCTTTCCCACTACTGACATCCATTGTATTTATTAGTTCCGGAAAATAACTATCAAACAGAATGGTTCTCTCTTGTACCATAACATAATTAGGAATTTACAGTAGAATAGAGCTACCTTGGATGTCCCTAAGCATATCTCTCTCAGTGGTCTGAGTCATGAGGTGTTGGTAACATCGTATTCATTGAGTACATAGAGGGGTCGTTGCACATTTATGTATATCTAGTTATCAACATGTTGTCTCACCAAATCTACAAAATCTCTTGGCAACACAGATCCTTTAAAATTTAGGGAAAGATTAAATTGCCAAAGAGAGGTTCTCAAGCTTCGTCTATAGAAAACTCACCTAATCGTAAGATCATGCAATCAAAACCTCATCATATCCATGCTGATCCATGATGAAGGATCACTACCAAGACAACCATATGATCTAATGGTGCTTTGACTAGACAAAAAACTCAATCACCACCTCAAGGTAATCCTTATCTACATCTGAGTCTAGATTTCATCAGATCCTGAGGTGTAAATATCATAGAATCTTATCTAAGACACTTATCCTACATGAATCCTGCATCAGTAGTACCGATAGTAAGTGATGACCAATAGGTGGTGGTAATGATGGGACACCGCTCGAAGGTTCCATCTCGAACAATGTTCCATGTAACAAATACTCGTCACTCCTTAGACTATACTCGTGGTCATGCATTGTAAACTTAGCTAGCTAGACACATGGAATCATCATGAATGAGATCTAGATGATTCATGATTAATAGATTATACCTGGTGAGACGACACTAAATCAAAAATATCATGCAAATACATTAAAAAACACAAGATTCTTGAGTTTTCTTGTACTGAGTTGGAAAACAGAATTCAAGGTCATGGTATATGAATTGGTCAGCCGCCGCACAAACACCAGAATCTCTATCCTAAAAAATGATCTCGAAACATTTTACACTATTTCCCCATAAAAATTTATAGAATATTAGTTCTTATGTTTGAACTGATATCCTCTGATACCACATTATCACAACCGCTCCCCCATGGACCATGACATAACTACCCCATCCCCGTCTTCAATAGGATAGGGGTTGGAAACTAGCACCAATTAGGTATATCCAAAAAATGGTAGGCAATTTCCATTAAACCTGTACACACCCAAGAAGCTCAAACTAGTGAATGTAAACAAGCAAAAAAGCACAACAATAACAGAGACAACTATAGAGAGTATAGTGCAATAAAAAAGTACGAAGGGTCTAGAATACAAGCCCCAAACCACAAAAGAATGTACACCTACCATGTTATTTCCCCATGAGACCCCTTCCTTAAGGGGTTGGTGTACGGTAGCTTCTTGTAGCTATAGAAGTATGCCCATCTGACCCATCTCACTAAATACCACCAAGTCCTGAATAACCAAGGTCTCTGTCGAAGTATCTCTCCATCCTCTCTCCCAGAGCACCCCTTGGTCCTAGACCACCAAGGTCTCCGTTGAAGTGTAGATCTACTTAATGGGACACGAAATCTGTGGGAAAATCTTGTGAAGGGGTGAGTAACACAATACTCAATTGGGACCCCAAATCACAAAGGAACGATTGAAAAAGAATGTATACAAAAGGTATCATTATCTCATGTAGGTATAATCTAATATATGGAAAGAAATACAATAAGTCATAACACCGAACACCTTATACTATAGAGGTACTCATCCATGATGAGTTCTGTGGTTATGATGGGCCACACAGAGCCACTTCCAACTTAGTCCATTAATGCTGGTCCACACAGGGACACTTGCAGCTGATCCACATAGGGTTTCTTATAGCTGATCCACATAGGGTCTCTGGTAGCTAATCCACACCGAGGCACTAGTAGCTAATCCACATAGGGTCACTTGGAGCTAATCCACATGTAGCATGCTTGATTGAGGTATAATACACTCTCCAAGGAATTCATCATATTTAATTATCCATTAACACCTCTTTAGATCATTTCTAAAGAACCATCTCTTCGTGAGGGTTCAAATTCTACAAATGGCTCATCAATCGGATTTCTGGTTTGAAGGATATTGGCATTTTGGTAAACATGGGTCGGTTTTGTCTTGGACCGGTCTGGCCAGCCCCATTTGCCTTACTGGACCCAGCCTGGTTCGGCCATGAGTCCAGACCGTAAGGCCTCCCAACGTCCCAGTTCCATCTAGCCTGGCTCTCAATAAGTGGGCTATTTATACCTAGCTTGAGCTGCCCAACGACCCGTCTTTCTCCTGCCCACCCAACATGCAAAATAAGGGTGGCTTCACTCCAACCCATTCCACCCTACATGTTGGTTCGTATCCACTGTCATGGAACACATAGTGGGCCGGTCTCCTCCTACCTAGATTCTATGTGGCGTCTAGTTAGTATGTGTAATGGTCGGCTATGCTAATTTCCCCCTTGTCCTACATGCTGTCCTGGATGGACAGCATGCCAGCACGCCGCACTATGGCCGAATGGCTGCATCCCTACCTCCTAGCTGTTGGCCAAATACTGGTGGCTCCAGCCACACCGCTGTAGCTCTAGCCAACCATTCCCCAACTCTGTGAGCCATCATGGCATGTCACCCCCACCTAGACCCTCTTACTCTCCGACGAGATGTTCCGCAAACCACCAAGTTCACTCTGGTGGTCCATTCATTTGACTGTTTGCGCCTCTGACCTCTATGTGGTTGTCATCATCCCTACTCCTACCTCAAAAATGCACTTTCATCAACTCAGATGTTCGACCGTGAATCATGCACAAGAAAAACCAGGGAAAAGAGTCCATAGCCTTGTTCATATTTTCCCACAACCTTATAAATATAGTTTTTTTATAACATGGCATGAAGATTAAGGATCTATCAAAAATTAATCCCGATAATAAAACCTGATAGTAAGAACCCTCCCACAAGAGCAAGCGATCCACAGATCAACCTATTCATGGGTTGATCTTGGATCATTTTTTAGAAATATGAATGGGTAATTTGAATTAGAAAAAATAACCCCTACCTGGGATTGATCTTGGTCCGGGATGAGCGGGGTCATGCACCTCCGTTCTCCATTCATGATATGCCTCACATGTTTCTTGTGATACTTTATAGGGTGTAAGGATAATGTGTTTATTGTTCATTGTAGGATAGGATTTTTCATCATAGATTCATCAAACCAATACTCAGATGTATAAATGTTTCTCCAACCCATTATCTAATTAAATGAGATATGCGTCACATCGTTTCTGTTATGTTGTGTTATCACGTCATTAAGGTATTTATTTTATGAAATAGAATGTAACACCCCAAGCTTCCACGGTACGTTTCACTTCGAATAATGCAATAGCGTGTGTTGTACGCAACCTCGAGCTCTAACACACACCACAACGAATTAAACTAGCCGTTGTGAATAGTAATACCTACTTTTTGAAATTTTATAAATTTTATTTATCAAAATGGACTTCATTTTTGGATTAGGAATATCGAAATTAGCCTATGTTGGATTTTTGGTATTTTTCTGAGAACTTCTAATTTTTTATGAATAGTGAAAAATACTTAAAAACAACTTTTTTAATCAAAATAATTTATAGTGATAAATTATACTATTTAGTGGTTTTAAAGTATAATTAGAATATATTTTTACCATTTTATCCAATGGTGGTCATTAGAATTAATTTAACATTGAAATCAGACATAAAAAATTGCCAATCTTTTGATATAAATTGTTTCTTAGAAACACGCCATTTTTTGTAACAGCGGGAAATAATTATAAAATTAATAAATGAAACTTATATGTTTGGAATTTCTTAAAATATACATCATTTTTGAATTCGGAATATCAATTATAGCTTAGGATGAAATTTTGGCTTTGTTCTGAAAAACTTCAATTTTTGATGAATAGTGAAACCACTAAGTGGTAGTAAAATAACTGATTTTTCGTTTAAATGAAATATTACCACTTCTGTGATTTTATTTTCAAAAATCCGACATACATGGTTGTCATTAAGAAGTAAAATGTGGTTCAATGAGATTAAAATAATTTTTTGGTGAATAGTAACTTTTAAGTTCTTAATCGCGATTAGAGGTAATTAGTGTAGTTTAAGGTATAAATAATGTTTTTATAATATGAGATGAGCATGACACTTGTCCTAATTCTATTGTATGAGTCATGGCCGACTAAGGAAACCCATGGGTCAACTTGGGGACCCCATGGAGCCACATTAGTTGGAAAATGACATTAATATATATTTATTTAATGTTAAAATTAAATTGACACAAACATGAGTTGTTTTACTAAAACAGTTTTTAAGTGGGGTTACACAAGTCCAAATTTTGACTATAAATATTCATTAGAAAGTTAAAAAGATTTCCTACATCATAGTATTTTTTTTATAATTTTTAGACATTAAATAAATTAAATTATTTATGACATCATTATGATGCAGTGATGACCTCATTATTTAACGATTTTAACAAAATGAAAAGATAATGTAAACTCCAAGGCTTACACATGTACAAAGACTATTGGATGGGTTTATTTCGAACCCTTATCACCTTATCCACTAATTATATAATTTTGGGACCTTTAGAATCCGAAAAGCATTGTGTAATAATGTAACATTTCAATCTTTCCAAAAGAGCCCCTCCTCTCCACTTATAAAAGCCCCCACCTCTCCCACCTTATTTACACTTTCAAGCCATTTGGATCGGCCAACCTCTGCCCAAATACTCTCCAAACTTCCCTCCCTTACTCTTAGAAGCCTCACTTTTGGCAGAACTCTTCCCAAGGAAGCCTTTGGCTCAAATCAAAAAGAGTTACCCGATTTTGAGGTAATGTCTTCTCTAATGTTGTTTTGTTTTATTTTTCTTCTCCAACCCCCTAAACTCTTTTTATTCATTTCTTTTGTAACAACACCAGTATCCTAAATATACTAGGATTTTTTTATAATAAGGATTCGAGATAAACTTACACACACCGACATCTAATGGTTAAAGGACATACGGTTTCTGTGGATGGCGAATTTCTGCCTCACGAAACGATGATTGTTCAACACTCATATAACACCTTCAAAGGTGGCCATTAAGATGTCACTATTTTTATATATGATATATAATATGTTTATGTTTTACTTATGCTTATGTATTTCTCATTTATGGCATACTTTATGATTTCCATTATGGGTAAAACGCGATAATTTCATTTTAGGAAGTGCGGACTACCGCCCCCTCAAAGTGATTTGAATCGTTAATGCCATATGTGGGATGTATAAAGGATGGAGTAAATGGTATTATACACTATATTATAATGTAATTATATTATAAATTTATATCATTATGATTTCATTCCATTAAATATGAAATAGAAATGAAAGTAGCGTTCATGCGTACGTACGGCTTACCGTCTCCATGAACGCTGCATTTCATTTCTTACCTCTAAATGTTACTTGACATTATGAATGAATGTATATACTGTATATATATGATATATAAGACATATAAATCATGAATATAATTCTGGATATAATGGATACTCTACCACATGAACAACTTATAATTATAAGAAGTTTATTGTTGACTCAAGTACCAAAGATCGACAAAACGATCGTTATTAACTTAAATAATTACATAATGTTCATAATATTGTAATAAGTGATATAAAAAGGATAATGAAATTGAAAATGGTTCTTAATAAGGTATATATTAACTCTAGTTTATTATTCAGGAGGTTAAAGAACGGTTGAGTCAAGTCGGACACAAGGTAAGGGAACTTCTTAACACAATTTCCATTCTTTGGGTTAATCTCCTACTTTAAAATTATGTCATGATATTATTATGTCCTATATTGTATTTTTACATTATTTATGTGTACTTATAGTGAATACACATTATATATGTACTTTATTTAAAAAAATGATCTTTTTAAGGACTTAGTCTCAATCCCCTTTCATTGAGGCATATTTGGTTTTATACACAACTTTCTTTTATATGGTGTATAAACCCCTTTGACTTTTACATTTATTCAAAAGAATATTTTTTATACGAAGCGTTTACTAAACGACAAAAGGGAATGTTTTTGTCGTACGTATGCGGCGAAAACGACTTCTCCACCGCCGTGACCACTATTTTAGTTTCGGCTTCCTCTACAAGCCATACCATTTTTTTGAAGAATAAATACCATGTTATACTTTTCTTTTCTTTTGGTATTGAAAATGGTTTTGAAAGCATTTTTATTATATCAATGTGTTGTATTGATATCTTCTGATTGAAATGTGGAAATGTTATGTTTCCTTTATGCATGTTTTATGTGATACGATTATGTTATGGTTTATGAGATTTTTAAACCTGTTCATACGAGGAATGAATTGGACTTAATAAGTGACGGGTGGAGCCCGCTATAGCTCCTCGATGCATCGGCAGGTCTCATGAGACAAACTAGTGTCTTGGCACGAGGCCTTGACAAAATCTTATTTGTGGTCTTGGCACGCGGCCTTGACTATGTGGTTATGACAGTCTGGCATTATGCATTCCATCATTATGAAAGTGGATATTGATATTGAATGTGATTATTCGACCAGTAGAATATCCATGTCAAGAAGTAAATGGCATTATCTCATTTTACTTTTGCCATATTATATTGAAGTTCAAGTTTAAAAGGCTTTTGTTTTAGTTATACATTTCCTTAAATGTTAATGTTTATTTATGAAAGCTTCCGCTATATTGTTATCCTTACTGAGAATCTAAGCTCACCCCTTTCAATGTTTTAATATTTTCCAGGATGTGAAGATGTATTTTATGAATGACCTACAGGGATAGTCCGAAGAGGATAGAAGTGTGGACTATGGAGACTATGTTATTATAGTTTTTCACTTTGTGATGTAATGTAACATTTATGATTGTATCTAGTGTTTCCAAGGCTACTAAACTAATCGGTCTTTCGAGACTTGATCTTTTGTGATCATGCCAATGTTACGAAGTAATGCACCGGCTCTGGGTAGCTGGGGTCGGGGCGTTACAGTTGGTATCATAGGCAGTTTTGTACTAACCTTGGAAGCTAGATTTAGATAAACTCTGATTAGAGCGCATATCCCGAAGATAGAGATTGAGGATTAGTATAGAAGAACTCCCTAGAATTTTGGTATTGTAGAGATGTTGTGAGTTTTCCGAGCAATACATCCCTGTCTGGATACGAGCAGGTAGAGGCAGCTCTGGCAAAGATGTACCTAGGGGTAAAACCCGAAAACACCACTTTGAGCTAGACTCGAACGGGAACTGGTGCACGAAAACGGGCCTTGCTGCACTCTTGGTTACGACACTCCCGGGGGATATGCTTTGGATAATTCCCATTTTCTTTACAAACCACTATGAAGGGTTACGAGTATATACCTCCTCAAAAAAAAACATTTTTATAATTATGGATTATATCCATAAATAGTTCAATTTATGTTAAGTATCTTACAAGTATGGAATTATGTGTTTTGATTTATAAACTAATATATTTTATGCCATTGTTTAGAAATGGCGCCTAGTGGAAGGAATGGAAACCGTATCAATGCACGCACTCCGTGTAGGGATTTCCCTCCTACTCAAGATAATTATTGTGGAGCTGGAGATAGAACTGGTGCTGATCAACTTATTACCATACTGGGACAACTCACTCAGGTTATGAATAATAACCTTACTCGTATAGAGCACCCTGATCCGCAACGTGGAGGATCAATGTTAGACCGCTTCATGAGGCAACAAACACCAATCTTCAATGGGAGTAAAAATCCTATAGTAGCTGAGAAATGGATAAATTCCTTAGAGAAAATATTCCATGCCTTGGGGAGTAGTGAAAGGGAGAAGGTTGTCATGGCAGTTTACCGCCTCACTGGAGATGTCGATCAGTGGTGGTCGCTGATTCAAAACACAAAGGAAGATGATGACGTATCGAATATGGAATGGAGGGAGTTCAAAGAGCTTTTCATAGAAAAATAATTTCCTCGTGACCATCGAGTAGATATGGAAAGGCAATTTCTGAGTTTGAGGCAGAAGGAGAATGAGAATGTCGCAAAGTATGAGGCTAACTTTACAAGGTTAGCGAGGCATGCTGCCGATTATATACGTAACCCAAGGAGTATGATTGATCGTTTATTTGATGGGTTAAAACCATTTCTCCGTCGAGCTTTAGTATCACAATCCTTCTCATCATATGAAGATATTGTCTTGTGTGCTATCAAGATAAAAAAGGAATTCTCTAAGTCTTATGACAACAAAGTAAAGCAAGAGAAGAAGAGAACGGGGGAACAAGAGATAGATATAGGTGAAAAGGGAAAGAAGGATTTTCCATTATGTGATAATTATGGGAAGAATCATCCTGGTACGTGCCTAAAAGGAATGAGAGTTTGTTATAAATGTGGAGAAAAGGGTCACCAGGCTCGTGATTGCAAGGGAAAGAAAGAGGCTGTCAAAGTTGAATGCTACAATTGTAGGGAAATGGGGCATTATGCAAATGAATGTCCTAAGCGTCAAGGAAACTTACCTCAGAAAAGGCCAAGGGATCAAGGCCAATCTTATGCTATGACTACAGTTGAAGCGGAAAAATTAATGTATTGGTGCTTTTGGACTCCAGGATTATATTCTGGTTATAAGAATAATGTGATATATATAAAGATTGTACTGCAATACTTTTTGATTAAGGTAATATGATTAAGGTAATCATATTTTTAGTATGTGACAATAAGAGAAACATTTCTTTGTTTGGGGAATCTGATGTTACAATTGATTTTGGAATTTAGAGACCCTTTTAGAGAAAGTCTGGACGGAGGTATTTTGGATAACTATTAAGGTTGGAATGGATTAAGTTGAACCATGGAGAGTATTGTTTAAGGTTAAAGAATTTCTGAAGATTATTTTTGAATATTATAATACTATAGTTTTAGGAAAAGGACAACCTGCAGGGTGGGGAATAAACCGTCGCGTCGGACAAAGCTGCAGGAATCGAACCCACTATCATGGTGCGACAGGCCTTTATTTCCTACCACTAGCCTACAGGAAGTCCCTGGTTATTACAAAATAATTTTACCAATCTAAATGGTATGTGTTAACATTTGGAACCTTATACAATTAGGATAAGTATAATATTTTTGAGTTCTATTATCTTTTTGAGTGAAAGATGGGTTGAAGGTTGAAACTCTAGTTGTCAAGCATAAATATATATATATACCTATCTCTTATTCAATGAATAAATTAATTCATAAACTTTAGTAAAAGGATATTAAAACAAAAAAAATGTGTTATCCTAATACCTTATGTCTTGTTGAACTAATGATATTTTAAATCAACATAGATTGAAGGCTTTGAGGCCCTCAATTTGACAGTTGATTGTGATTCATGACCTCAATCACTCCCTACAAATATTTACGTTTTTCCTCCAATTATATGTCTCTAATTGCCACCAATGTTCTCCTTATCGAGGTCATAATTTGGTGGTGACTTTCTTATTTCCATTTCCCTCTTATTAAGACTAAATTTTATTAACCTTATTTCCGATGTGGGTTTTCCACAAAGGTATTTTCTATTTTCAACCTTTTATTTTCAAAGAAAAATTTCAAATTGCGATGACGCAATTTATTGAAGGAGGGGAGAATGTAACACCCCAAGCTTCCACGGTACGTTTCACTTCGAATAATGCAATAGCGTGTGTTGTACGCAACCTCGAGCTCTAACACACACCACAACGAATTAAACTAGCCGTTGTGAATAGTAATACCTACTTTTTGAAATTTTATAAATTTTATTTATCAAAATGGACTTCATTTTTGGATTCGGAATATCGAAATTAGCCTATGTTGAATTTTTGGTATTTTTTTGAGAAATTCTAATTTTTTATGAATAGTGAAAAATACTTAAAAACAACTTTTTTAATCAAAATAATTTATAGTGATAAATTATACTATTTAGTGGTTTTAAAGTATAATTAGAATATATTTTTACCATTTTATCCAATGGTGGTCATTAGAATTAATTTAACATTGAAATCGGACATAAAAAATTGCCAATCTTTTGACATAAATTGTTTCTTAGAAACACGCCATTTTTTGTAACAGCGGGAATTAATTATAAAATTAATTAATGCAACTTATATTTTTTGAATTTCTTAATATAGACATCATTTTTGATTTCGGAATATCAATTATTGCTTAGGGTGAAATTTTGGCTTTGTTCTGAAAAACATCAATTTTTGATGAATAGTGAAACCACTAAGTGGTAGTTAAATAACTGATTTTTCGTTTAAATGAAATATTACCAATTCTGTGATTTTATTTTCAAAAATCCAACATACATGGTTGTCACTAATAAGTAAAATGTGGTTCAATGAGATTAAAATAATTTTTTGGTGAATAGTAACTTTTAAGTTCTTAATCGCGATTAGAGGTAATTAGTGTAGTTTAAGGTACAAATAATGTTTTTATAATATGAGATGAGCATGACACTTGTCCTACTCCTATTTTATGAGTCATGGCCGACCAAGAAAACCCATGGGTCAACTTGGGGACCCCATGGAGCCACTTTAGTTGGAAAATGACATTAATATATATTTATTTAATGTTAAAATTAAATTGACACAAACTTGAGTTGTTTTACAAAAACAGTTTTTAAGTGGGGTTACACAAGTCCACATTTTGACTATAAATATTCATTAGAAAGCTAAAAATATTTCCTACATCATAGTATTTTTTTTATAATTTTTAGACATTAAATAAATTAAATTATTTATGACATCATTATGATGCAGTGATGACCTCATTATTTAACGATTTTAATAAAATGAAAAGATAATGTAAAATCCAAGGCTTACACTTGTACAAAGACTATTGGATGGAATGATTTCGAACCCTTATCACCTTAGCCACTAATTATATAATTGTGGGACCTTTAGAATCCGAAAAGCATTGTGTAATAATGTAACATTTCAATCATTCCAAAAGAGCCCCTCCTCTCCACTTATAAAAGGCCCCCACCTCTCCCACCTTATTTACACTTTCAAGCCATTTGGATCGGCCATCCTCTGCCCAAATACTCTCCCAACTTCCCTCCCTTTCTCATAGAAGCCTCACTTTTGGCAGAACTCTTCCCAAGGAAGCCTTTGGCTCAAATCAAAAAGAGTTACCCGATTTTGAGGTAATGTCTTCTCTAATGTTGTTTTGTTTTATTTTTCTTCTCCAACCCCCTAAACTCTTTTTATTCATTTATTTTGTAACAAAACCAGTATCCTCAATATACTAGGATGTTTTTATAAGAAGGATTCGAGATACACTTACACTCACCTACATCTAATGGTTAAAGGACATACGGTTTCTGTGGATGGCGAATTTCTGCCTCACGAAACGATGATTGTTCAACACTCATATAACACATTCAAAGGTGGCCATTAAGATGTAACTATTTTTATATATGATATAAAATATGTTTATGTTTTACTTATGCTTCTGTATTTCTCATTTATGGCATACTTTATGATTTCCATTATGGGTAAAACGCGATAATTTCATTTTAGGAAGTGCGGACTACCGCCCCCTCAAAGTGATTTGAATCGTTAATGCCATATGTGGGATGTATAAAGGATGGAGTAAATGGTATTATACAATATATTATACTGTAATTATATTATAAATTTATATCATTATGATTTCATTCCATTAAATATGAAATAGAAATGAAAGTAGCGTTCATGCGTACGTACGGCTTACCGTCTCCATGAACGGTGCATTTCATTTCTTACCTCTAAATGTTACGTGACATTATGAATGAATGTATATACTGTATATATATGATATATAAGACATCTAAATCATGAATATAATTCTGGATATAATGGATACTCTACCACATGAACAACTTATAATTATAAGAAGTTTATTGTTGACTCAAGTACCAAAGATCGACAAAACGACCGTTATTAACTTAAATAATTACATAATGTTCATAATATTGTAATAAGTGATATAAAAAGGATAATGAAATTGAAAATGGTTCTTAATAAGGTAGATATTAACTCTAGTTTATTATTCAGGAGGTTAAAGAACGGTTGAGTCAAGTCGGACACAAGGTAAGGGAACTTCTTAACCCAATTTCCATTCTTTGGGTTAATATCCTACTTTCAAATTATGTCATGATATTATTATTTCCTATATTGTATTTTTACATTATTTATGTGTACATATAGTGAATAAACATTATATATGTAATTTATTTAAAAAAATGATCTTTTTAAGGACATAGTCTCAATCCCCTTTCATTGAGGCATATTTGGTTTTATACACAACTTTCTTTTATACGGTGTATAAACCCCTTTGACTTTTACATTTATTCAAAAGGAAAATTTTTTATACGAAGCATTTACTAAACGACAAAAGGGAATGTTTTTGTCGTACGTATGCGGAGACAATGACTTCTCCACCGCCGTGACCACTATTTTAGTTTCGGCTTCCTCTACAAGCCATACCCTTTTTTTGAAGAATAAATACCATGTTATACTTTTCTTTTATTTTTGTATTGAAAATGGTTTTGAAAGTGTTTTTATTATATCAATGTGTTGTATTGATATCTTATGATTGAAATGTGGAAATTTTATGTTTCCTTTATGCATGTTTTATGTGATACGATGATGTTATGGTTTATGAGATGTTTAAACCTGTTCATATGAGGAATGTATTGGACTTAATAAGTGACGGGTGGAGCCCGCTATAGCTCCTCGATGCATTGACAGGTCTCATGAGACAAACTAGTGTCTTGGCACGAGGCCTTGACAAAATATTATTTGTGGTCTTGGCACGAGGCCTTGACTATGTGGTTATGATATTCTGGCATTATGCATTCCATCATTAGGAAAGTGGTTATTGATATTGCATGTGATTATTCGACCAGTAGAATATCCATGTGAAGAAGTAAATGGCATTATCTCATTTTACTTTTGCCATATTATGTTGAAGTTCAAGTTTAAAAGGCTTTTGTTTTAGTTATACATTGCCTTAAATGTTAATGTTTATTTATGAAAGCTTCCGCTATATTGTTATCCTTACTGAGCATCTGAGCTCACCCCTTTCAATGTTTTAATATTTTCCAGGATGTGGAGAAGTATTTTATGAATGACCTGTAGGGATAGTCCGAAGAGGATAGAAGTGTGGACTATGGAGACTATGTTATTATAGTTTTTCACTTTGTGATGTAATGTAACATTTATGAATGTATCTAGTTTTTCCAAGGCTAATAAACTAATCGGTCTTTCGAGACTTGATCTTTTGTGATCATGCCAATGTTATGAAGTAATGCACCGGCTCTGGGTAGCTGGGGTCGGGGCGTTACATAGAATCTCTGTTACATTTCTGTAAAAGTTCCTCATTAATGGGATTCTTGTTTTTAGTTTTGACGTTTCCTCATCGCCACACAATAGTGCTGATCAGCCACCGCTCAACAGTGAGGAAAAAGAAATAAATAACTTTTTAATTTAATTATATTTATCATCCCAAAGGTCAAAAAATTAACATTTTATTTCGAACAGTGATGGTCATGGTTATGTCCATTCTTAGGTAATGTCTTTATTATGGATATAATTATTCCCTCAGTTTTTCAATCCATACACCCATTCATAATTTTAAAAAATTGAGCACGGTCTCCATTTTAATTCACATAATAAAATTTCCATGAACTATATTTCACCCTTGACCCATTCTAGACAAGGTTACTCTCTACCTAGGGAAAACACTCCCTCATGAGATCAATGGTACTCTTGGATTTCAAATTTGAGTTACCGTTTTGGTGTTATATGGTTATTAAAATAAATTAATTGTTAATTATTTTATATATTGAAAAAAATAACTTCAACTAGTGGCCCACACCAACCAATGTTAGGATCTTAATAAGGAAATAATACCATAAATAGATCAATGATGGTATTGGATATTCAGTCTGAGTCACTTTTCATGAGTTATAAGCATTTGAAAAATATAATAAAATATAATAATTATTTTTTTTACAGTTTTTCCATTTCTGGGGTTTCTCTCTTGAGGAATGCGCTGACGACACTTAAGTCGTACCTATTGTAAACCCACAATATTGAACGAAATGTTTCACTCATATTTCTGATCCAGGCACCCATTTAGGAGTTATACCACTTTTTCAGGACAACCACTCACATGCATTAATTAAAACATAACATATATCAATGGATCTTTTCGGTAACTCCAGGCATAGGAATCACATACTTTCTTAGCAACTTGCCTGAAAATAATTCCTTATGATTTAAAATATTACAAGGAATTTATAGGACATTATAGTATGTGTTGATAATTTGAGATTTCACTTCAATATGATAGTTCCATTTGATGTGGCCATATCATCCACACTTGTAACACATTCCACACCTGAGCATGCAGTTCTCTAAAACCTCCTTCCCACATTTACGGCTTGTGTAAGTTTGCGCATTCATCCCTTCTATTCCTTAATGAAGGATCCTCCCCTATTTTAGCTTTAGATATCTCATATTATCATTCTAGTTGTTAGACCACTACATCTCACTGAACTCGAATTCGACCTTCATTGTACATCCTATTATTTTCTCATAGTTGTCATATTCTTGGTTGGCTAAATTCTTCTATTGATGATTTCATAGTAAATTGAAGAATCTATTAACCTTCTCATTAGTATCCATGTTAAAGATAGAAATATAGTGGGAATGTATTGTGAATTTCATCTCATAACTACAAACACATTTAATCTCAATCTTCGATAGTTCATGGAATTCCTTCTCCATTTTCATTTTCATTAAACAAGGTAAATACATATTAAATAAGATTCCCATGAACACTTTCCACAATGATGCTTCAATATCCCCTCTTGGCCTATTGTTTTTAATTAGTTCCCACCACTGATCAGGTTCTCCCTATAAATAGTACTCAGCCAAAGTCACATTCTCTTGTTCATAACAATGAAGTATATGCTATTTTTCGTATAGATCTTATCCACTATTCAGCAATCAATGGGTTCATATATCCACTGAATATTAGTGGTCAATGACGTATAAATGACTTAATGTAAAGTGTATCGCCTGGTGTTGAAACTAGTATCTCATCTTGGTTCATGTAATTTCCCATAACATGAATTATTTGATTCATCATTCTCATGAAGTTTTCCATTCGGGATTCCATCATAACATCATCATCTAATGGTATGTGGTCCGTTGCACTCAGCATTTACATGGTTCCTCATATTCCTGGACATTTTCTAAAAGAATAAAATCATTGTGAGAAATGATAGTATTTTAATAATAATATAACCCTAAAATAATTTTATTTCTTAAAACATCACACTTAAATTTGTTTTTCATTAAAAAAATTACATTTTCTGTAAATCTATCATAATAGTTCATAAAATGATTGTGATTAACCAAACATATCCTCTGGAAGTATCAAACCAATAGTACAAAAAGGCCCATTTTCTTACACCAGTTCTCATTTGATTCTATCTCAAAGTGGTGTTTTCAGGTTTTACACCAAGATATATCTATTCCAAAGAAACAACCTAATGTTCATATCCAGACAGGGATTTGTTTTTTTTGGAATCTGATAACATAATATTTCACCAAAATACAATGAATTTTTAGTATATTTAAACATGAACCTATGGTTATTCCTAATATATTCATATCATAATTATTAGAAATAACAAACTAATCATTCAATACCAACTGTGGAATCCAACCATTTTGTTACATAAGTTTTCATTACATTTTACAAATAAAGGATCATTAAAAGTTTAGTGCCTTTGAAATAAGGTACATAATACATAAAAACATAAAATATTCTTATATTCCACTTCAATGGCTTCATCAAGGTTCATCCTATGTAAATATATTTCATCTCGTAACTTGTGGTCATACATCAATGAAAAGGTAGAGCAAAAGTCCTAGTAATGGAAAACCAGGGAAATAGATTACATCTGATCTTGAGTAATATCAATAAAAACATGAAGAAATTCATAAAGGAATGAGAAAAAGGAATATCAGAACAATAAAAAAATAATTATAACTTTTTAAATTTGGATAAAACAATTAATTGAGTAATTCATAAGCATATCACTATGTTTTGTCACTGAGGTGTCATAAGAATTACAAAGGATATTCACTAAGTTATCGTAAAACATATAATCTCTAGATATTAAATTCTTTAACCAATGCATTGGGTTCATATCAGGGTGCACATTTAATATGTCTTAATCAATGTGAGACCCATATATTATAATAAATCATTTCATAAATAATCCATGGATAATAAATGAAATGGGTTTTATATCAATATCATGGTGTTTTAGAAAGTTCCTAAAACTAGATCATTTTGTCATTTTAATCCCACGAAAAAGGAATGTTGGTTTCATGTATTTAAATCCATGAATTAAATATAAAATATTGACATTTATTTTAATACCCTAGTGAATTAAACGGTTTTGTTATTAATAAATTAAAATAAAATAACTTCATGAGAAATAAGAGAAATTTTGATAAATAAAATCAACACCATAATGGCTATAAAACATGATTTTAAAAAACATTAAAAAGAGAGGAAATAAGAATATTCAACTCAAAAAGAAATATTAATATATTAAAGGGATAGAAAAAAATGGAAAAGTTATCTTAGTATGTAAATTTGAATGAGATAACACATAAAAAAATGTGAAAGGAAAAGATAAGTTCCGAGATCCCTTACCTTGAAGAGTGACTCGTAAAAATCAATTATCTGAAACTTGGGGGACTATAGGAAGCCTTGGGAGGACTCCTTAAGAGGTAAACTATCATTTATTCAGTAAGTATTATTTTGGAATAAATTTAAATGATGAATTGGTGTGAATTTATTTCAAAAGTGAGGGATTTTTTTATTAATTTTTTAGGACACCTTAGTATGGGTATTTGAAAAACCATTGGCATTCTAGTGGTATTTTCCCACGGTATTGGCCATTTAAGACACCAATTATAATATTTTAATTCACGTTAGTCGAATATAATTTTATATTACATATTACATCATTATGATTCCATTAAATACAATGAAAACGTAAAATTGCATTTTTACTATTCACCGAAAAACAAAATATTTTATAAAAATCCCATATATTCACTATAAACTAATATAGATGTTCTAAATTCAAAAATTATATTTATTTTATCATAATAATTATATAAATATGATAAATTTTACTTTTAACAATAAAAAACTTAATTATTAAAAAAATATTTGACAAAAAATGCATAGTAAAATTTTCAACACTTGAAAAAAACTTATTTTATAATTTTTAATTAATAAGGACTTCTTTTATAACAATATTTAATTATAAAAAACGTTTTTAATAGAACCATAGATTAATATAGTAATTTAAAACCCTCATAAAAGTATTATTTTTACCTGAAAAGTCAATTTATTAAATTCCATTTCCATTTTTAAGCAAAATTATTTCTAAAATAGAAATGATGAAATAATTTTTTTTAAAATGTATTAAAATTTAATTCACTAATACCTTGACAAATTACCCCTTATAACACCCACATATGACCTAATTGTAAGGTGTGTTAGGGTGATAGACTCTTGGGGTGGCTGGAATAACATCGCTCGAGTGGTAATCTCCACTAACATTAAACTTCTCCGATAGGGGATTTCATTGAAGATTAACCGGTTAAATATTGTATTTGTCATGGATAAGAGAGAAGCCAAAATATTTTACCTCCCACCCATGTTCTGAAAAAATGGGATTTATATGACACGATTCTACTGGATGAGTTTTTGGACACTTCTTTCTACATTAATTAACCATTATCATTTAAATTTATAATACTAATTAAAACGTTATAATTTTTCTTTCCAAATTTAATATTTAAAAATAGTAATAATTGAACAATTTCACTATAACAGTCAAACCAAAATGTCAAATTTTAATTATAACCACTTCATTATAAAAGGGATATTGTTCTGTTGAGTACCAAATAATATAATGAACATTTTAAGGAAACAATTATCATTAAAAAAGTTTGGGTTCTTTCACATTTCATTTAACCACATGGAACCACATATCTAAATAAAAATATGCCCATCTATCCTCATAAAATCCTTATATGCGTTATGGTGGTCCTGGAACCCCAATAATTCTAACTCTATATCCTTTGAGAAGATACATAAAAGAAGGAGTTTGAAGAAGAGGTAATCATTTTTACCAACTCATTCAAAAAAAAATTATCCTTTCTTATCAACTTCATGTGTTGTATCGATTATAAAATAATATCTCTAACATCATATATATAATTATATGTTATTATTACCTTTAGAAAACCGTATTTTACAGTTTATCCATCCTTTGAAAAATAAAAGCACTTTGTGTGCGTTTGTATGACTCACTGTATCCACATTGCGACATAATTCATTTTTTCTGTTCAAAAGTAAAAAATGTTTCTATAAACATTTTTAATTATTAAATATTATATTTATTACATAAATGTAATTCTAGTAATGATTGATATATACCTATTTAATAGAACCAGGACTTCTATGACAAAAAGAACACGCGAAAAAATTCAATTAATGCTCGAAATTTTGAAATGAATAAATATTGTTTAAAAAGTGGTAAAATATTATAAAGAGATAATATATGATATCATAAATATTAATATGATTCTATTATAAGTTAATTATATTAATACAACCATTAGACATGATTTTCAAACATGTATTATGTAATCGGACCTATTGTAAGGATTTTCTTATATCACTTTTATTTATGTGAGATATTCTTTATGAACAATTTATTCATTATGTTTGGTGTATGTATACTAAAGTTTGATATTTCCTATCATTAATATCATTATATTAATTGTATTCAATGTTTTATTTTATGATAATTACTTTCATGTGGCATACTATTCCACTGATTACAATGTTGTAATTGATTTCGTCTTAATCTCCCTTCATCGAGGCATATTTTGATGTTATACACCCAACATATTTTATAAGCTGTATATAAAGACCCATTAACTTATCATAGTATTCATTTATTTATTCTAATTTTATTTAATGTTTTTTAAATTTTATTCATTCATGGGGCTTATGATTTAACTATCCAGAGTGGTATGTGACACATTTAATATTTAAATATTTAATTTCACGTTTTTCTAAGTAAATATTCTTCATATTATTTTACATATTTATTTACATTCATATAAAATTATTATAAATAAAAATTTATTTCTATTTTTAATATAATTCATGGTTTTTTTAGAACTATTTTTTAATTTGTTTTATACCGAATGATTTTCAAAATTTAGATGGAATGTATCTTAACTTATAAAAGAACAAGAATATTTTCCAGATTTCATCATGCCATAGTTTTTAAAGCTTAAATTACTATATAAAAATGATATTTTCAAATAAAAATTTTTCTTTTATGATTGTGTGCCTTTTTATGAATATGTGATTTCAATGTTAAAAAGGGTATTTTATTTCAGAATTTTTCAGTGATATTTTCAAAGTCAACATCCTTTGTTGAATCGTCTACATCATTAATATTTATCTCTTATGATTATATTAAAAATATTTTATGGAATATTTTATGATTAGATTGACTAGTTATGAACTAATTTGAAACCATTAAATTTATTTCTATATATGGTTTATGAATAATATTATAGTATGGGAAATGTTTTTATTTTTCATAAGATTGATTAAATATGAATGTTTATGTTGATTATGTTTAACCCCTTTCATATGAAGAATGAATTGGACATAGTAAGTGTCTGGTGCAGTCCTTTATAGATCCTCAATGCATTAGTAGATCTTATGATACAAACTAGACTGGGTTTTGGCTGAGCCTTTACACATTTATATATACTTCATTATCAAGGATATGTGTTTTAGATATCCCACATTTTTTATTTAATCATTATAAGATTATTTATTGATATTCCAAGTGATTATTTGACTAGTGAAATATCCATGGTTAAGTTAAATTCTCATGTAATTGTTTATATGGTGTTATATGATCATATATTATTCCTTCCATATTATTATCATGTGATTTATTAAATGTCATGTATTTCAGTAATTTGTATTACCATATTGTTTGTGTCAATTTCTTAATAATAGAATCCATTGTATGTGTACTCTTACTAAGAAGATATGCTCACCCATTTCGTATGTTTTATTTTCCATGGGATATAACAAAGTATTTTTTTGTTGTTATGTGGGGATATAATAAGGGGGGAAAGGAAATTCTTGAATAAAATTCATTTTGTTTTTATGTTTTAAAATGTAATTTTAATTTAAATTATTTATCTATTTTTTCAAGACTAATAAACTATTCTGTTCTTTGGGATGTTATCTCTTGTACACAATACCAATGTAATAATGTAAGGAACCAGATACAGGATACCATGCTTGGGTTATTTAAAAAATGTATCTCACCATATCAACATAATTCCTCAGACTATTCAGGGATATATTCACAACACAGGAACCTCAGGTGTATGGTCTCATACGTCCAATCCAAAAAATAATAAACACAACACATCACTAACTGCTCAAGCCTTAATGACCCCATTAACACATAGACATAACACATGCTCTTCTGTAACCCAACCACACAACCTTATTCTTACTCCAATGAGTCAATAT
Organism: Viscum album; assembly: GCA_963277665.1. Lineage (NCBI taxonomy): Eukaryota > Viridiplantae > Streptophyta > Magnoliopsida > Santalales > Viscaceae > Viscum > Viscum album. The sequence goes on along the minus strand of OY728120.1, from coordinate 691,857,152 downwards.
TAGAGATATCTTAACTAAAAATTATTACCCACCCATATTCCATGTCTTCCCTACAAGCCTATCCACCCCCATCATAGAGAACCATTGTTTTATTCAAAAACCGAAAGAATCTCATAAACTAAAACCAGTTTCTCAATATCACAAACAAAAATAATTGTTCCAAAAATTCACCTAAGTCCATTTATGATCTTACCATGTTCTGAGAGACACATTCATAGATATCTCGATTAGGAACCTTGATGGTGATTCCCCAATAAGAAAAAGGTGGTACCAAAACAACAAGACTCCAAGAACATTACATTTAATGAAAACTAGACACCTCTATGACACTCTTAACAAAAAATAACCGTGAACGCATGGTCTCCACTCAATGTGAACTCTCCAACATGAATCCACTTTTCCTCCAGCACACCTATCACTCCATATGTATCTCATAGCCTTTATGCACAACAATAATCACATCCATCACCCAAAACATGTACCCAAAAAAGATTTCCTTTAAGAAACCTTCCATAAGGATTAACAACTAGAACCCAAGTGCACATTCCCAAAAACACAGTCGTCCACATTGAAACACTATAATAACATAATGTTTATTAGTAATTTTTTCCCGAAATAATTGTGTGTTGTATTATATAATATTATTTTATACACATACCAACTATAGAGATTCAAACTGTGATATATTTTTGTTAGTAATTACTATTATATTAATCAAAAATGAAACCAGTAAAAATCCTGAACATTAAAATTGGAAATAGAATATAAAATAGAAAAATATATAATGGGAAAATAGGGGACACCATAATTTATTAGAATCATCACCCCATTGTAGACACTATGAAAATGAAACAAAATATTTCTAAACCAAACAACATTATAGAAAAGGGAAATATAAAACATTGAGAGGAATTTGGTTTCATAATGAATGAAATAATATATGGGTATTTATAAGAGTTAATTTGACTGTTTTAAAGTTAATATGACCATTGTAATAGTAATTTGACCATTATAATAGTAACATGACTGTTAGGAATAGTGTCACCAATGTTGGGAATAGAAACCCGACTGTTGGAGTAGTAATTTCACCTAAAAATAATAAATAAAATTATAAATAATATTTATCATAATTAATTTATGTAAATATAAATTTTATAATTTAAAAAAAATAAATATCATGATAAAAAAATTTAACATATAAACACATTTTTAATAAACTGTATTTTAAGGAATTTTTTAAAAATAATTTTTTCTAAATTAAAAATTAAAATAAAATATTATAGAAATTTATTTCGATAAAATATATATCATTTTACAAATCACCTCATTGAAATTACCCAAGGGTGATATTTCGGTAATATTCTGAAATAATTTAATTTTCAAATGAATTGTATAAAAATATAGTTTTTCGCAAAAGTAGTTTATCTAAAATTACATAAATCATAATGTAATGTTGACAAAATGATTACTATAATTATAGATTCTTCCACATTATATTTTATTTCAATAATTTTTTATTAAAATTCTATTATCTCAATTTTCAAAGCTAAAAAGATCTTTTCCAAAACCTAAAGTCATAATTTACTCCTTAAAATATCAATATCAATTTGTTTCTACATTAATTTTAAATAAATTAATTAATTACAATTATAAAGTAGATTTAAATTATTAAAACATTTATATTATATTAATATATGATTAATAATGTGAAAAATTATTTGTTCCACGTTTTACCTTTGAAATAATATTTTAGGTTAAAAATACTCCTCTCCTCAAGTATATATAAATCTTCTCCCTTAACTTGGAAAACCACTACCAAAACCCTCCATCTTATGCCTATTAGAATAAATAGGGACAATATGAAGAAATAAAACTCCAATTACCATGGATTTATATTATTCTACGAGAGAAGCTACACTGAGGATTATGTATGTTCCGATCCACTTCTCTTTTTTATAATTTCTTCTTCCTCTTGTCTTTTTTTCACACCAACCCTTTTACAACCAAAACATAAAATAATTAATTATGAATTAATTTAACATTATATTAATTATGTTAGCTGACTATAATTATCATACTAATTTATATATAAATTTTAATCTTCTCTTTCCCACTATTATGATAATGTCTCATCAAATGTCAATTAACCACCTATAGAGACATTGACATGTCATCACATATAACCATCATCAAGGATGGGTTTTATAAGTTATATATAAATATGTGATTATATTCAACATAATAATTTTTAATAAATTATACAAATGTATAAATTACATTTAAAAAACAGTCAAATCATTGAAAAATCGTAAATTTTTAAGTAAAACATGATATCAAAATTCATCAATTAAATCATAATAAATTGAAAAATGTTATAAAATTATTGTAATTGATAAATTGATTTTTTAATTATAGCATTTCACTTATGTATTATTTTTTTAATAAATATTATTTTGTTATTCATGATGTGAAAAAGTGATGAAATAATGTTGGAATTATGGTAAGGTGATTCTCGAACCCAATTCCTTTCATTGGTTACACTCCCTTCCACTGTATGAATTTTCATATTATTTTATTCAAATTATATTTTACTTTTATGTTTTCTATATGTATTTTCATACCATGAAAAAATTTTCTATAATAAATACATCTTTTTCATTGTGACTTAAATTTTTGAAACATCATATTTTACTCTTGAAATACATCATTTACACTCATGAATAGAAATTTATTATGTCCATGTATGATTTCCCTTATTCATTTGGGAACCAATAATATATTTCATGAATGTATGATTTATAAAATTCTTATGAAACCCATTCTCTTCCTTCGGTTTATATATTGAATTTCATTAATATAATTCCTATGTGGCGTGCTTGATTATGTTAATGTTATGATGTGACAGGTGGGACTAGAATTATATATCCCTAAAATGAATTGGAAAATATGATGTATCTCACTATATAATGTGAAATATTCATTAACAAGACAATAGCTTTGTTAAAAATTATTTTTCTATAATTACTCACATATGTTATGTTTGGGAATGATATTATCATTTTTCACAACAATGTGTGGTATTTAAACACTAGGACATAATACTTATTTTTTTTACATTTCCACATTCTATGATTTTACCTAATGATTCCTATAATGATAATTATTATGATTCGTTATTATATAAGGATGATGATGATTATGCTCACCCATGTTATATTATTTATGTCCATATTTATCTTCTTATTGGGATTTTACCTCAGCTGTATCATTGATGTATATCCTCAACAGATTACATGAACTATGTAAAATGAGAGGTCCACTAAGAAGCTAGATAAAAAGTAATTAAATAATTTTTATATTTAATTATGTAAAATTTGTGTATGAGCCAAATTTTCCCCAGACATTGAACAGTTTGTTACTAGATTTTTTGTGTTATTATGTTGAATATCTTTAAAAAACATTTATTGTCATGTAAAAAAAATGTATGGTTACTATAGATGGAATCAGAGCACTATTTAGTTAATTTGGGAATTATGATTCGAAAACATTAGTAAAAACCTCTAGGATAATACTAACTATATATAATCATCCATGAATATTTATTTTAGAAAAATGATTGACATAGGGACCCCATTAGATATTGCTTTAGACTTAATTGTGAAAATTAATAAATTATTCATTATTACTTTTTTGAATTACATATTCATAAAACCTATTCTATATTAGAAAATGGTTGGAACTAGTAGAAACCACACCAACAAAACATGTGAGGTAAAATTCAATGATTGTAGGAACAACATCCGCAACTCTATGGGAGGTGGAGTTCAAAACAATATAGATATCTATACATAGCTATCATATGCTATAAATAATGTCCTAAATTTTTTGGAATGTCCACCTTCACCTGAGAATGATCAATTAACCATTGATTCCCTTATGTGGAAATGATCACCGAAAGTTATTGGAACTTATAATCCACTTTTCATGGAATAAAGGGTAAATCAATGGAAAATATCATTTTTTATCCATTATTCCATGTAGTATAAGGTGAATCTTATTTTTTATCATTTAGATGGAGAATTTAATCAATGGTTGGGGTTGATAAATAAAACTAAGCCGAAGGATTAAATAGAAGCGATGTTGTGGGAATACATAATGAAAATATGTATTACCAAGTATTTAAATCAAAATCTTCGAGAAAATATAGAAAGAGTATTCATTGAGATGAAATAAAGAGAACTTAAATCTATCCTGGAATATGAGGAAAAATTTTCAGGTAAGGAATGATATGCCATATGTTTTGTTATCACTAATGATAGAAAAATGTATATATATTATTTAGTGGTTTAAAACCACACCTTCAAAATGCTCTAAAAATCTGATACATTGGGAGATATGAAGAATTGATTTGATGTTCTCTCAATGTAGATATGGAGTTTAGAGAATGGTCTCATGGTTGTGTATAAAAAAATTGAATAGTTGAGTTTCAAGATAGTGTTTCAAACAAAAAAGGATGAAAGAAGATATGAATACCCACATGTCAAAAGTGTTGGAAGAAGAATCATGAGAATTTCATCCAATGTAGAAGGAAATGGTTCATGCATGGGAGAGATGGTCTTCAAGGTCATTTATTCTGAAGAAACAAAAACAAGCCTTCTAACATGACGGGGGAAAATAGGGATCCTCTTAATTAACAACTTACAGTTCAATGATTCAATTATAAGAAGTAAGGGTACTATAAAATCTAGTTCACTTAACCTCGAGCCTTTGTGGGTAAGAAACATTAGTAGCCACAAAATTTAGTTGATAAAGGGAAATACTATTCCATCAATACTACTAAATTTGAGTAATAATAAAATATTGAACATGGTACACTTCTTATTAAATCAATAATAGATAAAAATTATTTGATTCTAGGTCTACGTATTCTTTTATATACTTTATGGTTTCTATAACTATTTAATTAAATACCAGATACCTTGAAGTATGGATATAAGTAAAAGATCCTAGTGGTGCAATCATTACAACCCAAGTGTTCAATTAATAATCTTTTAGTAGTATATAGAAATATTATTCCATATAATCTTGTAATTGTTCCCATAGTGGGATTCTGCATGATACATGGCATGGATTGGTTCATATTATATATAAATCACAACATTTGGTGGGAAAAAGAACTTTCATTTCATATTCTAAACCATCCAATTCTATTTTATAATTGCACAAAAAATCATGGATATCCTTTGGGAAAACCATCAATAGTGTTGGTGTTGATACCCATAAATTAAGCATTCATTTGTTTAATGGATGGTTCAAAGGAATGTATCAACATAGAGAAAATTCCAATTGTGATGGAATATAATGATGTGTTACCATAATATTTACCTAGAATTCACCTAAATGGTGAGGTAGATATCAAAACCGAAATCGTACCTAGGGAAACTCTTATCTAAAAATTCCCTTATGTGATAGTCTTGATCAAACTCGAAGATTTAAGGAAGCAGATAGAAATGAATTTGGACAAAGGGTTCATATTCCCTAGTGAATTACCTTGGGGTGCACCAGTTCTCTTTACTAATAAGAAGGATGGATTAATGTTGTTGTGTATCGAATATAGGGAGCTTATAAATATCATCATAAAGAACAAGTCCCATATTCCATGTATTGATGACTTGTTTAATAAACTAAGAGTAGATCGGTATATCTAAAAAGTGGATCTTCATTCTGGATATAATCAACTAAAGGTAAAGCCAGATTATATTCCAAAGAAAAACTTCTGTACAAGGTATGGACACTAATCATTCAAAGTGATTATCTTTATAATTCTAATTCCCCTAAATTTTCATGTGTTTAATGAATATAGTCATTACAGACTACCTTGAATTTTTTTTGTTGTGTTTATCAATGATATTCTCATTTACTCCAAGAGAAAAGAGAAACATTAAAAGTAACTAAGGATTGTTCTGTTGACATTAATGAAGGATAAAATTTATGATATTTTTAGAAAGTGTGACTTTTGGATATAGAAATTATAATTATTAGGAAACATAACCATAAATGAGGGAATTTATATAGAGCCTTCCAAAACAAGTGCAATTGAGGAATATCCCATACCCACAAATGTCATGGATATGTGTAGTTTTTTTAGCTTAGTAGGGTATTTCCAATTTTTTTGTGAGAAATGTATCATTATTTTATAGTCTGAAAACTAAGTTATCACATAAAGGTGTAAAATATGTCTTGATAGAAGATTGTAGGGAATGCTTCATGGAGCTCACGAATAGGATAATCACTACACCTGTACACAAATTACTATCAAGTGGAGAAATTTTTTGTGATATATATTGATGCTTAAAAGTTTGGATTGGGTTTTTTTCATATCATGATTGATAAATTGATATACTATGCATTACATCAATTAATTATCCTTGAGTATAAATACACGACACAAGATATGGTGGTAGCTGTTGTAATCATCAGTCAAAATATTTTGTGGAACTATCTCTATGGTGAGAATTGTGATATATAAACCAATAATAATAATCTAATGTATATATTCTCACCAAAGGATGTCAACATGAATCAAAGGAAATGGTTATTTCTAATCAAGGTAAAAGATTTCTATTTTCACCATCGTCCAGGAATGGTGAATAAGGTAGATGATGCTATTAATATTATGGAAACATCCACTATATCCATGATTTGGATTCAGAATAGGAATATCTTACTAGATATTCAATGGATGGATTTGTAAATCATAACAATAAAGAATACATCCTACCTTTCCCAAATTATTTCCCAACCATCTATCCTAGAGAGGTTCAAGGAGGCATAAAGGGATGATCTGGAGCTGCGGAAGAATGTGAAATTGGTAAAGGAAGGGAAGAAACAAGTTTTCCATTTCAATGAAATATTTTTTATTCAGTTTGGAATTAGTCTTTGTATGTCTGCATCCTTTTAGATAAATAAGTAGCTATTGAACAATTTACATAGCTCATGTTTATCCAACCAGCTTAGAAATGACAATATGTATTTGGATCATCGAGAAAAATTTATGTGGGACAACATGAATAAGGATATTTTGGAGTACATATCATGATGTTTTCTATGTCATCATGTTAATGTAAAGTTATAGAATTATAAAGGGACGATACAACCATTATATATACCCACATGATGATGAGAGAATGCCAATATGGACTTTTCCACTGGTCTATTGAAAAAATCCAAAGGAATTAAGTCAATATGGGTTGTGGTGGATAAAATCACTAAGATGGACCATTTTATCAGTATTAGGAAATATTTATCACCTGAAAAACATTACATGGTACATGTGGAGGAAGTGAAGAGGATACATGGGGTACCACTTTTTATTTTTTTGGGTTTTGATCCGGTTTGCACCTATAAATTCTAGAGAAGTATTCAAAATTATTTGAGCACTAAATTTAATTTTAGCACAACCCATCACCCCAAAATAATTTCTAATATGAAAGAACTATTTTGACACTCAATGACATGCTAGGATAATACTCTATGGAAATCAAATGGATTATAGGATCAGCATCTCCCATTAGTTGAGTTCTATTATAAAAATAGCTTCCAATGGAGTATTAAAATTGATCTATACAATGATCTATATGGTAAGCGATGTAGAACTCCAACTTGTTACAATTAAGCTAGTAAATTAAGGCTACATGGACTTTACCTCATACAAGAGATGACATTGATGGTTAAAGCCACCCAACATCATATACAAGTTACACAGAGTCAGTTGAAGAGCTATGCGAAAAACTATAAAAGGGAATTGGAGTTCTACGATGAAGACAATGTCTTCAATCAAATATTAATATGGAAGAGAGTCATGTGGTTTGGAAAGAAAGGGAATCTTATATAAGGTATATTTTCCCCTTCAAGATCCATGATCCCATAGGAGTAGGGTCCTATCAACTTACACATTTACTAATAATGTATCTAGTTCATGACATGTTCTACATATCACTCTTAAGTATGTTCATACATGATCCATCCCATGTACTAAATCTAGAGTTGGTACCAATAGGGAAATAAATATCATACGAAGTGTAATAGATGAAAATCTTATACCATAGAGACAATGTTCTATGCAACAAGACAACTCACTTTGTCTCTGTGTTTTGGAGGAACCATATGTATGAAGAGGTGTTTGGGAACTAGAGGAAACATTGAAAAAAGGTCCCCTCAACTATTCTCAAATGAGAATACATGTTGATTATTTAAAGATGAAATTTATAAATAGGGGAAAAATGAAAGGACCAATTTTTTTAGTAATATCTGTTTCCTGAATAAATGTGTTGTATATTATATAATATAATATTATACACATAAAAAATATAGAGAAACCAACCAAGATAATGTTTAATTACTAAATACTTTTACATTTATTAGCAATGAAACCTACTTAAATTAAAAAAATTACAAATAGAAAAAAATAAAAAATAGAAAATCTAAATTGGGAAAATTGGGATCCCACCAATTTACTATAATGATCACCCCCATTGAAAACACTATTGAAAAATTATTTGTAAACCAGCCATCATTATTGAAAAGGGAAATGAAGAACATTGAGTGGATTTGAGTTGAATAATGAATGAAGGAATGTATATGTGTTTATATGAGGTAATTTGACCTTTGGAATAGTAATTTTACAATTATAATAGTAATATGATATTTTTAATAGTAACATGACCATTGGGAATAACATTTTGACTGTTGGGAATAGTATCATCACTGTTGGAATAGTTATTTCACCTCAAAAATAAAAATTATGATATAAATAATATTTATCAATATTAATTTAAGTAAATATAAATTTTATAGTCCTAAAAAATAAATATCATGATTAAAAACTTATGGAAAATATAAACATGTTTTTAATATGATGTATATTAATGTTTTTTTAAAATCATTCTTTTGGTAATAAAAATTCAAATTAACAATTTTAGAAATTTATTTTTTCAATATTATCCAAGGATGATTTTTTAGTAATTTTATAAAATACATCAATTTTTAGTTGAATAGTAAGAAGGCAGTTTTTTATATAACTGGTGTATCTAAAATTATGTCAATCATTATGTAATAATTGCATAATTCTTCCTAGAATGTTATACAAGAACATGGTATATTTAATTTCATAAATGGTCCATCAAAATATTGTAAACTTAATTTCTAAACTTAAAAACAACATTCCAAAACCTAATGTCAAAATTGATTCCTTAATATATCAATTTCTCTTTCTTTCCACATTCCTTTTTCATAATGATATCAATTTTAATTATAAGGGTAATTTAAAATTTTAAAATAATTATATTATATTATTATTTGATTTATAATATAAAAAATTCATCATTAAATGTTTTACCATTGACATAATATTTCTTTTATTATTTTATTCTAAAAATACCACTCTCCTGAACTATAAATAACCCCTCTACCTTCCCTTGGAAAACCACTACCCAAATATTCATTTTTATTCCTCTTAGAATCTATAGGTATGTTCTAGAGAAATCCAACTCCAATCACTATGGATTTATAATGTTATACAAGATATTCTACACCGAGGGTTCAGTGAGTTCAACTCTTCTTTATTACTTCTTCCTATTAGATTTATTTTTCAACCAACCCTTTCACACAAAAACAATAAAATAATTAATTCGGATGTATTTAATCATTATATTAATTGTGCTAACCTACTGAAGGTATCATAATAGTATATATATATAACAATTTCAAACTTATCTTTCCTACTCTCCTGATAATGTCCTGTCATAAGTTGGTCAACCACCTATAGAGACATTTCCATGTCAACACATATAACCATAATAAAGGGTGGATATTATAAACTCTATATAAAAATGTAATTATATGTAATATAAGCTTCTAGATATAATTACACTGATTTATATATTACAATTAATAATATAGCAAAATTGTTGAAAAAGGATAAATTCTTATGTAAAACGTGACATCAAAACACCCCAACATTATCAACAGAAATATTGAAATATAATATAATGGTTATAATTGATAACAAGTTTTAAAATTAAATATAATTTATTTCTACATCAATGTTTTAATAAATATATATTTATTTTTGATGTGGGGAAAATGAGAAAAAATTAAGAGGGAATTAAGGTAACCAGATTCTCTAACCCAATTAATTTCATTGAGATATTCTCTCTTCCACTATATTATTGTTCATATTTTCCTCTTAAAATTTACTTTCCATTTTCCAATTCATATATAAATGTCTGGAACAAGTCAAGGTTTTTCTAATTAGATAATTGTTTTTCAAAGTGACTTTAATTCACAATACATTTTATAATAGTCCTCTAGAAATACTTCTTGTCCACTCATTAATAATGATTTATTATGTCCAAGTATAATTTCCCTTACTAATTTGTGAAAAAATTATATTAATTAATGTATGATATATTAAATCGTTATGAAACCCATTTCCATCCTATGATTTACATCTTGAATTTTATTGATAAAGATTCTATGTTGCCTACATGGTTTTGTATATTTTATGATGTGGTAGGTGGGACTGGACTTATATTTCCCTCGGATGAATTGGTTGATGTGATGTATCTCAGAAGATAATGTGGAATATGCATGAAAATGATTCTATATTTTTTCATAATTATTTTGTTGTTATTATTCACATATTTTATGCATGAACATAATTTCATCATTGTTCACAACCATGTGTGTTATTTGAGAGGAAATACATAACGTTTCATTTTTATGCATTATCACATTCAATGACTTCATCTAATGATTCCAATCATGATTATGATAATGATACTATTCTTATGTTATAAAGGTTATGATAATTCTCACCCATGTTTTATTTGTTCATGTACATATTTATCCTCTTACTGGGATTTTTTCTCACCCCTTTCATTGATTTATATCATTAGGTGGTCACCTGAACTAAGGGGAACACAAGATCCGGTAAGAATATAGAGAAGAAGAAATTTAATAATGATTGTGGTTGATTATGTAAATTTTATAGATGATCACAATTTTCCGAAAACAGAAATACTATTTATCCTAGATTTGTAATGCTGTTATGTAATTTATCATTAAAATGTTGTAATAGTCTTGTATGAAAAGTAGGGTCTCTATAACCACTCCCATGATTGGAATCACGTCAAAATATTACTAGGTCCAACCACCCATGTTATAAGATAACTCGTTGAAGGCCACAACTCATGGGCACCAACATACACCCATCTCATCATCACACAACATGAATAAGATGAAACATCCTCCTCTAGGTTCCTACACCATAAAGGTGTCATATACTAACCAAATACCCTAAACAAAGGATCCATTAGTCTCTGAGCATCATCACGTTATACTACTCCGTATAGGACTTTTAAATATAACCAATATAATATAAAACAACCCCAAATGGGTCCAAAAATCCTACACTTCCAACATAGTAACCCACTAGGACAACTTCAATTAACATACACAAGGACAATAACGATGTCCCCATCATCGAGTGCCTCAACATTGATCCACAAAACCTACCATCTAAATTTAATCCATTAAATCACACACTAAATGGTTTATAACAAATGGATCCTATGTGCATAGCATGGTTCATGTGATTCTTATTACCTCTACAAACAAGGAGCCAAAACCAAATCAAGGCCTCTTGTTGATAGTCAATGAAACTGAAATCCATCATAATCATTAACTCATATCAACGTGAGTATTTCTTAATGTGAAAATCATATAAATCCATACAATTTAAAATCAAGAACACCAATAATAGCGCCTAGTTACTAGGACTTCCTAATATATTAGGTGTTTGTGATACACTAGCCTAATATCCCTCACATGCTCCTACATATTCCTATATCTCCTATCTAACAAAATCAAAATTTTGAAATAACAAGAATGTAAACTTCTCTGATACCACATTTTAACAACCTAACCCATGTTTTATTAGACCGGTGCCCTAAACCATACTACCACAAGGCATCAATCACAATTCCTCATATTCCATAGCTTGTCGAATAGTCGTGGGTGTCTAGAATTCAATTTTTAGGAGATCATACCCCACATATCTGAGTTCATGATTAGAAACAAAAATCTCCAAATATCCTACACATATGATTAAATAGAAATTATAAATGAATTAAAATTGCATCATGCTATAATAAAATAAAAAAAAATCTCACCTGAATGGTCATCTCCTCAATACAACCAACCACCCACTGGGTGAGTCACTGAGCATACCAATAAAAGTAATACTATAATTCTCCACAAAACCACCGAACCAAACCCATCCAGTCGCCATATACCACTAGAAAAATCCTTAACAACCAATCCATACTCATTAGGGTCTAAAAATCAACATGGGACTATAATAAACGTATGAGAGCTACTCAGTTACACAAGTGGAATGGTGGACCTATCACGGTGTCAGTAAAACTATGTTTTCCACCAATAATGGTATACATAAAATACCAGTTAGTGTAACTATTCATGTAAGAAAAATAATTACCATAAACAATAAGTTAAATAAAATAGTGTTCATTATTTAACCAAGTTCAATTTTTAACTTTTATCATTTATTCTAAAAGATATCCATTTCCATCAATATCAATGTCATCCTATTGCAATCATCTATTCAATATATAATCGGGGTCAGTAGTTAGAATAAAATGTACATCAGTCCACAAATACAACTTAGACATGATACGCCACGCCCGACCATCCCAACAACTATGTCAGTAGAAGGAAAAAAAATAATCAGTCCCTGAATCCCGTAGGGACATTTAATTCCATGTCCGGCCACCCCAACCCTTAGTTCACAAGTAAAAAAACATGAAGTATTAGTCCATGAATCCAAATGGAACTTAAAAGGATATGACTATCCATGCTGACCCGGATATCGGAAACCATTACCATACCCTTGGGTTTAAGAGAATCAATCATTTCCCAAAATGAAATGGAGAATCGAGGAGTGGAATTTCATTCCAATATCCCTAACCCATTAGTCACAAGTAAGTAAACATGGATCATTGGTCCTTAAATATATATGGGATTCATAACATCACATATGGCCATCCCTAATAAAATTCATCATAAATATTGACCATTTTGTTCAACATTTCCAAAATCCACTACATTCACCATGTACAACCAAATTTATAATTACACCATTTCATCCTTTCTTAAACACAAGATTTATCGTGGTCCCAATTGAACTTTAAATCAAAACAAGTCCCACATAAAATCCAACATTCCTCACATGTCAATAATCATTGATACCAAATATTCTCATTAAACATCTCAAAAAACACTTTAAATATTATAATGTCGACATGAAAACCAATCTAGTCCCAGGTACTCAATAATTTTAATTCCATTAAAAACCCATTTAAAACCACATTGAGTTCAAAACCTCATTTAAAAACATGGTCCATTTCAAAACATATCTTTTCACCCTTTTTCATACAAAACCAATGAAAAACCAATGCACGCACATAAACCAATTAGAAAGTGTCATAATAGTTTTTATAAAAACCTCATAGATAATAATATTCCACTTTTAAATGTTGGAACACCCCATGGGTGTCTATAAATCTGGTCACACATCACAACAAATTCATTAGTGTCTAAACAAGGTCTAAGGTGTCAAACATAGGTCAAAATAAATTTATTAAATCAAGGGATCAAGAATAACACCAATGGTATATAGGGAATACACCACAATTCACATAATAGAAAAGTATTAAGACTATGGGTAAAGATATTATAACACCTACATCATCAAAAATGATTCCCAAAATAATTCCAAATCTTAGCGGCGTTGACAATTCCCATTAATGCATAATCCGAACCCTTCTACACAAAATTGAGCACATCTTGATCACCCTGGAATTTATTTACTATAATAAAAATTAAAAATAATTAATTATGACAATTATAATTATTTAATGTACTAAACACCCACTTGGAATAATTCTGGAGAACTCGTCGAGTCGTTGTATGACACCAAAACGAAACCCAACCTCTCACCGAGGGCCCACAACATAACCCCATCCACATTATAGCTCAAATAAAAAATTGGATATGCCAATTATATATGTAATTAAATTAATTAATTTTGAATGATCTAGTAAAATTCACCTTGAACACATACCTTAAGGAAACAAACCACGATGATATACAGAATCCATCTAGGGATCTTATCTATTCATGAAAACCTAAATACCCCTAAATCATGGATGATTCCTCCATTATATTATGGAATATAAATAAAAATCCTAAACATACACATAAAAAATTATAATAAATCATGGGATAGATGAAAAGGAACTACGGGGAATAGAAATCTCACCTTAAACCCCAAAGAAACACCAACAAATTACCTCCATGGATATGCTTGAAAAGGGGAGGAATAGAAGAGATCCCATCTCTAGTTCATGCACATGAGAGGGAGAGAAAGGGTAGTGGTGATTAAAAATGATGGAGGTGAAAATGGTAAAAATATGATTTTAAATCTTTTTTGGGTTGTTCCATGGTTTATCAGCATGGTTTTCAAAACATTGCACCAACCATGTGGTTGGATCTATCCAAGGACACAAATTGCATTGTTTGTCCACATGGTTGGACAAACCATGTGCAAAAAATGAATAGAAATATGTTCCAACATCAATACCTCTATAAAATTAGGTTGTATAGTTTTACAAACCATGCTATCAACATTGTCTCCCACTTGTATCAGGGCACATATTTTATCTGGAACCATGCTAAACCTATACACTATGTATTAGATACTCCTCATCACTATGAGTTTTCACCTTTTCCAAAAATTATTTAAACCAAACCATTATCTAATTATGAACATAAACCAAGATTGGTTAAAAATGAACTGAAAACCTTCAGATCATTAGGGTGTTGCATGGTTTCTCCCATATCATGCACACAAAACCATGCACCCTTTCCATAGAACACCTAAAACATTAATTGAAGCCTCCAAAGATAATCCAAACCCTTGAGATAACACCCATGAATCATTACACATCTAAAATCCCACTTTAAGGCATTCATACTCTTGAAATCTTATTCTGAGTCTTAATTCGGGATTCAAGCTGTCTAGTAAACAAAATTGAATTTTTTTTCATAAATATCTGATCCATATGGATGTGGGATCATACATATGGGTGGATTTTCACCCCATATATCTGTGTTTAACCCTCCTCCCCCTGGTAAACTCATTTTATCTATAATTGTGGTAACATAGTTTTAATATTTTTACTATTCACTTTGACCAAAATTAAAGCTGAGCCATTTACATTATATAATTTAGAATGATTAAAAGTATGGAATACATTTTAATATATTCAATGCCTATAAGTGGATGAATTTAATTTTAAATAATTTCACAAAATGAAATGAAAACCTACTTTAGAAAAATTCTTTTTTAAGTATAATGATGAAATTTCTTCCATTATATTCCTTCTAAAAACAATCACATGAATGATAAAATATATAATTGAATATATAATCTATAAAATTAATTAAAACCATTAATAAATATAAATTAATTTAATTGTTAGTCCAACTAGGTTAAATACTCTAATAGGGGGTAAATCACGGTATGAATGATTGAATCCACTAATCCTTTGGATATTGTTTCATCATTAAACAAAACAAACATATCTCCATTCCCAACTGAAATGTATTTACATAAAAGAAATCATACATGAGACAGAAATAAATTACATGGTTTACCATCACTAGGATATAATCATGGAGAATAAAATGGAAATATGTTGATGTACCAATTCTACTAAGGCTAACATCCCAAATAAAATATTCAGGCTTGATAAATTTATGCCAAGTAACACTACCTTTAAATACTTAGGGATATATCACTACTTACATATGGTCACTCCCTCAATAATTCATTTGATGTTTCACTACTGGTGGAGAGGATCACCTTCTACCACTGTCATTGCTCACTTCTCTAAAAATGAATCAAAAATGGTTTATGGACATGTAGGTCCCTAAATTAGACATTACGAATAAATCCTTTGTTATACATAGATGATAAATTAAATTTATTCTTTAATCCACTTTATGAATATAAAATTACTAAAAACTAACTGGGAATTTTTTTAACACTTTTGCGATGATCGCTTCTTTCCCAAATAGCACATAGTCTTCTAAAAACTACACAATTATTCCCAAGAATATACTTCCATCATAAAACCTATAAATTTATCAAAGTTAAGTTATTTCTCAATGTCAAAACATCCTTCATGAAGTAACCTCCATTCATGATTCTAATATAGTCTTCACAAAGCTCACAACTTTTGGTCTTCTTTTTATTGCCATCACGAACTACATTAATTTTTTGATGCTTAAAATTTTTAGTAGGCTTTCATTGCCTTCTTGAACATCCAGTCTTCATGAATTTGTTTATCAAGAACACCCGTTGTGAGTTACCATTAGGAATTCACATCCTAAGTATTTTTCCAGGAATGCACTAATTTTCAAAGGGGGTAGAAGGTTTTATATAGGTGTTTCCTCCCATTGATGAAGCATTAATCCTTGTCATATCCATTTTAGGAAGCTGTCCAATATTTTTCGTGAAGATCACTATTTTTCAAAACTTATTGTATTCATGGAGATTACAGTCAACCCTTAATGCATTATTGATGGTCCACTTCTCATAATCACAGAGATTATTATCAACCCTTTGCACATTCGTGATGGTCATTTATGATGAATCATACATTCGTCAAACTACCTTATCAAAACCATATATTCACAAAACTCATTCCTTTTCCATATTTTTAGGAGGCATTTATAGAAATAAAATATTCATGATGATTGACATAACCTACTAATTTTAGACCCCCAAAAATTTGAAAATGAAGTCAAATGGTGCCACATTGTATACACAATATATTATACCACTTATTGGGCATCCAATATACTATCTTGGATATTTATCAATATACTTTGTCAACAACCACGCTAGAACTCCAAAATTGACCATGGAAACTAGATTTCTCAACAAACATAATCATCTATAACACACATTAATGTTACCATGTGGGAATTTTCCCAACGTTAACTTATTATGATAAAAACATATTCCATTGATAAAAATAATTTATGAAAAATGTTCTTTAAATCCCAAAATTTAACTTATAACAAGTGAATGTATAATGAGTATACCTGTGTAATTAATTATATTATTTCTAATTAAATGAGACATATACTTGAAAATAATGAGACTTCTAATTGAAAATAAAAAACAGTATTACAAAAATTTGTATGTCCCATGTTTACATAAAAATAACTCTCTTTAGAAAAATCAAAAAAAATTACATTAAGATAATATTGGAATGATGATTTAAATAATGATATTTATTTCCTAAAATAAAATTTCTATTAATGATATAAATTAATAATAATTTCCATGCAAAAAATGCAATAAAATCCATTTTAAAAAATATATATTTTTGAAGCAGAAAATTACATCCTCGAAAATTTAGTACATATTAATTAGTAATTAATTAAAAAAATTATTATATAAAACATTAATAAATATTTTTAATATAATTTGGTTGTTAATATTGATACCTTATAATTTAACAGCAATGTGATAAAGGATTAGAGTATCAGATATCATTCAAAATCAAGGATGCATGTAATGAAATCATACTGAACACTTATAATTCATTTAATGAAAAATAGAATCTAAAACCACAAGGTGTTACGTTATCCCCCACTTAAATATATTTTTCATCAAAATTTTTATTTTAATAATAAGTAGTTAAACATTTAAAAATATAATTTTTGAAAACTCAAATTGTATAAATGCAAAATAAAACTTCTTTCGAAAACGGGATGTGGGATACATAAAGGATACATGAAACAAAAAATATTTTTTTTTGAAAATATGAATAACATTAGTAGTGAGGGAAAATATAGATATAGTGGAGAAATATATTTCTCCTGGAATAATCTAGAATGATATAGAATATGATCAAGTGAAATTAAATTACAACAAAACGATAAATTTTTTATGAGTGAAAACAAAAATAAATTCATTAGAAATAACATTAAAGGGGAGACAATTTTATTTTAAGGACCATTTTTTTATTGTTATAGATATTTGTTTCTAAAAAGATATTGAATATTATAAGATATACATACATAATTTTATTCCATTTCAATAGAATAATTTAACCCTTTAGTTGTTCTTTGATCAATTCCCAATACAATCTCATCTCTTACTCCATGAAATAAATTTTCCAGATTTATTTTTGATTTCATAATTTTCTAAAATTATCTTTTAAAATATCATAATATCCTTAAACAAATGTAAAGTGTTTACATATATAAATAGATATTTACCAAAAGCGAAATTCAAAAAATAAGTTATCCAATATGGATAAATCATTATATGAGGAAATAATATATTAATCTATAAAACAAAAAAATAACATCTAATGTTAAACATAAATCATTACATAAATAATTAACCTTAAGACTCCACCAAAATATGTCTGAAGAAATTAAAAACACAAAGATATATAAAAAAGATCACTAAATTTTTAAAATACACTTAACATTAATCTATAAGTAACATAAAGGAAATCTTGTTTTCACATTCCAAACATTTCAACATCATGATCATATATTCTCTTAGAACATTCTAACACATTCCCCAAAAAATACTAATTACCATAAAACCTCAATGAGAACATATATGCATCCAAAGAAAACAACACTAATCCTTATTCCTCAAATAATATCACAAATTATTGAATATATTCCATAAATTAAAAAAATAATTAACCTTAATCAACGATAACATCAATAACTTCTTCATCGGAATATTAATCCATTTCACACTCACCAATACAATCCAATTATATTTTTCAAAATAAATCATATATTTATCTTAACTTAAAATTAGCATCTCCATTAGGATTACATTAAGGTAAATATATACCTAAATCGTATTTTTTAATAAAAAATATCACCTTACAACAAAATTAATTTTTTAGGTTATTAGTACCATTCGAAATATTCATTCCAATATTTGAAGAATAACTACTATTGTTCAATATTTAAATGTTTCATGATTATTATAACTAGAATACCACTATTAAAAAACTTGTACAATGAAATTATCAATCAATAATACTTAAATAATTCAATCATTTCACCTCATCAATAATCATATTTCCAATATTCATCATATTATTCCTTAATACTTCTTTCTTTCGTTATTACATTCACAATATCATAATCATTAATAGTATAAAACATTACTTGTAAGACCTTGTTGATCCTATTATATAACTTTCTACATTGGTCATCAATTTTCATAATTCACATAAATAAAAAAATTAAGACATTTAACCGTTGATGTTACCTTATGGAGACCATTATTCCCAACAATTTTGTTAACCCGTCTTTTTTCCCTCAAAAATTACAAGATTCATGTCCTTCTTTTCTACACCTAAAACATCTTATCATTCCATTGAAACAATTATTGGGGTTTGTCTTTGCACATTCTCATCATATAGGGATATGAATCACATTTGCACCATGGTGTTTATGAAACACTAGTTTTCTCTTATTTATCTCCTCTAGAAACCCACTTATGTTCGATTTGTTAATCACATATCGAGATAGCCAGATATGAATAACCACAAGATATCTCATTCCATCTCATGTTTCATTTGATTAATTATATTGAATATCATTTAATTATCCATTAAATTCATCACTAATATGATTCCTATGGATTCCATAAATTGACTAAAACCAAGTTAAATAATGCGAGTAGAAATAATTAGAGTGATAAATCATATAACCATGAAAATATATAATATGATGTCAATATAATGAAAAAAAATTCTCAATATATTACTCCTTTTTTTTAACCAACATAATCAATGGTTAACATTTATTCAAATCCATAATAATCATTTATAATAAACCTATGAATTAACCTAAACATATTCCACATGTGTGTCTATCTCGATATGAACTCTTTGGCCCACCCATCTTGAACTGGTGAGGATTGATTTAATACATAATCGTTCTTATTTAGAGTTGCTACCACTAGTTGAATCTATGGAATAGTTGGAAAAAATTTCCTGTATTTTTGTATTGGTGTAATTTCGTAGAAAATTGAATTTTTTTATTTACCATAACATAGGTTGTGCTCATACAAAAAGGATTATCCTAACAGTTACCACTAATGTTTTCATGTTATAACTTCAAAAAGTAACTAATCCTTTCTCTGTTACTAACTTTAGAAACCCCAATCATTAAAAAAGTACATATTATTTCTAATTCAATGAATATTAATTATATATCAATATGTTCCATGTGAAAACTGTGATTTTTTTGGTAGCTTGTTAAGTTTGATACAAAAACATCTAGTATATCAATGATCTATATCATTTCTCTTAAATTTTGTGAAATATATCACAATTTTTATACATATTATACCCAGAACCTCTCTTCATAACATCAGAAATTGAAAAATAATAATGGGTTAGATTATAGGATCTGTAAGGGTAAACATAAGAGATATCAATCAGTAATCATAAGTAAAAATAAGATAAACATAAGGGTATGAGAACATGATTATAACATCCGATAATCCTTCACAATTAGTAAAATATTATGAATCATAAATCAATTTATAAGGCTTTGGCACCACAATTAACATAATTCCTATGTGTGTGGAATAATCAAAAATAAACCTCAAGCCACGAGAATAATCATATGACTAAGAATTTTGTTTTTGGCATACACATAAGCATATAAAATCATTCCTTAGTCAAGGTTCACTATCGAGAATATCATTGTGAAAAAATACCCAAAATGAAAATTCCTACTTGTTTATTTCCAACATTATCTTGGTAGTTACATCAATTTAGTTAACACCATCATCTCATATGATTTTATTAACATTGTCATCTCTCAAAATATTCTTAACTATGTCATCTATTAGGATTTTATTAACTCCATCATCATTACCCAATTCATTTTTTTGGCTACAAATAACCCACACATAATCATATTATTTATCTATATCACCCATCACCTAATCATAATCTGTACATATGGGTGTCACAGAATGAATTCATCATTTCATCATAGCAGAACCCAGGGAATGAAAATGGGGTTCATAATCATTCCATCATCATAATCATAAACAATCCATAGAAATTATTAATATTTCATCATTTGATAATATCCCTATTAAATCAAAATATACATAAAAGTATGTTGGTATAGATGAAAATACCTTTATATTATCACTTTAATATTTATTTAATAAAATAATCTGTTCATTTTAAAATCCCTTATTTTAAATCTAAAAAAAACAAATATTAAGGAAAACATTATTTTAAAAGAACCATGAAACCATGTTATAAAAGATTCAATGAAAATTATGGTCATGATGGTAGGAAAATATGAAATTCATTGTATATAAATAACAAGGATTCCTTTTACATTTTTTATTAAAATTAAATTGTACAATGCATGGAAGATGATAAAAATATTATAATTAAAAAAATATATAAAGAAAATAATCTGTATATATGATTTAATAATAATATTTATAATATTAAAAATATTATTTGTAAAATTTTAAATAAAATATGGACATGGAAGAAAATATTTCTTATAGAAGAGAGAAAGAAAGTTAGTTTTCCATTAGAACATTCTTTCAGTCTATTGAATACATAAAAAGAGGAAAATTAAAGGAAATAATTTAATATCCAAAAATAATTAGAATGTAGGAAAATAAATATTATTACGTATATACATATCATAAAATTTCATCATCGGGTATTTATGCATAAACAGTCTTTGTAAAAATGAGATTGTAACATAAAACTCTTTCCGCTTTAGTAACCTATGATTTATAACCCCGGTGAAAAAAATAACATCAAATGGAACTTTGAATACCATGGTTATAAGGATATTGATGATTCAAAATATCAATGGGGTATTATATACCCGTTAAAAATAGTATTAGTGTATAATATAACATATGTATCAAAGAAGACAATTTGTCATGGTAAACCCCTAAAACTTTGGTAGCTTTTGAATAAAATCCCCTTGTATGAAATATTATTAATTTTTACATTTAATGACATTAATTAAGAATTATCCATTATATAACATTTTATATAATAAATATATACACATCGAAAATATAAATAAGTGTAAAATATCAAATATGTCTTAATAAAACAATGTTGATATGATGAACCAATACTATTTTGGTAATCACTTAATAAAAAATATAATGAAAGATAAAAATTATAAGGATTTTTAAATACATACAATTTTCATTAAAATAATAATAAAATACAATCATTGGTAGTATATAAACATGATATGGAAAATTACTAGTGAATATAGCATTTGTCATATTGAAATTAAAATGAAATGAGATACATTTATTATATCTTGGACTTGATTTGTAAGCATTCTACCATCCTATATAATAAATTTAGATTTCTTGTAATTATAAATAATATTAATAATAATAAATATCCATTCATATATGAACTTGTTATATCATTTAAACACATGTTTATTAATAATTCTCTATTGATTTCATCATTTTGAGTGTTAAATACTTCGTTTCTCATTTACGCTCTGTTTCAATAGTCCAGTTACCTAAATTTGGATCTTAATTCCATAATATTAATAATATTAATAATTTAATTAGAATAATATTTATTCATTATGTACACTTTTATAACCATTTACAGTATTATGTGATTAAAAATGAGTTACTTCACTTTGTATAGATGAAAATCGGTATGTACACACGAGTGATGTTTCCACTTTTCGACAGACAGGAAAAAAGAAAGGTAAATGAAATTTCACCATTAAATAATAATTATAATATCATATATATTCATTAAATATTTAATTATTACCATCCGTTGTAAACAAAAATAATAAATCAATCGCATGGCTTTATGGAGGTGGAAGTCAACACGTTCGCACGAGCATCGTTTTCATTTTCCAACGGATCCGATAGTAAGATAGTAAATAATATATTATAATTAAAAATAATGATTATGTAATAAATATAATTTATAACCATTAAATCCATAACAATAACCAACCATGAATTATGGTTATAGAAAATTAATAATACAATATGTGGAGGTTATAGTCCACATGTACGCACGAGCAATACATCCATTTCCCATTTGACCAAAAATGTGTGTAAAGTGGTTGTTTCATCAACATAAATAAAATATAAGTATATTGATGATACAATATTAATTATTTTTTTATTAAAAATTTAGATAAAGTGAAATAAGAAATTAAATTTGATGATATTTGTTATGGTTTATACCTCTTCTTTGAGAGACCTCCTTTGGCATGCTCCTTAACCAATCAATGATTAGTCTTAAGAGAATATTCGAAGATCTAGAATGAAGGGAATGGTTATATAAATATTTCTTATAAGTTATTTCATGGGATATAATGTTAATATTGAGGTAATAACATAGAATAAGCGGGTCTCTTTAATAAGTGAGTGGAGGGACACACATGGAATTTTTCAAAATGATTTTTATAATATAAGGTCACTTTCATGTGAAAGTGGTTGTAAATGGAAAATAATATATGGTATGATAATATAATTTTGAAAACTATTCAACAAATAATAATTTTATAGGAATCGGTTTCAGTAATACCATTATATCATGGTTTAATGCTCCCCTACCCCTGGTAAAATTGTTTTAACATTAACTGTGGTAACAAAATGTTATTGATTTTAATATTCACTATGAGAAAAATTAGTTGGAAAAAATTAAATTATATTAATTCGAATTTTTAAAAATATTCAAACCATTTTGATGGTTTCTATTTCTATATATTTAAGAATTTAATTTTAAATAAGTGCCAAATGCAATGAAAACATGTTTAGAATAATTCATTTTTTAGAAAACAACTGAATTTACTTCCACTCCGTGACTTGAAGAAATCATAACATTAATGTTATAATATATGATATAATATATAATATATAAATTTCATTAAAACCATTAATCAATATAGATTAAATTTATTTATTAGGATAAAAACACATTGCATGTATAAAGACAATTTTTAGAGAAATGGATTTTAAAATCAAAAAATAAACATATTGTAATATAAAGAATAAGGATAATCCCTTTGTAATTAAATAGATGGATTATAATAAAAGTTGTATTATGTAACTTTAATATCAAATTTAAAAATTAATTTTACATTTACTTGAAAATAAATGTTAGTTTTTAAAAAATATGTATTTTTATTTTCAATGAAAAATAAGCATTTTTAGAAATTCCTAAAAATTCACCCTAGGATAATATAGACATGATTATTTTAGAAATGATATTAATTTCCTAACATTAAATTTTTAAAAATGTTATAAATTAATTATAATGACTGTGAAAAAATTTAAATAATGTTCATTTATGAAGAAAATATAGTTTTTAAATGATATGAATAATTCAATAAAAATGAGTACTTATTTTTTTTTAATTTATCAATAGATTATTTTTAAAAAATACATTATAAATTTCTCCCAAATTTTTTTATTTCTATTCATTCGTTTTAATTTAATTACAATGATATAAATGATTATTATATCATGTTTCATTTAGATTCGGACTTGTGTGTAATGTAAGATTATGGAAAATTTATTTTTAAATTAAAGATAAATATATTATAAAATACAATGGCATTACATTCTCTCAAACCCTTAAATAAATTGCATAAATATTTTTTTTATCTTAGAGAAAATTGTTAAATATTTAAAAATACATTTATTAAAAAATAACCTTATATTAATGAATAATAATAATTCCATTGAAAATAGGAAGTGAGATGCATAAAGGATTCCTAAAAAAATAATTAGCTTACAATATAAGGAAATAATTAATGAGAAGTAAAAATATGGACATAATGGTGAAATATATTTACCAATGAATAATAGAGAATTATTGAGAATATAGTCTCAATAAATTTAATGACCACCCAATTAATCAATCCTTATGGGGGTAAACGAAAATCAATTCATCAACATTCACCTTAAAATGGAAAACATTTTTATTTTCAATGTATTTTTTCCTAGAGTTGGTGAATTTATTTACTATAAATATAGTGAAAACGAGAAAAATATTATTAATTTAATTCATTCTATTCAACATGAATAATTTCATCCTTTAGTTGTTCTTTGATCAATTTCCAGTTATATCTCACAGCATACTCAAATAAATGAATATTAAAGATAAACTTTTCTAGACTAAAGCATAGAAATTATGTTTTAAGAGATCCTAAGATCTATAAAATAAAAACATGTCGTTTTTTATTTCTCTAGATAATTACATATACCAAAATGGTTACCAAAAGTTATAAAATATGTATTAATATTTATATGATGAAATAAAACATTAATATATGAAATTTCAATAATCACTCTGAAATTTCAACATAAACCAATCCATAAATAGTTATCCTCAAAACTCCTCTAAAATAAGTCTGACCAAATTCAACAGCCAAAAATTTAGATATAGCCCCACTAAATTTACACCATCAACTTATCATTAATCCAAATATATCATAAAGAAGTTTGTAGTGCCACATACCAAATAGGTGAGTAACATGATAATATAACCTCTTAAAGCTTTCAAATACTTTACCATAAAAACATAAATCACAATAAAACTTCAATGAAAAAAATAATGATTATAAAATCCAGCTCATATCCATATTCCTAATAGAAAATAACACACTATTGAATATAGTACATATATCATAAAATATAATTCCATTTATCAAATATATCATAAATCACTTCATCATCTGATCACTATTCAATTTCATTGTTAGTGTTAATATAAAATTTAAATTTTCAACATCAATCATATCTATATATTAAATAAACATTATCATCTCAACATCAGGCACACGTTAGTGGAGACATATCTCTCAATCATGTCTTTTCCAAAGGAAATATCAACTTACCACAAAATCACTTTTTTAGGATATCAATACCATTAAATATATTATTTAAAATACTTAAATAAATGACAACATTAGAATAATCCTTAGTTTATTCATGATTCTTATAATTTAATATAATTCACAAAAAGCTTCTAAAAATTAATTCCCAAACAATAATACCAAATAATTCTATCATTCCAATTCCTTCAGAAACCATTAACTAATATTATTGATCATATTATTTAATGATTCCTTCCTTTAATAATTCATTCACAGTCCCTTCATCGTCAACTACAAAGCTATTACTCTGTTAACATTAATAATCCCCTTCTCAATATTTCCAATGAAGAAATTGAATTTCCTAATTCTCTGATTTACAACATTAAAAATATTCAACAATAAATTATACCTTTTGGATACCATTATTTCAAAACATTGTGTTTACTAAACATTACATTTTTCCTTAGTGATTATATTCTCTATGTTCTTATTTTCCATATTGAAAAAATCATATCTTTCCATTGATACATTTATCCAAGTGACTCTTCCCAAATTTTTGACATATAGGATGTCTAATTTTATTTCATATATTGGTTTCATGGAACACAATTTTTTATTGATTTTGATCCTTAGGAACTCACATATGTTGAAAATTTTAATCATATATCAAGATACATGGTTTTTCATAGTTATAATCTTTTCCATTCCATATCCCATTTCAATTGGTTTCTCATGAGTACAATCATTGCATCATTCATCACATTCATTATTATCAAGATTCCTTCATGTTATATCCTATGACTAAAACCAAAAATCCATATTGTGAGAAAAAATAATCAAATTGATAAATTATATAATCGAAAATATTAATTATAGGATGTCTAAATAACGACACCTTCTTTTCAAACATTGATTCCTTACATTTAGTCGACTTCATTAATGGTAATAATCCATTAAAATATTTAAAAATGGTATATAAATATGATGTGAATAACCCTAGAATATCTCTAGAGATTTTCTATCCAAGTGTGCAGTATTAGGCCCACACATTTTTCATTAGTGATGATTGAGTTAATACCAAATCTGCCCCAATATTAGTTTTTACCCCAAGGTGCATTTGTGACATTTTTGTTCACACCTTATTTTATCTAGATAGGTATGAAATTATTAAGAAAACAATCCCAGTTTATATTCCATAACATTTTGTGTTCACCTATATATAGTCTTATCATATGGGATCTCACTAATATTTTATCATCCTAATTTGAAAAAGTAACTAATCCTTGCTCTGATACCAACTATAGTGACCTAAATCTTCTAATAATAAATTTACATCTTATGGGATGAATTTTCATTACATTTCATAATTATCTATTCCAAAACAATAAAGGTTTAGGATCTTTTAAAACATGTATACATAAAAAATAGTATAAAAATATCTTAATGATTTCCCATTGTGATCTTCACAACAAGAACCCCTCTTAGACATATCATACAATAAAAATTTCTATAATATATAGGGAAAAGAAACATAATAGAGTGTGAGATAGGATTCTCAGCAAGGGTAAACATAAATTATTTCATTCAATAATAATATGTGATTATATGATAATCATAATGGTATGAGAAAATGATTGTGACTTACAATACATCTACCCAAACATTCAAAGATCATTAAATATAAATCAAGGTATAATAATTTTTCACAACAATATACCTAATTCATAAGTGTGTAGAATAGTTATTAATCAATCATGATACATGATAATGTGTCATAATAAAAGTAAATTATTTTTTTAAAACACATAAGCATATAAAATCACATAATTAGACAAGGTTTTCTCCATATACTATCATTGTGGACAATGTATCATAATAGAAATGTTGACCTAATATTTTACAAAATTGTTATAGGAGTAATTTATTTGTAATTAACATAATAATATCTTAGGAGTTTATTAACATTATTGTATTTTAAAAGTTTTTTAACATCATCATATCTCAGAATTTTTTCAAATTCTATCATCATTTCTCGATTTATTAGATAAATATAATGGACATATCTATCATATTGATCGATATCATTATTAACCATCACATATTCATAATCCATACATGTGATTTCCACATAAAACATTCAACATTTCATTATAACATAACCCAAGGAAAGAAAAAACAATGTTTCATAAGCATTTTATCTTCATAATAATAAACCATCCATATAAATAATAATGATAGTAACGTTGGATCATATCTCTATTAAATCAAAAGAAACATAAAAAAATGTTTTTATATTTGAAAATTATTTCAAAAGATCAATGGGGTATTTTTTGAGGAAACTAATATTTTCTTTTAAAAATTATTTATTCAAAAAATATAAAATAGCCTAAAATATTAAGAAGAAATATTCTTTAAAAACAAAAATTGAATCATGTATATGAAACATGAAATAAAATATTTGTCCTGATGGTGGTAAGATTCATTCTTTTAGTGTATGTAAAAACAATCATTCCTTTCAAATTTTATATAAATATTTAAGAGTATTTTGTTTGGATAATAATAAGAATGTTACTATAAAAAATTTTAATAAAATGATTAGAATGTTTAAAAATAAATTTAACAAATATTTTAAGAATATTTAAAAAATTATTGAATCATTTTAAATAAAATATGGACATTGATGAAAATATTCTCAACTGAAGAAAGAAATAAAGTTTATTTTCATTAAAAACATTCTATTAATATCACGAGATCTTATAGAGATGACAACGAAAGAAAAATATGTAATAAAAATATTACAAAATGAGAATGTAAGACATAGAATTTTGTGGATAAGGATAATTTAATTTCATTATAATAAATTTAACTATAAACAATCCTAGTAAGAATGATATTTTAATGTAAACCATTCACTAATTTGTTTTCTATTGATTCATAAAAACACTGAAATAAATAAATTCAAATCAGAATTTAAATAAAAGCAACATTTGGATATTCATGATAAAAATATTAAAGGGGAAGTATATGAACCTAATTAGAGATGATATGTGTATAACATAACATATTTCTTAAATAAGACAATTTTTGAAGATAAACCCTTTCCAATTTTCTAACATTCTAATAAAATCCCTTTGGATGAAATAATATGAATATATTATTTCTAATACCATGGATTAAGAAGGATCCATTATAAAAAAATTGATTTATCGGTACATACACCTTTAAAACAAATATATTTGAATAACATCAAATATATCTCTATAAAACAAAATTGAAACAATGAACCATTACAACACTAATTATCTCTGAATCATGATCAAATAAAAGTGATAACAATACATGGATTTATAAGTCATTAAATTCTACTGAAATACAATCATAAAATACATTCATGTTTAGTATATACACAACACAATGTAAATTAGTGGTGAATATGAAATGTATCTCAAGGATATTTAAGTGAGACGATAAACCCTCACCTTATTTATGACTTGATTTGAATACCCTCTAACATAATGTATAGTAAAATTTGATTTATTACAATTATATATAATAATTATTTTAATAATTATAATAACTTGTATAAAATATAATTAGATATGTATGGGTGGAATTCCAATCTGTATCTCTTTGTTTAACACCCCCAGTAAACCTATATTAACATTAACTCTAGTAACACAATGTTATTATTATTACTATTCATGAGGAAACAAATTAAGTTGATAATATGAAATTATAATTATTATAACGATTCTAAATATGAATTCTATTTTACAGAATCCAATTTCTATTTGTGGTAGAATTTAATATTAAATAGGCATTCAAAATTCAATGAAAAAATGTTCTCAGAAATGCATTTTAAAGAATAAAACCGAATTTACTTCAATTAGATTCTTTTTAAATAAAATAAAATGATTTTTAAAATAAATGGATAAATTAATAATCTAAAAATTTAATTATAAAAATTAATAAACATATATTAACATTATTTATTAATATATAAACACATTATACGCGTAAGATTGTTTTTAGAAAAAATTATTTTAAATCCTAAAAATGAACTTTTACAATGATCAAGTATAATGATGATGCATACGTACTTTATTTTATTATATTTAATTAAATAACACCTATTTAAATTTTAGATCAAATTCAAAATATAATGATACTTCTAATAGAAAATAAAATATAGTTTTATAAAAATCTATATTTTCACTATTCATTGAAATATAAATCTTTTTTGAAAAAATCCATAAAAAATCACCCAAATATAATATTAAAATGATGATTTACCAAAATATATTTATTTACAAAATTATTTATTATAAAATTGGATTAATTACTTAAAATTTAAATGCAAAAATAAATAAATCCTTTTCTTGAAGAAAACATATTTTGGAAGCAGAAAATTAAATTAATGAGATTTATTTAGTTATTTTATATGAATTAATGAATATATTTTAATTATTTAAAACCATTATAAGTGTTTTTAAAAAAATTATTTATTATTATAAATACCTTCTAATTTAACAACTAGGTTATAAAAGTCTACTATGTAATGATTCAATTACAGTCCAGGTTGCATGTAAATAAAGATCATTGAAGACTTATAATTTATTTAATGAAAGCATTATTCTAAAATATTTGGGTGTTCCATCCCCTCCCCCAAAAATTTAATTGCATCATAATAATTTTTATCACAATAATAAATCACTAAATGTTTAAAAATTACCTTGATAAATTCCTACATTGGAAAAAGTTATATAAAAGTCTTAAAACATAGGATGTGGGAAACATACACAAAATAGTAGACCATGGATCAACTTCATGGACTCCAAAAATTATTATAAAAGATAGTAAAATGTACACAAAGGAATGTTAAGGGTAAAATCTAGAGTAACCCAACCAATCCAAGAGACATATACCAAAATAACCCATTCCTTCCACAAACCATTCCACAAAACAAGACTCTTCTCATGGCTTGACCACCTCGTCTATGTCCTCCTCGAACTCTAGGATACCGCCCCCTTTTCCATTACTTCAGTTTTTGGCATGCACCATCTCCATTGCCCTCAGAATCATCTACCACAGAAACTCATTGGTCACCCACCAAAAGAACATGATCATCATCAGAAATAGGACCACCATCACCAACATGATAATCCACAACAAGTCCTTCCGAAGATGGTCGCCCCACCTAAGCCACCATCAAATCAACCTGCTTAAAAACAGAGATATTAGAAACAAAAAGGGGACTAGTACCTTTCCTTTCCCAAATCTCCATATAACATGCATAAAATTATGGAAAATTAATATCATTAATCATGGTGATGAAAATAATCTTCACAAAATTAGGATTTTGTGGTACCCTATAAATAATGTCTTTCAACGAGAGTACATGATCACTATTCCAAGGAATCACTTACCCATCTTTCCCAGTAAGAGGCACAGCTAAGCCAGTAGACTTCACATGCTGATGGTTATTTGGGGAATTTTAGGGATTGTTCATCATAAAATTCCCAGTGGCGTTGCCTGGTGGCAGGAATAATCCAAGGCCATTATAAGTAGAAGAATCATTTATAGAGGACTGCACAAGCTAGACCTATATATTAATACTATTGAAAATATTGGACTGCACAAGAAAGCACTTCATCACAATAGTAGTATCAAGTGACAGGACTGACCTTAGGCACTTAGAAGTAGAAGTATCAGAAAAAAGGACTTCACAGGCAAGTCCTTAATAACATTGGAAATTCCCAATGACATGCCAAACCCAAGGCTTATAGAAGCAGAATACACCTCCAAAAAATTAGAATTTGCCAAATACATGACCTGTAAAAAAGAGGTATTACCATCCAAATGATCATTGTTTGTATTTATTACCCAAATCCCATGAGAAGATCCATGGTTAGAGGGCACCATTCATTACATACAAGTAGTAACATACACCCCATGATGAGAGACAAGTTTCATAGAGGGACCAAGAGATTTCCCTCCAATGGTCTTCTTCCATTTGGCCAATAATTTCTCTTCTATGTGAAATGAAGGGTCCAACTCATAACCACTATCCGGATCATCTCCCCATTTCTACTTCTGCCCATGAAGTAGGGTGAGGAAGCATCATAAGTGGGTGTAGTGCAAACCCTTGAACTCGGTCACACATCCCCACTACATTCGGCATCACCACCTGAGGTTCCCTTCCCAGTCATAACATTAGGAATGGATACAATCCCCCCAGAACATTCCCTCAAACTCCCCATTGTAGGCAGTGGTAAAGCCACCAGCACACCACAAGGGGTGTTTCTTTTTTTCATTCTCCGATAATGTAAGATCAGAACCCTACTTCAATTTAAACAATCATTTTCAAAATAATACCCATACCTTTTACAATTAGAGCATCATATCCCCTAATTGCATATCATCTTGACATGAAAAATATACAAGAAATTACTACAAAACGTAGGAACATTGTCCTACTTGATATCCAATTCATATTTAATCTCACCAGGATGTAGATAAACCATCTCGACAAGCTGCAAAGTCATATCAAGTTTTACTAAAATATAGGAAATGTGACCGTACCTGATTAAACATGTATCCTTATCAATTTTACTTGGTGAACAAATTGGAAGGGAGACATTCCATAGGCTGTTGCAGTGCCAAAAAATTTAGTTGAGGTCCATCACATGAATCAAATATTGCACAATGATATTCTTCGCATGAAAGATATCAAACCAGGGGTCCTAATTCTGGAATCTCATAAACCACAACCTACGATTAGAAAATATTGAACTCCAAGCCATCAATATCATCTCACTGGATCGATGAGAAATATGAACAAAACTCATGCCATGCAGGACAAGGTTCCAGTCAATGAAACCCCAAGCCTATTGGTGACTCTTCTGAAGATCACCACATTACCAAGAGTGATTCCCCTATGAACTCGTTCTGGAAAAAATTGAATGCTTACAAGCTTCAACACACTATTTAATGATACTGGTGTTTAATTCAACCATAGAAATCATTCCATTATGTGAGACCCTCATATTAGGAGCATTAGCATGGTGAATAAAGAAAAACCAATTAGGGCCCACTGTGTTTGAATATTTTGCCCGAGCAGGCTCTTCTGTAACCAGATGCAAAAGAGTACAAATCCCCATCAACAGAGCCATAGACGAAAAAACATCATGATTCAAACTAGAAACACCATATGCCTTTCTCTGAGGGCCAAAAAAAATTCCACATGTTTGAAACAATCAATCGAAGAAGAATCCCTCAAAAAACAAAAAACGAGACTCTATTTCTGACGAGATAGACTCTCTCGGCCCTAACCATCCTCTTCCTTGATAGTATTTAAGTGAGAAACATAAATAATACCTGAAATCCAATATAATTTAGTTCCAATATAAGTAGATCATTATAAGGAAGTGAAAATATGTTCATGAAGGTGAAAGATAATTTACATATAATAATATGTTGTAAAATATAATATGGTATTGAGAAATATAATTACCAAAAACCATAAATCGGTGAGGGGTGAAAACAAACGTCAATTCATCATAAATAACATTAAAAAGGGGAAAATCATTTCCAAGGTACATCATAAATGATTTGAGGAATTCATTATCTATAAAGACATAGAATATTAGAATGTATACTTTATTTATTTCCATTTCATTAGAATAATAGTATCCTATGGTTTATCATAAATCAATTTCTAGATTAATCTCCTCTATTACTCAATGAAATGAATATTAAAGATGAATTTTCATACCCAAAGCACTAAAATTAACTTTTAACTGGTTACAAAATCCATAATAAAAGGAAATGTAATTCCTTATTTCTTTAAATATTTATCCAAATAAAATTATTTATCAAAAGATATCCAAAATCGATAAATATTCATATGAATAAATAAGACATTATTATATAAAAACACAACAATAAAGCTCAATGTTCAATATAAACTATTTCATAAGTAGTTCACCATGATAATCCTCAAAAATATGTATGACCAAATTCAAAACCTAAAAATTTAGAAAAAATGTCACTAAATTTAATAAATCAACATAACACTATTCCCTAAATAACATAAAGAATCTCTCAATGTCACATACCAAACATGGGAATATTTTGATCATGTATTCTCTTAAAACATGTTAATTATTTCCCAAAATGACCTGAATCACCATAAAACCTCAATAAAAACTTTTATTCTACAAAAAATTGTCTATTATCATTAATTATTAAATAAAATCAAATACTATTCAATGTGTTCTATAAACCATAAAATTGATTTTTCTTCATCAAATATAACATAAATAACTTCATCATAAGATCACTAATAAATTTCAAGGTCACCAAAACTATCCAATTTTAATTGTCAACATAAACAATCTCTTTATCATAAGTAAGGATTATAATCTCAACATAAGCCACACATTAATTTTTATTTATCCTTCAAAAATATGTAATATAAAAAATATCATCTTACCTCTAAATCACTTTTTGTATATTTATTATTCACCATATACTTGATGTTCATGAAAGGAATACTACAATAGAATAATCCTTATATGTTTTGTGACTCTTATAACTATAATATCATTGATTAAAAACTTCTAAAACATAATTCTTGAACCCCAATACAAAAATACTTCAATAATTCAACCTCGTTTATAAACCATTATCCAGGATTAATTGTCATATTCCTTAATTCATCTTTACTTTTATATGTCATTTGTAGACACTTAATTATATATAGTAAAACCTTTACTCATACAACATTTTTGATCATATTATTGATCATTAATCCTGGGACATCGATTGTCATAATTACCATAATTTCCTCATCTATAAAATTCAAATGTTGATAATAACATATGGAATCTTTTATTCTCATCAAATGTGTTAACCAAAATTTTAAACTTTTATCAATAACTACCTTCACTATGTCCTTCTTTTAAATACCCAAAATAAGTTATTGTTCTGCTGAGACATTTCATTGCCTACTTCTTCCCACATTCTTGACATATAGGAAGTTGAATATTCTTTCTTTTATGTAATTCGTGAAACTCTATTTTTATATTATTTATTTAATTCATAAACTAACTTATGTTCATATTATTAATAATACATCAAGATAGATAGTAATTCCTAGTCACTTGATTTGGTGTTTCATCTCCCTTTTCCACTGGTTGTTTGAGAGGATTATTATTTCATCATCCATATTTTTTAAAATTAACATGATTCTTATGGGTAATATCCATTGACTAAAACAAATATGCATGATATGAGAAACAATAAAAAAATGAAGAAAAATATATAATCAAGAAAATCAATTATACGATATTCAAATCATGACACCTTTTTTTCTCTCTACGACACCATATGTTTATCCTTATTCATCAATAGTCTACAACTATTCAAATCCTTTATAATAGTTCATAAGAGATAAGTGGCTTAACCCAAGAGTGTCCCATAAGAGGGTTTATCTAGTTGCACAGTCTTAAACCCTCTCATCATGCACTAGTTATGATCGATTTAATTCCCAATCCACACAATTCATAGTTATTATGCATAGAAGTACATGTTTAATAACCAAACCCACTTTATTGTATCTAAATAGGGAATATTTTGTTTGGAAAAATACACTCCTTTATTTAATATAACATATGAAATTCAAATGTAATTACGCTTATCCTATTGTTTAACATTAATTTTTTTCATCCATATTTAATTAATGTATCTAAAACATTCTCTCATAACAACTATAGCGACCATTAACATTACATATATAAATATTATATATTATTATATGAATATTAATTAAAAATCATTATAATCTATTCTATAACCATAAATATTTGGTGTATTTGGAATCTTGGATATGAAATTGGATGCATAAACTACTAGTATATAGAATATTTTCATCATTTCACATTATTTTATTCACAAATACCACTATTATTAGGTATATCATAATTAAAATATCTATCATAACCTAGGATAACTAAATGTAAGAAAGGGTGATATCAGATGATCAGTAAGGGTAAACATAAGAGATATCAATCAATGATCTTATTTGAGCATAATTTTTGTATAAGGGTATGTAAATTTGATTATAACATACAATAATACTACCTAACCATTCAAATAACATTAATTACAAATCATGGTATAAGTCTTTATTACAATAATACAGATAATTCATAATTGTTTGGAATAATCAATAATCAATCATGATCCAAGAGTAAGTATCTTAAGAAAGAGAATTAAATTATTTTAATGTACATAACAATATAAAAGAACTTCCATAATAGCAATTCACTCCCAATATTTCCATTGTGGAAAAATTCCTATAATGGAAATGCCATCCAGGTCATATGTGTTTTTCTCTTATTAGTATCTTCCATTTATTCATCTATGACATATCAAAGGAGTTTATTAACTTTTTTGTCTTTTAGGATTTAATATACAACATCATATCATATCAGTTTTGAAACCCCTCCATCATTACCCAATGTATTTGAGGGATGTAATGGACCCACCTATCATCATGAGCTATATCAGGTTCACTAATCACACAATAACCATTTATATATATGAGTTCCACAGAAATCATTCATCATTTCATAATGAAATGATATCTAGAAAGAAAATGGACTTCAGAAAAATTTCATCATCATAATCCTATAAAATCTAGAGAAAAAATTAATATGGTAAATTTGTTTAATATCCCTAGACAAACATAAGAATCATTAAATGATTTTGATATAGATTAAAATACCTTTCAAAGGACACATGAACATTTCTTATTGAAAATACCCTTTTAATTGGAAAAAACCATATTTAAAATATAATGAAATTCAAAAATATTAAGTAAATATTTTCATAAAAATAACCATTGAATCATATAATGTAAGATTCAATGAAAAGAGTGCTAATGAAGGTTGGAAAATTTGTTCGTCTAGTTTATATAAAAACAAGTATTTCATTCACATTTTTTTTTCAAAATGTCGAAATTACCATGTTTGGAAAATGAAAAGAAGATTCATAATAAACATTTTTATTGAATGTAAAGTGTTAGTAAAAATGAATTTTATAAATAATTGTAGAATAGTAAAAAAAATCTGGAAAATGGTATAATTAAAATATAGACATAGAAGAAAATATCCCTAAAATAAAAGAGATATAAAGTGGGTTTAACATAAAAAAATCATTCTGTTTATTATTTAATAAAATAGTGTAAAATTTCATGAAAATTTGTAATCTCTAAAAATATCCTATAAATAATAAAATATAAAATATTTTGTGGAGATAGATCATACAATTTAATTATTATAAATTTAATTATAAACAACCCCTGTATAAATGAGATTGCAACATAAAACACATATCAAATGGTTAAATTTTGATCCATAACCCTCATGAAAGAATGAAATACCAATAAAAATTTAAGCAAAATCAAAATAAGAATATTCATGATAAAAAATTCCAAATTTATTTAAGTCACACGTCATCAAATATGATATTTGTACAACAAAACGTTTTTCCCAAGGAAGATGAGTTGAGATAGTAAACCATTTACACTTTGGTACCATTACAATCAAAACCCCATAGATTAATTAATTTGAAATTTTTAAAATTACAATGAATTAATAATTTTAGATGATATAAAATTTCATATTATAATTATATAAAACTCATAAATATAAATATGTGCATAACATTAAATATTTCTAAATAAAATAAAATTGAGATGAAGAATACATGAAACATTGGTAATCTATAAATAAAAAAATCCACAAAGAGAGAAATTTAAATAGATTCATAAATAATAAGTATTTCCCTTGAAATAATATTAATATAAATTAATGGGTAGTATATTCAATAATCAAATGAAATTAGTGTTTAATATGTAATGTGTCTCATGGAAATTAAAGTGAGATGAGAAACCCTTACCATATCTCCATCATGATTAGTAAGATCTCTAACATCCTTAATAGAAAATTTATATTTATTATAATTATCTATAAAAAATTTATTAATACTTATTAAAAAATATATGATCAACTTATATCATTTTAACACATGTTTATAAGAAAATATTATCTAATGATGTCACATTGGGTGTTAAATACTTTGTTTCTCTGATATAATGTTTTTTGAAATCCAAGTCCTTATAAAATGATCATAGTTCCATCATATATAGAATATTAACCATTTAATAATATCCAAATTTAATAATTTTATACACTTTTAAAAAAATTCATATAAATTTTTGATGAAAAATTAGTTACATAACTTCAAAGAGATGGTAATCTTAACATACCTAGGAGTGATGTTTCTACTTTCTGAAGGAATGAAAGAATGAAAGATAATTGATAATTCACATTTAAAAAATAGTATTATATCATAATTATATTATATATTCATTAAATATATCCTTATTGACATCTAATTTAAGAGTAAATGAAAAATGAACCACATTACATTCAGGAGGTGGTAGTCCACATGTACGCTTAAGCGACATTAACATTTTCTAATAGATCAGATGATAAGAAGGTTGATAGAATATTTTAATTATAGAATAATAATTATTTAATAAA
Organism: Viscum album; assembly: GCA_963277665.1. NCBI lineage: Eukaryota > Viridiplantae > Streptophyta > Magnoliopsida > Santalales > Viscaceae > Viscum > Viscum album. The sequence goes on along the minus strand of OY728120.1, from coordinate 691,818,462 downwards.
TATCATATGTAAACATTTTACCCATAGTTATAAAAATCTTATGAAATGTGTTTATGAAAAATGCATCATATTTCTATGAGGTGGTGGTAGTCCACACGTATGCCAAAGCAATAATTTCATTGCATGATTCATAGTAATGAGGGGGGAAATGGTTTTGAATTAATAATAATAAAATATAACTATATTTATTACACAAAATTCAATATTTTTTTGGTATAAAATATGTTCATAGAATATTAATGATGAAATAAAATTGAAAAGCTATGTTATGATTTATATCATTTCCTTGAGAGACCTCATTTGGCATACACCTTACGCCTTGAAATATTTGCCTTATTATAAGGATAAAATATATTTATTGTCGGTATGGTTTATATTATGGTTTTGGAGAAGATATTTTCAAATATAAAAGGCCAACATTTGTGAATAATAAATTATAATAGGTTCTCTTTTATAAATGAGGAGGGACACACATTGAATTTTATAAAATATTCAAATAATATAAGATTACTTTAACAAGAAAGTGGATCCATATAACCATGAGTTAATTGTTATGATTTGATAATGTAGAAATATATTTAAGAAATAATAATTATTTAGGTTCATGTATCATTTCTACCCTTATCTTTTCATTTAACACTCCGTGTAAACCCTTTATAACCTTAATCTTTGTAACAATATTCTACTATTTTTACACTTCTGCTATGAAAAAAACAATGATTACCCTATTAAATTATATTAATAATTATTTTAAAATATATGGAATTAATTTTTCTAAATTCAATTTCTATATATGGTAGAATTGAATTTTATATAATCTGGAAAAATGCAATGAAAAAGTATTTTTCGAAAATTCTATTTTTAAGAATAATCCTAAATTTTCTACAATTCATTGCCTTGTAAAAACCATCACATGAATGTTATTTTTTATTATTTAGTATATAAACACAATATTCCATTAAATCAATTAATAAATATATATTAATTTAATTTATTTATAAAAAACACATTGGGCGAAAAAAAAATATTTCGAACAAATTTGTTTTAAATCCAAAAATTTGAATATTTATCTTGATTAAGTATAATTAAGATACCAATGAAATTAAATATATTATTTTATTAATTAAATTATACCTATATTAATATAATATAAAATTCAAAACATAATAGAATAGATACTAGAAAAAAATGGCGTTTTTACAAAAATGGAATTTTCACAATTCATTGAAAAATAAATTTTTTAGAAAAATCATGAAAATCCCCAATAATGTAATATTTACATGATTATTTCAAAAAATAAATTAAATTCCTAAAAATAAATTTCTAAAAATAAAATCAATTAATAACAATTTCTATGCACAAAATATAATAAAAACCATTATGAAAGAAATAAATTTTGAAGCATAAAATGAAATTTCTGAAAATTGAGCCCTTAATAGTTATAAATTAATATATACATTATAATATTTAAACCATTATACATATTGATCATAAATATTTATTACTATGAGTACCTTTCAATTTACTGGATTGGATATAAAGGATTACTATATCACGGTTAATTTAGACTCAGTGTTGTGTGTAAAGCAAGATTTTTGAAAACATACAATTTATTTAAAGAAAAATATTTTTCTAAAATCATAGGGTGTTATATAAATGATATTCATGATTTGAAATTTGACATGTTTTGATTCCAATTCATGTATTTATATCATCCTTGGGTTTAAATGGATATTTCACCAAACACCTTGTTAGATGATGGTCTTTCATGTATAACCATGTTACATTGGAAGTATAGGTTCTCTTATGGCCAACTAAAATAAAAATTAATAGAATAAATTTGTTTAGGTTTGATTCCAATTCATGATTATTTTGTGTTTTAGGATTAATATTCACAAATATAAACATCCCACTCTGTGGATATTGGGGTTGGGTGCCACGTTGCTAAGGTGCGAAGGAGATGGGCATGAGTAAAGGATCCTAGTCTTTGTAAATTTTATGTTTTGGATAGAGAAATTATTGTGAACCTAGACACAATTTCAGGAACTCATTTATAATGGATTGATATATTCTATGATTGTGGTGTGTATTTCGACATTGGTGATGTTTGACTAGATTGTAGACTGATGCAGTGAAGTATATAGAGTGTTGACATCATGCCAAATTTGGAAGGGGATGGATAGACTCAATTATGGATCACTATAACTAGTTTGAGAAGATAATTTTCTGTGATGATTTTGATATGTTGTAGGTGATAGAAACAAGATTCAATGAGTCGATTTTGACATTTTTCTACGCAAAAATTCTAAAATATTCCATAATGAAGGGTTGGGTTAGGTTATCCAAGAGCTAGCTTAGTATGGTAGATTTGGCTTGGATAGGGGCACTGGATGGATAGGTTGGAGCATAGAGGGAGTTGGGGTGCATGTTGATGGAAAGAAAAATATAATTTATGACATGGTGGATGTTACATAATATGATTCATGGTGTGTTTTTGTGAAATAATCCATTCTTGGTGGCCTTGGTTCGGTTTAATTATGCGAAAAATCTCCTATAAGATTATAAAAAATAGAAATAAAGTTAAATATATTATATATAATAGGGATATGATCTAAATTTTTTATATTTAATTAAATAAATTAAAAATAATTTTAAAATTATACTTCTATCACAATGTAATACTAAAATTGAAACTATTTTATATATAATATGTATAACACCCTAAATTCGAACACTTGGATCTGGTGCTAATTTTTTTTACATTCCAGCTTTGATTCCAACGATGATAATTCATACTTGAATTATCTATAAATATGAGTTAAAAAATGGGTTTCACTTTAATAAATTTCTATGATATTTTAGTTTTATATTATTACATATCAAAGTCGACAGTTCCACATAATTTATATTTTGTCGACAAAATATTTTCTTATGTATACACTCGTCTTTCATTCATTGAAATTATTCTTTGTTTATTATGTATCACCATTGAACTTGATACTACATTTATATTATATTTAATTCATGTTAGAAAACATTTTAAAACAGGGTATGAACATAACAGATATCATTAATAAATATAAAAAAAAGGAAACTCATTAGTCCATTTTTGAAAAATAAAATGAAAAAAAGTTTTCCATTTAACAAAATAAAATTTCAGCTCACATAATCATTTACCTAATCCTAAAATCACTTCCAAAGATTAATTTTTTCATAAATATTATATTATTAATGATAAATTAAAAAACATAACCATGATAGATACATGGGAAAAATGTGATGTAACGAAAAATTTTCGTTTAAAAAATAATCATTTCACCATTAGTAGATCATAAACATTCATTTAATAATAAACTCATTTTCTTACATTATTAAATACAAATAACTATATATAATTCATATAAATAATATAAAAATAATCTGTGTATCCTGGGACATTATTATAATGACCCATACATCAATCCATACAATGAAATAAGCATCATGGATAATTCCATCACATCTCTTAGGAGTAACAAATATCTAGTTAAAATACAAAACATTGGAAAGTGAATTTGAGAGATATATCATGCTCACCCATAATCATAAAAATTTAAAAGAATCATATCTTGATAAAAAAAGCATAACATATTTCATTTCCTTCATAAATACCTTAAAAGTTTCATTTTAGACTCTGATCAATATTAATTTCAGTTATCAGATAAAATGAGAAGAACTAACTTTTATATAATTGGAAAATTTAAAATTTCCAAAAACAATGGGAAGTGTATTTTAAAAAAAACATAGAAAATGTATAGGAAAATTTATATTGAATAATTACAAAGGCTTTGGGAAATTGGGATCATGTAGTAAATGTTAAAAATCGTTTTTCTACACTTTTTTAAAATGAAGACAATAAAAAATGTTTGATAAACATAAATTTTTTTTTAAAACCATATTAATAAAATAAAAAATATTTCTTTAATGGCCTTGAAAATTATTATATGTATTAATATGAAAATTATTGATACATTTTAAATAATATAGATATGGAATAGAAAGGGTTTAAGACAATTAAGATAACATTTTAATGGGAAATCCAATACAACTTCAATAAATTTTGAACCAATTGAAAATCAATGGAGAGGAAATTAAATGGATTTTTAAAAATTTTAATTTAATGAAATCGAGAATAAAATCTATCTATATGTATAGTTACACACCGCACAAAATCAAACATGTGGTGAAAATGGCATGAGTCTCAATGAAAACAATTGAGATAAAAAATTTGTTGCCTCATGTCTTGACTCGCATTGGTCATCTTCTAATTTCCAAGATAACAATATTATATTAATTAAATACTTTATTATGAACGTTTTTCATGTTAATTACCTGATTTTCAATATTTTTATTTGATATACTATTAGGTTCTATTAAGTTACTAAATCAGTTAAGCTTATGTTGGACATTTTGAGGTAATTTGATTCATAATCTCTAAAATAACTTTGGTGTCTTAACCATTGACAAAGGGTTGATGGTAAAATAATCTCCAAAATATTTATCACAATAATGTTGGTATATATATATATATATATATTAAATATACTTACAGAACCATCCATTATAGGTGATTATGAAAAATGACGCACATCAATACATGGAGAGGGTAGTTTGTATGTACCCATGAATGATGATTTCATTTTTATAATTACTGAAAAAAGAATAAATTTGATAATGAATTAAATTTATAAATTCACAATAATATTTTAAATTAAATTTTTAATAATTAAATCCTTCCTTATGACCATTTATTTAAAGTGGAAATTAAATACGAACAATATTACTTTATAGAGGTTGTAGTCCACATGTACGCACGAGCGATGTTATCATTTTCTGATGGATGTACGGGTACTAAGGAAAATAATATATTAATTTTATATAATAATAATTTAATAAATATCATATATATTTATTAATTCCATATTTATGTTTATCCATGTCTGGAAGTGACGAAAAATTAAACACATCACTTTAGAGAGGTGGTAGTCTATATGTACACACGAGAGATGTTTTTATATCCCATTTGATGTAATGGAGGAGGAAAAAGGATGTTACATAATAATAATTACATTTAAGTATAAAGAAGTAGTACTCGCATGTCCGTTCGAATGGCGTTATCGATTATTGGTTTCTCTTTTAAGTAGAGATTAAAATTTAATAATATTTAAAAGTAACGGTAATATTGAAAAAAAATTAATGAGAATGTAATGGTGTATAATAATTGAGAAATACATAGAGTTGACATCCACTTCATAATATTTGTCAAAATTGTATTGAATCAAAAAAATAAAACAATATCATTACAGTAAACCGAAAACAGGGTGAATGGAAGCATAAAAACTGCAATTTTGGACAATTTTTGTTGTTACAATGATTGAGTCGATTCCATCAACACATATTTTCCACTAAAATCACTGGTAAACATCTCAATCATAATATAAGGACATTAATGGATTATATTGAAAAACATAATATATTATATTAATAAGGGAATATATATAACTTACACAAAATATTGAGAAAATATAATCACCAAATGATTGACCAAATAAGAATTAATACATGGAAAGTTATCTAAAATTGATGTAAAAGAAACTAATAAGTGGAATTAAATTAATAGACATAAAATTTATTTGAAATAAATACCACAACTTTATATTTTTTACTCACATTGACAATGACAAGGATTTTTATTGGGAAATATAAAAAATTATAACAATAATAGATGGAAAAGATGTTAACAATCATAAAGTTAATATATAAAAAGATAAGGCAGAAAACAGATTGACAAAAAGTTTTTCAAATTATATAGCATAAATATTCATCTTTATATCTCTATAACTGTATCACTCATCAACAGAGACATAAAGTAGTTGATTTTAACACAATTATCTTGTCACATTGTACAAATATTCATCTACAAAAATGTCTAACAAACTTTTTTGCATATGAAAAAAAGTTTAAAAATAAGTATACGTATTAATGCCTATTGAAAATGCAGAATCCTGAATATAAATGTAAAAAAATCCTAGTGTAGTACACTAGTGTGATCTGAAAAAGAGCTTGGGTATTATTATGTTAATAGGTAATATAGGTTACAATAGTATGTGAATTGTTTTTACAAATGTAAAGACCCGTAAATTTCAAGGAAATTTTTTTTCTCTTAATTTTCTTTGGTATTTTACAAGAACGCAGTTTCTGACAGCGCCTGATTCTGAGGCCCAGTGTGCCCGGAATCATTTTCCGAAGATTGGATCGGGTACGTTCAGTGAACGGACGAGCGGGTTTTTCTAACTTTTGAACCAGTGCCCGGAATCGAATTCTGAGGGCACCGATGAAATCGCAGCGCCGGTATTCGCTTAGAAACGCCTCTTCCGAAGCTGTGTTTGCTCGGGTGTGGTTTTTAATTTTTGGGCTTAAAGTTATGAAATAAAATAATTTTGCGACAACTTTATTTTATTTCACTTAAGCCACTTGGAAGCCACTTGAAGCCACTTAAAGGAAGATTGAACTGAGTTGAACTGGATAGGATGCTATCCAGAAATATCCTACCCCCATGGTAGGATATTTATGAGGTGGGGCCCGCACGAGCCCTGCCGTTTCATTCCGCTAAGAAACGCACCCGTGAAAACCCGTCTTAATGAAAGTCAACTGACGCGTTTTCTAAATTCTTAACAGACCATTTAATTGGGCGGTTTATTTCGTGAATTAAATGGGCTGTTTCTTTCGTGAATTAAATTGGTCGTTTCTTTCGTTGAATTAATTCAACGAATTGATGGATCGTTTCTTAACCAGTTTTTCAAATTCTTTGGCGTAATAATAAAATAAGGCCAACGCTCAACCTCTGGTTATTTGCGCTTGAGAAGATTTGAGAAAACCCTCGTAACTTCTTCTCCCTCGCGAAGAACGTGAAGAACGCGAAGAACGCGAAGAACGCGAAGAACGCCGAACCCAGAAATCGACGACGCCTTCGTCCGAGACGTTCTTCCGATCTCCGATCTCCGATCTCCGATCTCCGATCTCTGATCACCGATCATTTGAGGTGAGTGATTTCGGATTTCCGCTCAAGGTTCTTTTCTTTAGGTTTAAACACAGATTTAATTAATTATAATTTAAATCTGTTGTTCTTGGTTCGTTGAGCTCGCCGACTCAACACCGAAATCCGCGACGACGCGACGCCTCCCCGCGACGACGCGACGATCCCTCTCTTCTGCGACGATCCTTTCTGCGAAGAATGCCCGCGCGCGACGATCGACGAGGTAGGGATTTTATTTTGGAAAATTACCCCTTTTTAAATTTATTCCCGTCAATGTTTCTCTAAAGAAATTAAAGAACCATTTTTGTGAACAATTTTAATCTTATTAAAATTGTTGTTTCCTGTGTGGAATCATTTTTCTCCCGGTTGTTTATCTCTAACACGGAGGGTGTGGGCCAAACGAACACGGCCTGACGACCCTCCACCGTTCTTCGTTTTGTGCGGATTTGACGGTCAACGACGGAACGTGCCGCAGCGAACGTTTGATGATCCCGCAGTAAAGAACGGATCCCGGGAGGAGCAACGGCGCAGACGGGAAGGAAAACGGGCCACCGGAGCGACGCCGGTGGCCCGCGGAAGTTGCCGGCGGCGTGGGTCGCCGGCGCGACGGCGCCCCGGCGCGCCGCCGGACGAGGCCGCCGCGGCTGAAGCCGCGGGGGCGGTGGCCAACGGACCCGCGGCCGCGCGGGTCCGGTCCGTCCAGGCGGGACGCGGCAGAGCCGCATCCGCGGTTCACCAGCGCGGCCCGCACGCGGGCCGTGGTTCTCTCTCGGCCGCGGGGGCTGCGCCCGCGGCTTCCACCCGCGCAGCTCGGCCGAGCCGGACAGGCCCTGGCCGGGCCGGGTCGGCCCGGGCCCGTACCCCCCTTCTTCGGAAGTTTTCGTTCAAACACCTGTAAGATGAGCTTCGTGCCTTCAAACGACTCTCCGTCAGCGGCAACGCGATCCTTGGATCGAGACGGTCGTTTCGGTATATCGCACTCAAGGTTTCGGAATACTTTGAGTTCGGCCGGGTTGGTTCGTACACGAGACCAACTGGGCCCTCGGAGCGGAAACACTCATATCTTGAGCTACGGACGTCCGATTGACGTGCCGTCAGCTTTGTTGAATTCCTCTAAGTGAGACAGATCTTTTGGCATACTCCGCCCGAGGTTTGGACACAGGTGGAGTGCGGTCGGGTTTGGTTTTTCTTAAAAACCAACCGGGCCCCTGGGACGAAAATGCCAATATCTCTCAGACCGGGCGTCCGATTGACGCGCCGTCTGCGACGTTGAGTTCCTGTTGACGATACGGAACTTTTGGATACATCAACTTTGGACTTTGTTTCATTTGATGTATCAGCCTCTCGGCTCGTGGAGCGGACCCTCCTGAACGAGCTTGCTGTGTGCGGGAACCCTAGTGCTGGCTGCGACTGCTACTTCGACAGCGATGACCGTGCAGAGATCCTCAGTGGACTGCGGCGACGACTATGCAGAGATCCTCCGTGGACTCCGAGGACGACCGTGCAGAGATCCTCAGTGGACTGCAGCGACGACTGTGCAGAGATCCTCCGTGGACTCCGACGACGACCGTGCAGAGATCCTCAGTGGACTGCGGTGACGAGCTGTGCAGAGATCCTCAGCGGACTGCGACGACTACTGCACTCAGCGATCCTATGTGGATCAGTGCTACAGGTCCTGTGTGGGCCCGATCATGTGTGGGTCCAATCCTGCGTGGGTCAGTGCTCAGCGGTTCTGTGTGAGGCAGCGCCTACAGGTCCTGCGTGGGCCCAGTCCTGTGTGGGCTCGATCCTGTGTGGGTCCGATCCTGTGTGGGTCATCTCTCAGCGGTTCTGTGTGAGCCAACTCCTACAGGTCCTGCGTGGGCCCGATCCTGTCTGGGTCACTGCAAGGTTAGTACCTATCGATCCTTCGTGGGTCCGACGACTTAGATGGTTCAATGATCATCTTTATCGTCATCCGAAAAAGTATACCTGTGTGAGTTGAATCTTGTGTTACTCTCCTTTGTGGATTGTGTTGTTCTATCCTGCGTGGGTATGCGTTTTGCTTTCCTGTGTGGACTGGGTTGTGCTTGGGCTCGGACGTTGGAGCCGATCGGGGAATTGATGACTTAGGTATATGTATGGGCATATACCTAAGCCGTGTTAGATGTTACTTCGTGATTGTACCTCTTCTTCGTGATTTATCCTTTGTGGATTTCGGGAGACCTTCGGGGGTCTCGGGATCCCTACTGATTAGCTTATACTCACCCCTGCACGGGCTATACCCGCACTTCGTGGTGTTGGTTGCAGACGACGGACAGCGCTGATCGTGGAGGAGGCGTGTGGAGCAGGATAGTACCTAGAGGTGGACCACTGGGCGGGACGTACTCGGAGCGGTCAGGTGGACCCGAGAAGCAGTGGAGGCTATCTGTACCCACCCTTCAGGTGGGACTTCCAGAGGACGGCTCGACGCTGCAGTTTTCCCTTTTTAGTTGCTGTTTTTCCTTTCAGTTGTACTTTACAGTTGTGCTTGTATTTCTGGCCCCTTTTTACTTTCAGCACAACTTGTACAGTTTTACTTAGTGTTTACTTTTCCGCTTTCTTACTCTGTGGTGCTTGTTTACTTTTCAAAGGCAATGCCTTCCCTTTTTGTTGGGATTTACGCCTTGGTGCTAGTCGCCGCCCCTGGCCTATGGAAGGCGGGCTTGGGGTACTCACGGCACGGGCCCCGAGGACGGGTCGTGACAAATTGGTATCAGAGGTGGTCGGTTCTACCGCAGACTCTGATCTTTCTTCTATGTGAAGCAATAGTTTTTAGCGTATTGAGTGTGGTTGTCAGTCCAAGGAGTCCAGTGTTGGTGCGGCGGCCGACGTATCCATACACCAGGACCCTGACTTCTGATTCCCGACTTAATGCACGAAAACATTGATTGCATGTGTGTTTCAAGTATTCTTTGTGATTACTTGTGTCAGCTCACTAGGTATACTGTTCTGACCATGGCATACTTGTTTCCTTTTCAGGATGGCACGACGACATCAGCCAGCTAGGGTTCCTAGAGTAGGGCGCGACGACAGCCCGCCGAGTGAACGAGGCCTCGGTACAGGGCCCGTTGACAGCAGAGGCACCAGCGGTACCTTTACCCGCCGAGCCCCCGATGCTTCCAGCACTGGAAGCTGACGACGCACGACGCCTCGGAGCTCTGCACGAGTTCCAGCGCCAGCGACCACCCAGGTTCCGTGGGGAGTCGGACCCCCAGGCAGCCGAGGAATGGATGGAGGCGGTCGTCCGAGTTTTCAGGCTAGTGAGGACACCAGCAGACCTCATGGTGATCCTCACGGCGAGCCTACTGCACGCAGCAGCCGGACGCTGGTGGAGCCTGATGCTCCAGGTACACGATGAGGCCACCCTCATCTGGACGGACATCGAGAGCCTCTTCCGCTCAGAGTTCGTCCCGGCCACCCTCCGAGCGGTGCGCATCCAAGAGCTTCTTCAACTGCGGCAGGGCAGCTTGACGGTCGCTCAGTACGCGGAGAGGTTCACCGAACTTTCTCGGTACTTGACAGACATGGTACGTGACCCCTTCTTCTGGGCCCGGACCTTCGAACAGGGTTTGAGACACGAGATCAGGGCATCTCTGATCTCCCTCAGCATCCCGACCCAGGCAGGAGTACTGGAGCGAGCCCTCATGATAGAGAGCTTCCTGGCTGAGTCCACAACGAGACCTACCGCAGGGCGGCAGATAGCGGAGTCTTCGGCAGCTGGTAGCCGGCGGATGACTCAGGGTTCCAGGCAGACCAGACCTTCAGGCAGGCGACCGTGGGACATTGGCTCAGCAGTGCAGGGCACCCGGCCCGGAGCCAGCCTTCCGAGAGGCAGACAGTGCTACGAGTGCGGCGGGCTGGGCCACATGGCTCGTGACTGCCCGACCCGTCGTACCAAGGGGAAGCAGACGGTGGAGGGACCACCCAGGAAAAGGCAGAGGGTCGACTGTGGCCGTCCGCAGGGAGGAGGCGGACGAGGCAGAGGAGCTGGCCGAGCAGCAGGTGGTGGGCGACGCATTGAGGCTCTTCCACCACCACCACCAGGAGGCCCGCCCCGACCACAGGGAGCTGGCGGGCAGAGACAGGCTCAGCTCCAGGCAGCGGAGGCCTACGAACATGGCGCACCAGAGATGATTCGAGTTACGATCTGTGTCTATTCCACCCTTGCTGTAGTTCTGATAGACACAGGAGCGAGTCACTCTTTCATAGCCACTGCCCTTGTTCGGAGCTCGGAGATTCCGACGGAGCCGTTGGCTCAATCCTTACAGCTAGAGACTCCTACGGGAGCAGACTCAATGATTACGCACTGGTGCCGGCAGTGTGAGCTTACTCTAGGAGGCGAGAGCTTCGGCTGGGATCTTCTTGTAGCAGCGTTGAGGGCTTACGACGTCATCTTGGGCATGGATTGGTTATCTATGGTCCATGCTCAGATTGACTTCATTAGGCGCAAGGTGCGATGTGTGCGCACCGACGGGAGCATGTTCACCTTCACTGGCGAGAAGGGAGCCTTAGCAGCACAGGATGGACTCACGCAGAGGAGAGGTCAGCCCATCACTCATCCGTTGGCTAGCCTCATCCTGGGAGCAGTTGACGTGCGAAGTCCCAGTTTTCCTGCAGTGGTGGATCAGTACGCGGACGTCTTTCCCGACGACGTTCCAGGACTACCTCCTCGCAGAGAGGTAGACTTTTATATTGACATGTTCCCCGGGATATCCCCGATATCCACTCCAGCAATCGGATGGCCCCCGCTGAGCTTCGAGAGCTGCGGGTACAGTTGGAGAACTTGCAGGGCAAGGGGTTCATCTGACCCAGTGTTTCGCCCTGGGCTTCCCCGATTTTGTTCGCCAGGAAGGCGGACGGGAGCTTGCGACCGTGTGTCGATTATCGTCGCCTGAATCAGGTGACAGTGAGGAACAAGTATCCGCTACCCAGGATTGATGATCTCTTCGACCAGCTCAAGGGAGCACGGTGGTTCTCGAAGATAGACCTCAGGTCAGGCTATCATCACCTCAGAGTTCGAGACGAGGATGTGCAGAAGACGACCTTCAGGTGTCGGTATGGCCACTATGAGTTCTTGGTTATGCCTTTCGGCGTGACCAATGCTCCAGCAGTGTTCATAAGCCTCATGAACAGGATCTTCCAGCCATATCTCGATCGATTTGTCGTGGTCTTCATCGACGACATTTTGGTGTACTCGACGACGGAGGAGGAGCACGCCTACCACCTGCGTGTTGTACTAGACAAACTCCGAGAGAACTAGCTTTATGGCAAGCTCTCGAAGTGTCAGTTCTGGTTACGTGAGGTCCACTTCTTGGGGCACGTCATTTCTGAGGCGGGAGTTGCAGTGGATCCCGTGAAGATCGAGGCAGTGCTAGCTTGGGAGCCACCCAAGAGCGTGACAGAGGTGCAGAGTTTCTTGGGCCCAGCCGGATACTATCGGAGATTTGTGCCGGACTTCTCCAGAGTTGCGGCCCCACTCTCAGCGTTGACGAAGAAGGGGAAACCCTTCGTGTGGTCAGATAGATGTCAGCAGAGCTTCCAGGAGATGAGGTAGAGGTTGACCAGCGCACCTATCTTGAGGTTGCCTGAGGAGGGAGTTGGATACGTAGTCTACTGCGACGCATCAGGGGACCAGACTCGGGTGTGTCCTGATGCAGGAGCGGGCCGTGATTGCCTATGGATCACGTCAGTTGAGGCCTCATGAGCAGAACTACGCTACCCATGACTTAGAGTTGGCAGTAGTGGTCTTTTCCCTAAAGACATGGCGACACTATCTGATGGGAGAGCGCTTCATAGTCTTTTCTGACCACCAGAGTCTCAGGTACATCTTCTCTCAGAAGGACCTGAACCTGAGACAATGGCGATGGATCGAGTTACTCCAGGACTATGACCATGAGATAGTCTATACTCCTGGGAAGGGGAACTTGGTGGTAGATGCCCTCAGCAGGAGGACGGGCATCCAGCTACTTGAGGAGGCGACAGAGCATATAGCCGCTTTGCAGATATCCTTCGTGGATAGAGACGGAGCAGCCTTCCTTCAGTCTCTCACAGTCTCTCCTCCCCTTCTTCAGCGGGTCAGAGAGGCACATCGTGGGGACGTCGACTGTGAGACACGGCGTGCGCAGATATCCTCGGGGCAGGCACCTGATGGTTTCTCCCTTGGAGCAGAGCACGATGTCTTTTTCAGAGGACGTAACTTGGTACCAGTCGCCTTACGAGAGGAGGTGCTGAGAGAGTATCACAATTCTCCTTTGGCGGTACATCCTGGAGTGGAGAAGATGTACCAGGATCTCAAACGACAACACTGGTGGCCGGGCATGAAGAAGGCTGTGGCAGAGTTCGTTTCACGGTGCCTCACCTGCCAGCAGGTGAAGGCAGAGCATCAGGTACCAGCAGGCATGGTACAGCCCTTGGAGGTCCCGGAGTGGAAGTGGGACGGGATATCTATGGACTTCGTGACTGGACTTCCACGCACTTCCAGAGGTCACGACTCCATTTGTGTGATTGTTGACCGACTCACCAAGTCGGCACACTTCTTACCCATCCGAGAGCAGGGCTCAGTAGAGAGTTTGGGGAATCTCTACGTTCAGGAGATTGTACGACTTCATGGTGTTCCATCGACTATCGTCTCCGATCGGGACGCTCGTTTTACTTCCCGGCTTTGGAAGGGGTTGCAGGAGGCGTTCGGGACGCGGCTACGTCTGAGCACCGCCTTTCACCCTCAGAGGGATGGTCAGACGGAGAGGACCATTCAGACTCTCGAGGACATGCTCCGCGCATGTGTCCTCGACTTTGGTCGCAGCTGGGAGGACCACCTTCCCTTGGTAGAGTTTGCGTACAACAAAAGCTACCACTCCACCATCGAGATGGCACCCTACGCGGCGTTGTACGGCAGGCCTTGCAGATCCCCTTTGTGCTGGACAGACCCTGGGGAGTCAGCACTTGTGGGACCAGAGATGGTCCGGGCCATGACAGAGAAGGTCCAGGTCATCCAGGAGCGGATGAGGAAAGCACAGAGCCGGCAGAAGTCATATACTGACAGGAGGCGGAGGCCACTAGAGTTCGAGGATGGCGACCACGTCTTCTTGCGGGTCTCACCTCGACGGGGTTTGAGGAGATTTGGTCGAGGCGGCAAGTTGTCTCCACGCTTCATCGGGCCTTTCCAGGTCCTCAGCAGGATTGGAGAGGTGGCTTATCACCTGGCTCTGCCACCTCAGTTGCACCGGGTGCACGCCGTCTTCCACGTATCCCAGCTGAGGAGATACGTGCACGACCCGACGCACATCATTGACTATGGGGAGCTAGACGTGGATGATGGAGCGACTTTTGAGGAGGTCCCAGTGGAGATAGAGGATCGACAGGAGCGGGTCCTACGTGAGCGATCGATTCCTCTTGTGCGCATCAGATGGCAGCACGGGAACCTCCAGGAGAGCACTTGGGAGCGGGAGGCTCAGATGTGTGCTCAGTACCCACATTTGTTTCCCCAAGTTTTTGATGTATCTTTACGGGGACGTAAAGTCCTGAGGTGGGAGTAATGTAAAGACCCATAAATTTCAAGGAAATTTTTTTTTCTTAATTTTCTTTGGAATTTTACAAGAACGCAGTTTCTGACGGTGCCTGATTCTGAGGCCCGGTGTGCCCGGAATCATTTTCCGAAGATTGGCTCGGGTACGTTCAGTGAACGGACGAGCGGGTTTTTCTAACTTTTGAACCGGTGCCCGGAATCGAATTCTGAGGGCACCGATGAAATCACAGCGCCGGTATTCGCTTAGAAACGCCTCTTCCGGAGCTGCGTTTGCTCGGGTGTGGTTTTTAATTTTTGGGCTTAAAATTAAGAAATAAAATAATTTTGCGACAACTTTATATTATTTCACTTAAGCCACTTGGAAGCCACTTGAAGCCACATAAAGGCGGCTTGAACTGAGTTGAACTGGATAGGATGCCATCCAGAGATATCCTACCCCCTTGGTAGGATATTTGTGAGTTGGGGCCCGCACGAGCCCCGCCGTTTCTTTCCGCTAAGAAACGCGCCCGTGAAAACCCGTCTTAATGAAAGTCAACTGACGCATTTTCTAAATTCTTAACAGACCATTTAATTGGGCGGTTTATTTCGTGAATTAAATGGTTTGTTTCTTTCGTGAATTAAATGGGTCGTTTATTTCGTTGAATTAATTCAACGAATTGATGGATCGTTTCTTAACCAGTTTTTCAAATTCGTTGGCGTAATAATAAAATAAGGCCAACGCTCAACCTCTGGTTATTTGCGCTTGAGAAGATTTGAGAGAACCCTCGTAACTTATTCTCCCTCGCGAAGAACGTGAAGAACGCGAAGAACGCGAAGAACGCCAAACCCAGAAATCGACGACGCCTTCGTCCGAGACGTTCTTCCGATCTCCGATCTCAGATCTCCAATCACCGATCATTTGAGGTGAGTGATTTCGGATTTCCGCTCAAGGTTCTTTTCTTTAGGTTTAAACACAGATTTAATTAATTATAATTTAAATCTGTTGTTCTTGGTTCGTTGAGCTCGCCGACTCAACGCCGGAATCCGCGACGACGCGACGCCTCCCCGCGACGACGCGATGATCCCTCTCTTCCGCGACGATCCATTCCGCGAAGAACACCCGCGCGCGACGATCGACGAGGTAGGGATTTTATTTTGGAAAATTACCCCTTTTTAAATTTATTCCTGTCAATGTTTCTTTAAAGAAATTAAAGAACCGTTTTTGTGAACAATTTTAATCTTATTAAAATTGTTGTTTCCTGTGTGGAATCATTTTTCTCCCGGTTGTTTATCTCTAACGCGGAGGGTGCGGGCCAAACGAACACGGCCCGACGACCCTCCGCCGTTCTTCGTTTTGTGCGGATTTGACGGTCGACGACGGAACGTGCCGCAGCGAACATTTGACGATCCCGCAGTAAAGAACGGATCCCGGGAGGAGCAACGGTGCAGACGGGAACGAAAACGGGCCACCGGAGCGACGCCGGCGCCGGCGGCGCCCCGGCGCGCCGCCGGACGAGGCCGCCGCGGCTGAAGCCGCGGCGGCCGCGCGGGTCCGGTCCGTCCAGGTGGGACGCGGCAGAGCCGCGTCCACGGTTCACCAGCGCGGGCCGCCGTTCTCTCTCGGCCGCGGGGGCTGCGCCCGCCGCTTCCACCCGCGCCGCTCGGCCGAGCCGAGCCGGCCGAGACGGACCGGCACTGGCCGGGCCGGGCCGGGCCAACCGGGTCGGACCCGGGTCGGGCCGACCTGGGGGGGGTTGGGCTGGGTCGGCCCGGGCCCGTACCCCCCTTCTTCGGATGTTTTCGTTCAAATGCCCGTAACTTGAGCTTCGTGCCTTCAAACGACTCGCCGTCAGCGGCAACGCGATCCATGGATCGAGACGGTCATTTCGTTATATCGCACTCAAGGTTTCGGAATACTTTGAGTTCGGCCGGGTTGGTTCGTACACGAGACCAACCGGGCCCTCGGAGCGGAAACACTCATATCTTGAGCTACGGACGTCCGATTGACGTGCCGTCAGCTTTGTTGAATTCCTCTAAGTGAGACGGATCTTTTGGCATACTCCACCCAAGGTTTGGACACAGGTGTAGTGCGGTCGGGTTGGTTTTACCTTAAAAACCAACCAGGCCCCTGGGACGAAAATGCCAATATCTCTCAGACCGGGCGTCCGATTGATGCGCCGTCTGCGACGTTGAGTTCCTGTTGACGATACGGAACTTTTGGATACATCAACTTCGGACTTTGTGTCAGTTGATGTATCAGCCTCTCGGCTCGTGGAGCGGACCCTCCCGAACGAGCTTGCTGTGTGCGGGAACCCTAGTGCTGGCTGCGACTATTAATTCGACAGCGACGATCGTGCAGAGATCCTCAGCGGACTGCGGCGACGACTGTGCAGAGATCCCCCGTGGACTCCGACGACGACCGTGCAGAGATCCTCAGCGGACTGCGGCGACGACTGTGTAGAGATCCTCCGTGGACTCCGACGACGACCGTGCAGAGATCCTCAGTGGACTGCGGCAACGAGCTGTGCAGAGATCCTCAGCGGACTGCGACGACTACTGCACTCAGCGATCCTACGTGGATCAGTGCTACAGGTCCTGTGTGGGCCCGATCTTGTGTGGGTCCGATCCTGCATGGGTCAGCGCTCAGCGGTTCTGTGTGAGCCAGTGCCTACAGGTCCTGCGTGGGCCCGGTCCTGTGTGGGCCCGATCCTGTGTGGGTCCGATCCTGTCTGGGTCATGTCTCAGCGGTTCTGTGTGAGCCAACTCCTACAGGTCCTGCGTGGGCCCGATCCTGTTTGGGTCACTTCAAGGGTAGTACCTATCGATCCTTCATGGGTCCGACGACTTAGATGGTTCAATGATCATCTTTATCGTCATCCGAAGAAGTATACCTGTGTGAGCTGAATCTTGTGTTACTCTCCTTTGTGGATTGTGTTGTTCTATCCTACGTGGGTATGCGTTTTTCTTTCCTGTGTGGACTGGGTTGTGCTTGGGCTCAGACGTTGGAGCCGATCGGGGAATTGATGACTAAGGTATTTGTATGGTCATATACCTAAGCCGTGTCAGATGTTACTTCGTGATTGTACCTCTTCTTCGTGATTTATCCTTTGTGGATTTCGGGAGACCTTCGGGGGTCTCAGGGTCCCTACTGAGTAGCTTATACTCACCCCTTCACGGGATATGCCCGCACTTCGTGGTATTGGTTGCAGACGACGGACAACGCTGATCGTGGAGGAGGCGTGTGGAGCAGGATAGTACCTGGAGGTGGACCATTGGGCGGGACGTACTCGGAGCGGTCAGGTGGACCCGAGGAGCAGTGGAGGCTATCTATACCCACCCTTCAGGTGGGACTTCCAGAGGACGGCTCGACGCTGCAGTTTTCCCTTTTTAGTTGCTGTTTTTCCATTCAGTTGTACTTTACAGTTGGGCTTGTATTTCCGGCCCCTTTTTACTTTCAGCACAGCTTGTACAGTTTTACTTAGTGTTTACTTTTCCGCTTTCTTACTCTGTGGTGCTTGTTTACTTTTCAAAGGCAATGCCTTCCCTTTTTGTTGGGATTTACGCCTTGGTGCTAGTCGCCAGCCCCTGGCCTATGGAAGGCGGGCTTGGGGTAGTCACGGCACGGGCCCCGAGGACGGGTCGTGACAACAAATTTGTAAAGTTAATACATATGAGTGCGTAGTTTTTCAAGTAGTGAGTATCTATAAACATCCTGTAAAAAGTTATTAATTCCGTTGAAATTATAGATTTCTAAAGTTGTTATGTTGAATGTATAGATACAGTGTTGTAAATAACTGGTTAAACCATTATATGTGTTGTGGATATGTTATAGATGTGAGAAAATAAAATTCTATTGGAATAGTAACATGTTCATTTGTTATGGAACAAAATGATGTTCAACTAATATGTGAAATAACCACAAGAAATGGATTTTTTAAACATTATATGGATCATATAAAACACATAAACATGGAACATATGTTATGCAACATCCATGGAAGAGGTTAATTCAGAAAATAGGGTAAACATATTACTTTCACCCAAATGTAAATAATAGTCTAATACAATTTTTATTGATAAAAAATAATGCAGAAATCAAATATGA
This sequence comes from Viscum album, assembly GCA_963277665.1. NCBI lineage: Eukaryota > Viridiplantae > Streptophyta > Magnoliopsida > Santalales > Viscaceae > Viscum > Viscum album. The sequence continues at coordinate 691,799,757 of OY728120.1, read as the reverse complement.
AAAAAATGAAATGGTCAATCTATAGTATTACCTTATAATTACACTAAAAAATTTGGTCAATTTATTCACTATTCATTACTATGTTTTCCTTCCATAAGAGTTGAATATGTACATTATTCATAATAAATCGATTATAGAACATGAAGAAACACAGTTTAATCAACATTTAGAAGGTATTATGTTACCTAACATGATTCATAGGCATTGCGACTAAAGAACACTAATCTAGAAATCATGTTTCAATGAAAACCAGTTATATGTAGTGGGACAAAATGTACCTTCAGATTTTAAAAAACATTAATTTAGTTTGCAGAGATTCAATTTTTGTAGAATACATACTAGTTGATAGTGGTGTTTTTTCACTCTAAAAATATATCAATAAACGTAATAAATATAAATGTAAAAATTTATAAATGTCTTAAAGTTATTTCCATCAATTGGTTGAACATTCAGCTTTAACTCCTCCATGAACAGTGCCTTCAAAGCAGCTCAAGAGGGTAGTGTTGTTGGTTTTAATGCATTCTCTAATAGAGACATGTAATGGGTAAGCATAGGGGTTTCCAAAGTTCTTTTCACTGATTAGATACATTCACCCTTGCCCACAAGCTTGAGAAGAGAGCTGTCAACCACTTTTGAATAGCTTACAACATAAAATTAATCTAATATATATATATGAAGATATATTGAATCTTGATGTAGCATTAGAATCAATATCACCATTCTATTTAGCTTCCAAGATATATAAATAATATACGCATGTAGAATATTAAATGACAAAGAAGTTATTTCATATTCAAAAATAAAAAAATTTCCTTACAATATAAATGCAATCATCAAAGCTTGTGTTTTAAGGGGTTCCTCATTATCAAGATCATTCATGTGATGAACTCAATGAGAATTCTGGTCTAATATTAGTCCATCATGTCACCTAGTACGCAAGATCAAAACCCTACATCACCACTGTGTAATGGTTCACTGAATTCATACTTATGACATTAAATAAAGATTTATCTTATGTTACATTTGGATGTTAAATTGTTCAAGACCAATCATAAAAAATTTCTAGAAAATAAAGCTATTGTTTTACCGGGATTTTTATTTGTGAGTTATAGTTATGGAATTAGAGTTAATGATCCTGGTGTTTGAGCATCTAAAAAATCATCCAACATGTTAACCAACAAATACAATAATGCATAAAAATAAGAAGGCATACCTATGAAGTCTTCCTTGGAAGTATTATGTAGTAAGACCTCAAATCCTATAGGGATTCATTGAGTATATACTAATACCATATATCAAACTAATCATATCAACCTCCCATGTTGATCAGAAGAAATTATGAAGGAGTTTTCCATAAGAAATAAGGAAACACTTATTAAGAAGAAATACATAATCGAAACTCATCTAGTATAATATTGAAACTCATGGTTTTTGAAGATTACCTTGGGAATTTTAAATTAGTGAAACCTCATAGCCTATTGAGATTCATTCATGACCTACTAATCTTGAGTATCAAACTATCCATACCAATATAAAATGGTGATCATTAGCAGTCTGAAAACACATTCACTTTAAAAACATGGAATATTTTATGCATATGAAGTGTGTAAAAATACTATGTGTGAGTAGTCGGGAAACAATTTAATAATAAATCCATAAATATCTATGTATAAATAATATAGAAATAGTTATATATAAAAAATATTGAAACACGTAGTTTTTCACAATGGTTATGAAATTATGTAAATTTCATCACCATTTGAATGTAGGAGAAAAAAATAGATATACCCAATTAATACAATGATATGGATGGTAAAACTATATATAGAAGTCAGTGTGGAAGTAGGAATATCCTAGATAGAAGGCTTCCCTAAAATACATTCCTCCAACAATGACTTTTTTTCAGAGATGAACCGAAATTCACAGTAGAATTTAATTGATATCCCCAATCATGCCCAAAAGCTCCACTATTTCTAAAATAAAAATTCTATCATTAACATAAATATAAATTAGAAACACCTAAATACATGATGCACCACATCAACAAAATAATTAAAATATAATCAAACATCGTCTAAAACAATATTTAGATTGATGGTTTTTGAATACTATCATGACCATATTAACTAATCATACTTCATATCATACATTGATTCTTTTAGTACATTCTAATTCAAGGGATGAATTTATCTATGTCAACCTACATTGGTTACAATAAGAAAAATGGAAATAGGTTTTCATATGTAATCAGTAAATAGTCATATATAAGAAACATATAAAAACAATATGTTTGAGAAACTGGGATATAATTTTATAACAATCCAGAAAAGCAATAGTTGCTACGAAATTTAACATATCAAAAATCTGGGAAAAAAGATTTGTTTCTGAAAATAAATATTAGTTATGACACAAAAATATGACACCAAAATATTTACAGAAAACTTTATTTAGAGGTATTTTCTATGAAGACATACTAATGAAAATTAAAATAAAGGCTATTGAGAGAAAATATTAAGAAATTAATGATAAAAAATAATAGTGATTATTAATAAAATAAAAAACAAATATTGATGATGAACATCAATAGTTAATGAATAGATATGATAATGGAAAATAAAATAATATTGGGTAAAAATTACCTTGAATCGTTGTTACCATTTAATTTTAAAAACTGGATATGATGATAAAGATACTTGAATGGAGCACAATTTGATGTGGTGAGGAAATCTATATCGACCATGGATGAAATTTTAGATGCATAAATATTGACTGATCAAAATAATCACATTCAATTATTCATGAACCAAAACCAGAGATGTATTGTATTGATGACTGAATATTCCTTATCAAAAGGAAAAAAAATTCTTGGAGTGAACTCAATACTTTACATGATAACTAAGAAAACCCACCATTTTTTGAAGCACTGTATTGTATTGCATCCTACAAAAATAGTATGAACATAGTGAAATGAAAAACTATAAAGCAGACAACAATGTTACCGAGAAGCTATAGTGGAGAAAATACCATATTCTGGATGGGTAGAGAGCTGGATGGATCTGCGCTTATGGTAAATTTCAAAACCTTGTCTATTTATGTGTGATTGAAACTAAACAAAATTGGGCATTGAATCAAATCAGTTATGAATAACTAAATAGAGAAGACATTGATGTGGTAGAGGATATCTATATCAACCATGGGAAAAATTTTAGATGCAGAAATATTGACCGAGAAAAAGAAGAATAGATAATTATTGGTGAATCGATAATGGAGTAGTATTGTATTGATGATTGAAAATTCCATATTTAGATGAAAAACAAATTTTGTTGGAGAACCGAAAACTATACCAAAAAAATATGAAAACCCCCCATTTTTAGCAATCTTATGTATTACAACATACAAAATTAGTATTAACATAATGAAATACGAAACTATAATGCTGATATAATTGCTATCGACAAGATATAGAGTAGAAAATACAATATTCTGGATGCGTTGATAGCAGGATGGATCTGCGCTTAAGGATTATTTCAAACCCTTGTCTATTTCTGTAAAGGAATAGAATGGGGATATATATTTTTAATGAAAAAAGAAGGTTTTGTGATGGTGAATTTAATCTCAAAGAGGGTGAGGTTTTTGCATCCCAGTGGTAGATCTCAGATGAGACAGATAATACTAGTAACACTAAGAGATGGCAAGGGATTTCATGAATGGGAGGGGAGGGGGTTGGAGGGATTGATGGCAGAGAGAGGCATATTAGAATATTGGGTGACTAAATTAGAGCTCCAAGGATTTGAATAGTATGAGGAAACCTAGGAGCTATGAAGCCTAACTACTGATGCTAGAACCGTATAAAGATTTTACTAGATTTTAGAAGATGACCCGAAAAAATGAGAAATCAAATGGCATGGAGGATGATGGCAATTTTTTATGGGAAGAGCAGGTCGAGGGAAGGATAAATCCAACAGAAAACCATATTAGAAGATAGGAAAAATCGAGTGGGATTCTGGTTTGGAAAGATCGGGGTTCAGGAACCATAGTTGATTGATATAGTGAGGCCGCACACACAGGATTATAGGAGGTGTAGCGTCTGATTGATCCTGATTTTTGAGGGAGCATTGGTTTTTTTGGGGGCGATGTGGGTGATTGGGGAAACAACACGTAAGAAAATGAGGATGTGTAAGCACAATAGCATGACACATGAAAATTGGGAAGCTAGGATTAGTATAGATAGTAGATATAATTATTAATTTTTTTAAGAAGGTTATTATATATTTTAATGAGGGAGAATAAAAAATAAAGTTAAATGAATTGAGTAATGACATTTATCTCCTCCCTGGTTATCTTACATTGGTTAACTCATTAAGTCTTCCAGTATTAGTATTTTATTGAGACCAGGAAATATATGACATTATAAAAATATTTAGGGATGGAATTAGGATGTAAATTAGTGATCTGAAGTACTCGAATATGTTAATAAATAAGGAGAAGAGGATCCCTTTCGTATGTGACAGAGTAAAAATCTTGTAATTATTCAATGTATTATATTAATATAAATTTATTTTCACTAGAAAGTGGAAACAAGGAAACCCAATTTAGAAGATAATATATTATAAGTTTGAAATCAACATTAAAAATTAAATTTATTTGATTTTTGGTGATATTTTAATATTTATTTCTTAGTTTACCCCCATGTTAACCATTTTCAGCCTTACTATGTGGACAAACTCTTATCATGGTAACTATTCATTATTACAAAAATATGAAATTGAAATAATTACAATATATTTATATGTTAATTAAAAATATAAAATCCATTTTATATTACTAAACATCCAGAATTTTCATAAATTATATTTAATATAAGCACACAAAAGTAATAAAACAAGTTTTTTGAAAAATAGTATTTTTTGTTTAAAAGTATTTTTAATTATTTCGGACAAGGAATCTTCAGTTTGTTGATTCACTAGAATTTATGGGTATATTATTAATAAAATATCTTTGATATTAGTAAAATTCCAAAACCAAATGTAACCATCTAACTACACTATTAAATATAAGGAATCGAAAATAGTTTTTTATTAGATAATATTTTAATTTATGTTTCAAAAAGTCATGTATTGGTTTCCAATATTCAAATATATATATATATATGATTTATTTTACTCATTAAATACATATTTTTTGAGATATTTTTTTTATTTTTAATATATGTTTATATCCTAATGATGTCATAAAAGTTATAACATTTTTAAAATAAATCTTTTTCTATATTCATCAAAAAATAATATTTTTGGTAAAAAATAAACGAAATAACCATATGATAATTTTTATATATTGATATAAAAACATTATTTCATTTTATCAAATATAATTTATAAAAGTGAAAAAATTAATTATAATATCTTCACACAAAACACATAAAAATTATATTTGGAAAAAATATAATTTCAAAAAATAAAATTAATTTATTCTCATTCCTTACATAATAATTATCACTAGATGAATTATAATTAATTTTATTTAATCTATTACTAGTAAATTTCATCAAACAAATTAATAAATTTTGAATAATTTAATTTTTTAAGATAAAAAATTCATTGTTCACATAAAAATAGTTTTTTAAAAAATATTTCTTTTAACCATAAAATGATTTTATATTTATATATAACATATTTATAATCAATTAATGGAATATTATTCATTATTTTATATATTTAAAAACTATTCATTAAATAAAATTAATCATCTAAATAAGAGAAATTTATCTTTTAAATGAAATATATAACATATAAAAAATTCCACCTTTATAGAAAAATAACAATTTTAAACATTAAGAGTTATTAATCTTATATTATTTAATTAATATAATTAAAATTTCAGTACATATATCCAAGATAGTAATCAATAATTGTTTTTAGGAAACCTTTTTTATATATAATTCATAATTTGGTTACTCTTATTTATAGCCACAAATCCAACAGTAATATTATAATAGTAATCTTTAAATAATAATATTTCTATTGTATGTAATTATTATTTAATTCTCGGTGTGGCATGTTGTATACACTATTAAATATATCTTTCATTTAAAAGGATTTGAACTAAAAATTAAAACTATAACATTCAATGCCCTTAATGAAATTGTCCCTAAATAATTTAATCTCTTGTCTAATGAACAATGTGTTGAAAACATTTTTAGAATCAATTCAATGTAGTAGAAGATAAATATACATAATTGGAAATAAGTATTTATTACATTACCTTTTATGAAAAACAGTAATTTCTATGTTTATAATAGGGTACTTAGGACTTCCTAATAATTTCATTAATCATTCACAGGACAAATTCGGACTCTTATTAGTGAATGAGTTCCAGAATTCATATTTTGATATGTAAGCGATAATTATCACTTAAAACATGATATATTTATCTTCTTTTTTATGGGGACCTATTTTAATAATAGTATATATGATATGAAAAAATTTACTTACATTATTTCTTTCCATCGTCTAATAATTTATTTGGGTTTCAATATTATTTTTACCTCTTTTTCATATCAATTTTTAAATGATAAATAACCATTTTGAATTTTTCTTCCATAAATAACTAATATTATATTTCAATAGATCAAAACATCCAAAAATAAGGATGAAAATTTATTTCTAATGTTTTTATCTAATAACAAATACTAAAAATAGCTTTCACATGTGAAGATAATATCCAATATGAATTAAACTTCATACAAAGAAATACGATATTAATATCCAAAACCACAATAATAACACCCAAAGTTCAACATTAATCATTCCAAATAATACTGACATTAAAATCTTTCAATATGTGTAAGTGAAAATTGAAAACCAATTATTGAAAATATATGATCACATTTTCTTACAAGAAAAACCAAAAATTTATATCCAAAAAAAAATTAATTAATCATAAAGTCACATTAAAAAATGTTTATTCCCATATAATATTATCTCTAAAATATTCAAATTTCTAAAATAATAAAATCCAATATTCTTAAAAATTTAACTCCATCATTATTCGTAAAATAATATCAACCACATTGACATAAAATCCCACATTGGACAAAAAAATTTCTATTTATCTTAATTCATATAATATTTCCAAAATATGAAAACACTTATCCAATTAGGAATAAATAACTTCATATTAAATAATTTATTTACCATAATGGTTATCTGTACATTTTTTCCCTAATATAATAACATTCTTCACAAATATGGTTTATATTAAATCACATGTTAAACCTACGGTTTACATATACCACAATCATGTATTCTTTATAAGACTCAATAAATGAACACAAAAATATAATTAATCGTTTCAAAATCCAATAACATATAATCTCAAAGGGTTATATATGAGTTTAAACTTAGGATCAATCTTTTACTGATTATCCAATGATAGTACCTAAAACTCGTTAATTATTCTCAAACAATAACATCATTTCCACTAATGTTTTATAATCACTTTTCTAATACATAATATAACACCATTGATGTAAAAACCAAATATGTTGATAAAAACACACTCTTTAAATAATGGCTATAATTATAACAATGAAAACATGTACATAAATAACCTAGAATTATTATTTAGAAAAATGTTATACTTTCTTATATTTCAATATCTTTTTTGTTTATAGTTTATGGAAATTATGGAATCCATTAAATATGAAATTTGGGACTTTAAAATAGTGTAAATAATTTCCAAAATATAGGTTCTTATGTTTACCCTTCTTTTTAATTCATTACAATTTGGCTTCATTCAATTAATGTAATAATTTACCTTGTTAAAATCGTTATAGATATTAATTACAGATGAAAAAACATTTTAAAATGGAAGATGAGAAAAAAATTAAAGGGATATAAAAATAATAGAAACTTGTTAGTCTTTTGGAAAAATATGAAAATAAATAAAGAAGATTACACTTTTACAAATTAAACATAGTGATCGAAAATTCATTTATTTTATAGTGAAATCATTTTCAAAGACCAAAAATTTTATAAAACATTTAGTAGTAAAGAAAAATGAAAAAAAATCATAATCATGATTGTTACATGGGAAAACATGAAATCAAATGATATATTTTCCTTGAAAAAAAAACATTCCAAATTAGAAGATCACAAACTTTCTTTTAATGATGAGCTCATTTTCATACCTTATGAAATAAAAAAACATTTAAAACCCGTAAAAATAATTTAAAATTCAAGTAGGTATATTGATATATTATCCTTACAATCACCCTTAGAATAAACCTTAATATGGAATATCCATCATGGTTACTTAAAATATATCTCTTACGTGTAACATATATCAAATTAAATACATCACTTTACCTAATAAATTGGAGAGCTATATTAGTCTCACCCATATCAATGCTATATCAGGCACATCCTCCATCAAATTAAATTTACACGAATAATTTTATGAAAATAAAACACATAAAATCATACATTTTCAAGACAAAACTCACAAAATTTTTCATTTTGTCCTAGAATAATATGTACATTCAAATATATTATAAAATGAGTATAAATAAAATTTTATTTTGAGAATATTTATCAATTCTAAAAAATGGGAATATGCAACCTTGAAAAACCGTAGAAACCTGTATAGGGCGTTTGATGTTAAATAGTGACTATGATAGTAGGAAAATGTGGTCTTTCATCACCCGCCTACACCTAGATGAGGGAAGGGACAATAAAATGCCAGAACCTTCCTTATTTAAGTTGAATGAAATATAATGACCCCTCGATTCCTACCTTCAATTGGCCCCAGGGTGGAGACTAGAACCAAGGGTACAAAATGACATTTGGTATCGAAGGAATTATCCCATATTTTGAAAATGATCGGGAGATAAGATTGTAAATCCCAAACAACCCCAAAACTAGAAGTAAAAGTAAATCCAAAAACAATCCCTTCCCATATGCATGATTCAATATAGAGTGCTATATGTACAAGAAAACTCCAAAGGTATGTAACAAAAGAGATGAAAAGTTCCAATAGTAATAAACCCAGCAACCACGCTAATATGGTCTTGTGTGCTCCGCAAATTCCTCCTGGAAACCTAAAAATAGTATTATATACATAGGTAGAGTATACAGGTATACACATTATGGAAGACCAAAAGCTCTCATGCACAAGTAGGGAGGAATTTTAATGTACCATGAGAAAAGGAGATAACCAAAGCACCTATCAAGAAAAAAATCCCCCCATCATCACCAATGAACACTCCCAAAATAAAACCAGTAATGTAATCTAATAGTAAAAACACATAGATTATTGGGTACCATGCACCACGTTCCCACTAGTTATTAAATACATCCTACGCGTCAGACCTCCCCTGCCATTTTCTTTGCAATCAAACTATTTCCCCAACATAAACCTTCTGGGACACCACAACCACACATCCCGCATGCAGAAACCTAGGACACAACAACCACACTAATCCCTGCCCATAGACCGCTAGGCCAGAAAAACTACCGCCACACCTGAAGACACCTAGACCCCATGCCAGATAAATTTGTGAAACAAACTACCCACACACACCAAGGACAACCACCACAACTACCATAACCGAATAATATTTGGATATAATGGACCTCAATCCGTCACAGACTACCCGAATAGTCTTGGGTTACCTGGGAAAGGGATTAGAAAATAAGATAATAACCAACCACTCATAGGAGTGTGGGAAAAAAATACCTGCCCCCATTAAATGGGGGATGTTTAGAATGAATTACAAATCATTGGGGGATGTAAATAAGAACAAAATTATACATATAGTTATACAAGAACTCATCTTATCATAGGGGTTCCCAAACTAGCCCATACGCAAACGCCCTCATTATAATTCATTCAGAAAAATCATAATAGCCACAACAAAGTCACAACTCATTCTTGGAAAAAAATACCCATTGAACCCATTCGTGTTATCAGAATCAAGTGGTTCCATTTAAATAATTCTTCACTACCGGTCCACTAACATGCATAACCACAAGACAATGTAGTAAAATATCCTAGAAACAAATTATGCATTCACAGTTGGTTCTCTTGTAAAGTCCCAATAATGAAAAGACATTTATGAGATCCCTCAAGTACTAGAACCAAACCAAGCCCCAACATAAGGCCCCACATGGTCCCAAATACAAAAATTAAGAACTGGAAAATTGGGGATCCCATCCCCATCCATGTCACCTCACAAACATCAAGTAAAACAACTATACACATCACACGAATAGAGAAAGGGTGTTTTCTGTTTTAACAAACCGTTCCTTTAGTTCCATATTTCCATTTGGTTAATAGGAAAGAGAACATAATGAATTTTATACATTGGGAATCCATTTAATCAACCAATTTTTCTTGATTAACTAGTTTCCATGTTACAACCATTCAATCATTGAATTATCCAGAGAACAAGGTTCATTAGTGCGCATGAAAGGACCACCAATGACGACATTTTTCCATAGAAACAAGGATATATAATTCACAACATATAGGAAAAGGTAAAAGAGTAAAAAATCATCATCAGACACACCCCTTCATTATTGAAAGACTATTCATTGAATTCTTTAAGGTTTGGATTCATCCATACTCATAGGAACATTATCATACCCATGTGTTATGATACATAGTACATAGAGATGATGGAAAAACCCTACATGGATGATCAATGATCGATGTTTTTCTCCATGAACCAAGAACTGGGGATACAGGACTTGTAGTGGAAAAAATATGAGGACACCAAGAGTAATTGGGAAAGCCTCCAGCATAGGTGCACCACTATACTCGAGAAGGGGGACCCCAAAAACCCCATGGAAAGGAAATAGACCATCTATGATGAAGAAATGATCCCCATGGGATAATTTTTGAAATCCTTGAATTATCGGATATGAATTCTTGAACCTATTTAAAGGAATATTATCTTTTCTCTAAGTGTTTTGGTGGTTACCCATGATGGAATTAATTTTCATTTAATAATTCTCATTGGAGAGGTGTGCATAACTGTTGTCAGTTAAAGGGTTTCTTTTAAATAAAGGAAAACACCTAACAATAGCAGGACTAAAAAGTTTGGGTAAAGGGTGTGACACTAATGTAAAATCCACAAATTTCAGAAATTCATGGATCGCCTAGCTCTTGGGGGATTTTAGATATCATTTATGGGCTTTTAATAGCTTTAAAATGGGTATTAAAACACTTTTACGTCAATAGATACAATGTTTGGGTGGAATGAGAAAATGTTGGAAATTGGAAAAAAACATAGGGCGGGACACCGATTGGTGAGAAATCATAATGGGGCCACCATCATGATGCTACCATCATGGCGCCACCGAATGAGGTGCCACCATTTCTGTGTTTTAGTGTGATTGTGCAACAGATACGGTGCCAGCATCACGATACCACCAGTTTGGTGGAACATTGTAAGTGGTTCAACCATCAAGGAGCCACAAGTTTGTAGGAACACTGTTAGTAGTACCACCATTTCGGTATGTGACCGTGACGGTGTGACTGATATGGTGACATTGTCATGGTTCCACCATAACTGGTGCTACCGTATTGGTGTGCAATTGTGACTGGTGCCACCATCACTGTGTTTCTTTGAACAGATCCACCATTTTGGTGAATCTTTTTGATAGAACAATGTTTCTGGAAAACTCCATAATGAGTCATTTCCTAGTCTATTACATCAGATTCTCTCAAACCATTATGACCCTCACGAATTGAAATTTTTCTTGAAGAAATGAGACGGGTCCGATCAACCACCTGGAAAGATACCTCTTAAGATTAAACCTCCCCAACATTTTGGAACACCTATACATCATAATAATTCTAAAAAATCATGGATACACTACCTCCCCTCTCCCTCATGTGTCCACACAATCATGTAAAGGTCATACCATCCAGTCATATGGATTAGGGAGTCCCTTCCACCATTTCAAGAAACTATCTGCTTTGGGTGGCCCTGACTTGCCCACACGAGTTTGACCGCATCGAAATTAATTCATCATAATAAGGGATCATGTCCTCCCCCTCCCCATAGTCAGGTCACTTCACACACAGCCAAGGAACAAGGGAAAAAATCCATTTCATAGTTAACAAGCTCATGTACTACATCACAAACAAGTACAAAATAGAATAGAACAAAACTCAAAAAAGCTTTGGGTACTAGGCACACATATGTGCCTCCCATTCTTAGGTACTCTCCTCATGGGCACCATGCCTCCATAACACATGAACCAAGGGGATGGTTTATCTATAAAGCACCTTTTCGTCATGATCCTTGATCCTCACTGGACTCTCTAAAATGGTCAGTTCATCCTCGATGTCCATCTTCCCTCAGTCAAGGACGTGCAAATCATCGTGTAGACACCGATTTAGCTAAGACTCATGGAAGATGTTGATCACCCTCAACAAAATCAGTGGTATCGCCAGTTGATAAGCATCTTCTCCGACCCACCGCAACACCTCAAAGGGTCTGAATAACCTTAGAGAAATCTTACTTCCACTTCCAAGACTCTATTTCCCTTGATGAGGGGAGTCCTTTAAGAATCATGTGGTCCCTGACCTAGAACTCGAGGGGTTTTCTTATATGATTGGCATACAAATTATTCTGAACAAGAGCCACAACCATCCTCTCCTGTATAAGCTCAACATTCTCCGTCATGCACTACACCACCTTCGTACCAAGAACACCTGCTTCCCTAACCTCTCCCCATCACATGTGTGAGCGACACATCCTCCCATACAAGTCTTCGAATGGATCCATGTTACTGATAGAGTGATATCTGTTTTTGTAGGAAAGCTCTACCAGAGAAATTTTTCATACCCACATTCCCACAATTTCCCAAAAACATTCCCATAGCATATCCTCTATCATCATGATTTTCCTCTTTATCTTCCCATCTATCTAGGGGTGGAAGGCAGTTCTAAGGAATAACTAGGTTCCAAAATCATATTTCAATCATTTCGAGACCTGTGAGCTAAACCAGGTATCTAGATCTGAGACTATAGACCTCGGGACTCCAAGAAGTTGTACCACCTCATCCGTGTAACTGTGTGTTAAGGCATCCACCACACTCTACTCCTTGATTTTCAGTGAGTGTGAGAATTTCATCAGCCATTCCACCACTATCCCATTATCATCACAACCACGTTGAACTTTCGGTAGTCTTGTGAAAAAATCCATCAAGATGTTGTCCCATTTACAATAATGGACATATAAATTGTTATAATAGACCTCCTGGGATTCGGACTTCCAAATTCACCTACTGACACTTAAGGCACATTTCTACAAACTCTTCCCCTGCCTACTTCACACCGAGCAACCAAAAATGACCCCTCAAACCCCAGTACATCTTGGATACTCCAGGGTGTACCTCTAGGGGTGAGTTTTTTAACTCACTAGAAACCCTCTTGGGAATTTTTACCTGGAGAAAAAACATTCCATGATACATCATCTTATTCTTCCCGTCTTTTGACTATCCTCCTCGAGCTTCGCCCTGGGTAACATGATCACGCATGACATCAGCCACCATCTCACCCCACTACGGCTCCTCCACCTATTTAAACATAGAGGATTATAAACTCATCTGAAATAGATTGCCTCTACCATCATCCATTCATGCATCCAGTTGTAGGGTAGTAAAATCTTCCATCACCTTCCAAGAATATACTAATCCTCAAACTGCATCCCTCTAGGCCTTCCTACTCAAGGTATCTGCCACAACATTACCCTTACCTTCAAAGTACGATATTTCAAAGTTGTAGTCCTAAATAAACACCATCCACCTCTATTGCACCATGTTTTTGTCCGGTTGGGAAAAGACATACCTCACGCTCTTGTGGATCCTGAAGACCATGAAGCACTTCATGATGAGGTAATTCAGTTACAGCATAAGTGCGAACACGACCACTGCAAGTTCCAGATCAAATGTGGTATAGTTACACTCATGAAGATATAACATTGTAGACTCATAAGAGATCCCACCAAACTATTGCATCATCACACAACACAATCCTTTCCCTAAAGCATCACAGAACCCCTCTAATGTCACCCCTTCATTTGGAAACATTAGTACTGGGGCACTAACCAGCTTCCCCTTCAGATAACTGAAGGCTTCCGGGAACTACTCACTCCATGTAAATGCCTAGCCTTTCTTGGTTTAGGCAGTCAAGGGTGCGGAAACTAACGAGACGCTGGGCATGAATCTCCAATAGTAACGTGATATACACAAGAAACTACGAACCTCTTCCATGTTCTTAGGTGCTTCCAAAGAAACAATAGCCTTGAACATTGACTAGTCCACTACTATCCCCAGCTCAGACACCATGTGTCTAAGGAAGTTCACTTCTCATGTCCAGAACCTACACTTGGAAAACTTCCCAAAGAGATGGTGCAATTGGAGGACCTCTGAATCCCCCCCCAATATGCTTAGCATGATCCTCTAGTGATCATGAGTAGATCAGAATTTCGTCAATAATCATGAATATGACTTGGTCCAGATATTTCAATAATAGGGAATTCATGAGCCACATGAACACAACTAGAGCATTTGTAATGCCGAAAGGAATGTCCAAGAACTCAAAGTGCCCATATCTGCACCTGATGGAAGTCTTTGAGATGTCACCCTCTTTCACCATCAACTGCGGATATCTTGACCACAAGTCAATCATGGAGAACCATCCTGCCTCCTTCAACTGATTAAAAAGGTATTCGATCCTCAAGAGGGTGTAATAGTTCTTTCCATTACCTGGTTCGGCCTCTGGTAAACAATATAAAGACAAAGAACAAAATTTTACTTCTTTGGGAACAATATAGAAGCAACCAATAGTTAGAAACATGGTCAGAAAAAACACATCATAATCGGTTTTTCAATTAGAATCTTTAACTCCCAAAACTCTTAAGGCACAATATGATAGGGAGAAATCGAATTTAGACGACCATCAGGTTGCAAGTCAATCTCGAAATCAACAACACATCGAGGTGGTGGAGTCACCATGTCTCTATGGAAGATGTCTAGGAACTCAATTACAATACCCAAGAATTCCACTATCTCTGTATCTACTAACTCCACTGATATCTAGGCGAACAAGGAATGAAGGGGCTCCACTCACTAGATACCTTCTTGAAACCCCAGTCCTCGAAGATACTCACATGTTGTCCACCCATATCTGAAAACATGACCCTTATTTGGATGGAGTCCACAATAATAAACATATTGGACAACTAGTTAATTCCTATAATGACATCATATGGCATCATCTACAATAAAAAAATGCCCCCACTAGATAGATGTGGTCCTAATATCGGTCTCATACCAGGATAACATAAGACAAGGTAGTCTGACATCCAACTGTCATACTCAAACCCAGTGCAAAAGGAGGTCACTCTATATCTAGACCCATTTCATGGGCTAGAATTTGTGCAATAAATGAGTGTGATTCTCTTGAATAAGACAAGGAATGGGAAATAGTTCTAAACATGTTGATCATACCATGAATGACCTCTGGACCCACTGGAACTAATGCCTCTCTAGAGTGAAACTGCCCATTCCCAGATCATCTTCCCCTCAGAAATCATTCGCCTCACCCACCATGACCTGGATGAGGTCCTTATGGAGTACCATAAGGTTAGCCTCTTCATGCAACATATACACTCAGATGAGCAAGAGAACGTTGTCCCTACTACAGCTGGTGAAGGGGTATGTCTAGAAACTAATGCGGCTAAGGTGGGCGCTAAACATGCCCACCCCACCATACTTAACTATTTCTAGACACTGATTCTGAAGGCTCCCTAGATTTTCAAAAATGAAGATTCTCATATCTATTCCCATAATTATGGGGTAAGGACCGAGAGATTGAAACTGGAACTGTTGGGACCGGCTCCCCACTAGCCAAAACCTGGAAGGCCTGGACGCAGGAGACCTGCTGCTGATTTCCTTCACCTTTGATGAGCCCAACTGGATCCCCTCTCATGGTACACCTCCCAGTTTGAGAATCCTATCCTCCATTTTAGCCTTCTTTTGAACCTCCATTTATGATAGTAGATTGAAGGGTGTAATAGTGTAATGACGAGAAGGTCAAAGGGCCTCCACAAAATATCTCTCATGAGACTCCTCATCCAGAAAGTCGTACGGAGCAAAGAAAAGGAGTTCCTTGAACTTGATCCCTAGAACTATAACTAACATTCCCCCTTCTAATGGGAGAGTAGTTATTGCCTCTTCTCACCCGTCATTGTGGAAGAGAGGAATTCCTCCTAGAACTCAATACTGATGTGAGTCCAAAAAACCTTAAACTCCCTCTTCTCCCCAAGATAGAGCGTCCACCACTAAGGCGCCCCTCCCTGTATCTAGATTATAGCTAGAGGAACCTAGTACTCCATCAGATCCAGAATCAAGCTAAAAGATATCACCAGCTCCTTGATCCTTCTCTCTATCTCCATGTCTGAAACACTACCCTTGTACTCACTATGGGTCTGCTTCTAAAAGGCATGATGTATCCTCTACCACTGATCTCCCTCCCCTCTCGATAACCCCTCAGCTGATCAGCAAAATCTTCCTCCTGGGCCTCAATCTCCCAAACTACATGTGGTCACCGTCAAGGTGTCATAACTATATGGTAAATAAGGAATGATTTATCCCATGTAGAGTAGATGATTTATTTTCAATCCTCGAAATACCCACGACACAGAAGAAAAAAGGCATTTTTATGCATATATCATTACTAGGGTCTCTACACAAGAATCAGTGTAGCCTCACATGGTCGTTCGGTAGGTCTATAGTTAGTGGATCAGATTACGGGGGGCCCTAAAAACCCACATCCAATCCGGTCATACATGGCCAATTTCAGTTACCAAGATTTCCTAACATTATTTCCCTACAATCTGATGAAATCCTCACTTTTTCTATCACTGGACTCCATCATATCTCTCAACCATCACCTATGATACAGTTTTATCACGCCCCAGCTTCACCATGATGAGGGATGGGATATAAGACTTCCAAATCCTTCTTTCTTAATGTTGATGGAGATATAATGATCCATGAGTCCCACTTTTAATAGTCCCCAGAGAGGCGACTAGAAGTAGGGGTATAAAATCATTTGTGGTATGGAAGGAATTACCATTTTTTTAAAGGGATTGGGTGATAAGATAGTAAATACCAAAAAACACAAAAAAATGGATGTAAAAAAAATGAAAAAAGCAACCCATTCACATATTCATGTTCCAATATAATGTCCTGCAAGTACAAGGAAACTCCATAGGTAAGTAACAAAGGAAAAGAAAAGAAACACTATCGATCCCATCGCCCAAGCTAGTATGGTCTTGCACAGTCCACAGAGTCATTCTAGAAATCTGAAAATAGTTTTATATACATAGGGTGAGTATACAAGTATACTCACTAAAGAACACCAAAAGCACTCGTGCACAAGTGGGGAGGTATTCTAACGCCTCATGAGAAAATGAGGTATCCAAAGAACATAGCAAGGAAACTATCCACCAAAACCTCACCAAGGAACATTACCCAAATAATTCAAGTCAAGTAATGTAATAGTAAAAAACACATCTTTGTTTGGGTACAATGTACCACATCCCCACTGGTTTTTGAATACATCATACACTTCAAACATCCCCCGCCATTTTCACTACTGTCTAAATACTGAACTAACAACTAAATTTTGGGCCACCACAACCCCATATCACGTCATTAGAAAAAAAGGCCACAACAACCACACACATCCCTGACCATAGAAACATGGGAAATAACAAATAGCTCTATGCCCGAGGACACTTGGGATTCATCACGAAGACATTCGGGAAAAAACGGACCACACACACTAGGGCCAACAACCACAACTACCCTGCCCAAAGAATGTTGGGCTATAACGGATCTTATGCCATCACAACCTACCCGATGGGTCATGGGATACTTGAGAAATAGAGAAAAAATGAAGTTAATAACCCGCTAGTCATAAGAGTGTTGGAAAAAACACCCTCCCCCGTAAAATGAGGGTGCCCGACATGAGGTTCTCAACATGGGTGGGGGCGCAAATAAGAAACATAAGAATTAAATTATTCATATAGGTTAACCAGAACTCATTCAAACTTTGGGGTTCCAAAACCAGCCCATACACAAACACCCTCATTTCTATTCATTCATAAAAATCACAAAAGTCATATCCAAGACACAACTCATTCCTATAATACAATTCCCCATTGATCGCATTATTGTTATCACATTCAAGAGGTTCTATAAAAACTACTCTTCACTACAGGGAAACTAATATGAATAACCACTAGCAAATGATGGAAAAAAACCAAGTAGAAAATGAAGAATTCACACCCAGCTCTTTTGTAAAGTCACAATAACAAAAGGGATCCCTAATATCCTAAGAATTATTGGAAACAAACAATGCCCCAACATACGGCCCCACATAGCCCCAAATCCTCAAACAAACTACTACACAACTAGGGATCCCATCCCCAACCATGTCACCTTATAAGCATCATGTAGAACAACCACACACATTACCTAAATAGAGGAAGTTTGTTTTTATATTTAACACACCATTCCATAAGTTCAATATTTCTGTTTTGTTAACCGGGGTGACAACACAAGGATTATGATTAATTGGGCATCAATTTAATCAACTAAGTATACGAAATAAACCAATTTCCATGATACAACCATTCAATCACATAATTATACATAGATTAGAGGTTAATTAGTGCACAATAAAGGACCACCAATGGTTGTGATTTTCAGTGGACATAATCAAATTTAATTTGCAACATATAAGGAAAGGTAAAAGAGTACAACAGAGTTAACAAAAACACCCATTCATTCTTTTAGAAAAATTTATTATATTTGTTATGGTTTGGTATCATCCATCCTCATAGAAACATTATGATACCCACCCTGCATGATACAGTGTAATGAGAGACAATGGAAGAACTCTACTTATATGATCAACGATTGATATATTTTTCCATGCACAAAGAACTAAGAATGAGTGACTTGCATGGGAGGAACATCGTGGACTCTATGAATGAGCAGGAAAGGCTCCAGTATAGGTGTACCACTATCCTTGGGAAGGGGACCCAAAACGTACCTAGGAAAGGAAAGAGGCTTTCCATAAAAAATAATAAATCCTTGTGTGAAAAAGGTGAGATCTTGGAGTTACGAGATATGAATTTATAAACCACTTTAAAAGAATATCATGATTTCTCCACATGGTTGGGTAGTTACACATGATGGAATTAATTTTCATATAATAATTATCATTGGATAGGAGGCCATAACATGTGTGTGTTAAAGAGTTTCTTTTAAATAGAGTAAAACAAATAATAGGGGCGGAATTGAAAATTATGAGAAAAGGGTGTGACACCGATGATAAAGCCACATGTTTTCGTAAGTCAAGGATTTTCTGGCTGTTGGGGGACATTAGATATCATTTATGGGGTTTTAATAGATTTTAAAGGGGTATAAAAACAATTTTATGTAAAATGATACATTACAAGGGTGGAATTGGAAATGGTCAGAAACTCGAATAAAAACAAAGGGAGGGACATAGTATTGTTGAGACACCATAATGGTTCCACCATCACGGTGATACTTTCACGGTGCCATCGTATGCGGTGCCAACATTTCAGTGTGCAACCGTGAAGGTGAAACTACTATTATTCCACCGTAACGGGTTCCAAAGTTTCAATGTGAGACCATGATGGTGTTACTGCTACGGTTCCACTGGTTTGGTGGACCACCATATGTGGTGCCACCGTCACTGTTCCACCGGTTTGGTGGAACACTGAAAGTAGTGCCACCATTTTAGTGTGCGGCTATGATGGTGAGACCACTATGGTGCCACCAATATGGCATAACACCATAGGTGGTGACATCGTTTCGGTTTGCAACCATAACCAGTGCCACCATCACGGTGCCACTGTGAACAGTGCCACTGTATTTGTGGAACTATTTGATGGAACCGAGTATTTGGGAAACTCCTTAATGATTCACTATTCGAGACAGTATGTTGTAATTTAGTAAATATTAAAAACCATTCATTTTTAATTTTTTTTAAATAAATTCAAAAATAAATCATATGGTCTACATTGATAATATTTCTTTTAAAAAAATTAAAAAAAGTCAAATGAAGCTCAAAATAATGTTACAGAATCATTGATGTTTAAATAATAACATTCATAAAACATTTTAAAGAATATATATATATATGATAAGGATTCTAAAATATTTAAAAACCCATTTTAATAAAACATTCCTTATGAACATAGTAAATTTTTAATCAAAAGAAAACTAAAGGAGACAAATTGATATAGATTGTAAAAAAATTTACTTTTCATAAATTAACATTAAAAAATGCATATTGTTGTACATAAACCACATAAAATAAAACATGTGGTGAAAATTGTATAAGTCAAAAAGAAAGGAAATTCAGACGAGAAATCCCTTACCTCAAGTCCATACTGACATCATTCGACTTCTACTTTTATGGATAATAAATACATATTAATTATTTACTTGATTAAGAACATTCTTTCATGTTAATTACATTACAATTTTTCCTTTTATTTTTTTAGTCTTGTTAAATGTAGTAACAAAATCGGTTATGCTTGCATCAAATATTTTGAGATCCTCTTGTTCAAATTATCCATAATAATCTTAACATGTTAAACATGGTGTTGAGAATTTTGTTTCCTTTGTTGTCAAAAAGGTTTCTATAGGGTTTCAATTGTCTATATGTTTATGGAAAGGTGGTAATGGAAGCTATGATGATGATTTAATTAGTGATTCTTAATGTAATTTTGTTGACTCAGCGAAGAACCAACTTTGATTATGAAGATGTTCCATAGCCAATGGAACTTGGAGAATTATTATTTAAAATTTAATGACATATTTGGACATTATCTGTAAAAATTTACAGGATTGTTAAACTGGTCCTATGTTCCATGACATGTTTCAATGAACGGAACATTGTCACAACATTTTAAGAACCCCATGAAATACTCTATTACATGATGAAAGTGGAGGATCCAACCAATGTCTTCTAATTGGATGAAGGTTTTGAATGAAATTAGATTACTGCTTGTGCTGATCCTCAAAATCTAAGACATGTGTTTAAAGATAACACATCACTCATTAAACCAACAAAGACCAGACATTATGTTTTAATTCATTAGGAATGAATAAATGTTCCATGCCTAATATATTACGAAATAAAGGAGTAATATTGAAGATATTGGATTTTTTATTCCTCAAAGAAAAGAAGAATGATGTTTGAAGATGAAGGAGAAAATAAGCATGCATGGGATTTGTATGTTTATTTCGAATCTAATAAGTGCATTTCCCATGAATGTGATTTGAATGAAGAATGGTGCTTTGGTATACCGAGGATGAATTCATACTTAGTTTTTATATTAATTACATAGTATATGCTTTTACCAAAAGTGTGGGCCAACCATGAATGTCAGCTAAATCCCTCACCCAAAGAATTTGTGGGACCTGAGGGTCTTCGACGCCCATGGGGAAGGCCTCAAGGTCTCCCTGCAAGAGTCGTTTGTGCAGAGGACATGTATAAGCCCAAAAGAGTGCATACAGGGGTGAACTAATTCAGCAGATGCATAGTGGGTGCTAGGAACGCGCTTGAGGAGTAGAGAGTGGGTGTAGAAGCTTTCCCATAGGAAGAACATGGCATGGTGTGGTACCATAAGGGGAGGAGTAGTAATTTATCATTAGGGCGGAAATAGGTGATTGATAATTTGGATGTATCCCATGTGATCGTTTCGATGTGGTATGATAAAAAATCCACAGGAAGTGATCTCAACCATATGAAGCATCACCGACACAAGGTCCACTATCTGATCAATCACAGGATTGATCTCATTCATCTAGGATATCTAACTGATCACTGTGGTTCGGGATTAAAATAAGGCCATTCGATATCCTCCACCAAGGTTGCCTTTAACCTCCAACCACCAGATGAGAACAAGCCCACTAGAGAAGCCACTCAACCTCCATGATCGAGCTCACAAACAATATTAGTGATCTAAAACAACTTAGGATGATTGTCTAGAAGAAATCAATTCATGACAACAATTTCATATGTGTGCATGCAGAAAATCTATGAGATAATTCATTGACAAAGAAAACAAAGTTTCAAGGCCACGTCAGGATGATCGATGCGTTTGGGAGATTATTTTCATGAATTAAAAAACTCATCCACATAATCATTGCAGTGATAAATAAGAAACCAGAATTGAACATAAATATACTAAGAGATTTGAGAAATCCAATCCCACTTTTTAAAATATTCAATGGTGAAGATCTTATACAATACTCTCTAAATATCTCATGGGATTTGAATGTGGAGTAGTGTCCATCCTTGGCTATAAATAAGAGATGCCTTGACTGAGGCACAATTATTGAACATATTGAGAATGCTCGTATTTGCAGAAAAACACTACTCCGAGAGTTTCAGCGTAACCCTGCTATGCGAAGAAGATGACCCGAAAGAGTTAAATAAGTGAAACACACTCTCGAACCCTCCTTTCAAAGAATAAATGCACCCCTTTGAGAATAAATCCGCAATCATATGAAATGTTCGTTCAAACACTCGTTCTGCCTTTGTGAAGAGAATCTTGTGTATGCAATTGGTGCATGTTCACCATTGCTTTGCATCCCGAAGATAGAAACCATGAACCTTATTGGATATGTAAAGTGGATAAATGCACAATCCTTGCCAGATAAAGAACTGATGATCCAACTTGGCTTCATGAAGTGAATAATGAGAGTTCATAAAGGGAAAGTGTACACATACACTTCCTACGGAGAAGAAGAAGAACGCAAGCATTCAGGTGTCGCATACATGACACATACACTGCCCTCTTGGGATATTAAACACACACACACAACACCCATATTCCCATTCGTGCTGTGTGTGAATGGAAAAAGAAAATGGGGAGTTCATACATGGGTGAGTTCATGTGCATTCAAAGAAAACAAAAAACAAAGTGTGTGCACACATGTGAGGATGGAGGATGAAATAAAATGAAAATACCTACATTGAACCCAAATTAAAAGGAACATGTGTGTGTGTGATAAGAACCCAAAAGGAAGAATAAATAAGGAAAAGATAATAATTAATTGTATGTGATCAAAGATTTATACCCATTAGGGTTTTCACACAATAAATAAGAAAAGAATAGTGCATCAATTCTTGCATTCACATTAACTTGTAATGATATTTGAATGAATAATTTTTGTGTGTTCATATTGAATGAAGAAAAGAGGATAGAAATTGATTTAAAATGAGACAAACTTATTGATCCTAAAACATAAAAACAAGAGAAAAGCGTGTACACCGGTTCCCAGGAAACATATAATACGAATTCATGCAATCATGGATAATCAAATACACGTGTGAAAAGTAATTTATAAATCCAAATAAAAGTGATATTAGATCCTATGAAATCCATGAATGATGTAAATTATATTTGAGATGGAAGACAGATAGAATTAGATAAAATAATTTATATGAGTTTATAGTAATAGATATTTCTAGATAATGATGATATTGTGCAAGACTAGTCATGAATATTATATTATTGAAGAAGAAGTGTACATCACTTTCACACATCTAAATGAGGATGGGACTTCATCAAAAGAATAAATAATTGCTTGAGCATTGTTGAAACTGAGGAATGATCATAAATCTGTTCTGAATTATTGATCAAGGCCAACATACCATACTAAAGGATATTGAAGATTCTTTAAGAAATTCACGCGTATGTGTAATTCAGTATTCTCATGAGGGAAAATAAAAATATCTATCCACAATGAATCAAGAAGCATCTCTTGTGAAATCTAGGATGAAGAAGTACTTAGTGGGACTCTGAAGTTGGCCAGTGGGACTTTTGTAACACTGTGGGAAGTAGTATAAAGAACCTCCAATGGGACATAGGAGACATATAGTCTGATTCTGTATCGACCATTGTATTTACTCATCTGATTATATTGGATAATCTATGTTGGGTTGAATAACCAACACAACAAGGATTATATCATTGAACCGAACCTTGTAAATCCTTGTGTTCAGTGACATTATATTTACAACATCATTTGAGGTATGTCTGAGAGATAAAAGAAGAGTGGATTAAGGATTTAACCATCCATAGAGGTTTAATTGAATACAATCAATTAGTAAAAAATATTTTAAGGGATTACTGATCCACACACTCTCCCTATGAATTATTCAAACTAATATTTTCACATTAATTGGTATTAGAAGGAGGTCAAGATCGAATGGAGCCTTTATAAAGTGATGATTTGAGGAAATGAGTGAGAAATCTCAAATGGAGATATGTTCCAGGACTCAGAAAAATATAAAGAAGAAACAAGCAAAGAAGATCAAGAAGAAGCTTACTACTAATGTTGAAACACATTTTATTAAATGAAATATAAAAGTTAGAACATGTGATAATTATTTTTATTATAACTCTTATGATGATGTTTATTCAAGCTGTAATGATAATAGATCAATTAGTGATCTTCATTATGTACATAAAGATCATCTAAAGAATGTTTCTAGTGAAGTGAAGAGACATATTTTTGTAAACATTAGTACTCTTCAAGATGAAAATTTATAGCTGATAGAAGAATATGATTCAATGTAAGATGCATTGGATAAAAGGGAAGACATATCCAAAAATCTCACAATACTTGTGAAATAAAAGGAAGAAACAATTAATCATTATTATGAAAGAATTGATGAAGTTAATGAATAATTTTAAAGATGTATTATTAAGGTGTATGTCTTTGAGGTTGTGTTTTTTGAAGGTTTCCATGCATTTAAAAGTTTTACAAAGTCCTTATGGTTGTCAAATCTACTCAACCAGAAGACAAAGCCATTAAGGTAAAGGATCTTGACATCTCTTTACAACAAATAAGAAATGTCAATGATGAAAAAATGAAAAAGATGAAGGAGAACTGGGAAAGCCAGAAGAGATTATTTGAGGATTTAAAGAACTCCCTCAACATTAAGTGTTTAGAGTTGGAGGTGAAATTGAATAATTTACAATCTCTCCCTGATGGAACATCCAAATCAACTTAAAGAAGAGTTGTTTCAACTGAATTTTTAATTGAGGAATATGACTCAAATAGTAATATAAAATCATCCACTAATCCAATAGAAACATCCACTAAGAAGAAGGTATCCCAAAACCCATTTATTTCTATTTCTACTAGTGCATTTGCATATCCAAATACATGTTCAAAGCTAAAATATGGGAAGATTTGGACGGATAAAAAAGATAATACATCCATAAAAATTTCGAGGATTGATACAAGGATGATTTAGAAGATCAACCCCCAAATGGATTCTCCAAATATAGAAATATAATTCTATAAGAAAAAAAGAACTAAATTTATCCATACTGATACTACATGAAAAATAAATGAGGTTTATTGGCTATTATTGTTGTTGCTGGATGTTTGGGAATCAGGAAAATGGTTTTTGGAATAATTTTTCAGAATATTAAAATTATGGAATGCACTATGAACCTAAAAACACCCTCCTTTACTATATAGTAAATTTTTCCTTGGAATTACACCATTAACTATAGCTGACTAATTAATAAATACTCAATGACTTCCTCCTCATAGTCCAGCTATTGTGATCACCCTTATATAAATTAACCACAATATACTCTACACCATGGTTCCACTTGTGGTTTATACTAAACGAGAACTATTTATGTACCACAATGTAGAGTTGAGTTTTGGTGGTCCTTAAGAGGGATAAAATTTTATTTTATAAATTAACTTAAGGTTTATAAATTATTTATAAATGATAAGTGGTAAACATTGTAAAATTTGAATTTCCATGCGCAAATTAAATAATAATAGTTCATATTTTTGTCTGAAATTTTGTAAAACAAATAAAATACATCATTATTTGTTTAATTATTTAATATTTTTGTTTTGTAAATTTCTAATGAAATATAAATTTTTTTATATATATTTATGTGATGAATTTATTCTAACATATAGATCCGTGTAATATAGTCTCTGAAGGACTCCATGATATATTGTTTTTATTGACCTTGAACATGGTTTATAAATTTACTAGCATGGAAATATTTTTTTTTCATGGTTTTTACATTATATGTTTTGGATTTATCATGAATTGAATTCTCAGATGAGTAAATTATCTCTAGGTACATAGAATTTGGGTCAAACTTCTTGGGAGACTAGAGGCATATGTATTATTCTATAAAGGTGGGGGTTATCAATATATTGCTTCAGGCTTACTTATATGTAGTTTTTAAATCCCATGTAGTTGTAAAAATTTACATTAATGTTTCATATACCATCAATGTATGATGCTTTGGGATATGTTTTAATATTTTTGGATTCTATATTTGGTTGGGTAACAAAAACTATGGGTTTTGTAAATATTTACATATTAATGAGGTGTAAAAACATTTAATTGGTGGATATAATAGAGATTAAAAAATTAAATCATTAGAATAATTATATAAAAAAGTAATAAAACTTGTGAAGATAAAGATTTCATGAGATACAATAATAAAAATTTATCATTCTTATGATGCATATTAAATCAGTGAGACTTTTAAATCAGAAACCCATCAAATAATAAGTATGATATTTCTTCATTAATGTCACTTGTCAATAACATAATCATTCAAAAAGTTAGGTAATACCAAAGATAATTTACCCTAGACTATCTTGTTGGGTTTTTCCTACTAAATCTGGTTACACCTTTATTTCCTTTAGTTTGTATTTTCGTTGGGTTTTTTTTTGTTATACAAGTCGGGATATCATAATAGGATTACATTTCAAGATAAATAGAGTTGATAATTATCCATATAATTGATATGGACAAATTATTGTTAACTAAACTATAAAATAATCCCCAATCATGTTATTGTAATGATTCTCAACCTAAATAACTAAATACTAAGAGAGACTTCAAGCAGACTCATTACATTATGACATGTGGATCTTATCTCACCAAATGGGTATTATGTATGAGGATATTAATTTTATTTATTGGAAATTATCTCAATAAATATAATTCTTGGAATATGAATATAAATGTTCTAGAAATAAATTTCTCCAACTTCGACTCAAGGGTATTATATTTCTGGTTT
This sequence comes from Viscum album, assembly GCA_963277665.1. NCBI lineage: Eukaryota > Viridiplantae > Streptophyta > Magnoliopsida > Santalales > Viscaceae > Viscum > Viscum album. The sequence continues at coordinate 691,772,540 of OY728120.1, read as the reverse complement.
GCATCATATATTTGTGTTGATAAACACACAGCCAAATATAAGGCTAAATTAATGATGGTTGAAGTAAATAATCTTATTAGTAATGGAGAATGAGTTATTGAATTATAAGTAGACATTTATGATCATATTTTACCAAAATGGGTTAATTCTTAAATTAGATATCATTCATTATATTCCCATCATAAACAAAAACATGTTAAGTAACATGTTGGCAGAAAAATGGTTTTAAAATATCTTAAAAGAAAAAATTGTTCTATATATATGAATGAAATGATTTATCGAAATGGGAATATTATAAACGGTTTATATATTTTATACATGGATAATCATCTTTATAACATTCAGTATATAAAGGTAATGGTTGATTCCAATCCCAGTTACCTTTGACATTGACACCCTAGACATATAAATGAGAAACACATTAAAAACATTAAATATAGATCATTGGATTCATTTGAGAATTTAAAATCCTGTTTATTAGGATATATCCTTTGAATATGAAAGGTTACAGGGATAGAATATTATTGTATCCCACACATAGTGATGTTTGTAGATCAACGATAATACAAACACATGGTGTTTTTGTGTACTTTGTTACTTTAACTAATTGAATAGGCTGTATGGTTATGTTTTTATATTGAAACAAAATGATTAAACCTCTAAAAATATAAAATAGTTTCATACCAAAGTATATAATCAACATATAAGAAGTATTTATATTATTTAATCAAATTATGGAAGTGAATACATGATAATGGGATTCAATAATCATCAATGAGAATATGGATTTCTTCACAACTCACTCCTCTTAGAACACCATATTGGAATCGTGGGTATAAGATGAGGAGTCGTACCATTTTGGACATGGTCCAATCAATGATGAGGAAATGTTACCTTCATATTTTCTGGGGTAATGTTTTGGAGACTATTATATTTATTATAAACTATATTCTATCAAAATCATTCATAATGAAACCATAACAGATATAGACTGTAGATTGAATTGTTATATATTTTATTATGATTTGGGGATGTAAGAAATTTTATTCATATTGAATTATAAAAAACATGAATCCAAATCCAATAAATTTTTATTTATTGGTTATCTCGAGGAAACTAAGGGATATTATTTTTTAACTCAATTTAACTAAATTAATCACCCTATGTTTCAATTAATTAAGCATTAATATATTTATTTTTGTTTAAATTTTTTTTATTTATGTTTCAAGAGGTTTTGTGGAGTTTTAAAAATTATTTGGGGATTTTATAGAGGTTTATAGTTTGATCATTGTTTGTAGAAACCATGAAACACCTCCCGAGAAATATTTCTACTAAAACAGTGTGCACTAGGTAGACACATGTATAGATTCATGGGTTATCCAAATCATACTAAAACATAATAAAACCATGTGATGATGGATAGAAGGATTTAGCATGGTTGGTGCGCAATTTTTGAACTGTGCAATCAAACTATGTGGGGGTGTTTGGAGGTAGCGACAAGCGTGTAGTTAGAACATGGATTTCCAAACCATGTTCCCTAATCATGTACAGTTAAAAACTGGATCTAAAAATTGTATATCCCAATTATATATGTAAATAATGGATTTTTGTATCTAATCTGACCGTAATATTATTTCCACTTCTTCTAATGGTAGGAGAGGCCCTCCCTATGGATATGGGGAAATTTGATGGTGATTTTAAGTGTATTAGAGGCCCTGATTCCTTAATAAGTTCTCGTTCTTAGTGATTTTAATTTACATTATTCTTATGAACACTATTGGATTAAATGGTATAATATTCTAGGCATACTACCATGGCTATTATTCCTATCAGGATGATTTATGTTCGTTTCATGTAAAGGTAATAATATTTAAGGATGTTTCATGGTGTTTTGAACTATGTTTTTGAAGCTTTGTGTCGTTATTCATTTTCCAAAAATCTTGATAGGTATGCGGATTCACTCTCAACTCCCACTATTTATAAATTTAGGTATTTATTTAAATGTTATTGATTTTCAATAATTGAATTTTCAAATAGATGTGAAATGCTTGATGAAAACCATATTTAGTAATGGTTTGTGAAATTGTTGAAATTAGTTTTTTGTACAATTTTCATTGTTCTATGATATTAAAATGGTATTTTTAAATGAGTTGTTTTGATTCGTAAAAATGGATTGCTAGAAATTTTTTCAATAAAATAAATGTTTTATTGAAATGGATTAAATTGGATTTTCTCATGGCATTTGGTTTACATGGTTGGTGTATTTTCATTTTCATTTTCATTGGTGTGACACATTGGAAGGGGTGTGTACCATTTGGGAACTTGGTTTATGATAACCTTGGGATGACTTTGTAGATTTATGAGATACTACTCATGAGTATTGATCTATCACCTGGGCATGCATGTGTGGTTGTGTAGATTTGTGGAAAATACAAATAGGTATGCTAAGTGGATATGGGAAATGATTTTAAATGTTTGTTTGGTTCTTTTATCAAATTTGTTGGTTTGGAAAATAGATTGATTTTGTTATAAAATATTTTAATTTTTTTATATTAATTTTTTTATATAAATTTTATAACTTTTTATAACCATGTGGAATGAGTTGGTAACTCATTTGGGAAATCCTGCTAATTTTTATACACACCCCCTTCTTAGGAACATTGATTTGTTTGTATATATTGTATATCAAGACACATTTAAAGTCAAGGTATCACCATTATTTAGAGATGAATTATGATACCATGAGAATATGTTGTGTAGTTTGATCCTGGAGGAGGTTAAGAGTTTCTAAGTTGTTGTCTTCCACATCATTGAGTTTTTGTTTGGTTTCAATTACCACATTATCCTCTGATTTGATTCATGATGGAATGTTGGTTTGGTTTTCAATGGATTCTACTTTGGAATATATAAAATTCTTCTCATTAATCATATAGTAGTTTTCATGTAATGGTATTCTTGATGTGGTTTTGTTATTCAAAGGTAAGATCATCCCATAACTATTTGTGATGACCATGAAATTTATTTATTGCCTTTGGTGTATTGGGGATGTCATCTAAGGTCTAGCTAAACACATCATCATCATCCCAAGACAATAGTTTAGGGGTGGGATGTTAAAAATGGTATAATCTTGTTCATTCCTACAGTTGAAAATAATTCTAGTTTTTTCCTTGAGTTGGGATTGTATTAATAAGTAGTATCATTGTGTCTTGAAATGTAGATCACAAAGAGATGCATCTAAATTATTTATGTTGAACCTATAGTTACATGGGAGTTTGGGTACATGAGTATCTTAAGACACTCCTTTTAATTTTAACCTCATCATCATAGGTTTAGTCATTGAGATGTGTATAACAATAATTGATATAAATGATTTACCACTAAGAGTTAATAATTCGTTTTTGATTAATAATTAATAATTGGGTGAAAAAGTATTGATTATTTAAAATAGTTGAAAATAGTTTTTTTTGAAAAACATAGTGGAATTTTCAATATAGTTTAAATGTAAAAAATGTGGAAATTTGGAAATAAATATTATGATATATTTGATGTGGTGAAATTTGACATTATTAAGCCATTATTTGAAAGGGAGTGAGACTTAATGGAAATTTTTAGATAGAGAAAATGGAACTTGTTAGGTGTCGTAGAAACCAATAGTCGGAATCTTCTGAAAATATGATTGCACCTGATCCATAGGTGACCAATATATTGTTTAGAGTATTAACTAGGATTTTTATTTTATGTATATGGGGAACATAATAGATGAACCATGGAAATTGGATCATTTCATTTCATGCTAAAATAAAAATCTACCATTCTTTTATAGTGATTTGGTGCTGGAAAAAGAATAGGTGTGGCTGAATAGGATGAATCGAATCTTCAATTTCAAAGGAACTCCATCTAAGACAAATTTCAATTTTTCAATGTACATGGAAGAGGATCTAGTACACTTGATGTCAGATTTAGTATTTTAGGAAAAATTATACCAAGGCATTGTATGGGAGTATTCTGAATAATAGTTCAACAAATAATTACATTCATAAATGTTTCTATTTTCTATAATGACTAGCATTTTCATCTGGCTGAAAGAGAATATTTTGGTGAAAGATTATGTGGATAAATTTATGAATCTTGTACACATTACATCCGAAGTTGTTGGAAATGCGTCCATCAAGACACAAATTTTTCAAATAGGGTTACAACTAGATATTCACTGGAATATTTTCCTACGTTGTACAATAGATAATACAAATATAGTCAATAGTTAAATGGAGGAATTTAGAGACATCATATGAAATAATGGTTGATTAATCATTTATATACCTATATGAAATAGTGGGTACTTAGGGATATATGAAATAGGTACACCTATTACTAAGTTACTTTTATGACTCGTAATCATATAATTTGATTAGTGAATCGTCCTCCCAAACCATGGAATAAGACTATAATTTTTTAGTGTGGTTCTTTTTCTCAAATGAAGTGGGATTGTTTGACACCATCTAGATCATGTCACAGTTTCAACTAGATAGGGCATATTAGGTGTTGTTATCATATTGTTCCAAGGTCAGGAGTTTGAGACACATGTCATGTTTCACAAATGTCATATTATTTGATAGGATGAGGGAATAATAATAATTATCATCAATAAAACTAAAGAACCAATACGGATTTTATGAGTACTATGAATCCACTACCATGCAAATTTCAAAAAGGTAATAAATAGAAAAGTGCATAGAGTAATAAGTTTTGTGACGATGATCAAGTGGTTATAGATTATGAACCCAGACCATCAATGGAGAGAGGTGTGATTATTTTTAATTCTACCCTTATGAAAGATTTTTTTTAAAAAATACATCACATTAATTTATTTTTCTAGTGTTGTGTATCTTATAGGTTATGATGTTAATAAGGTGGATTTTATTTTGAAACTTCAAACTCCTCTTCTCCAAAGATAATTTCAATACATTATGTGATAAAAAATGTTCTATAAATAATTATGGAATTGAATTGATATGTGATTTATCTATGCTTGATACGGATTCCTATCACATAATCATGTATATTAATTTGTTGACAATGTTCATGATTCCCATTGATTTTTATACCTGAAGTGTTAGTTTTACAACTAAAGATGGAATCTATCATCTCATTAGAGGACCCTAGAATGTAATTTCAATTGCAGTAGGATTGTTGGAACCAATGGTTGGAACTATATCTTATGAATAGGTTTAATTGAACATGGAATCATTGTAGGATATTGAAAATAGAAGATTTCCAAATAAAATATCAGTTTTCTAAGAATATCATAGGTTTTTCACTCATAAGGGAATTGGATTTTATGATTTATCTCTTACCAGGGACTAGTACTATCTCACTTCTATCATATTGGATGGTACTAAAATAATTAAGGGAATAAAAATATTAATTTGGAGATTTGGAATGAAAAGACTTCTTTTGGCCAAGTGCAACTCTATGTGAAATGTCATTTTTTTTAAAAAGGAAGATGGAACTCTTCATATTTCTGTTCATTATCATAAGCTTAACCATGTTATGATAAATAAAAATCATCCCCTTCCACATATCGATAATAGGTTTTTTTAATAGAGGGGATCCCAATGGTTCTCTAAAATTTACTTATGATTTGGATATCACCAATTGAGGGATCAGATGGAGGATATTTTAAATACATATTTCAGAAGTATATGTGGTCATTAAAAGTATGTGGTTATGCCTTTTGATCTTACTAATTCACAATCTATATTTATAGAAGTTATGAATGAAATATTTAAAATGTATCTGCAATATTGTGTGGTTGAATTTGTGGATGACATATTGGTGTATTCAATGACTATGGTTGATCATGAGAAATAGTTGGCGATAGGGTTGGGTATCATGTGGGATCATCGTTTGTTTAAAAAACATTCAAAGAGTTATTTTTTGATAAAGAGGTTCCTTTCCTTGGGCATTTATTCTCTGAAATAGGTGATTCTATGGATCCAAAAAAGAAATATGTTGTGATTTCTTTGAATTAACCAAAGAATGGCTTTGACATACTTGGTTTCATTAGACTAGTTTTCTATTATTGATGTTCTGTTCATGATTTTTCATGAATTTCTTCACTAATGATAGATTTGACCAGGAAAAATGATTCATTCAAGTGGAATGATAAATGTTATAAATTATTTCAAGAGATTATATTTTATCTCACACAAACTCCAATCATGATATTTCAAATATGAGGTTAGGATATGTTGTGTATTTTGATTCTTTGGTACTAGGATTGGAAAGTGTTCTAATGATGGGAGACCATATTATAGCTTATGGATAATGAAAGTAATTATTACATTATTTGAACAACCTCAAACACAATTTGGAATTAGTTTCTGTTGTCAATGATTTGAATAACCGGCATCCTTACCTCTTTATTGATAAGTATAAAGTTTCTATGGATCATAGGAGCTTGAAACACATCTTCTAACAATTTGATTTAAGTCTTAGATAAAGAATATGGATTGAGTATCTCCAAATTTTTAACTTTATGTGGATTTATACATTGGGTAATGGAAATTCAGAGGTAGATAAATTATGTCGAAAGTAATAAAGTAAGTTAGAAAAATAGTCTTCAAATCAATGGTAAATCATGTTAGTGATATTTGACATGCACATGGATTTTAAAAAACAAGGTACTGTCGTAGTTTTATTCCTGATTTCCATTCTTCCTCTTTTGGATGAGAAATTAAAAGTGGCACAAACATCAAATTCTGAATGTGATTTTATGAGGTCCAAAATCAATGGTGGGAAGACGGTTGAGTCATGGAATCATGAAAAGGGATTAGTGATGTCTTTTTGAGATCAGATGGTCATACCTATTATTTTTCTGGAACAAATTATTCCGGATTACCAACATTCTGAATGAGTTATTCATACATGAATACAAATAATGAATGAGGTTTTGAACAAATAATTTTGGGGGGTTGGCATAAAGAGAAGAGTGGATGAGTTTTTTATGAGATGCCTTGCCTATATGTAAGTTAAGGTAGAGCACGAGTGGCCATTGTGTATGATGTAGTATTTACCTATTTCTATTTAGAAATGGGATTAGATAGCCATGATTTTTTGATAGGAGTACTATTGATGGTTCGAAAACATGATGACATATGGGTGATTGTGGACTAGCTCAGAAATTCATCCAATTTCATCAATATTCAATGATCTCATGTGGTGGATTACGTGTCTAAAATCAACATTTGAGAAGTTTTAAACCGTCATGGTGTACCATTTTTGATATAATCAGACCAAGACATGATTTTTATGTCTCATTTTTATAAATCCTTACAAAATGTTCTTGGGCCTCTATTGAATATGATAATGGATTAACATCCTCAGATGGATGAACAATGAAAAAAAGTACAAACTTTGAAAGACATGATTAGGGATTTTTTAATGGATTCTTGAGGATCAAAATTGGGGAACATACCATTAGTGGAGATATCATATAAAAATAGTTATTATGACTCGATACAAATGGATCATTTTTCATCCTTTTATGGGATAATTTTGTTTTCTATGCATTGTTGGGTGGAAATAAGTGAGACATCATTGGTTGGACTCAACCTTGTGCAAGATACAATGGAAAATAATCTGTTGATCAGGAAACAGATGGATATGACTCAGTGCCATCATAAATTATTTTTTGATCGTCATATATGGCCCACATTGTTTGAGGATAGAAACAATGTTCTATTTTAATCTCTTTAATACATGGGAACTATAATTTTGGGAAGTTAGCCCAATTATATTTGTAATATCTATACCCTTTTGAGATACTTGAATTGGTTTCTACTGTGGAATATTTGTTTTATTTTTCAACAAGGATTAGTTCAGTGTATAATGTGTTTCATGAATCATAATTAAGATGTTTCAACCTGATCCTACCCATGGGAATAGATGGTATCACAATAACAGTGGTATGGAAGATACATTAGATCATGTTCTAGTAATGATTGTGTATAGAAAAAGAATGAATATCATGGATAAATCATCAGTATAGTGTGTTTGTTATGGAAACATTTTTGAAATCAGGAAGAAACATTTGAGAGTGGGAAGGAAATGGTCATGTAGTGGTTTGAAATATTTTAGTAAAATGGTGCATTTCAATTTTCTATGAATGGAATGACTGATGGGGGGAGGATGGAACAACCCCAGTTTCTGGTAATTAACAATATATTTATCAATATTATTTATATAATGTCTGTGGGTTAAGTTTTAGGGGGTTTAAAGGAATTTTTTAATGTTTTTATGGATTTTATGGAGGTTAAAAAATTGTCTATGGTCAGTAGAAATCGTTCAAAACCTATTATGAAACTATGAAATTGAAATAGTGGGCACCGGGTAGACACGTGAATAGGCTCTCAGTTCATTGAAACTATGTGGAATCAATGAAGAAATCATGTGATGGTGAATAGAGGGGTTAATAATGGTTTTCATATAGTTTTTCTAACTTTTTGAGCCAACCATCTGAGGGGTGTTTGTAGGTACTTGCTAGAGAATGGTTAGCGCACAGTTATCCTAAAAATGTAATGTAAAAAACATGTTCCTAAAATTGTGTATCTCACTTGGATTAATCACTTAGTGGTTTTCCCCTTAATATTACACTAAAAACATTTCCACTTCTTTTATAGGCTAGAGATACCCTTCCTCTTGATTTGAGAGTAATACGTTAGAGATTTTAAGTGAATTGGAGGCTTGAATTCCTTGGTAAGAGCTCATTCATGATACTTTTCCTTAGTTTTATTATTATATCCTCTCTTAGATTCATGGATTTAATCATTTGGGGATATTTACATGTATTTTTATTCCAATAATGATGGGATATGGTTTTTTTTTGTAAATGGAATAATATCTAAGGATGTTTCTCTGAGTTTCAATCCAAGTTTTTGAAGCCTTGTTTCATTCATAATTATCAGAAAACAATAAGATGTATTTTGATTTACACTCAAAATCTATTAGTTATAACATGCAGGATTTAGTTTAAATTTATTTATTTTTTGAATTTAATTGTGTTGTTTATGTTCAAATATTGATGGAAACCCTATTTAGTGTTGGTTTATAAAATTTAGAAAATGGGTTTTTTGTGAAAAGTTATTTGTTTCATGATTTTAAAATGGTAATCTTAAAATATGGTTTTTGATTTGATTCATAGAAATGATTTGGTATAAATATTTTCACAAAACAAATGATATATGTAAATATTTTGGCATGGATTTTTTGGAATGTAATTTTTTTTACTTGGATGGTGTGTGTTCATTTTCCTTGGCATAACCCTATGTAATTAGCATGTTCCATTGGGGAACATGTTATATAGTTACCTTTTGATGAATTGGTAAATCAATGAGATACCACTCATGAGTATGGAACTATCACCTATCCATGTGTGTGTGGTTGTGCAGATTTGTGGAACCATGTAATGGGTATTCCAAATGGATTATAGAAATGGTTTTAAAGGAGTGTTTGGTTAATTTCTTTGGAATTTTTTTTTATTGGAAACTTTTTTGTTTTAAAAAATTGTTTTGATTGGATATAAAATATTTTAAATTTTTTATATAAATAATTTTATATAAATGTTATTACATGTTCCGCCATAGTGTCTTGAGTCATGAAGTCATTAGGAAAATCCTACTATGTTTAATACTCATCCCCCTATTAGGAATCATGGTGAGTTTTCAAATATAGTATATTGATACATGGGTAAAGTTAAGTTATCTCAGTTCTTTAGTGATGCATTGTGATACCATGGGCATGGATTTTGGAGTTGTAGCTTGGACTAGGTTGGTAGTTTTTGAGTTATTGTCTTCCATGTCCTTGAGTTTTGTTTATTTTAGATTATGATTTGTACTCTGATATGGATCGTGGTTGTAGTTTTGTTTTCTTGTGACTGGTGTCTACTTTGGATTTCATTAAATTTTTTTCATACAATACATATTGGATGTTTGGTTATTGTATACATAGGTTTATTTTTTTCCAATGTGAAAATCATCCTCCAAATGATTATGAATCCGTTGGAATTTATTTATAGCCTATGGTGTGTTGGTAATGTCACCTATGTCCAAGTAACAAACATACACCTCTTCCCAAGACAATGGTTGAGGGTGGGATATTAAAAAATGTTTTTTTGGCCTGAGATAGTGTATTCCATAAAAATTATTACATAATGCAAGGACCTGGTGGGTTGGAATTTGAACATAAAGATGGTAAAATCCAAAAAATAGGAATTGTTCCTAAATTGGAAATTGATCGGGTACCAAAAAGAGTTAGGGACGAATAACTCACTCAAGTTATACAATAACATTGTAGCTTTGGTTGGATTCATTAGGAACATGAGAGATTTGGATTTATCATGGGAAATGATGATAAAGTAACATCCATAAGATATGAACCAACTACTTATATTGAGGCCATTGAGTGTTCTATTGTCAATAAATGGCCAAAATCAATGGAAATAGAAATGGGATCTATGTACAATTATGTTTTTTGGAACATGATGGATGAAAATGGAGAGATAATCCCCATAGGATGCATGAAATTTTTCTTCTGGGAAACTAAAACTAAAGGTATAATGTCTTCTTATAATGATACCTCAGTGGAAAATGGTTATAAAAAATTATTGTATTGATTATGAAGAAATATATTCCAATGATTCGATATTAAATTCCATTAGGATATTTCTCTCCATAGTATCTAACTAGGATTATGAGATATTGAAAATATATATCAAAACTGCTTTCCTAAAGTATAATGTAGTCGATGATGCGCATATGAATCATCCGAAAGGTTTTGAAGTGTCAAATTTGATTAGTAAGGTTTTCCAGATACAAAAATAGTTTTATGGATTTATGAAATATTCATGGAGTTTGAATCCCTATTTTGTTTATTTAATCAATGAGTTTGGTTTCTTCAAGAATATTGATTATTCATATGTATATAAATAGATTAGTGGGAGTGTATGAGTGTTTCTGATATTTTATTTGGAATAAATACTACTTATCTGAAATGATATCCAAACCATTCACTTTGTAATGATATGGAAGGTAAATACTTCTCAAATAAATTCATGGATGATGTAACTTACATTCTAATTATGAGGATTTATAAATATTGATCTATATGGCTATATGGATTCGGTCAAGACACTTACATTGGTAAAGTGATAAATAGGTTTACCATGGAGAACTCCAAAAAGGGGACTTTACTAGTGTTAAATGAAATAAGTATTTGTAATATTCAAGATCCTTATAAAGAGTTACTAAGGATTGATATAATTATTTATGAATCTATAATAGGATCTATCATGTACATCATGTTTTGTAGAAAACTTTATGTCTTGTTTCCTCGATGCATGGCCTCTACATAACAATCCAATCAGGATGAATCACTATATTTTATCGATGAAAATTATTAATTACACATGGACTAAAGATTTTTTGTTAATATTTATACCATTGGCTGAGATCTATGTAAAAGGTTACACAAATACAAGTTTCTAATATGATATAGATGATATTAAATCTCAATTTTGTCAGTGTTTTTCATTAATGTGGAATCTATTTCTTATATTATTTCCACACGAGCCACTATAGAAGACTCAGAAAAAGTTGAAGAGTACATCATTGCATTAGATTATGTGTAGGAGTATATTTAAGTCAAGAACATATTCTATGAACATGAGATAATCCCCAACATTATATGTGTAATTAGATTTACTATGACAATAATGGGGATATTACTCTTGAAAAGGTACCCCAATCTCACTAATGGACTAAACACATATTTTGAAAATACCATATTATCATAGAGTTCATTGATAGGGGTGATGTGAATATTGGATGGGTAGATACAAAGGACAATATAGAATATCTATAGATGAAACCATTACTACAGCAATAACAACTTGATGAGTTTGTGAAATCTATGTGTGTTAAACACATGGGATATTTTTCAAAATGCATATAAATTTATCATGATATGATAATAAATACATATTCTATTTATTATTAGATCATGTGTGGTACATTTAATATTACATGAATGGTCAATTGATGATATCCCATCAAAATACAACTTTGAGTTTCCCCTAATTGAAAATCCTCACATAGTATTATTGGTTGTGATGTTGAATTAGTTTTAGAATGAATATATTCTTATACTTGTTACAAACAGATGTATATGAGATATAAATAATATATTCCTGATGAATTATGTATTGACATCCTCCAATGGCTTTAAGGCCTTAATTTTTTTTATTTAAGATAATACACCTTTCAAGGGGTGAGGTGGAACCCATATAAGACACCTAGTCATAAGAATTACATAGACCATATTCCTTAAAGTAATTCATTACCCGTAGGATTCAAATGTTACATACAATCCTAACTAACTACACGTAACTACTCCTCCATATCATCTTCATCATGAAATCTGCTCTCCACCGTCGCATGGATGTTCATCATGGCATTCCCGTGCATGCAGAGGCCTGTCCCGATGGCATGTGTCATACCTTTTCATTCTTGCAATGAGTTTAGCTTCTGATATGGGGAAATCTAATTTCACATTCACCTTATAGAGCATGTTCCTTGTTTTTAGATTGGTTTCCATCTGCACATAAGGTTCCCCGAAGGCCTTAAGGTTGCCCGAAGGCCATACTGACCCGAATGCTTGGGCAGCCTGAAGGCCTTAATGGAGTTAGGGACCAAATCGGTTGCCCAAAAGCCCAAACGGGGGAATATTTTTGGCTACTATAGTGCCAAACAATAGTTGCTTCAGTTCCCGCTATGGTACCTTCTACAATTCCTGCTATAGTACTGTTACAATACCCCCCCCCCCCAAATATGCATCCTCCTGGATATGATCCCGAGTCTCCTGGATACACTTAATGAGTATACTTATTGTCAATCTCAATTAACTAAGTTCAGTGAGAAATATAGCATGATAACATTCAAAACTTTTAACCTTAATTATGGAATTTAAATGAAAATTATCAAATAAGGGGGTGGTGGAGTATGTTTTTGATCATATCATCGGTTAAAGAACAGCCAATACACGATTTTTCCACTTGTATAATGAGTAAATTAATCTATACCTTTATGGAATTATATTTGAGGAAATTCATTTCAATGATTAGTTGAGTTGTATATGATGTGTTCAGCTACTTGGATTAGGGGCATGTGATGTACTCGTATATTATATGATTAACATATGATGTTTCCATCGACCTAGTATATTTTGTCATAGAATCAAGAAACTGTAAGATGGTATATACCATATTTAAATGTTCCATGTCTAGCGATCACTTGATATAAATGATAAATGTATTATATAGGTGTACATATTATTAATATGGTATATCTTATGGATAACATGTTCATATAGATATATGAGTATGTTTGATAGAGATCACAAAAGACCCCTTAGTATCTTGAGTATCAAAAAATATTTTATATACTTCTATTTTCTTATATCTATGAACATCAGATTTCATATTTGTTGTCAATGATATATATGCCTAGAGGGTTACATGGTATAGTGTCTAGATGAGGATTATGTTCTGGAAAAAAAATTATTCAAAATTATGACAGTTTGAAAAAACATTATCCAAAAGTGTGTGGATGAATTCAAAAATAGTTTTGAATTTTTTCATTATCTTTATATAGGATTTTAGTGAATTTATGAGAAGAATGAGAGGGTCCTAATATAATTATAACCACTATGATGTGGTCTAATCCAAGGTATTATATGATTGAGGATAATGTGTCCTAAAGAGAATCATTTTTAAAACATATAAAGGATTCACCATGATACTACGTTGTTCTATTTTTATCAGTTAAAAATACATTACTAATGGATTTAATATATCATTAAGATTCATTGAAACGATTTAATGGATTTAAAATTAGAATAAACATATTTAATTTCATTAGGGGTCTACCCTAATTTAAACCATGAAGGTGACATTGGATGCAATGTAGGTTCAGGAGTTGCTATGGTGTTAAACATTAATTCACTATTTTCAAGAGTGAGGTCATGATGGATATACTATGGGTTTTATGTAGTTAGTGACATTTCCTTGTTATGATGTTATTGTGAATCTACATGTCATTCCTATATAATTTAATGGCTTTCCTAATTTAATAAAAATATAAACTTAAATGATTATGGAAAAACAACATTTAGGATGTCCTTTGAAAACTATTTATAAAATCACACATGAAATACCATTAAAAACCCAACCACTTAAAGTCATTCCTCTTTAAAAAAACACACCCCTTTTAAAATAAAAAATCTGTTGGAAACACTCTTTCACAAATACATGAACAATTTAAAACAACCCTAATTACTAAAAATGAAATTAATATTTTTCATGTTAATTTTTTTCCAGCAATTAAAAAAATGTTTTGTAATTTTTTATAATTAAATCAACCATATCTCAATAATTTTAAATTAAATAAATTCCTTCTTAAAAGGAAATCTCCCAAAAAAATTTCAAATATTAATGCATTTCTCAAAATCCCTTTTTAATTTCAATACAAAAAATTACATGAAAAATAAAAAGAGAAGAGAAACCATATTTAAAAAATATCTCAACCATTAATATACATTTTGTTCCCAATGTAATTTGGTTATAAAATAATCTCAATCAATAAAATATCATTTTCCATTTAAAAATATTCTCTTCCGAACAAAAAACAATATTTCATGTACTAAAATAATATATTGTAGAAAGAAATACTCGGATTGGTTTATAATGCACTATTAATGTTTTAATGATTGAGTAAAATAATATATAAGTGAAATTTACGGTCAGACTAGGGACTAGAAATCATGGAATCATTATATATCCCATAGGGACATAAATCTTTCCACATATTGTTCTATGAAATCGAACACATACATTGATTCAGATCATACACAAGGGTAATATAATATTTCATGTTCACAGGATGGAAAATTATTTCTATGATCATATGAAGTATGATCCTATTACACAGGTAATATAACTTCACTTGGAGTTATATAAGGCGTTTAAATCCACCATGATATGGAGATGACTGTTATGCTTCTTAAAAATCTACAACTCATTCTAATACAGCTCCAACTCTTTAAAAAACCAAATCATGACAAAAATATAGAACACTCAAGGAAACATATTCATTGACATGAATACTTTTTCAATGAATGGAATTCTTTTCCTAAATAATTATGAATCCAACAAAAGCATTCATTATCAATTATTCTTCAACAATGTTTAATATTTTCAAACACCGTCAATGATTGTCAACAAATACCATAAACAACCTTATAGAATCCTAATTTTCTCCAATTGGATTTTCATCACAACTCTTATATCCATAAAAATCACCAACCATAAAAGATAGATATAATCTATCACCATTTCATTTTTAATCTATCTTCCTTCAAATCACTAGATTTTATTCAACTTCCTACACATTTAGATATAGAAATATAAATGGGTCAATCATATGCCCACATAGAATATTCTTCTAGTAAAAAAATCAACACTACTATAAATTCTAGAGAGGGTTATTTAATTAATCATTTATCTTATTTCAGACAATTATTAGTCTAGAAAAAGGGAATTTATCAATATTGATATATCATCCTAAAATCAAGATATAATACCTCTATTTTACGAGAAACAGTGGATTATCTCTCTCAGTCTCTATGATTTTGGAATAATATAAATCATTACACACAAATAATATCTATATTCATTAATAATTAAGTACATTTGGAACATACGGTCTGGTGGTAGGGACGCCAGGGGAAGTGATAATGGGGGTCGGGGCCGCAGGGACAATGAAGGAATTGGTGTGGGTACTGGGGACAGTGCAAGCAGAGGTATGGGTAGTGGAGGTAGAGGTTGGGGATAAGGGGCATCAGTGAAGAGGGAAGGGGAGGCATAGGTGGGGGCAGGGGAGGTAGAGGTGGGGGTATAGGTGGAGGTGGAGGAGGGGTTGGCAGAGAAGGGGGTAGAAGAGAAGGGTGAAATAGAGGTGGATGCGGGGGCAGCGGAGGCGGTGACAGTGGAGGAGGTGGATGGGGTGGGGTTGAAGGAGGTAGAGGAAGAGGTGAAGGAGGTGGCGATGCACGCGGAGAAGGTACTGACAGAGGTGAAGGAGGCAATGGTGAAGGTAGAGGTGGAGGATGCTATAGCGCAGGCACTGACGGAGGGGGTGTTGGCACTCGCATATGTGGTGGCACAGGCGGAAGAGGTGGAGGTGGGGGTAGAGGAGACGATGATGGAGGTTGAAGCAGAGGAGGGGCGGTGTAGGGAGAGGAAGAGGCGCAGTAATAGAGGCAATGTTGGTGAAAACTAAGGTGGTGAAGGCGGAGGTGGAGGCGAAGTGGGAGTCAGTTGAGGCCGAGGTAGAGGCGACGACGGTGACAGAGCTAGAGATTTACTTTTGTGAAAACTTTAGGCTCGAGTGGAAAGTATATATATTAGGGTTTCATTTATAAAAACACAAAAGATATTTATCATTACTTTTTAGAAAGCGTAGATAAATGATGCTTTTAACAGTGCTGAAATGTAAAGCATTGATAAAACAATCCTTTATCAGTGCTTTTTTGGCATTGATAAAGGTACCCCTTTATCATCACTAAAAAAGTGTTATCGTTATCCGAGCTAAAATGGTGCAGATAAAGACCAAATATTAATAATTGTAACTATAAATATTTTTATATGTGTATAAATATTTGTATATATTTACAAATATATTTTCATTATTATATATGTTTATTGAATTAATATTAAAATTAATATATTTATTTTAATTTTATATTTATTTTAATATATATATAATTATAAATATATGAAAATATATTTATAAATATTTGTATATAATTATAAATATATTTATATATATTAATATTAATATATTAATATATATATTTACAAAATTATAATAATTTAATTTATTATAATTTATAAATAAATGAATATATATATATAGCTATTTTAATATTTATAAATAAATAAATTCAAAAAAATATTCTCTTTATTTAAAATTTAATAAATAAATTTAATAAATAAATTGATTATTTAAATATTTTTTTATAATTTTATAAGTATTTATAAGAACATCATAAGTTCATGGGTATAACATGAATGAACCATACGAGTATCAATTTATAAATGATCATTCATAATGATGAATGCAGAAAATATGCATGTACGCATCATCATTATACATGTAATCTTATCATTTAGAACAAAAGTCACAATAATGTCCACAAATAAATGTTATGATCATATATCATCAATTATAATCACAAATCCATATATAAACATAAATAATGACAATTAATATCATCATTATCTAATGATATATATATATATAGTTACTAATGACAAATTTATTTAAATAAATAAATACATATTTATATTTATAATTATAAATAAGTATATTAAAAAATATTTATATTTAATTATAATTATAATAGATATATTAATCATTTAAAAAAATATTATAATTTATAAATTATTTAAATATATATCACTTTATTTATAAACATATAAATACTTTTCATAAACAAGTATATCAATATTTTATTTATTAAAAAATATTATAATATGTCATATTTATTTTAATTATAAAACTGGATTTATTAATTAATGTATAAAAATAAAAATAAATTTTTAATATAAATATAATCATTTTATAAAAAATAATAATATTTTTTCTTCACACCTTTTATCAGGGATGATAAATCAATCATTTATCAACGCTTGTCTTAGGACTGATAAAAGTAACCTTTATTAGCACTTTTAACTAGTAATGATAATAGAATGTCTTTTATCATTACTTTCTACATAGTGGTGAAAAAATTCAGCACATCATATTCCCAGATCTATTGTAGTGTCAGTAAATAAAGATGGGAATATTTACAAAATGTCGGAAAAATAAATAAAAGATAGCTTCACTCCGTAACAACCATGCCAATTTAATAAAGAAAAACTTGTCATGGGGTCTTGAGGAGTAGTAGTTTTCAATCCAAAATGTGTAGCCTATTGGGGCGCCTCCATAACTAGTTATGAGATATATTTGATATCATTGACGAGATATATCTAATATCCTTGAAGAGATATATTTGATATCATTGACGATATACACCTGATATGTTTGATGAGATGTATTTGGTATCTTTGAGATGATATGAGATATCATTCAAAAGATACATGAGATTTCTGATGGTGACTCTCCATTATTTATAAGAGACATGCACCTCTTCTCTCTTATGTTTTGGTGGCTATGCAGTAGCGATTTCAGGGAGTGTATTTTAGATCTATAATCAGTGGAACAACACAAATCTGATCATCTTTCATTTATGGTGGGTTTTTATCGGACCTCAGTGCTTTTTTATCAACGCTATTTGTTTGTACAGAGATCTCCTACTTTCACAATCAGGTATATTGGGGTTTCATTATTAGGCATCATTCTTCTTTTCAGGATGCCTTCAGATATCATATTCTCTCCACCTTTGATTCACTCTATTGTCCAAGTATTATTTTTGAGATCCTATAAATTAGTGGGAGTCTCTAATTTATACATTTTATTTTTAATGGATCCCTATTTCTTGACTATGTCATGTGGGTTTACCATATTGGTTTTTCCACATAAAAATTTTCTACTGAATGTTTTATTTTTCATCACCCATATTTTTTGTCATTGTGCATCTCCTTTATTTTACTAGCTTGATTATAGGTAATGAAATATATTTTTGCTACGCATTCGCTTTGGTATTTTCGTGTGTGTTCCTCACTTGTCATCTTTACCATCATCTGGTATTAGATAGTTTTGTTTTTTGTTTCATATTTTTCATGGATGCTAATAATATAAGGATGATTTTATTAAATGGTACAAATTACCATTTGTGGTGACTAAAAATGAAATATCTTTTTTTGTCATGTGAATGCATCTTTCGATGTTTAGTACTAAGAATCCATAAAGGATGTTAGATGAAGAATGGGCGTTAGAGCATGAGATGGTATGTGATTTCATTCAACAACGGGTCTAAAACACTGTAATGATCCACATTATCAACATTTGGCATGCCAAAACATTGTGGTATAAGCTTGAGACTATCTATGCTTCAAAGACTAGAGATAATAAATTTTTTCTCCTCAAGAAAATAATGAATTTGAGTTACAAAAAGGTACATCTATTTCTGATTATTGGAAGGAATATCAGGGTTATTTTGATCTATTTTTTGGTATGGATAATAAAATTCAATATGAAGTTTCAACATTTTTATTTCATAACACATTTCTTGATTCTTGAGATAATTTATATGTTACTCAAACCGATTCTTCTCCAAATGGTGCTATGAGATTAAATTTTGTTATGTATTCTATCTTTATTGAAGAAGGTAGGATATATACTCACGATACATCTTCTTCACATCTTATATTCACAGAGAACATGGGGAGAAGCTAGAAAAAGAATTAGGGACAGAGTAGTCAAGGTATGAGAAAAGGCCAAAGAAAATCTAGGTAGAAGAAGAGATATTTTTAATGTCATAATTTTCGTATGAAGGGACCTGTTAAGATGTTTTGTTATCAGCTAAAAAATGAAAATATAATGATGGAAAATTAACAAAAGAAAAATTGTTATGGATAAGATCGTGTTGAAACTGCTATATGGATGATCATGTTATTATTTATGACTCCATTATCATTTCTTCTGATGATTCTTGTTTGGTTGTTGACAGTGGTTCCAACATGTACTTGATATCAAGGATGGATCTCATTACATCTTACAACCCAGGTAATTTTGGGATTTTGAAGAAGGGTAATGATGGTCATGATGATGTTGGGATGGTTTGTTTAGAGACTGAATATGAAGTAAGATGATCTTGAAAAACGTTTGACTTGCGCGTGAGGATCACTAGAATCATATTTGTACTAGTTTTATTGATGATGTTGGGTTTAAAAGTACTTTTTGTGGTTTCAAATGGAATCATTCCAACGGTAAATTAACATTGTATTGAGGGTAGAGGAATTCATGTTTGAACTATACAATATATTTTATTTTTTATGATACTTCTTGTGTTGTTGAGTGCAGTAGTTCATCCATGTTATTACACAAGAGGATCAGTCAAATTAGTGAGAAAGGGAATGGTTGTTTGGTTAAGAGAAATATTCTTCTAGATTTCAAGAGTGTCAAATTGGAAACGTATGATTCCTGTATGGATGGAAAGCATAGCAGAGTGAGTATAAGTAGTCATCCTCAACGCCGGAAGTCAGAGGTACTTGAATTAGATCATTCAGATGATTGTGGTTCTTTGAAATCTAAGGCCTTTAGTGGTGATATTTATTTTTTTAATATTATTTATGACTACTCATGAAAGATTTTGGTTTATGGTTTCAATTAAAAAAGTCATATGCTTAGTGTTTTTAAGAAATTTCATGTTTCTTTGGAGAGGAAATCATGTATCAAATTGAAGTGTATTCGCCTTGAAAATGGGGGTGAGTTTTGAGATCTGTTTGATCAATATTGAAAACAGAAAGGTGTTCAGAATTAGAGGATTCCTCCTAAGACAACTTAACTTAATGGTGTAGCTGAGTTGATAAAAACAACATTATTAGGAAGAGTTCATTTTTTTCATTCAGAACCAGAGTTTCATGGACATTTTGGGGGTGAGGCTTTACTTATTGTTTCTCATATTTTCATTTCATCACTTGTGGTTTCATTGAAAGCAATCACTCCTGACATGTTTTGGTATGGAAAAGAGATCATGTATAATCACTTGCATGTTTTTGGTAGAAATACCATTTTCATGTGCCAAGTGATGAGAGATATAAGATGGATGGTAAGATACACAAATTTATATTTATTGTCTATGGACATGATAATTTTTTTATAGATTCTATGATACTGTTTTGATGAAACATGTCAGAAGTTGTGATGAAATATTTAAGGAGGATCAAACTATTGTAGACAATAATAAGGGGGAGCATTTGTCTTCTCCAACTTTTGATGATTTGGTCAGTATTGATCCAGGTTCTAATTCACATTACCTCACAATATTAATTTTCAAGAACACATTGATATACAAAATGATTCACAGGGTGAACACCTTGGTGTTGATTTTTCTAATGCATTTTTTGTTTCTGATGATCTTGTTCTAGGGGTTATTAATGAACCTAGAGTTTCAACCCGGTGGTCATCTTAGCATCGTACTATTTTTACTATGTATTCACCATATGAGTATTCGCTACTCTGTAAAGGGGGAGGAATAGAATCTTTAGATGAGGTAATTGAATGTGAAGAGAAAAATAGATGTGTTTTGGAAATGAATGAAGAGATGACGTCATTTTACGACAACCATACATTGGAGATGGTGAAGTTTATGACTGGTAAGATAGGTATACAAAATTGGTGGATTTATTATATTAAGAATGAAGAATATTGTTCTGTATCATTATTCAAGTTAAGGATAGTTGATAAAGGCTTCCTTAAAAAGAAGGGAATTGATTTTCAGGATATTTTGTCTCATGTGGTCAAAATTTCTTCTTTTCGGGTGTTTCATGATTTAACTACTAGTTTGGATCTGCAGATTGAACAGAGTGATGTAAAGATAGCTTTTCCCCATCGATATTTAGAGGAGGAGATTTATAGAGAGCATCCAGAGTTTTTTATAGAAATAAGTAAATAAAATCATGTATTTAGTTTGAAGAAGAGTTTGTATGGTTTGATGAAATCTCCGAGGTAGTGGAATAAGAAATTCAAATCGATCATTTTTCATCAGGGTTTTAGAAATTCATCTTCTGATCATTTGTTTTTTTAGAAATTTATTGATGATGATTTTATAATACCATTTCATTAGGATGATGACATGATCATTGTTGGAAATGATTCTTCTAGAATTAACCAATTGAAAAAGCATCACTTTCAGTATGTAGTGGTGAAAGACTTGTGGTGAACACGGAAGATTCTTGGTATTTCAATCTCCCATGATAGGAAGACCAGAAACTTGTGGCTATCTCAAGAGAGATATTTTAAGAAGGTTCTTCAGATATTTTTGATGGATATAGGGAATGTGGTTAGTAATCTCCTTGAATTAAATTTTAAGCTCAGTACAAGTCCATCAACTTCTACTAATGAAGAGAGAGACACAGAGTAGATGCGTCACATACCATGTTCATCTACCATTGGTTGATTGATCTATGCGATTGTATGAACAAGACCTGATATAAATCATATAGTTGGTGTGGTTATTAGTTTTCTATAAAATGATGTTATAGATCATTGGATAGTAGTAATGTATCTATTTCATTGACTTATAGGTACTTATAATATGAAATTGTGTTTTGGAAAAGGGAACATTTGTTTTGTGGATTTACAGATTCAGATATGATAGGAGATATCAATTTTAGGAAGTCTACTTCTAGAAATTTTACCAGCTTTGTAGGGGGGAGAAATATCATTCTAATCTAGATTGAAGAGATATGTTTTTTTATCAACCCTAGAGTTTCATTTTATTGCAACTATAGAGGAATTCGATTATTTTTTATAGATTAAAAATTTTATTCCAGAGCTCAGTTTAAATCATGACTGGTATGTTTTATTTTTTCATAGTCATATTACTATTTATTTAGGATAGAATTCTACTTTTCTGGGAAGGTCGAAACTTATTGATGTTCAACATCATTAGATCCACAACATCCTTGATTTGAGACAGTTATATCTTGATTAGATCCACACAAGTGAAAATGGATCAGGCATGATGACCAAGAGTTTACCTAGAGGAATATTTGAGACTTGTAGACTAATTGTAGGGTTGACAATATTTTCCAGTTGGTTTAGAGGGGGATTCTGTTTGGGAACCTCCTCATCTACACTCAAGATATATTTTATATCTATGTCGAGATATATCATATATCTTTGACGGGATATATTTGATATCTTTGATGAGATATATCTGATATATTTTAATTATTTGACAAGATATATTTGATATCGTTGAGGAGATATGAGATATATTTCAAGAGATACATGAGATTTTTTGTGGAAACTCTCCATTATTTATACAAGATGTGTGACTCTTCTCTCTTCAGTTTTTGCGGGCTATGAAGTGGCAATTTCTAGGAGTGGTTTTTAGACATGAAAATAGTGGAACTACTCTGATCTGGTTGGATTTCACCTATGGTGGTTTTTGATCCGATCCTGGTGCCTTTTTCATCTGCACATTTTGTTCAGACAATGATATTTTGCTTTCATGGTCTGCTCAATTTTGGTTTCCTTATCAAGTATCATTCTTCTTTTCAAACTACCTCTTGACTATAAATGAACTCCTCCTTTGATCCACTATTTTAAAATAATATTATTTTTGAGACCCCATTCATCTTTTTGAGTCTCTACTTTGTACTTTTGATTATTAGTGAATCCCTCTTTCGGAACTAGATCATGTGGTGGTTTCTTTTTGAATTTCCCACATAATTTTTTTTGTTGACAAATTTTATTTTTCAGAACTCATATCTTTGATCATTGCACATCCATTTAATTTTTTTTGTCTTGTTTAAAGGCAAAAAAATATATATTTTCTACGCGTTCGTATAGAAATTTGATTTCACATTCATCATTTTCCATAATTTCCAACATAGCCTAGGGTCCAACCTTACTTATTTTCTCAAGGAGACACATGTTAGTGATTTCTCATTGGGTTTTCTCTTATTATTGGTTTTGAGATATTTATGAGAAAAAAAATTTATAAATTAAAATAATTTTTTATTTTAAAATAAAAACACGATGAAGGAATTAAATATACCAGGTCGATTACATCTACCCCCTTGGAACACTGTGCAAGTAATAAAACTATAGTAAATCGTAGTCTCGGGACTAGACACCATGACATGCCCCTCACCCCACCCAAACCCTTATCACGCCACCACCAACAGTTGGGCAGAATGTGTATTCATGTAATCAGTTTATTTGCATCCTTCCACCACCCATGCACCACACCTCCCCAATGGTGCATAAGGTGGCCAACCATGGGCTTCGGTCAGTTCCCAATAGAGTAGAAGGTCTAGATGTAATTATTAACATAATCTTAAGAGGTCTCTTGAGAGGACTCCAATGCATAACCTTGGGGTCTAGGCACCATAGATATAACCACTCCACCATGACTCGGCGGGAGATGACAATAAATAAATATGCAATGAAAGATAATAGTTAGATAATATTTCCATAAAAAAAATAAAAATATATACCAATAAGATACTTCACCCTCAATATTTCTCCACATGTAAATCACTAGATATCTCATCTTTAATGGAATCTATTTGGTGAACAAAAACCCCTGAGCAAACACCTTCAAGATGAATCTTTGATTTGGTTCTTCCTATTGTAGGATAATTTTTGTGCATGATGGATCTTCCAGGTGAAGCTCACTTGAAATTGGGTTCAAGACCAAGTCGAGTTTTTAAAACTTCCATGAGTTCATATGGGCATTTGGTCGAACACCTGTCTTCGGGATATGCTTGGTCGTGCGATCATGTCACTATGGAAGTAGAGGTCCTCATAAGATCTGCTCAAATAGATATAAATAGCATAAATTAATGTCCGGATGATGCTGATTTGTGATGCCCAGGTGTTGGAGAATTCATTTCCCCAAGGAAAAATTTTCAGGTTGCTCGATAGAGCCTAGTGTTGGGTGTTGTGTTGTGGAGGTGTAGAAGAGGTGGCCACGAAGAATGAAGCTTGGTCTTCATGTATGCTAGGTTTTGGCTGGTACAACACCTGTGAACACAGACACCATTCCATGTGGTTATGAAGTGGGGCCACTTCCTCAAAATGGGTTTATGTAGTGCCACCCTTTTAACAGTGCTAAAAAGGCATTAATAAAGTGTGTGCGGGCCTTTATCAATGCTAAAAAAACACTGATAAGCGGCCCTTTTAACTGTGCTAAAAATCACTGTAAAAAGTGACCATTTATTAGTGATTTTTTAGCATAGTTAATTTCCCCCAATTATCTTATCTTTTTTTAGCGTTGTTAAAAGGTACCCCTTTATCAGTGTTTTTTTAGTAGTGCTAATAATTTGAGGGCTTTATCTGCACTTTTTCCTAGCACAAATACATTTCAAATAGATCATGAAAAATAATATATATTTGTATAAGTATATTTATATTGATATAAATATAATATATATTTTTTAAATATGATTTTGAGAAGTATAAATATACAATTATATTTAATAAATAACAAATTTTGTAAAAAAGGATTAAAAATATTTTATAAAATATTATTAATTAATAATTTGATAATTATCATCGATTAATAATCATTTAATAATAATATTATGACACAAAAAATCAAAAAATATTAAATAAAGAATCAAAAATAATTTTAAATTGTAACTCCAACTTCAAACTGCAAAAATATTTGATCCGGGTGTCCGTTTGACCTCTACATCTTATAAAATAATAGCCTACAATTGTCCCTATACGCTGGGGACTAAAGAGAACCTTTTCTCACATTTTACGATGCCAAAAAGTCCTAGAAGGCCACCAAAACTGAGTTTTTAGTCGGGATACCCCTATTTTTAAACATTCAAACAGTTATAAATTTTGATCCAGAAGTTTTCTTGGTATGTAAAACATATCATGTTGAACATTGATTAATTCTCATCAATTTGAATGGTTTTAGTGTTGAATCAGGATTATGGATTAGAAGTTATGGGGTTTTTAACATTCTATGGACTTTTTGATACACATATATATGTCTTTATTCATAAATATATATATTTTTGTGTGTGTTGAATACATTTATTTATGTACGTATTTATTTATTTATAAACACACATAAAAAACAAATTTTATAAATGTATTTGAAACTCATCTTATAAATGTATATTAATATACATATAAATATATAGATAAAAAATATAATGATATATATATATTTATTTATTAATATACAAATATATATATATATTAAAACATTAATAAATATATATAAATTAATATAATAATTATATTTATATTAATTTTAATCTATATTAATATACAAATAAATATAAATATATATATAAAAATAAATATTAATGTATATATATTAATATACAAATAAAAATATGTAAAGAAATATATTAATATACTAATAAATATATATGTATTAATATATCTAATTATATTTGTATTAATGTGAATATATATTAATATAAGAATTAATATAACTATATATATATATATTAATTGATATATCATTAAATAGAGAAAAAAATGGTATTGTGGTAAAGGTTAAGGCACACAAGGGGGTAGGTCGTGGGTTTTATTTCTGGTGGAAGCAAGGGCGTGCAGGAAAGGGGGAGTGGGTTGTATGGGAATGGGAAGTGTCTGAGGTGAGAGGGAGGGGTCTCCTCCTTGCACTAATAAATGTGGGGGGGGGGGTTCATGCGATGTTAAAAGCTACCCCCCGCATTATATATTATTTTTAACTTTTTTTTTAATTTTTATAAACTTTTATCAACACTTAAAAAAAGATCTTATAAAGGACTTTTTTATCAATGGGTTTTTTCAGCACTGATAAAGGACACATTTTATTTGTGCTTTTATTAGTGCTGATAAAAGGGGAATTTATCAGCGCTTTTTTTATAAATGATAAATGGGACCCCCTATATTCACCTCAATTAACAGAGATTTTCTACGACAGTTATTTTTCTTTTCTAGCATTGATAAATGCTATAATTGCAGTAGTGGTTTCAGGATCTGTTGTGAGTGTGGCATCCATCTAAACTATATGTTGGTGCTGCGGGACTAGAGTGTTGTCCAGTGTGGTGAAGTGGATCGAGTGGTGACTTTTTGATACTGTAGTAAAGGGATGGATGGACATGGATGTGTATCACTGAAAATGTCTTACAGTGGGACTTATATTTTATATTTACAATAAATACGGTTCCTACAATAATAATTAGCAATAATAATATTTTTTATTTATTCATTTTTATTTTTTGTGCATTCAATACGATTTGGGAGTGAAATTGAAACTCAACGTACGTCACCCCTAACAATATTTTTGTATTTATGTAGTTAATTATGTTATTATATTAAATACATCTTTTAAAATATGAAAAGTAAATATTATTTTCCTAGTTTATCATATTTTTTTTACATAATTAGTCACATCATGATATAATATTTATTTTAATTTATTGAGTATAAATATATATGTGTTTGTGTGTTTAATTTTATTTTGTTTAATTTAATTTCTAATATTTTTTATAGTCAATATAATTCATTTTTAATATTTTTATTATTATGTATATAATTAATATTATCAATTTATTCATTTTTATTTATTTATTATGTGTTTTTAATTCATGTAATTAATGTATAAGATTCAATTTCCAAATATTTTATTAATTTATTCTATTTTATATATTCATTTTTGAATTATTTCAATTAATATATTATTATTAATTTTATATATTTATTAATTTTTAATATTTTTTCAATTTAATCACCTTTTTATATTTATTTATTAATAATTAAATACTAAATTTGATATTATTAATATGATTTTAATTTTTATGGTTCATATTTATTCAATTTCATCTTTTAAGATGAATTTTTTTAAAATTATTTGAAATTTATATATTAAATTTATTTATATGTGTTTTTTAATATTTTCTTCAATTTTGTAATTGTTTATAGTTTATGTATTTAATCATACCAATTATACATTATTATTTACCACATTTTTAAATTCTTAATATATTTTTAATTTATATGCATGTAAACCCAGCCTGAAGTATTTCATGAATTTTATTTATTTATTAGATAATCCTTGTTTTCAACATGTTTAAGTGGGAACCCTTACATGATCTGTTTGAGAGGCGAAAGGCTCAATACATGACTAGAAGTCCCACAAACCCAACTTCACTTGAATCGCCCCTCCCCAATGTCACTTTTATTAATTTTTTCCCCCACCCCGCATGACTGATTGACTAATATTACCTCATGCAGAGCTACACAACGCCCTGTACTGTTGGCAGATGTGATACCCACTCGTCCCTTTAATCTAGCTATGTATTCTTTGGTGGTTTCTACTACTCTGATCCTCTTCTGAGGTATTCTATTATGTGGTCTGATCTGATTTCTATGTGGCTTGAAAGTCCATGGCCTGAAGGCCTGAGGTGCCTTGAAGGCCCAATGGCCCGAAGGCCCTAAGGCCCTTTGGCCCAAACCGGTGGCCCAAATGTATAAATCAGATGAATTGTTTCATCTTTCATAGTACTACACCATACCTGCTATAGTACTACTATAGTAGTCTAAATATTCACCTCCACCCAGATTTGATCTTGGTCCTTTCAGATTCCAAGCATGAGGCTCTATATAATTAATGTATTTATTAAATTTTTTAACATTTAATTCAATTTTTGTATGTCTTTACAATTCATGTAATTAATCTTATGAATTCATTTTTCATTGGGATTTTACTGTATTTTAATATTTTCAATATGTAGTCATTGTTATTTTAATATGTATTCAATTTTTTTCAAATAATTTTTATAATTAATAAAAATTATACATTTTCTTAATATTTTGGAAGACTTTTCATTTTTAATTATTCAATTTCAATCATTTGTAACATTAATTCATTTAAGACTATATATTCATTCATAATCATAATTATTATTTTACATTTTTTTATAATTAAATCATATTTAATATATATTAGTTTAATATATTTTTATTTTATTTTAAATAAATTTTATCAAAACTTTCCAAAAAGGGATTATACAAATATCAAATATTAGAGCTAAAATACAATATGTGGACAAAACCTAGATTTATCAATGTGAATATTATAACATTGATAAGAGTATATCATTATCTATGATAATATTTTCAATAATAAAGACAGGTTTTATTAGTGCTTATTAATTTTGCATTGATAAAACTTATATTTATAAGTGCCTTTTAGAAATCACTCAAAAAACCCTTCCCCATTTTATAAATTCAACCATAAGAGAAGTCATTTCAGGGTTCCATTTAATCTCTCTAGTGGAAGATAACCTATACAGACACTCCCTCTCAAACATTAGAGATTAATCGACTCCCTCAAAACCTAAAAAACATGAGTTATTCTCATGCAACTACATGTACTTGTTTTTTAATTATTAATTGTGATCCAAATTCTTCTTAACTGAGCATACTTCATGTTCAGTCTTCCTCTTCCCGATCGGATTCCCCTGCAGCACCCTGAACCCTCTTATTTATAAAAAAAGTTAATCTCAGAGGGTCAATATATCATCCAAATAGCTTCTTTATTTTATATATTTCTATAGAAATTTTAATTTGAATTTCTCCCTTGATGTTAACCTCATCTTCTCATAGACATCCTTCAAATCCCTTTTTCATATTCTTTGTATCCCCCTAGAAAATAAATCTCCAAAATTAAATATTTGATCAAGATATTTGAAATGAAAATTTATGAAAATTATACCAAAATAAGGTTTAGTACTGGGAATTTTATCGATTATTTATTCACAGTCTCACTTTTCATCACTGTATTAATTTGAAAATATTAATCTCTATAGTATACCAAATATTAAACCTTTTGACACCACCCCAAAATTCCATGCACTTGTGATTATGAGTATGGTATTCATCATTTCCTATATGAGATGAAATCACATGCACACATCATTACCACATATAAAACCACACCAAAAACCAATTCATTTTGAGGCTTATGAAATTCTCCGACCCCTTATTCATACGTGGTTTATGAGGGTAATTTCTTATGAAACCTTTCTGTAAAATGATTTACTCTTACATGATTATTTCTGAATGTTCTCATACGCGATATTGGAAAAACCACAAGCCTAGCATAATGTGTCCACACATTTTTGAGTTTTAATAATTATAATTTATGGTTTATCATCGCCTAAATTCCTTTTCTTGAAAGGATGAGGCCTTTATCTTTTCCCTCATAGTAGTTACTTAACCCTAATAACCCCATTGAGGATTCCTTCCACTTTCATTCTACCTTCAGTTTCTATTAGAATGTGGATCTTTCTTATTAGTGTGTTCTTTCTCTTGGACCCACTTGAATTTAATCCAATCACCATTGGATTTCATTAAGGTACCATTTTGATCTTTTTCTTTGTTGAAATTATCACTTCATATCATTGACATATAACCACATGTTTATTCCTCAATCCACAATTAAATTCAAGAGTTTCATCAAATGTAGGGTTCTCAACACCATGTTATTGGGCCCTATCAATGTTTTCATCATATGAAAAATATTGATAGGGGATCCTAAGCTTCATGTCAATGAAACACCACTTGGTCTACCATGCTTCCTGTAAAGAAATGAATAAACATTTACTCATACCTTTTATTCTACTCCCACCTTGAAAAGTTATCGAAACCATCATTGACCTTTGTGTTTTTTAATATATGAAAATATAATTATATTATTTGAAACATTTAAGATATCACACAATCCCTTCCTTTAATGATTTTCACTACTATTAAATACTCTTAAAACACACCATTTGACTCTAATTATCAAAGATAAATGGATTCTTTTATCTTTAAAGATTCATTAATAATGAAGTTTTAGGATTCTAATCCCATACATTATGTGTATTAATTTATTATTCTAAATATTTTTGTTAATGAATCAAATTGGATGGATATGAAATTGAAATGGGTGGATTTCAATCATCTGACAAAAGTGTATGAGTATGGGGTGCTATTGTTCATAAATTTTTTAAAAGATCATGCATATGACTCTTTTCGAATCCATGCTTGGAGTTTATTAAATTTTTACTCTAGAATAAATAGTCTAGAGGAGTTGTAAGAACACTTGATATGTCATAGAAAAGGTCAATGTTATAAATATTGGACTAATCCTGAGAAAAAATAAATATAGAAAGTGGCCAAGATAAAACTACATTTTATGGATCATCTAATATGATTACATGTGTGAAAAATTATGAATCTGATTGTGAGAATATGATAACATGTGTGAATGATGATGGAGATTGTAGTGAGAAAATGACAATGATAGTAGAAGATGCACATTATTATTGTCCAAAACAATATAAGAATTTAAAGAGTCCAACAAAGATGTTATTGTAACTATTTGGATTCAATATAAAACATTTTCAACCATATCAAAGCTATATAATGTATATTATAGCAATATATAGAGTGAAACTAACTTTACTACATTTCTTTCACACTTGAATGATATGTTTCTATACGATAATGAGCTTCCTCACCAAACATATGATTCTAAAAAAATATATGTTCAATGGGTATGACCTATGACAGAATACATTTCTGTCTAAATGACTATATACTATTTCATAAGGACCACTAATTACTTAAAAAATACCTTATGTTTTTTGTGTATCGATTCAAGAATGATGAATCAAGTCCTTCAGATGTTGTATTCTTTTTTCCAATAATTCCAATGATTAGGTACCTGTATAGAAGTGAGGAGAAAACAAAATAATTAACATGACACACATATACAGGAATTAATGATGGTAAACTCCATCAGTCATCATACATTCCTCGGTGATTGAAAATTGATCATGAGTATCCTAAATTTGGATAAGAGCTGAGAAACCTTTATCTTTAAATATTTATAGATAGAGTGAGTCCTTTTTGTTTTCAAAGAAGAAATCATAGTACATGGATGGTTATATTGGTAAATTATATCTTACCATCATGGTTACTCATGAAGGGAAAATAAATTACATTTCCTTTGCTTATATCAATACCAAAACAAATGGGTTATGATATTGATGTTTATTTGGATCCATTGATTAGAGATTTTACATTAATGGGGGATTAATGTGTTAAATTATATGATGCTTATATAAATGAATATTTCATGTTGAGAACCCTGTTGTATGGGATAATAAATGATTTTACTTTTAATATCAATATATTAGGATATTGAATTAATGGAAATATAGGTTGTCTAAATTTTGAACAAGGTATACACTCAGTTGGGTTGAAACATTTTTCAATTGATGTGCTTCTATAACATCATAAATTTCTACCCTAATGGCATGAATACTTATCTTCAATTATGTTATTAGAAGGGTGATTGGAATAATTTATAACACTATATCCACTAAAAGGTGATCAACAGTTTGAGAATGTAGAATATATGGACATCTCTTTTTCTAAAACATTATAAAAAAGCATTACGAAAACCAATTAGTAAAAGAGATCAATTTTCATTCTAATTTTGTAAATTAATTGTTTGTAGGTCTAATATTTTCCAGATTTCATGCATGGGAAAAAAAATTATGTGATATTGTAATTAGAAATTTATGAAATGATCCTAAACAAGGGATGGAATCCAGGCTATGATGGACATGATTGATATGGGGATTCATGAATAACTGTCCCCAATAAAGGGTAAAAGGCTACTTTTATTACCCTTACTAGTTATAGTCCACCCAAGAAAGAGATATATAAGTTTTTCAATGTCTTATATGATTTAAATGTTCTATATGGTTATTAAAAACATATCAAGAATATAATTAAAATGATTTATTTATTTCTAAATGTCCTGATATCACATGAATATCATGTTTTTATGCAAGATCTAATGCCCGTAGTTTTGTTTTGCATTTTTCTTAAGAACATATTTCTTATATTAACCAAGATACATTTCATTTTCAAAAATAAATGTTGTAATGTAATATACCATACGTAACTTCCAACTATAGAAAAATAAATTTCTTCCATACTATGTGAATTGGAAATATTACTTCCTTCATCTTTCTTTCATATGATGGTTCACTTAATTGTTTACCTGGTTATAGATATTTGAGCATGTGGTCAAATACATTATTGATGTATGTACCCCATTGAATAATATATGAATATTTTGAATGGTTTTTTCAAAAATAGAAGTCATAAATTTTTTTATTGATGAGTGATATACTGTTGTGGACGAAATTTATTTGAATACCGACTATGTATTTGATGTGGAATGCTTTATTCTACCAAAATCTCATCACACTGGGTGGCTCGTGGGTGAATGAATTTCCCTAATATATATGGGCATAATATTTATTATAGAGAAGGATTAAGATCACCTTTTTATTTTAAATATCTATTTAGTAGTTGTGAAATATATTGAATCCCATAAGAAATTCATAGTCATAAAAATCCATCAGGGGTTGAAAGATGGATATCAAATACACATAATTGATAAGTTATATGATGGTTTTGAGACTAAATTCTTAAAGAGTTAAATGCCAACCTAAATTCAATTTTAGAATGACTTCAAAAGAGTTCCATTGAAATAAGTGTGCATATATTTTCTTACAATGGTTATGTAATTAATTGTTATATTTCCTACACAATAGAATATGATGAATGTAGTACCATGAAAATTATTGGAGTTACACTTAGGGATGAACTGCTGTATCTATTTAGTAGCAAAGATAGAAATACAATATTTTTCAATATTTCATACTTTGGTATCATTGATCAAATTTGGGATTTGAATTATACATCATTTTACATGCCTATACTTCAATGCAAGTGGGATGATAATATGACTGAAATTAAAATCTACGAATTTAAATTCATTAAAGTGAATTTTAGTAAGGAAGGGTAATAAAATGAATCATTTATAATGAAATCATAGGAAATGCATGTATTTTATGTTCTACATCCTGAAAAAATGAAATTTTTCAATTGTTATGTCATCGACCAAAACTGTTGAAGGTTCAGATGTTAATTTTAATAAGGGAAACCCTTTCATTGGGGCATCAAAATCATTTCATGGTGGTCATAATGTACATGGTTTATTTTATGTCTGAGGATACCAAAGTGAGGGTATTTTTATACTTGATAGGGGGTAAACACCCCATAAAATTTATAAAATAAAATAGAGTTCAATAATCTAGTCTTATATTTTTTAATATAAATTTCTTTACATAAAATTATTATCTATTTACTATTGAATTTACATAATATAAATTAAATGTTCAACAATTTCTGCAAATAGTGGATTTTGAATATTATTATGGTACCAATCCTAAAAAAATATAGTTTTATCAATATATTTGTGTTCCCAATGTAGAGGAACATAATTTTTTAACACATGTCAAAGCCCTCAATCCCAAGATAAAATATGATTTTCAACATGCAAATGCTCCCAATAGAGAGTAATGATATGTTTCTTCACATGCTATTGCTACCAATGCTAAGAGACAACATCTTTATGATGTTGAATATGAGGAAATGGTAGACAGTGGGAAACCTATGTCCCTTAAAAAAGAAGAGTATTGAATCATGACAATGTTAACAAAAAATATTAAGGCGATAAGTAGAGGTAGCAAATTCAAGGTTGGATGGAATGAACATAATAGGCCAATTAAACCCAAAAAAGTCTATTTTCATTAGTTACATTAGGATATCAACTATAAAGCACATTCTAGTTTATGTAGATACATTGAAAAAAAGTTTACTAGATTAGAGGACAGTAATTTGGAAAAATATTAGGGTAACATTATAATATGATTCTTTTATTTTACTAAAAATGAAATAATTAAAAATTAATTTTCGCCTCATCATCCCTTGCGGAGTAAATTTTAACTAGATGATTGTCAAAGGAAATTTTATCAAATGTTCTCTATAAATACTCCTATATGATTTTAGACAATTCTTATAAAGTATATTATTAGGGATTTTGAGGGTAATGTAAACCTTAACCTACAGTTTAAAGTATGCACACTTGAAAACCCAAGAAATGTGGAATGTGTTTATTAGTCATTGCGATGATAAATATTTAAAGGTATATTATGATTGGTATTATATTACATGAAAATACATATACTAATCACTTTTAATAAACATGTTAATTTATGAAACAAAAATTGAGTGCTAAAAATAAATGGTGTGTATTAAAACCACCTTACCCCTACCATAAAGAAATGATATGGAATTCTACACTTGAAAAAATAGTGTGTATTTTAATTCTAAAATAATACAATGTGTGGAATAGAATGAAAAAAAAATTAGGATCCATTGTTAATATTTATATTGATGAATAAAAATATAAAGCCACTTCCATCCCATTTTCTGTTCCTTAATAGAAAGAATGCGTAAATAAAAAGAGATACTGGTATATAAAAAACATAAAAATTATGGGAAGAATTATAATTATGAAATAATTTTTTTTTAGTATTATTTCTATCAGTATTAAATAACAATGATTAATTATTTTAATATACATTATTAATTATTTTAGACACTTGAAGAATCATTATTTGTACCTGATGAACAACTACTATCAGTTGACTTGAAGCATTTAGATCAATATGTCCTTTTTAGAGGATGGATTTTTTGGTGTCACCTCAAACATATTTTGAGAAAAAATTACATAGGTGTTAAAGATAAGAAAATGAATGAAATTTATATGTAGATAGCTATTCTATAAGGGAAAATTAATCAGAAGAATCAGTTTTTAGAGAATGTTATGGAAGACATTAAATAAATGAAACAATAGAAAAACAACCACTACATGAAGTGCACCAACCATATACTGGTTTGGATGTGATCAATTCCTCACAAAGGTATGATTTACTAGAGAAAATCAATTTCCTCATAGATATTTCTATGTAATGTGAATCAGGAAGTCACTGATACCATTCATGTACCCATAATTCATATAGTGAAAATGATTGGTATTTATATCCTTCATCACCTACCCATCGCCTTTATATATGTGGTATAGTGTACAATATCATGGAGATATTATATATAAAAAATAAATTCAAAAAGGTAACATGAGATTGGGGATTCATCCAACTACTTATCTAATCACTGAGCTACATATTCCCCTTGATGATCTGGATGTTCATATAGATGATATTTCTTGTGAACATTTCATATCATGGATATTTGATCTTTTAAGAATATATATTTACAAAGATTTATTTCATTCAAATTTAATTATTATTCAATAAAATTAAAAATTAATAAGGAAATTAACTAACAAATGAATGTTATTATTAATATATAATGGGAAGGGGTGAAATTGAATGTCAAATCAATATATTCTAAAATATCATCCAATCAATTGAAAATACCATTAGAATGTAACTTTACACAATAAGTTCAAATTCCTAGTTATGAACATCACATGTTCAGGAAGATACAGTGTTCAAAAATGTATATACAACCACCATTTATTTTTAAGAATAAATGTATGGAGAGTCCATAATAGTCTTTCTTTGTCTTGTGAATGTAAATGATATCCCTATGCATAAATGGCTAGGAGTATCTGTTGTAAATGTATACATGGGGTGTGTTTTCATAATCAATTTCTTCCAATAGATGATCTATAGTTTTATGTAAATTTAAATAATATTCATATTTTTATAGGCATATATATATGTACAATTTGAAGGGAAAACCCTGTGAATAAATTTTTTTATTCATTAGTCCTCACGTCACTTCATCACAAAAACATCATTAGAAGAAAGGTATTATTTTATAATAGTGGATAAACTAGATGCAATATTTTAAAACAAACATATATATGATATAATCTTCATTTTAACAATGATATAGGGGTTAAACATTAAAATTTATTCACATAAAATAAAGGAGATGGGTAGGTGATGATGGATATAAATACCAATCATTTTCACTATATGAATTATGAGTACATTTTTTGCATGTGGGTCATTTATTTTTCTTCCCACCTTTATCATTAGATCCACCAGCTTGAAACTCCATCATTATTTTATTGCCACCATAGCCATGAGACCATTCTCCAAACTCCATCTCCACTTTGAGATCACATCAAACAACTTCTTCATAACTCCCAAAGTCTCGAATTTCAAGCGCCTTTCGAAGGTGTGGTTTTAATCAACTAAAGAATCTATCAATTTTTCTATCATTGTTGATAACACATCCTGAATCATACTTTGCATGAGTTGTGAAATTTTCTTCATAGGTTGTGATAGATTCTCCTTCTTTTTTCATGAGCTCTCAAAGAAATCTCTCCATATTCGTACAAGGAGTTCATGGGAAATTCTTATTAAGAAACCTTATCTTAAAGTCTTCCTATTCCATTTATTAAATTAACTCTTTTGGAATGGTGTTCTTAATCAAATCCCACCATTTAGCAGCTTATCCAACTAGATGATAAAAAAGATAGGGTCACCATATCCATCTCAGAATAGTGAAGAACAAAAAAGATCTTCTCCATGGAATTATCCCACTGTTCCACAACTACTGGATTGGAAGATCCACTAAACGTCTGTGGTCGTTGCCGCATAAAAGATTCGATAGCTAGTTTCTCCCTCTTTGGTGAAGGATGATGTTCCCCATTAGTATGGTTATTGTTCATAACCTGATATAATTGGTTATGAATCACCATGATGTTTTTAAATCCACCTCCCAAATCATTGGGGATGTCGTTCAGGTAATCGTTGCATCGTCCCTTGCAAGAGTTGTTGTCCTTATTTCTCCTGGTTCCCACTATTTTATAAAATAAAAAAGATTAGAAAAAAAACATAATAAAAAATGTTATGAATACATAAATTATTCATTTGAACAATTTATAACAACATATGGGATCCCTATGTAAATACTCTTGTGTGCATATTTTTACTTAATCTAATATTATAGGTTTTCTCTAGGGTTTACTAATCCAAATTCCCAAATTAACTAAACCTTTCCTATGATACCAACAATAGCGACCCTGCCTTTTCTTATATTACCATTACATCATTTTCTAGATAAACAACATAATAGTATTTCACATAGAGGATCAAAAAGTTTAGTGTCTTGGGAAAAAAAGGACAATACATAAAAAATACAACATCCAGCATTAACATTTATTTAATTTCTTCTTCTCTAACATCTTATTATCCCATGTGATCTCTTTAGTACATGTAGCCACCTAAGGATAGACAAAAAAAGGGGTGAGATATAATACCAATAAGAGGATATATAAGAACAATATATCACGGGGTGATCATTATCATAACATAGGAAAAAGATCATGAACATGAGAGGAGCATAAATAAAAGACTTGAAATGTGGCAATGCATAAATATGAAACATGATGTACTAGTGGTTAACTACACCACTTACTTGTGAACCGAGCTAGAATATTGTTAAAAAATAATTTCACATTTACTCATGAGATTAATCTCTTTACCCAATGAATTGAAGTACTGTATAATTCCTGGTCCACCTGTCAAATTGAAACATTCATATTGCGCTATATAATTTTGGGTGCACCTGTCACATCATAACATTATCATCATCATGCTTGCCACATAGAACACATATAAAAAATTTACATAACTAACCCATGAAATGGAAATGGTTTCATCTCATAATAACACATTCATAAGCATTGGGTTCACAAAAGAAAGAGGTAATAACATACATCTTACCAGAATCGTCCACTTTGAGTGAGAAGTAAAAGGGGTGTTCTTAAAAGAGAAGTTGTTTTGGAAAACATTTTGTTTTAAATAAACCCATTGACAAACTTTTATATCCCATAAAGGTGAAGAAAATTATGAAAAAATGATTTTTATGGAGTAACCATATCAAAAATGGAGTGAATGAGGGAGAACCTGAAGGGAAAAATTGGGTTTCAGATTTCCCCTTACCTTGTATATTAATGCATACTTCTCTTTAATGATCTATATAATGACATTATATTCATTAATTAGAAATTCCAGAAACTTTTTTACATTAATAGGGTTCATTCTGGTTTCATTATGTCATTTTATGTTCGTTTGGACGATTTATAGAGTTTAAAAACATTGTTTGGGGATGATCATTTTTATGGTTTTCTTGAGTGATTCACATCTATTCTTAAATTGATGTCTGGGTAGAACATGGGTAAACAAAAATATCTGATATTAAATGTTATTAATTATATTACAATATTTTTTATGATCTTTTAATGAATTATATTAGATCCATCTGGATGATTCATTTCATAAGAATTAAATGAAGATTGTTTGGTAATATTTGGGCGGCTTTTCGATAACAATGGAGTTGTTTTAATTTATCACATAGTAATATGTTCATAAGTCAATTCCATAACATTAAATAGGAAATAATACATATAACATATTCTGGTTCAACCATAATTTTTTTTTCTTTATCAGATCTGAAGGTATAAATGGAAGATGAAAGCATGTCGTTCTTGAAGGTGATAAATTAAAACAACACAGACAATGTTATCTTTAATGAAATAAAAGGAAGAGGGAAAGGGGATGGATGATATAATATCCCATTAGAATAATAAAATTATATTATATGTATAATATGGGAGTTACAATACCTTTTTGATGAATATAGGTTGGGAGATAACATGAAATGAACTTGAACATTAAAAGAAATTAAAGGAGAAGAGAGAGAGAAATTACATCTTGAATCCTTCTCTTGAGAACCACCTTAAGGGCCTATGCATGGTCTTTTGATGAGACCAGAAGCACTCGGACGTGGGGGAGGGTATTTGGAAGGTTTTTGGGCAGAGTTTGGAGAGGGATTGGTGTTTGAAAGGAGTGACGAAATTATGGTGTGAGGGGTGGATTTTACAGTGGAGGGGATGGGGTTTCCTTAATATAAAATTCATTAGTTAATTAATTTCCCCTAAGAAAAGTAATAGTGATTCTTGAATTACAAAGAATAGTAATTTTATCATTTTATCCCGAACCATGTGGGATTACATCAGTAGAGCATCATTAATGTCTCAATTAATCCATTATTTAGCATTTATTGTAAATTATGAGATTCTACTACTCATCAAAAATTCAAGTATCTCAGAAAAATTAAAAAAAATTACCCCAACCATTTTTGGACATGTATAATTAAAAACTGAACTCCATTTTTCAAAAATAATTTTATAAATATTATTAATTTGATATTTAATTAAAATCCCAATTTACATAAAAAACAGTTTTTATGATTAAAACTGATTTTATAGTG
This sequence comes from Viscum album, assembly GCA_963277665.1. Classification (NCBI taxonomy): domain Eukaryota; kingdom Viridiplantae; phylum Streptophyta; class Magnoliopsida; order Santalales; family Viscaceae; genus Viscum; species Viscum album. Next base: position 691,732,503 of record OY728120.1, on the reverse strand, counting down.
CTTTCAAAAATTATGTAGGTTCATATAAAATTATCTAAAAACTATAATACATTGATTTGATAAATAATTAATACATTTTAAGAAAATAAATTTTCCTTTAAATTAATTAATTAATTATAATTAATTATTTGTTACTTACAAAATTCCCAAACATTTACTAAGGTCAAACTGTCAATTTCTAATATATCTAAATTTTATTTAATTATTCATTGGTAAGGTTACACTTATGTTGGATGATTTAATATTCATAAAGTTCATATTACTATTCATAAGGGTATGTTACTATTCCTACATGTACATTACTATTCACCTAAAATTATTTTTGTTTCATTCGACTCCAAAATTCATCTTGAGCACAACTGTGTATGCCAGATTTTTAAAATTCCAAACACAAAAGTGACAAACTTATGTTTAAAGGTTACTTATCACTTATTAGTTCATTATGTTGTGTTTTCATGTTATCTTATGACATAAATATAAGAAGGTAATTTCTATTCAAAAACAATGGGTCGTTATAGTATAGATGGATAAGAACTAGTGTAAAGCATGGGTATGAAAATAACATTCTTTTATACTATTATGAAGAAGAAAATGGTTTTGTTCTTTATTGTGCATACAAGGTTTGAAGAAGAGGAGTTGATTTCATTATACAATGCATGTTAGAGAAGAGTAATAATCCTAGGAAATGTTGTGACATTCAATATATGTTTGAACTTGTTGAGTATCATTTTGATGTTGAAATGAAATTCATGAAATTTAAGATTGTCTATATATGCTGTATAATGATCTATATGTAGTTGTATATGGACCAAGTTATCAAAAGACAATATAATTATGATTTTTTATTACCCCACCCCTAAAATGTAGGGAATGATATTTTTTGTGGATTGTTTTCTATCAAAACAACTATAATTTTTACCTAATAATAGTGAACAATATGTGCACTGGACATCACTATGATCAAAATGTAAAATTCTATCTTATTGAATTGTGAGCCGTTAAAATAATATTTCTAAATTTTGGGTGTTATGACAAATTAAGGAGATGTAAGACAATGAGGGAATCAGGGTCATAACTATTCAATGAGGTTATGTGATAAAAATAATAAATTGGAACAAAACTATATGAACATTGATTAAACCCTATAAAGGTGGAATATATACCAAGTCCTCCTAAATGTTTTCAACAGATCCAATATTATCCTTTAATAGATTATATAATTTGAATTTATTCAAATATTTTTAATATAAGTTTATTTCTTGTATTAACTATAAAGTCCAATTTTGGTTGTTATTGTTTTTTCTTATATTCGAATTCAATCTCTACTATAACCAAGATGAATAGAAGAAAAGTAATAGAAATGAATATGTTGAATCAGATCTCCCCCCAAAGTGAAGATGAAGGAAGCTTAGATTTTACACCCAAGACAATGGGGATGAAGATTTATCATATCAAGAGAATAAAATTTGTCGTAGTTTTCAATAAATTATATTAAAAAACCCTCTTCCTCAGAGAATTTTAATTATAATTATCTGTGAAAATTCATACATATTCTATCCTTTAGAAGAAGAACATGGCATAACTGGTAATTTTTTATTTACAAGCTCCCATGAAATATCAGTTAATGGATTGAATGATATTCTATGTCGCCTCCCTAAAGATAATGTTTCCCTTGTGTGTGGAGTTTTTAGAAGGATTAACGATCAAAAACTCCTAGCTTGATTATTATATTGATAATATGGAGAATTATATAAAAGAAAAATTTCTAGAAAGCATAAAACTCTCTAATTATATTGGATAAATTAAAAAGGAATAAATATCATGAAATTTTCTTCTCAGGAATTGAAAATATATTTCTCAATGAGCCTAAATTAAATGATTAGATTAATGTTACTCTTGAATAGAATATCTATGAACCTGATGAAATATTGAAAAATATCAATGATTTCAAGGATGCTCAACTGGAGGTAAAATCATATAAAATCAAGGAACATAATACCAGAAACAATAAAATATAATAATGCATCTCGAAATTATTTAAAAGTTGAATACATTTTTTATGAAAGAATGTAGTTGACTGAATATTAGAGGAATATTCTGTATATAAAAAATATAGATGTAGAAATTAAACTATCTAATCTAGAGAAGACATATATTAAGTCCTCACAATCAAAAAGTGGATGAGATGTTATCAACTAATAATAAATAAAGTAATAATACTATGAAATAACAATGAATTATGAAAAAAACACTACGACGTCACCTGATGATCTATCATAAGAAAATATAGTGAAAAATGTATTATTCATTCTTATATCTAATAATTGATAAAAAAATTCATTGCTAACAATTAATGATTAAAAATAAAATATCCTCATGTTTGGATTAAGAAATGGTGTGATAAACCTACCAATATATGTAGGGTGTATAGAAGAGGTAGACTAGATATTGATCCAATTTTTCAACCTAAATAGCTATAAAAGATGTCCAAAAACCACTTTATCACAAATCTATATAGTATGTATTCAATGTGTAATGATAAATATTGGAATTTAATTATTGTTAATATAACATATTTATGAGCTTTTCATTATAGTTTTAGTATAATTATCTAAATGATAAATAATAAATGAATCCATAGTTAGGGGGATAAATTCAGAGAAGAAGAAATATCAATAGACATGGTGGAATTTTTTACATAATGCAAAGTTGAAATAGCTGAATATATCTTTGATGATTGTAATGAGAGTTTTCATTGGAGTGTTGCAAGAACATATCAACTTGGATCAAAATAAAATTTGAAAAAATACCATATAATTTATTAAATAAATGAAATATAACCTTATTATAGAAGGAAAGTAAAGCATTAAATCATAATTCTTCTATGATGTTTTAGATGATGGTTTTGTTTTTCCATGGACAATTAGAAAAAGTAAAACATTTAGTGAAAAATTCCAATAAGATTAGAAATATATAAAATTACATAAGTGATTATTTTTATAAAACACCGATAAATAACCATATGGAAACTCCAAATAAGCTGTTTGCATACCAAAATATTTACATAGAATACAAAAAATATTTTGAAAGATTAATGATGATGGAAGTAGTACATAAAAAAAATATCTTCAATGATAAATAATATGTTACATATAAATATTCTTAATTTCATGATATGTAATCAAAAAAATAAAAAACAATATGATAAATAATCACTATGTGTTAGGTATAATATTGTTGGCCAAAATCCTATAGATCGATCTAATTTATTTTAATGAGATGAAGAGTTACTAATGAAGATAAAAATAGCATCAGGTGATATAGGTTCCATAAATACTTCATGAGATAAGAAATTTCACACACACAAAAATTATAGAAGTGGTGAGATATGTGTTACCAATGTTTAATCTTTATTTCAAAATATATATTTATAGTCATGAAGAATATTGAAATAGATTAAAGAAATTGAATCTACATTACTGTTTACATTGACGAGAAGTGAGATCCAAATTATTCCAAATTATATTTGTATTTATTTCAGTTTACAAAGTAGGTAATTTATGTTATTAAAGTTATCAAGGGGATAACCTGAGATGGTGATTTTGATTTAAATTTTTTTACATCTTGAAGAATAATAAACTACCTTGGATTGCTCTCAAATTTTATACTTGAATGCACATTTAATAAAGAGGATATTATTTTTTCAAAATTTGGTTGTAGTCAAAACTATATTGATACAAAAAAAGATTATAAAAGTTTCCCCTTGATAAGGATATGGGTGGGGAATAAATATATTGATTTCATATTTAATATTTTAGGTGTATATGAATTATTATAGAATGTTATTGATTGAGTGTTATTGAAATGGAATGTGTTTCAAAAATTTTAATCATAGATTCTTAATATGAAACAAGTTAATAAAAGGGTATAAATTGATTTTAAGGAATTTAATTTATGCATAATTTTAAATTAATAATTAAAAAGACAATACTTTCATATTTTCACATAAAATATAAGTTTCAAATCCCACAAAAATTGTAAATTTATGGGTAATTTTCACATTTTTAGATTAAAAAAATTAATTGGGTTGAATTGAATAAATGAAAAAGATATGGATTATAAATTTTTTTAATTCATATATAATGTCAATTATTAATAGCTTAAATTTTTAGTAAGGATTAAATAAGTATTTTTAATTATATAATGAATTTAGAAACTACATGGAAATTGCATTTCTTCCCTCCATAGTAAAATTTGGTATATTTATTATAAAATAAAAAATTTATTGAAATTTAATTATTTATATATATATATATATATGTATTTACAAATTTTATATAATGATCATGCGCTATATCATGATTTTTCATCACGATAATGGTCTGACAAATGAACAATGGACAGGATTCATCAATCTGGACCTGAATTCAATTATAGAGCCTTAAAATCTTAATAATTTCTCAGATTGATCTGAAATTTTAACAAAATATAGAGTATTTAAAAATACATATTTCATTCCACCATATAAATCTCTGTTTTTGTCATCATAATGGATATCCAAGAACAAAAAAATGGAGATATTCTTTGACTCAATTTTTTTCAAACTTCCATTTGGTAAATCCTTGACTCGAACCTACCCATCACTCTAAAAATACGGGAGATCATTGTGAAGTGATTATTTCCCATCATTATGAGTTCTATATAGTTATCATATATTCTTAGAATATATTTTCTTTTTTATTTACATATCCACCATTTTGTATTCAAATTTGTCATTATTCTAATAATAATATTTTCTAACACTCTCTCTTGTTTATTTACTATTGTATATATCTATCTATTTCTTCACTATGTCCTCTTAAACTCAAAATGGTGAGTAGATAGATTATTATTTTTTACTTAGGTTCAGTTTTCATGGTGTTCCCAAATTATGGAATTTTTATTATTCACATTATTTTTTTGATTTGGGTGAGGGAGAAAGGATTGATTGGGATTGGTATGGTGTTTGTCCACCCCTATTTGTAATGTATCTCAAACTAATTTATATTCTCTAGAATTTCAATATTAACTCCCTTATATTATTTATTCTATTTATAATGTAGATTTGACTATGATTTATTGATGAAATGACTAATGATGAAGCAGATATATGAAGGTTTCACACTCTCACTTGAGGTGTGGCCATCATTCATGATCACAAGGGGAGGTGAGGTTTTTTTCCAAAGAGGTCACATAGGAATTATAAATATCACACTAAATATACCAGATAATATTCCATGTGTGATGGGATGAAATATAATATATAATTTACCCAACAATAATGAATAATGAAATATCTTGAGTCTCTAACGCTTTGACCATGTTCCTAGTCAATAATTGTATTCTGGATTCATTTATATCAGATGGTTTATTTTTAGTATTTCATTATAAAATCCAACCCCAAAAAATTTATCTCCATCATAGAATATTTTAAAAAATAAATATAAAATGAGAATGAGAAATAGCTAGTGATCCACTATGAAATCTACTCAAGTGAGACAACCCTAGTCCACCACTATGATACACTATGTAAAATTAATAATAGATTTTTCACACCCATAGACATGTGTGTCAAAATTTGGTTTTGTTACTTTGGTTATCATTAGTTATTTTTCTTACTATTTCTATTCACCTTTTATAAATATTTTATTTCATTATGTTAAAAAAATCGAATTTTTTAATCCACTCTCACCCATGGAATATTCTGTTGATTTATTTATAATATTGGTGAGGGGAGATCGAACATTGATTTTATATAGGGAGGAGTTTGTGGATACCATCCCATACCTTAATTAAGACATAGAATATTTGGTTTTTAAATACATTCCTTTGAACTAATAGAGTCCTCTTATTATAATCTATAGTGTCATTAAGATGTGGTTGAGGGACAAAAAGATCCCCCCCCCCCTTAGTTCCCCCAAATTTATCTGAATATGTATAGGTGGTTTGAGGCTATTCAGGAAGGCCATCCATCAACCAACCATATGAATATCCATATTATGACATTTACTGAGGTGTTATGTAGGTGTTATGAAGAAGGATTCCCAACTGATATATATATTAAATATCAAAAAATTTGGGATGAATTTTGGAATATGTTTGAAAGTATACAAAATTCATATTATATTCTTATCATTAAGGTAGAATAAAAAACCCCATAATCTATCTCTAAACTCAGAGGAATAAACTAAAAATTTAGTAAAGTCTAAGGAAAGGCTATATGAGCATAACCGCCTAATTTCACCCACAACAACCCTACTCCAAGTGGTAATTTCCAATGAACAATTAATTCAATCTGAACCAACTAATGGAGATAATACATTCTTGAGACCAATTTACATAAATTTTATCATACAAATAACCATAAAAAACCCTTTTCATATTTTTCAATGACATATAATTCATGTTTTTCTTTGGGGGAAGAAAAGGATAATTGAAATTCACCATATGAGGAGTTCATGGATCTCCCAAAAGTAGTTAAAATTTTATTGGAGGTAGTATATGAAGAGATCCCAATTGTTTCAGATGGATAAAAATATTAAATCCTTGATTAATGAGGTATATATTGATTTAAATTTAGAATGATTATTTTTTTCAAATAAAATCATTCTCTTGTTTCCAAATGAAAAATTTGTTAATGAAACACCTCTTGAGTATGATCTGGAAGAAGAAGGAGAGGTTATACAAGAATCATTGGAAATGAAGTATGAGGATCAATATTTTATCCTACCCCTCCTTGTAAGAAATATTTCATCACCATTGGTTTGGATCTGATATACTCTATCCATACGGACCTCAACAAGCAAGGAATGTTAATAAAAAATGAAGAAAATATATATAGTTGTTTATCTCAAAGAAAACCCATCAACTATCAAATTAGCGCTAATAGTCAGTACTTCCCAATTATGTGCAGTAAAAACAAAGGGCCTACTTAGTGGTTAAAAAAATACTCATCCCTTTCATTCCATTTATATATCTTTTTATTTCTATTATTTTCCATGAATTTCATATGTTTTCTTTTTTCACTTATAGGTTTTCATTTAATATCACGTAGGAGATTAACTCAAGTTGTTTTTATGTATAATTCAGGTTGTAATGCCCTATTATGATTGTTCTGATAGAAACCTAATTTAAATTATATTCAAAGCTAAAAAAACCATTTTTTTAATCAATATGTGTATAATAAACATATATGTGTGGGGGAGTGGTACAAAACTACTAATTATTTTCTTGTTTTCTTTATAATATTTTATTATATTATATTTATTTTTTTCAGGTTTTTATGTTAAGATTCTAATCTTTAAATTTTTCTATACATTGTAATAATTGTAATGATATTTTTGAGGATTTCACTAATTTTGTAAAAGATGATTTATATAATGGAAGAGAATTTTCATCTCAGTAAATTCATGAAAATATTTTTTTAGAACTATAGAATTATTCTTAACGTTAAGAAATTTGTGGAATTAGAATTATAACATATGGAAACTAGAATTGTGATATGTAAATAGTTTTACCTTTATATTTCAAAAAATAATATGATTTGGAACCAATGAAAATGACATTTATATATTCAATTTCAAAATAGAATAAAATGAGAAATTTGGTTCCCATATGATGTTCTGAGATATTATACATTGAAGAAAGAAAAAAAATAATGAGAAAAAAAATTGATTAGGTCTTTGGTTGGAAAAAAATCACATTTACTTAACCAAAGTTCTTATTAAATATATTACTATCAGTGACATGACGAGATCATGTGAGGTTAGATGATGGATTTTAGATTTTTCTCAATCAAAAATTTTCTAAAAAAATAAAAAAAATTGACTAGCTATAAAATAGGGATGGATTTATGTGAATTATACATTTAACACTATATGAAGAAGGGTGTAATTGACTTATAAAAATTTCGTTTAGGTTGTACCAAGGAAGTGAAAAATGGAAAATTATTATAAGAATCCATTGAAATATGGATTCATGAGAGTACCACTTATAAAAACATTAATTCCCTTAAATTCAATTCTATCCAGAAATATAGAACAAGAATCTTTGCATAAAATGATTTTGGGATATAGATACGACTTTTATAAGAGGCATGATATTTTCAATGATGAATGAATCATTGCTTATAAAAATTTATTGTTTTCTTGTTTAAGCCTGGGAAATAAAAATCTTCTCTGTTAAGTGAGTTTTATTATATTTCATGTGAATGAAATTTCTGCCTATCAGGGAATTTAAAGACTTAATATTTTCACATTTTCAATTAAATAATAATTTTTCTAATCCCACCAAAATTATTAATGTATATGTAATTTTCAGATTTAAAGACTAAAAAAATAAATTGTGATGAGTTTACAAATTAGAATAATTATGTATTTTAAGTTTATTTTATTAATATTTATTATTAATAAGTAATTCTGAAATATATTTATGATTATTTAGTAAGAGATTGAAATTTGAGTATTAATTTGTAAAATTCCTGGAAATTTTAGTTTTCCCATTCCAACTACACAATAGTGTTTTTATTATAGAATTATCAATTTTCATAATTCTAATTCGAAATTTTTTTGATATAAATTTATATATATAGATATAAAAATTTTAAATAAATATTTTGATATGTATCCAGATTTTTCTAAATGATAATAGTTCAACAATTCCACCATATACAAGTTTCATTAACTATGATGTCATTTAAATAATCACAATAGAACATCTTCATAATTACTATGATTTATATGAAATTGTTATGAAATATATGTGACATAAAATTGAATGGTTCATTCAAATATAGAAATCTATTTTGGTTTTATGATGGTTATCCAAGGCCAAAAATCAGGATATCCTTTAACATTATTTTTTCATCTTTCCAATTTGAAAATATTTTACCCGATCCTATAATACATATTACAAATATTGGAGTGCACTACGATCTGAAGAGGTTTTTTGGGGAGTTTTCTAATGTTATAAATTATTTATATTATTTTTTCCTATGTATTTTATTTCTCCATAATTTTTCTTTTTAAATTTTCATAAATTTAATAAAAATGTAATCCCTCTCCCTCCCACTCTAATTTCATCAATTTTCAATATTTATCCATTTATTCACCATGAAAACTTACACTGACAAAGATAAGTGAGTAGCGTGAGGATTGTCTTAGGGGGATTTTCTCAGTATTACCAAATTATGACATTTCAATTCTTCATGTTTATTTTCATTTTATATTAAGGAGGAGAGGATGTTCTAGTTTTCTATGGAAGTTGTCTGCCACTAGTTATAATGAATCTCAAAATCATTTCTATTATTTAAATAATCAATGTTCCTTTCCTTATCATGGTCATTATCTTCATACAGTGTATTTTATTGTCTCTAGGGGATGATATGAAATATGGTATAGCCAAGTCTTGAAAGTGTCACACTCACAATTAATGTGCATGTGTAATTATTGATCATTGGTGGATATGATGTTCGGTGTGCCAAATATGTATCCTTTCCATGATGAAACTCACATTAAAAATTAGATAATTATAATCTATGAACAGTGGTATAGACGATCATATAGAATTTTGAAAATAATAATGAATAATGAAGTAACCCATGTCACTAACCTTGGGATGATGTTCTTTATCTGTAATTATATTTTATCCATATTTTCATTGCATTTTTCACTTTTAGTCCTATATAATGAAATAAAAAACTACAAAATTTACGATTTTTATAAAATATATAAAAAATAAAAAATAAATTAAATGAATTATAAATAAGGAGTAATAGAAAATTAAATCTATTCAAGAAAGATGACCTCGTTCAACCACTATTCTATATTAAGAAAAACGTACAATAGATTTTTCAAAACCATTTATAGGCATGTCAATGATTTAGAGATGTTTCCTATAACATAAATCTTTCTTTGTGATTGAATGTTTTTTGACAAAGTTTGTTGACGTGTGTGAAGGAATTCTTGGTTGATTTTTTAATGATAAAAGTGTATAACAATTTATCTATTATACATATTTATATATCATCCTGGAAAAATATTGATGGTTATATTAAATGTAATGTGTTCTCATTTCAGTTGATAGTTGGTATCAAGATAATTAGATAACTTATAAAAAAATTTCTCGATGAAATCCTATAATTTTATACACTAATGAAGGATCTTCTGAAAGTGGAGTTACCTAGTTGATAAAGCACTTCATTATTATGGGATGATACTATCATTTCTAAGAACATTTTCATTATTTTCTATAATGGGGAGAGAAAGTGAAATCAACGACTGATGAGAAATGGGGAGATAAGTGGACTGCTGATCAAATATTTACATATAATGTCATATAGGAGTTGAAAAAAATATAAATGGGGACAATTTTTTGGCTCAATTTTTGTGTGTTGTATTTTTTTCCATGATTTATTATCAATATATATCAATATTATATATAGATAATGTTTCTTGGTTGCTGAATGAAGAATTAAAAGATTAATTATTAATTATAAATGACAAGAAATCCAATATTATTGAATAAGTAAACCTAATAATTAATCCCAATAATACTAAGTGAATTTATTTGGAAATAAACATCATGGATGTAGTATTTAGAGCTAATTTTCATTATTTTAAAACAAAAATATATCTAATGGTTGATGAAGAAAATATATGAGAAATTTTGACTCAACATGGTAGATGGAGCTATCGTGGTTTTCATATAGAAGGTACATCGATACTATTATATCTAAAAATATGAAGATATGTGATCTAGCATGACTATATACTATAAATTAGGTTATTAATAATCCCAATTTAATAAGATACATGGTTTACAATCCCTATTAAAGATAAATTGGTGATGTCGACCGAGTAATCATATATTTATAAGATTTACCAGGATAAAAAATTCAATAAAATTTTTAAACAAGCGAGAATGAATTATTTGAATTATGTATAGTAAATTTTGAAAAGATCGTGATGGATAAAAATAGAATTTTACAATGTTTGTAAAGATAGTTAAAGGAGTGAAAACTATGAATTTGAATTTTCATACATACCTCACATATGAAAAAACATGTAATCAAATTAGTTTTGATATATTCATTTCTTACAAGGAATAAAATTTCTACATATGGAAAATAGGATAGATTATGGTCTTCACAGGTGAATTTCTTACTTATATGAATTATCTTTGATTGAATATTTTCTATGTTAGGTAATTAACATGAGAAGCATGATGTGATTTTATAGTTAACATGCATGAATTGAATTGCGCATATGATTTGGTGTTTTTTCATTTATAAAAAGTAAATAAAACATTGGTTCATGATTAAGATTTATGACATGATGAGAAAAAATCATGTGATTTTAATGTGTTTATCTTCATTGATTAAATATCACAATAAGATTTTGTTTCAATCACAGATGCTAATGAAAAATGTATGTCAAATGATAATATAAAATCATAGATGATTTTATGAAGAATATAAAGTCTTTATTGTAGTTGAGTTAGAGGGAATGAATAATGTACTAGGATGAGTTCCATTTCATGAGTTATATGTCTACATGGGAAAACCAGTGATGTCATGAATGGGTGGATTTCAAATGAGTTAAAAGAATGGATTTTTATTGTGAAAAAAATAATAATAAAGATAAATATATGGTGTTAAATATATGGATTAATGAGTGAGTTATATTCTTATATATAATGGAAATAACAGAATAAGGATGAACAAATTATTTTCAAAGTTATCATGGAATTTTTTAATAATATCAATGATTTGAAAAAAAAAGAATGGGGGATTAATATGGATCTAGCTGAAAGATGATACAAAAGATCCTTGATGATTTTAGTTACATTGAAACATGATAATTCAAATCATGTGTTCACATGGAATTATGAATATCTAATAGAGATAATAAGTGGAACATAATCAATCCTACATGTTTCAATAATTTCTATATATACATATTATAGGATAAATGAATAAATATATAAGATTATATCAGATAGGTTTGACACCATTATTCAAAGTAGAATATATTCATGTGAACTAAAAGGAAGCCCCAATTGGTGATTATACTTATGGAAGTGAAATTTTGAAAGATAGATTCCATATATGGAATCAAAAAAATAAATATTATATAATAAATTCATCTTAAATTTTGAATGAATTAATAGTAAAAATATAAAAAATTAATCATTACGGTTTAGGTTAAAACTTGTTTACTTGGGGTTAAACCAAAAAAGTAAGGGATAAATTAAATGAAATACTTAACTATATTATATTTACTTTTCGTGACCGTACCTCCCTTAGACCATAAAACTTGTAATACCACCCATGGGTCTCCAGTAATAACATAGTTTCCTTCACAGCACAGTATATGCTATTACTCACTCGGGTCTCTTATCAAACTAATAACTGTCCCCATAGCCTAGAAAATTTAATTTAAATATGTTTTCCCACACCCACACATACCATGGGAAGATTACTAGAAGATCACCCATCATGATAAATACTCCAGGCCAAGCACACTTAAATGTGGAGTTCCAATACCTTGGTTTCCTTCCCATCACAACAGAAGTTATTCCTCATTGGGGGTTTCTTCTCAGACTAATGAATGTCCGTAAAGGTGAAAACATATTCTTTTATTTTTTTGGTTTTCTCTAAAACAATCTCTTTGAAATTTCTTATAATGTCACTCATCCTAATCATTACTCCTAACTAAAAAATCTTAACTATGGAGTTCTAATCAACTAAGCCCCTGAAATTAATGTTGAACCATATTGACAAGGGTAATATTACTTATCCTCTATTATGTATCACCTTCCAAGGGTTGTTACATTATTAGATATATTTCAACCCATAACACCATTTTAATTATTTCTATATACATATATGACACTTTTCAATGAAATTAACCAAAATTTTATTGAATGTAATGAAAAAGACTAAAAGTCACCATCATGTGTTTAAATTTAAATTATGTGATAATATATGAAAAAATAAATACATGGATAATATTGTGGTATTATTATGAATAATGAAAATAATTTCATGTGGGTAATTTTTTTAATTATATAATTACCTTTTATGATTCAGTGATGAAAAAAAGTCAACATTTTATTAGGGAAGGAAACAATCCCTAAAAAATAGAAAGGGAGGTATGAAAAACGTATACCAAAGAAAAATCCTATAATAATGTCATCACCACTTGGTGGGAGATATCCAATAATAAATAACTCCATTATGGGGACATATTGTGAGGCATTGGAAGCCAATATGTTTTCCACACGGTTGCATTCACACCTTTGGTAGAGAAGCTCAATGTCATTGGAAATGTGGGCTTTACCACTACATATCAGAGAAATAATATGAAAGGGGGTAGGAGAGAAACTTTTGAGGGAGTACTTAATAGTCATTGAATTAGTTTCCATAGAGGTCAGGGGGATGTTTTGTTCTAACATAGATCAACTCCTCAAGGAATGGCCATGAATTCTGGTATAAGGGAGTCACATGCCCATAAAATCTCTTGAAAAAAAGAATAGAGACTAGAAATTCTAAAAAAGACTCCACCACATGAATCATTATCAACATTATCCATTGAAATTTAGGTTGAGACCTCTTTAGGTGGGATTCTAGTCCATACAGTGTCTTTATGACTAGGGAACATTAGTATTTAGGTGGTGAATGATAGCCACATAGTTCTTAATAGATGGTGTTCCATCTACTTGTTTCAGAAGATAATAAGGTCCATAACGAGATATCTAGACTTCGTGACCAAGGACCAACATGACTAGCAAGAATAGTTATGTTGGGATAGATTATTATCCTTCTAGGTCCACCAACAATGTGTTTCTAGAAGGAGTGCTTGGGCCTTTTCCCCATGTCTATTTTAATTATCCTCGTTGAAATACCTTTGGATGAATTATGCCATTGGGTCCATCTCTTCCATTGAAAATCAACCAAAACATCTTAGTAAACCCCACAACATACTTTCCCATTCACCTTTATATAAGAGGTGAAATTATTTTTCCTCTTTATACAACATATAGTATGAGAATCTGGATTCTATGTGAATCCTGATTCCTTTAACAACCACATCAACTAGGATCTCATTATTCCAAATCCTCCTGACCAAAAAATAGTATTTTTTGGGATAACATTCCAACCAAGAATATCTCCCCACACATCTCATTCCTGAGGAAAGTTAATCACCTATTTTATTACCTCATTTTAATTGTTCTAGATGATGAACCCACAAAATTTCACATATAAGGAACATCTTCCATTTTGAGAGTATTGATGACCTCTTTCTGGGTTGCATTCCGAATCATGTGAATGAATGGTGGATAAAAACATTCCTGGTTGAAGGTCAGATGTGGATTAGGTTATCCAAGGTAACCCAAAACCCATTCCACCCAACTATAATCCCAAATACAAATATTCCATGAATCCAATAAACCACAGGGATAGGTTTTAAATGGTCGACATATGCCACTAGAGAGCCTCTGAAAAGTGTGAGGGTAACTATTTGTTGATCTATATAATTTTCAATATCAACTACAGATGAACCTACTCTATTTTTATGCACCATTAAATAATTTTCCATGATTTTTTCTCTTGTAGATAGTAAATTTAATCAATCATATTATTAATTTTGATACCCATACCATCCACTGATTTGGATTGTCTATGTCAAGAAGCCTAGTGACACTGCCCCTCACCATTTCTATCCCAAATGAAAAAACAAAATTTTTCTTCAATCACATTTTTTATCTTATTAGGGACCTTGAGAAAATAATGGATGTGAATATTAATAGAGTAAATCATGTAATTAACAATATTTATTTTACCGCTTAATGAGAGAAATCTATTTTTCCAATTATTCATTCGACTAGTAATCTTGTTGAAATACCGCTCATAAATAAAAATAATAATTCTACCAAGGTCCTAAGGGGACCCATATAATTCATGGGACATATATATTTTTTTATACAAAGGATGGATTCTATATTTTTCTTATGTCAGTACTGGAATGATATAGGAAATAAAACAAATTTTTTTCCCAGTTGATTATTTTCCCACTACATTACAAGTTTTCATTAATGGATTTGTTAAGACATATAACTTAGTAAATACTCCCATTTAAATTAATATCATTTTATCCTTGAATATAATATGTGATACCCCCAATGAGAAACCATTTTAATGATAGGGAAAGGTAAAACCAAGAAGCATGTAGGAGTTAATATATATCATGATGGAATCTTAAACAATATTGAAAATTGTAGACGATAAATGATATACATGCCATAGTCCCCTTACAGATTTAAATAACACATAATGTCTCCCCATTAAAATGATGTTGAACATGGGATAACTATAACAAAAGAAAATAAGGTCTATCACCATCTCAAAAAAAACCCATGCAACATATGACTAGAAGAATGATGTTTCACTGAAACTGGTCCTAAGCCTTTTATATATCAACATTTATTATGGTATTGGAGAAAATGATCTTCCTATAAATGTATCCAACCTTCTATTGAATGATTCCTATTACTCCTTGTATGTACCTTCCTTTGATAAATGCATGTTGTTCTAATAACACCCTATAGTGATGAACCAATAGATTCTCTGATGGATGAGAGAGACCAATACATTATTGTAAAAATTACCCATTCTTATTGTTCTAAATTTCTTGATTGTACAAGGATCCTTAAATTTTGAAATTTGAATCATGATAGTGTCATAAAAACACAATGTAGTTGTTATCCTAAAAATAAATAGTGGATACCATAGACCAGATCATTCCCAATAAAAGGCCATGCATTAAAATAAAATGATTCTATAAAGCCATCCAGACCATGAGAGCTATCTTGGTTGAGAGAGAAGATAGTATCCCATACCTAATTTTCATCCAAGATACTCCCTAAGAGATAATTGACATGAGGGGAGACCACATATGGAATGGAGTCAGGAATATCTATCTGGCCACTGGTGTATCCACCCAACTTTTCCGGGTTAGATCTATAATGCAAATAGTTTATGTGAGGGATCCCCAAACCCCAACCAACTTCATGTTAGTAGTGAAAGATCCATCCTCCGTATTATTGTTTGGGGGCACCATCTCATATATTTTACTCTAAAAATCAAGGAAGAAAGTAGTATTTAGATCCCACATTTTAAGCTATATAGCCTAAGATATTTCATGTATAAACCATTCATTCTCCCACAACCTCTCATTGAGGTTGAAATTTTTGGGTCTTAGTTATGTAAAGATATTCTCATACCATGAATCACCCAGTCTAATTTAAAATATTTGAATCTAAAATTTTATTAAGACCAGTAAGTGGTGCTTAGATGTGAGGGGCCTAATCTAGACTATGAGGTATTTATTCAGTCGCCTGATATTATTATTGAATCCATACTATTGGTTTACTTGAATTGGTTCCTCTTATGAGTCACAGACAACTAAAAGAATGTCATGTTAATACGACCACCAGTTAGAGGAGAAAATAAGTCCCCTTTATTATTCATGGACTTTAGATTGACAAAGAGTGGTAATTTTTCATAAAAAACGTGAATAATTTGAATAACATGTGTATTTGGGAAGGTAGAAATTTTGTGGAGGTTATCTAAGAAGTATTCCATCCCACACCAGGTCAGATGAGTTCCTCTCTAATTATTACACCATGTGTACTTATCACCAGGAACACCTAGTTCCAGAAGGGCCTCTCTTGTAGAAATAGTGGATAATTTATCCATCTCGCTGTGGGAAATGGAAACTATACCCTTATTCTTTATAGAATACATGATTGTGTTGAAATAACCACCAACCATCCAGGCCAAGACACCATGTTTGAACAATCATAGATATATCCAGTGTTTTTCTCTTATCCTTGCCTCACAATTCACATACACAAAGGAAAAAATGATAAAAATTTTCCCTATAACAATATTAAATAAGAAATGATAATTAGTGATAGATGATCCTTCCACCAAGAGAGTAGGATTTTAAAAAACCATGGAGATAGTGATCTATAGTGATTAAGATTTGAGGAGACTAATATTCTTGAAGATGAAGAGTATGTTCATTTGCACATATAAATTCACTAAGTAATCCACCAATCATTTCCAAAAAAGTAGAGTTATGAAATTAAAGTGGAAGACTAGGGATCCCTATCTACACTACCAAGATAGGGGACTCTGTACAAAAGTATGTGCCTGTTGACCAGTGGGACAGATGAAAGTTCCATTGATTAATCGATCTAGGAATGGAAGCTTGTTCCTTGATGAAATCATCATGGGAGTCAATCACTATGAAAAATGTATTTCAGTTCAACTCAAAAACTCAAGAAATATTTTCTAATATTGGGGGGAGGAAAAAATTAGAGAAGATTACGAGGGAGGACTTAAGAGAACCAATGTAAGCCACCAATGTCAAATACAAGAGAGAACGCGTGTCATTAAAATAAAAAGTAGGAATTGAGTGAATAAGAATTCCATCAACAGAACCCACACATGGGGATTATTTAGACGCTATTGGGGAGTGGGAGAGATGTAGGGATGGTTTTAGATAATTTTATTTGAGTGATGGAACTATAGGAGGACCATGATGAGGAACCTTATAAGAAACTGTCCCAGAAGAGGAAGTTCCCTTGGTCGAAACATCTAGTGTCGAAGAAGAAACCTGGTCATCTGTTGTGGGTAGCGTAGTAGGAGCCAGATCAACAGTAACATTCTAAAAAAATATAAAATAGGGAGGTGAATTCAGAATTCTCTTCTAAGGCATAGATTCCATTTACAACCCTTTAATTAGAATGATTCAGTAATTCCAACACAAAAAATATTAAATTAATAAAAATAAATAAATTATACTAAATTTTTTAAGAGTAACATAAATTGGAGGAAATATTTTATTAAATAAATATTTTCAATAAATATAACATGGTTTAAATGTTTAAATATAATTTATTATAATTCCACCTTTTTCATGATGTTATTTAAGACAAATTAAATGAATAGTGTCAAAATTGACATTAATATTATTTTATAATGAATACAATTTTATTAAAATATTTCAAATTCCAAAAAATTCTATCCCTGGAAAATAAATTATAATATTATTAAAAATATCATCCAAATTCCATTTGCGAAAAAATGTTCTATTTATAATAACTATATTGACCTATAAATAGTATAAAACATTGTTACAATTGAAAATTGAAAAATAGGGGTTTTCAATTCACAGAACCTTGTGTTAAAATTAATTTTACACTAAAACTGTATTTATATTAAATAAATTAGATTTCATATTTATAAATATTGGGTAACAATTACCTAATTGGGGTAGTTTATTTCTAGTCTTAAATGATAAATTACCTTGGTAAAAAAGACTAGTTACCGTATTGAAAACAAAAAATGTAATACTATGGGAAATTCGAAACTAAGGAACAACATGTTTAAAACATGTGTTATTTCATTATTTGGAGATTTTTATTGACAATTTATTCCATCCACTCTGTTAATTATCATTTTATCAGGTATATGTGGTGGGATTGGCTTCCCATTATTTAATAGTTTTTGTTATTTAAAAAATATCACTTCTCATCAATTATAAAAGGGAACCACCTCCCCTCACTTCATTACAACTAATAAGCCGTTTTTATTGAAAAAAGCTGAACAAATACCTCCCCAAAATACGTATAAAAGTTATATATCTTTTTTTATTCCAACAATACCAACCCAATGGTCCTTAAAAAGATGTTAAAAGTAGTTTTCCTTAAGGTAAGGTAATTGTGTTCATTGGGAACTCTCTTTTCACTTATTATCTTACAAACATCAATTATGACTCAATAATTTCAATATAATAACACTAGTAACTACCATATAATTTTAATATATTATGTTATTAACATGAACTATATATATCCTCCTCCATCTAGTGGGACACGAAATTGTCGATCATGTGTTTGCTAGACTACTGCCTCGCAAATCAATATAGTTTTTTTCCATCACTGCATCTCATGGATGGATAAAACAATGGATCTAAAAATAATTATATGATGTTAATTAAATTACAATAATTATCTAATTAAATTATCACATATAGTTTCATACTATCCAATCCATTTTAAAACAATGACGTCTTTCTGTTTATGGGTGGACTACATTCTATACGTTGGAATATGGAATTTTTTATTCTATTTTCACATATATAATAATAAGTATTGAATTGATGAATAAATATGATATATATTATATAATAATTATTCTATAATGGTTAAAAATTATTTATATTTTCTCCATTCAATCCATTTAAAAATGGAAACAGTGTTTAGTCGTACGTACGACCTATCGTCTCCAAGAATGATGTAATTCATTTTTTCTATCTCTAACATTTATAGATTATTATATGTAAAAAGATAATGAATATAAAAAATATTTATATCATGGTTAATGTCATTGATATCCTAAAACCATGAACGATATCAATTAAATGAAACTACCAAACCAAAACATACTTGAAAAATGATGTAACAATTGCCCACAAAAGGGATTTGAACAATTAATTGTTAATCGAATGGTGATAAAAGAATATATTTAAATCAAATAGGATGTGATATGTATGATTATTTTTATTTAATATGTGTATAATAATCATATATTTATTATATATTAGGTTTAAATATTAATAAATGAAATTATACCTGAGCTAAGACAATACTGCAAATATGGCCTTTATCAGTGCCATAAAAGGACATTAATAGTGAAAGAAATGTGTTGTTAATCGATACGAAGATAAATGTGGATACCTTTTAGCAGCACTCAGAAAAGCACTGATAAAGGCCCCATTTATTATTAATTTTTTTAAATGCATATAAAAGTAAAAAAAATAACAAAAGATAAAATGAGTTTATAAAATGTGGGAACTCCCCCCCCCCCCCATTTTATCATTTCTAGAAAGAGCCCCCTCCTTCTCACCACTATTGCACTTGCCCATACAACCCCCACCAACACTGCAGCACGCCCTTGCATCCACCTGAACTTGTACTCGAGACCTCCTCCTTTACATTCTGGCACCATTACCACTAATCCATATAGTTTTTTTCTCCATTTAATGATATATATATTTACATAAAAATACATATATAGATATATTTATTCATATATTCATATATATTCATATTAATATAAATATATTTAGTAATATTAAAACACATATATTTATTCATATATTAATATATATAAATATATTCGTATTTTAATATATATTTATATGTAGTTATATATATTTCTAGTTTTTATTTTTTATACATATATTTATTTGTTTTAATATATATTTAGTAGATTAGTTTAAAATAAATATGTTAAGTATTTTTTTATATGTTTTTATAAATAAATAAATTCATACATATATGCAACACACACACACAACCACACACACACACACACACATATATATTTACAAAGATATACATATATATGTGTATATGAAAAGCCAAAAAATGTTAAACAACCATAACATCTAATCCAAAAGACCATTCCAACTCCAAAACATGTCAAATTTAATAAAGTGATAATTTCTTCGATATGATATGTTGTAAAGGCCTAGAGGACATCTGGATCAAATGTTATCGTTATTTGAATGATAGAAAATCAAGTTATCCCAACTAAAAACTATGTTTTGATGGACTTATGGGTCATTTTTTGCCTTGAAAAATTTGATATATGGTTCCCATTTTCTCACTAGCACGTAGAGATCATCACAGGCTTGGATTTGATATACTGTAGAGCTCAAATGGACTCTCAGATGAAAAATTATCGCCATTTGATGTTTGAGTTATATTTTCATCTCATATTAGATCGTTTATTAACTTTTTCATTTTTTTATCTTCAAATTGTTATTAAATGATTATTATTCGATGATAATTACAAAATTATTAATTAATAATATTATTAATATATTTTAAATCAATTTTCACTAAATTTATAATATATTAAATTTAATAGTGTATTTATACTTAACTAAAACATATTTGACAATGTTTATTATATTTATAACAATATATTATTTTTCTTCGAAAAATATTTGTTTGACATATACACTTTATATGTTCTTTGAAAAAGTACTTATAAATCCTCCCTCTTTATTAGTGATATTGAGAGAAGAACTAAGGAAGGGGTCCCCATTAACTTCTCTATAAAAGGCGCTGATAAAGGGTCTCCCTTTATTAGAGCTAAAAAAAGAAATGATAAAGGTCACTTTTAACAACACCTTTATTCGCACTATTTAAAGTTCCCTTTATCAGAAATATTTTTAGATCTTGTAATGGAACCCCCATTATAAGTGATTTTTTAGAGCTGATAAATGGTGGTGCTATAGAAACCCAGTTTTGTGGTAGTTAGAGTTTCTTATCTCACTTTTACATTTTTGAAAAATTTTCCACATTAACCACATATTTATTTTCTATAGTGTACAAAATACTCCATTCATATTTTATATCATGTATATCTTTATCTAGATGATATTTAATGTATCATTTTTTGGTATTTATTTCTTTGGATTTTTGTTTCAAAAGTTACCATAATAGTAAGGGTTTATTTAACAATCTCATCATTATAATGGATTTTTTGTTTTTATGTCACCCTTGGTGGAATTATTTTGTATTTCTATATTAAAACTAATCTATTTTAATCTGACTAAGAATGTCATGAACTTTTCATGTAATTGTACCAATTTATTTCTCCTCGATTCTAAAAATGATTATGATATTTTTAATAAAATATAACATTATTTCACTATTCGAACAAAAAATATTTTTATTCCATTTATTATAAAAAAAATTATAAAATGTTATCAAAATTACCAAAATTATTTATTAAATTCATTTTTACCCATGTTTTCCTTTTTACATTTTTTTCTAAAAGTAATATCCTTGTAATTTTATAAATAATGTAATTATTAACTTTTAATACAAAAATATAAAATTGATATTTGTTTGAACATACTCAACTTGAATTGAATTTTCTATCATCAGGACTACACAATTTTTTGACGCTTACTTTACAATTCTACAATTTAATTTTTAAATAAAATGATTTCCCAAATATTCCAGAATTTTCTAGTTTTCAAATATGAATTTTAAAGTGAAAAGTGTATTTTAACCATTAAATTTTTAATGAATTTATTATGGTATTTATATTATTAAATTATAGAAACCACTTTTTTACTTATTCTTTACTAGGGATATATTATATTGATACCATAATTATTTTTTTTATTATTTATTATTAGTTTGACTGGGGTTGTATTACTTTGATACCCTTATCCATATTAATCTCAATGGTTTATGAATGTGTTTATTGATTAGGGAAATTATTTTTATTTCATATACTAGTTTTTCAATAAAAAATTTTACATTGATTAAGTTTCACCACATTTATATGTTGAATTAATTAGACATTGTATTTTGTAGTTAGATCCTAATATATCTCATTGATGCATGATTAGGTATCATGAGACTAACTAGATTAGGTTTAAATCCATGCCTTACCTATTTTTATTAAAGTCTTGGAAAAAGGCTGCGATAGCATTTTAGATTCCTTAGAACATGGCCCCAATAGCATGCTTCATCTGTAAAACATTATTAATTCCATCATTGTGAGTTTATTTTTTGATTGCCATGTGATAATTTAATTTTTTATATATACAATGATGATTTTATAGCTTATGAGATAATTTATATATAATTATTTGATCATCACTGATTCCTATAATATTATTATTTATGATATATTTATTGATTAAAGGGAATGTGTTTCAGTTAATTAAATTTTCGTATTGATTATTTATTATGTATTCATTACAGATTTCATTGTTCACATTCTCTTACAGAGCATTAGATCTCAACCCATTCATATGTTTCCATTCCCATAAGATATTAGAAAATGATTTATGATTGATATGGAGGGACACTCTATACGTATTTATCACGATCATAAAGAAAATAATTTTCTATATATTTTGATTTAAAATCTATTTTAAATCAATGTATATATCTATTTTACCAAGACTATTAATATATTTGGTACCTTCGGATGTGATTCCTTGAACCTTATGCTAATCTAATAAATTAAAAGTAGATTCTTTGATATTAGGGTTAGGTTCATTAATGTTAGTATTAGATTAATTTTAATAGAAACCTTGGGAACTAGATTAGGGAAAACATAGATGAGAAAACATAACCATATTGTATAATTTGATGATTAGTATATAAGAACATATTAACAGTTTTTAAAGGTATTTATTTTGTGTCATTCCTAGAAATATATGTCTATCTTGAAACTACAAGTGGATGTGGTTATAGAACAATTATACCTAGGGTTAATAACACAAAAAAGGTTTTATTTATTTTTCACTCAGTCATCACAAAGTTCATGACAATAAGCCTTACATCACATTGGGATTTGCACACTTGGTGGATATTCTTGGGATAATAATGTTTTCCTTACAAAAAATTATGATGTATTTGAAAATATTTTTATTATTTCAAGACATTCCCAATGAAACCATGTTTATGATTATGAGATTAGATACGTATAAATTTATGGTAAGCATTTAAATTGGTTTTTGGATTATATATTATGTTTCATAGTGTTATGATACAATATATTTTTAGAATTTATTTATAAATGGAGCATTGAATAATGAATGCGAACCATATAAATTCACCCAATATATATATGGATTTTTTCCATTGGAAATAAAATATATCTAGTGATGGGGATACCGCTAGAACTAATCTAATTATTACTAAATTAGGGAACCATAATTATTTTATTATTAAAAAAAACCTACATAGAGAAGCCTTCTAATATAACATAATAGGTAATAATGTTTGAGAAAATCATGAATTTATAACCTCCATCAATCAATAAGAATAAAAATACATTTGTTTTTGAGAAATGGAGATGTTCAATAGAGGAGATATTTTTCAATTTCTGAATCACTTAAAGGGATAATTTTATCATCTCTCAATATATGTAGTCTAGTGGTGGAAATTGAGTCAAAACACTATTGTTGGAGAAGATGTAATAGACAAGGAAATGAATGATTTTAAGGTTTTATTATTTGAAAAGAATTTTCCTCATGAGCAATGACCAGATATAGAGAGAAAATTCCCTAGTTTATGACAAAAATAAGAAAAAATGTTTTTATGTTAAAATACAAATTTGAAAGGATATGAAGATATTCAATGGGATATATGTAATCCAAATATAAATATTGACATGTTATCTGATGGGATTAAGCCAATTTTTTAAGGGAACTAGTCTCCAAAAAATTATAATTATATGAGTACATAATATCATATCGTATCAAGGTTAAAATCTAATTGTCCAAGTATTTTGGATTCTAAGAAGAGACTAAGAATATGTCAATGGTAGAGAAAAAGATTGATAAATGGAATAAGAGAACGAAATATTTACCCCCTATGTTATTTTTGGAAACTAACAATCTGATGCGTTCTTGAAGAAAATGAGAGTTTGATAAAAGTGTCGAGATAAAGGAAAAAATAGACATAATTTCATTGGAAAGAAATAAGCTTCCAATGTTAAATGGTTAAACAATAAGGATATGAGTAAATATAAAAATTAATTCCTCAAGATTAATGGGAACATACCTCAAAATAAGATAAGGGATCAAGGTCATTCCTATACTATTACAACAATAGAAGTGGAATGATTAAAGTGCTTATGTTTTTTGTTTTAATTGATTTTTTGTATAATTATTTTATCAATGATATTATTATTATACTAATAATGCAATATATATTGATTGTGCTGAATTGGATTTTATTTAATGATTTCAAAGCATATGTTGAATGGTAACAATGTAAAATAAAATGCACCTAGTGGAATGTTTATAATTTTGTAATACACAGGATTGTGGGAAGAAAGACCGTATTATGTTCCTAATGTTTAGATAATAGTGATAAAGATAAGTTTATGGGATAATACTGGTGACAATTATATTGTGGATTGTTTCATGGTTTATGTTATCCAATTTTTAGTTTACTATATTTTTGTGTAACACCCATATTTTTATGAATTTTTTCCAAATAAATTAATTTTTTTGGAATGATTTAATTACTCACAACACCTTATTAATCATATGCTTAATGAAATATAGTTTTATAATTCATTACTCACAACACAATGTTTTAAAAAATATATGATATACTATTAATATGTATTGAAAATGTGACCGTTATAATCTAGCCAATAAATTTTGAGATAAAAAAATAGTAAATAAATTAAAATGCTAATTTTTCATGAGAGTTTTGTTATATTTATTCTTCCTCCTCATATATTATTATCATACCATGATTATATAAGGTCCTTTTTATATTGAATATTTTTATTTTTATTTTATGGTAAAGACTTACAAATCGCTCTGTTTCCATGAATTCGGTAATGAAATCATTATTCATGTGTACGACAGACTACCGCCTCAAAAACTGATGTCATTCATATTTCCATTTCCACATATCATTGGTAGAAATAATGATGTATTACAAAATTTATATTAATTTTTAATTATTATACCACACATTCCCTATATAATCTACATTTTTTAGGAATACGATAATGTCACTCATGTACAAAGAGGGCTACCAACTCAAAAAGTTTTCTAATTCATTCACACTTAACATGGAATGTGTTAAGGAAGAGATTAATAAAAATATATGATATATATGAAATAATAATAATTATATAATGATAATATATATCATTTACTTTCCTTTCATTTAATCTGATTATAAAATGGAAATAGCATTTAAGCGTACATATAACCTATCATCTCCCTATACAATGTATTTAATTTTTTACCGCTAAATTTTAAAAAATATTATAAATAAATATATAATGAACATATAAGATATTTTAATAATGTATAAAATTATTTATATGATGATACCATGAACTATATAAATGTAAAAAAATATTTAGTGAAAACATAAATGAAAAAAATAGTTGTTGTCTGAAATCTGACTTTAACATGGAATTGTCAATAAACTGGTAATAAAAGGTTATAAGGCAATAGTATATGATATTATATATAAGAAAATTCTTCAATAAAATATTTATAATAAACTCATATTTTTTATATTGTAGGAATTAATGAGTATGAAAGATGTCAATAGTAAAGGTAATGTATTTTTGTCTCAATTTGACTTCTTTGAGACATAGTTTATGATATACACCTATATTCATTTATGAGATATATATAATTACCCATAGAGATATAATATCATTAATTTATTTATCCTCATGATATTTTAAGTTTAATTCTATGTTATTATTTAATTGGGCCTATGATTCAATGTTACCAAAGTGGTATTGATTTGATTGTATAATTTCATTTTTTATCAAGATTGTTTATGATTGTGATTTAGATGATAGAATCCCATGATAAGTTTCTTAATAAATTCAAAAAAAATTATTAACCAGTATATTTTCAACAAATTTCCATGTAATAGTACCAATTCAATAATATTTTATATTTAGAATAATTGATGAAAGGTTTTTAAAAAATCTAAATTTATTTCTCAAGTTTGTGAAAACCCCATTGCTTTATCCAAATCCAAGTTTTCTAAAAAAATGTTTTAACAATATAAAAAGTATTTATTAAATAAATTAACACACTTTTATAAAATTTTATATTTTTAATAGAATTTTCATGTCATTTAACAATGAATTTCTATTTTTATTTTAATGGAAATGTGATTGTAATATTTTTTTATTATGTAAAACATGAAGAAAATTCCCAGATAACATTATCATTATTTTACTTTAAGATTAATTTATATGATTTCAAGGAAATTCTTGAATAAAATTAATTTTAAAATTCTTAATGTTTTAATTTTTTTCTATAGATGAAAATATATTTTCCTCAAGATTTGTTTTGAATGATTATTAAAGCTTCCAATATAGGTTTTAGATGTTATTTTCAGAGAAGTTGATTATATAAATTTTTTAGGTTTTAGAAAATTATATTTTAAAAATAAAATGATATTTTCCTCTATAAATGTTTTATATAATTATTAAAATTCATTTTCCATATATGATGAAATCTGTAGAGGTTGCATGTTCCTTACTAAGGATATCATCCAATGACTCCATTTTTCTTATCTATATAAATTGTTTATGTTTATGATTGAATGATGTTTACAAAACCTACTTCGTTTTACATGGGTTAAATTATCAATAAATTCTTATGAAATTTTTTTCCCTTTTCTATGATTTATTCAAAGATGAAATAATGAAATGATTATGAAACTTATCTATTGTATACAAATTATGATATGATGAAATGTTTATGAAAAACATTTCATTTCATGGGATATGTTATGATAAACATTTTATCATCTTATGGTAGACATATTTATTATTTTCATTATGTTATAGTTGTAACCAATATCTCCCTCAAATTAATTGGGGACATATTTATATCTCATGAGATCAATAGTATTGTAATAGTAAGTGTAGCCAATTTAACAAGGGACATTGTATTTTATGATGGTCTTCAGAGGGAACCTTGTTGACTATAATGGTTTTAGGGTGATACCATTCTAATATCATATCATTATTACAAAACCTTTTCTACTATGGAAATTATTTTCTATGATTTTTTGTTTTCTACAAATCTATTTCATATTCCAATGTTATTCTCGCATGGATCATTCTCTTTGATTCACTTATGATTCGTGTCTTATGAACTGCCAACATTTATTCCATGACTCAATATTATTATCTTTCACTTTCAAGGTATGGTTTTAAAATTCAATATTCCTGTTATCATAGACTTATGTTCTTGTTATTCTTTCATATCTCCATTTTTACCCATACAGATCATATGATCTCTCGATTTCTTTTGTTTTATTTTCCCATGTATTGACTAAATTTAATACATATGATATGTACAATAAGGTTTATTTTTATGTTTTTCATAGTGTAATATTATGTAGTTTACCTATGGACCCAATATTTTTTTATCCAAGTTCATGAAGACACTAATCTATTAGAGTTTGCAGGCCTGTGTCTATGTAATGTGATTAATATTCCTAAAAAATTAATGGGATGTCTATTTATGACAATCATGGGTCACAATAGTTAGTATTAGAAGATATATTTAGATAAAATTGGGAATCTAGGATGAGATTCTTTGTGAGATACAAAATAAAATGTTTACTTATAATTCTAAGGATAAGTCAATTTATATTAAAATGACCTAGAATTTTGGTAAAGTATAGAGTGGGTGGTTTTATGGAAATTAAATCCATATTTGGATACTAAAAGTGGATGTGTATCTATCAAATAGGCACTTAAGGGTAATAAATCCAAAAAAAGGCATGTTGAACCGGACATAATCATCACCTGGTGAACAAAAATAGATCATACTTCACCTCTAGTTTGACAACCTGAAGGGACCTACATTGGAAATTCAAAAACACTTCATGAACCACCATGAATGATTTAAATAAATGATTACTTTGAATGACATATGATAAACCTTAGCTATCATAGATTAATAATAATTTTCACAATTTAGACATCTGATAAGTGGGGTTTCATGACTATTTGGTCCCCCAATATGAGTATTATAACATATATAATGTTTTTTTAGATTTATTCAATGGCTGAAACCAGAAGGAATTGTGACGATGGTGAGTGTTATGGGTAATGAAATGAATGTTATCCTATGATTCAAAACATTATGGGAGATAGAATTAAAATTATAACTAGGATTCTTGCATATCATTCTCATGCGATGAATCGTGATATAATTAAAAATTAAAAATGAGGTAACAATATTCTATTGAGTGCTTCATAAGGAAACATATACCATATTTCATTGGGTATTTTGATCAACTAGTAGATGGGGAATGGATCAAAAACATTGAAATGATATTTTCTATTCACCATTATTTAGAACATGAAATAGTCATCTTTCATGTCTACCGTTTGGATGGTTAAGGGACCAATGGTGCAATCTTATCACGAATATCAGGAAACATGATGAAATTTACTCTATGGATTAGAATGATTTAAAGAACATATTTTTACATAATTATTTTTCTTTTATTCTTCATATGAAGGTGGATAATGAGTTCCTTGATCTAAAGAGCATGGATGATGAATCTATTGGTACCTATGAGAAAAATTTTAAAAAAATTTAATAGTTAAAATTTTGTTATAACCATACAACCTACAATTAAGAATGATCAATTAATAAATGGATTGAAACCCCATCTCTAAAGGGGTAAACTATGAGAGACTTCAATAGATATGAAGAGACATTTTAATGTGATACTAAGGGGAATTGGAGGTTATAGTTACATATAAATCTCATGGTTTTGATAAGAAGATAAAAATTGAATTCAATGGAAAATATAAAAACCATTGGTAGAGGTTGATGATATTTCATATATTCTTTAAGTATAGGAAGATGCATTGAGGAAATTATTTTAATAGGACTAGTAAATTATTGGCATGTTAAAGTGATTGTAAATGGGCCATCGATTACTAGGGTGATGGGATAAGTAAACTAATGATGTGAATGGAGAGAAAGTTTCACTAAATACACCACTTATACTATTTTATTTCAAATGAAATGAGCATGGGAAATATACTAAATAGTGACCAAATTTGACATTTAATGACGATGATCGATGTTAGTAACCTCTTTATCCAAGGGATTGCGTAAAATATCATGAAATCACTATTTCTGATTATGGGTGCGATAATGATATACTAAAAGGTACACATACCATCCACTATGGAATTTTTAATCTCTAATTTGACTATATATCTACACATTCATCCATATATGAAGAATTTTCTATGGGAATCAAGATTCCACTAAAATTATTAGATATAGAATAACCAGTGAAAACCGAAAATGTTATGATCATCACATATTGATTATATGATTCCTATTTGTTGGATGTCTGAGGGAATGTGCTTCTTGAAAATATTTTCACTCTTTCACTAGTGGAATTTGATGTCATCTTAGGAATGGATTAGATTTATGTTCATAATGAAAACATAATTTTTTGAGGAAGGGATGTCATGTTTGGTATTAAAGACTATCCTATGATCATACATCAACGTGACGATAAGTAAAAACATCCAATTATTATTACATTCATTTTATGGGTCCTAATAACCATTTAGAATGTGTGATTATCTCAAAGGGTCGGGGAGATACTAGGCATCTATGATCTGTCTATTGTATGTGAATTTGGTTATGCCTTTCTAGATGAGTTCTATAGTATTCTCAAAAAAATAACGAATCATGTTATCAATTGAAGTAATACATTTTTTTCACACCAATTTTAGAGACACCATATATAATTTACCTAATTTAGTTGTTGGAATTGAAGAAGAAACTCCATGAGAACCTTGAATGGGATTTATTTGGATAATTGTGTCACATTAGGCCGAACAAATTATTTTTTTAGAAAGAAATATGGATCAATGAAACATTTTATTGATTATTGGGAGTTAAACATGATCAAGATCAAGAAACTTTATCATCTACCTCATATTGATGACATATTAGATCGAATTCATGCTGCTCAATTCTTTTCCATGATTAACCATTATTTTGGAAATCATTAATTGTGGGTACAGAAAAAGTATATCCCTATGATGGAATACTGTAAAAGATAAGGAAACTATGAATATTTAGTAATGACACTCGGTCATAGTAATTCCCCTAACCTTTTAAAGGATTTAAGGAATAAAATTTTTATATATTAGCATCATTTTTTTTGTGTTTATAGATTATATTCTCATCAATTCCAAGATAAATGAATAGCATTAAGACAACATGAAAATTGTACAAAATAACCCAAGGAAGGAGAAACTATAAAAAAATTGAAAAATTTAAATTTTTTGATGTATGATGTTTCATTTTTAGTTTTATAATCTAAAGAGATGGTTTATCGGTAGATCTATAAAAGATTGAGGCAATTGATTGTTAGACCAGACCAACCATAGTGATTGAGATCTATTATTTTTGTGGTATATCTAGATATTGTAAATTAGGTTTAGAGTATTTTTCAAGAATATCTTATCCACTCACCATGTTGACTCATAATGAAGCCAATTTCCTAGGGAAAATGAATGTGAGGAAAATTTCAAGTAACTAAAGACAATCTTACTCCACACATATATTCATATATTACCCTATAGTAGAGAAGAGTGTCATGACCTGTCCCAGTGGGGCCTGTGCCACAACTCCCCATGCCTGCCTCAAATAGGACAGGGGATGGTGACTAGTACCAAGTAGGCATGTCACTAACATGGGAGGCATTACCTATAAACCTCTACACACACAGACACAAATCCATGTCCACAAAGCTAAAAAGTGAATACTAATAAAAATGGAAATGCATGCATGCACTAAAATCCGAACCAATAGAGTATGATAGGAATGTAAAGTAATGTAATGTAAAACCTTGGGACAAAATTACAAGCTCGCCAAAATAATTTCCTCAACAATGTACAACCTATAATGAATGTTTCTAGGACTGCAATCTGTAGTCGTAGGAACACACCTTGGCCAGCCTGATCTCACTAAGCATTGTCGGGTCCAGGTCCACCTAGAATCCTGACAAAGAATCACTCATCTACACAAGACACGACTCGTGCGGGAAAATCCCCTACATGGGTGAGTAAAACAGTACCCAGTAGGATACCCTAAAAACCACAAAGTAATAAAACAAAGGAAATACCACAAAGGAATGATATAGTCATCTTTACAAAGTACTTGTTTACAGAACATATAATAGAAATATCCAGATATACTCGTATGTGGTAAAATATCGCAAAACCACCACTAATATCCACCTCAAAGATTCCACTAAGCACATAACAGGGAGGAACACACTCCTAGGTTGGAAGAGAGTGATACTAAGTACTCATTCCGAGAGGACTCGCTCCATAAGTACATAAGAATATGATGCTCAGATGGGGATCACAACCAATAGATATGTAGTGATTACAAAAACTCAGTCTAAACTAATTCGCTAAGTATAGGATCTTCTCCTGGGTAAGGTAGGTCACGTGAATACCAATAACTCTACCTAGCATACTAGGATGGAATAGAGGATCCAGCTCTAAGTCTTATAGAGGGGATTCCAACAACTATATTCATGAAGTCCTACTGAAAGGATCAAACTATTATATGTAGGAAATTATACAAGAAACCTTTAGGGGGATGACCAAGGGTATGAACCCTAAGAATGATAGTCCAATTCACTGAAGACAAATGGATCAAGACATGTAGAATAGGTTACACTGCGTGTAATAGGGTTACAAGTCATGTTCCCTGACTCCGGGTACAGCCCATGTGAAACGGACCGTGTTAAAAATCTATGTTGTGTACGAAAGTATATACACAGCATGATGTAGGATTACACGTTGTATCTTAGTGTTCAATGTTCACTCATTTTACACTGGCCATGTGCCCGTACATGGTCTCAACCCGTGTCTCCATGCCCGTGTACTAGTACACGGGGTGTCCCATGCATCTGGCCAGGTCTGGCCGAAGAAGGTTATACATGACATGTCCTTGGACGTGTACCCAACCAGTGTTTGTGTACTCCTGGAGTACACGCCAGGTAGTCTACGTACGAACTCATGCCATGTAGACCATATTACACGCAGTGTACTCTGGATTTCTCTAGAAACAACGTTTTCCACCTCGCACCTCGGTTGAACCTCCTTATTCTCAATCGGTCATTCTTTACCGGAAACACACGAGATATCAGGTCTCCTCATCTTCATGATGTGGAATATGTGGGTTTCAGGAATTCGATCGGCTCCAAAATCCAATTCTGGTCACCCGTGCGGAAATCGTTCGAATAACAATATCATCTAATCTTTTTCGATCAGTCCATCGCCACTGCAGTTGCACCTCCTTGGGGTTGTACCGATGCCATATCATTGATTTTGGATCGTTACATAGAACAACAGATGCACAAGGATCCATCGTTCATATCTCTGTGAAGAACACATATAACGCACCCAAATAACACAAGAAATCGAGGAAGAAAGGGCACAACAAATCAACAGGGACGAACCTCGATCAATGTTTGTGTTGATCATGGTACATCACCATTAGAAGGATAAACGAAACCAAAATAACCATCATGATTCAATCCCTAAAATCCCGGAAAAATCCCATCCTGCAAATATGATCAACCCACGGGCTAATATGTTCATGGATTAGTCCGCGTTCATCGTAGGAATCAATAAAAAGGAAAGGAAAATCAAAATCAATCATCCTACCTGGATCTGCGACATTCATTGGTGAAGATCCGGTCGTCGCGTCATCTCCCCCAGTGAAACCCGTCATGAACGTCATCTCCTCAATGATGTTTCATCCAAAGCCCCCAGAGCCCTTAAGGGTTTTAGGGTTATGAGGTCTGTAACCCAGGACCCTTGGGTAATGTCTTTATTTAAAAAGATAAAATATATTCGCTACAACAAGATTTAATAAAATATTTATATTAAATATTTTATTACAGTTATGTCCAAAAACTAGATTTCACCACCGACCTGCGCCGACCGATGTTAGGCCTCGACTAATCTAAAATTTCTTCTTTGAATACAATGGTACCCTCATATTTCTGATAATAGCACCAATTCAGGTGTTATTCCACTTTTTAAGGAAACCCCTACGTTCGTGTTATTTAATTATTTAATTAAAGTCAAACATTTGTTCTGGGCACACAGGGCCTCACAACATCACAACATATCAAATCCTGGTCTTGAAATATTTCCAATATAATATTAAAATAAATTATGGAAAAACTATCTGGGACATTACATCATACCCTCCTTTGGGCTTTACATCCCCGAAAAACCAATAAAAAAGGCAACTCAAAATGATGTTGGTACTGCACATGGATCTGAGCCTCCTGCCCCCACATGCTCTCCTATAGATTCTAGTGCTGCCACCGGACATGCACCAAGGTAATAGCTCACCCACAAAGGACCTTCTCCTTCCGATCCTTGATCTCCACTGGGTACTCAGCAAAGGTCTCTCCAACATTGATGTCCAGCTCGCCCCAGTCGATAACATGTGATGAATCATGGACGAACCTCTATAGCTACGGCACATGGAAGACGTTGTGTACCTATTTCATCTGAGGAGCAAGAACCAAGTGGTACGACACCTCTCTAACTCTACTCAGAATATGAAAAGGGTCGATGAACCTCAGATATAGCTTACCGCCTCATCCAAATCTCTGCAATCCCTGTCGAGGTGAGACCCAAAGGAACACATAGAATCCATTATCGAACTCTAAGACCCTCTGTCTCCGATCGACATAGGACTTTTTCCGACTCTGTGTAGTCTTCATCCTCTCTGAGATGACATGCAGCTTCTCTGTAGTAGCTCGCACCATATCTGGGCCCATGAGTGCTTACTCTCCAGTGTCAGTCAAACAAAGTGGTGACCTACATGGTCGCCCATACAATTCCACGAATGGTTCCATACCAATAGTGAAATAATAATTGTTATTATAAGAAAATTCCAATAGTGGTAGGTGATCCTCATAGCTACGACTGATTTCAAGTATGCAAGATCCTAGCATATCCTCTAGGACATGGATTGTCTGCTCTATCTATCCATCAGTCTGAGGATGAAATGTTGTGCTCAAGAGTAACTCAGTTCCAATAGCTTCCAAAAATCCCTTCCACAAACGGGATGTGAAACAAGCATCATGATGTGAGACAATCATTGATGGAACTCTATGAAGTCTAACAATCTCATGTATGTATAGGCATCCAATGCTCTCTACTGAATTCTGCTCCTGTATGGCTAAGAAGGGGCCGAATTGGTGAGCCGGTCAATGATCACCCAGATGGAATCGTGTCCCTGGATGTACATGGTAAACCCATCAAGAAGTCCATGGATATCCCATCCCACTATTACTCTAGCACCTCAAGGGGCTGATTCAAACCTGCTGGAACCTGGTTTTCAGCCTTTACTTGATGAAAAGTACGGTATCGAGAAACAAACTCTGCCACACTCATCTTCATTATTAGACACCAGAACTGACGTCAGAGGTCCTGGTATATCTTTCACACGCTTCGATGTACCAACAAAGGAGATGTATGGAACTCCCTCAGAACCTCCTCCAGCAACATCACTGGTTCTTCTGTGCGTCCTATTAAAATAACAACGTGCTCCCCACCTTTTGAATATCCATCAGCAGCATCACCAGTGGATATCTGAGCACGTAGACTCTTACAACTAGCATTCGTGAGCTGTGGTTCCCTGGTATTCTGTAGGTGTGGAGGGGTAAAACCCATCGACTAAAGTTAATTTCCCTCACCTCTATCCATGATGGATAACTATAAAGAGGCCAACTGCCTCATCACCTCATCTAGAAACTGCGAACTGGATTTCCTGCTGAGAGCATCTGACCCAATGTTCCCCTTTCCAAGTATATAAACGATCTCAAAGTCGTAATCCTGGAAGAACTCAATCAACCTCCTCTGTCTCAAATTCAGATACTTCTGAAATGAGATATATTCAAGACTCTTGTGATCCGAGTAGACAATAAACCACTCGCCCATCATGTAGTGCAACCACATATTCAATGCAAAGAGTATCCCTTCCA
Source organism: Viscum album (assembly GCA_963277665.1). Classification (NCBI taxonomy): domain Eukaryota; kingdom Viridiplantae; phylum Streptophyta; class Magnoliopsida; order Santalales; family Viscaceae; genus Viscum; species Viscum album. The sequence goes on along the minus strand of OY728120.1, from coordinate 691,696,764 downwards.
ACTCAAGATCAAGGATCACGTAGTTCTACTCGAGTGTCCTCAACTGTCATGATCCATAGGAAATCAATGCTTTCCTCTTCATCAGGACAAAACCAATCATGGTTCCCGTTGCGTCGCAGAACTCTACCCACTCGACACCCTCTTCTAGTAGTTTCAAGATCGGGGCGCTCGTTGGACTCTGTCTCAACTGCTGAAAAGTCTACTAGAATCTCTCGGTCCACACGAATGGTTTCCCCATTCTGGTCAAAGATGTAATGGGTGCTGAAATCCTAGATAAATCAGTAACGAATCTTCGAAAGTTGCCTGCCAACCTAAGTAAACTCCGCACCTCCTTAACGCTCTGGGGTGGTTCCCATGGTAAAACCGCCTCTACCTTGACTGGGTCCACTGCTACACCATCTGCTAAGATAACATGTCTCTAAAAGTGGACATCCTATATCCAGAATTGAAACTTCGAGTGTATCCAATAAATAAGGTTCTCTAGGAGTGTGTCCAGAACCATCCTTAGGTGCCTCGTGTTCTCCTCCCCAGACGCAGAGTACACGTGGATATCGTCGATGAAGACCACCACGAACCGATCTAGATAGTGTTGAAAGATCCGGTTCATGAGTCCCATAAACACTATCAGGATGGTCATCATGCCAAAGGTAGTCACCATGTACACATAGTGATCGTAGCGACATCTAAAAGTTGTCTTCAGTATATCCTCATCCCATACATGCAACTGATGATATACTGATTGCAGACCAACCTTCCAGAACCATTGTTCACCTCTTTACTTGTTGAAGAGGTCATCGATCCTTGGTAGTGGATACAGGTTCTTCCCGGTCACGTGATTCAAGCACCTATAATCCATACACAACCTCAGACTCCCATATGCATTCATAGAAAACAACACTGGGGCCGCCCAGGGTGAAACACATGGTCTCACAAAGCCCTTCCACTCCAAGTCTTCTAGATCATCTCTCAGCTCATGAAGCTCTGCATGAGCTATCCGATATGCTGATGCTGATATCAGTGTCTTCCCGGGTTTCAACTCAATAAAGAAATCTATCTTCCGATGGGGAGGTAATCTGGGGACATCCTCTAGAACGATGTCATCATGCACATCCACTACTTTGGGAAACTGGACACTCGAAACATCTACGATGTCGAGGGATAGGCTAGCCAACTCATGTGAAATTGGATGTACCTTCCTACGCACGAGTCCATCCTGCACTGCCTGGGTCTCCTTTTCACCGATGAAGGAGAACCTCTTTCCATCACTGCGGACACACCACACCCTATTCCTAAAATAGTCAATCTAGGCATGAACTATGGATAGCCAATCCATACTACAAATGACATCGTAAGGCCTCGATGCTACCACCAAGATGTTCCAACCGAAACTCTTACCTCCAAGGTTCAGGTCACACATTCTACAATGGTGTGTGATCTCTGAATATTCTCTAGTTAGTGTTTCTAGGAGTAAGGGTTGACTCAACTGCTCAACTGGAATCTCAAGGTCTAGAAAAAGATATTAATTCAGAAAATAATGACTAGCACATGTGTCTATCAATACGGCATCCAATTTAGAAAAGACACAGATTGTACTTATATCATTTCAAGAGTACTTTGGTCATAAGCCTACGCTGCCTGCATCTGTCCCTACCTATATCCACCAAATACCTGAGCATTGGGTGGACCTCCTAGGGGTGGTGGTGATAAATGTTCAAAATGCAGACCACCTGCAGCTTCTCTCCCAACTCCTCTACCATTCCAGTAGTACGGAGGGTCGGACAATCTCGAGAAAGATGCCCTCCTCCATCACATGAGTTGTATCACCTCTCTCGAGTTTGACTGGAGGTGCCTTGTGAACCCTATACAGAAGATCCCCTATCCTGTGATATCTATTAAAAATTTCTCCCATGCCTGGGTACCTAAAAATGCTCCCTATTGCCGAGGTCTCTTCTCTAGCATGCTCACTACAGACAAATGCTAGTTGTCTCTAAGATTCCAAAAAGCTCTCAACCATCAAAGCACGCTCGAGGACCCCATCAAAAGTAGGAATGCTCGGAGGGATGATGCTAGCTCGGATGTCACTGCACAAACCCCACTCAAAAGTCTGAGATCTGATGTACTGAACCCTGACTATATCCATCGATTATCGTGAGAGGTCAATAAACCTCAATGAATAGCCAGCCACCGTCATGGTTCCCTGTTGGAGCTGAAGAAGATCCAGTATACGTACTGCTCTAAGGGTATCTGGTGAAAACTACTCTCTGAAGAGACACTCAAACTATAACCCTGAAAGAGTCGCCTCATCATGAGTTTGGATAACTAAACTCCACCATTTCCCTGTTGAGCCCTACAAAAGGCTCGCTTCCAGGATCACCATCTGGTCTGCTGGTGACCTGAACAAATGGATGAATTTGGCCACTGCCTCAAGCCAGTCCTCTACTACCTGAGGGTCAGGATATCCTCAAAACCTGAGGTGTTTATATCTATAAATCTTGTGGAGTGTGCTCAGACTGTTCTCCTCCTCTTCTGGTACAGCAGGCACTAAACACTACTCCACATGTGGTGGAATAACTGGCACTCCACCTGAAGGTAAAACAGGGGGATCTGGTCCCTGTATTGATTCTTCATCACTAAGGGGGTCTTCCTCATGATTGAGCTACTGGATCCTAGCAGGTGCGCGTCATGGAGGCATCCTATAATGAAACAATATGTATCACATTCCTTGAGTATATCTGGAGAGGTGACACAATAAGGACATGGAAACCACAACCCATTCCTATATGATTCACTTGCCATTATTTTCCCTTACAACTAGTGTTATAATGTTCCAAGTTGAAAAGCAAGATATCAGAGTCATGGTGTATGGATACGTCGGTCGCCTGCACCAACACTGGGGTCCTTATCCTGAAAGCTAATCTTGAAACCCTTAACACTGTTTCCCCAAACCAACTCACAAAGTCTCGGTCCTATGGTAGAACCGACCACCTCTGATACCACTCTCTTAGGACCCGTCCTAGTGGGGCCCATGCCACAACTCCCCAAGCCCGCCTCCAATAGGCCAGAGGCTGCTGACTAGCACCGAGTAGGCATGTCACTAACATGGGATGCATTGCCTATAAACCAGTACACACACACATGTCTCCAAATACACAAACCTGAAAAGTGAAAACTACTAAAAATGGAAAGACATGCATAAAATAAAATCCCAACCAATAGAGTACGATAGGAATGTAATATAAAATAATGTAAAACCACGGGCCAGATGTACAAGCCCACCAAAATAATGTCTGCAACAAAGTATAACCTGTAATGAAAGGTACTACGACTGTAATCTGTAGCCGTAGGAAAACACCTCGGCCTGTCTGATGTCAATGAACACTGTCCGGTCCTAGTCCACAAAGAATCCTATCAAAGGATCTCTTGTCTGGACAAGACAAGACATGTGTGGGCAATGCCCATGCAGGGGTGAGTATAACAATACCTAGTTGGACACCTCAAAAACCACAAAGTAAAACAACAAAGGAAATACCACAAAGGAATGATGTAGTCAGCTCTACACAGTATATGTTTACGAATCATAAAACAAGAATATCCAGATATAAACATACGAGATCAAAAATCGCGAAACAACCACAGTGTTCCTGCTCAAATATTCCATTGTGCACGTAACAGGGAGAACACGCTCCTAGGTCTGAAGAGAGAGATAAGAAGTACTCATTCTAGGAGGACTAAATCCACATGTACATAAGAATACGATGCTCAGATGAGGATGTCAACCAATAGCTATGATGTGATTCCAAAAACACAGTCTGAACTAATCTGCTATGTAGATGATTTACGCCCTGTTAAGGTAGGTCACGTCGATACCAAGAACTCTACCTAGGGTACCAGGAAGAAATAGAGGATTCGGCTCAAATTATCATAGAGGGGATTCCATCAACTCTATTTAGGATGTCCTTCTGAAGGGATCATACTCTTATACGTAGGAAATGATACCAGAAACCTTCAGTGGAAAGGCCAAGGATAAGAAACCTAAGAAATCTAGTCCAAGTCATGGAAGAAAAATGGCTCAATCCATATAGAACTGGTCACACAATGTGTAATAGTGTTACATGCAGGGTTCCTTAACTCCGGGAACTGTCCATGTGAAACAGCCAGTGTCTGAAATCTAAGTCATATAGGAATGTATATACACAGCATATAGTAGGATTACAGGATGTGCCATGTGTTTGGTGGTCACTCCATGTACGCTGGCCCTATGCCCCTACATGGCCTCAACCTGTGTTGCCCTGCCCATGTATTAGTAAAAGGGGTGTCCCATGCATCTGGCCAGGTCTGGCCATGGAAGGGTATACACGATGTATCTGTGGCCGTGTACCCAACCCGAGTCCGTGTACTCCCGGAGTACACGCCAGGTAGTCTACCGATGAACACACACCATGTAGTTGGGATTTCTCTAGAAACATCATCTTCCTCTTCGTACCTCAGTCGAGCCTCCAGATTCACGATCTATCATTCTTTTTCCACGGAATTCAAAATCTCATGTCACCTCATCATTGTGATTTCAAATACGTTGGTTTCGGGGCTTCAATCGACTCTGAAATCTGATTTTGGCCACCTTTGTTGAAATCATTCGAAGAATGATATCTTCCGATCTGCTTTGATCTGTCCTTCTCCACCGTAGTCACACCCCTATGGGGTTGTACCGAAGCCAAGTCTTCGATTTGGGATCATTGTGTCACACAATGGATGCGCAAAGATCCATCATTCATATCTCCATGAAGAAAGTATGGAAAATACACAAAGAACACAATAAATTGGGAAAGAAAGGCACCAAAATCGAGAGGGATGAACCAATATTGATATTCCTATCGATCTTGGTTCTTCATTATTAGAAGGCTAAACGAAACCAAAATAACCTTCAAGAATAAATCTCCAAAATCCCCCCAAATGACCATCCCACAAATATGATCGATCCACATGCTAATATGTTCGTGGATTCGCCTGCGTTCATTGTAGGAATCAAGAATGGGGATAGGAAAATCAAAATCAATCATTCAACCTAGATCTGCGGTGTTAATTGGTGAAGATCTTCTCGTTGCGTGGTTGTCGCTGGTGAAACCCGTCAAGAATGTCGTCTCCTTGTTGGGGATTCTTCCAAAGCCTCCAGAGCATCCGGGGATTTCACGGTTATGATGTTTGTAACTCTGGACCCCTGTGTGAAGTCATTATTTAAAATGATAAAAGATATTCGCATGAACAATATTTAATAAAATATTTTTATTAAATATTTTATTACAGTTATGTCCAAAAGATAGATTTCACCACCGACCAGCACCGACCAACATTAGGCCACACATAAGGTAAAATATCTGCTCTGAACACATGGGTGCCCTCATATTTCTGATTTGAGCACCTATTCAGGAGTTATTCTACTTTTTTAGGAAAACACCACACATGTGTTATTTAATTATTTAATTAAACTCAAAAATTTTATCCAGGCACACCAGGGCTCGAAACTGCACGTCGTCTCAATGCCTGGTCTCGAAATAATTCCCGTATAATAATAAAATAATACATGGAAAAAAATTCTGGTACATTACAATAGTTTTTAGTATATAATGACACATTGATGTAGGGATTGGGATGTGTTATTATGAAGAAAAAATAGTCATAGATTTTTCCTCTTTAAAATTGAATATTAATGAGATAAATTACCCAACTGATGATGTGGAGTTAGTTGTAAATGTTTTTCATTAATTATGTCACGGAATTATATTTCTGTGAAATGGATGATATATATAGTGTTAAAAATGTTTAAAGTATATATTGATATCTATGGAGTAGAACATTAAACAGAGAATATGGTATGAAATTATTTGAGATTATGACTACACAATTCATTACGACCCTAGAAAATCGAACATGGAATCCAATTATTTGAGTAAAAAAATCATGCTAACATACCAATGACAAGGACAAAAAAAGAACCAATATTTATAGATTATAGAATGAAGGTTATAGATATCCTAAAATAAAGAGAAAATATTATATTTTTCAATTTAATGTTAAAAAATCTATCAATGTAATGAATAAAGAGTCTCAAAAGGAATATGTTGACTGAAAAAATAGGGTTAAATTTTTTTCTATGGGTACCCATGAAAATAAAGGAAAGATAATATTTAAGAACCAATAATAATTTCCATCCATAAAAAATTTGAAGAATGAGTTTTTAGACGAAGCTCATAGTTCATCATTCTCTATTCATACTTGAAGTATGCAGATTTATAGATATTTAAAAGAGTATTTTTGGTGGGATTGAATAAAGAAAGATATCACAGATTTTTTATCTCAATTCTTCGGATGTGAGTATGTTATGGTTGAGATAAAAATGTCCAAGGGGATTTTTAATCCATTAACTATACCAAAAAGGAAATATGAAAATATCACCATGAATGTTTTCATTATAGTATCCAAAATATCTTAAGGGAATGAAGGTATATGGCTTGTAGTCAATCACCTAAATATATCAGAACACATTATTTCTATCATAGAATATTACTCTTTGGATCATATTTCTAGAATATAAATTAATAATGATGTAAGATTTCATGGAGTAATACATTCCACTATGTCAAATAACGATACTAGGTTTACCTCAATGTTCTAGAAAAGTCTATATCATGATATTGATAAATAGTTGATTTATATATCTCTGTATCATGTCCAAACAGATGACTAGTTTGAAGGAAATATTTAAACCATAGAAGATATTTTGAGATCATATATATTATATTTAAAATGTGGTATGGATCAACATCAACTTATAGTTTAGTTGTTTTAAAACAATATATTTCACTTAAGAATTTAGATGGCTTCTCATGAAGCCCTATATAGAAATAAGTATAGTGCTCCATTATGCTAAAATGAAGATAGAGAAAGAAAGATATTGGGACCTAAGACAGTTTATAAAATGGGAGATAAGGCTAGATCCATTTATTAACACATCATGGTAATGGAATGCCTACATAAATATTATGCTGACAATCGTTGATGTCATCTAGAACCTAAATCTTATGATAAGTTGTTTCTATGAATTTATCAATGGTAGAATATTATGAGATCTAGGAAGAATGGGAATCTAATCCCTAGGTATATTAGAACATTCAAAATTATATATTATAACAGGATTGTACACTATCAATTTGTGCTTCCACTTATCCTCTCTCAAATTCCATGAGGCATTCTATACATCTCTCTCGAGGAAGTACATTCCAAAACATTCCAAAGTACTGATCCAGCAGGTTGTATCATAGGAGTACGATCTTTCTTACATGGAACAACCATAAGAGATTATATATTCTATATAGAAAATTCAATAAAAAATACCTCTCACCTAGTAAATGTTTTATAATGAAGCCAACAATTTGATGATGTTATTTGAGAACATGAGGATATAATGTTGTAGAATTTTCCTTATTTTTATGTATCAGAGTGATGAACATTGATAGAAAAATAAATTTTAAGGGGTGTATAATGTAACACGCCAATTCTTTATGATTGTTTTCAAATAAATTAAATTTCCCTTATACCTTTCATTACTCACAACTTAAATGTAATCTTACACTACACTCCAAACATGGTTATCTTTCTTTAGATCCAAAACTATGTTTTAATATAGGTATTTAAAAGTGACTATTATAACCTAGCCAATAAAATTAGATACATGAATAGTTATAATTACTTTTTTAATATTAATAATACTATTTTTATATAAAAAAATATATTTAAAATAAAATATATAATTTTAATATTGTATTTATATGTTTCAAATATATTATTTCTTAAAAAGATATATTTTATGTATTTTTTTGCACAATAATATAATTTATTTTTTTTTATTTTAGAAATTATTTATAAAATATAATTTTTTAAAATTATATATTCAAAATAATATTAGTGTGAATTTTTGGGATTTTTATGAATAATTTTATTTTTTGATGAATAGTGAAAAATACTATATTTTAATTTAAAACTGCCTTTTTGCATACATTATTTATAAATTTAAAATATATATAAAACAGATTTGAAGTTAAAAATTATTCAATTATAAATTCTTTAATATGATTTAGTTCATTTTAATCAATTTCATATTGAATTTTGATATAAAATATTTGTAATCATTTGAATATTTTATATTTAAAAATTTTCTTACTCATCACATCTGTGGGATTTATTTTCAATTTATTTTTAGATTTTTTGTGAGTGGAATTTGTATAAATGAAATTTATATTTTAAATATTGATAATTTATATTATCAAATAAGATCAAATTTATTTTTTAGCAAAATGAATTGTAAAATCTGTCACAATTATTTAGTGTTGGTTAAAGAAAAAATGGATTTACTGGGGGTTAAACTAAAATGATGGGCACTAAAAATTACCCAAAACCAGTCCAAAAACTATATTACAGACACTTTTTTACCTTATTATTTATATTATCAATAATTAACTTTTTTGGTTCAAAGTGAAATGAACGAAATATTTGTGGAATTATTTCTTTAAAAAGAATTACAAGAGTCCCACTCACGTCACGTATAAAAGTCTACCCATTATCCTCTTTTCCTCCCACTATCAAATCCTTTTGGTTCAACCAATACCTACCAAAATAAATTCCTAATCATCCTAATATTACCATATAAACAATATTATGGAGAGAAATCTATCATAGGAAGGATATTTGTTCAAACTTATGTAGGATACCTGAAGAAGATGTAAAATTTATCTTAGAGTGTTTTGTTTTATTTCTTCCAACAACATCATCAAATATTATGATTAAATTAAATAATAATAATAACCTAAGTATTTTAAAAATACTAATATTTTGTTATGTTAATTGTATTATATAAAACCATCTCCACTTCCATCAAATGGGTTAAAAATTCTTCTTTTATGTGTACAAAGGACTACAGTCTTGCAAAATGAGTTCATTCGTTGTAACATTACCAATTCTAATGGGAACAAATAATGATGGATTTTTATATATATATTATATTTAAGATATTATTATAATTATTTTATTATTATATAACATATATTGTCAAAATCATTATTTTTTTGGAATACAATAACTTCGTTCATGTGCATGATGGAATACCACCTGTCGGAGAGATGTAATTCATTTGAATAGTACATTGAATGTATTAATGATTAGTTTAATAAAAATATGTGATATATATATCATAAAAAAATTCTATAATGAAAATATATATATAATTTACTTTTATTTCATTCAATATGACATGAAAATGAAAACAATGTCCATCCATACGTATGACATATTGTCTCTATGAATGGTGTATTTCATTTTCTATCACTATATTTTATGAATTAATATAAATAAATATATACTGAATAAATATTATAATTATATAATGGATAAAATTATTTAAATTATTAAATCAGATTTTAGTTATGAGGATAAAAACTAACATGTCAAAACACCCACAAAAAGCAAAGCAGTTATTGCCTGAAATGTGACTTTGATAAAAAAATTGTAAATAAACGGGTAATAAAAGGTCATAATAAAATAATATATGATTTTATATATATGAATATGGGTTTTTAATAGATTTATATGAAATTATATTTGTTATACAAGAGGTTCTAATGACTAAAACATAATTCAAGACTTATGTTATGGGATCTTTGTTACAATATGCCTTCTTTGAAACATTTGTTATGTTATGAACCTATATTATTTCATGAGGTGTATATAAAAACCCATTAGTATGTAATATCATGAAAAAATTTATCCTTATAATATTTTATTTTTCATTTTATATTCTTGCTTCGTGGTTCATATGATTCAATGTCACCAAAGTTGTAATGACATTATGTTATAATTACATCATTTATCAGGATTGTTTATCATTATGTTTCTGATGATAAAATATTATGAACCATATATCAATAATTATCATGAAATTTATTATCCTATTCTTAATCAAAATATTTCTAGTTAATAGTACCATTATTCCACTCTTTGGTACTTAGAATAATTTAGAAAATGATTTTAATAATATATGATTTATTTCTTACCTCTGTCAAAAACATGTTTTCTTAAAAAATAATTATTTCATAAAAATATTTTAAAAATTATGTTGATAATTTAAAAAGTATTTATTAAAGTTATATTTACTAGTTTTTTACATTTTCACAAGAATTTAGAAAATAATTTTCAAGAAATTTTTTAAACAATGATCATTAGACATTTACTAATTATTTGAAAGGAATCATTGTTTTAACATGTATGGAATGAATGAAATTTCTTACCTTCATGACAATTATTTTCATCGAAACTACATTTAATATTTTTAAACGATATTATAAAATAAAATAACATTAAAAATGTAATATTTTTTAATTTTTTTAATTTGAATCTTTATTTTTATTAAGAAATTATTTTAAATATTTCAAAGTTTAAATTATATGTTTTCAAGATAATTTTAAATTAAATTTTTTTTCAAAAAGTTTTGTGCATAAAAAATTGGTTTCTAAATAAGAAAAGAAATTTTCCTCATGAAATGTTTTAAATGATAATGAATAATTATTTTCCATCTAAGATTACATTCGTTTATATTACATGTTTCTTTGTGATGAAATGATCTAAGGATACCATTCTTATACATTCCCTGAATGGGTTTTCATTATGGTCCCATGATTTTTAAGAATCCTTCTTCTTTTTTCACTGGTTATACCATAATAAGATTCTTATGAAACACACTTCATTATGAACAGGTTATTCTATTTTAAAATTGTGAAATTATTATAATGCTATATATTTTATACATGTTATGATAAAATGAAATGTTAATGAACCCATTTTAATTCATGGGTTTTCATATAAATAAATTTTTTGATCTTGTAGAACACAGATGTATGATTTTGATTATGATATGTGTGGGACCTAAATATCCTTCAAATGCATTGCCTGATGATTTATATCTCACTAGATAGATAAGACTAAAGTGTGGAGTGAAGCCGATTTTGTAAGGGATTTTATTGAATATGAGGGTATTGGGAGTGAAACGTTACAAATATGATTTTTTTGGGAGTGAACCCATTGCAATATAATAGCCTCGACAGTGACCCGTGACTACAATGGAAATGATTCTCAATACATATGTATATACCAAAAATCTATGTATCATTCCAATGTAATGCCCTCATGGATCAGGTTATTTTATTCTCTTATGATCCATGTCTAATGTATTACAAATCATTATAACATGACTCATGATTGTCATCTTTCATAATCAAGGTATGTTTTTCTAAATGCTATTATCATGTTCTCACACCCTTACGTTCATGGTATGCTTACCTATCTCTCTTGTATACCCTTACAGAGTAGTTTATATCATCCATTCTTATGTTTAATTTCACTAGGATATGAATAAATTTATTACATATGATATATCGAAGAATCATGATAGTTATGAATACCATTGTGGGAGATGATGTAGTTTACATATAGACAATTGTTTTATGTATCCATGTTTCCAAATACACTAAATAATTATAGTCATTAGGTGGGTGTTTGTGTAATGTAACAAATATTCATAAAAAATGATTTAATGTTTTTGTATGATAATCTTAAGTCAATCTATTTTGGGATCCTATAATAATATGATAATATGTTGTTTTATTTAATTATAAAATAGATTTTTTGGAATCATGCATGTTTTCATTTATTTATTTAGGTCATCAATGCATTCACATACTTGATTTGTTACCTTGAGGGCACTATTTTGTTGTTTGGGTAATCAAATGTTATGTTGATTTTTAATATTTAATGACCATTCGTCTAAATTTTTGGACCTTGAATTTGTATAGACATATTTATCATGAGCCTTAAGGATAACTATTTATAAAATGGATTATAATGCAATTTGGGGTCATTTTGTGTGGTTTTAGAAACTAATTTATTATTGGAAAACATGTGTTAACATAAATTGTTTTGGAAATTATATGGAGATAGGTGGAATAACTTGTCATTAATTTATTGATCTAACAAGTAGTTAAATGTTAATTTTAGAATTTTAGGTATAAAAATCACATTGGATATTCAATTTTTATATAATGAGTGGATATGGAAAATGTCTTTAAATAAACAAATTATGAAATTATGCTTATGAAATAAAAATATATCATGTTAATATATCTTCTTTTTTTATTTTATAAGTTAAATGGAATAATTTACATTTTGAAAAGGATTTTGAAAATAAAATTTTACCCTATTAACTTCATTTCAATCACAAATTTATGGATCTTTGTTTTTTATCTTTCTCTTGATCCTTCACAGTCATTTGATCACTCTCTATGTGTATTTATGATTTACCTTCATGCCCATATTTTCACTTTAGAATTATTTTTTAATAACTTAAAATAATTTTTTTTCTAGATAACATTCATACATTCATTTCACTATTATCAAGAGGACATTTTATAAACCCTTTTTTATGATGTGGGTTCACAATAAAAGTTTGGCCTATGATGAGCTAAATATAATTACAAGCGTGTATTTATTTAATTATGTATAATGTAACAATAACAAATTGTAAAACAATAAAATTATTTTTGATATAGTATGTCACACAAAACATCATGTTCAAACAACATGTGAAATATATTTCTTTAAATTTTATATATTTTATAGCCTGTGATACACACAACACTCAGTTTAAAAGAATCCTAAAATAATATACTGTTATAACCTTGCTATAAACATATAATGTATGAATAAGAAAAAACAAATTACTAAAACTATATTGTTCAAAAATAAATAAAATGAAATAAATTATTATATAAAGAATATAAATAAAATAAGAATCATTTGAAAGAAAAGGAAATGCCTTCTGAAAAATTGTTTTTTCGAAAAGGTGTCCTCATCAGGCTTTGTAGATTATAAAATTATTTTTCATCCACTTTTAGAAAATATATTTTAATAAATTAACTTAATTTTTGAAATATTTATGTAAAATTTTTTGTTCATTTAATTTTTTATATTTTTCGAAATGATTAATTTGTAACTAACAGTGAAAAATATTTGTTTTTATTAAAAACTAATTTTCAGGTTAAATATTTTAAAAGTTTTATTTTGATATGATTTTTTTATATTGATAAATTTGAAAAATTATATTAAAATTAATAAAATTATGTTTATTTTATTCAAATTCATTTTAATTTTTTATATTAAAGCATTATATACTTTTGAGAATATTTCTCTTCAATAAAATTCTAGTTCCTCGAGTCTACAACTATGATTTTAATATATAACATTCCACTTATAGGAATGGAATTTATAAAAATATATTCTATAACATAAATAAGAATAATAATTATTATTATATAATAATGTCAACGAAATATTTGGGCATAATGAATTGTAAAATTAAAAAACATAATTACTACTGTTAAGGTTAAAAACATTTTACTCGTTAGAGGTTAAATAAAAAGGATAATAGTTTAAAAAAATGTATTTATAAATTATATTAACTTGATATATTAGGAAAATTATTACTTTATGGTCTATTATAATTTCCTTGTGGCATGATTTTACAAGAAATTGAACAATATAATTATTTATGTAATGAAAAAGATTAAATTTCAAACCATTATTATAAATTAAAATTATGTGTTCACATAGGGACCATGTAAATATTTTAACAACCAATGATTTTATGTAGTATTTTTTCGAATTTATTTAATCTTTTAGATATCATTCAGTTTAAGAAACATTGATCTTAGCATGCATTACAAACAATAATGAGTTTTTTGATAGCATGAATTTCACACGACACTTAGCTTCTACGAACCATGAAAGAATATTACTATAAAGTAGACATTATTTAGGAAGATATGAATATTATTAAATATGTAATGAATCATACACATTAATTTGATTCTGAATATAAAATTATTTATAAATTCTTAGTAAATAATTAATCAATTTTTAGTAATGTGAATATATTCATTGAAAATATGTTATCTTCAAAAACTGTTTTATTTGATTCTATGTGAAAATATTATATGGATTTTACAAAATTTATTTGATAAAATTAAATATATTTTTGAAATCATAATATTTATATTATGTTATGGTTAAATTTTGTGTTTTTTTGAAAATACTGATTTTCCAATGAATAATGAAAAATACCAATTTCTGTAAAACTATCATTAAATTTTTTAATTTATGTAATTTAAATGGAATATTGTGTTTTAAATTAACATAATTATTATTCATTAATATTAAATTTTCTTAATTTACAGTAAATAAATTTTAATTTGGATTTTAATTTATGTTTATTTTTTACTTTACAACAGGTTTTTTATGAAAACTATTTTAAAGGGTATAATGTTTCTCTATTTTAATTAATTAACATAATCTGAATTGAGGAATGTTTCAAATAAAATAAATATATAATATTTCAATAAATTTTTATTTATTTTCATACAATTATTATATTTTGATATAGTTTTAATGTTAAATATTCTTATTCTTGAAACAAATATACTTCTCAAAAATCCTCTTTTCATTATGTCTGTGGGTTTTGTTTTAAATTTATTCTTCAAAACATTTAGAAACATTATTTGAAAAAATAAATTTCATTTTTTAAATCTTCACATCAATATTATGTTATGGTGAATCATTATAATTTTCTAAAAAGATTAAATTCTTTATGAATAGTGAAAATACAACATTTAAAATGCGAACATGCTTTTCATTTCAATTATTTATAAGGATAAATTATATTTAATTATTTAAAAATAAAATTGGTCAAAATATATATCTTATAATTGAATTTATTAAATTTTTGTCAATTTATTTTTGAAATTAGAATAAAAAACTTTTCAATTTTTTGAATGTCTTATCTTTGAAAACAAGATTACATATCATGTATGTGGGGTTAATTTTTAATTAAAATTTTCAACATATTTGAAAAGAATTTTAGAAAAATTGTTATGTTATTTGGAGTCAGAATAAATTATAATTTATAATAATGTGAACTTAATTTTTTACCATAATAAATTGGGAGAAAAATCAAAATTAACTACCCCTATTAAGATAAAAATGTGTTTACTATGGGTTAAAATAAAAAGATAATGGTTAAAATGACTTAAATAATTTTATAAAATTTATTTTTTAGCTATATTATTACACTATAAAGTCAAGGGTTCAAATTTTATCAACATTGGGACTCTTTTGGAATGTGACAAATGTGGTTACACCATTTCTTTTGAAAAACAATTACATGTTTTCTAATCGAATCACTCATAAATGGCCACTACTTTCCCTATCTTTTCACAAATTAAACAAATAGTTTTGAAAATAAATGTCTAAAAAATAATTTTTTTATCTCATCCTATAATCCTTATTTTGAATAGAATTTCAACCTTAGATGGCTTTTGTTTTAATCCTATGGAGGATACCCGAAGAAGAGGTATCGCTCCACACCGAGTGGTATTGTTTTATTTCTTATTACACCACCTCATATTCATACTATACCATGATGATATAAAAAAATAATTTTATTAAATATAATTAAATTATTTTATTCTATGGAGTATACATATAATATTCTCCACTTCCATCAAATTAGTTAAAAAATCATTGTTCATGTGTATGGCTGACTACTACCTCGTGAACCGATGTAATCTGTTTTTCTATTACAACCTCCCAAGACTGGACATTGTGATATATTTTCTACCTATATTATATTCATTATAATATTTTAATTATTTAATTATTATATCTAATATACACCAATACACTCCATTTCTTAGGAATATGATAACATTTCTTATCTTCACGGTGGTCTACCACCTCATAAAGCGATGTGAATCATTGATGCTTTAAAATCATGGTTATAATGGAGTTTCTAATTAATAAATGAGATATGTATGGAATAAAATTGATTATTTAATTAAAATATATCATTTATATTTGCTTATTTCTATACGATAAGAAAATAGAAACAATGTCCATGTGTATGTATGACCTGCCATCCCCTTGAATAGTGTATTTCATATTCTATCGTGAAACATTAAATATTACTCTAAATACATATACATTGAATATATATTATATTTATGTCATGGTTAAAATTTTTTATATTATAAATCCATGGTCAAATAAAGGGGATGTAAAATGTAAAATGAAAACATATATGAAAAGAAAATCAGTTATTGCTCAAAATATGACATTACCATGGAATTGATAAAAATGGGTAATAAAAAGTTATAAGTAAATCATATAAGGTACTATTATATATGATGTTTTAATGTGTATAAAAGAAGTTGAGACTTATGGAATGATATTCTTGTATTTATTTTATTTATGAGAGATATATGAAAATTCATTACTCGTATCTTTTATGTGGTGTATATAATTCCCTTTTGACACTTGATATGATGAATTATTTTAAATTTATTTAATTTTTCAATTTCTTCTTATTCATCATTATGCATAAAAATTCAAAATATTACCAAAATGGTAAGGTTTTCTTGTCTCAATTATCCAATATTGTGATATATGTTATGTTAAGCATATGTCTTCTTTTATGAGGCATATATACCACCCAACAGACATTTAATATCATTATTTTACTTATTCTATTGGTATTTTATGTTTTTTTAAATTTTATTATTTTTTGAGGCGTACAATGCAGTGTTATAAATTAATAATTGTTTTATGTTACAATATCATCATTTATCAGGATTGTTTATAATTATACATAAAATAATGAAATATTATGATCAATATTAGAATAAAATCAATAATTTTATTATCATATATTTTCATCATCATAATACATATTTCCCTTAATTTTACTCTCTATATTTACTAAATATTTCAAAATATTTTTTTTAATAAAAAACATATTCATTTCTCTCTTTTATAGAAAACGTTTTTTATAAAAAAACACAATTTATAAAAGTGTTTTGTAAAATGTATTTAAAAATTAATTAAAAATTTATTAAGGATTTTTTTTTTGATTTTTTAGTTTCTAGAAAATATTTTAAATGAATCTTCATATCATTTTCCAAATATTTCCTATTCTTCCATAATCGAAAATGTGACATGAATATTTGGTTTAATATTCACAACATGAATATAATTTTATATAGTCATGACCACTCAATGATTTCAATATCCCCATAATAATTTTCATTTTCATTTTCCATGATATAATTTTCATTATTATTCCCAAAAAATTAGTATTTAATTAAATGATTTCAAAATGAATTGATTTTTAAAATTTTTTAGGTTAAAAGAATTGATTTTCAATGTGGAAAATATATTTTCCTTAAGAAATGTTTTAATTGATTTTAAAATAATCATTTATAAATTTTCATGGTTATTTTCAAAGAAATTTATTTTCAAATTGAATTATCATTCAAAATTTTTTATGGAAGGAATGATATTTCACTAAAGAAATGGTTTAAAGGATCTTTAATGACTCTATTTTAATATTTCAAAGATATTTCCAAATAAATTTATGTTCCAAAAAGTTATATGTTTGAAAATAAATTATTCTAATATAAAATTTAATTTCCTTGAGAAATATTTTTAGTAATCTTTCAAAATAATTTTACATCAAATATGATATTTATTGATGTTACCTAAGTTTAACTATGGATATGAACAAAAGATACTATTTTTTTATCGCAATGTTCTATTATAAAATGATTTTTATTTAAATTTCTTCGCTTCAATTGGTTATTCCATGATAGAATTCTTACAAAACCAGGTTTTTTTAGAACTTATACTATGATGAATTGATGAAATTATTTTGAAAAATAACTTTTTTCCATAGGTTATAATTTTATGAAAAGTTTGTGAAACCCATTTCATTTTAGGGGTTATGCTTTGATAAATATTTAATGATATTGAAGAACTCATTTGTATGATTTTCATTTCATGATGTCTCAGACATATATCCCCCACCAATGCATTGGGTAATAATAAATTTTCATTGAGATAAAAGGGTATATAGTTTGTTACCCTTAGACTGAAAAGGATGGTACATGGGTTGTTATCCCAACCCTAAAAAATATGGTATACGGGTGGTTAGTTTAAGCCTGAAGTAGATACAATATTGGTTAGACCATTCCTAACATTTAATCAATGTCTTGGTCATTAGAAATAACCAAAGGGTTTCTATGATTATGTATTTTCCATAATACTATGGCTTATTCCTATGTTATGATCTCATAGATCATGTAATTTTATTATGATATGATTTATGTGTTATCAATTTCTAATATTTATACTCAGATATAATATTATGATCATTGATTCTAGGGTATAATTTTAAAATGTTAAGTTCACATTCTTATAACCATACGCTCATGTTTTTCTTACGTATCTCCCTAATTTAACCATAATAATCATATGAAATTACTCTTTCTAATGCTTACTCTCCCCATAACATGAATAATAGTTTATATATAGAGTAATAAAGGTTATAAAATCTATATGGGACAATAAATATATTTCATTATTTAAGAATTCTATGTTCCATTATCCCAGTACCACTGAACTATTACATTACTTATGCATGTGTTCAAGTAATGTAATGAAGATTAATCCAAAAATATTTAATATCAATTTATGGTAATCATGGTATGCTATAGTTGATATATGGGGAATATTTTATTTATCCTTTGGAATCATGGATGTGAAATCTTTAGTGAGACCCCGCGGGATATCTCCAAGCATATGATTAGGTATATCTCATAGGATAAGTCTAGGGATGATTGAAAGAAAAGGGAAATGTATTTTTAATTTTTCAAATGTATATAGAAAATTGTTTCCATGAAATTACATCCTTATCTAGATACTACAAGTATATGTGTCTCTCAAATATATGTTCCTATGGGTAATAACTCTGAAATGGGCATATCGAGATGGACTCAATCTTTTCCTTGTGCATGTAAATTGATCGTACTGTACACATAATTCGACACCATAGGGGATATACTTTATAAATTCAAAAAATATTTACATACCAACTTGAAGGATTTAAATCGACGATTACTTCGAATGAACTAGGATAAACTTCAGGTCTCATATATTAATAATAATGTTTCATGATTTATACATATGATTACTGATTGTTCAAGATTAAGGTGTTTTCCTCATTGATTAATTTTTCTCACACTATGCTTATTGGTTTTATTCTATGGTGGGAACCAGAATAAATTGGGATGACATTGAATGTGATAAAACATTTACCGATTAGAAGCAAAATTGGATGATGACTCTAGAAAATGATATCGTGTCTATTTCTAATCTGCTATCATCAAAAATGTGTAATTATGATTAACATAACCAACTATTATAAACACAAAATAAGAGAATGAAATATTTCACTAATAATTTGGGTAGCAGAGACTATGGGAGAAATATAATTCACTTTACATTATGTCACGAATGTAGGATGAAGAACTAAATGGAACGTCTCAAAGGGAAGAGAATATTTTTTTGGTGTGGAAAATAAGGAAACAAAAATTAACTAAATAGAAAAAATGAAAATATTGATTAATGAAATGGATGATTATATTGGCCTCTCTATGGTATCATAATCTGTTAAACGTTTTAAACAAGGAGAGTATGAATATTATAAAAATCAAGGTCCTAAGGAGAAATCTCAAGAAGAGAATCAGTATAGTTATATGTGTAATAATTTTTTAGTGGATGATAATGAGACAATGGTTGACATATAAAAGGAAGGGGGTATTATGTAATTAAATGATAAAACTTAGTTAATGTTTTGAGAAGCAAGTGGTCTGATTAAATTAATTACATATTAGAATACAAGGATTATGTTTTATGAATCTGGAAATATATAATGATTATTCAGTATAAGTTTTTCCTAAATTTTCTATGGGAATATGCTAAATTATATAGATGGAATATAAAAGGAAAAAATATAATGGTGATATTTTTATTAAGGGAAGATAAACCATAATATGTTCCAGGTTTTGAGATAATGATGTTGGGACAAATAGATGTTGAATATGAATAATGTAAATTGGATTGTACTAATTTCCTTGTAACTGATTCATGATTCATTAAATATGTGGTATATTATTTCAGTGATGGATTTTAATCAATTTTTAGAGTTAAGGGATATATCCAATAATCTATATTTAGTCACTCTCTATAATTATTTACACTTTTCTTCCATGTCAAAATATTCACCATCCACATAAATTATCTTTCTTGGAAACCTAGTTATGAGTCACTTTTGGAAATTTTTATGTTTCCAAATTTCTCAATTTAGGTTGAATTTTAATATTCATTTATAGTATGTGTGTTTCTATGAAGGTGTTTATGAATTCTAAAACATTAATGATCAAAAAAGCATTCAAAGGAGAAATTCATTTTAACGGGGTAAAATGTATAATAACACCACACTTTATTTGACATTAATTATAGATTTATAAAAAAAGTTTCAAATTAATACAACCCAAGAGATAAATAAGTAATGTGTATTTATAAATTAGGTATTATACATTACAATTTAAAATATTAAATATATCATATTTACTAAAAACATCCTTAACAAGTTCATAATATTATTTCATACTTAAAAATAAATGGGATTTCTTGGGGAAAACATAAGAAATGGGTGAGCTACAATTCATAGAAAGGGAATAAACAAGGAATAACATGAATAGTTTAATACATATTAAACAATAGGAATATAAATTTCTCCTAAAAAGAGTATGAATCATAAACATGAACAAAGATACATGATATAACATGACAATCATAAAAAGGGAAATGTGGAAACATCTTAAAACAAAGAATAATAAACATATGCCAAGGTTAAACCCTCCAAGACATCGGTGTGAGAAAATTCATATAAAATAATCAGGTTCACTCCCTATTCCATCATGATGTATCATCATACTAGACATTACATAAGGTATTGGAGCTTTATCTGGATGCACCCATCATATTCAATTCATACTCATGCTTAAGTGTGACACATAGATAATACTACATGGATTCATTCATCCTCCTAATTTATTACATGATCAAGGAGATTGTAATACATATATTTAAGTCCCAAATCAAAATTTATATGGCTATAAAGGTTAATACCCTTGATAAGAAATTGTTATGTTATTCACTAGACAATTGTTTTTGCGTAGAAAATTGTGGTAACATTTCAGCAGCATAACTACGTCACATAAAAAATTCCAAAATTTTATTGATGAGATAAAAAAGGGTTTCTAATATTTTATAAATGAAATTGAATGTAATAGGGATGTGGAAATAAATGTCATAGAATGAGGAATTGGAAATAAAATGTATATGATATTAAGGAAACATTAATAAAAAAGAGAATGGAAAGAACCCTTACAAAATTTCAGCATGGTAACAGGAGTACATAATAGTTAATAGTATAGAACAATGAGAGTTAAAGGCAATATAACCATTAATAAATTAAATGGGATGTAAGGGTATATGTAATAACATATACAAAAAATAAAAATTAATAGTAATAGACATAACATAAAGGGAGTGCTTGATAAAAGAGTAGATGGGAGAATCCCCTACATATGTGTGTGACTCCAAAGGCTTTGGAGGAGCTTCTTGATAGATTGGGTTGTACCTTTAGAGAACTATAGAGAGAGTAGGGTAGAGTATGTATGTTCTTTAATGAGTTTTAGTGAAGGTAAATGGGATTTGGGTGAGTTTATATAGTAAATTAGCGGGATTTCTTTATTATTTGGGTTGTTGAATCTATATAATAATATTACAAAAAGAGATCCCACAATTTATGTCAAATGGGAGTGGTTTCCATTATTTTATTTTTAAGGGGATGATAATAATAAAATAATTTTTTTTATTATGTGAAGGTGAGTATGAATTTAAAAGGAATGATTTTAAATATTTAAAATATATTATTGTTTTTGCAGGATTCATGATGGCTTGGCAAAATAGATAAAAATAAACATAAAATATTTTTTTTGATTTAGAAATATTAATTTGGTCATTGATCCAATTTATTGTAATTGTTATATCACATTTGGGTCATCATGATATCATGAAACACAAATTACATTTATACAATATCTAATGTTTTCCCAAAAATTTTAATGTCTCCGAAAATTATAAAAAATTCCCCATTGGATAATTTAGACATAAGGATTCCGAAACTAATATTAATTTAATATAAATAATTTTATAAATATATAAATTTTTACATTTAATTTAATATTCTTCATTTATTTACAATGATGGTTTTTTCATAATTAAAAATTTCAAACCCATGTAAAAATTACATTCGACATCTAAAATATTATATGATTATTTGAATTTAGTAAAAATTATTTCATACTTATATTTTATTAAAATATTATTTATTTTGAAAAAAACAATAATTCAAAAATTCATTAATTGCATTTGAATATATATAAAAAAACTAATAACCGTGCTCTATAAAAATTATTTTAAATGTAACAATAATTAGATTAAAATATATTCATTTTTATATAAAAATAATGTATATATTCATATTTATTTATTCATGATACATACCCATTTAATACACGATAATACGCCATATGAGTAAGATGTGTGATGGTGGGACATTCAAGGGGAGGTTCAGAAACCATGGTTGGGTCAATGATCTTGATGTTCTAGAACTTCTCTCATAAATTGTTTATATCATGCTTAAATTTTTGGATCACAGTTTGGTATTGGTCAAGAGAAAATACCATATATGATATCACTCTCAAAACCTCTGATAAATGGGTTTCATATTGTATTATCCTTCTTGTTGAGCCCATCACTATCTTTGCCTATGTTGATTGGATTTGATAAAACCCTATATTTATACTAATCCTCTGACCAATGTTCAATGACTATATTATCATCATTAATGATTCATAAATGTCAATTATATTTATAGGATATAATTAAACCAAATAAGTGTATGTGGTTTTTATAACCATATTACTTAATAAGACATTAAATTAAATTAAAAGGGGTTTTTTATTTATAATATTTTGGGTCATTACAATACTCACCCTATAAAAAAGTTCATTGAAATTTTCCTTTCCGACACTAAAACATATAAGGGTAACATTGCTTCATCACCTCCTTCATTTACCACCTTCCTTTTTCAAACATTTATTTTCTCCAGAACACTTTAACAATGGTAATTGTCTTATTTATTAGAAATATTTCTCTATGATATTATATTTTCACTAGATAAACTTTATAGGAAATTTATTTCTTCAATGGTACCACCTACTAATTTAATAAACGTGATGGGTTTGGTATGTACTTCCTATAGAGGGATACATGGAATACATCATTTACTTGAGATAGGTTTTGTTGGAGTGCAAGTTGATAGGCCACCAATACAATGTGTTGAAGGATCTTAGAATGGTTGATGAACATTGAATTAAGCTTTCTCTTATTCCCAAATTGCATCTCTTTCATCCAAGGAGTTATGTGGTGGAATACCACGACTCTATCATCAAATTCTAGGTATCCTTGAAAATTTTCAAAATAGCTCCTTTGTCGACATTGATTATCCTTGATGTAATGTTGAATGGTTTTATCCTTCACTATCATTTCCTCATCTATTTTTTGAAATAAGAGTTTATATTCTCCAAAATCATTCAAACATGTTGGTGTCCTTCACCACCTCCAATAAAAGTCTTTATAGGGTGCCATTTTCATGATCAAGTGGAATCTATTTTTTTATAACTCAATCATATATAGATTTTTTTCCAATCCTCCAATGAAGTCAATTTAGAATAGTATCACCATTTCTTCAAGTATTTGGATAGTCAGCTAAGATTGGCCATCAATTTTATGGTGATATGTTGTGATGAAGTTCATCTCTATATATAGAGCATGTTGGAAACTTTTGAAGAAATTGGTGGTGAATCTTGGATCATGATCAATCAAAATTTATAGTGTTACTCTTGAAGCCTCACCACTTCTCTGATATATATATGTGCAAGTTGGTCTAATGGGAAATCAACTCGAGTTGTAATGAAGTGTGCAGTATATGTATAATGATACACAACAACCTAAATAGTACTGTTTAATTTTGATATATTCATATGTATGGTGGAAAATTCCATGGGGATGACTTCTCATTTCCATGTTGGTATGGTTAATGGTTTCATCATCCCATTAGACTTCATCGTTTCAAAATTTTATTGAGTAAATACTAGAAACTTTTATGTATATTAAGTGATCTCCCGCTTCATATTGTCCTAACAATAGTGCTTTTTGATATCTCAATACCTCATTGTGATTCCTAGATGAATAGAGAATGTCGAACTATATGTATATTCCAATATATCCTTCATTAACTCATGTCTTTAGGGAACATATAGTCTTACCCCAAATCTCACAATTCCTTCTTCATTAACATTTAACTCCAAGGATTTCCATTTTCATATAGATTCTGCATTCTTCTGATTTCCCACACTATCTTTTTCTGAATCCTTTATCCCTTCAAGTAGAGATTTCTAAGATATTATTTCTGAAAGGATATATTAGGTTCCTTCTTTTTTGATTCCCATGTCTATCCTCATCAATTCTATGATTACATGATCATTATGAATTATTATCAATGATAAAATTATGGAATAATTTCTACATTACGAATCTGCCATATAATTCTCTTTACAAGGATGGTGGTTAATTTTTCAATCATTGTCCTTGATCCGATATAACCATCTTTATTGTCCCATATTCATCTTTTTATGTGAATATATATTTGATAAATTTTTTATAGATATATATTTCACACTTCTCTCATAGTATATAATTTAACCATATTTTCAAATTTAATATCACTACATCCATCTCAAGATCATGCATTGAGAGTTCTTTTCATGAACATCCAACTTCCAGGAAGCATAGGCTATGAATTTTTCATTCTTCAATAACACATATACAAATATATTTTTGAATATCCCAGAATATTACAGAATGATATCCACTTATGGATAGTGGGAGCACAATTTAATGGATAAGACTATTTTTAGACTCATAGAATCTTTCTTCAAATTCATCATTCTAAGAAAACATGATCCCTTTCAAGTTAGCTTGGTAAGATAGTTTAATATTCGTGAGAAATTTCTCACAAATTGGTGATAATATCCTTCTAACCGAAGAAAAATAAAGATATATATCACAGATGATGCCCTTAATCATCTTTAAGTTGCTTTTTTATATGAATCTACCACATATATACCATTTATTGTGATGATATTCCCCATGAATGAGACTTAATTCAACTAAAACTCAGATATTCTATACTTTTCATAAAGCTTGTTCCTTCGTAGGGTCTTTAGAAAAGTGCTTAGATGCCACTCAGGATCCTCCTTAGTTTGGTAGTATATTATAATATCATCGTTAAAGGATACCAAAAATTTTTTATGTTATCTCTAAAGAAACTATTCATCATGTTCAAAATGATTTCGGGACCATTAGTGAGACCGAATATCATTACTATGATCTCATAGTTCATGTACCTTGTACAAAAATATATCATGGAGATATCCTTCTTTTTAATCCTAAATTGGAAATATCTTGATCATAGATCAACCTTGGAGAATTATTGTGCTCCAAATATCTAATTGAACTAGTAATTAATCTTTGGAAAAGGATACTTGTTCTTTATCATGATCTTGTTGAGATCATGATAATAAATGCATAGTCACATTGACCCATCATTTTTCTTGATGAGGAGGACTGGTGCACCCCATGACGAAGCACCTGGGTGGATGAACCTTTTATCAAGATTCATCTAAATTCGTTTCGTCAACTACTCGTGTTCCAAAACATATATCCAATATGTAGTCATTGATATTGGAATCACCCCATGTATAATATCGATTAAAAATTCAACCTCTCAGCTAAAGGTCCTGGGGGCAGTAGAAGCTCGTGGGTGGATGTGCCCACTTGACTTTTTTCATTAGTAATGATCAATCCGGGATCAATATGACAATAAATGTCAGACTCCACAGATCGAATCACAAAAATAGTCAAAAATAAGAATATTCCCAAAACCACAAAGGAAGATCATCCCAGGTTGAATATAATTAAATTAATTTATTGACAAGAAGTATCGTTTAAGGATATTTTTCTTCATTAATATTTTTGTTCATTTTCTGATGTGATTCGTCGTTGCATTGTTGATCCCAAGTGTATACTTCCTATAGTGGTGATCTACACATGCACCATGTGTCTCTGGATGTCGCCCAAAGAATGTATAAGTGCTAGTGTAGAGAATCCTTTTTGTACATTGTCCGCATTCGATCACCCGGATCCAATGGAGGAGGATCTCTCTCTGCCTTGAGAGCATTCTTGGATGGATTAGTTCTTTTGTATTTGAGAGAATTCTCAAGAATTTTTGTGCGCAACTATTAGTAAAACGTATTGTGGTTTTGAGGATATTAATAATCGGGTTTGGGGCTATAGAGTAATGATAATAAAAAATTGAATTACGTGTTTTATTTATTTCATTAACTCTTATGGAAAACCCCCATGTTGAATCAATAATTCCTTGACATGCGCCCATCCTGATTATAATAAATATCATTTAATAAAAGGATATTATTTCCTCAAGTACCGACTGGAAAAACAACACGGAGTGTAATCATTAATTGACAAAGTGTACTCATTTTTCATTACCTTTCCAAAATGAAAACTACACAGCATGTACATTCAATATACTGAAAGTGTATATCATTTTTTTATTTTATTACTCCTTCAACAATAAAAAATTTTAGGCTTCCATGAATAATTATTAAACCACATAAGGGAAAAATCTTTATTCTATTTGAGATACTTGAATACACATAATGTGTGACCCTCTAGGCCTCTATCATTTCGGCATTAGGAAGGCTTGCCTAATGTCCAAGATTACTATCTAGCAATGGGTCAAGGAACCCAAGAGAATGTAGTTGATGCCGCATTGATGTGTCACCACATACGAATTCATACCATGCAATTTAATCCCATTGTTTCAATATCTCATCATGAAGGTTTCATGGAAGGGTCATAAACCTATATACCTATTCCATCATTATTTGACTTCTTGAAATAAACTCATCGTGACACAGTAGCCTTGGAATTTGGGTGATAGTTCTACATCAATCAAAGGGCCTGAGATATCTACTTCCATATATATGGAAGGGACAAATCCTTGATATACTTATCTATTAACAACATGTCATTCTTGACTCACCCAACGTACCCTACATCCCGCCAACTATTTTCATGATGGTTTTTTCAGAAAATCTATGTGCACTAGTCATGACTTGAGTTAATGATAATATTTTAGTCTACGGACCATTACACATGTGTGTAGATAGTAATTTCCGATGACACGAAGACCTGCGGAATTACTACTGGTGGGTATATTCTCATAATATATTATCATGGAGATTACCATGTCCAAACTCCAGGAGAGAGAGTTTCGTCTTCTTTCATGTACTCGTACATGATGGTTTGTATATTATGTGTCCTATCATAGTATTTCATCCAACTGTATATCATTATTTATGAAAATTTTATTAGCATTTCAATGTTCTCATTATAGCGATGAACATACATGATGTTCGTAATGCTACAAATATTCCAGGACATTATTATATTCATATCATGAATAACAATGAAAAGTATATAATTAGTGTACATTCATGTAAACAATGTATAAACAGTTGGTTCTCAGGACACCAACTCTAAAAATCTTCTACTTGGACAAGATCCAATTGCCTATGCTTTTAGTCCGCTAGACCTCCCATAATGATCATGTTTCTACTGATTCAATGCTTTAGTAAGGTGGTCGGCCATGTTGTCTTCCATGGAAATAATGCTCACTTCAACTTCACATCTCTGAGAAAAATCCCTCAAGAGTTGACACTTCCGAAATATATGCCTTGTCGACTGATGTGACCATCGCTCTATTGAATGTTCCACCACTGCATTATTATCACAATAGAGTGTGGTAAGATCTTTATTTCTAGGTACTACATCTAGCTCTTGGTCGAAGCATTTCATCAACACCGCTTCTTTAGATTCCACAGAAGCTGCGATATACTCAGAATCTACTGTAGAATCTACGACCACACCATTCTTTGAGATCTTTCAGCTCACTTCACCTCCATTCAAACTGAAGATGTATCTATTCTGTGACTTCATGTCATCTTGATAGGTTTGGAATCTAGCATCTGTATTTCCTATGATGACTAGTTCCTCATCTCCCCCATAAACCGAGAACTTATACTTCGTACGCCTTAGATACATAGGGATAGTCTTGACTATAATCCAATGGTGGTCTCCTAAATCATCTTGATATACGCCTACCACACTTAATGTGTACGAAACATCAAGACTTATACATATCATTCATACATGACTAACCAAATTGTTGATGCCTAATGGATCCATTCCTTGTTTTTATTTCCTCATGTTTTTTAGGACACATTTTCATGGAATGATAAATGCCATGTGACAATGGAAACAATCCCTACTTGAACAATTCCATACTAAATCTCTTCATTATCATGTAAATGTAAGTACATTGACTTAGGACCATCATTCTCATGGATCTAACAGGATGGATATTGATCCCTAGAATATATGTTGGCTCACCCAAGTCTTTCATAGAGAAGAATTTATCCAACCATGTCTTAACTAACTGTAATATGGGTACTTGACTTTCAATTAGTTACATGCCATCAAGATATACTATTAGTAAAATTACTGCACTTCTTCTAATACTTTTATATACACAAGGCTCACATTTGTTCTTAATGAATCCAAATTTTATTACAGCTCCATCATAATAAATATTCTATGACCTTGATGCTTCCTTTAATCCATAAATGTATTTATGTAACTTTCATATCTTGTTGGAATCCATCAGAGTCATAAACCCTTCAGGTTGTGTCATGCAGATATCTTCCTAAAGGTTCCCATTAAATAATGTTGTTTTGACATCCATTTTCCAAATTTCATAGTCATGGTAAGCGGTAATAGTCAATAGGATTCTAATGGATTTCATCATCGCAACCGGTGAAAAGGATTCATCATAGTAAATTCCTTGACGTTGTCTAAATAATTTTGCAACCAGTCGTTCCCTATAGGTCCTAAATTGTCCCTCCTTGTCCAGTTTCTTATTGAATACCAATTTATTACAAATAGTATTTACATCAACTGGAGGTTCTACCAAAATCCAGACATGGTATTGGTATATGGAATCTATTTCAGAATTCATGGTTTCTTGCCACTTGGAAATGTATGTGCCTTCAATTGAATCGTTGTGGGTAAGAAGATCATCAATGTAAACCAATAATGATTCACCAACCTCAATGACAAGAAAACCATATCATTTGGGTTCTCTCACCTCTGTCATGCTCCTATATAGTTTTCTCTCTTAGGAATAGATTGTTCTTCCACAGGTCTTTGTGGAATCTGTTGTTGTACCAACTCTTGTGTATCTCAATCCTAGAAATAATCAAAGTCTATTTTTCTCCCACTATCCCTTTTGGATATGTTCACCCTCTTGAGGAATAGAGAGTGTCTTTCCACTGTAACCTTTGTATTTGAGTGTTTGTATAGGTAATATCCCCTAGTTTCCTTATGATATAAAATAAAGGTACACTTTGTGTATCGGGGTTCATGTATGTTAACTGAAGAGGCCTTGAAAAATGCATCGCTACCCCACACATATAAATTTAATTTCATGGCTTGGTGTCTACTCCATAACTCATATGGAATACCATTTATCGATTTAGTTGGTACTTAGATTAGTATGTGTGTTATTGTTTATAATGCATATCCCAAAAGGATAATGGGAGACTTAGATTAATCATCATTGGCCTCACCATGTCCAACATGGTGTGGTTCCTCCTTTCACATACACCATTCCACTAAGGCATATAAGGAATAGTGAGTAGAGATAGAATCCAAAACTCCCATAAGAAATCAATGAAGTTTGGATTAAGATATTCTCCCCCTCTATCTGATATGAGTTTCTTAATCTTCTTTCCAAGATGGTTCTCAACTTCGTTATTTTATTTTTTGAACTGATCTAAATTATCTGACTTATACCTCATTATGTAAATATATCCATATATACTAAAATCATCATTGAAAGTCATAATGTACAAGAACCCACCCCTTGCTTTAACTGTAAATGGTCCATACAAATTTGTGTGAACTAATTCTAGAAGCTCTTTATCCCAATCACCTTTTTCACTAAATGAGGCTTTGGTCACTTTGACTTCTAGAAATTCATGACATACAACAAGTGGTTTTATTTCGAAAGAATCTAAATGGTTTATTCATTCTCTAAATGGTTTATTTTTACAAGATGTTTATAAGTCCAATTTCTCTAAAATGGGTTATAACATGATAAAATTATTATCAAACCTAATTATTTTTCATAGGATAATAAATGATAAAGTGATGAAATTATTATGAATATTTTCTCTTCTCTATAATTCATGATATGAGGAAATGTTTATGAAACCCCTTTCATTTCATGGGTTATGAAATGATGAATATTTTATGATCTTCACGCACACATATGTATAGTTTTCATTATGTAATGTGTTGGACCAATATATCCCTATAAGGAATTGGGTAATGATAAATTTTCAATGAGTTAAGAGGTAACATGGGTGGTTATCCCAAGACCCAAAAGGTAGGTAGACTGGTGGTTGGCCCAAGCTCGAAGTAAGTACATGAGTTGTTATCCCTTTCCCAAAGTAAATACATGGGTGGTCAAACCAAGCATAAAAAGTTAGGAATTTCATGTCCAGTATCCTTAATATAAGGTTTTTTATGATTATTTGATTTCCACAATGAAATGTCTCCTGAAAATGTTATGCTCTGAAGGATCATGTCCCTTGATTACCTAATGAATCATGTATTATGAATTTTCAATATTTATTTAGTGACTTGGAATTTTGACCTTTGATATGGGGATTATGGTTTTCAAATGTTGTCATCATGTTATTGTACCCTTATGCTCATGTAATTCTTACATATCTTCCTTGTTTACCCTTATTGAGCATTTCAGCTCAGCCTTTTCTTATGATTCCTTTCACTAGGTTATGATGAAAGGTTATTATGTAGGATTACTAAATTGGAAGATCGATATAGGAAAAATTTAAGATATTTCAAGAATTAATAATATTATTCCACATGTTTCCAAAGTCACAATTCTATTGTAGTCTTTAGGCTTGTGTTCATATATTATAATGAATATTCATTGAAAATGTTATAATATCCATTCACGAGAATCCCTAATTACTATAAATATGTAGCTAAACATTTGTGGTAACCTTGAGAAAAATGAAATTAATTTTATGTGGTTAATTTTTTTAATTTTTAGTAGTTAAAAAAATATTATAAATAATTATGCAAGGACAACATAATAATTATTTAATTGATATAAAAACTAAATAAATATTTCAATAAATATTTAAAGTAACATTATTTAAATTAATTATTGAATTCTATAAATTGTTTAGATAAATATAACATGATATATTTGATTAAAAAAAATATTTTAATTCCACCTTATTCTTAATTTGTTTAATGTAAAATTAAAAGAATAGTGTCAAAATCATCATTACAATTATTTCATAATATATAATATTTTATTAAAAGATTTAATATTCATAAAAATCATGTCATCTACTAATTTATTAATATATGTTTATAAATATAAACTATAGTATATCCATTTTCAAATGGTCTATTTATAATAATTTTAATTACCCCTAAATAGTAAAATTTTATATTACAATGGTAATGGGTAAAATAATGTTTTGTGAATTACATGTTCTCATGTTAAAATTAATTTTACACACACATTGTATTTTTTTCTATATTGGATTTCATATTTAGAACCAATGGGATAGAATTAACAAATTATTCTAATCAATTTTTAGTCTTAAATGATAAATTACCTAGGTAAAAATACTTGTTACCATAGTTAAAACTAAAATGGTAAAAGTAAAAAAAATTATATGTTAAGGAAATAAATATCTAAAAAATGTGTTTTTTATGTTTGAGGTGTGGATAAACTATATATTACCCTAAATTCATTAATTATAAACTTTTGAGGTACTTGTGGTGAGAGTGGATTCCAATTATTGAATAGTTTTTGTTATTTTAAAAAATGCAACTCCTCCTCAATAATAGAAGGACACCTCCACCCGTCACATCAGCACACATCATAAGAAATTTGTTTACATGAAACCATGTTAAAATACCTGTAATACATCTTTAGGAATATTCTAGAGATTATATGCATCCAAAAATACCAACCTTATGGTCTTTAGTCAGATATCTATCGACAGTTTCACTAAGAGAAGATAATATTTTTCACTAAGAACTATTTTCGCTTCATATCATACCGCCTTCAACATTTAATTAATAATTAAAATATAATAACCGAATTACATATCATAATATGATGTTTTATTATGTTAATGTAATTAACTACATACATCACCCCTTATATCATGTGGGAAATGAATCTATCAATAGTGTGTATAACAAACTACCATGTTGCAAACTGATGTAATTCATTCTCCATCACCACATCTCACACAGATATGTAATGATATATTTAAAATATTTTATATTTATAAAATTACTGTAATTATGTAATAATAATATCAAATATACCTTCTTAACATCCAATCGCTAGGAAAACAATAACACCCCCATGCATATTTCTGGGCTACCACCTCCACATATCGATGTGGAATGTTTTACATTTTATAGATATATTTATGGTAATAAACCTTATTTAGTGAATAAATATGATGGATTTGATATAATAATTAATTTTAAAGGTTAAATATTGTTTAAATTTATGTAATTCATCCTTTTAAAAATGCAATGAGTGTCCATGTGTACGTACAACCTATCGTCTCCATGAACTATATAATTCATTTTTCTATACATAAATTTTATAAATTACTATATAAAAAACTATACTAAATATATTTGATATTTATATTATGGAAAAATCAGGTAGATGATATAACCATGATCTGAGTACAATGAATGAAACAACCAAATGAAAACATATGTGAAAATATGATGCAGCTATTACGTAAAAGAGTTATTTTGATAATGAATTGTTAATAAATGGGTGATAAATGAATATAAATAAATTACATAAGGAGTGAAATAAATAATTGTGGTTATGTACTATATTTATAATATGTTTATATTTTTTATTTAATTTATTCTAACACAATTAAATAATATCAGACATGAGGTAACAGTTTCTCATCTCGCTTTTACTTTCATGAGATGTTTTCCATATTCACCACTAATTTATTTTTTGGGGTGTATATATATCCCCATTGATATTTTATATCATGAATATATTTTTCTTAATGATATTTAATTTTTCATTTTATTTTTTTTCATTCATGGAGATTTTTATTCAAAATTTACCACATTAGTAATAGTATATTTCACACTCCAATTATTATTCATGATTGTTAATTTTGAAGATTCATTTAGGGTAATTATTTTTTATTTCTATGTAAAACTATATAAATTTTATTCTAATATAGTTAATGTTGAATTTTATAGGTCATTGTACTATTTTTCTTCAATTGGTACTGTAAATGAATGAGAAAATGTTTTTAAGAAGTCATAATTTTATTTCTCTCACTGGTCGAAAGTATTTTTTTCTTCCATATCCATGTTTTCTAGAAAAAAATCAATAAAATGTTATCAAAATTATCTTAAAGAAACATAAAATAAAATTTAACTATTTTTTTTATTTGAGAAAATTTAAAATTAATCTTCCTATAATTTTTTAAATAAGGTACATTTTATATTTTCATAAAAAATGTGAATGGAATATGTTTTTAACATAATATAGAAGAACAGAATTTCCTACCATCATTGACACTAATTTTATTGAATACTACATTATGTTTTTTAAAGGTTGTCTTTAAATAAATTGTTTTTTTTATGTTTGGGAATTTTTTCAAGTGATTTCCAATGATTAATGGTTATTTTCCTCAAAAAATATTTAATGATCTTTTAATTATATTTCTTTTAATAAAGGATTACAACCCTTTACTTTGTTTATGAAACACTTGACATATGTTTTACTGATACAATAATTATTATTTTTATCGATGGTTTATGATCAGTTACATTGGGGATGTACAATTTTGATACCATTCTTTTTATTACTCAGGATGGATTATGATTGTGTCTATTGATGTAATAAATTATTGAAATTCCAATTACTAGTTTCTCAATATGAATATTTACATTGATTATGTATAGAAAAATTCATATGAGAAATACATTGAACATGGTAAGTGAAGTGTGGAGCCCACTATTTCCCCTCGATGCTTCATTAGGTATAATGAAAAAAAATATGTTGGGTTTCGACTTAGGCCTTACCCATTTATATAGATATCTTCAAAGACTTCATCGATTGTATTTTAAAATTTTTGGTATAATGAATCGAAGATATATATATGATTCTTAAAATTATACATTCAATTATTCTAAATTTTTTTATTTCTTTCCTTGTTATTATTTTATTTTTTACGATATCCATGTATGAGTTTCTAGGTTATGATATTATTTATATTGAATTATTTGATCATCATTTATTCCAACCATGTCATTATTCATATTATCGATATTGATTAAATGGATTATTTTTTAGTTATTTATCTTTATATATTGATTATGTATTATATATTCATGATATATTCTATTGTATTAATATTCATACAATGAATTAGATCTCAAATTTTTCTAATGTTTTCTTTCCACATGATGTCGGGAAATGTTTTATGACTAATATGCATCTACATGGTAGATGGAAAAAAAATTATCTCAAATAAAATATGGTTTTTTTATTTTCTGCTTTAAAATATATACCAAATTCAAATAACTTTCTATTTTATGAATTCTACTAAACTATTTGGTCCTTTCGGACGTGGTTCCTAGTATCTTATACCAATGTAATAATGTAAACACTTACTCTATGAAACTAGGGACAAGGTCCATATCGAGAATATTATAACCAAGGTGATCAATTCTAGAGTATGAAATTTTGTTTATTTTTAATATGTAATTACATTGACTTAGTAATTGTGACTTTATAGATATATTAATTCCATAAAATCATTCTGGGGTAAATGATCTACATGTTCTTGCAAATTTGGGTAAAAGTGAACAGACCAAGTGAGGATGGTATATTTCTGTCAATAATGACAATTTTCATTATGATATAGATCTAAATACATATAAAATGAATATATAATAAATTATGATGATTCTTAACATGAAAATGAGTAAATTTTGTATAATTGGGGTGATTACATTATTATTTAGTGCTAAAGTGGACTATCAATTCCTTATTGATAAGGGAATTATAAATTTATAGAAACAACTATTTCTTATGAAGATTATATTGGAATATATTAATATTTTATGAGAAGCCCTGATGGATAATAAGGTGGACTATATATAATTTTTTGTTCATGTAATTTTTGAGAAGATAGAAATATTATAGTTTGAAGAACCTATATTCATGAAGTCAAAAGGGGATGGAATGCTTGGGACACTGTCTTATGGTTATTAGAATGTAAATCTATCAATGAATTGATGATGGAAATATATGGATGATATTTTAATGTGATTTATATTAAATTTATTTATTTCTGAGTTTATTTTACTTTTTTGAGAGGTTCCTAAAATGATTTTAGTATGTAGGATTGAGCCTATAATTTCATTACTGAATATAACATTTTACAAACTTTTTAACCCCACGAACTTTAGAATGTTCAATTTAAGTATCAAAAAATTTATCATTTTTGGAGTTAGTTTTGTAAACTAACGGACATTATACATTATAATACCTATATATTTAATATTATGATTATTCATCAAGTTCTCAGTGCATAATTATCTTTGTTATTCATGAAATTGAATGTGATAATGTTATAAGGACACTTGTTACACTAAAAGGTCAGATTAGTTCCCAACTATTACAATAAACATAAATTGCAACGAATTGTTTTTTGAAATATATGTAATATGGATGGATTATATTATTTAACAGGATACAAATGATACATATTATCATGGGATTGGGGATCATAATATATTTGTACTACATCTCATGACGTTCTCCCATAGTAATCTCCAATAATGGAGGTTATAAGAACTAACATATAACATTAATTCCACATATTTTATGTGTCATTGAATTTAATTATCTATAAATGACTGTTTTGGTCCATAGACATGGGATTATTATTAATTCAAATCTTGATTCACTTATTTTGATGTGTTAACAAAATCCCTGATGACATATTCTCATATCATGGTTAGATGCATTGGGATTTCCATGAATTTTATGAAGTTAATGATTAATTCAAGAGTGGATGTTTCAATGATAATTCTAATAGAAGTTCATGTCTCCTAACCTTTGATAGAAATGGAAATTCCTAATGTTTGTATGTACATGGTAATTATATTGTTTTTTTCTTTTCAAAAAATTCAATGAAATAGATTCAAGCATATTAATTGATGACACATGTGTTTCAGCCTACTTGGTGGAGATATCAAGGCTTAATAATATATTACTAGATAAGTATTTATTGGATATAGTTGTATCATTGAATTAACCTCAGGTATTTAGTGTCCCTAATGTGTTTCTTGATACTGCACTTGGTTTCTGAGTATAGCTAACTGTTATCGAGATGGGCTCCAAGAGGGTCACACACAAAGTGTTTACATAGGTTACACTAATTCAGATGAGTTGGAGTTCATGATGAAGTGGGCCCCATTCGTGGGTAACATTGAGTGTCCATATTAATGATCACAATTAAATTAATTCTATTATATAATTCTATTTTTAAATAATGATAATTTGGTTCATAGTATTAATAATATTATTTATATATAATTTAAACACGATAAAGTATTATTTTCCAAAATAATGTCACACCATTCATGGCCTGTTAAATAATTTTTTATGAAATGATCAAATAAAATTGATTTTTGATTATCACCTGATGTTTAAAAATCTCATTAGTTAATGTTATAAATTTAATGGTAGGTATGACACGTTGATGAGATTATTTTTCTCATATTTTATTCATTTTGGAGGGCTGAATAATATATGGGATTGTGTGAAATTTCTTGAAGTCATCCCTTGAAATTTTATATTATATTTGAGATATTAATAATAATACAATCATTTTCATGAATTTTCTCTCATAAAAAAACTTATCTTAATAACTAGTGGGATAAACCAAAGGGTGTATCCATTATAGTTTGTTAAATGTCCAGGAATAGAACATGTGACATTTTGGTTATCACATAAGCATCATAAGGCCATTGATCTTCACTTCCAGCCACCAAAAATTGAATCATGAAATTTATAGCATTTTGGTGTATGTCTTAAAAAGCTAGATAAAATTTTACCATGTTTCATTATAGCTAAAATTTTCTAGATATGAGTGGAATTCATTGGGATCACATTATTCCACAATGGTAACATTTTGATTTTGATTTTGTTAGAAAATCAAATTTAATAAATTACTCAGCATTCGATAAGAATATATATGAAGAATTGAGTAATTTAAGATATATTTGTTGGTAAAAATTCATGGTACACCCACTTTCACAATTCAATTTCATTCATTGTTCCTTTAAATTGAATTAGAAAAAACATGAAATTATATAGGTCAAAATTTTGATGGAATTAAATAGAATATTGGAATAGACCCTTAATATTGATCCAACACCTTTGATGGAATATAAATTCATGTTTTATTGGATAAGATATGGTTGATCTAAGACTAATGAGATTTTAGAAATCAAAATAATGAAATTAGTATATATTTATATATATTAAAAACTTGTGTGTGTGTGCACAGACACCAAAAAATACATATATGAATGAGGGATTTCTAGTATAATGTTCTAAACTAGAGAGGATATCCAAATTATGAGGGTTATCTTTTGAGGGTAATACTATATTAAAAGAACAAAAATTATAATTTTTTTTAATTAGATGGTTTTTTATTTCCACCCACATAGATCAAAATGACATCCAATTTACACCCATGCATGGTGGGTTCCCATCCCAACATGGTTACCCTATATAATACTTTTTCATTTTGGGCCATAAATAAAACTCCTAATCCATCCAAGCCTAGTATGGGTCTACTTTCAATTTATCACCCAATTTTGGGTCCGATGAGGCTTACAAAATTAAAAAATATTTTAGAAGATTTCATTTCAATTATGGAATTGTATAATGTTATTTTTAGTGCCATAGAACATATTTAAAATTAGTTAAAATATATATAATTATAAGTCAAGGAATTTAAAATTCCATTGATTTGATTCTGAACATTTTAAATTTTTATTATTAATTTTTATTACTTGATGACTAATCATTAGTTAAAATCGACCCATGAATGCTTAGTTATAATTTATTTAATTTAATTATTGAATATGTCTTATATAATGTATTAATTATATATATTTTATATGAAATTCATATCCTACTGCCATCATTAAATGTATAATGGCTTTCATTCCCACATTTTATGATTAAAATCTATTTTTCAATTCCTGAGTTACCTTCACCTATGTGTGAGAATACATTATAAATATCTACAGAGAAAAAATTAAATGGTTCTAGTCAAGAGGCATAATGAAAAAATATAATTGAAATTTATTATAGTTTGAGGTGTTCTATAATATGAGTTGATACACAACTCAAGGTATTCCATATGGGGTCTCGATTGACCAATTATCTACTCAGGGGGTAAACTACTAGATAATGACTCTTAACCATGTGATTATTTGTTTATTTGTGTCTTCCATGGTTAATTATATGAATATATAATTTTTATATGATTACATATGATATTTAATAATCATGAAAAGATAAAAAGAATAATTTTATAATGAGTGCCTTTATATGATTTTTTTTAAAGTTGTGTGTGTGATAACATTGTATCAAACATGATAAATAGAACCATATTTCTGTTTCCAAGTGAAAAATTAAAATGGTTTATGTGTAAAATATTTTTTCACGAAATAGATAATTAATTATATAAAATTTACCAAATATTAACAAAAATGAAAAAAAAATAAAGAAAACTCATATATAATATATAAAAATACCCCTATGAAAATATTACCATTATTTGAGTTTAGATTCTCCCACTGTTAAAATTTCATTCATGCCATAATAGAGAAAATTTCTAATTATTTAGAATCCTAAAAACGAATAATCAGAAAACTAAAAAAATCTTTTTTGTGTGTATGTTCTATAGACATTGAAATATAATTAATATGTAAGTGTTTCTGAAATCCAATACCAAAATTTCAGCATAAGGGGTATCACTCAATCGATCGAGTGGCTGAGAGTTAAGTGAAGTTGGTGAGAGACATATTCCAAAATAATTTTGAGAAATTTAGATATCCATTGTATATATTAAATGAAGGTACATATGGATAATTTTACCTAGAATATCCATATTCTAAATATAATGGAAATGCATATTGAGGTTCAATAAAATAGTGGGAGTCTAATAAATAATATTTCTTCCAAAAATTTTTTGTAATAAATAGAAAACACTAAAACCCATTTTTTTCTAATTATAGAAAGCTATAAGCTAAAACAAAAGTATAATATGGTCATTGATCAATAATGGCTTGGTCCCCACTATCAAATACTTATAAGAGTAGAACAATAGTTTACAAAATACAAAACTAATGAAATATTTATATCATGTCTTTTATTCATATTCCAATAAAACCTCCATAATTAGAAATAGAGGGTAATAAGGATAACTATAGAAGTTACATGGATAAATAAATAATGATAACTCATATCCTTGAAATTTAACAGGAGATAAAGAGGCTTGAGATAAATTAGATTTTACCCAAACCTTTAACTATAAACTGGAAGACATATACCTATCGAGTTATAATGATTTTGTGCTACCATACATATAAGAAGTTATACAATAATATCATATTATAATTCTTCTATCCAGTATCACTATATTCATCATGTGACTTAGGAAAAATAGTATGGAAAATCCACTAATGATTTTTATTATTATGTTTTACCATGTTCATAAGGATTGTTGGGAACATGGATTAGCACCCATAATGTTGAATGGAGTTAAAGTATAGGCCTAAAATATCATGATCTACTCAATGTCGGTTGTGTCTATACAATTCACTTTAAAGAGAAAAAATATTTATAGGTGGTTCTGTGAAGATGAGGCCATTGGCTTATCATGTTTACAAAAAAGTTCATTGGTTGAATGATTTCAATAGATTGAATATTAATCAATTAGTATCTTCTACATTATGTATATTCACAATTGGGTGTGTTAGTTATATCTCAGGAAGTTATAAATATCATCTATGTATTCGGGAATGTGTTATCCCTATTTTAGAAATGAGAATCAAATGAATTTAGTAGTGATATATCAAAAGAAACTAGTAAAGTTATCTTTATTTTTGAGAAATGGTTATTTGTTTGTTTGTATTGAGAATCAGAAGACATGAATTTATCGAGAGGATTAATTATTGTAAAATAATGGTTTAGTGTTTTGTGTTATGAAATAAAATATCTCAATATCTATTTTGACACAATGTGTGTTAATTTATTTTAAAATAAATGTTTTTATGGTACATAATAATAAATATGTTGTGTAATACATTAATCTAGGATGTTCAATATTTGAAATTAATAATGAATATAATATATGAGACTCATACCCAGCTATGGAAAGATATTATTAGTCAAGTAAAACTATTGGTTGTTTTCAATTATATATCAAGAAGAGTATTCTATGTCCTTATATATAAAATACGTAGTAATTATCAATATATTGTCTTATTTAGATTTAGACAAATAAACCATTTGAAATAGATGTAATCTATAAAGTTTCCAGAGTTAGTTTAGCTAGTATGATTGATATATTTCAGGAATAAGATAATGATAAATTAATATAATTTATGAGACACATTTAAGAGGTTTTAGGAATGTAAAATGAAATTAATGAATACAATTTATAAGAATATATAAGATCATATGAGTGGGTTTTTTAAATTATATCTTTATTATGTATTGATTGATCACTTAAAAGAAGAGTAAATGGTTTAGGAAACTCAAATTAAATTATAGAATAATAGTGGGGATGATATTAAAAGTTATTTTCATGATATGTATCCTCTATATTGAAATTATTCCATGATTCCTTTCCAGTAATGTTTTGAAAACAGTATTATGACAACTAATAATGTAACCAATAAATTGAGTAATAGATATTATATAAGCTATTATATGGTGGGTTTAAATTATGTTATAGCCTCATGTGGTATCATAAGAATGATTTTTAAATATGGTTTAAGATTCAAATGTAAATAAAGAAAACGTATATTGAATCTTAGATGATTATCATATACCTAGTGAGGATATTAAACTTCCTCAATATATAAAATATTGGTTAATATTAAATGTATTTCTAAGAGGGAATATATTTTTTTGAGATAGTGGCAGATAGAAAGATTTTAGTATGATCATAGATCCATAATCATATTTTTTCATTGAACCATTAATTTATATAGGTCTTTGTGGGATGAATTTTTTCATAGGCGCATACTATATTGAAATCAATAACCTTTGTGATGGTTTCATATATTTATTATGGTGGGTAATGATTCCTATATAGAGTTGTAATATAATACTAGATATGAATGGAAAGTTCATATTAATTCAATAATGGATTCCATGTACAAAAGGCCAGTACCGTATATTTTTAGTTTCTCCTATTTATGTTATGTTTTTGGTAGGTATTCAAGAGAAACTTGACATGAATGGTAAACGTGTGATATGAATAAGGATCAATTGGTCGTACTAAGTCATCAAGACAAAATACATTTTAATTGTACATGAAGAAACTACATATGATCGTTATATTGGGATGTATATGTGATTACCATATTCATTAAGGTAATCTTTATGGAATGTGTCTTTTGGAAATGATCAGAAAGGATTGACGATATAATAGAAAGACAATAAATTATGATTTTTTTCGATCCATTTATGTATTATGGAAATAATATTGACCATATAATATTCATTTGGAAAACATTTTTCTCCGGTGTCTAGAAGTGGGAAGTGAGAGAACTATGAATTTTTATGAATTAAATGTTTGATAACATGTGGAAATAGAATATCAGTCTTATAATTAGTAATGATTATGGTTAATTTTTTCAATAATTACTCAAAGTGGAATCCCATGTTCCAGGAAAAAAGATTTAATAGTATAAATGAATGGGTTTCTAGGTCCAAGTCATAATACTTACCTTGACCAAATAATAAATGGATCCATTTTGGAGAAATTTAATAAGGGATTGGTTCCTATAACACTCAAGCTTAAATTACAGAAATATTTTATTTCTAGAGAAACTACATAATGCACATAAAATTATTCAATATTTTTTTATAACCTAAATTAAAAAATCATATTGAATTTGATGAAAATAATTTAATTTCTTAATATATATTTTCAAAATTATCTTATGGTAAATTATATATATTTTTTAGAAATAGTTGATTTTTTTGTGAATAGTGAAAATATAAATAATGCATAAACATTCATTTTTATAACAATATAATAATATAATATTAACATGAATTTTTAAAAAACTATATTTTAGTAAAAACAATTATTTAAGAAGTAATATAATTATTTTAATAATATAATGTTAATCATAGAAAAGTATGATTTACATTTGAAAAATTTAAGTAGTTTTTTTTTCAAATAAAAAATATTTTCAATAATTCTTTATTAATCAAGTATATAGAAGGATGATATCATTTTGGGATTGTTTTAAAGAAAAATAAGTCTCATTTTATAAATAATATTACAATTAGTTCTATTTTAGTCAATATTATACAAAATTTTTCTATGAAATCCTGTCCAAGATTAAAATAAATAGTTTTCAAAAAACAATTTAATTTAATTTTACGTATTATTTTAAAATTAATTTATTAAAAATTAAAAAAATGAATTTTTTAATATGTATTCCACATTTTTAATCATAGTGTTTAATAGTATATAATAAGTTCAACATAATGTTTTGTCATAATAAATAGTTATTTTTTCCGCATATAGTGTTAAAATGAATTTTTCATGGTGGTTAAAGTAAAATATAATGGTCAAAATGACAATTAAACTTATGAAAATATTTTTTTATGAATATTTTCAAACATTAAATTATATTACCTTTGGTTTCCTTGAAATTTGGTGCCGCATTCATTGGAAAATGACTTTATATTTTTTAAATATTTTAATTAATTCCATGAGTTCTCCTCCCCTCACATGTAAAGTGTCACAACCACCATTTATATTTATTTATTTTTATTATTTCTTGGCTTCGAGTGTCCGCGTCGCG
This sequence comes from Viscum album, assembly GCA_963277665.1. NCBI lineage: Eukaryota > Viridiplantae > Streptophyta > Magnoliopsida > Santalales > Viscaceae > Viscum > Viscum album. The sequence continues at coordinate 691,653,183 of OY728120.1, read as the reverse complement.
GTCCGGGCTGCGCCCCGGATTAAAATATTCTTCGTTTGTTGCCATTTTCTGGGTTTTGGACCTGTGCACGGCCGCCATGGGGTTGGCGGTCGTCGCGTAGTTGGCCCGGGTGTCGGGCGAGTGCTCTCCTTTTTCTTCTCATATAATTTTTTTATTATTTTAATTTGGTTTCGCTCTCATTATTATAAAATGGTCACTTTTATTAATTTTTATTATTGTTATATTATCATTACTATTTATAATATTATTAGTATTATAATTCTAGTTTTACTATTATTATTATTATTTATATTTCTAATCCTATTATTATTAATGTAATAGAATGAAAAAAAATTAAAAAATAAAAATCTTGCCTAACCCAAACCCTTGCGTCGAGCCCCCTCCCTCTCTTTCCCTCTTGCGCCGCACGCCCCCCCTTCCTGCTTCCATTCCCCGTCACCCAGCCCTAACAAGCCCATCCCCCACTCCTTATCCCCTACCCAGCCATGCGCCCTACCCTCTTTCAGGCCTCTGCCTCGTCACACCCCCTTCCGGCTCCCGCCCTGCTCTGGGGCCCGCTTCCTTCACCTGGCCTTCGCCGCACAACCGACCCCCAGCGCCCAGCTCCCCATTCCCGCAGTGACCTCCCTCTGGTGCCCCACTCCCACAGCGACCTCCCTCCAGTGTCGCTCCCTCACCCGGCCTCGCTCCGCCTCAATGCTTGGCCGCTCCGCCCTGCCCCTCTAGTGCCTCGCCATTGCCCGCCTCACCGCCCCGAATTTCCAGCGAGCCCCCACCGCCGGACACTGACTCTCGACCCCAACGGTGCCCCCTATCGGCCCTTCCTATGAGCTCTGCCACTAGCTAGCATCCTCTGGACCCCTCCAGCGATCTCCGGCCATGCTCCGGCGAGCTCCGCCTCCTTCTAGCAGCGGCAACCCCCTGGCCGCGTATTCTCCACCAGCCGGTAACCTTTAGCGATAACTCGCGACCTCCGGCGCAACTCCCGCAGGATGGTTTCCCCAATTTTTCCTTGAGCTTTTGGTTTCCGATGAGTTTAAGGTTCTATTTAGGGTTTGTTTAGGGTTCATTTTGGTTGGAATAATTTTTTTAGGATTTAATTGGGATCCCACAAGGTGAGATTGTGGTGCAATTGATGTTTGATACCAATATTCAAGAATCTTCGACACCCGATGTAATTTTTCCGTGCATAAACTTTTGTGGTGTTTTAATTTGCTTGTTTGATCAAATTAGTATGTTATTTGACTAGTCTTCTTGGTGCGAATATAGTGTTGTTTGATGTTTAATCAGATTTTGATAGGTTTAGAAACATATTTATGTGTTATGAATGCTTTGATTTTATGAAATCTTTTGTTGAGCTATTCGCAGAGTTTCTTAAACCGTGATGTTGTCTGTCATGGTGCACATGGGCTGAGAAATTCTGTTTTTGATATTTTTACTATTTTATAAACTGTGTTGTTGGATTATTAAAATTTTCAAGGGTTGGAGTTGGGTTTTGGTGTGATGTCAATGTGGCATTGTGTGCGTTTGATCATGAAAGTGTTTTTTAAGGGGTTTAAGTTGGTTTCGTGTGTTTAAAGCCGCAGTGTGTTTTCAAAATTGTTTTATACAAATTTTAAATGATTTATTAAGTAGCGTGGTTGTTTCAAATTTGGTTTTGGGAAAACATGTTTTGGCGCACGTACTTTATGGTTCAATTTCACCATGTCATGTGCTTTTGTCTTATTTCGTACTCTGGTGTTTCCTTGAAACATCACGGTGGCACTATAAAATTATTAGTGAGTTGTTATGGTGTTATGTGGTTTTTTTACAAACACTTTGTGGATTTTAAAGTTGTTTAATAAATAAGGTTTATTGTTCGAGTTGTGTTTTGAAGTTATGTCGAGAAGGTTCCTTTGCGTTGGTTGTTCGTTTGGTTTGTTCTGAGTCAGCAGCTATGTGTTCAAAGTTATCGTGAATTTGTTTTAGATTTTTGGTGAGGTAACCCTACGACACTGCGATCATCGGTTTGCATGTGCTTGTGTGCCAGTGCGAGGTGTATTGTGTCGTCGTATCCGAGATGCGTCTTTGAGGTAGGTTTTATCCCACTACACTTGCCTTTAACTTTAGAATTTATCTATTCCTCGTCTTTTTATTGACATTAATTAAAATTTAATGTAGAATTAAATAGTTATTCATAGTGCAGTGACCTACTGAAAATGAAATCTGTTTAATTCTTGCATTGCACTGGAAGCATTTTTCATGAACTTAATTGTGTGCTTTTCTAGTGATATGGCTAAATGATTTCTTTTTGAAATGTGTGAGACATGTTGAGGTGTGATTGGAAATGTTTTTGGAGTTTGTAAAATGGTAGGTGTATTTTTTATGGAATGTGGTGTTCTGTTAAAACCTTGAATAGAGAAAATGCTCGTTTGGCCTTTAAGCATGTTTTTGGAATATTCAAGTGTGGATATTTTGTTGTTGAAAAATGTTTCCTTTGATGTGTGAATAAAATTTTGGTTTTCATTTGAGAAAAAAGCGTTCCCTAAAAAAATAAGATTAAAGACCAGTTTGGATCTTGATAAAAGTGGTAGGCAATAGGATTTTGGAAAATGGTTTTACTTGTGACACCAATGTGTTTCAGTTCTAAAATGTTGATTTTCATTTTTTTTAAATGAGCTTCTATGTGTGTACTGGTTTTCAATGTGATGGTGTGTGTTGCATCTGTTGGAAATCTTTTGGTATTACATGGTTTCTATGGCCCGGTCGGCACTTTATGGAATGTGAAGTGATTATGTATATAGATATACATACTTATGGGGCATCTTTATAGGGGGACTTACCTTTGAGGGTTGTCATGTAGTGGTGTCCGTGTAAGGGGTTGGAAAGTGTGGTGAGGTTAGTCACGTGTGTGGGGGCCTCCAACTTACACAGTATTATTAAAACCACTGTGGGATCTTGGGCGTCTTTTATAAAATCGAGTGATGGTTGTTGGCTAACCCTGATTAGACGGTTTGGTCCCCCCTTGGTAGGTAGGCCTTGTGGGGCGTGCCACTAGTTGGCTGTTAGGGCAGCCAGTTGGTTATTTACTGTGGAGTACATTGTCGGTAGGTAGTCAAAACCCAAGTACGTCCAGGGGTTTTCTAGAGATGTTTTGGATCACCCATGGTTGCTAGTTTTTCCTTGCTTGTTTAATCTCAGTTTTCCTTTATAGCTTATACTATTCTACTTTGTGAAAATGGTTATCAAATGAAAATTATTTTTTCTCTTTTTGAAAAATTTGAAGATGTAACACTTCTTTCCCTTTTAGAATGAGTTTGGCACTAATGAAAATAAGTACAACTTTTGGAAATAAATAAGGGAAATGATTCGTGTTTTTATTTCATGTAAAATATTCATGAAATCATACTTTTATACATTGTAGTTCAATCCTAGAATCTGTGAATTCATTATTTATTGGTTATGCTTTGGGATTAGTTTTTGGGCTCACCTACTGATTACTTTTTGTACTCACACCTATCATTTACCATTTCAGTTATAGGTTCCTTTGTGTATAGGTTTTCCTGGATTAATAGCTCAGTGTTGGAGCGAGGTTGGTTTTCATTTGGCGGATGACCTGCTGGGTCACATGGAGGTACGTTGGTTGTGTAGTTTTTATTTCTATTTTTTTGTATGTTTTGTTTAGTTTCTACTCTTTTACTGATTCTGGTTTTATTTTGGTCCAAATTGTTCCCACCTATTTACTTTTGATGCCCGGAACTAGTTGACATCCCATGGGGATCGGGAACTCCCCTCAGGACTTTCCGTGGACCGGCTCGGGTGACTGGTTCAGGGTTGACCTGGACTGGTTCGTGAAAAATGGTATTAGAGGAGGCCCTAGTTATTTGGTTTATCCGGTAGGTGGAGATTAGGACTGTCGGGACTTGAGAGGTAGGTACGAGAAGGACGTCATGAACCCTCACCCATTCCACACCTCGAGTATCCATGGATAGACTGGGAATTATGACTTTGTCTTTTTCTAGTTTGTTTTGGATCCAGGGATAACAACGGAGACAAGACGATGTCATATCATGATTTCACATGGAGTAGTGACCCATGTGGAGTCCGAGTACACAGTTTGAATTCCTCCTAGTGGTCGACGCTTACATGGTTCATGGCCCACTACAATGTCGCTAGGTTAAACGTTACTATTATTCCCTCACTCCGGTGTTTGATGCAATTTGACTGTTGTTTTCGTTCTGGTTGGTGTAAGTGTGTTGTAGGAAATAAAAAAGGGGTTTTTTAAAATGGGACTGATTTCATTTAAATTATTTTAAACATATGAAATGGGATTTAAAACTAAAATCATTTGGTTTGTAAAGCTGTTATTTGTTGTGTAGTTGGTCGATAATGGTTTGGGGTGAAACCACAGGTACTCCTTATGAACGTTTTCACATGTGAGGGGATGCGTGGAAAGTGTGTGTTGGTGCGTATGAATGAAAGTGGATGAAGACATGTGCTATGGTTCATGGGATAACCTAGCTGTGTTTGAAATTATAGGCTTGACCTTGTTTTCTAAATTGGATTTTAAAGAGGAAAATGGTTTTGGAAAGTGATTTTGGATTGAAAACTGGATTTGGAATTTGGAATGTGGTCTTGACTAAAATCGGTTTTGAAATATATATAAGAGGGGTGGTTTTGGAATCTAAAATAAATCCAAAATTTTGAACAGGAAATTCTGGGTTGTGTTTATGGTTGTTTGGTTTGTTTTGAGCTGGTTGTTTTGAATGTTGATGCTTTATTTATGTTCCTTCGATTGATATAAATTTCAGATTAGTGTTGTATATATTGTTCAAAAATGCCGCCCAGAAAGGTCCTTGGAGTTTTGATGAGTCATGCCCTGTTTTTAGTCATTCTCGGACGTTTTATGTCCTTCATGTTGATTGGAGCCTGTTAGAGATAGTGCAGTGGCTCGAAGAGGTCGATCGCCTCCTAAGGGTATTGGGAACTCCTAAAGGTTTCATAGTATGTGCTGTTTTGGGTCTGTTCGAAGGTCCAGCTCTGGACGAGTAGGAGTTGTTCGCCCCGCCATTAATTGCAAGAGGGACGATGTGGTATTTCTTTAAAGTCATCTTCTTTAGATGGTTTATACTTGTGGAAGAGAAGACGAAGAAAATGGAAGAGCTCATGTGTGTTCAACATGGCCAACAGATGGTGAAAGCATATGTTGAACATTTCAAGGATCTTGTTTCATTTTTTTGGGGGTAGTGTCGCAGGACTGGATGAAGACATCTCCCTTCATTAGGGGTATTCATCCAGAGATCAAGGAGTGAATCCTCCCTTTTTGGGAGCACCACTTTTTTGAAGTTGGTGCATGGGGTGTTCTTAGTTGAGATGGTTTCCAATGCACAAATGGTTGGAAATCCACTATATCTAGTCTCTCGTGAAGGTCGGCCATCTAACGAGCAGAGTGTGTCAGGTAAATTTGTTTTTAGAGAGTTCTTTGCAGTGGCTCTAACTTCTAGTTCGTCGGACCGTCTAATGGTGTACCATCAGTATGGATGTTTTCGGCATACAAGTCATCATGTCACACCCCTCCGAAGACATGCCATCATTGCAGGTTCCTAGGTAATCTAGAGAAGTTATGAATGAAGCATCACCTGAAGAAGATGATGTGACTGAAGGATTCTAGTCCCAGACTGTGAGGTAAAAGATGCTTCATCCACCAGAGCCCCAACCATAGGTATTGGGTTGAAGCTCGCACGCAGTCAGGATTTGTTGGGGGTGTGATTCCTCAGTTTAGGTTTCATGTTCCGTGTTGTCAATGAAACATTTGAAGTCCTTCCATTTCAATCCTTCAACTATTAATGTTTTGTAATTGTTGTGGGTTCTTTGTGTCATCGTGAGGTTGGGATGAACATGTTTATGTGTAATCTAAACTGTCTTGTTTTCCTGATTATGGTGTCCTAGATCGTGTGTTTTCCTTAAAAGTATGTTTGGACCTTGCGTGGGTTAATCTTCGTTTAGCGGTATTTGTGTGGAGATATAAGTGTCTATGGAGGAGTCCAGGTTTGCAGTTATGATCATCTTTACAACATGGGTTGGGTTCTGCTCAGATTTCTTCTCTATTGTTCAGGATTTCTTTGATCTGAGTCAAGTGATCTAGGTTTTGCGGTGGTGTTGCTTTCCTAATGGTATGGTGGTTAGTCTGGATCGGTCAGGAGTTCCTGTGTCTCCCCCCATTTGGGGTGGAATGTTTGGGTGATAAAATTTCCACACTAGTTGAGTCTTCGTGGTGGGGAGAACCCTCTCATGTTCTGCCATTCTCTTATGTTGTGGTTTCATCTTTTATTATTTGGGAATGGAACCTAGTTTGGTCCATTTTCCACCTGAGTGACTTTCTGGGGGCAGAAAGTGTCTATGGTGGGGAGAATTGTCACAACCAATGTTTCTATTTATTTATTTTTATTATTTCTTGGTTTTGAGTGTCTGTACCGCAGTCCGGTCAGTGCCCTGGATTAAAATATTTTTCGTTTGATGCTTTTTTCTGGGTTTCAGACCCGTGCGCGGCCGCCGTGGGGTTGGAAGTCGCCATGTAGTGGGCCCGGGTGTCGGGCGAGGGCTCTCTTTTTTTCTCATATAATTTTTATTATTATTTTAATTTGGTTTGGCTCACGTTATTATTAAATGGTCACTTTTATTAATTTTTAATATTGTTAAATTATCATTACTGTTTATATTATTATTATTATTATTATTCTAATTTTATTATTATTATTATTGTTATTATTATTATTTATATTACTAATCCTATTTTTATTAATGTAATAAAATGAAAAATAATAAAATAATAATAATCTAACATAACCCTCACCCTAGTGCCGATCCCCCTTCCTCTCTTTCCCTCTTGCACCGAACGCCCCCCCCCCCCTTCTAGCTTCCCTTCCCCGTCGCCCAGCCCCCACACGCCCCTCCCCCTCACCTTCTCCGCTACCCAACCACGCACCCTTCCCTCCTTCAGGAATTTGCCTTTCCGCACCCCTGTCCGGCTCCCGCCCTGCTCCGACGCCCGCTTCCTGCACCCGGCCTTCGCCGAACCACCGCCCACCGGCGCCCAGCTCCCCATTCCCGCAGCAACTTCCTTCTGGCGCCCCACTGCCGCAGCAACCTCCCTCTTGTGCTACTCCCTCACCAGGCCTCACTCCACCCCGACGCACGACCACGCCACCCTGCCCCTCCAGTGCCTCGCCGCTGCCCGCCTCACCGGCCCGCATTTCCAGCGAGCCCCGGCCGCCGGACACCAACTCCCGACCCCATCGACGTCCCCTGTCGACCCTTCCCGTGAGCTCCCCCATCGGCCAGTGGCCTCCGACCCCCTCCAGTGATCTCTAACCGAGCTCCGCCTCCTTCCAGCAGCGGAAACCCTTTGGCTGCACATTCTCTACCAGCCCGCAACCTTCGGCGATGACCTGTGACCTCCGGCGCAACTCCCCCAGGATGGTTTCCCCTATTTTCCTTGACCTTTTTGGTTTCCAATGAGTATAAGGTTCCATTTAGTGTTCGTTTTGGGTTCACTTTGGTTCGCATTATTGTTTTAGGATCTAATTGGTATCCCACGAGGTGTGATTGTGGTGGGATTGGTGTTTGCCACCAATATTCGAGAATCTTCGACACCCAATGTAAGTTGTTCTGTGCATAAACTTTTGTGGTGTTTTAATTTTCTTGTTTGATCAAATTTGAATGTTATTTGACTAGTATGCTTGGTGCAAATATCGTTTTTTTTATGTTTAAAAGGATTTTGATAGGTTTGGAAACGTTTTTATGTGTTATGAATGTTTTTATTTTATGAAAACTTTTGTTGAGCCATTCGCAGTGTTTCCTAAACCGTGCTATTGTTTTTCACGGTGCACATGGGCTGAGAAATTCTGTTTTTGACATTTTTAGTTTTTTATAAACTGTGGTGTTGGTTTATTAAAATGTGCAAGGGTTGCATTTGGCTTTTGGTGTGACATAAATGTGGCGTTGTGTGTGTTTGATCATGAAAGTTTTTTTTAAGGGGTTGAAGTTGGTTTAGTGTGTTTAAAGTCGCGGTGTGTTCTCAAAATTTTTTTATAAAAATTTTAAATGAATTATTAAGTAGCGTGGATGTTCCGAATTTGGTTTTGGGAAAACATGTTTAGGCGCACGTGCTTTTAAGGGCCAATTTCACCATGTCGTGCTCTTTTTTCTTATTTCGTACCGTGGTGTTTCCGTGAAATAACCCGGTGGATCTTTAAAATAATTAGTGAGTTTTTTTGGTGTTATGTGGTTTTTTTACAAACACTTTGTGGATTTTAAAGTGGTCTAATAAATAAGGTTGATGGTGCGATTTGTGTTTTGAAGTTATGTTGAGCTGGTTCCTTTGTGTTGGTTGTTCTTTTGGTTTGTTCTAAGCCAATGTCTATGTCTTCTTAGATATCATGCATTTGTTTCTGCATGTTGGCAAGGTAACCCTACGACACCATGATCATCGGTTTGCACATTCTTGTGTGTCAGTGCGAGGTGTATTGTGTCATCGTTTCTGAGCTGCGACTTCGAGGTAGGTTTTCTCCAACTACACTTGGCTTTAACTTTAGAATTTATTTATTCATTGTCATTGTATTGAATTTTAGTAAATTTAATGTAGTATTAAATAGTTATTCATAGTTCGGTGACCTGCTGAAAATGATATATATTTAATTCTTTCATTGCACTTGAAGCCTTTTTCGTGGACTTAATTATGTGGTTTTCTAGTGATATGGCTAAATGAGTTCTTTTTGAAACATGTGAGGCATGTTGAGGTGTGATTATAAATGGTTTTGGTGTGTGTAAAATGGCAGGTGTATTATTTATGGAAAGTGGTGTTCTCTTAAAACACTGAATAGAGAAAATTCTCATTTGGACTTTATACTTGTTTTTGGAAACTTCATGTGTGTATCTTTTTTTGTTGAAAAATGTTTTCCTTTGATGCATGAATTAAATTTTGGTTTTCATTTGAGAAAAAGCCTTCCTTCAAAAAAAGAAGAAGATTAATGGCCCGTTTGGCTCTTGATTAAAGTGGCAGGCATTTGGATATTGGAAAATGGTTTTACTTGTGACACCAATGTGTTTCAGTTCTAAAATGATGATTTGAGTTTTTTTTAAATGAACTTATAAGTGTGTACTCATTTTCAATATGATGGTGTGTGTTGCATCTTTAGGAAATGTTTTGGTATTACAAGGTTTCTGAGGCCTGTTTGTCACTTTATGGGATTTCAAGTGATTATGTATATATATATACATACTTATGGGACATCTCTATAGGTGGACTTCCCTTTGAGGGTAGTCATGTAGCGGTGTCCATGTAAGGGGTTGGAAAGTGTAGTGAGGTGAGTCATGAGAGTGAGGGCATCCCACTTACATAGTATTATTAAAACCTCCGTGGGTTCCTAGGAGTCTTTTAGAAAATCGAGTGACGATTGCTGGATAACCCAGATTAGACGGGTTGGTCCCCCCATGGCAGGTAGGCCTTGTGGGGCAATTCACTGGTTGGCTGTTAGGGCGGCCAGTTGGTTATTGACTATAGAGTACCATGCCGGTAGGTAGTCTGAACACGAGTACGTCTAGGGGTTTTCTAGGGATGTTTAGGATCACCAATGGTTGCTTGTTTTTCATCTCTTGTTTAATCTCAGTTGTCCTTTATAGCTTATACTATTCTACTTTGTGAAAATGGTTTTCAAATGAAAATGATTTGTTCTATTTGTGAAAAAATTGAAGATGTAACACTTATTTCCCTTTTAGAATGAGTTTGGCACTAATGAAAAGAATTCCAACATTTGGAAATAAATAAGGGCAACGATTCATGTTTAGATTTCAAGTAAAATATTCAGAAAATAATACTTTTATACATTGTTGTTCAGACCTAGAATCTTTGAATTCTTTATTAATTTGTAGTGCTTTGGGATTAGTTGTTGGGCTCACCTACTGAGTACTTTTTGTACTCATGCCCATATTTTAACTTTTCATTTGCAGGTTCCTTTTTGTATACTATTTTTGGTTTAGTCGCTCAGTGTTGGAGCGAGGTTGGTTTTCAGTTGGGTGATGACCCGTTGGGTCACGTGGAGGTACGTTGGTTGTGTAGTTTTTGTTTTTGTTTTTTTTTGTCTGTTTTGTTTAGTTTCTATTCTTTTACTGATTCTAGTTTTCTATTGGGCCAAATCGTTCCCACATATTTAATTTTGATGCCCGGCACTAGTTTCCATCCTAGGGGGATTGGGAACGCCCCTCAGGACATGTTGCAGACCGGCTCGGGTGACCGGTTCAGGGTCGACCCGGGCTGGTTCGTGACATAAAGGGCACCCCTACCACTCCATTATAAAGAAACATTGACCACTCTATCATAGAAAATACCTACCCAAAACAATCATAGATTCCTTTATGCCATTATTAATATTCTTTTATTCTACTAAGACCATCCTATGAAAGAGTAATTTTTAATCCAAATGAGGTCTTTCAATGATGTGGTATTCTCCATTGGAAACTCATTCAATGTTTATTCATTCTTATACTTCCACAAAATATATTGAATACATAATAACATAATTTACATGGTATTATCATTATAATTATATGTTATTATGATTATAGTTCAACCATTTTACATTTCCTTTCTATCAAATGGGAACTGAACGTATCACACATGCTTATATGGTGAATATCGTATCCACAAAGCTATATTAATCATTTCACATCAACAACATTAATGTGCGTTTATTATTATAGAATAAATATTAAAATATTATATTAATTAAATAATTATTTTTATATAATTATATTAACTTATCAACCATCATACTTTCTTATCTTTTGGGAAATGATAATGTTTCTCGTGCATATAGGTTGACCACCACCTTAATGAAGTGATGTGATTGTTTTTATTTTCACATTACATGGATGGTAATAAGGATAGATTCAATGAATATATATAACACTTATGATATATTAATGATTTTTTGAAATTAATTATTATTTATCTTTCATTTCTTTCATCCATCGATAAATTGAAACATTACTCGTCTATAAGTATGGACAATAATCTCGAGGAATTCACGTAATTAATTTTCCATCACGTCCTTATATGAATGGTTATAAAAGTGTATATAATGACTAAGTATTGTACTTATGAAAAGTTTAAGGGTATAAATATGATGGATCCATGAGAAATATTCCTGGACGAAAACATCTAAATCAATACTTATATGAAAATAGAAATTGTTAAACCAAGGAAATGATGATTTTAATAAATAATTAATAATAAATTGGTGTTAAAGTATTATAATTATGTATATGATTAGGGAATATATGTATAATAAAGAAAATTATATTATATATGAGATAAAATAACTTATTATGAATGTTTAATTTAAGGTAAGTATTTATTTTTCATTCTCATTATTATTTAAAATTGTTTATGTTTATGTTTCCTTTGGAAGAATTTTATGATATTTTTATCCTAAATCCTATATATATAATTCTCCAATAGTTTTTATAGAAATAAAAATGTTCCCATTCTTTTTCTTTCGTATATGTACTAAAAACATTGAAATAACTTTTTAACGGAACAATGATTTCTTTTATAGTCAGCCATGAATCATATTTTCCATGTCCATATTTTCATTAATTTGTTTTCAAAAACTTTTCTACTATTCACCAATGATGGATTAATGTTATTCATAACAATTTTTTAAATTCTATAAAACAATTCAACACAGTATTCTTATTGTTTCTCGAATGCGACACTTTTAACCAATGGTGTGGACAAAATAATTATTTAAACGCTTAACACATGAGAGTCTTTTCCCACCATCAAATAGATTCTTTTACATGATGCATCTTTTACATATTTTTATTATTCTTCTCAATGAAAATTATTTACTAATATTTTATAATTTTTTGAATTTTAAGTTGGTGATTTTAAAATTACACATGATATTTCCTCATGAAATAATTTTGGTATCTTATAAATTTATATTCATTTATACCAACATCATTTAATGAATATTATGATTTAATTATGATATGATATATTGAGACCATCAATAATCTTTATATGGATGGATTATGATCATTTTTCAAAAGCGATTTACTTAAGTAGTTATTAATAATTCGTATGATATGTTACAAAATCAATGGTTATTCTATTTATGTGTTAAATTATTATTCACCTATTCCATATAATGAATGGATTATAATTAATAAGTGATATACGAGGCCAATTATAGCCCCTTTATGAATCATAAGTTCTCATGAAATAAACTATTTTGAGTCTTTGTAGTATGAATTTCTTATTTATTTGTGATGTATTGGAACAAGTCATTGAATTTAAGATTATAATGTCTCATATTATGCATTCTATTAGTATAATTCTAGTTTTGTTATCAATTTTTATTATGTTTCCAATTTATTGATGGATTGTGTAACCTTATTATGATATTAGTTAGATGGAATATTTTGTTATTGTTTATTTCTATAATTTTATTCATAATTTATTTATTATATAAAAGATTATATTATATTATTTAATTCAGTTAGCATTTTAGTTCACCATTTCTCAAGTTCTCCCTTACCTAGGCTACCAAGATGTGATTTTTGAATGATATTTAGGATACAATAAATGAAATAGTAAATTTATAACTAGAATACTGACTTCTAATCATGTTTTCAAATTTAATGTCAGAATCATGTATGTATTTAGTCATCTAAGGTTATTGAACTATTTGATCTTTTGGTATGTGATATCCAGTAACTTTTTCCAATATAGTAAAAATAACCACCAGCTTTTTGTTACTGGAGTATGGGTGAAACATTTCTATTGATACAAGGATTATATTACACCAATATTAATGTTTCCATATGGAAAATAAGAGATAAATATTATTAATAGACTATATATGATTAAGATAAAAATATAAATATATCTATAATTCCATGTTATATGAAAAAAACTGATATTTATTATTCATAAATAATATATAAGAAATATGAAAATCAATCAGGTAATTATATAGTTTTATTTCAAAACTATTAGATAGTTCTAGAGAAGGTAAATCTAGAGGAGCTCTTGGTTAGTGGTGAAATGAGAAAACTAGTTATCAATGGGATATACAACTGGCCATAGATTAGACCAAATGGTACTAATATAATAGAGAGACTAAGGTAATGTGTTGGTTAATATTATTATATATTATGGTTGTTTTATCTACATGAATTAATTATGTTTTGGATTCTAACGTATCATAAGAACCATGTTTATTAATGATTTGTTTTGGATGTTGTAGTTATACATAAACTGTTAATGCTAATAAAATTATGATGAGATTTGAGAATGGTATTATCCAATATATTAGGGATTTCTGATCAAAATAGTTATATACTTGGAAAAATCACAATTCAATGTTTCTCCAAAATATGATATGTTCATGTAAGTAGTGAATCCATCAACGCATGGTGGGAAAAACAGTTTTATCCATACTATATAGAAGCATGTATATAATTTGAGGATAATAAGTTGTACAGATAATAGTTGGATCTAGTGTACTAGGGAGTTTTTCAGTGTTGGTTAACTAGAAGAAAATATACTTTTTTACTTTATATTATATATACTCTTGGTACTGAATTTTAATAAATTTCTTATCACTTCACTATAATTATTCTGATTCATATCGAATGTGATAATGTACTAATGGTACATGACAATTTAAAAGATTATATAAGTTCATTGTTATGACGAGAACCTTGAACATCTATGGTATAATACTTAAATATATGTTATATGGATTGATTAAATCATATAACAAGACATAAATGATATTAGATTTTAAATCCTTAATGATCGATTAGTTTATTAATTTTGGAAAAACAGATCGATACGAGGAAACCATTTTACATTTTGATATGAAAGTAAAACATAATATATAATAATATATAATAAAATATATCATTTCACATAACATTTTAATGTTTATTATTACTTTTATTTCACTTATTTACAAGTTATATAAAATTATGTAATCAATTAGTTTTGGGTCATATTTTTTTATCATATTCCGTTTATGTGTCAAAATGACTTTGGTAGTTCGACAATGGTCAAAGGGGTCATTATTTAAAAATATCTAGAATAATAATCATATCCTAATTATTATATTTATGTATATATTATACATTTAAAAACCAATAATTGAATAGGGTCATGAAAAATGATCTAGGGTTATGATCATAGAGATGGTAGGTCATACATATGCATTAGTAACATTCCCATTTATCAATGATCATTATCCAAAAAATGTAAGTAAAATTTATATTTCTATAATGATAATTATATGTTAAATTAATTATTATTTAATCATGTATACTTTTAAATATAATTATTGTTTTGAAAAATGAATCTCATCACTTCTAGGAGGTGGTAGTCCACACATCCAAGAACGACTTTATCACTTTGTCACTATGTGAAAGGGTAATAGATGAAATGATATATAATTATAACATAATGTTTATTATGAAATTAATATAATAATACTTTAATTTTTATAATATTTATTCATTAAATACATAATTAAATTATTTCATGTAATGTATTAATTATTCACATCGCTTTGAGAAGGAGAAAGTCGACACATCCAAATATGATGTTATCGTATTCCCACAAAATGTAAATCCTAAAGTTATATGTTATATTAAAAATAAAAAATAAATAATAAATAATAAATGACATATATATCATATAAAAATATTATGTATTTCTTTTTTCCCAACCTTGATATGTGGTAATGGAAGATTGAACGACGTTGGTTCATCAGGCGGTCGTCCGCTGTACCTGGGAACGATGATTGTGTATCCCATATGATGGATGTGTGTGAAGTTTAAGGTCATAAATTTTACATAAAAAATTATATTATATTCCATATACATGGGATATTATATAATCAAGATATAAAATGAACTTAAGGGTTGCATAATGAAGTGAAACAAAAGATCTCATTTAAGAATGTTATCTTTTAATCTATTAACTACTTTTGGTTTATAACAATATTATTCCTTTGTTTGTTTCCATCCTGAAGTGAGAACTATAGAATGAGATTCGGGAGATTTTTAGTACATTTGGGTACAGTTATATGATAAAAATGTCTTGGGAGGTGTGAATAAGTTGGATGGGTGAGTTCCTTTTTATAGTGGAGGAAGAGTGGCATTCTTTTAAATACAAAAAGGTAAAACCTGTTTGGATGTATAGCTTAAATAATTCCTAAAATAATGAACCATATTATAAAATATGGTATATAGTCTATATATGTCCATAAAATGTATTTTTTATAAGTTTCTAGTTCATTTGGACCCTTAATATTATTGTTTAACCACTATGTAAACCCATTTTACCTTAATTTCTATAATTAATTTTAATTTCTCTAATATTATTTTTGGTCAAAAACTATGTTGAGATTGATAGAAAATATATATTATTCTGATTAAAAGTATTGAATTTAATTTTACAAATTTAAATAACTTAAGTGGTAGAAATTAATAAAAAATTATTCCACAGAACTAACCAGAAAGTGTGTTTTTAAAGTGAAAAGTTTCAAAAATTTACTTTGTTTTAATATCTCAATTAATTGTAAAAATGATTAAAAATACCTATATTGTATAAATTGATCTATAATATATCTAATTTAACTTTAAAACCAATTAAAAATTATATAATCTAGCATTATAAATTGTTTAAATGATAATTTGATTTTCAATTAAAATTCATTATTTTCATTATTCATCAAAAAATGAAACTTCTCATAAAAATTCCCCTAATTTACACAAATATAATGTTAAAATTATTATTTCAAAAATTAAGATTATTTTTTCATATAAAATATTTAAAAGTGTCAAAATTTTGTATTAAAACAAGTGTTCTATTAAAAGGCAGCCAAATGTTCCTATGAAAAATATAAATTTTTATGCATATAATTGGACATGTTGTTATCATATCCATATAAAGTAAATTTTATGAAAAAATTACCATTTAATAAATAAATAACATATAAATTTTATTAATATCATTCAGTAAAAATAATTTATTTATTTTATTGCGGTAAAACACCTTTGAGCGCACTAAAATAGTATTTTATGAAGACATTTCCTTTATATTCAATTGGGTTTCATTTTAATTTCTAATCACATGGTATCAAATTAATTCAAACATATATTTTCATAAAATATTTAACTTTATTTTTGACCCCCATATTAATGGATATGAGATAACTATCATTTTAAATAATAATATTAATAGTATTTTTTATAACTCGGTCTTCTATGTAAAACGAGCCATCATAGAATGTTTTTGATACGTGTATTGAAAGATAAACTCAATATTGTATGAATTTAAATATATATATATATATCATTGATTGAATTTATTTAAAATTTTTAACATATTTTAAGGTCTTCAGATGATATATGCCCCTCTATTCTTGGTGTTGTGTTTCATAAACACAATTGAAAAAAAATTATTCTTTCAATATATTGGGGTGTTATATTCTCCCCATAATAACTAAATTTCATCCTCATAATTTAAAATTCATCTCAGTAATATAGAGTTCGGTTTTTTGAAATATCATTATTAAAAAAACCCATATTATATAGGGGTAAATTAAACTTATTCTGAATAATTGGGAAACAGAAATGAGAAAGTCACCAAAATACTTAGATTTCAAATATGTTTTAATTAGTGAAAACATGTAAATTGAAGAGAAATATAACAATTATCTTATGTTACATTGTGATAGATAAAATTTATTTGTGGAAATTGGGTGATCTCGAGAAGGATAAAGACCAAAATTCAATAAACAACATAGGTGTAATAAATGTCATTATCAGGAAAAATTGTGATAATAGGACAAAATTTTTGTTTCTATTACATTTTTACTAGAGTTGAGTAATTATTTCACTCTCTAATGACATTATGATATATAATTACTTGATAAATTTCTATTTCATAAGAAGAAAATTATCCTTTGGTTGTGAATTTGGACTACATCTCCTTCATCTTTTAGCTTATGTTGTATCATATAGTAATGTAGTACACTATTCTCTAAAACCAAATCACGATATCAACATAGACCATTTAATAAATCGTAAAAAACATCAAATATTATGATCCAACACTTAATAATTAAGTACATTGAATTTTCAAAATGAACATATAATTAATCTTTTAACAACATGAACTCGCTCTTAATTTTCACATTCTAAACATGTGAATACGATCAGCAAGTATTCTCTTGAAACATAGTAATAAACTGAATAACCATAAATCTCAATTTAAAACACCCATTATTTCTTATTACTTTAATATACCACAAATTAATGGATATATTCCTTAAATCCTAAAGTAATCCATCAATGATAGCATATACCACATTGTCAATAAATTATTAATTAGTTCCCTAGTAGTCAGTTATATCCAATTTAATTTATCCAAATGATCAGTTTTTTAATCCAAAAATAAATATATCAACATGTAAAACATATTAAGGATTGTATTTCCCTCAATCAAATATTTTATAAAACATTATACTTATTACTATATAATTTTTTTGGTCATCGTTACTGATCAACATTTGCTTTTAAATCCTTGAGGGAAAATTATTGTGGTAATTTTCATATACATTCCATAATACTTATAACAAGGATATTAGTCTTAACATTCTCATACAAAATTATTCAGGGATCCAAATAATTGATAAACATAATCATCCCACTTCAAATATATAAATAGAATATGATTTACCTTGATAAATTTTCTTCTTATGAGGTATATTCCCTTGATTCTTCAGGAATTAATTTTTCTAGTGTCTACTTTCTTTATAGTTAATGCACAGAATATAAATGTTTTCTTTCTTCCTCTTCTATTCTATGACCAGATGACCCTTTTCACTACACTTAAAAAAACACATTATCACTTAAATAACTTCCCAATGTAATTTTTTCCATAATTGTCAAATATGGTAAAATCCTTTATTCCATTATTCATGTCATCCATTTATTCTCTTCCATCTAAATATTCTATTTCATTACTTAATATCTATAAGATATAGAAAATTATATTTTTATCTTGGAAACACATAAAATTATTTCATTTTATGAACCAAATGATGTTATGATTAATGCCCTTCCAAGACATGGCTTGGTGCCTTCAAATAGATGATGAATCTTGAACTTCTTATTACATATGTAACATCTAACATACAAAGATAACCATTTAATATAAGATTAAAACACTAAAAAACTTTATTCTCCCTTTATATTTAATATATATATATATATATTCATTTCAATTCATTCCTAATGAGGGAAATTTTTTTTAAGAATGTATCATTATAATAATTCCATTCCTAGTGTTAAATTTCTTCTTCCTCTCTAGTATTCTGGATCAATGGCCACCACTAGTTAGAATCATCATTGCGGAAATATACATCATGTTTGAGCTTTTCATATCACTTCATCCCAAATACTTCAAATATCTTCTCTAAAAACATAATTAATTGATAATGAATAATTGGATTAGTAGACCCACTAAATGATGGGGAATTCTATAACATAAAGTTATCCAACATTATTGATTATTATAATGGAATAGGTTTCTCCAATTGGGAAATGTTATTTTTAATAACCTGATTAGGATTCCCTAAATATTCCAAACAAAAAACTATTCCGGTACTTGTGGTATTGGTTCCCTTAGAAGGAAAATATGATCATTTTCCACAAGTATTGATACCATTATACCTTTTTATAGAAATTTATAAACAATACCAGTTACTGGATTAGATCGTATAATTATGATCCATAATTTATAATCCCAAACTAGTGAAATAATTATCATAAAAATAAAAAATTATATTCATATAATCTCTTAATCTTAAACATGGATCCTTTGGAAGTTATTCTATGATTATCCTCATATTCTAATATAGTTTTATGTTACCTAATCTAGATTTTCCTATATCTAGTTCTCAAGGTTTATACTAAAATCACTTTGATAGAAACTATAATGCCACCAACCCTAAAGGCTAAATCTTAAAAATTAAATTATTGCATTTTCATGATTATTCGGAAAAAATCCCAAAGGATTAATTAGTTTATCAATTGTGGGATACTAGATACATACATGGTAAATATTTTACATTGTGAATAGAAAATAAATCATAATACATAATAAAATCTAATTAATTTTATCATTAAAAACACATTCAATGATCACTTCCACATAACTTGGGGAATGGAAAAATATAAGGTTGAGTTCAAATATTTAGTAAGGGTTAAATACTTTGGAAATGATAATGAAACAATGAGTATAATAAATATAGAATGGTAATAACTGAACACACATTTCATATAATCAAAAAACTATAAATAAAATACATCCGTATATTTTATCATAGTTTTTCTTAAAGGCTTGGGATGAAGGCTGAATAATTATTATTTCAATGCAAATACATCTTTAAAAGGGTAGAGGGAGACCCACTACATAGCCCAAAGGCCTAGTGAAAATTTATCCCATTAGATGCCCCATAGTCCCAAATTTTTGCCCCAATACCCATTCTATGAATAGTACTACTACAGTACCTTCCTGCTATGGTACCACATAGTACCCACTGCCCCTATAGTGCCCAATCGCCGTTGTAGTGCCTCTCATTGCTCTAGTGCCACCCCTGTTATAGAACGCTATAGTACTATTACTGTACTGCTACTGTACATGCACCCAATGGGTTTTGAACCTCCATTTTCATGTAGGATTATATGGTGTTTACCAGTAAGACAATACAAGAAGTGTTCAATACAAGATATTCTTAATTATTAGGAATCTTATCATTTTCACATGAATGACTACCTTCAAGACTTTTAACAAGATGGTTTAAAAAATACAGGTTAAAAGAAACAACTAAGGATGATCAACTGACTCATCCCTAGAGAATACAGATACATTTAGGGGCCATCGATAATCGAGTCCCACCCATGTCATACCTATACAAATAATTCCACATATATCTAAAAATTTATTTAATTTATGAGAAAATTTTCTTATCAATTATTTATATTTGAGTAGAAGATACAGATTCATCAATATTTCCCCAGTTAATGAAATAATTGTCCAATTCAAACCTTATGTAGAAATAGAATATAGATTATAAAATATTAATATAGATGATAAATTATAAGGATATTTAGGATAAATGTTATTAAAAATAGAAAATGTTAATAATTAAGTGATTTTTTAAATATAATTTTAACAAATCACAGAAGCAAGTGAGATTGAAAAGATAACTTTTACCACTTAATAATTCTATAAAGAAAACCACTTGGATGAGATAATTCATATTGCAAAAATAACAAGAATAATGATTAAATAATGATAATAAATGTAAATTTTTTAGTATATATTCCAAATTAATGTGATTTGGTACATAATAACCAAGAAGTCTCAGTAGAATGGAAATTGAGATGAAATACCTTACCTTGAGTTAGACTTATCAACTGTGCATTCATCTACATTAATAATAAAGTAATTGAAACTATTTACTAATTATAGAACCTTTTTGAATATAATTTTTAATTTTATTTCACTTATTAACATGTTAAATACAATTACATAATCAATTATGTTTATTTCTAATGTTTTGATAATATTTGGTTTATGTGTCAAGAATGAATTTCGTAGGTTGGCAATGGTCAATGGGTTCATTATATAAATATATATAGAATAATAATAACAAATTAATTATCATATTTATACAAAAATTATAATTTTTTAAACAATCATGGATGATGGTTATGAAAAAATAATTAACATTACGATCATGGAGATGATAGGTTGTACATATACATGAGTAATGCTTCCATTTTTCATTGATGATTACGGAAAGGAAAGTAAAATTTTCCTTAAAAATGATAATTATATATTAAATACCATATTATTTATTCATTTATACTTATATATATATATATTCATTAAAACTATCCTTAATACATTCCTTGTAAAGCGTGAAGGAATCACATAACTTTGAGAAGTCTGTAGTCCGCACGACCACAAACTATGTAATCGTATTACCAAAAAATGAAATGCATTAGGTTATTGGTTATATAAAAATTTAAAAAGAATAAATACAAAATAAATATCATTAATATCATATAAAAAATATTTATATCATTATTACCAACATTTAGAGGTTGAAATTGAATAAAGAATTACATCAGTTCGTGAGGCAGTACTCCATCGTACACACATATAGTGGTTGTATATCCCATTTGATGGATTTTTGGGATGTTTTATGTCATAAAGATAACATAAAAAAATATTATAATATATAATATAATAATTTTTTAAATTATAAATAAATAAAAATAAATGAATCGATGAAGAATGAAATAAAAAAAGTGCTCATTGAAGTATGTTACCTCTTCTTCGGGTAACTCCTTTTGGTTTATACCAAAATACTTCCTTGGTTATATTTCATCCAAAATTGAGGCTTATGGGATGATATGAAGTATTTTATGGTTTTATTTTTGATGTTTCATGAAGTTTAACTGTATTGAGTGGTGTTAATAAGGGTAATTGGTGAGTGCATTTTAATACTGGAGGGGGAATTTCATTCTTGTAAATAACAAAAAGTAAACACTATTGGGATATATCCCTTACATAATGTTCCTACAATAATAAAAAATTTCAATAAAGTAGGAATATAGTATAAATATTACTTTATAATGGGGTTTTTAAATGTTCATGTGTTATTTGTCCCATTATGATTAACGTTTATCTACTAAGTAAAATAATTTTAATGTTAATCCTAGTAATTAATTTTAATTTATTTCACTAATATTTTTACTAAAAAAATGATGTTTAACTAAAAAAATTATAAAATATGATGAATAAAAATATGGAATCTATATTAAAAAATATAAATTACATAATTATAATAAATTATATTAAAATTAATCCCGTATATACAAAGAGAATGTATGTTTTAAATTGAAAATGTCCAGAAGTTTACTATGTTTTTATATATAAATTAAATATAGACAAGATTCCAATGATGTTAATTGGATTAATAAATATAAATTAGATATATTTTATCTTTAAAAAAATGATCATATAATTTATACATATGAATTATTTAAATTAAAAGTCCATTTTAAATTAAAATTTATTATTTTAGATTATTCATCAAAAAATCAATCTTCTAAAAAAATTAAAAAATAACCATAAGATAATTTTTACATAACTACATATATTATTTATTTTATCATTCAGGTGAAATTTTTAAAATTGTCATATTTTTTTTAAACACGTGTGCCATTAAAAGGAGAAAAGCTACCTTTAGAAGAACATATATTTTTTAGGTGTATAATTATATTTTTTTCTTATCTTCGGCCTATGATATATATTTTATGAATGTAAAAAAATTATTGAATAAATTATTGAATAAATTTCAATATAATACTTAACTAATAACAATTATTTCAATTTATTAGGATAAAACACCTTTGGGGACATGAAAATTACTTTTTATAAAAACCTTTCTCATATATTCAATTACTTTTAATTGTAATTTATAATTAATTAGTAATGAATTAATTATACCCTATATTTTAATAAGTTATTTAATCTTATTTATAACCTCTAATTTAACCTTCTGTATATAATATTTATTTTGAATAATAATATTTAATGTATTTTGTAAAACTCTATCTTGCGTGTAATGCAATCCTGTAGATAAAGTGTATATTTCATGTAACAGAATCTAAAATCATAATTGTGTGATTTGAGAACTATATATCATATATTAATTTTATTTAAAATATTTAATATATTGTAAATTATTGAAAATTTATATTCCCTTCTATGCTTAGAGTTGTTTGTCACACACACTATTGAATAAAATGTCATTATTTCATAATTTCATCGTGTTATGTGGAAACTAATGAGTTACAACTTCAAGGTTTATAAAATGATGTTTATTAATTTGAAAAGTGTGTGGTGAATTTTCAAAGGTTGGTACAACATGTATATGAAGTTATTTGTTTCTTTTTTGGAAAATTTAAGATGATTTACTTATACAAGGGATTATGTGCATTATTATAAAGTTAAACCATAATATTTATGATGATTTTTTATCCATAAATAAATGGGAATTATTTTTGACTGAATTTAATATCCTTCACTACCTTCTCAAAATTTCAAATGAGAGAAACCCCATGGAATATCAAGAAAATTAAAATCCATGGTTTGGACTGAAACATGTGATCTTCTTTTGATTGTATGAGTACTGTAATGCCTATGATATTCCACACTCGCATCTAGAAATTTAATCAATATGTTCTTTGTGATTTGGTACATGCGTAGAAAATGTAGGGTAAATCTAATTTGGTTTCTTGGTGATGTTGTGACCTGGGTTATAGAAGATATCATTAATATCATGAAATTCCACAAACACACTATTTTGATTTCGTTTTAGAACATAAATTAAATTTAATTTATCATTTGACTAAATTGGGAATTACTATACCAAATTGACTAATTTATGATATATTATCTATTAAAAATTAAAATTTCACCTTATTTATTTCTTCTATTGTGTTCATTTTTGGATTCTTTCTAGAATTTTTAATGTATTATCCAAAACATAGGGAGGTTGAGTTGAGGTTTTCTAAACTTTAAAACCCCATGTATTTTTTATAATATCTTTAAGAATTTTAATTGTTTATTTTTAGAGAGGGTTAATTTTGATAATTACGATCTAGAGAGGAAATATGAGTATTGTGATACCTCAAGATGATGTTTCTAGGTAAGGAATGAGTCTTGGATGATGTTTATATTTCTTGGGTGCAATTTATAGAAAGATTAATGTCATGGGTCTTGCTAAATATCTACAACTACTATAGGTAACATGTTGACTCCTTGGTTGTGTCATAACAGAATGAAAAGGGTAATTGCACCATATAGGGTGTGACACCTACTCCACAATGAAGATAAGTCGAGGTCCATGCCTCTTCTTGAGTTTCCCTACCTTTATCACTATGTTTCACCACTGAAATTATAGGCCACGACACATACCAATGGGGCCCTTGTCATGACTCCCCAAGTCTACCTTTAATTAGTATGGGGCTAGACACTAGAACTATGTAGTGTTATCACTAACTTGGGATGCCATATCCAATGTTACTATACACCCCCACACACATCTATAATCCATTAAAACACTAAAATATAAAAATAAATAAACAACTAGGCATGCATACATCTAAATCCCAAAACCAGAATACAATTGGAAGTAAAGGAAAGTAAACATGGCCAAACATTATCCCAAAAAAAGAGTATTTAAACAATTCCAAGATAAATTTAATATTGTGTATTTCTTTCAAGATACTACTAGAAGAATCCTCGATCTATTGGGTCTCACTAGGCACTATCTACCTGTTGTTTAACTAGGACTCTGTCAAAAAGTTGATCGTCTACACAAGACATGACATGTGTTGGTAAATCCCATGTAAGAGTGAGTATAACAATACCAAGCAGGACACCCAAAGACCAAAAAGAATAAAAAAATATTAAATTTTAGATCTACATATGTATATGTCTAAAACACATATAATAATAATATTTAGATATAATCAACAAAGATATATAGTCTCAGTGTTAATGTCATAATAACAATTCCATCCTTAGATTCCAGCATGATGTTTTCACATGGAACTCCTTCATGAGAAAACACTCCATGATCCAGATAGTATTTATGAAATCCTTCCAAGAGGTAATGATCATCAGGTATCTCCATTAAAATTACATACTGAAAGTTTGAAGAGATAAAATAAAAAAATGATTCTCTCAACCATGTCTATGGGGTAAACCGACAACTCAATATACATTAACCCACTAAGTAGAGTATCAGTGACATCATATGGTTATTCAGTACTATACAAAGAATCCTACCTAGGGTATGAAGATGATTAGAGGATATCACATTGGGCCTCACAAAAGGGTTCCAATAACTCTATACATGATGTTCTACTAAAGGTATTGAATTATTATATGTTAGAGGTGACCCCAAACTAACCATCAGGGATAGGATATGGGGAATGTACACTAAATAAAAATTTCCAAGATAGATATTATAAGGTCCCCAAGAAAACATTTTAGAATAACATGATGTGTTGTCGAGTTACACATAGTTCCCTATAAGCCTAGGTCCTTCCCTTATAAACAGCTCGTGTCCATGTTTGTGTTTATGTAACAGTACATGACGTGTGGAAATACATGTTCTTCATACCTTGTACCAATACATAGTTATGGTTTTTTACCCCTGTAAAATTTTTTTCTATGAAGGATTACATGATGTTCCACATTTTAGGTACAATTACACCATGTTTTTTGTACCCTCTAAGGTACACATTGAGCTCACTAATGTGGAGCACACATTGTGCGATAAGGACACACGTCGTGTGATACTTATATTCCTTTGAAAACAGTAACCACCGTTGATAGATTCAAATAATGTGTTTGTATCCACATTAAAATTCATGTATTATGGAATATTCAAATTTTGGATATTTGGTTTAGGCTTTGGAATCTACTCTTCTAACACACAGATTTGTGGTTGTCACCATCTATCGTACATGTGGAACTCAGGTCTCTGTTAACTTAGGCTAAACATCACTAAAGAGAATATTTTTCAAAGCCTTGTTCATTAAGGATCATCCCAAACATCCACCATCATCATGGATCCCTGAAATATTCCTATATAAGAAATTTGTTTCCTAATCTACTCCCCGCTATCATCGTCTTACAATCCCCACAACATACTGACTCTGTATTTGCAATATCGAATTGTTTCACTCTAAAACACATACACAAAATTTTATTCCTTATTATTTGGATCCAATCATGAGTAAAACATATAACGACCCAAACTTTACATACATTGTTAATACTTCAAAATTGAAGCATACTTATTACAACATATTACAAAACCACAAAGGACCGTATAGGTATAGTGTCTTTAGAAACTGGGAAACATAAACAACTAGTTCATAAATCTTCTACAGTGTCTCCCATTTATTTCATCATATCTAGGGTCCCTTTTAGAATATTCTACTTAATATCCATCTTCCTGACCTGGGGAAAAGAAAACATAAAAGGGTGAGCTCAAATGCTCAGCAAGGGCAAATAAAGGAAATAAAAATCATATCATATCTTTTTGAAAATCAAAACCTGCAAAAGAGATCATAATATCTTAACATGGAATAAATCATAGAAGTGAAAATGAGATCCCCATAATCATAACATAAAACTTGAAACTTTGTGGCATGCACACATAATCATGGAAAATCATTTCTTGTTAGTCATGACTCATTGCCAAGACTATCTTAGTGGACAAAGTCCCTTTCTGAACCGAGTTCACTCCTCGTTTCAGTCCTGTATCACTGAACCGAAATAACCTTCCGTTCCAGCCATGTCTATCTCATGAGATATAAAATCTTTACCCAATGCATTGGAGGGAGATATAGGTCCCACCAATCTTATAATGAATCCTTTCTTATGTGTGCCACATAATCATAAAACATACATCATCGCATAACACATTAAGCAAAAATGGGATTCTTGAAACATCATGACATCATAAATCAATTCATATAAGATAAAGGAATTCATAAAAATAATTCCATCACAACATGATCAAATCAATGTAATAATAGGGATAAAAACAGAACCCTTTATTATCTTAGATGGAAAATAATTTTGAAAATCACTTGAACTCCATTCTTGAGGAAAATATCCTTTCTTCTTCAAAAACATTTTTTCCTTTCATAACATGTCATACAACTTTAAAATAAAAGAAGTTGATTAAAAATAAACTTGAAAACTTGTAAAGGAAGCTTCTTGGAAACAATGTTTTAAAAATCCATTCATGCCGTATAAGTTAAAAAAAACATTCTTCGTACTTTTGTCGGAAAAGTCAAAAAGTACCTCGTACGAAAAACGACAAAAGATTCCTTTCATACATATCACTAAAAACTCACCGAAGGGTAAAAATGGATTTAAACAATTGTAGGTAGATGGAAATAATATTACATATTGATGAAACATGGATGTGGATGATAAAATACACCCCAGTAAATACTTACGAATAAACAATCTCGGATAAAAATGAGATTGTGATATTTCCCTTACCTTAGGTCCGATTAGCTTTGTACGTGTCCGAAGCTCCTGTATAATGGTTTAAATAATGTTATTGACTTATTCCAGAATCATACATATTTATATTATATCATATATGGTCATATTATTAGCTTCTCTTTTGTAATATTTCATTGTTACTTGTTACTCGGGTCTTTATAACTTTTTGTTCTTATGCGTGTTTTGTCGAATAAATTCTTATTCTTATCTTTAGGTTATAGATAATTCATTTCCAGAATGGTATTAGTGTAGTATATACCATATTCATTCATTCAATTCATTTATATAATCATTATGAAATGAAGATCATGTAGAACGAGTCGCATCACATCGTGGAGACGGTATTCCGTACGTACGCACGAGTGATGATATCATTCCTATGATCGTGGAATTGTATTGGAGTATATATATATTATTTCAGTATCAATATTACTTCATAATAATCATATTTAGTTACTCATTACACCATTATAACCATCCTTGTAAGGTGATGGTGGAAAATAAAATACACCACGGCGTGGAGACGGTATTCCGTACGTACGCACGCGTGGTGATTTCTTTTTTCCGTAGGATGGATAGAAGGTGAATTAGGGTTGTTTCATATTTATAATAACATATCAGTATATAAGTAATACTGATGTTATTACTTTATCATGAAACAACTAAAGAAGAAGAAGTTGAAGAAGAAAGAAATTGAAAAGATCGGTAATGGATATTACCTCTTCTTTGGAACGCTTCTTTGAATCCTCCACTTAAGGAACTAAGAGTGGTCTTTGGAGAAGAACAGGACCTCTAGGACTATTCTAGGGAAGTGGATAGGAGAAAATGGCAGGGGTTGGCCGAGCTTGAGTGCTCAATTTGGTGTGAGGAGGAGGGGGAGGAGGTGCCCTTTTATAAGGGAGGAGAGGGGCACCTTAGGAATATCTCAAAATATTATTTTATATTAAAGTCAAAATCGGTTTATAATGGTTCCAAAGGGTCTTATTTCGAAGATAAAGTGGGGAAGGGTCGAAATACTATCAACCAATAGGATTTAGACAAGTTTAGGGTATTATTTTAACCTTATCCATTAGATTTAACTCTAAGTTAAATAATTTAACTTTTACCATGTCTTTTTGTTTTCTTTCACTATATGGTTAATACACTTACTATAACATGCCAAACGAACCCCAATTTGTTTATTATTAATATATATATCCTTATCTAAGTCATTTGGCCAAACCTTAAATTTTTAGGAATAAAATAACAATTAATAATATAATATTTGATTTAAAAACTATTTTGTGTCAATTTTGACACTATTTGATATATGATTTGTTTGAAAGTCATAACAGAATTATATGTTCGAACCAAGTTGATTAAATCAACACTAATATATCATAATAACCTAGAAAATTAGTGTAATTCATTAAAAGTCTCCAATTACATTTATTTTGGTGTTTATAACATCAATTATCTCAAAATTTCATTAATAAGATAATTACTGCATCATCATTATGTCATAAATAAATTAAATTATTTGATGTCTAAAAATTACAAATAAAATATCATCGTGTAGGAAATCGTTTTAGCTTTCTAATGAATATTTACAAGTGAATTTATCTTATGTATAACCCCATATTAAAAATGATTTACTTATTAAACTTTGATTTTAACTATTTTATCCCTTCATTAAATAAATTAATAATAAATGTCCTAATCTAATCCATGTGGGCCTAAATGGTCATATTTTATTCCTAAGTTTGTTTTTGGTCGAATTACACTTGTCCAATAGAATTAGGACATGTGTTAGGGTAATATTAATATCATATTTACCCTTAGTTACCCTATTTACTATTAACCGCGGTAAAAAAAGTAAAAAGTTACTATTCACCAAAAAAATTATTTTCATCTCATTGAACCACATTTTAGTCCTTGATATTAACCGTGTCTCTCGGATTTTCGAAATTCCATTCACAGAAGCGGTAAAATTAAGTTTTATGCAAAATTCAGTTTTTTAACCTACCACTTAGTGGTTTCACTATTCATCAAAAATTGAAAGTTTTCAGAAAAATACCAAAATTTTACCCTAGGCTAATTTCGATATTCTGAGTCCAAAAATGAAGTCCATTTTGAAAAATAAAATTTATAAAATTTCAAAAAGTGGTTATTACTATTCATAACGGCTAGTTTTAATAGTATATTTTTGTTTAGTGAAACTCGGTATTGCGTACGACGCAAGCTATCGAGGAAGGTCACGATTGCGTGTAAAGCAAGCCAAGCAAGTGTTGTATAGAAAAAGATTCCTTTGATGATTTATATAACATAAAAGTCTCGGGTGTTACATTCTACCCCACTTAAAAAGATTTTCGCCCTCGAAATTCGTCACTTTGCAACAAACAGATGAGGATACTTCTCCCTCATCATATCCTCAAGCTCCCATGTAGCTTCTTCAAGTTGGTGGTTTCTCCATAAAACTTTCACCAAGCGAGTGGTCTTGTTTCGTAGGACTTTTTCGCTACGATCCAGAATCTCTATCGGCTGTTCTTCATAAGAAAGATCTTGCTCCAGCGGTACAACTTCTGAGCTGAGTACATGTGAAGGATCTGGTATGTACTTTCTCAGGAGAGATACATGGAACACATCCTGAACTTGAGAGAGATTCGGTGGAAGCGCCAATCGGTAAGCTACCTTCCCAACACGATCCAATATTTCGAAAGGACCGATATATCTAGGGCTCAACTTCCCCTTCTTTCCAAATCTCATAACCCTCTTCCAGGGAGATATTCGTAAGAACACTTTATCACCCACTTCAAACTCTAGGTCTTTTCTTCGGTTGTCGGCATAGCTTTTCTGTCGACTCTGAGCTGCTCTTATGTGTTGTTGAATAGATCTGACCTTTTCTGCCATTTCAACAACAAGATCAGGTCCTAATAGCTTTCTTTCCCCAACTTCATCCCAGCAAGTTGGAGTCCTGCATTTCTTTCCATAGAGAGCTTCATAAGGAGCCATCTGAATACTGGAGTGAAAGCTATTATTATAAGAAAATTCTACCAAAGTTAGGTGTTGATCCCAACCTCCTTTGAAATCCATAGAGCAAGCTCTCAACATATCTTCTAGGGTTTGAATTGTTCTCTCAGATTGACCGTCTGTCTGGGGATGATAAGCAGTGCTGAAACTCAACTCTGTATCCAGAGTATGCTGAAGACTTCGCCAGAACTTCGAGGTAAATCTCGGATCCCGATCAGATATAATAGAAAGTGGTACTCCATGTAATCTTACCACTTCCTTTACATATATCCTGGCAAGCTGATCTAGAGAGAAATCCTCTCTAATAGGAATGAAGTGTGCAGAATTTGTAAGACGATCAACTATGACCCAGATAGCATTATTGCCTTTGGATGTTTTAGGAAGTCCTGTGACAAAGTCCATAGTGATGTTTTCCCATTTCCATTCGGTTATGGATAATGGTTGTAACATCCCCTTAGACTTCTGTCTCTCAGCTTTAACTTGTTGACAAACCAAGCATCGAGAGACATATTCAGCAACATCTCTTTTCATGCCATCCCACCAGAAGTACTCTTTCAGGTCCCTATACATCTTCGTGCTTCCAGGATGAATAGAGAATGAAGAACTATGAGCCTCATCCAGAAGCTCCTGCTTTAATTCAGGGATGGGAGGAACACAAACCCGATTCCTGAACTTTATTATCCCATCACAATCAAGGTTGAATTCAGGAACATTTCTCACCTTCTTTTGTAACTTGACATCTTCTTTCTGTGCCTCTTTAATCTTCACATGTATAGATGGTTGAACATTCATTTGAGAAAGATAAGATTTTTCCCCTTCCATTATAATTCCAAGATCCATCCTTTTTAAATCCATAAATATTGGATCTTTTGTGATCCTCATCATGGATAAACTAGCATGGTCTTGTCAACTTAATGCATCTGCCACCTTGTTTGCTTTCCCAGGGTGGTAATGGATTGAGCAGTCATAATCCTTAATCAGCTCCAACCATCTTCTTTGACGCATATTCAACTCCTTTTGTGTGAAAATATACTTTAAACTTTTATGATCAGTATAAATATCACACCTTTCACCATAAAGGTAATGCCTCCAAATCTTTAATGCAAAGATTACCGCAGCCAACTCCAAATCATGTGTTGGGTAATTTTGCTCATGGATTTTCAACTGTCGTGAGGCATAAGCTATCACCATATCATTTTGCATAAGAACACACCCCAATCCCTTCTTGGATGCATCGCTGTAGATCACAAACCTTTCTCCACTACAAGGCAGTGTGAGCACAGGTGCACTGGATAACCTTCTTTTCAACTCCTTGAAATTCTCTTCACATTCCTCTGTCCAGACAAATTTAACTCTTTTCCGAGTCAACTTGGTGATTGGATTAGATAATCGTGAAAAATCTTTTAAAAAACGTCGATAATATCCAGCCAAACCAAGAAAACTTCGGATCTCAGTTACTGTTGTTGGTCTCGACCATCTTTCGATAACCTCTGTTTTTGCTGGATCCACAGATATCCCCTCTTTTGAGATTATGTGACCCAAAAATGCAACTTTTTGAAGCCAAAATTCACACTTGGTAAATTTGGCATAAAGCTTCTCCTTTCTCAGGGTCTTCAATATAATTCTCAAGTGATCTTCATGTTCTTCCTTGCTCTTTGAATAGACAAGAATATCGTCTATAAAGACTACCACAAATTGATCAAGATAGTCTCTAAAGACTCTATTCATTAGATCCATGAAGATAGAAGGGGCATTAGTAAGACCAAATGGCATCACTATAAATTCATAGTGTCCATACCTTGTACGGAAAGACGTCTTTGGTATATCCTCCCTTTTGACCCTTAATTGATGATACCCTGAACGAAGATCAATCTTGGAAAAGTATTGAGCTCCGCGTAGTTGGTCAAATAAGTCATCAATGCGTGGGAGAGGATATTTGTTCTTGATAGTGATCTTGTTAAGTTCTCGATAATCAATGCAGAGTCTCATTGATCCATCTTTCTTCTTAACAAATAGAACAGGTGCTCCCCAAGGTGACGCACTAGGGCGTATGAATCCCTTATCAAGATTCTCTTGGAGTTGCTTCTTCAATTCCTGCAACTCAATTGGGGCCATTCTATAAGGTGTCTTTGAAATAGGCAAAGCACCCGGTACGAGTTCTATTGAAAACTCAACTTCACGATTTGGTGGAAGACCTGGTAATTCCTCTGGAAAGACATCATCAAACTCCCGTACAATGGGAATATTCTTAATCGTGAGTTTCTCACCAACCATTTGAGATAAATAACCTTCATTTAGTGGAATCAATACCCATAAGATGGAAGAAATTTCCACTGGAAGGTTATGTTCATCCTTGCATTGATAGACGATCGTAGATTGATCTGGAATATGAAATGTGACTTCCCTTCTTTGGAAATTGATATGAGCTCCATGTAGAGAAAGCCAATCCATGCCAAGAATCACATCAAATTCCACTAAAGGAAGGATCACAAGATTTGCAGGAAGCACTTTCCCACAAACTTAGATCGGAGAGGAATTATAAACTTTTGATGCGATTGATGTGCCATTAGGTGTTGTCACAGCTAACTCAACATCTAATTGTTGAGGTAGTACGGTGATACCCTTAGAAAAGTCTTCAGAAATAAAAGAGTGGGTGGATCCAGAATCAAATAAAACATTTTCTACTTTAGAGTGGATGGTAAGTGTACCTTTCACCACATCGTTATCGTACTCCACATCGCTGATAGAAATTGCATGTGACTTTCCTTTGTCTTTAGCCTTAAGATTTTGTTGACGTCGACCATCATCATCAACCCTTTTATTTGGGCATTGATTGGCATAATGCCCCATCTCCTTGCACTTGAAACATTGATGTGTAGTAGGTTCATTCTGTGTATCCCTTCCTTTGTTTGCATCATTAGACATCTTCTTCCCATTATCACGGCATTCAAATGCCCGATGACCTTCCTTTCCACATTTAAAACATTTACTTGTCCCTTTAAGACAACTCCCTCCATGTTTCTTTCCACACTTTGAGCATAATGGAAAGTTTATCTTCTTTTCAGTGTGCTCTTTAGAGTTTCCTTTGAATTCCATCTTCCTCTTCTTATCAAACCCATGTGACTGATGGGTTACTCCAATCTCCATCTCGACTTTGAGAGCACATCGAATGATTTCCTCGTAGCTATTGAAGTCCCTTATGGCTAACGCCCTTCGAAGACTTGGTTTTAAGCCACTAAAGAATCGATCGATCTTACTCTCAGGTTGGATAATAATACCAGAAGCGTACCTTGCAAGTCTTGTAAAATTTGCTTCATAGGTACTAACAGATTCATCATCCCTTTGCTTCAGTTCAAGGAACTCTTTCTCCATCTTTGTTCGGAAAATACGAGGGAAGTACTTATTGAAAAATAAGTTCTTGAACTCGTCCCATTCCATAGACTCAATTTCATCCCTTTGCCTCGTATTCTTAACAAGATTCCACCATTGATCAGCATCTCCTTCTAAACGATACACTGCTAGGATGACTTTATCATGTTCAGAACATTGAAGAACTGAAAATATCTTTTCAGTAGTACTAATCCATTGTTCAGCAACTAATGGATCAGTAGACCCGCTGAAAGAAGGTGGACGCTGCCTCATGAAGGATTCAACAGAATGTTGCTCCCTCCTTTGCTCGTTTGGAAATCCTGCATGATTCATAGATTGAGAAAGTTGTGTGAGCATGGCTACAAGATTTTGCATTCCAGCTCCCATATCGTTTGGTTGCTTAGGGGGACAATCATTGCATTGCCCATCGCATTCCGCATTAACACGGTTCCTTCGGGTTCCAGCCATTGACTAAAACCAAGAAGAATAGTGTGAGAAACACTAATTATAATAGGAAACCACATAATTCAAGAATAAAATTTTCATGCTTATGGTCTTATCCTAGGTTATTCATGGCCATTTCTAAGATTGTGTTCTATGCTTAGACTTATTCTTAGGGTTCTTACTAAGGCTTTCACATCCTAGTTTCCAAAGGTTGACTATACCTTTCCTCTGATACCAACTATAACGGTCTGGAATTACTTCCAGTGGACTATAGTTGATACCTATCAGGGCACTCCATGGGCGGCTACACCCCCTGGGCGGGACACACCACCATCCCAAGTGGCAGCCATTTCCACATGAAGCCCTTGGGCGGAGAGCCATGCTTCGTCCAACGCTCACATGTGAGAGTTCCCAAGGATCGGATACATTCCTATCTCCTTTGCCTCTGATACCAACTATAACGACCCAAACTTTACATACATTGTTAATACTTCAAAATTGAATCACACTTATTACAACATATGACAAAACCACAAAGGACCGCATAGGTATAGTGTCTTTAGAAACTGGGAAACATAAACAACTGGTTCATAAATCTTCTACAGTGTCTCCCATTTATTTCATCATATCTAGGGTCCCTTTTAGCATATTCTACTTAATATCCATCTTCCTGACCTGGGGAAAAGAAAACATAAAAGGGTGAGCTCAAATGCTCAGCAAGGGCAAATAAAGGAAATAAAAATCATATCATATCTTTTTGAAAATCAAAACCTGCAAAAGAGATCATAATATCTTAACATGGAATAAATCATAGAAGTGAAAATGAGATCCCCATAATCATAACATAAAACATGAAACTTTTTGGCATGCACACATAATCATGGAAAATCATTTCTTGTTAGTCATGACTCATTGCCAAGACTATCTTAGTGGACAAAGTCCCTTTCTGAACCGAGTTCACTCCTCGTTTCAGTCCTGTATCACTGAACCGAAATAACCTTCCGTTCCAGCAATGTCTATCTCATGAGATATAAAATCTTTACCCAATGCATTGGAGGGAGATATAGGTCCCACCCATCTTATAATGAATCCTTTCTTATGTGTGCCACATAATCATAAAACATAAATCATCGCATAACACATTAAGCAAAAATGGGATTCTTGAAACATCATGACATCATAAATCAATTCATATAAGATAAAGGAATTCATAAAAATAATTCCATCACAACATGATCAAATCAATGTAATAATAGGGATAAAAACAGAACCCTTTATTATCTTAGATGGAAAATAATTTTGAAAATCACTTGAACTCCATTCTTGAGGAAAATATCCTTTCTTCTTCAAAAACATTTTTTCCTTTCATAACATGTCATACAACTTTAAAATAAAAGAAGTTTATTAAAAATAAACATGAAAACTTGTAATGGAAGCTTCTTGTAAACAATGTTTTAAAAATCCATTCATACCGTATAAGTTAAAAAAAACATTCTTCGTACTTTTGTCGGAAAAGTCAAAAAGTACCTCGTACGAAAAACGACAAAAGATTCCTTTCATACATATCACTAAAAACTCACCGAAGGGTAAAAATGGATTTAAACAATTGTAGGTAGATGGAAATAATATTACATATTGATGAAACATGGATGTGGATGATAAAATACACCCCAGTAAATACTTACGAATAAACAATCTCGGATAAAAATGAGATTGTGATATTTCCCTTACCTTAGGTCCGATTAGCTTTGTACGTGTCCGAAGCTCCTGTATAATGGTTTAAATAATGTTATTGACTTATTCCAGAATCATACATATTTATATGATATCATATATGGTCATATTATTAGCTTCTCGTTAGTAATATTTCATTGTTACTTGTACTCGGGTCTTTATAACTTTTTGTTCTTATGCGTGTTTTGTCGAATAAATTATTATTCTTATCTTTAGGTTATAGATAATTCATTTCCAGAATGTTATTAGTGTAGTATATACCATATTCATTCATTCAATTCATTTATATAATCATTATGAAATGAAGATCATGTAGAACGAGTCGCATCACATCGTGGAGACGGTATTCCGTACGTATGCACGAGTGATGATATCATTCCTATGATCGTGGAATTGTATTGGAGTATATATATATTATTTCAGTATCGATATTACTTCATAATAATCATATTTAGTTACTCATTACACCATTATAACCATCCTTGTAAGGTGATGGTGGAAAATAAATTACACCACGGCGTGGAGACGGTATTCCGTACGTACGCACGCGTGGTGATTTCATTTTTCCGTAGGATGGATAGAAGGTGAATTAGGGTTGTTTCATATTTATAATAACATATCAGTATATAAGTAATACTGATGTTATTACTTTATCATGAAACAACTAAAGAAGAAGAAGTTGAAGAAGAAAGAAATTGAAAAGATCGGTAATGGATATTACCTCTTATTTGGAACGCTTCTTTGAATCCTCCACTTAAGGAACTAAGAGTGGTCTTTGGAGAAGAACAGGACCTCTAGGACTATTCTAGGGAAGTGGAGAGAGGAAAATGGCAGGGGTTGGCCGAGCTTGAGTGCTCAATTTGGTGTGAGGAGGAGGGGGAGGAGGTGCCCTTTTATAAGGGAGGAGAGGGGCACCTTAGGAATATCTCAAAATATTATTTTATATTAAAGTCAAAATCGGTTTATAATGGTTCCAAAGGGTCTTATTTCGAATATAAAGTGGGGAAGGGTCGAAATAATATCAACCAATAGGATTTAGACAAGTTTAGGGTATTATTTTAACCTTATCAATTAGATTTAACTCTAAGTTAAATAATTTAACTTTTACCATGTCTTTTTGTTTTCTTTCACTATATGGTTTATACACTTACTATAACATGCCAAACGAACCCCAATTTGTTTATTATTAATATATATATCCTTATCTAAGTCATTTGGCCGAACCTTAGATTTTTAGGAATAAAATAACAATTAATAATATAATATTTGATTTAAAAACTATTTTGTGTCAATTTTGACACTATTTGATATATGATTTGTTTGAAAGTCATAACAGAATTATATGTTCGAACCAAGTTGATTAAATCAACACTAATATATCATAATAACCTAGAAAATTAGTGTAATTCATAAAAAGGCTCAAATTACATTTATTTTGGGGTTTATAACATCAATTATGTCAATATTTCATTAATAAGATAATTACTGCATCATCATTATGTCATAAATAAATTAAATTATTTGATGTCTAAAAATTACAAATAAAATATCATCATGTAGTAAATCCTTTTAGCTTTCTAATGAATATTTACAATTGAATTTATCTTATGTATAACCCCATATTAAAAATTATTTACGTATTAAACTTTGATTTTAACTATTTTAACCCTTCTTTAAATAAATTAATAATAAATGTCCTAATCTAATCCAAGTGGGCCTAAATGGTCATATTTTATTCCTAAGTTTGTTTTTGGTCGAATTACACTTGTCCAATAGAATTAGGACATGTGTTAGGGTAATATTAATATCATATTTACCCTTAGTTACCCTATTTACTATTAACCGCGGTAAAAAAAGTAAAAAGTTACTATTCACCAAAAAAATTATTTTCATCTCATTGAACCACATTTTAGTCCTTGATATTAACCGTGTCTCTCGGATTTTCGAAATTCCATTCACAGAAGCGGTAAAATTAAGTTTTATGCAAAATTCAGTTTTTTAACCTACCACTTAGTGGTTTCACTATTCATCAAAAATTGAAAGTTTTCAGAAAAATACCAAAATTTTACCCTAGGCTAATTTCGATATTCTGAGTCCAAAAATGAATTCCATTTTGAAAAATAAAATTTATAAATTTTCAAAAAGTGGTTATTACTATTCATAACGGCTAGTTTTAATAGTATATTGTTGTTTAGTGAAACTCGGTATTGCGTACGACGCAAGCTATCGAGGAAGGTCATGATTGCGTGTAAAGCAAGCCAAGCAAGTGTTGTATAAAAAAAGATTCCTTTGATGATTTATATAACATAAAAGTCTCGGGTGTTACAAAACATAACCTTGATCATGAATTAATGTATAATAATGATATAATACCAAGAAATATGCAACAATATGAATGAAAATCAACCATTTTTCATTGTCCTTGATGTTTTTTCTGTTATAATGATTAATGTAGAACCATAATAAATAAAAATAATAATATAATTCCCAAATATATAATCACATCCAATAATAGGTAATATTTTTGGATTTAACAATCGATTGATTGATATGTGTTCATTATAGAAATAAAAAAATATGAAAGAAAGAAAATCAAAAAATGTCAAGCCTTAATTTTGATTGATCTCTAATGAATAACGAAGATGCAACATGACCATTGTTGAGATCCTCTAATTTTTCCTCACACTAGTCATTCATCCTCAATCCAATTGTCTTATTCCATAAAAGTCACCTTCCCCTCACTCTAATATATCTCCAATTATTTTTAGGGTTACGAGGACATCCGTTTAAAATTTTCTAAAAATGTGTATTTAAATAAAACATTATTCTTCTGCATCAACAATATAAAATAATTTAATTCAATTTTTTTGTTTGTTTTACATCTTTGATGTGAAAACTATCTGAGTAAATCAAGGATTTAAAAGTGACCAATGTATCTTGGAATAATATTTCCATTATTTTCGAATCTCATGACTTTATTCCATGGGGATATCTGGAGGAAAACCATGTTTTCCACATCAAAATATAGGTATAATTGATGATTACCATGATAGATCTTTTTTTTCTCTGAGCCCCCTTGATGTACTGCTAATTGGTACTGTCGTTTTCCACCATTTCCATGAACATTTTAGGACCTTTCAATTAACATTATAAAACATCATCCCAATATAAAAGTGTTCTTCACCTCTTCTAATAAAATTCTTTATATAGATCTATTTGGATGTTTGAGTGCAAACTGATATTGTATGAGAACATGACCAGAGGATTATTTCGGTACCATCCTCATTTGAAGTCAATCAATCATGGTCTTGACATGTCCTCAAGTTTTTTGATAGTCTTCTTATGTTTTCCAACTGTTTGATGGTGATTATATATGATGAAGTTAAAATCATTATTTAGAAAAAGTTAGAGACTCCTCTAGAACATAGTACTATTTCTGGTGTATCGATCAGATATTGTTGATAGTGGTGTTCCAACATCCTCACAAATTATATAATTTATTTCATTACAATTTGATCAAGCTATAAGTCCTCTCTAATAATAATTAAGTGATCAATATTCATAAGACAATCCAACAGAAAACATATAGAATTATTTCCTCTGGATGTCTTTGGAAGACAATGAAAACATCCATAATGATGTTTCCCCATTTCGTAGTAGTTATGGGAAATAGTTTCATCATCCCATTGGATTTAATCTATTACACCATTAAATTATTACGTAAAATACATATTGATGAATATTATGTGATTTCCTATGTCATGTTATTCCACTAATAGTTATCTCTAAGATCTTAATATATATTTGTGCTTCCTAGATAGACGGAAAAGGTTTAGTTATGGTTATTGTTCAAAAACTCTTATTTTAACTCAAGATTTATGGTACACATAATCATGAGACTAATATAACAAGCACCTCTTCATTAATATTGATATTTAAGGATTTACATTTTCTATAGTTCTTACATTCTGTTGAATTCCCACATCATTTATTTGAGTATCCTTTATCATCTTCAGAAGGGATTATTGAGAAATCATTTGTTATAGAATTGATTTTTTTCCATCCTTTAGGATTACCATATCCAACCCTTTTAAAATTTTAGAAGATTTAATCCCCCTCAATTCTCATCAATGATATAACTGTTGGATCATTTATACGTAGTTCACATTCCACTTTATTCTGTTTCTATTGGGATGTCATAGTCCTTAATCCACTCTAACCATATTTGTTGGATCATATTCATCTCTTTATATATGAATATATATATAGGATTTTGTGAACCAGATATATTTTAAACTTCTCCCCAAAGAGATAATGCCTCCATATATTCATAGGGAATATCACTACAACCCACTCAATATCATGAATTGGTTAATTCTATTCATTAACTTTCAATTTACATGAAACATAGGCTATCAATTTGTCATTTTTCATTAACATACACCCCAATCCCTTCCTGGAAGCATCACTGAATACCATAAATAGTTCACCACATATGGGTAATGTGAGTATGGTTGTGATTATGGGTATCCACATCAACTAATTGAATCTCTATTCACATTCATCATTCCAAGAAAACATAATTCCCTTCCGAGTTATCATTGTTAGAGGGGTTGAAAATCCAGAGAAATTTATCACAAATAGATGATAGTACCAAGCTAATCAAAATAATCTACATATATATATATATCATATATTTAGTCTTGGACCATCCCTAAATTTCTTTTTTTAATGGACCATATATATCCTATTTCATGTGATGATATTCCCCATAGACGATGTTTCCTTCAAGAATAACTCAACTTTGTTGTACTTCTCATAAAGCTTCTCAATTTGTAAGGTCATTGGCACAGTTCTCATATGATCCTCATGATCCTCCTCACTTTTAGTGTATATTAGAATATAATCTATTAATACTACCAAAATTTTGTTTTGGTAATCTCTAAATACTGTATTCATAAATTTTATGATGTTTTTTGGGGAATTAGTTATTCCGAATGGAATTTCAATGTACTCATAGTACTCGTACCTTGTACCAAAATAATTTTTGGGGATATATTCCTTCATCACCCTTACATGGTAATATTCATACCACTGAAACACCTTGCAGATGTATTATGCTTCACAAAGCTAATTTATTAAGTCATCA
Source organism: Viscum album (assembly GCA_963277665.1). Classification (NCBI taxonomy): domain Eukaryota; kingdom Viridiplantae; phylum Streptophyta; class Magnoliopsida; order Santalales; family Viscaceae; genus Viscum; species Viscum album. The sequence goes on along the minus strand of OY728120.1, from coordinate 691,612,249 downwards.
AACCATGTTCGTTGATACTTTGTCATTATCATGGTCTTGTTGAGCTCCAGATAATTAATGGAAATTAGCATTAACCCATCCATGTTATTGACAATGAGGATTGGTGAACCCGATGTTGAATAACATGGGAATATAAACTACTCTCCCATTTTATCATAAAGTTATTTCATAAAAACCTAAAGTTCCACAAAAACCACTCTATACAGCATCATGGATAATAGAAATTCCATAGATATAATCTCCATTGAAAATTAAACCTATAGATTTAGAGGAAGACCAAGAAATTATTCAAGAAACACATTAACATATTCCCTCATAATGGGAATGTAATCAAGGATAATTATTTCCTTATAATCAATAATTTTATATAAATAATTTTTCTTATATGTATGTAATATTTATGCATGAGTTGGTGGGGCTAAATAACATCTATCCTCCTTGAACTTGTATAGAATCAAATCTTTATCGTTGATACATAGAGTGATTTCCTTCTCATTGAAATTTAGGTTGGATCTATACAGGGAAATACAATCCATAAAAAAAATCATCAAATTCCACCATGGGGAGTATTACAATATTCTCTTGGTTTTTCAGTATGAAAATTTTGATAGGGGGTTTTATACATGTAGTTTATTGGTTATCTTTGAGGAATATAGAATTAGTGAATTGGATTTCAATGTTACCTAGTTACTTAAAGTTTAAATAATGAACAATTTTCTTAGGACTGATTAGAGTATTCATCTCCCCCAACGTATTTGTGGGTTTATCCTTTCAACAGTCTCTATCTAGGTGTCCTTCCTGCACCTGAAATCACTTCCTCACCCCACTTGGGAAATTTTTGGGGTTCATCTTTCAACCCCTTTGATATGTGGGATATTTAAATATCTAGGCACAATTTTATTTTTCTATGGGTCATCTAGAATTTAACTCCTCCTTCTACCTCTTATCCCAATGATACTATTAAGATTTGTCAAAATACATTTCATTTTTGTGGTCATATCATACAATTTCATTATATCTATCAAAGTCTAGGATAACAAGGTGTTTTTATAGATTATGTTTTAACCCACAAATGAAGTGGTAAACATATTATTTAATGTTAACGACAAACCTGAAGTCATATCATGCATGTCTTGAGACGTTTTCCAGGTATTCATTGATATATTCATCATCTTTACTCTTGAGGGAATGAAAATCCCATTCCAATTTATGTTAGAGAATGAAAGGAAAATATTTATCAATTGTTTTCTTAATTACTTCCACCCCATAAATTATATCCCTTTTATAGGATTCGCATTCTTGATCAATTTCCACCACTAATCTTCTTCTCCCTCAATATGATAAAAACCCAATAGATCCCAATATTGTTTAGAACATTGAATGGAGGAGAAAATTATCTCAATGGCGTTAATCCATTATTTCCTGATTAAGGGACCAGACGATCCATTTAATGTCAGAGGCCTTTGACACATAAATTAATCAATTGTATTTTTTTCTTAGGGGGGTTTGAATGCTCTTCATGATATACATTTATATTCTTAACCTGAGTGAGATGAGAGTATATCATCCCAAATTTTACGATTCCCTCTATAATTGGGATGGGATGTCATTACGGTAATCATCACATTTCTCGTCAAATTGATTGTTTACCTGATTCCACATATTTCTGGAAATTGGATAGAATATAGAGAAGATTATGGATGACTATTTTGAAACTATTAAACACATAAATGGTAATCCAATGAAATTAAATAGATAATTAAAAATTACATTATTTCTTAAACTTATGAATTTCTAGAATTCAATCATTGTTCTCTATGATTTATTTCATAAATTAGACTCTTATGTGTCTTTTTTTACCTTATTATTGTATTGCAACGATATTGTTAATTTACCAAATAATTTTCCTCAGGAGAGTGTAATTGGGTGTGAAGAAAGGCCCATTGTCATTCCCCTATTCCCAGCCATGTCTAGCTCCAAGCGGTGGTTTCGTTTTTTACACATATGTACATCTATTCCAGAGCCACATCCACTTATAATATATAGCATGGATATATATTCAAGAAAAACCACATAATATATACATAAAAAATTTTAATGTTATCTTATACATAGACTTATACCAAATGTTTTTGACAGAGTTTTTTTTCCTAGTCCCAAAAATAACTATACTTTTCCATTGATACCAACTATGAAAACCCTAGTATTGATTTCACATTAATATCTGATTTATTACATACTATTACACATTAAGAAATACAGAATATTGATAAGTGTGTTTTATTTTGGAATTTGTAACACTATTTAAAATTTAATATAAAAAACATCATCATTATTTAAAATTTCCTTAACATGCTCACACATAAAACTAAATGGGAAAACCTGGGCACGAAAATTAGAAAGGGGTGAGAAATAAAGACCAATAAGGGAATAAAAATGGAATAAAATAAAAAAATTAATACATGTTAGACAATATGAATATTATTTAAGAATAAATGTGGTGAGAATCATAAAAATAATCAATGATGCATGATATACCATGATTATCATAAAGGCATCATGTGAAATGTGACTACAACATAAAACACTACATCATTAATATAGGTCAAGGATAACTACCAGGGAATAAATATGGATAAATTCCCAAAAAAATTAGGTTCACTACACATCCCTACTTGAAATATCATGATTCTAAACATTACCTAATGCATTGGAACACTATATAATTTCAGGTGGACTTGTCACATTTATTTTATTCTCATGTTTAAGTGTTCCACATAAATCATAAAACATGGAATAATATATTATTAAATTTTACTCAATGATCATGGGGTGTGAAAAAAATACATGTATGCCCTTAATAAATAAGTATAAGTTCCTAAAGTTGAAAACCCTTGAAAGGAAATGGGTCTGGGTTTGAATACATAATTTTTTGGCCTTGAAAATCATGGTGGAATTTTGAAAAAATAATGGCGTCACATAAAAATTCATAAAATTGATTCATGAGAATTAAAGGATTCTATCATAATTTACACAGAAAATGGAAAGTAATATGTATATGGAATAAAATATCCTAATAGTTGGAATGGGATGTAAAAGGCATAAGGTAATGAAGAATCATGAAAAAAGAGATGGAAGAGATCCATTACCTTGTGACAGTTACATTAATTTCCTGGGAGAATCTTTCTAATATATTTAGGGATCCTTGGGAGGAAAATAGAGAGGGTAAGGAAGAGTAAAGATGTGCTCCCAGGATTTTTACTGAATATTAAAGGGATTTTGTGAGGGTTTATATAAAATATAAGTGGGGAATTATATATTATTTAGGAAACATAGATTTTGGAGTATATGGAATTAAATAACACAAAAAAAATTCTATAGTTTTCACCCATGTTTAATGAAAATGGTAGTTTTGTTCATTATTTTCAAAGCTTAGGGGTCGAACATAATAAAATAATAACCTTACTGATGTAGAAGTTTGTCATACACATTAAAAATTATTTTATAACTATAAAATATTATAATTGTTGTGGAGGATTCATAATGGATTTATAAAATTAATAATATAGTCATAAAATAACATTATTATATATAGAAAATATATATTTGGTGATTATACCATTTATAGTATTTATTAGATCACTTTTGGGTCAAAATGATGTCATAATACACAATTTATATTTATATCCTATTTAATTTTTACCTGAAAATTTGAATTTCTTGTTAAATATTGAAAAATTCATAGTAAGAAAATTTCAAAATTCTGATTCCAAAAATAATATTCATTTTATTGAAATAAAATTATATATATCTATATTTATCCATTTAAAATATTAATTGACATTATTTGAGAAATGATGAGTTTTTTGAAAATAATAATTTCATTACCCTTATAAAAATTAAATATTTATTTGTAAAAATAATATGATCATTTACATTTTATAAAATTCATTTAATAAAAATATTTTATTAAAATAATATTTATTTAATAAATCCATTAATTCACAAAAATAATATCTTTAATTGAATTTTAATATACCCGAAAATGAAATTTTTGTTTTTTAGTACAAAAATAAAAATCCTTTACAATGTAAAAATAATAAAATGAAAATATATTAATTATTATAATATATATATACACACACGTTAATATTATTGGGGTATTGGTACATATCCCTTTAATAAATCAGAAAACACCATAAGAGTAATGTGTGTGATGGTGAGACTTTCATGGCGTCGTTTGACATAAATATTTTGGTACATCATCATAATGAGATTGAAATTATTCCATTAATGGTTTCTATCATGCTTATATTATTGGATCTCGGCATCGGATTATCCAATGGAATATCCTAGTGATTCTATATTCTATAAAATCGCTAATAAAGAAGTTTCATAGGGTAAAATCCTACTGGTTGAGACCATCAAATCATTTTTCTATGTCAATTGAATTTCTTAAAACCATCCATTTAACTAGTCATGTTATCATTGTTCAATTACTATATTATACAAAGTAATGTTTCTAAAAAATTATTCAAAATATATAGGATGTAAGGAATTAAAATAAGTTTATTTGTTTTCTATTACTATATTATATAATAAGAAATTTATTTAAAAAACAAATTGAATTTTATTTATAACGGTTTAAATCTTTACATTAGAGGAATTATAAAGTTAAAAATGATATACCATGGTCAATGAGGATATCTATTGAGCTGACTCATGATGGAAATTGAAACTGATGCCCAAATCTATATAATAATGGTACTATTGTTTTTTCTACAACAAGTCTTCTCATGTGTGAGTTAAAAAGAATGTTATTAGAGTCCTGGTGTGTGGATACATCAGCCGTTGCACCAACACTGGTGTCCCTAGCCTGAAATATAGAAATGATTCAAATAAAATTGTTTCCCCAAACCAATCTCATAGTCTCTGGTCCTACGGTAGAAACAAATCCTCTAATATGACTCTTTCATGAGGCATCCCAAAGGGCCCATGACACAACTCACCAATAATGCCCCTAGTAGGCCAGAGGATAGTGACTAGCTCTGAGTAGTCATATCGGTAACATGGGATGTCATAGCCTAATTAAATGCACATACACACATCTCAGCCTCCATAAAATACTAAAATATAAAAAAAAATTGGAAAACCATGCATGCATACATCAAAATACCATAACTAGAGTACGAATGGAACTAAAGAAATGTAAATAGGTCAATATAGAAGCCCATAACAAAGAGTTTGAAAATAACTACAACATGAACGTAATATTTGGGACCACTATTAAGATACCATGGGAATACACCTCAGTCTATCCTGTTTCACTAATCACCATATGGTCATGGTCCATCTAGGACCTTGTAAAAAGGCTGATCATCAACACAAGACACAACATGTGCAGTAAAATCCTATGAAGGGGTGATTATAACAATACCCAGTAGGGTACCCTATATCCCAAAATCATATAAAAGGAATAATAGTCAGTTCAACATAAGAATAGGTCTACATAACATATAATCAAAATATCCAGATTTAAAAAAAGACACACATTCTCAAAGGTAATGTCCCAACCGTAATGTCAGCCTGGGATGTTTAGATTGAAGGTTCCACAATGAACTTGTTTGGGAGAACACACTACATGAGTCTAGTAGCATTGATGATATATATATGAGAGGTAATTATCATTTGGTCTTTACTTTATAAGTACATGATAAACGTCTGAAGAGATATGATTCAAATTTAAGGGTCACATCCATGGCCATGGTGTTTACCAACAACAAAATTTGGATTAAACCACTATGTAGAGGATCTGAGACCATGTGGTGTTGGTCATGATGATACCAATAACTCCACCTAGGGAAAAAATATTAATAGGGGATCTCACACTAGTGCTGAAAAAAAAATTATGCTGGTAATTTTTTATTTTTTACTTTGGATTTTTGCCGATGTTATTATAGGAGACATTATAAACATTGTTTTTTAAGTCTTTTATTTTACAACTGATGTAAAAAATGATAATCTGAATCATTTTTCTTATTGGTTGATAAAAAATCAGAATGGAAAATTCTTCAGAGTCGTGGTTTATTACTTTTGTTATTTAATAACTAACGTGGTATATAATCTTTCACTTCAGTTATTATATAACTGATGTCATAAATAAAACTTCCGAAGCATTTATCACGTCGGTTTTTTTCATAACTGACGTGATAAACCTGTCTACCATGATGTTTCCAATTTCGGTTAAATAATAACTGATCTGATATCAAATCTACCATGTCAGATATAAAATAAACAACGTAAAAAACTATTCTTTTCAATTTATTATGTTGGTTATTAAATAAACGACGTAAAAACCATTTCCCATGTATTTATTACATCGGTTTCCAAATAACCGACGATAAACCAAATCGCAATGCATTTTTTTTTACGTCGGTTATAAAATAACCGACTTAAAAAAAATAATGTCTTTAAAAAAAACTGATCAACCACTATTATCCCTTCCAAATGACTAGAAACAGACCAAAAACATACCCGAAGAAGACCACAATTATACCAGAACCCCCCCCCCCACAGCACTAGATAGCCCCAACCATTGATCATCCACTATTATGCCCAACAAAAAGACCTGAAAAAGACCAAAAACACACTAAAAACACACCAAAAACAGACCCAAACTCAAGAACAACTAGACCACACCCCCTATATCCCCCAACCCACTGTACAGCCCCCACCACACCCCTGAACACCCTCACCCCACTGGACACCCCTAGACCAAAAACTGACCAATCCCTGACCAAAAAACGACAACCCCCCCCCCCCCCCACCCCACTGCCACACTCTTGGACACCCCTGGCCTGCCCACCACCCATGGACATCCCCCCACACCCCTAGACAACCCCACCATCCTGGAAAATCCCCCCCCGGGACAGCACGCCCACATCCCTAGAACACCCCCCCCCCCATTGGACATCCCCCACCACACCCATGGACACCACCCCACCCCTCCCCCCCACCCCCAATCTACCCCACCCCCTGGACAGCCCTCCACACCCCTGGACAACCCCCAACCTCCTAGACACCCCCACCCACTTGACAGCACTCCCACACCCATGGACAGCCCTCCCACAACCCTAGAACCCCCTCCCCCAACCCCACCAACCCCCATACACAGCCTCCTATACACCCCCCCATACACACCCTCCTGGACACCCCCACCACACTGGACAACACTCCCCTAGACAGCCCTCCCACACCCCTAGAAACCCCCCCCCCCACTGGACTGCCCCCCCACCCCACCCCTAGACATCCCCCCACTCACTTGGACATCCCTACCACCCTCTTGGACACCCTCCCACCCCACTGGACTGCCCCACCACACCCTTGGACACCCCCCCCCCCCACATCATTGGACACCCCAGACCAAAAACAGACTAAATCCCCGACCAAAACCTGACTACAACCCCCCCCCCCCCAACACAGACACTGGATAGCCCCCACCACACCCATGGACACCCCCTCCACTCCCACAACCCTAGACTACCCTCACCACCAAGATCCCCCCCACACCCAGGGACAACCCCCATCCTCCTGGACACCCCCACCTCACAGGACAACACTTCCAGACTCCTGGACAACCCCCCACACCCCTAGAAACCCCCCACCCTCCTAGACCGCCACCCCACTGGACAACACACCCATGGACAGCCATCCCACACCCCTCAGAACCCCCCCCCCCCAATGGACTACCACCCCACACCCCTGGAAACCCCCTAGACATCTATCCACACACCCAGACATCCCTCCCACCCTCCTAGACACCCTCCCACCAAATTGGGCATCCCCCATCACACCCCTGAACACCCTTCCCCCACCTCTCTGGACACCCCCAGACCAAAACCTGGCCAAAACAAGACCAGAACCCCCCACCCCCACCCCCACCCCACTCGGAAGCCCCCCCCCCCCCCCCACACCCCTAGACACCCCAACACCCCTGGACTACCCCCACCCCCTAGACAGCCCTTGGACAACTGGTGTTGGGAGATAAGTTGTTGCCATCCCTCGGGGAGATGAACACTGCTGGAAGGTACTAATCACTGTCACATATGAATCTTGATCTCTCAAAATGATTCACCAACTCATTATTCCCTTGTAAAAAGCATTCATTCTACCACTTTTTGACCAGTATAACCAGGGAAAGTGCTGTAATGTGTGACTAAAATACCTGGATCCTGGTGGTGGAAATTACCTAGATCTTGAGGGACTAGAAATTATCCTCCCAAGGATTCCCATGAGATTCTTGAAATGACGTTAACAAAATTCCCCGTAGTGGGAAGAGGGCGCTGGTTCAATAGGTGGAGAGGGACGCGAAGAAGGCAACTGTGATGATCCGAAATATACCAACAAGTACACATAGGTGACTATTTAGTTTCCCAAATTTGACGATTGAATGAATATAATGTGGTTTTTGTGTTTTTTACTGACAGATAGGATATTCTAGTAATGTTCCTAGACCAAAATTTCATGGAGGAGAATGACCGACGTGGTGGTGAAGGTTTTCCGTCATCATTTGATTTCTTATAATTTCCCGTTGACTTCATGTGAGCTACATATTCATTGATTTTTTTACTTATGAAATTGTTTTTTTGTTTGATGGAGTTGATGTATATGTTTTTGTAGTGGACAAGGTGCAATAATGGATATGCATATGTCAACATCACAAGCTCCATGACAGTGCGGTAGCTGTTTTAGGCGTATCATGGGTAGTTTTGGGAGCATCATTTCCAGTACTGTAATATCCGAGAGATTGCCACCACTAAGATCTAGGTTTTTTAGACACCCATGGTGGCTTTTTCCTACTAGTTATTCTAGAATCCATGCGATAGAATGAATGATGTTTACAGGGGAAGAAATCATTGGTGAAACATTTTGAGAGCTCAAGCCATGAATGTGAGAGTGATGAGTACCTTCTAGAAGCATTTATCCCCCCAAGGGATGGTAGCGCCTCCTCTCCCACACCCAGGACTTCGCCCCCCCCCCCCCCCAATCCCTACGGACACCCTGGACACCCCAACCCCAATTGATAGACTTCCCACACACCTAGAAACCACCTCACCCCACAAGACACCCCCACACCCCTGGACACACCCTGGACAACCCCCACTACCCTGGATTGCCCTCTCATCATCCTAGAAATGCTCCCACCCCTTAGACTTCCCCACACTCTCATGAACACGCAGGACACCCCACCCCACCGGAAAACCCTCCCACATCCCTGTATACCCCCCAGCCCACTGAACACCCGCCCACACCCTTGGAACCCCTCCCCCCAGACTAGAATCCATACAAGAAAACCCATCATAAGTAGACAAAATAAAGATGTAGAAAAATTAAAAATTAACATATATAACATTCAAAACATTCAATGTCAACATAAAAAAACTAAACCCAACCAAAATGACTACCAAAAAAATAATTGAAATAAAAATATTCAGAATTACATTTTACACTACGAACAACGAACATTCAATCAAAAATGTATAGTAATTTTACCATTCCACATGTATGTGTTTCACGTCTTGAGCACTATAGGGTTGAGGGTAATCAAATAGAAACAAATTAAAAGGATAATATTTAACATGTATAATGAATAAATAAAATGAAATATTATGGAAACGTTTAAAAGGAAATCTTACCTGGTAAATGTTCCCAACTTTTCCAGTTGTTACTATTTCATACATAAATCTTAAAATATAATATCTGCATTCAATGATGCTTTGTAGTTAATGAAACTTATTTTTGAAGGAGTGTAAATTAAATATATTATATTTATATAATAAATCAAAATGTACAAATAATAAATGGATATTTACCTTTACATTTAAATATTTGATTTCAAACTCCTTTTCTTTGTGTTTCTTCGAATGTATACCCATCCCTTGTTAGAAAATCATATGAATGGGATAAATATAAAATTCATTATACTATAAAAATATTTTTAGAAATTTAAACAAAAATTTCCAATATTTTCTTAAAACCTTCCAGCATATCGCCATGGAACGAGCATATATAATAAAGTGTTTTCTCCCTTGGGAAAAAACACATAAAATCCAATGATCACTGATAAATGAAAATTTAAGGTTATTATTTTTTTATTTTAAATGATAATAAACTCTTTAGGAGAGATCTGTTTCATACCTCTAAAAAAAGGCATCATCCAACAATGTGTGACTACATTCTGATCAAATATTTCAATAATATAAAGCATTATTTGTTCCTCATCCAATGCGTGTGCTTTTAGGGAAATCAAATGCGGGTCCATGAATCAATATACATCTATCTGGTCATTCTTCTCACAAATTTTATAATGATAATTAATAAAAAAACATATATAAGTATACATTTTTAATAAATATAATGTAGGGAAAAGGTGTTAAGACTTACATGGAAAACATTTTCACCACATTGATGCCCAACATATCTCCAATAAAAAGTTACATGATATCATTATTAATAATCCCCATATTTATTGCATGTCCATAAACATGATCTTCCATTAGAAACTCGTAATGATCTGCAAACAAATTTGAATATCTTGAAAATCTATAAAGATAATTAGAATTTGTATGTGATGTCATAGACATTTTTATTTGTTGTTGTCTATACAGTATTTCTTTACCATTGAATAATTATTGTAAAAATAAATATAAAAATATATTAGTTTTGAAATGATAAAACTACATTAATAAAAAAATAAAATAAGAGATATTACATACATACCTTTATGGTAATGTGTAACATATATATGGATGCCAAAATAAAAAATGGTCGATACTATGTCCAACTGTCATCACCTCATCTGTAGGTAATGGTACTCGAGCTAATCTATCTATAATATCCTATACAGTGACCCTATGATTCTCTACCTCTGATTGTTGATGATGAACTGTATCTCCTATTAAATATACCATTCCATATGAAATTTTATGATGTTGAGGATCATCAACATAAAACACACATTAAGTAGGAAGCTGCGGTTGAGGGGTAGAATAAAAAATGGGGTCCACATACTGAGGTGGGAGAGTGGGATCTATTTGTGGAGGTGGAGGATATATAATGGGTTCTGAACAGGGAGCAGGAGGAGTTGGAGATACATTCTAAAATTGTCTCTGCATGTCTACAAACATAGAATATACTGACGCTCTAATATTTTCTTCCATTGTCGTGTTAATATTATTAACTTCATCCTCCAAAGATTTTATTTTTTTATAAACACCATCAACATAAGATGTTGAAGAACATGGAAACACATTTCTCACTGATACAACTACTACATAACCACATACACGACCAGGATGTTCAAGATTTCCCAATACTATAGATAAAATATCTTTCCTCCTCACCCCTTAGACACCACCCGACGCACATGGACAACACCCACTCCTCTGGACAACCCCCACCCCTCTAGACACTCGCACCCACTTGAACTCTACCAACCCTCCTAACACCACCCCCACCCCCACCCCCTTAGACTTCCCTGGACACCCCAACCCTCTGGACAGCCCCCCAAACCCTCTGAATAGGCCCCACCCCCTGGATAGCCCCTCCCCCCTTGGACTGCCCCCACCCTCTTTGACACCCCCCACACCCTTGGACCCCCACCACCCCCCCCCCCCTCACACAAACCCTAGAATGCCCCCCCCCCACCTATATGGACACCCTGGACACCGCCAACCCTCTGAACAACCCCTGAATGCTCTAAACAGCCCCCACCCCTCTAGACATCCCCCATCCCCTGGACAGCCCTCACCCCTCTAGATATCCCCTACCCCCTGGACACCCCCTGCCCCTAGGTCATCCCACTCACCTCCATGGACCCCCACCCCCCACACACACATACACACCGGAAACCCCTATCCCCTTATATAGCCCCCTCGCCCACCCTGGACACCCCCACCCCCCCCCCCAGACAACCCCCCAAACCCTCTAGACAAGCCCCCCACACCCTTGGACAGACCCCCACCCCCTTGGACAAACCCCTCCACCTTCGACACCCCACCCCTTGGACCCCCCACCCCACCCCACCCCACCTCCATGGACACACACAACCCTCTTGATAGCCCCCTGAACCCTATAGGCAGACCCCACCCCTCTGGACATCCCCCACCCCCTGGAAAGCCCCCACCCCTCTTGACAACCCCCACCCCCTGGACACCCCTACCCCCTTGGATAGCCCACTCACCTCCCTAGACACCACCCCCACCACCCTGGACACACCTATCCCCATGGTAATCCCCCACATCCCCCTCATCCTAGGACACCACCCCCCCCCCCCCCCTGGACACCCCCAACACCCTTGGATAACCCCCGCACCCCATGGACACCACCCCTGTAGCCCCTTTGACATCCCCACACCCCCTTGGACACCCTAACCCCCACTACTGGAAAATAACTCTATACCCACGGTTTTGAAAAAAACTGTGGGTACAGTTGTCTTACAAGACCTATACCTACAATTTTAGATAAAACCATTGGTATAGGGTATTTTCCGAAGACCTAAACCGACAGTTCATCAAAACCGTGGGTATAAGGCTTTTTTTTTGAAGACCTATACCCAGGGTTCTCTAGAACAGTGGGTATTGCTTTCCCAAATTATGTTGGGGTGAAAAAATTTGGCGGGACACTGAAAAAATATGGTGGGAATGAATTTTTACTAGATTTATATTAATATATTTACAAAAAAATAAATATATTAATTCAAAAGTTATTTATCATGGTTGGTAAACATATTTCAATCGGTGTAGTAGGTCGTGTGTTTGAATCCCGTTGCCCACATTTTTCAATTTTATTTTCCAACATAAATTATATTAATATATATACGATGATATATGTATACATAATAATAGAAAATTCCATGTCAGTTGGCCCTTTGGTGCAGCGCACCCCAGAGATTATGCATAAAAGCTCTGGTTCAAATCCTACCGCAAGTGTTTTTTATTTTTAATTTACCATGTATTTTATATTAATATATATTCGGTGATATATTTATTCATTGAAATAACAAATCGTAGGTTGGTTGGTCTTTTGGTGTGGCGCGCTCGTGAGCTTCTACGTGAAGCGCGGTTTCGAATCCTACTGGCGCGGTTTTCAATTTTAATTTTCCACAGAAATGATATTAATATATATAGGGATATATATGTATATATAACAATGAGATATTGCAGGTCGGTTGGTCCCTTTGTGTGGTGCGCCCCGTGAGCTTCTGCGCGAAGTGCGGGTTCAAATCCTCCAAGAACGTGAATTTTTTAGTTTATAAAATACCCCACGGTTTCAAAACCATGGGTCTGTTGTGTGCCACGCTGGAGTTGGTGTGCCACACTTTAGACTCTCATATACCCATGGTTCTCTGAAACCGTGGGTATAGGCTGAGACCCCTATAACGACGTTGTTCCAGCGCACGGTTCCCAAAACCGTGGGTATAGACTTGAGATGTGGGTATAGGACGTTTTCCCAATAGTTCCCCTTGGAAATCCCCCACACCCCTAGACACCACCATGCACCCAATTTGACACCCCTACCCCACTGTACAGCCCACCAAACCCCCCTGGACACCCCAACCCACATGCACAGGCCGCTAGCCCCTTGGAAACTCCCTGTATGTGCACACACACATGATAGAAGACAGAAAAATTGTAAACATGCATGATATCACTCCATAAGAATATTTTAAAAAAAAATATTTTTGCATTGTATAAATAAATACAATAAAACATACCATGATTACAAGAAAAGGTAAATATAACATCTCAAAAAATTAGTTTAAGGTAGCGTAGAAAATAAAAACTATAAATGAGTCATGTGAGGCATACATGAGTGTTGTGAGTCGACATGATCGATCTGATGATAATAAATATGATGAATGGTATTGGAAAAATGAGGTTGGAGGGAACAAATTCGAAGATTCATTTCTAGGTTTTCCCCGCGAGAGAGACGAGTCGCATGTCTCCCGATCGAAGAAAAAAGAATGACTCAATACGGGGTTTGATAAATAATTTAAAAGATTTATCATGTCCGTTATATAATAAACAATGTGGTAAAATATTTTTTTTAATGTTTATAACACCATTGATCTAATAACTCATGTCGAAAACAATTTATCACATCATTTATAAAATAATTGACATGATAATTGTTTCTTTATCACATCAGTTCTTTTGATAACTGATGTGATAAAGCACCAAACATTCCATTATCATGATTGTTATTTTAAAACGGATGTGATAAATCATGCTAGATTTGATTTTCACATCATTTAAACTATAACCAATTTAAAAAATCTAATCTCTGTATATTTTTCATCAGTTATAAAATAACCGATGTAAAAAATGGATCCTGATAGATATATCATGCCGGTTATAAAATAACGGGGCATGATATATCGATTATTAAAGCTTTTCACATTGGTTATATAGAACCGACGTGAAAAATGATGATGTGTTAAACATTTTTTCCACCAGTGTCACTATGGGCCTCTCAAAAGGATTTCATCAACTCAATTCTAAAAGTTTTGCTGAAGGGATCACTGTCCTATGTGTAGGAGGTAAAACTCTAATAACCCTATGGGAATGGATATAGGGAATGTACCGTAGTGTAGAATTTCTACAATATATTCGAAAAGGGCTCCAAGATAATATTTTAGGAGTACACGACATGTATTATGGGTAAAATACATTCCCCTTTGATCTCAGGTGCTGGTCATGTTAATGGATTGTGTCCATGTAATAGTACATGACCTATAGCAACTCGTTTACTTATTCCAATGTACTATTACTTGAGTAATCCTATGTGAACCTATCCAATCCATTCTTGTTTATGATTATATAATGTTTCCATGGCTATGTACATTCTGCTTGTGTCTATGTACCCTGTGAGGTACACCCCGATCTCACCGATGGGGACCACACTCTCTTTGATAAGGTCACAAGACATGTGATCCATATATTCCTCTAAAAACCCTATCAACCACTAAGAGGGGGTCACCTGGATTGTGGCTTCATATTACATGAATTTTAGGATGGTGTTTTCGACATTTCATTATCTAATTCATATTTTGGCATCCACTACTCTGATGCCTGAATCAACTACTTCGACCACCCATCATGCCTGTGGAACTCATATTTGGGTCAACCAAGGTAGATCATCACTAGAAAGAAAATTTCTAGTGGCATAATTCATTTGAGAATAATCATGACACTCCATAATTTGTGTGATTCCATAAACAAAAAATGATCAAGAAATATGATCCTAATCAGTTTTCCCCTAGCGTAATCAAACGTTCAGCCTACCATACCGAGTCTGGATATGTGATATTGAATCATTTATCAAAGAAAAAGATGAGAAAATTTTGATTCCTCGGTATTTTGGTTTACTAACATTGAAAATGAAACACTGATGATGAATGAACATAGAAATAATTAGATAAAACAATGAAAGATTCAAAATTAGGAATGATCCTCAAACGAGTTCGGTTCACCTTGTTTCCATTCCATTAGAATGATGAATGTAGAACCGTAATAAATAAAACTCCAAATATAATTCCCACACATATAATTCCATCCCATGGTACAAATGAACCAAATATCAATATATTTGTTGATTGATCGATTTTCATCATTGAAATAAAAAAGGTGAAAGAATACAAGTCAATCAATGTCCTGCCTCAATTTAGATTGATCGATAATTAACAAATTTTATAGTTTTACATTGGAGATAATATTTTAAACAAAGTCACTATTAATAGGTCAGAATAATACAATGCAATATAAATGTGTAAATTGTGTCTTTTCAAAAAAATTAAAAAATTCTAGTTTTTAAACTCTTATGGATTCATTCATATATGATGTGTTCTCTACTGTATTGTGTATGACCCGTGGATAAATATAAAGAATGAGTAGAATAATTTTATAGTGGTTTGGGGTACAATGATCCCATAATCCATTCCACCAATTCACTCTCTATGAGCTTGGTGAATTTAACATGAATGGTCCTATTATCAAAAGACCTTCAAATGCACATATTAGTTCAGGTGGTTGACACCATTATAATATGGCTAAACGAGTACTTCTGTTTCATTAACTTGAAGCCAATTATACAAAGCTTAATAGAAGAAGATGAATCTTCACCACAAATTAGTATGAGTAGTCGATACTCCAATAAAACAAAATTGAATGATTTATTTATGGTTTGGGATGATCTTTACCAATTAAGTGGCATGAAATGATGGTGGATGGATCTTCTTCTTTACAAATGAAAGTATTCCAGAAAGAATAATTCTTGAAGTTATCTTGGTTACCAATGATCTTCAAAAATTATAGAAACACATAGCAACATATATTTTATATTATCAAAATATTAAAATATATGTGTTTCTAAAGTGTATCCACTTTTTCTAATAAAAGAGTAAATCATTTGGTGTAGTGGAACAATAGAATATATTTATAAGAATACAGTCGTATGTGCATATTGTATCACTCGTATAACATATATCACACATACTGACACAATTTTATCCAAAAATAATTTGATCATTTCAGTAGCTTCCCTTTGATTGAATGGATCCAAGAAAATCACCTGATAGAACATGGAAATTCAGACCTGAATTGACTATGGGTGTCATTACTTCCCTTAATAATTGGAGTGATTTTCATAGTTGAATATGGTTCTCTGAATCAATTATCACAAGCTTTGAATTTTTAAAAGATAATCTTTCAATCATCCTGTAACACTATCAAATATCATTTCATTAATCTGGGATAAAAATATGACTATTGAAAAGTCAAACATAAGGTTAAACTATGTAGCATAGGGTTCCATTGCATAATGTAGGGTTCTTACCAACATACAGTTCCTTAAACATAATTTTTTCTATGAATAATGTGGGGAACAAAAGTAACATGGGGATGATTATCCATTTGTTCATATTTTCATCCCAAAATTTAAAATGTAGCATTGATTAACCATGTGTTCAAACTCCAGAAGTTAGGGCATAAATAGTGATTCCAGATTCCAATGTTGGTTGGATATTCCATACATTTTTCATTTGTTAAACCTTGAGTTTGTAATCCTTTAAAAAACAATTCAATTTAGCATAGGAATGATGATCCATTCGTTCATTTACTGAATGTAGGTGTTGGACTGTGTTTTGAAAATATATCATGTAGCTTTTTATTCCATCAATTATATAAATAAAAACATGATATGAATTCGAAAAACATACTAAACTCAACTTCATTGGAAAAAGGGTATTGGTGACCGTCAAAATCACCATATATTATAGATTACTATTGAGACAATATAAACTCAAAAATAGCCTCGTTTTCTATTATCAAAAAAACCTATAATGTAACTAACAGAAATTTTTGTATTTGTAAAACACTCTAATAAAATATTTTTGTTCCACAATACTTTTTTGATATAAAAGGATTATACCAAAAATATGTTTGTCTCAAATATTCCCCAATATTTTGTGATATCGTAAATAATTTTGAATGAGTAAATGATATAAACCATAGTTAATATAGAAATGAATGGTAATGGAATTTTATAGTCTACAATGAATAAAAATAAGATATTTTATATGGCAGTGTGAGTTTGAAAACAAAAAATAAAAGTATAAACCAATATAAAACATGATAAATATATACATTTAGTTAAATTTAAAAGAAAATGATATGTTTCTAAAAATCATGAATACATCCTACATTCAATGTAAGATGTCTCCAAAATGAGGGGCTCTGATCAGAAGGGTCTTCATCATCAGAATCTCCCTTAGTAGAAGGTGTAGATTAAAGGGGAATAGACTGAACAACACCTTGAATCTCAATAATCATCAACAATAGATAGTTAAAAATATTGATGAATACATCAATCCATTACTGTAGAAAGTTACTTGAATCTTTCTTGGTCATCATGCTTTCCACCAAATTCATTATAAAAAACTCATTCATTGATTCATCATATTGAATAAACATAGTTAATATATCTCTCACATAATAAATGACTAGTCCCAACAAGGAGTCACTAGAGGTCAACTGATTAATTAAATCTCCATGATTATCTAGAATAAAATTCATAGGTGTACTATCATACTAGAGAGTGTGCAACTGTTTGTTGAATCCTTCCATCATAGTATTTATTACTATAATTCCCTTTATCATGTCAGGATAAGTTGGTTGCAATGTAGAGGATGAATCGTGATGACTATCCTTGATATATTTACATTCTCTTTCCAATATAATATTCATCTATTCAAATTCATACTTCATTATATATTCATCTTTCAAAAATCTTAATTTTCTACCTAATGATGTGATTAACCCTTCATGATCTCCTGCAGAAACCAAATTTTATAGAATGTCTCTGAGATAAGCTTTATGTGCCTCAAACTCAACTCTTTTCATTGTAGAACTTATGATCTCTTCACCAGTTTTCCATTAAATTCTTAATTATTTTTTTAGAATCAGATTCTGATCATTTACATGATTAAAAATTTAAACCAACTCTTACATATATTTTTATAATGACTCAGAAGACTTTGTGGATTGTGAACTGGTTTTAATAACTCCATCAAATCCAAACATGAATCTTTCTCCAATATTAATAAAGATACCCTTGCATCAACCGAATCGATAATAAATAAGAATGATTTTCATAACCATATTGATCATCATTATGATAAATTTATATGGATTGATCATCTCATTGAGAAACTTCTCCAACATTACTTGTTATATGAGCCACTAGCTCAGTATCTTCTTCTTCTCTAGCTTAGCCAATAGTTGTTATATCAGAAATATTTATTGAAATTATTCTTCAATAATGAATAATTTCCTCATAAATTCTATATTATTATTATTCATCAATCATTTCTATCACAGAACCAATAATAGGTAATTGCTACCCTTCAGCTCCAGCCATCAACCATTCTTATTCTTCAATTCCAACTCACTAATGATTATTGCATGATTCACTCGAGAAAATTACCAATTTTCTAGTAGTTCTAACATTGATATCATTTCTATGATCACATATCAAACAAAAATAGATGACACTTATCATTACAATCCTGAGAAACATCCAGGATATAATCTTTCCATATGGGTAAAAACTCATCCTTGCATTTTTCATACAATAATGACTCAGATACCTTAACATGTATCTACTGACGTATAACTTATTGTTGTCCCAGAAAAAAATATACATATCTTGATAAATGAATTTATCTATCTATTCTATCTTTAGAACTATTCTATTTGGATTGATATTCGTCATGACTCATTGAGCAACATTATAATCTCTTGTCATCATTTTCATAACATTTCTACTTCCAAAAAAGAGAAAATATGATATCCTCATATTTTCACTTCTTATATACTTTATTTATTAAAGAAAAATGAAATTATCCTCATGGGTTAAGATAGATTCTTAGAAATCATAATTGACGTGATAGAAAAATCATCATGATAGTTCTTAGAAAAAACCATATCTTAATCAAATCCAAAAATAAATGAATAATTTCAAAAAAAACTCTTTCAATTATATATAAAAAACAACATGTATATTTATATCACTAAAAATGAATTCTAAACCTTGAATCTTTATAGATTTCATTAACGAATATTCTTTTGATTTAACCTTTTGAAAATGACTACATTTTTAGGAGAAGTTTATAATAGTTCAACTGAGGAAAAGTTTTGGATGGACCAACATCTTAAAATATACATGAAGTTTCCATTTCTGAATGGTTCATGATTGAATATTCAAAGATTTTGGAGTTTGATACACTCGAATGGGGGATAATATCAAAACTAAAGGAACATGAATGAGAATAACATGAGAATTTAGATAATTTTCTCTCAACAATTGAGAATGTACTCAATAATTTTTAATTTGAAATGACAAATTAAAAAAATGCAATAAAATTATATTCAAATCCTATGAATATATAATCGAACAGAATTAAAGGGTAATAAATAATTAAGTAAAACAATTAAATTTAAATAAAAAATAGTGATATTAGTAACAAATTAATAAATATTTATTAAAAATTAAATATTCCTAACTCCCCCTTAACAAAATCAAAATATTC
Organism: Viscum album; assembly: GCA_963277665.1. Taxonomy (NCBI): domain Eukaryota; kingdom Viridiplantae; phylum Streptophyta; class Magnoliopsida; order Santalales; family Viscaceae; genus Viscum; species Viscum album. The sequence continues at coordinate 691,592,103 of OY728120.1, read as the reverse complement.
ACTGGGGAGTGGTTCAGAAAAAATACCATCTAATTGAGTTTTGATATTAAAAAATTATAAATATATATCATTATTAAAAACTTTATCTATTAAAATTTGAGGCCTTATATCATTATTCTTAGTCCAAGAATGGATTATAGGATTATATGAAATATTTATTTCATTAGTATTTTTACATCATATAGGTATATTATTACAATTTAGTTCAAAGTCCAGTAGTATGTTTTTTATCCACAATACTTGTGTATATAAATTGAAAGAAGTAATATATTCTACCTTGACTGTTAATATAGAAACTGAGTGTTATTTCTTACATGACCATGATACTAAATATTTTCCACAAAAGTGATAGGCTCTTGAGGTAATTTTTATATCAAATCTAAAACCTCCAAAATCCGAATATTAATATTAAATTATATTAAATTCATATGTTTTGGGGGTAAAGAAGGGATTTGATAAAATTGTTCCTTTTAAGAATCTAAAAAATATTTTCATGAGAGTAAGATGAGATTATTATAGATTTTTTAAAAATCTTTCACATAAACAAACTAAAATCACAATTTCTTGGATTTTAGTAGTATGATGTAATGAAATACAAATCAATCCTCTATATAACATGTTTTCAACTCATTTTCCATCTTCAACCAAATCAACTATTACATTAGTACACATAAAAGTTATATAAGTGTTACTATTTCAAGTCCAATTTTTTTTAATAAATCTATATTTTATTTACATTGATTTAAAACACATCTATAATCTTTCTGATATTTATGAAATTATTAAAATAATATTAACTCTTTCATCAAACATTTTTGAAATTACTTATACCCTTTCTTTGAGAAATAAAAAACAATAATTTTATTTTATGAACCGAAAATTACATCATCAACATAAATTTTCACTAATAAAATATTGGAGAAAATAATTTTACTAAAATGTATTGGATCTTCCAATCCAATATGAAATCCATTTTTCTATATAAAATAACATAATATTTATTACCAAGCTCTAAGTGGTTGTTCAAGTCTATAGAGAGCTTTCGTATGTATAAAAATTGAATTTGGTTTATGTGGGTTTTCAAAACCAGGAGGTTATTCAACAAAAAATTAATTCATTAAATAATCATTTAAAAAGGTAAATTTAACTTCCATATGATAATATTTAAAATTCATATGAGATTCATAATCTTAAATGATCTTAATGAATTTTAATCAAGATATAATGAAAAGGATTCATCATAATATAATCCTTCCCCCCGATTATATACTTTAGAAACAAATATATTTTTATTTCATGTTATAATCTGATGATAAACTTCTTTGTTTCCATTAAGCAACATGGTTCCTATTAATAGACAATTGTATGGTCTTCGAACTTATTCCAAATCATCATTTCCTCAGAACTAGTTTAGTTATTCTTCTATTTCTTATTGAAAAAAAAATTATTTTTTACAGATTCATTAATTGATTTCTGTTCTATCAAAGGTTGAAATGCACAAAATTCATCTAGGTTTCCTACATTTAATCTAGTTCTAATTATGATTCCTAGGTCTCCTATGAAAGTTTCTAAAGGATGGTTCTTTATGGCTCTAAACTATCTTGGAATGATATATTCAGGTTAATCATTTTTACATTATTCTAAACTAGACTGAATTTTATTAATGTCATTATAAAAATCTGTTTTAGGTATTTCCATTCTCATGTTTTCAAATGAATGAGTAATTTTATAAGTTTTAACTTTCTCTTTAATAAACGGGTAAGTTTCCTAAAACATCATATGAACTAATTCTTCAAAAATCCTTAACATTTTATTAAAAAATCTATAGTCTATATATGTAGTAGAATATTTTAAAAATATTCCTTCACAAGCATTTAGGTCAAATATAACATGTTTATCCATGGTATTCATGGTATACACCTTACATCAAAATACATTAAAGATTTTTACTCGTGGTTTTTTGGAATTGTAATGTTTAGAGGGTGTGCTTTTAATTTTTTGTCCTTATTAAAACAATATTCATGATATAGCAGGATATTATTACCTCATTTTCACAAAAATATGTAGTAAGATTATATTAATTCATCATAGTACTTTCCATTTTTTTAATAGTTTAATTTCTCCATTCAACAATTCCTTTTTGTTGAGGTGTTATTGGTATAGTGAAATTATATTTAATAACAAGGTTTGAGAAAAAATAATTACATTAATTATTTTAAAATTATCTACCATGATCAATTCTTAATGAAATTATTTTATTGCATTTTTCATTTGGAACAATTTTTCAAAAGCATTAAATATAGTTAATACTTCACTATTTATTTTCAGAAAATATACCAAATAAACTAAAAATAGATATCAACTAACACATGAAAAAAAGAGATATAATTTACTAGGAAAACATTCTATAATAGATGGTCCAAAACATCCATGAAGTTATGCTATGAAGTTTTATATTTACAAATTTTGTTAATATATATGAAAGAATATTTGTGTTGTTTTCTAATTTTTCATGCATCCTAAAATCTAAGTTTTTCATATTTAAGATAAGGAAAATAAGAAACTAATTGTTTTTTAGATAATTTATGTAATGAATGTATATTTCAACGTCCATGTATTATATTCAAATCCAATACTAATTTTTCATAATAGGTAAATAATTCAATTTCTGTTTAAAAAGGGGATATAAATAACCAGTATAGACATTGTCAATTCGTAATGCTCTAAATTTAAGCATTTTGTCTTAGAAAAATTAACATCAATGGTTAGAAAAATCATTATAAAATCCATTATGACGATGTTATGAAATACTTGTCAGATTATTATTTAGACCATTCACATACAATACACTGTTTATTGATATAGACATTGGATCTCTAACATTTCCAACTGAATCAATTTTTATTTTTTTCTTGTCTCCAAAAGTGACTAGTCCTCAATTCATCTTAGTCAACATGTGGAAAATTGATGAGTCCCCACTTATGTCCTTCTAATATCCACTATCCATATACAAAGTAGAATTTTTTTCCTATTGCCTTTTACCTGCAAAAAAATTTAAACACATGATTTTATTGGTACCCATATCATCTTGGTTCTAGCAGTGTTAGTGAGATATCATTTGGAAATCCAAATATGGCTTATTTTTCTAGAATATGTATCACTTACTTTTGAAACACTTTTAGAAATAAATTCCATTCTAATACCACATATTTTAGGATTTCTCTAATAATAATTGGTATCATAGTGACCTTTTATTCCACAATAATAGCAGGTAGCATTGTTTCAATTCGGCACAATATAATTCTTGTAAAATTTATATTCTTCACACTTATTTCCTATTCCAAATCTTTATCTTTAAAAATATTTTATCCAATAATCTCATTTAAATCTTTTTATCCTTTAGTGAATGGAATTATAGTACTCATATAAGATTATACTTCATCCTTTGGTTATTTAATCCTTTTTTATGATCAATATAATTCATTTTAGATGAATTGAATTTTTCTACTAGTTCTTGACATAGTTTTAGCATGGTATCTCATTCACCTAAAACAACATTGTTAATATTTTTCAGTAATTTATTCTTATTTTAGAAAGAATAATATTTCTCTTATAACATTGAGTAGTTAGTATCAAACATACCAATTGAGAAACTACGGATTTTAGAATTATAGGAATAATAGTATTTTACCACTTCTTCTTCCTTAGTCATAAATCATATGTTCTCTTCGAGTTTTTGGCATTATTTCTCTGAATCATGTATTGAAGAGAAATTAGAGACTTCAAATACACACTATATATCCATCATGAATCTTTCTACTTTATACTCATAATCATCATTCTTTTAATACTTCCTTTATTTTCATCTTCTTTTATCTTTTAGTTTGGGGAAATTTGGTCTGATGTGACTCAATTTTTTGAATTCATAGAATCATTCTTTTCTAGGTACTTATTCATCCTATTTAATGGTTTTTATGAATCCTATATTTTTATTGTATAATTTTCTAATTGTTTTTTCTATATGAATTAGTTCCATTTTCAAATACGAGGAATCTTAATTTTTCTTTGTTTTTTTTTCTTTTCTTATTTTTCAACAATGCTTCTGAGATGTTACTTTTAAGGATGTATTTTCTCTTTTCACAAAAATATTATCATAATCAAATTCATATTGAATTTATTCTTCATACATCAACATAGTTCCAATTAATTCTTTCATTATTTAATTCATGATAGGTTATTATTTGAGAATATATGTAGATATTCCATTTCATTTAGAGAGATGTACTCTATGTACTTGTAGTGATTTATCATATTGATTAATGTGATCTCTCAGGGCATTTATATTGTTGATAATTTATGTTTACCTTCCATTCATCTATGAGATGCATTGACCATCAAACATTCTAAAGGATTAAATATTTAGATAAGTAGTAGAATATCTCATTTTCTTAATATTGTCTATTACTTCAAAAGAAACTCCAATAGTTTTTCACATCTGATGGGTTATAAGAAAATGTGAAAAAAATTAAACTCATCTATTCAAATGCCACAGATAATTTCATTCATTGATATTTAATTGATGTAATATTAACCTTCTATTTCAAAAACCCATGTTTTTGGTTTCTTTGGAATTTCATAAAGAGTAATGATCTTTCTATAACAATTGAATACAATATTCTTCATATAGATAATAATTTTGGATTTACAATATTCATATTTTCCAACATTAATGTTTGGATCATGATCCATAGACATTCCTTCTTTCAGATCAGCCATTAACAGCTAATTTTTATATACCTTATTCTTTTGATCTTGTTATAGAATGTTCCCAAAATCTCAACATTGATAATAATTATTAGGACATAATAATAAAGAGTAAAACAAGATAGGTATAATTGTAACTTTTTGAAACTCTCAATTTATTCTAGTTTGTAATCCTTTTTGCAATTCATCTAGATATGCAACATTCTCTTCTATAATTAATATGAGCAGCGGATAAACAGAAAAAATGAACAAAACAATTTTATACTTGTATGGGGTAGAATGATCCCTTAGTCCATTCACAAAATTCACTATCTCTGATCATGGTTAATTTCACTAGGAAGGTCCTACTATCAAAAGACCTTCAAATCTATAGGTGATTGTAGGCGGTTGAAACCTTTATAAAAAAGAAAAAAATCCTTCTGGTTCTTTAATGAGGAACTGATTATTCATGTCTTAATATAATATTCGAGACCTTCACCACAACTGAGTACAAGTATTTGATACACTAATAATTTAATAGATTTTTATTTTTTGATGGATTGGGTTTATATTTACAGTTATAGTAGTTATAATTGAGAGTAGATGGATATTCTTCTTTAGAAATGATAGTATTCAATAAATATGAATTATAAAGTGATCCTGGTATCCAATTATGTTCAACAATGATAGTAACACCTAGTAGCTATAATCTTATAGCGTTGTGTTGTTAAAACATGTTTATCTCTAATGTGTGCCCTCATCTACAAATAATATAGTCGATCATTATTTGCAGCATCAAAGTAAAAGATATAAAACATAATTATGTCATATGTGAATCTTGAATCTCATGTATTATATATATCACACACACTAATAAAGATTGATTTGGAATGTATTTGATCATATAAGTAGCTTTCTTTTGATTCAATTGATTCCTGATAAAAGGTCGATAGAACAAAAAAATTAAAATCAAAATTGACTAGGGGAGTCGTAACATACCTTAAGAATTTGAGAGATTTTATCCATTGAATATGTTTCTCTAAATAAATCACAAAAAACATTGCATCATTAAAGTAGAATCTTTCACATATCCAATAATAGTATCAAAAATTGATTCTTGAATCATGGATTAAAATATAATTTTTGAAAAGTCTAAAGTATGGTTGAAATACATAGTGTATTCTTCATTTTTATATCGTAGGGTTCCACTATATAGAATTTGGTTCCTACCAATCTATGGTTCCTTAAACATGTGCATAATGTAGGGGAAAAAGTATCATAGGGATGATTTTCTATATGTTCAACCTTTCATCATATAATTCCAAACTTATAATTGATCAACCATACGTTATAACTCACAAACATAGGGTATAAATAGTGATTATATATTCTAATGTTGGGTTTAAATGACATTTTTTATTCATTCACTAAAGGTAGGGTTTTTGAACCTTATGAAAACTATTCATCATTGTATAAGGATGATGATACATATAGTCATTTACTGAACATAGGGTTTGAACAATTTTTTTAAAACATGTCAGGTAGCTTTGCATTTACTCAAAGAAAAAAAATAAAAACATGATATATATTCATAAAATATACTAAATGCCAATTAATTATAAAAAAAATTTATTTTTGTGCATACAAATCTGCATATTTTTTTAGTATTGTTGAGATAATACATTTTCAAAAAATATTCATAATTACTAGAAATGAAATTGAACATATTAATAATATTTAACATTCTAATTTCAAATGTTTAATATATTATTAAAGATTTAATTTTTAGATGTGGAAAACAAAATTTTAAAATAAGTTCAAAAAATTCAACGGAAAATTAGTTTTAATAAAATTGTGTTATTTAGCATAAAAATGGTCTTATAGAAAAATAAAACATAATATATATTCATATTATATTCATTGGAATATGTTTAATAAAATACAACTTATGTTATTTAACAAAATCCAGAATATAATGATACTTTTAAAAATCATTATGTAATGAAAATAAATGATAGTATTGTAAAAAAATTCATTTGTCACTATTTAATCAAAAATTAAATTTTTACAAAAATATAAATAACATTCCCTAGGACTATTATGAAATACTAAATTGAATAATTATATCAATTTCTTCAAATAAAATTTCTAAATTTGTAATAGATTATTTGTAATATCCTCACAGAAAATGAAATAAAAACAATTTTTGATGAAATTGTATTTTTGAAGAATAAAATAACATTATTCTCGTTCATTTCTAAATAACCATAGTCAAAAGAATGTTAGTTTATTTCGAGGGATATATAGTCTACTCATTTCACTATGATCATTTATTAGTAGTTTTTATTTAGACATACTATGAAAACAATACATTGTGCATATACACATTGTTTTATGAAAAATATTTTTTTTAACTTCAAAATTGTTTACCCTAATTTATAAAAATTTAATATATAATATATGACTGATTATGGATTTTATTATAGAAAAAATTATAAAAATATTTAATAATATATTTATTCATATTCATACTAGTTAAACCAATGTCTATGTTATAGTAATCATATTTAGATAATAATATTTCTATAGTATATCATCATCCATTTATGAATGGTGTGGTGTATACCACACACTATATATTTTAGGTTTATTTAAATAAAATAATATTATAATCCTAGGTTGTTACAGTATATCCCCTTATGAGATGTATAAATGAGATGATTTGGATTTGGGTGTTCTGACCGTGGCCAAGTGAGAAATACCCTAAGTAGGGGGGTTAATTAGTGTATGGAATATCATTCCAATTTTATACACTTTTCCCCAAACTAGTCATAGCCTCAAGAGATACATAGCAATTATGTTAAAGGGTCACATGTTTTATCTTTTTTATGGGTGTTGATCAAATTTAAAAAAATATTGGAAAACCATTACTATATATTTTTTAAGGTTCCATTTACCCACTTTTTGTGTGCATGTATAAAGAAAATAATATTGTGTTTTAATTTACTTTGTTCACTATTTTGTGCTAGCCTAACTAACATGAAATCGATAATGTTTTGATGTACCAAATAAAGAAAATGTAACTATTATTTGATGGGGTTTAGGATATTACACCCTTATTTTGGTGTCACTTCACATACAATGGAATCTCACTACCTACCAAGGGACAATAACTTGTACTTCCTCCCTCTATTTCACTATAATATAAAGGATCACCTTCACATAGTTTATGGACATTTATTGCCCTTCAAAAAAAAATTATATTGATTACATCTTTGAATGTGTGTAGATTATCAGTTTATATCCTTCAGATCTTCTTTCATAATATATTGTTGAGGCCTCATTTTAATTGGAAACACTTTCTTTATATATGTATTGACTATAATTTGATTCATTTGTTTACAAAAAACTCATTCCACCTCTTATTCATATAATCCAGATATTTCACTTCATACATATTCTTTCGCATATTCTTCAAATATTATTTATGTCAGGTATATATCCACTTCTATATGCAACCTAGATATATATTATATTTTATTCGCATCTCATATTTATATTCATGATCCTCCATTATAAAATATGGTGATCATGTTAAATAATTCACCACCAATCAACACATTTATAAGTCCTCAAAACATATAATAACTCCTCCACTATTACCATAACAACTATATTCAATTATGTAACTACTTCATGGATCTATTTTAATCACCATTATAAGAATAAAATAAATTAGATTTAATCAACCATTAAATAATATAGAAATATACCTTCAAAATATTATTGAATCATGACATAAATTTGGGGACCCTGATTATTGAATCAATTAAGAATGGTTCTTGAATCATGTGACATTATTTATATATTTGAGGTATATCCAGTATAAATGACTACTAAAACACCTTACATTAAAAACTGATAGTGTGGCCTATTGAATATATAAACAAATGAACATAGAAATACCCAACTCTATGACCTATTAGATATTTTTTGCGTTCATTGTAGAACTCAAAAATTCACATCTTATGTCTATAGAAAATATCTTTTTCATTGGATCCACCAAACCTATTTGGGGTTAACCATTTCTCAAAGGTGGAACATTAACTAGAAATACCTAATGTTATTTCATGGTAAATAATAAATGGATATTTTGAATATAACATAGAAACTACATAGATGGGTTGTACTTTTAATTATTATTTTGTTTACCATATCTGAAACACCTATTCGAGCATTTCTATTTGACACATGTGAATTTATAACATTCATAGACAAAAATAATGATGTGTTTATCACTAGCTGTCCAATTTGATTCTCTATATCAAAATATGTATTCATTCATTGATCCCAATAATTAAAAACCCTGAAAATTATCCATTAATAGGCTTAAAATACCTTGACCAACATCATCATAGTATATTTGAAGTTGTGGTGAGGGTTATCTTCACCAAATAACTACCAAATTCCAGGGATCATTCCCTGAATTCATCTATGTTCTTCATTAAAATCTCCACTACATTGTCTAAAAGTCCAACCTCAATATCATGAAAACACCATTTATAAATAATTTTCGATATGCATCATAACCTTAACATTCTTTTATAATATCATATAGAGTCAAAAAAATACAACACAATACCAGAATGGTTCTCACAATCTAAACCATTTGATTTATTGAAAATATCATTTTGACTTCTCCCCACCCCCACTAGAAATAAAATCCAAAGGGTGGATAAAATTCAACTTCAACTTTTATCCCCATCAATGGTTGATTTATATGGGAAGAAATTATAACATTCTCAATGAGAACTTATCCTTTATCAACAAATAGTATGATAGTTTCCACAAATTATTAGACTCCCTTTATGGATGTAATTTACTAAAACTAGATAATTATCACTAAATTTATTTATATATAATGGTTTCCTAACAATGTTCCACTACACCTTTGTGAATGTAGAGAACCTCTTCATTATTATACTCAAATAACTTATTAGCTAAATAAATTCTCTACTTACCAACTAATACTAACAAATAGAAATTTATATATTCATTTGCTTTTTATAGAATATTAATTTAGTGCAAACTATAATCCCAGTGGGACCAATTGATGAAAATCACCAAGTAATACTCGTATTAAGCATTTGTGTTGTCCAAATTATCTAATAGGCCTACAAATTAAGGAATTAGTGTATAAAACTAGAGTCTAAGTTAACCTCTAAAAATATATACATGTCACTCAATAATTCCAATAAAAATATATAATCATTTTACTATATACCTCACTACACAACTTATGAAATTTATCACCTTCAATCTAAATAGTTAACAAATAATCATTAAAGAAATTGGTCTTTAGAATCATACCACACGAGGAATTGACACTAACAGAGTAAGAAAAACTAATACCAATAGAAATTAAGGAAATTATAACATCTGCGGACTTCTTAAATCTCTAAATAAGGATAATAAAATCCTATATTGAACATCATGACCCCCATTAATTTTCATCTTTTGACACCAATTATTAAGCTGATTTATAACCTGAGGAATTGAATTATTGAGAATAACTCCCCATGATAATTGGAATTTAGTATCATAAAAAATAATTTGGTGACACTAATTTTTTGAGATCATTAATAAATTTAAATGACAATCATCTATATATATTTTTTCATTTCTTGTTGTGTCGCCTTTTGTTTGTTAAATTACAATATCTTTTAATCATGGTTTCACATGGGTTATATCAGATTCTTCCAAATACCCATTTTTATATATGATATTTATCAATACCCCATTGAATGTATATTTTTTAATATATTTTCCAATAATATTTCAGGATTAAAATTCTCCACAATATGAACCTTTAGTAATGATACCAATCAGGACGTGAAATATTTTAAACACTATATACTGCATGATTTTTCTTTAGCTTTAGGCAATATTTTCATTCAATTCCACAAAAATGTTGTTTTTTAGTATAATATTCCCATGTATTTTACATACCACTTAATAATAAATATATCCAGACATTTCAAAAACAATTAAATACCTAGGGATAGGATAACTCCAATTTCATCATGTTGAGGAAGGGTCTAGTAATGAAAGACCTACCGATCACTTTACACCCATTATTTTCACTATTTTAGTGGAATTCCATCCCCCTATAACTGCATATTATTCATTTTCTTCTCTAAAAATTTTATTATTTTTTATCTTTTCCAATGAATCATTACTGTTTCAGAAAAATTATATGTATTTCTTCATGGATAAGAAAATTTCAATTCATCATTGTTTTTGGTTTTTAATAAATTTTGGAATTAAATCCAATTGATATTTTTTCTTATAATACATTTTTTATAGAATATTCTTTATTTATACTTTCTCTATTGAAGGAATCTTCCTACAAGATTCAAATATTTTATTAGTAGTTTTTTTGAGAACACATAGGAATTCCTCTTCCTTGATGACCATGAGTTCTATCTTGTACTCAATACTCTTCCTCGATAGATTATCCTTTCCTTTCACTTCCAAAATTTTCATAACTCATGAAATTATTTGGATTTGTTACTATATTTGATTTAATTCCTCCAAGTAAATCTATTTTTTGTTAACTAATTTTTGTTCCTGATACACTCTTCTAAGATTTATATTATTTTTCACCAAAACAATGGACCTATTTTCCATCATTAATATAATTTTATTTAGATTAAATCGTTCATTACTTGTCATTGGATTTGTGTGTATTCTTAAGAATCCTTACCCTTCCCTGGATTTTTCAACTCCAATTCCCTACTATAGGACCATTTTTGTCAATTATAAATCATATTCCATGGAAATAATAACTCATATAGTAATTTACTGATTGAGTTCTAGGAATATCTTGAGGTCTTCATTTACATTTGTTCATTTTGGATTTGAATCATGTTCTCATAATATGACCGTGTAATACATAGTAATATAAATTTTGTGATCCCTCATTTTATTATACTCTATTCAAAATTATTCATTAGGATCCTATTTTCATCCATATTTTATATCTATATTTTATACACATGTTAAGGCTTCAATAGATAGGGTCATATAGTATTCATTAAATGTTTTCATCTATTCCTCAACCCCCTTAATTTATTCATATTTTTTAATTCAATTTTAGAGACTTTACATTCAATATTAAAGAAAAATACATTAATAATTATCTTATTAATTAAATCTATTTTAGAGAAAAATTATACTTTCCTTCAATTCCAACCTTATGGCCATTTTATTTTTAATTTCCTGGGAAATTTATTTAAGAAAGTAATGTTCGTCTTCCATTATTATGCTCATTTTATTCATATCAAATCTCAAAGACACTTCCTCTATTTTTAGTATTTTATTTTCCATGTCTATTTTCTCAACACATTGAAGTTACACATTATGTATGTCTTCCATTTGATCCACCACTTCACGTTGGACATGGAACCTATCTTGGTTGGTATATTACAATCCTATAAATTGAAAGCCTATTGTTTCATCTATTTCCCAGTAATAATCACTTATTCCTTCAGTATCCTTCAATGAAATTGAAATTTAATATAAAATTTATTTCTATAAACAAGGGTAAGAATCAAATATAACATTAAGATCATTATTTAACATTTTTTGGAGGAATCGTCTTCTAATATGATTTCCTTTTCTTCTTTTTCTTACCTAAAGACATAAGGAAATTTTCTTATAGAATTTATTAATTTTTAGGTAAATATTTAAGTCCTCTATAAATCACTTTAGAGAACCTATAATGATCAATGGTCTTAAAAACTAATTCTATGAGATCATCATTTAATTTCTCATTTCAGAGGAAGTAATCTTTATATTTCCTTATTCATTCTCAAAGATAATTCCATTCCATCTATGAAGAAAAATACCTTCCTCTACATATTCTAAAGGGACTCCAATAGAATCATCCATGTAAGAAATAATTATATTTTCCCTATTTTAAATTTTTTTCATCAAATAAGGGATATTTACCTTTGTATTCCATATTTATTCATAAGTTCGGATCATATCAGAGAAAAGGAAAATTAATCTAAAAATAAACTTATTATATGATAATAATTGATAAACCAAACATGGTATAAGAGACATATACCTCGATATGGGGTGGGTGAATCTTGTTATAAAACTTTATTCCAATATTGTACACTTCTCCTGAAACATCTCACAACATCCTTGAATATTAACATCTTAATTTTAAGGTTCACTTATTTTATTTTCTTGTGCACATTCATCTGATTATAATTTTTCATATGCATTCATTTTTTCTATTATATAAGGTTCCTTTTGTTATCCTTTTTTGTGGATATAGAAACTAAATTGGACATATTTTTTTACATGGTTCGCCGCTATGGGTGAGTCCAAGGAGAATGTGATTGATAATAGATCAAAAAACAAAATCATTAAATAATAAGTTCTTATATATGGGGTTTAGGATAGGTCAACCTTTCTTGGGGTCACTACGTTTACAAGTTTAGGGATATGTAAATACATCCCAAGTGTCAATATCTCTATCTTCCTTCATCTGGATAACTTCTTAATAAATGGGGCTCTGTCATAGATGTTATAAATATATAGGTCTCTTAAAAGAAATAACTTATTCTTATTGCATCCTTGAATGTTTTTATATGCCCTATTTATTTCCATGAGTTACAATTTTGTAATGTATTGCTAATTCCTCCTTTAAAAAACACCTTTTGATTTGTATCAACTAGAATTCCATTGTTATATTAAAAGAAAACTATATCTTCCTATTTTTAGGGAATTAAGATCTTCAACTTCATGGATTTTTCATAGTTTCGTATATATATATTATGTATGTGATACAAATATTATGTTATGTTTTTTTTCATGTATATATAGTTTCTTATTATTTTTGATCTTGTGGCTATTCACGATCCACTTTTATAAAATATTGAGATCATATAAATCCATTTTCCACACATATGTTCAATTATGAGTCCTAAAAACTACATTATAACTCCTCAGTAATTTCAATAACTTATATATTAAAGTATAAAACTACTTCATGGATGTATTTATATATTATTTTACCATAATGAATAAATAATATTTAATCCACTATTGAATAAAATTGTTATATACCTTCTATAAATGCTTGAGTCCATACCTAAAATTGGTTCCCGTGATTATTGAATCAATTAATAATTGTTCACACAATGTGTGAAATCAAATTTTCAGATACCACACATATCCAACTGAAATTTATGTCTAATCACCTTGATTTCAAATACCATGACATGTCTTGTTGAATCTGTTGGAATAAATCCCTTTGAAATTACACGCTCCATGGCGAGTTGGGAGTTCATTACATTTTATATTAATCTTTAAAATTTTCTCCAAATGTCCAATGAAAATGCCTTCACCACCGGAACCACCACACCCCTTTTGTGATCTTCATTTCACGAAGGATAAACTTGGATACAAAAAACCATGTTCTATAGAGTGGTGGAGAAATAATGTCCATTTTGAATGAAACATGGCTATTAATTTCAAATGGTCTTCTTCTAAAAACTATTTTAACCACCAACAACCTAATTACAAATATGGGAATCCCATTTCACATAGGTGAAAATAAAATTCATCCCAACATGATCCATGGAATGTTGATATTTATCTATCTATTTTGAATCACAAGATCTTCCATGTTATTCATTCCTTAACCATGAACACCAAAACTGACGAACCAATAGTCATTTACAGATTCCAAACACATTGATTAGCATCACCACAATGTAGTTAAATATATGTTGAGGGGTTTCATCACCAAATATCATCCAATATTCATGGATATTTCCATGAATTCATCTTTGTTCTTCATGACAAGCTACATTGCTTAATCAATAAATATATTATCATTTTTAAGAAAACCCTATTTTTAAATAATTCTATAAAATCATCACAACATTTAATTTATTTAACAATATATCATATTTTTAAAATATTCCAAAAAAATATTTAGGGGTTCCAAAATTACAAATAACTATTCTTACTAAGTAATAGTGTACACTGATGATGATATTATGTCTCATGGTATAAAAAACAATTAATGAATCTCTATTATTTTTCAAATAATGCATGATCGATATTATGTGTCATGTAAGAACATGAGGATCATGGATACTTTATTACCCTTATATAGTGATTTAATTATTTTGATAATATCACCTGTACGTACAGAATATATACTGGTTGAATTTGGGATATCATTTATTGTTCCCCAAAAATTTGTTATCACACCCTACTCTGATGGCCTCGAATCTTGGGTACCCAAGAATACTTCACTATTCAGTGGTTTTCATAGGGAAGATTCATATTTTTTCATGATTGAAGAGGTTAGACGTGATGCAACTTGGAAATCAATATGAGGTAAGAATTGGGGATTGTATTAGAGCCGCATATTTTTTTATTTTTTTATTTTATCATGTAAATATGATTGAAAAAATGGGATTTTAGTTATGTGTCCTGGTATGATCATGATTTTGTCTGACTATATTCTCCTACATTTTTATTTTATATAACATTTTTGGTCTATTTAATATTTTTTTAATTTGATTATTTCTCAAAATATGAGAATTGGTTTGTTTTCCATAGTGTTTCACTCTTATGTGAGGGTATAGTCTCCCCTTCTCTAAAGACATGTCCCTCTCTACTTATTGGAATCCTATGGATTATATAGAGGATTACTATGGTTACATAGAGACTTCTAATATTGGAACTATCAAGTGGGTCAATGATAAGGAATTATATTATGGATATGTTTCACTTTTTAAGGTTGATCTGTATATGGTTATATCATACATGAAAATGTTTTTGGAACAACATCATAGGATACATGAGGTAATTTTTTAAGATACCAATTTTTTTAAGATACAACCACATCATTTCATAAAATGGATGTTTTTTATTTATCAAAATCCTCATAATATAATCATCAAATATAATATGTTTCTATTTTATACGATTCATCTATTTTTCATAAGATGACATGTTTTCCATACACAATTCTTACTTTTAAATATATAATATGGGTTTATATGTTAGGGTATTTTTTAATATATTCAGTCTTCATTAGATACATTAAAACATTGTATGATATTTTACATTGTTAAATTATGATAATCTAGAATTATAGGTTAGGTATTTTCGTAACATATGTTGAAATAAATGTTATTTTTTTATATAGTCTTTGATTAAATCTATTGAGACTAAGGAAGAACCAACCAAGGGGAAGCCTAATTTTATTAGTTACATGATGTTATCTATAGTGATACATCAAAATTAATGAGTCCATATACACATTTATGAAGATTTAAAAATATTTACTCATGTATATATTTTAGAATCATTAAATAAAGGAAACCCCAAAAAATATTGAGGAATGAAAATTAAGATATATAAGTATGTTTCTGGGTAGATGTTGGGGATGAGTTGAAATAAGAAATTCCAATAACATGAATTGTTAAAATCTCTTGTTTCTCAAGATAGAATGGTTTCCAAAATAAAATAAAAGAAAAAATCATTGTAATTACAAGGATATAAAATATAAGTGGGTACAAGAAATAAATTAATGATATCCTCCTTTCGATATTATTATCAATGAAAATAAATTCAAAACCATTGATGTGTGATATAACCCTGAAATAATACTAATACTAAATATCATTCTATTAAAGATGAAGAACCTAGAATCATTTAGGATTACTTATGACTCAAAGAAGGATAATAAGGATTCTCACCATATAATACCATCAAATAATACAGTTATGAAAAAGTTATAGAATACGACTATTGAAGTCTATCTTTTACATTGAGAGTCTTAGATATTAAATATACGCTATAATTTTATATCACTATGAGGAAAAAATACTAGTTTACTAAACATACCAGCTGACCTTTTAGATATTGAAGCATGTGAATTTGGCTGCTCAAAAAGTTATGTTTCCATAAGTAATAGGATGGGAAGTTTTCTCATGTTTTGGTATGATAAGATAAAACATGTAGTAAAATACATATTAATTGTGTTTTTAAGGACCCTTTATGAGAAGTAGTTTCAATATAAATAACTTCATCCAACCAACTAGAGGATGAAGACTGTTGGAAATAGTATAAATATCACATAACATTCCTCATATTGTGAAGGTTGAGGAAGTGGATGACACCTTACATTTAGATTACGAATTATACCTTAATAACCCATGTGTTTCTAGTAATTAAGAACATGAAAGACCTAAAATAAACCAAAAATAATCCATGTATCAATTAGAGTCAAACATAGAATGGAGTATATTTACTCATTGAAGATGAACCTCGTAAATTCCTAGTGTACGATGTTATTACACTTTATAATTTACATACCAAGAAGAAGTTTTATTAGAAATAAATAGAAAAATAACTTTTAATTTGGAATTATGTTTAGTTACAATAGGGGATAACTATGAAATTAAAGATAAAATAGATAAAATATAGGTACATTAATTCACCCATAACTTAGTCTGTCTACACATTCCACTGTAATCCACAATTATTATCATAGATAACCCAAATTTCCAACTAGTTGGATCCATTTTATCACCCTTGTTTTTTTTAAAAATTTACAATGTATATGTTTATCAAAATTATTAAAATAACTCATATGGAGAAATATGAAATTTATTTTTTTAGAAGAATATAGATGTTTGAACTAAACCCACATGGAAGAAAAGTACTAGATAAGATAATAAGTATTAAAATATTTAAATGGAAATGTATGATCAACCATTAATTGAATATTATCATATAGGTTTGTAGTCATCTATCAAATCAGGGGAAAGTGTTCCTTTTGATGAAACTAGTTCAATATATTGATAGTAAAAAGATGATAAGTCCATACAAATAATGGTGTTATTATACTATAAATATGTAAAATATTTGTATAATTTTATTGTTGAAATAGTCAATTACATAATTTTTTTATCAAGGGAATTCTTGATTAAATTGAACATCTATAAGAATAATTTAACAAAATGAAGAATACATGGGGTAAAATGTATTTAAATTGCATTTCTCTTATATAACGTTTGGTAGAAAATAAATAATTGATATCACCATTCTGTGAAAGATTTATCCTAGTTTGAGGAAAATTTCAGTGGCATTTTTTTGTGGAATTTTGGAAATATTTTATTCTTGAAGAAGTGATCCATGCATTAAAAAAATTCCCAAAACCTCTATTAAGTTTATAAATTCATAGATAGAGGTTATGGAATGTTACAACAAATATAATTGATAAATATATAATTCAATCCATAAAAAATCATTACAACTAAATTAATAAGATAAATAATGTTTTAGAAGAATGTTTTAGATCACCTTAGGATGAGAAGATCACTCTCAACATTATGTTTCTTGTACTTGAGGTCAGATTGATGAATTTGGAATTAGTATAATCTAGTACTTCAAATCTTCCTAAAATGAGGAATTCCACCAAATTCATTATAATGAGAGTCCTAGATCTAATAAAACTCATATAATGGGAAATATTATCATAAAATTAACCACTAATCAATAAAAAATAATCAACCAGAAAAAGGTAACTCAAACATCAGATAAATCAAGTTATATTAATCTAGTTTTTTCCTTGAGGAGGTTTTCAATCTAAATATAGACAGTTATGGGTGGATAAAAAATCACAAAAAATCATCCACCACTTAAAGGGTTTATATTGGAATATAAAAGAAAATAAAACCCCAGGAAGAGCTCATATTGATGTGGTTTCTACCAAAATATAATAATTAATCATATCTAACTAGAATACATAGAAAAGAAAAAGAAAGAGCCCCGTTATCTATTTATACTATTTATTGATGTTTCTACATTGAGAAATTGAATATTGGAATAATTTTACAATTTATTAAGAAGATAAAATTATTAGATTAAGGGAGAGAAGATATAATGGGAGAAGAATTATTTCGGAAATGCATCGATCATTTTAGAAATTTTAAATTCTCGTCATCAATAACAGGTTTAATATTAATGGACTTATTTTATTACTCAAACATGGGAGTTCAAATTAATCATTATTTATATCCAGTAAAATCTATGAAAAAAATAATATATTTATGGAAAATAAATTCCATAATATCAAAAAATAGGTGAATAAAATATAAGAATCTTTCATGGGTTTATGCAGGAGATAAAATGTTTTCAAAAAATTACAAAAGATTAGAAATAAACTCCCAAGATGTATTATATGAAAAATTAGTAGGATTTAACTTCAAATAAGGTAATATTATTCTATTATATGAGGAAGGAAAACACTATGTATTATTTTAAAATATATGTGAAAATTAGTGTCTAATGAAAAGGGAAAACATTATAATTTATTGGATTATTCGTTGAAATCCCAAAACAAGTGGTGAATTGGCTTCCTAACAAGGTAAAAAAAGGTTTAAGAAGATGTGTAAAAATGATAAGGTCATATATATATATTAATTTCCTATAAAATAATAAGTGGACATAAAATGGGGAAAGTTAAAAATAGTGAAATAACTAAATGGGTGTTGTTGGTTTCACATGAAGAAAATCATGTATTTTATAATGGGATTTCTTATTATAATGACCCAACAATTATTTATGAACTCTTCATAAAGTGTAAATAAATAAGATATAATCCTAAACATTATATGAATATTATTCCATCATAAAATTAAATGCTTAAAATATTTAAACTAGAACTAAAATCACTATTGGAAGAAAATTAATTATTAGTAAAGGTCAACATGCCAATTCTATTGAAGGAAGAAGATAAATATAAGAATAATCCCATGGTACTATATGATATTCCAAACTAAAAAATCATTAAGAGATCATAGAAATATGAAGCATCAGAAATAATAATTTTTTAGGTGGGAACCATGTATCTTCCCTAATTCTCGTACTAAAAAATGATTTTAAAACTCTACTAATTCCCTTGTATTATTTTATATATTTAGAGTATGAAATCAAAGGTGATCACTGATTTTGGAGAAATTTTTAAATTTTATAATCACTATAAAAAATAAATAGGTTTTAATCAAGGATAAAATTAACATCTATTATTATGGTTCAAGTTCAACCCTTGAGAGGTAGAAAAATTAAATGTGAGAAGAGATTTCAAAACAACATTATTTAATGAATCAATTATTTCAATCATTGCCTTACGATCAAATGTTATAGTATACCAATATAATTTTCCCGTTTATTTGTTCTTATAAAATTGGTGGATTTTTTGTTGTTGGCTGATGTGTTTTCTTAGAGAAATGGGTATTTTTATGACTCACACAAGAAACATTCTATCACATTACTTGAAGATGAGTGATTCTGGATAAAAATTTCATTACAACTCCTATAATGAGAAAGGAAATGTGATATCACAGGATTAATATATTTGAAGGAAAACATTTATTTCTATATTTAATCACCATTTTTTTCAATACTGGGTTTTCCTTGGTAGAGTTATATTTGAATGACTAGTGGCACATTTTGAAGTCACTTCTGATGTTTTCCTTCTCTTAAAATAATGGAGCATTTTGTGATTTAGAAGAAAATTTGGAAAAGAACATGTATTGGAAGATAACAGAAAATTTAAGAAGATGATCATGTTCATTCTTAAATCATTCCTTTGAATTTATTTTCAATATAGTTATAAAAAATAATAAAATATTGACATAATATTTTTTATGTATTGAAATGAAATCTATTAGAATAGATTGGAGATCCCATGGTTATATTTTATTTGTTGGTAAATAATCACCAATATCATTTTAATAATGTCTTCAACATGTGTAATATGATCTAAGAATAAAATATAAGCCTTGACCTCATGAAATGGGGAAATTTTAGCAGAACTGAGGTTCTTCTATTATTTTTTTAGTAGAAAACTAAATTGTGTTGGTAATGATTGATGATCTTATCAATATAGACTTATAGTAGTCGCTCGTGAATATGAGAATTATTTGAACAAATTCATAAATGTAATGGAGTGTAATGGTGATCCCAAGGTGGATATTTTTTAAAAAATGATTCATGTGAATTATTTATAGTCCTTAAAAGTTGAGATTGAAGAAATGATATTTATGAAGTCAAAGATAACTGGAATGTGTGAGAGACCCCTAAAAGTTTATTGTAAATCAAAAATATTGATTAAAAAAATTATTAAATATTTAGATGACGTTTTTAAGTAATTAATAAATGACTTTATATGATTATATTGTAATTTGTGGTGCAAGAGAAGTTCTTGAATTTAATTGAGTAGAGGAGGATCGATTATATAATTGTAGTGTAGAAGTGAATATTTCAAAAATCCATATATCCTATGAACATTTTAAAGTTATAATGAAGTCCTTATAATTTCTTTGGACATTTTAAGGTAATTTAAAAAACATTTTATGGTTTAGAGGAATTATCCATATGTTTCTATCGTTATTTGTACGGATTTTTTTGAATCATTCCATACTTTGTCAAAAACTGAGTGGATTAACTTTGTAAGATAATTTTATCCATTTCCTAAGAGACCAAATTTTTCTAGACCCAACAATATTTTAATACAATAAGACACATAATAAGATATCAGAATAACATATGAAATCTTGATCCTGTATGATTTTTTCAATTCATAAGATTGGTAGGTTTTTTTACGATAAAAAATATTTTTTATGATATGATAACATCATAATATATAAGTCAAATTCATAAGATACCTGAAATTATAGGAAATGAAAACTTTGAAAGGTACAAGAAAAATATTTTTGATATCTTATCATAGAGAAATTTAAAAATTTATTAATAAATATTCAAAATAACAAATAAATCAGATGATGCATGTGCGGGACATAAATGGAAATGAAAATAACAATAATTTTGATTGATTGTGATTCATGATTTTGAAACTAAAGAATAATCAGTCCAGGGTGAAACTATTGTTTGTGATTTCAACATCTTAAGCTAGAGATCCATGTTCTAATGCATGATTATATACACTAATGGATAAAGATAAAAAAAATTAACGTTGTGGATTTTATGGAATATTTAAAGGAAGAAGGCTTTTAATTTTCTGGGTGAACTATAATTTTATATTTCAAAAAGATTTTATGATGATTTCTATGAAGATATAGAATTGAAAAAATGAATGAGTTTTAGTTATAAAGAATGTATATTAATAAATATTGAGGAGTATACAAAAGGAAAAATAGAAAGAAAATTTTCACAATAACTCTATTTATATGAAATAGAATCTGATAGAGGGATGATAACGACACGAGAGACTCTTTAACAATGTTATCACCCTAAAGAAATTTTTAACATATGGAGTAGGAGAGAAAAAATAATAATGATATTTAGTATCATTATATAAATTAATATTAACCTAAATATATTTATTATTAGTTATGAATTTATGAATATAGATAAGGGGACCCATTATACCAGTATATCATAGAAGGCTCTTGAGAAAAAGATGTTGATTTTGTAGTTTTTGTATTTACATTGTATAAAAAGTCATATAAATTGAATAGATATCATAATTCATGATCATAGTGAGACATATCAAATATATCATTCATCAATTACCAATTTACGTTCCAGACACTGAAGCACATGAAGGTTACAACAAAATAAATTACATTTCCAGAAGTTGAAGGATTGGACCAACATGGAATCAATTATACTGGAATATAAAATTAGTATTAGATGAAAAATTAAAAGGTCACTTGATATAATCTTAAAAAATAGTGAATCTAGTATAAATATTTCCATCAAACCAGTGGTTGGTTAAATATAATGCAAAAAGTTATATTAGTCCATCAAATCTTTGTTTTAATAATCAAGAAAAAATTTATGTTATTACCAATAAATTCTATATTTTATGAAAGATAAATATATATATAGATCACATAGGGATTTTTCATAAACCCCTAATCATATAAAAATATTAGTTATACTATTGAAAACATGAATAATCAATTTACTATATGATGAACTCTAGAAATACCATATTTCACAAAGTATCAGATCAACCGCATAGTTGGTGGATCCACCTAGTTATACATCACCAAGGGATAAAGATAAAATAATAAAAATAGATTGACTATAAATTTTATTTA
This sequence comes from Viscum album, assembly GCA_963277665.1. Lineage (NCBI taxonomy): Eukaryota > Viridiplantae > Streptophyta > Magnoliopsida > Santalales > Viscaceae > Viscum > Viscum album. The sequence continues at coordinate 691,569,184 of OY728120.1, read as the reverse complement.
AAGTGAACATAAAAATAAATATTTAAAAAAAGGAATTGATCAAATATGCAATTAGTGAATTTTCCTCAGGATCAATTGATCAACTGCATGCCTGTAAGATTGATCTTGGTTATTTCATTGAAAAATCGTGGATCGACCCAGTGCAATTTTTGGATGAGTATAATTTTCAATAAAAATACAAATATAAGTTACCACACATCTATAAAAATATTCAAAAGTATTTTCTTTCAAAAAATTTAACATAATGAATCCATATGTGAATGTTTGAATTTATTATAATTACTAAAGAGACAGTGTGACTTATTGAAAGAACAATGGGAAGAAATCATAATTTGAAAAAGTATATGATCAAATGTATGTTCAGGTGATTGATCATAAGTTCAATTGATAATTCATATGTTTATATGATTTATCATATAAATTATTAAGGGATATGTTCAGAGTTCTTGAAAATTATTAAATATAATCATGGATGTTGATGTGGTACTTTTCAAATCATATACATAAAATTTTGGGAATTATATTTATTTTATATTGTATACCAAAACACATTTCTATATATAATTATGTAATTGTTATATGTTTTTAATGGAATTAGATTTCGAATGATGTATCACAATTTCCAATGATGTATTTAAAATGGATCTTTTCGAAGAATAGCTTTTATCTTATAAAATATTAAGGGATCCAAAATTATATATTTAGGAAGATACATATACATAAAAAATATATTTGTGAACATTAAAAATGGAAATTTTTCTTTATTTAATTATAAATTCACCATAAAATTGGAATACATCCTCATTAATTTAAATCTAAGTGCATAATCGAATGAAAAACATCGATATGAGAATAATTGTTAGTAAAAAAGACTAATTTTTAATCTCCACATCACTAAAATTATCATTTCTTATTAGTACTTTTTTTCTTAAATTTATAGTAGTGATTTTTGTCATATTTTATTTCTTGATTACGATCTCATGTGCTTTATTGGAGAGTATGAGATACTCTCTAACATTATTTCATATTTTTTTTACACTAATGAATAAATGTGGAACAAGATATGTGTAGAATGGATATCGTTGTGCCCTATTGTCTATAAAACCCAATCTAGGTTTTGGATCAATTTATGTGTTTAATAAAGTACTTGGAAGCATGTGATTTCTAGGTAGAGAGGACACGATCTCATCTTGAGACTAAACCTCTTTTCTTACTCCATTATTCGTTTTTTTCATTTTATAATTTTATTAAAAAAAACCGATATTAGTTTTAAAAATTATATAAAAACATTAATTTTATATTTATCTTTTATAAGTGTTTTATATATCGTTTTTGATACATATAAAATTCTTTCAAAAGTTATTATAGTTTTAAAAATTATTTTGAAAGAATTTTGATTGATCTATTCAGAAAAAGTTTCAATGATCAAGTTATATATTTAGCCAATTTTAGTTAATTGATCCATTTATATAAATTGGTGGATTTGTTATTAAATATTTATTAAATATAATTTTTATCTGGAATATTAATTCACCCCCTCTTGAGTTGTCCACTTCAACCAAAATTTTGTATCAAATAATATTTATCTATTACTATCTTTCGTGTAACTCTAATTTAAATATTTCATGATATTTAGACTGTAATTATGAAAAAAATATGAAAATTAAAAATCATATAGAGATTATTGGAGTGATTTCACTTGCCTTTATTATGACTATAGCTGAAAATATTTGAATTTATTTCATTTTTAATTAGGATAATAGGTTTTCAATATAATGTTTACATGTTATACTATATATAATATTTGGGATAGGGAATTTTTTTCAAATTTGGGAAAAATAAATGTTAAGGAAATGTTCCAAAATTCATATACTATTAAAATAATACATTCAATGATAAAGATGCGGAATCAATTTTTTAACATGTATCTCAGGTTCATTTAGATTTTTAATACGGTACAAACACTTGTGAATAAAATTGAATATAATGATCAAGTGATGTGAAAATAGGGATGCTTACTAGATCGGTGGAGAGGAACCACTCATTCCATTTCATGATATCTAAGTAATTCCATAGTGAAGGATTTAATTTGAAAGCACATGATATATAAGGATGAATTGAAAATGAACAAGGAAGAAGATCAACTTAAGGGAAATTAATTGTTGATCAATACCACTAAGTAAAAGATAACGGATAAAATCAAATAGGATAGTTCAAGTGAAGAAGAATCACATTCTGGTAGTGATAAAGTGATGGATTAATTACAATGGTGATTTATTAAGTTTTAAATAAAGTATAAATTCTTCAACAAATTTAATTATAAATGAAATTATGATTGAAGAGGTAACTGGGAAAAGAAAATATAACAGGAGAAATTGTATTTTATGAATGAAAAATGAAAGGGAATACAAAATATTAATGTCCAAAATAGAAGTATAATAAAAGGTATGTGGATTAAAGTAAAAGAAATTATATTGGTATGAAATCTACCTAGAGCACCTTGGATTATAGTTATATTGAATTTAACTCAAGCAAGGAAGACAATTATAATAGATTAATTGTGTATTTTATGGAAACCACATCTGAGGTTCCAAATATAGTTTATATATCTTCTAATAATATTTTTGATCTCTAAAAAATGAATTTAATAATAAAAATACCAGTAGTAAATATTAACTCATGTATTGCAATATGTTGGAGGAAAATTTCAATGAACATAATGATAAGTATAAATAAAAAAATATACTGCTTGATTTATCTATTCATATTATATATATTATTTATATAGAAAATGGTGAGAATGATAATTTATTAAATGATAAAAATTAAAAATAAAATTTCAAATTAGAATCATAAATATTATTGTGAATGATTTATAAATAGTAGAGAATCCATGACCAGGATACATTGTAAACATATCATACCCATGTATAAAAATTAGATTAGTTACCATCCTGGTCAAAGCAGAATTTATAACTATAAATAATTTATTATTTCATTATATTCAATGTCTATAAAAACATTGTACCCTCATGTTCATAAAAAAATTTATTTCAAAAATTCTTATTTTTATTTATGGTAATATTGTTAAACAACATTGGATTATTAAATATTTCTTTAAAAACATTTGTTGACCTATGAAAGTGTTGATACCAAACTCATTTCTTGTTTGATGTCATTTTAGGAATCATTAATTAAGAGTACTAGTAAATATATATGGAATTTAAAAATTGCATGTTAAAATACATGACTAGAGACCATTCAATCTTTTAATGTTTTGTATAGGTGGTTGTTGTACATGTAACTTTATGTGATAATTCCAACGAAAAAACTAGGACTCGGTCAAATCTGTAACTATAATACTATCTTCATTTATATTGTCTTATTTATCGATGGTTTAATGTATAATAAGGTTATAATATGACTATGTTATTTTAGTTGACCATCCTATATATACATGGGTATTATTTCTAACTCACAAAAGTGATTATTATTCTTATTTTGTAAAATATCTAAAAAATTGTATAAAATATTAGTGAATTTCTGTTTATACATCATGAAGTGTTAAATTTTAGTAGTTTTAGAATCAATAATTTTAATATTTATGCATAAAACATGGATACAATCACATATTTTATGCTCCACGGAATCCCCATCAGAATGTTATTATGGAAATAATTATTAAGACTCTTTCATATATTGTCTGGACAATTCTCAATTACTATAAACAAACTATTTATTTCATAATACATGCTATCAATACATCCTTATATATTATCAATAAACATATTATTAGAAAACTTTTTAAGAAGACTCTATATGAGTTGTATAATAGTATAAAACCAAAGGTTAATTACTTTAGACTAATTGGCTATGATGACTCTATTCCCAACACAAAAGAGTGCTCAGAAAAAATTTCACTCAAAATAAATGAAGGAACCATCCTTGGTTACTAAACCTCTAATAAATCATATAGGGTGTTCAATAAAAAAACCATAATTATGGAATAATCTATACATATCAAATTTTTTCAAATCAATCCACATGAGTTTAAGACATCTCTAAAACCCCGGAGGAAGATCATTCTAATTATAATTTCAATACCTAAATAAATCATAGTGATGGTTATATAAAACATATTTTAGAAAATCACAAAACACTAAGGAACTATTTATACCAAATCCTAAAAAATAAATTTATGTAAAAATTACTTATTTACCTAGATCCATTATGAAATATTGATACTATCATTTAGATACTATATTTAGAGATTTGGATATTGGTACTCAAACCGATGATTTCATTAGAAACCTTCTTAGACATCAATCCATAATATCATAAATAGAACCAGAAAACATAATTTATGTTATAAATGATTAATCTTCGGTAATGGATATACATAAATTGTTGAATAAATTTGAGAAAAAAATTCTACAAACTTTTATAAATAGAAAAAAAACCGTCCTAAATATTGACATTAAATCTATGTTTAGGAGAAGGTTAATGGGTTTGGAACTATAAATTGAAATAATTATAGATTGGCTAAATAAGTATTGAGACAAGAAAAATTTATTGACTACGAAGATTTCATTTAATCAATTGAATGACATGATTCCATTAAAATAAAAATTTGTTTTTTAAAAATCTAAATTTCAAATGAATATCAAAGGTTATTTTTGAAATGGTTTTATTATTGAGGATTTTATTTTGGACAACCCTCTATATTTTCAAACTACTATATTCTAAATCATGATTCTATATTAACGAAATATTCAATTGTTTAAAATTATATCATAGAGAATGGTATGATAGGCTCAACACTATTATTATTTGAATTCTGTTTTAAAATTGTTTTATTTATTGTATATTATTTATTGATAGAAATTCATAATATGTTTTTTACTGAAATTTATATTGATGATTTTATTTATAGATCATCAAGAAATTATTTTTGTATTTAATTTTCAAAAATAATGTAAAATGAATGTTAAATGAGTTTTATGGGTGAACTAAAATTATTTATTGGTTCAAAAATCCTTCAAAATAAATAAGGTATTATTTTAAACCAAATTACGTACACTAAATATATATACACTAAATATATTTAAAATAATCTTTTCTTGGATAACAAAAAATGTAGTGTTACTATATTGAGTACCACCTGTAAACTAGATCATAATGAAACTAGTAAAACATTTAATAAAACGACTTATAGAGCTATGATTGAGTATTTAATTAACATAAAGTATAGATAAAACAAAATTATGTGTTTTTGTGTATGTGTGCATGATTTAATGAAAATCACAAGGAATCACATTTAACATTTGTGAAATGAATTTTGAAACACATAAAAATACTACCAATTTTGGATTGTTTCAATATAGTGGGCATGATTTCGATATAATTTGTTATTGTAATGATGAATTTAGTGGAAATAAAGTTGATAGAAAAAAAAACCCCTGGAACATGTAATCTTTGGGTATATCTCTTGTTTCATGTTATATTATGGTATAAAAATGGTTACAATGTCCACTAATAAAGCTTAATATATTGTTTCCGGATACTATTACGCTAAGAATATGTAGATGAAACACACATATCAAGATTATGCATATTTATTCAGAAATTTCCTTATAAAATAAGACAACTCTAGTGAAATAAAAATTTCCAAATATTATATATCTCACTCTAGGAAAAGTACATATTGATATACGAAATCACTTTTGGGGGGATCATTTTCTAAAAGGAATAACATTCTTGAATTCATTCGAATATAATATCAGAGTACTATCATTTGTACAAAGCCTATGAATTATGAGATATTAAATTATATGAAACATGATTTAGGTATGATTTATTATGTCTGTAATGTCTTATGGTATAATTTTAATATAATTTTTTATATTATTATAAATAAATTTATAGATATATATATATTCACATATGTTATTCTTATATCTAATATAATTTTATTCACTCTGTTCTAAAGAATGTTAAATATCTCTATTTATTTCCCCATGTGTTACAATTATAAAAATCCATAAATTATTAAAATATTTGAAATTATAATATTAATCATCGCAATCCCTTTTAACATGTACCAAATCCTCTTCCGAACCATTATGCATCAAAGCCCAAACCTTTTGAATCCATGAATCCGAGAATGAGTTTTCAAGATGAAGAGATCAGTTAAGAATGTTGTTCTATACATATCTATTACTCCCAATAAAGAAAAAGCAAGTAAAATTATACCTCATAAACATATTAATCTCCATATCCTTTATCATAATGTCATTTTAGAGAATTAAATTGTTTTCTAATGGTTCTTAACCAATCATTGATTAGTATGGAGGCACGTATATTTTCAATGCTAGACGAGTTTATTTATAGATGAAAACCTCCCTTTATAACATAATTTCGTAAAATATATTAACCTAAACATGGGTTATGATGACTGATATCACATGTATGTGATTAGGAATGTAGTTTATGATCATAAATTTGAGTTTTACTTAGTCTTTTGGGATGATTGTTTATGTTTTCCATGTGAGGGAGAATTTTAACATTATCAAAATTAATATCCTATGAACCATGCACACATTATGATTAGGAATACTCTATAAGAATTGATATGTGGCCAAACCTATAATATATCCAATGAGAATTAATTATGTGGATATTTTAGTCTATTATTATAGTTCATTTAACATATCATCTACCATCAAAATGGATATTTTAGTACATTCAGTCGTATAGATCTCTTGGTTTCTCAACATAATGGTTTATGGAATCCTAATTAGTCTACATAACTTCTTAATGAATAATATATAGGAAATAACCACTTCTTATTTATGATTAAATGGACTTTCATACCTCAATTACATTTCTTTTATTCTTGATCAGAAAATATTAATTCCCACTAGAGTAAATTAGTCAATTTATTCAAGTGGAATATATTTAAATATGACCAATTTCATGTTTATGATGATTATTTGGAATCCCTAGATGGGGGTGTAGATAGATTATAAAGAATATTGTATAAAACTTTCAATAAAGTGAACTAATATATCATATCAAAAAATATCAATGATCCGTGATTGGATCAGAATGAAATTTTTAAAGAAATTTTTATTTTGATAATGATAGATCTCAAGATATTGTTTGTGTAGCTAAATAAAAAAGAATATATTTTGTAAATAGATTTGGTGGATTCATATTTTTCATGTGGTTCTAATGGAATATGAGGTTCCTATTGAGATTGAACCTTTAATAGATGGAGTAACTCTGGATGAGGAGAATAATCCCTGGTCCATATTTTTTTGGCCAATTTTTCTTTATTTTGAATATTACAAGTGAGATAATAGAGTTTTTGATTGCCCACAAATGCATGAGATTAGGGGATATCCAATCATGGAATTCACTATTCTGAGAGAAGACTATCCTCCATACAAACCCTTTCTTGACATGAATCAATATTTTCCTTCCCCTCGCGATGATTAATATTATAATGATTTGGATGTTGGTCATGATAATGGAAATACACCAAGTTATGAAGTTAATTCCATTCTAGTTGCTTCAAAATCATTAGTGTAAATTATTGCAAGAATGTATTCTTTAGATATAGAGAAAATTGTTCCCTCAAATGATCTATTGAAACTCTCCACTACAACATCATATCCAACTCCTATATTAGAATTCTTATCTAATGGAAAACTAGTTTATGAATCTTCCAACAAGGAAAAAGTGTTGGATATGGAAGATTCATTTTATGAGTCACATACATCTCTTAGAGAAGTTGAGAGACCCCATTTTATCTTACCTAAATGTGGAGAACCATAGAGAAGCCCTTAAGACTTTGTGTTTATTGAACATTTCTCTTTATCTTATTCTGAAGATGTTCTTGCTACTCAAAAAAAATTTCCTACAACATCTTTACAATATTGAACTTCCTTTTCACTTCATTAAGTTATCAGTTCTTTTTATTCCATTTAGTTGATCAATGAACATATATAAGTATTAAAAGTAGTTTTTATTTGCATTATTAGGGAAAATAACTCTGATCAATTGGAAGACTTCCCTATACTATTTTAAGTTTTGTTTAAAATATCCTATATATGTTTTTCCTAAATATATATCTTACGAAATATGAGGTATTGTGTTTTTGAACTCCGATATTGGATTTTGGAGGACTTATTGGATCCATATAGGATGATTTTAAAGTCATATTATTTATAATGGATAGAAGGCACCTATCTATTACAACCAATCCTTCTATACCCTCTACAACAAATTCATATCCACTAACCATAGTCTTTGTTGATGAGTATCTTATTATAATTATTATCCTCAAGTAAATTCAGAATATCATCAGAAATGTGAAGGATATTCAGAATAAATTACTACATGATATTTCAATACATTGATTTTTTTTATAATATGGTTAGATCCTACTTAGACAGGTATACGAAATACATTGGTGTTATCAAGGGAACTATCCACTGCTATCTTATATGTATTTAAAACAAGGTATATCTCAAGACATTGTTTCTTACTTTTTGGATTGAGACTTGTAAATTCATGCTCAAAATGCATCTTTCAAATATGTTGTGGAGAAGCTTCTATTTATGAATCCCCACATAGACCAATTTATGTCATAAAATGACGAATTGCTTCATAATATTCAACATCGAACTATGGATATAATTTATATTACCATGATTTTAGTGAATTATATGTACATTGTAAATGCCCCAATTTTAGAACCACCATATTTTAATATTTCTAGTATATCTCCCTATCATACCCAAACTTCTACAATCACTTCAACTTCTATTTATAATTATTAATCTACTAAAATTAGTACCTCACTAGCTACAACTAATTTAATACCATTTGGTGTCACCCTTTCATGGACCTTATGTCAAGTCATACTAGTTTCAAAGAGTTTTCCATTTCCTATAGCTACTACAATTTCTCCCCATGTATCTTCTACTACTTATATTGGGAAAGGGAAGGACCCATTTGTTCCATATTACATTAGAGACCCTATATATTTAGATTCTAATTAAATATTCTAAATGTCCCCTTTTAATCCTTTATAACATCAATTGTATATCTCTATATTATTCTTCATTCATTTTTGTCATTGTTTTTTTTTCATTTTATATTTACTCATTCTTACCTTTCATTGTTATCACATTTAAATAATACCAAAATATGGAGTAAAATATGAAATATTAAAAACCATGGGTGATTATCAATTATATCAATTTGAATAATTAAATCCTCATAATAGTTTACACTTTAAGTTTGTTTGTTAGTACTTTATGGGTGGTTCTTAATTCTAGGCGTTTTTATCATAAAAAAGGGCGAGATTGCATGGTTTGTCCATCAATTCCTTATTCTAATAATAAAACATCATGTTCATGTTATTATCAATCTATTCCATGTTTTATGAAAATGAATATTTTATTAGATAACATTGATTTCTTTTGAATTTACTAAATTGACTATAATGCTTTTGCAAGAATATAAACCATACGAAGAAGCTATCAACCATAAGAATAAATATTAAAAAGATTGATTTTATAAAGTATAAAATTAATCACAAGAAAGGTTCATTGATCATGGATGAAATAAAAAATGACCCCAGAAATAAGAATTCTAATAGAGATACCAAATATTATATCTGAAGATACCATACAAATCATGTTTTCTCAAAAGCTTAGATCAACTTCTTTATCAATGTATATATTGTACAATCAATGGATTGATCAAATACCATTCAAACCAACCATGGATATTTTATTAAAAAATCATCAGTTAATTTCATCATAATTTAAATCAACCAAAAAAGTAACCTTGAGTCCACAATGCCAAATAGAAATGACCACAAATCTGTTAAACTATTGGAAAGTATTTCATCAATTGCATGTTAATGTAAAGAAATCATATGAAAAAGATAGACTTTTGGAAAAGGAATCAAGAAATAATGTGACTTATTTATGTGATATTTAGAAGAAAACATTATTTGATAAATTATGTGATTGACTATATGTTTAGGTGATCAAATGTATGTACAGGTGATCAACTATAAGTTCAAATGATCAATCGTTAACTTGTCAAGAGATCTAATTAGAATTATATCATGTTCTTTATGCTACCATGCAATCTAACATGGACCTCATTAACGATATTATATCTAATTTCGGTTATTATGTATATTAAATATAATATTAAAAACACTATTGAGTGGAATTAAATTCAGGTCATCAGAATTTAGTGGGAAAAAATTTTATTCCATGTATGATGATTTCCAATTATGATTTTTCAATAGATCCTTTCAGAAAATGATTTTACTTTTATATAATACTTACTATATATAATGTAGAAGATATTGAAAATAAAAATGATATAAAATGAGATATTTATGAACAAGAAAATTTATAAATAGTCTATTTTGATCGAAACATCATCATAATATCATAGAACCTCATCGAGTCTTCAAATCATAGTGCCTATTCCAAATATGAATAGAAAGATGAGAAAAATTATCTATATAATAAATAATATTCAATATTATACACACTAAAATTATTATTTAATTTCTATATCTCTATTGATTTACATTTCTATTTCTTCGTTCTATAATCATTTTGTTTTTTGATCAAAATATCAATCACTATATTTTAGAGTATGAGATAATATCTAATATTATTTCATATTATCAATAATCCCATGAAGAAATGTGGAAGATGTTTTTTGTATGCTTTAAATACTTGTGATTTTTTTTTTCAAAACCCAACTAATTTTTTGGATCATTTTATTCATTTAATAAACAACATGGAAACTGATGATAACAAAATATAGAGGACTAAGTTTCCGCATAAGTCTTAGCCTCTTAATTTTATTCAAATTCTTTTTTTCATATTTTATTTACTCCATGTTTAAAAAAAATTAAAACTGTATATAAAAACCCTCTTTTCATAGTTATATTTAATAAGTGTTTTATATATACTATTTGATACTTGAAAAATTACATCCAAAGATGAAAATATTTTAAAAACTTCTTTTAAAAAGTTATGAGTAGACTTTTGAAGAGATTTTATAAAGATAAAATCTTAAAATTATAGTATTTTGTTTATATAATCCACATTAATAAATTGGGGGATTTGGTTTCAAATAATTTAAAAATGGAAATTTCAATTGGTAACTGAATTCACCGACATATTGAGTTTTCCACTAAGACCCAAAGGAAACAAAACACAATCCATTCACATGTATCATATAGTGAATAATAAGGAACTAGATGATAACATCCTTATGGGGTGTGGATGATACCTCCACAAACCTAATGTACCACTTGATTCAGAATTTTTAATGATAGTAATATAATAATGAAAATACTTATATTGATATCAGTAAAACACAAGGAGTGGATTTACATTTTTTTTGAGCCTTGTAAATCCCTTGTGTATTTTATAATAATCATTTAGAATTATCATATCAACTTGATTTTTTGTGGGACATCATTAGATCTATCTCTCTTTTCTAAGATAAATTTTTTATTTACAAGAGTGGATAAATAATGAATGAAATTGATACTTGAAAATTTATGGGTTTATAGATTTTCCCCCACCCTCACTCATTGTCCATACATGATCCTCAAGGTCCTAAAAGGTAGAAGGTTAGTGAAATATTGATGTTACTAGTTAGTTTCTACAAAATATTTATTGTAAAGGCCAAATTTTCATGCATACCCAATGATGAAATGTTGAATTTAAATGATAATAACATTGTAAATAAGATATATAGCTATAAATGATTCACCAGAATTATATTATTCTTGAAGAAATGGTGATAAATATTTGTGAACAAAAAAGGTACGATTTAAATGAAGTCATTAATGATTTCGAAAAGGGGAATTTTTTTGAATGGGAAATCCATACATAGGATCGACAAAAGGCTACAAGGTATAACCAAAAAGGATTATGTGATGACATCAGAGAAATATCCTCATCTAATTGGGGTCATTTTTGAAGGGGCCATGGTATATGATTGTAAATTACATAGGATTATCTTAGGAGAATGGTGGCCATGGGATGGGATTATATGTTTCCTTATACCTAAAAAATCACTTTTAGAATTTTTCCTATAAATACCCCGATAAACATGTAATTTTGTATCGATGAAAAAATTATGAAGAAATATGGGGATTGATCGACAGATCATGTAAGGTTGATTAGTTCATTAATAATAATATTATAATGTATTTAAAAAATCATAGAACTACAGGGAAATATTTTAATGGACAATCTAAAATAAGGTTTACTTTGGATAAACATAAAGAAGTTCAAAATGTGAAGATAGTAAATGAATTAAAAGAATGCATAAATCATGAAACTGTATCACAATGTAGCCTGGAATGATATTTTCCAAAGGAATGTTTAAAAATTGGGACCCTTCATGAAGCACATATCCATTCAAAAAGGTTGTTTTGAATATAGGTTTTTTATGGGTTGTTTTTGATTGAATTATTTTCACAGTGAACATTATACTACTTGAATATTTTATGATAATTGATAGGGGATACTCAAGCGATCAATAACAATATTGAAGCATAATATTCTAGTATTCTTGATGTAGAACACCATACACAGTCATGATGATATAGAAGAATTCAACATATTGATAAATTAAGAAGACATCGTTCCAACGTGGTGTCTAAAAGTGGATTTGGTGGAAGTGATTTAATGAAGTAAATATTCTATTCCTCAAAATTTATTATAAATTGATTGGAAATCACATTGTGTGACCATGTTTAATAATAGTATCCACCAATGTAACATCCTATTACCAATATATTGGGTATGTCTGGATCCTCATAATGGTTTTCCATTTTATATTATCTATATGGGGTTTAGAAGGAATTGGGGGATACCTATAATGGTGATGTAATAGATTCGATGAAATATTAGCTTTAAAAGCCTTTTTGTGCACGTTATAAGAGGATTTCACTCCATGTAACTAGGTAAAATGATGTATAAGAGCCCATAGATGCAAGTCATGAAATAATTCACACTCTGAAAGGCTGCACGATGTGATAATATGTTTCAAATCATGAGTTTTTTGAGTAACATATTTTTAATCTGAGACGATGGATTTCTCAGTGTACTTAATCACTATGGAATTCCATGCATGAAAATGAATTACGCCCCAAGAAATTCCATGAGTTGTGATATTTTAGGGAGTTTTTTTGGTTTCATGTGACCATTCAGCGGCAACATTTCCATTTATCTCAATCTAATGATACACTCTAATGATTTTGAGATACTCCACTCATTCTAAATTTATATGATCGGTGTTCAATATTCATTGTGGTTTTGAATGATTTATATATGTATGTGGTCTTTTAACATTTTCATTATAGATGATCATGGTAGAACCTTTGGGTTGTGTTATCAGGTCCATTGTTCTATGTTTGTGTGTTTCTCATAGCTTATTTTGTGGCCCATTGTACAATATCATAACAGTGGTCATTCCTTTGATGGTCATGGTGTGGTAGGTGTTTGTTCTTCAGGTATGTGGTTTTTTCTATTCTCCATTGACCCTATTTCTCATTTTAATCAATCCTAGGATGCGTGGATTGGATTCTATGTCCTTCATTAACATCTTTGGGTTTTAGTTGTGGGTGGATCCCATTACAGGAATGTGAGACCAATGTTTTAAGGTATGTGGTTCCGCATCTATCCTATGTTGTTGAATCTTATTGATCCTTCTATAAAAACTGATTTATAAAAGGAATTGGAATGATTAATTAGTGTGCCTTGAAAATAGTTTTTAATGAAAAATATTCTTCTGTGATTAATTATTAATGGAATGGAAAAGGTTATTTTCAAAGTATTGAGAATGGTTTTTTGGAATATTTTTGAATTAATTTTTGAAACAATATGAATGGGAAAATGAGCATGTGGGTTAACTTGGGTATTAGGTGGATGGTTTAGTTTGAGGACATCATCCATTGTGGGGGATCAATTTCTAGGTTGTTCATATTATCCAAGACTATAAATTATTGGATCTATATACATATATGATATTTGGATATCATATTCTAGGGTGTTTTTATAGAACTAGATTATATATTAATGGATTCATATATCGTAGTGCACTATTTCATATATTAATGGGTATGAGTAGTCTACTGATAGACCGGTTTTTATTCCATGGTAATTAGATGCATGTGCTTCTACTATTATTTTCATATTTCTAGGATTTTTTATTTTTTAAATGGATATAAATGTTCATGATTGTCATTGATGATTTAAAAAATGTTTTTTGAAATTGATTCACCTAGTTTTGATTTAGAAATGTGATAAAAACTAAAATTTTTACCAAGTGTTTTATAAAATTGATTTACTACCTATCATACCATGTTTTATTTAAAATGGGAATACATGATTTTATGTATACATTCTGGTTAGGAAAAACTTGGGTGGGATCCAACTAAGCCTATTAGTTCACACCCTGCATATAATGACCCATACTTTACATACATTGTTATTACATAAAAAATGAAGCATACTTATTACAACATATAACAATACCATGATAGTACCGTATAGGTATAGTGTCTTCATAAACTGGGAAACATAAACAACTGGTTCATAAATCATCTACATTGTCACCTATTTATTTCATCATATATAGAGTCCATTTTGGCATATCCTACTTAATATCCTTCTTCCAAACTTGGGGAAAATAAAACATACAAAAGGGTGAGCTCAAATGCTCAGTAAGAGTAAACGAATAAGATATCGATCATATCATATTCATAAGAACATAACATTTTGAAAATCATATCCTCCAAAAGAGATCATAATATCATGACATGGGATAAATCATAGCAGTGAAATGTACTCCCAAAAATCCTAACATAAAACCTGACACTTTTTGGCATACATACATAATCATATAAAATCATTCTTATTAGTCATGACTCATTTCCAAGACTATCATAGTGGACAATGTCCATTTCTGAAACGAGTTCACTCCTCATTTCAGTTCTGTATCACTGAACCAGATTAACCTGTCATTCCATCCATGTATATCTCATGAGATATAAATCATTACCCAATGCATTAGAGGGAGATATAGGTCCCACCCATCTCATAATGATACAATTCTTATGTGTTCAACAAAATCATAAATCATATATAATATCATAACCCATGTAATAAAAATGGGATTATTAAACATCATACCATCCTAACATAATCCATATAAGTTAAAAGAACATCATAAAAATATTTCCATCATTACATAATCAAATAAATTTAAAAATATCTATAGAAAAATAACCCTATATTATCTTAGATGGAAAATAATTTTGACAAAATGCTTGAACTCAATTCTTGAGGAAAATATCCTTCTACTTCAATTTTTTCATTTCGGAACATGTCATAAAATATTAAATTAAAGAAGTAAATTAAAAATAAAACTGATAACATTTGAAGGAAGATTCATGGATATAATTTTCTATGAAATCATAAAAATCCATTCATGCCATATAAGTTAAAAAAACTTTCTTCTCGTACTTTGGCTGGAAAAGTCAAAAAGTATCTCGTACAGAAAACGACAAAAGATTCCTTTCATATATTGTACTAAAATTCACAAATAGGTAAAAAAGGAATTAAGCAGTTTTAGTTGGATGGAAAATAATATTACATATTGAGGAAACATAGATGTAGGCAATAAATATTTCCCAGTAAATTCTAATGTATAAACAATCATCGAAAAAAGTGAGATTGCGAGATTTTCCCTTACCTTAGGTCCGATATGATTTGTACAAATCCGAACCTCCTATATAATGATTTAAATAATGTCATTGACTTATAAAAAATCATATTCATTGTTATGATATCATATATAGTCATATTCTTCTCTTTTTATTAGTAATATTTCATTGCTACTTGTTATTCGGGTGTTCATTGCTTTATGTTCATATGCATGATTTGTCGAATAAATTCTTATTCCTCTATTTAAGTGATAGATACCTAATTTATAGAATGTTATTGTTGTAATATATATCATATTTAATCATTAAATTCATTTATAT